>JANTQA010000026.1:7403333-8705000 GCA_027625915.1 Anaeramoeba flamelloides
TGTTACAGGCAAAAATGACAACACCAAGAGAAGTGTCTTAGAGGAATCTGCAAGAATTTCAAGAGGCGAAATTTCACCACTTAAGGATCTTGACACAAGCAAATTCAGTGCGGTTGTTTTACCTGGCGGCTTTGGAGCAGCAAAAAATTTATCAGACTTTGCTTTTAAAGGAACAGAAATGTCCGTCAATTCCACACTTGAAAGGAAATTAAATGAGTTTAAAAACGAAAACAAGCCAATTGGAGCCTGTTGTATTGCACCTGTTATTCTCTCCAAGGTATTTCCAAAATGCAAAATTACAATAGGCAATGATCCTAATGTCTCGTCTGCAATTAAACAGCTTGGTGGAATACATGAAGAGAAATTGGAAACAGAAATTTGTGTAGATATGGAGAATAAATTTGTGACAACACCAGCTTATATGCGATGCACACGCATTGACCAAGTGTTTGATGGGGTTGATAATATGGTAAAAAAAGTTCTTGAGTTATCTAAAAAATAATCTTTTCTTTCTTGAGTTATTTCGGTAGAAAGGAGAAAAAAAAATGATCTGAAAACCAATTGAGAAACGCACTTTTTTATCATTTATTTTTCTTTATTTTGATGATCCACTCTCCTTTACTTTTTGATTTTTTTTTAACTTTTGTTGTGCTTCAAAATTTCAACTTCAATAAATCATAATGCAAATGGATTCAATTAATAGTGATCGTGGATACAATAAAGAGTAAATTGATACTTTTTTCGTTCCATTTTAAAATAAAAGAGCTATGAAAAAATAATTTTTTTATTCAAACCATCTTGATTTCTTTTTTTCTTTCTTTTTAATTGGCTTTTACTTCGTCGAGTGATGAAATTTAAATAATACTATGGAGCAAAAATCTTGAGATATATTGTTTATTTTTATGAAAAAATAATACACAAGAAGCCCGTTTTATAGAAATATGTAAGTCATTATATAATTAATACAAGGTATATTATAGAAAATTAAGTAATCAAACAGACTTACATTTTGCCCTGAATAAACTTGCATTTTTTTTTTTTGTAAATTATGGTAATGAACTAAATATAGAATGTGAAAAAAATCCAGAATAAGATTTTTAATTGTTAAAATTCGGAAAATAGTTAAGTAATTTCAAATATTTTCAATCAAATAATTTTTATTTAATAAATAAACTTTTGAAATTATAACTCACAGACTTATAAGAATGATGATTAATTAAATTACACGTGTTCAAAACACCATGAAATCAATCAAAAAAACAAGAATAAAATTATCATTTTCCAAACTCAAAGTAAACCTCTATAAAACCTGATTAATTTACAAAAAAAAGTTAATAAAAGGTTTAATTGTATAGTTATTTAATAATATACCTTGTTTTGTTTTGTTTTTTTAATCTTAATCAGTTTATTCTGGTTTCTAATTTGTAAATTATTAATAAACACCATTTCACTCAAAGTAGCCCAACGAAAAATGTAAAAGTTACTTTATTTTTAAGAACCAACCAAATTAAGATTCTTTAGAAATACGAGAAATAATAAACTTCGGATTAGAGTCGATAATCATCAAAGACATAGCCTGAACAAATCATAAATTTCAAAAAAAAAAAAATGTTAAAAAAAATTCTGGGCCCCTTTCATTGGAACGTCCCGTACAAAATTCTCAATTTCTTTAGGAAATTAAAGTTGTTGACAATAATATTTTTGAAAAGTAAATGTATGAATTTTTATAGGACATACAAAGCTTAACTTTTCTTAATGTTAATTTGGAGTTTCAAATATTTTTTTTTTCAAATTTAATTTTTTTAAAAAAAAAGAAAAGAAAAAAAAAAAAAAAAAAAGCAAAAAGCAAAATACAAAAAAAAACACATTTACAAAATGAGAAAAAATGATTTACTGATGAGAGAAAAATATTGGACACAGAAAAATAGTTGGACATCAATTTTAATTGGGAACATTACTGAAAATGATTTTTAATTTCAATCGTTTGTGAAATAACTAAAGAAAATAACAATAATCTACTTATTAGGATAAGGATTAATGTAATTCTACTTTTTCAAAACCTTATCTCTTATAATCTAAATCAAATTTAAAAATTACCATTTTCAGAATTAATAGTAAACTTTACTACAATTTGGATTTTTGTTAAAATAGCATGATCTACTTCAGTTATCAACCATTCAAATGAGTATTCTACACACACCACAGATTAATGAACTTGTAACACCTTTAAACCTGGATTTATATAAAATTCACCTAGTTATCAATAGGATTTGATTTTCAATTTTACTAATGTTCCCAATTAAAAATTGTGTCCAACCATTTTTCTGTGTCCTACATTTTTCTCTCAAAAGTTAGATTAAAAATTGAAATTTTAATTTGAGAAGAATAATGAATTAAACTGATAGAAGAAGTTCTATTTCTTCAATAAAACTGTGTCTCTTTGACTGAAAAAGGGTTTAGAATTATTTAAATAGTATTCTATTCAACGAGAAGTAAATAAATTTTTTCTTCTATTTATTACACAACAAAATCTTGAAAAATTAGCAGATTTCTAAAATCATAATATTTAAAAAGGGATTTTTCAAAAAAAAATCAAGTTAATTTCGAATATTACTGACAAAAAAGTAGTTTTTATTAAAATATTTACACCAAGAAATTTCCTATGAATTTTTTTTTTTTGATAGATTTTATTTTATAGTTTGGACTAATATATCAATATTCGATGGAAAAAAATTTTAATCCAAAATCGATAATACAATTTCAAATATCTTAAACCTAGATTTTATTAGATTTTTGCATAATTTTTCATTCTTTTTTCTTTTGCATTTTTTATCTTTTTTTTTTGGCATAATTTAAATCAAATTGTTTTTCATTTTATTTTTTTATTTTTTCTCTTCTTTTATATTATCCCAGAGATAGTGATGTTAATTGAATCCATAAATTATTCATCAAAAACAAATTAAATATTTCTTTTACAAAAATCTGAACCAGATATTCATAAGAAACCACCACTAAAAGACTTATTTACATTTTTTTTTTTTTTTTGGGAAGGATTTCGACTTTGAAAAAGTTACAAAAAAACACTAAAATTAATTAATTATTAAGATCTTTTAAAATTTCAACTTTAAATCATCATAATTGAAAAAATAAATTATGGTTTTCAAATAGATTTCTAGTCGATAAAAAAAATTCGAATGATCACAAAATATTATTTTTTGGTTAAATGTTAAAAAAATATCATTGACAAAATAAACACCATTTTAATAAAAGTTGCAACTTTAAAAATAAAAAATTCATTTTTTTTCTAAGAAGCAACTAACAAATTTTAGGTTGAAATAAGTTAAATAATAAACTTTGAATTAGAGTTAATGTTCATTAAAGAAAGACCTGAACAAACTTTAATCTTCCAAAAAAAAATACAATGATATTAAAAATGTTATTTCCCTATTAATTGAAAATGTGTAAAATTCTCAATTTCTTTGGAAAATTAAAATTGCTGAAAAAAAAGATTTTAAAATAATAATTGTATTCATTTTAATAAAAAATTAATAAACCAAAATTTTCATAAAGTTAATTTTGTGTTTTCAAACATTTTTTTTTAAATTTCCTTTCTTCAAAAAAAAATGAAAAATAAAAAAAACAAAAATTTAATGAAATTAGATAAAATATTAAAGAAAAAGAAATCAGAAAAAAAAAAAAAAGAATATAAATATAAAAAGAAAAGAAAGTGAAAAATTAAATATCCCACTTTTTTGGAAATACCATATTTATAAATTCTTGTAAATAATTACCATAGACAAATTTCATAGTGAAGTGCTTTTAATTTTGTTTTTTGAATAATTAAAATTAATAATTTTATTTTTTAAAAAAAGATATTTATTGTGTTTCTTTATGGAATCTAAACCCCAATTCAAAATTTTTAACACACCAAAATTCGATTTGTGAAAAAAAAAAACTTATCTAATCAATTCAAGAAGATTTACCAAATTAGAACCATTCACTAATCGAAAGTTTAACACTAGTTTATTATTTACAATACTCACTAAACAATAAATAAATAATTATCAATACTAATAAATCATGGGTGTGTTAAAAATTTTGGAGACAGCAAAAAAAAAAAATACATTAGTAAATTTGTTTAAATTCTATTAGGAATTATTGATCGATCAAAGGTTAGATACTATCAACTAATTTTATTTGAGTTCTTCTATTTGGAAAAACTCAACATTAACATAATATCAATTGTTCAAAAAAATTTTGATCCAACGAAGCAAATTACGTAATTCAAACAATGAAATAAAAACAAAAACTAAAAGATGAAAAAATGATTTTCAGATTTGACAAAAATCAAAATTATCTCGAATTTCAATAAAATTGTATTATTGTGATTGTTTGGAACGTTTTAGCTGTGTGGAAAATTTTGAATTTTAGTTTACAACTAGAAAGAAATTGTTTATTATATATATATATATATTATTTGATTTTGATAAAGTCTCTTTGATGGGATACAATGAATTTTGATATAACTTTTAATTTATAAATAGTTCTCACTTTTTTGGAGAGACTCAAAATATTTTAAAAATAAAAAAAAATTAACAAATTATATTTTTGATTTGATTTTACTTGAGATACACTAATATTAGGATTATTATTTATTTTGATAATATTACTAAAATTTATAAAAACAGAAAAATCAAATATCCCAATAACACACACAAAAAAAAATTCCTATCAAATTGTTGAAAATTAAATGTTTTTAAAAATATATTTTTGTGCAATGGTTTCCGCGATAGGCATGAGGATCATGAGATTCAGTACTTTAATAGTGTGTATCCAAATTTTCAAATAAAAAGGTGGGAGCATTTTTTCGATAAAGATTAAAAAGGGCTGCGTTAAAAACATTAATAACCACATATAATCGAACACTCCAAAAGTTGCCCAAATGATATACTCATGCAAGACTCCCGATGTAAAGAAAACAGTTAGTCCTGCAGCAACTGCAGAAACTTTCCCCGTTTTACGCAAAGGCTTGTAAATGTGTTTCACAGAATAAACGTTTACTGGTGTGTTCCACTTTTTCCAGAAATCTGAAAGCGATTTACAATTGATCCAATTGCCATAGAAGTTTCGATCTTGATATCGTGTAAGGTCTGCAAGTAATGTTAAAAAGCAATGGTAGGCTAAAAGAAACTGAGTTACCCAAAAGAAACCATTCGAGGGACCGAGACATATTGCCGTTTGAATTCTTCCTTTCAGGCTGTGATCAGGAATTTTTAGTCTATTAAACATATTGGTCAAAACGAAGAGCATGAAAAAGCTTAATACAATACTGAAAATGAGGTTTACAAAGATCCTTCTGTAATTGATCTTTTTTAGAACAACACATTTGTTCTCGTAAATCAGATTTGGCCTAAAAGCGAAATGAACAAAATCACCAATGCTTTGATTCTTTATTAATTCTTGTCTAAGGGAAGCTTTTTGCTTTTTTGTGGTCGTTGATCGTAGATCTTCAAACATGACCTCCAAGTAGGAATGGCTTTTCAATAATGTTACGATTGGCACCAAGCCCACAAAGGAATTTAAAAAGGGATTGATTTCAAGTTTAAGTAAGAACACAGGTGCAGACAAGATACCAAAACTTAAGATTACACGAAGCACCATCAAGAGATTATAATTGTAATACCTCTTCAAATAGAGCCTCTTTAGTGGGTAAAATAGGCAATAAGAAAAGACAGTTAAGGACAAACAAATCGCCAGTTTAGGGATAGGTACAAAGATATTGAGATATGCCTCAATAGAGAGCGTAAATCTAAATTGGCAATCTATATTAAAATACTTGATAACTATCAATTCGATGAGTCCAAAAATTACCATTGGCAAAAGACCTAAAATTGATTTAATCGACCAATTGTTGTAGTCTTCAAGGCCAGTTTGGGTTTTGTGCTAAAATTGAAAGTGTTGGTTTTTTATTTTTGTTTAAAAGGGGAAATAAAACGAAGAAAACACGATTAATCGTTTTTTGGGTTTGAAGTTTGATTTAATTTCGAAAGTGTTAAAACGAGAATATTAGTTTAATTTGAAAATATTCCTTAGCAAATTTTGAGAAAACAATTTTTTATTTTTGGGTGAGTCAGCAATTTCGAAAATCAAAAAGAAAAAATTCAAAAATGTAAATTTTTTCTAATTTTTACAAAAATTTTTTCAATTGTGTAAAATTTCTGAGAATATTTGAGTTGAATTTTAACATTCATAAATCTCTTTTACTTGGTAAAAATATATTCTCACTTGTTTTTTATGGGCAATTGTTCCACAAGTATTCAAAATATTTTAAGAAAGATCATGGACGAATTGTAAGTTTTGAAAAAGAAAAAAAAAAGTGCTATCAAATGGCTGTTGTATCAATTTATTTTGACACCAATATGATTTAATCCTACTGATCAAATTAAATTGATAAAATAAGAAAGGAAACCTTACTTTTTTGTTTTGAATTTTGTCATCTTTAATTTGTTTTTGATTAGTTAACTTTTTTTTCATCTTAATGATCTGGTAATCTTTAAAAAAATGATAATAATTTGTGTCATATTCTCAGAATGTTTGTTGTGGTCAAAAAAACAGAGAAATTTAGTTACCTTCTGGCATTCAGTATAATTTGTTTGATTTTTTCGAAAATTAATTTGTGATCAAGTATTTTTAATATGATTCAAAATTTGATTATCTTTTGAATAGTTATAGGTTTTCAATCAAAGAATTAGACTTTGAGTGTTTAACTCAAAGCTAAAAAGTTCAAAATTTTAATTTGGAGAGAAAATTCGTCTTTATGTTCCAGTACCTGTTCACACTGGTTATTTATTCTGGGTTTTATGCAATATTTTTGTAGAAAATGAATTAAGGAACAGAAATTCCAAAAACAATTATTTTTTATGTAAATTTTCAAGATCACTCTTCTTTTTTAGGTAATTTTTTTACTAAATATGAATTGTCAACCAGAAATTCCAGAAAATGAATTAGAAAGAGAAATTCCCAAATAGATGATTTTTAAAATTAATATATCAAAAAGATCAAAAAAGTTGATTTTTTTCAGATTTAAATAATTCAAAAAATCAAAAAAGTATTTTAATTGAAAAAATTGAAATTAAATAAAAAAATCGAGGTTTTGACTTTCATCATTTTCTTTTAAAAGTCTTGTCTTAATTGTATGATTTTTCAATGTATACCAATTATTAGCGAATTTACTAAATTTGCTAAAACTTCTTTTTTTATAGGATATGATAAAATAATAATTTGCTATTTACTTTTCGTATGCTAATCTAAAACTATTTTCTTATCTCTTGAAGTCTTTTTAGTTTAAATATGTCTTTTCTTATTGAGTTATCTGTTTTTGGTGTTTCAAATTTGTAATATTACTTTTGAAGTATTTTAGTTAACCATTTTAGTAGGGCATCAATTTTATAAAAAAAAAATTAGGGAAGGTGAAATATCCCGAAAAAACCGGATAATCAAAAGTACTGTCTATTTTTTTAAAAATTAATAAATATCTGGTTATTTTGGGGATATTAGATAGATTCAAAAAAATGTAAAATATTGAGAGAAAAATAGAAAAATAGAAAAATAGAAAAAAAAAATAGATGTAAAAATGATTTCAATTTTTATAATTTCCAATATGAAATTTTTCTTCTAATATCAATTCAAACTCTGTAAACACATTTAATTCACCAATTAAGTCCGGCCCTCTTTGACTAGAAATTAGTTCATTTTGGAATATAAATGGATTTTTTCTATTACATCCCAAATACAATGAATAGTTCAAAGATTTAAAAAGTAATTATACCCTTATGGGTCTAGTCATTTACCGTGAATCTGTTCCATACTCAAGGGGTGACCAAAGAATAAAAAGGGGTATTGTGAAATAGCTCCTCTTTTGGTTGACAAAATAAAAATAGCAAAGAAAAAAATTTCCATTTGATCTTTTTGGTAATAAAAAATTCAACAAAAAAAAAAAAAGTTTAAAAAGCATTCTCAATTCCAAAAAATTAAAATTTAAAAGAAAAAATTCATCTTTACTCATTTTATATTTCCAAATCGTTAAATTTTATTAAAATAAAACAAATGGCTTTCTTGAAGTTCGAAATCAATTTAATTCAATTTAATCTGCTTTGTGGTTATTTTAGAACGCTCTAAATTTGACCAAGTAAGGATTATGTAATATTCTTAGGATAAAAATAGCTCATCCAAAAAATGAAAAAAAAAGAAAAAAAAAATTACTGAGATCTCAAAAAGAGCCAAAGATCGACACTTCAAAACTAACATCGCTATTTTCAAAAATGTATATTCCAAACCATTTAAATTGGAAATTGAGTATCACTCTTTGGCTCTTTTTTCTAAAAATATCCTCATCTTTGACTGTTGATTTCTCGAGATCGATCGTAAATCATATTTTGGTTAGTTTTAGATTGGTGTTAGGTACTCATAAAAATTACTAAAAAGTTTTTTTCCATTTCAGAAAAAAAAGTTTCACCGTAATGACTCGACCCTTAAAAAATAATTATCCAGAAACCTAATTTTTTTTTCACCAAAAAAATCTTTATTTAAAATTTTTAAATCAATAAAATATTTTTCTCGATTATAAAATTATCAAAATTTACACTTTTAAATATTAATTTAAATAACATTTTAAGTTTTAAGAGAACCGGTAATGCTAGTGGCAACACAACCTAGTGTACAATCTGAAGGCCAGGGTTCTATTCTCTTAACCATTATTTCTTATTGTTTACTATTATCTCAAATAGCCACCACGGTGTAATTTTAATTAAAAATCGGGCTTATGCTTCTTAGAACCACTAATTCTTTGAGGAAATCGTTTGGCCGAATTGAATCTTTTTGACTATTATAAAAAATCGAACCTGAACGGAATTGGAACAAAATCCCTCTCAATTTATGGAGCGGATCCGATTTTTGCGAGAAATGACCAGCTCTCACTTGGTTCAACAATATCTCTAATTCAAATTAGGGATTCGGGCAAACAGGTGGACTTTTAGTAAGCACTCTTTAATGGAAAAAAAAAAAAAAAAACATTTAAAGTTTTTTCAAAATATACAAATTAAATTATAATCTCTCTATAACTTCTTCGGGATTCTTGAACAAAAAATCAAAAGAAAATTAAAAAAATCAAAATCAAAAAAAAATAATATAAAATTTCTTGAAGTAATATTAAAATTAATAAAAAAAAACAAGGAGATCCAAATCAATATAAAATAAAAATTAAAATCATAAAAAAAAAAAAATTGTGGATCTATTTTTGATTTACAATTTTAGTTTCATTAGTAAACCAACCAGAGAAGAATTTATCATAACTTAATTTTCTACTGAAAGAAGTAGCGATTAAATTCACAAATTTCCTTCTATTTTCAAAAGGCTCAACAAATGTACCTTTTCTCATTGATATTTCTTGGTGGATATTCATTGCTGTTATTCTGATTAATCTTCCTAAGAGATTTCTAGAAATCAGGGATCCATTCATTAGAGGTCCCGAATAGCGTATTAAATCGTAATCGTCTTGTATTTCAATTTTGAACAAGCCTGTGTAATGCGGCCTAATGATAATGAAAACTTTATTATTTCCGCCTTCTATTGATTTGGCACTGAAATGCCTTTGGTCTTTACACCAGACGATGACAACATAATTTTTATGAATTATATTCATCCTATCTTCCGGCTTTAATTTTTCCATTAAAGTTGAAACTTGGAAAATGATTTCATTTGAATAATTGGCATAATAAGGGGTAAATTGGCCAGTTTTTTGGGCATCTAATTTCCCTTTGTATCCGCTATGGATTGATAAATCGACAATCCAACCAATTTCTCTCAAGAATTGATCAAAATTTTCATCTCCCTTTTCATTTTTGAAAATTACATCACCCTTATAAAATCTGTTCTGCCCCTCGTCAACGTATACCACACCGATTGTTTGTTGGATTCTTTCTGGACATTCGTCAAGAGTTTTCAGTGCTTCAAAGAATTGTTCGGACTGATTTAATAAAATTAAATACGAGTGATCAGATACCCTCATCATACCAGTATTGGATAAAAGTAATCTTGAACTGTTGAATTTAAAATCGTTTTCTGTTAATTCTACCCGTTCAATTTTCGGCTGTGAAATATCCCATTGCGATGATTCGTCTTGGATATATCTAAAGACAGATTCCATTCGATGCTGGACAGAAAGAACATGCTGAAGACAACTATAGCTTATTTCATCTTTTACACTCAAGCAATTTGAAAATTTTGGTCTGAAATCATATTTAACATTCAATTCATGCTTTTTTGTTTTGGGGATATTTTTTTTAATTGGATATAATGGTGGCCTTGGAATGCCTTCCCATCCATGTAAATATTGTTCAGATTCTAATGGCGGCTTATAGCTCATGGGCAATGTTCTAAATTTAAATTGCCATGAATATCTTCCGGAAATATCCCGAATAATTATATAAGTTACATATTCTATTTTTTATTTATGTTATTTGTTAATTAGTTATATTATTTTGATTTTAGAGTTATTTTAAATATGATAAAAAACAGTTTCGTTATTGTAAGTTTAATAGATTTAATTTTATGATTCTTAATTTATTCTTAAATGTATTTTTTTTTTTTTTTTTTTTTTTGTTTTTTGTTACTCCTCAAATTAAGGATCGAGTCATTAGGTTAGAAATAATTTTCTTGAAATGGAAAAAAAATTTTTTTGTAATTTTTATGAGTAACCAATACTCCCAATCAAAAGCCAATCGGTCATGTGATCTACGATCGAACTCCAAAAATCAAGAATTGAAAAACAAGAGGACATTTTTATGAAAAAGTACCAAAGAAATACACTCAATTTCCATTTTGAATGGTTCTGAATTATATAATTTTGAAAAAAACTTTATTAGTTCCAAAGTGTCACTCTTTGGTGTTTTTTGGGATCTAATAGATTTTTTTTTTTCGTTTTTTTCATTTCTCATTTAAGTTACTTTTATTCTCTAGAATGTAACAATATCATTACTTTGTCAAATACAGAGGGTTACAAAATAACCACAAATTAGATTAAATCAAATTAAATTTATTATACTTTAAGAAAATAATTTGTTTTAAAATGAAGAAATTTAACCATTTGGAAATTTAAAAAAAGAAACAATTAGATTGATTTTTTTGCTAAATAAAAAGTTAATTTTTTGAAATTTGAAAAATTCTTTTCAAACATTTTTTTTGTTTAATGGATTTTTTGCCAATATGAGAATCTCTCCTATGGTTTGTTTTTTGTTTTTTGAATTTTATCAATCAAAAGAAGTTACAATTACACAATACTTTTTTTGGTATCAAGCGGCCTCTTGAGTATCGAGAAAATTCACGATAAATGGCTAGAGCATTAAATATAAAAAATAAAAAGAATCTTTGAGAGGTTTTTTTTTTTATAAATATTCATAAGCCTAAGTTTTATTATGGATATATTACTTTGGCTATTTAAATTTAAATTTAATTTTTTTGTTTTGATTTTTTTTGATTTTTAATTTAATAAGTTTTTATTTCAATAATAGGATTCCTTGATTTTTCTGATTCGTTTGAATTTTTTTAATTCAGTTTTTTGTTCCCATATTTTTTTTAATATTCAAAATATTGTTTAAACATTAAATATTGTTTTGTATTTCATTAATAAAATACAAACCATTTGTTATAATACAAAAACATATTGGATCTACGATTAAAAAAAAAAAAAAAAAAGATAAAATAAAAAATTAGATAAATACCATTTTCTTCTTTAATTGGGACATCTACTGCTGTAAGTATTTGTTCATCATTTAAAAGAAAATATCTAACATGCTCTGAAAATTCTTCTTTTGACATCCCAGACATTTCAATTAATTTTTCTTCAGTTATCAAACTGGACATATTTGAAGGACCAAGTGTTAAGGGGAAATTTCCACAATGTCTAATAATTCTTAATAAAACAGAATGTGCCTCGGCATTCACCTTATTAGATATGTGTACCTTTTGTTCTTTGCTTTTAACATTTTTGAAATCTTCGACACCAACTTCTTTAAATGCACTACCAATTGATTTTAATACACTTTCAAGTACATTTGGAAACATAAAAATCCATTGTGAATTAACGATAAAATCACAAATAGTATTTAGCATTCCACAAACAACTAGATCGTATTCAAGTTGCTTTATTCTCGAGGGTGGATTTTGTAAGTATTCCATTAGAACTCTACTTAAACCAGTAACCACATTTGGTAATGATTGCTATTTTTGAGGGTTTTTTTTTTTTTGATTTTTTTGGAAAATAAATTTAATAAAAAAATGTTTTAGATTAATATACAGAGAAAAAAATAATGAATATTAATTATTAATTAATTGATTGAATTATCTGTCTTACCTGTGAAACTTTATTAATTAATGGAATTAAGCAACTAATTGAACGAAGTGCATTTATAGCAGTTAAAAAAACATCTGTAGGGAACGATTCTTGGGCTTTTGAAGGTTGGCAAATAAATTTTTGAATTGTTAATAATATTAAGGGAATAATTGTACTTTGTTTTTGAATTGTTTCGAAAAGTAAAGAAATCATTAAATTTAAATAAATTTTTGCATTTTTGGAAGAAATTTCATGAGCAAAACCTTTAATAATGGAAGTACGGAGATGGGTAATAAATTTGAAATTTTTAACATTATCTTTTGAATAACCTTCAATCAATGGGATTTCTAATGGATCGAAATAATTTGGTAAGCAAATTAAGGTTTTGATGATTTTAATTGAAGATTTCCTTAGTTCTTCATTTGAGATGGTGGCAGTAAATGTTGTTTGATCCTATGTAAATCGATGAAATAATATCAAAGTAATTTTAGTATTGATTTATTTGATAAAAAAAAAAGAGAGAAATATAGAATCCAAATATAATTATAATTTTTAGAGAATTGATTTAATGGGTTTAAAAAAAATTGGAAATTTATTCATTATTTTTTTTTCTTTCTTTTTTTAAAATTTTTTTTTTTTTAAATGAGAGAACCATTTTAAAAAAACGTGATTACGTCAAGTTTTAAAAAGTAATTTAAAATAATTTACAATCTAAAATGAAACAATTCACAGAACACTTTTTTAAAACTTATTTCTTTCATTTGTTTGAAAAATTTATTAAAATTAGGTTTTATTATTTGTTTTTTTTTTATATTTTTTTTTGTAAATAATAGAAAAAATAAATATATAAATTAAAAAAGTATTACGTTAGTTAATATTTTATTAATAATTTTCAAATAATATGGGATTAATATATATAAACCTTCCAAATTTGTTGTAAAAATATTCTCAGTATTTTGTAAGATTGCACCAATTGAGCTTCCAAAATCAATTTCGTTCTCAAATGCTAAAATGATTGACATAAAAAATTCATTTATATAATCATCTAAAAATGGTCTTTTTTGATGAGCACAAAATATATTACAAAGAATTTTATATGCAACAGCAGTCCCTTTTTCAAAACTTGATCGATTTTTTTCGACTGCTTCAAAGATCCATTTTCCAAACATTTTTAAAATGGAATTACCATCGGGTGGATCACGAAGTATTAAGCTAGATTCTGCTTTTTTAAATTCATTTCTTATTCCGACATTTAATAATAAATCTACAACATCAGACAATCCGTTCATTGCCAAGTAAAATAATTCTGGGGAAGTTATTGAATTGGGGTTTTCTAAAATATCTTTTGTTATTTATTTATTTTTATTTTATGTTGTTTATTTTATTTGTTTTGTTCAATTAGATTTGTTTAATTAGTAAAAAGTTCAAAATGGAAAATTTATAAGAAAAAAAATTTGTTATTTGTTTAAGGATGGATTTATTGTTCTCTGCTCTTTGAAAAAGAATGGAATTTAAATTAATAAATTGAGAAAATTTAATTTGTTTAAAAGTCAAAATATTTGATTTTTCATGTCATAAAAATTTGTAATAAATTATTATTAATTCATAAATTATTTATTATCAGGAAAAATCATAATAAACTGAGACTGATTGAAAATTCAAATAAAATTAAAGTTAGTGATTGAAAATTATTTGTGGATGTTTCTTGTATAACTATTTCAAGATCCAAAAAATGTTATTTATCACCATTTATTTATTCTTAATAATATTACAATTTGGTTAATTTGCATGCCATTAATTAATATCAATAGATATAAAAAGTTACTGATCACGATTTTATATGATATTTTTTTGATGTGAAAATTGATATTTTTTTCTTCTTTTTGATCCAAAAAATAGTTTCCCAAGATCTTCAATCTTGAGAAATTTTAGAATAAATAGAAAACCTACTTTGTATCCTTTTAATGTTTTCAAAATAGAAAATCAATCTATTTTCATGGTATTAAATGCAAAACCTCCCACTTAAATGGGAAATCGTGAATCCCAATTCTTTTAAGACAATTACGTCCTACCTGTATATAATTGTTTTTTTTTTCGATGTTTGTAAGTTTTTTAGTTTGCATTTTTTCACATTCCAGAAACGAAAAGTATGATTTCAAAAGAATTTTAGAACTTTTTCAAAAAATAAAAAAATAAAACAACGAATGAAACAAAAAAACAAGTAAAAAATTCGAAAAAACGTGATTTTATAAGTGTTTCGTGATTTTAAAACGAAAAGTTGTACTAGATGCGATATATATTAAAATATCAAAAATAACTATTCCAAAATCAAATAAAAAAAGAAAAAGTGATTTTGATCAACTAATCCATTGCAAAAATATAAAAGTAATTTAGGATGTTTTTGTTGAAAATTATAAGGTTGAATTTCAAAACATTGAAGAAAAGGATTTTTTTTTGATTTTTATTTTTTGGTTCTACTTTAAAAACTCACTAACCAAGCCCTTAGAAATACACACACCTAAGAATACACTAATTCAATTTGTTTCATTATTTTTTTAATTACTTTTTATTCTTTGGATTTTGTTTTAAAATTTAAAGAATTATGGAATTCAAAAGAATTTTTGATTTTGAATTAATCTCAAAATTACTGTCACAACTAAAAACATTCATTTGGTTTCGTAATAGGAATAAAAAAATTTTTATGGATGCTAACAAAATTTGAAAATAACTTTGTATTTTACCATAGCAAAATCTAGATCATGAAAAAAATCTGAAAGAACTTTAAAATTTGTTTAAATATTCATCATTTTGTTTTTTATTTCTCAATTAAATTTGTTCTAAAAAAAAAAATAATCCAATAATCTCTCATTGTTTCTTTAATCAATTCTATAGGATTTAAAATATTTTACTTATAGGTTATACAAATAAGCTATTTTTCAAAAATTTTTACTCACTTTATAATGTTAATGGAAGTTGTTTTGAGGAGATTTCTCCCAGTATTCTTATCAAAACAATATTTTCAAATTTTTAGATCTAAATAATTTTTTCTAATTTTTAAAATTTTTGGTTTTTCCTTTCTTTTTCTTTTTCTTTTTTTTTGAAAAATTTTTCTTTTTTTTTTTTTTTTAAAAAAGATCAAATTGGAAAAAAAAAAAGATCTTCGAAAAGACCACTAATCACTAAGAAAATTGAGACTATGTGATGTCTTTTAAAATGAATTTAATTATTAGGAAAAAATCTCGTTGTTAACTTTTTTTCAGTTGAAGATTCAGTAATAAAAAATTCGTAATGCTAATTTCAAAAATTGTGACTCACTTTTTTTTAGTTTTTGATTTTGATTTTTTTAATTTTTCAAATATCAGATTTTTATGTATTTAGAATGATTTAAACGTGAATCACAAACCAGATTTAATTATTAGTTGTTATTGAATACTAAAGGATATATTTTTTTTCAAATTTATTTTTTCAGGTGAATCACAATTTTTGAAATGGGGTTTCGATTTGATAATTTAAATTGTAAATTATCATTTATTTATTTAAAGATATTTTTGTATATTTTGTAGTTTTTTTATCATTAAAATAATCTATCCTTTTTCAAAAATTTCTAAAAAGATACCATAAAAAGTTTTAACAACACCAATATAACAATTTGATGTAAAATAATCTATATTTTGTTTTTTAAAAATTTTCTTGAATTGAAGAATACAAATTATAAAAATAAAAATAAAAATTAAAATTTTTTAGCAGATACATACATAGAATTTTTTCCCAAGCAAATACAACATTTTCATTTGGAAGATCGATCAAAGAAGGTTGAAACATTTTATCAGAAACCGGTCTAATTTTTTATTTATTATTTGTTTTTTATTTTTTATTAAATTAATGTAAACACAAAATTGGTAATATTATAGATTAATAAAATAATGAATTTAAAAGAAAAAAATTAAGAAATAATAATAGCTTTATTTGTTTTTTCTGGATTAACTAAATAAACAAAGAATGAATGTGGTTAAATAAATTAAGCAAAAACAAAATAAGTTTCGTATATGAATTTTTTATCATTAAAATAATATTGTTAAATTGGTGTTTTTTTTTTCCATTTCATTTTTTATAAATTTTGAATAATTCAATAAAATCAAATAAATTCTTTTTTTTTGAGCAAATTGATTTATATTGATTTAAGGATGGATGTTCTTAATGAATTCTCCATATACACCACAAATACTACCCTTTTTGTTTTGGTTAAGATTCTTAAGATCCTTTATTAAAGATTAAAAAAAAAATTATTTTTAACAAAAAATGGTGTTTTTTTTGCTTTTTATTTTTTTGGTTCTTTTGTAAATAACCGCTAAATACAGAGAATTAGTGAAGAGTAGTATTGATTTATGGGTAAATTAATCAATTTTACTGATTTATAAGTACTTTTGTACTAATAACTGACCTAAATAAAAAGCTAATTTAATTAGTATCTTCTTAGGTGTGTGCATTTATAAGGGCTTGGTTAGCGAGGATTTAAAGTAGAACCAAAAAAATAAAAAGCAAAAAAAACACCATTTTTTGTTAAAAATAATTTTTTTTTTAATCTTTAATAAAGGATCTTAAGAATCTTAATCAAAACGAAAAAGGGTAGTGTTTGTGGTGGATATAAAGAATTCATTTAGAAAGTCCATCCTCAACAAAATAATTTATATGAAAAAAAAAAAAAAAAAAAAAAACATAAATTAAGTGAATGAAAAAAAATATAGAGACAAAACCAAACAGATATTTTCTGAAAGGTTTAAGAATATAGTGCTTCAATATAAAATAAAAATTTTTGAATTCTTGTTTTCTCAAAGAAAAAATAATGAAAATGAGAAATGTAATTTCAAAAATATATTTATACAACTTTTTTTTAATTTTGAATTATTCTAAACTCTTTTTGAGATATAAAAAGTATTCAATTAAATAATAGTATGTGGATATTAGGTATATTTATAATCTAATTTCCCAGAATATTAAATATTACGAAAGAAATTTACTAGATTTAATAATTAATATTTTCAAAAATTTGAAAAAGAGTTTATATATTTGCAATTAATATATGATTTCAAACGTTGTATTTGTTGGAAATATATTTTCGAAAAAAAAGTTTTCCAATCAAGAGAATTCAAATTCGAATTCAGATTTAGAATAACAACAAATTATATATCTCAATATTACTTTAGATCTTAATATTTTACTTTTTTT
The DNA here is from genome assembly GCA_027625915.1 of Anaeramoeba flamelloides. Lineage (NCBI taxonomy): Eukaryota > Anaeramoebidae > Anaeramoeba > Anaeramoeba flamelloides. The sequence continues at coordinate 7,420,948 of JANTQA010000026.1, forward strand.
GGGTGTAAATTTTTTAAATATGAAAATAAAATATAAAAAATAAAAAACAGTACGCCAATTGTCTAAAATGATATATAAACTATTTTTCAAAAATTTTGACTCACTTTATAATGTTAATGGGAGTTGTTTTGAGGGTTTGTTCCAGTATTCTTTACAAAAAATATTTTCAAATTTTTGGATCAGAATCATTTTTTCTAATTTTGCTAATTTGAGTTTTTGCCTTTTCAAATTTTTGTTTTTCTTTTATTTAAAATTTTAGTTTTCTTTTGTTTTTCTTTTTCTTTTTTTTTTTTTTTTTTTTCTTTTTTTTTTTTTTTTTTTTTCTTGCAAAAGATCAAATTGGAAAAAAAAAAATATCTTCGAAAAGACAAATAATCACTAAAAAAATTGAGACTATGTAAAGTCTTTGAAAATGGATTTAATTATTCATAAAAAATCTTGTTGTTCAACTTTTTTTCAGTGTAAGTCCAGTAATAAAAAATCCGTAATGCTCATTTCAAAAATTGTGACTCACTTTTTTTTTAGTTTTTGGTTTTATTTTTTTTAATTTTTACTAAATATCAGGTTTTTAAAGATTTAGAATGTCTTAAAAGTGAATTACAAATCATATTTAGTTATTAATTGTTCTTGAATACCTAAGGATAATTTTTTTTTTTCAATTTATTATTTCAGGTGAGTCACAATTTTTGAAAAAGAGTTTAGTAAAATAAAATTAAGATTGCAGCTTGTACAAAATTTGAAGAAGCTATATTATAAATATATAGATAAATAATTTCCAAAAAAGCAGGGTATATTTATGATAAAATATCTTTTATTCAACTTCGTCATAATAAAACTATTTAAATATCTAAAAAAATTTATACACCATTTATTTATTCTTAATAATAATACAATTTGGTTAATTTGTATGAAATTACATTAATTAAAAGATACGAAAGTTGATGATCTCAATTTTATATGATATTTTTCAAGGTGAGAAAATTAGTGATTATTTTTTTTTCTTTTTGATCATAAAAATTGTTTTCCAAAGAGAGGTTTAATCTTGAAGGATTTCAAATAGAAGAGAAAACATATAACTGAATTTTATTGTTTAAAAAATACATTTGTTTCCACATCGTATTGTCCTTTTTTTTATTGAATTTCATGTATATTGTTTTCTCCAAATAAAAGTAGAGAATTTTTTTTTCGTTTTTTGGAAAAATTTAAATTAACATATTTTGAAATAAATACAATCGATGTTGGTTCGAATCAGTATAATTATTCATCTTAAATTTGTTATTACCAGTTAATGAATAACTCTACTTACAAAGAGAATTTTATATGATATGTAAAAAAAAAAATTGACCCACTTTTTTGAAAATACCTTATATAATATGGTATCATTAAATTGTATTTGGATCTTTTGAAATTGTATAAATAAAACTAAACATGATTTTTGAAAAATTATATTTCACTTGTAAATGTAGTTCAGTTTAAAGTCCATTTTAATACTCTTTTCATTTTTTTTTATATTTTGACCATGAACCCCTTTTATCTTTTAATTCAAAGATTAATTAATTTCCCAAAAAAAATCCCAACATTTTATGGGTTGGATGAAATAAAGAATGTTTTTTGTGTCTGTAAAATATTTAAAATCTTTCTTATCACGACAATTATTTTACTATTAATATCTAAAAATTCTTTCTTGTAATTGTTTTATTTATTATCAATTTGAATCCAATTTTTTGATTAATTAAATGATTATTATTTTTGTTAAAAGAAAAGTTTTTTTAGTTAGCATTTACAATTCTTATTTCTTCAAATAATAGATCTATTGAAAAAATTTAAGATATTTTTAATTCATTTAAATATTTGAAATAGAGCAAAATAATGATTTTTTAACTTGCTTATTTGCATTTGATTGTATAATAATTGGTATTTAAAAATGTAATTTATATTTTGGTGTGTTAATATTGTTTGATATACAGTAAAAGAATTTTTTTTTTTTTTTAATTAAAAATAAATAAAAAACATACAAAGCAATTGTAGTTGTAATAGTCCCTTCAAATTCACCATACAATATCCCAAGGACTCTATTTGATAATCCAAAAATTGTTGCGCACCATTGTAAAATTGTTTCTTTTCGATGTGACCAACAATGTGCAAGTGATTTTAATAAATTCCACATTTTAATATCTTTAATTTCAGAAATTAACCATAAATCAAATAATAACTAAAAAAAAAAAAGTGATATAAATAAAAAGAAAAATTAGAAAATTTTATTATTAGAAATGAACTCAAAATGAAATATTTTATGACTTGTTAAATTTTCTTATACTTTGATACCAATTCATTATCGAGATATAAAAGTTATTTCCGAAAAAGAAGGGTAAATTTTTGATAAAATATCTTTTATTCAACTTCGTCATAATGAAAATAGTTAAATATTAAAAAAATGATTATTCACCATTTTTTGGATTCTTCATAATAATACAATTTGTTTATTTTGTATGCCATTAATTAATTAAAAGATATTAAAAGTTACTGATCACGATTTTATCTGATATTTTTCAAGATGTGAAAATTGGCAGATATTTTTTTTTTCTTTTTGATCATAAAAATTGAATTTTTAAAAGAGATTCAATCTTGAAGGATTTTGAATAGAAGGGAAAAAACTTATAAACTAGAATTTTATTGTTTAAAAAATACGTTTGTTTCCTCATCGTATTGTACTTTTTTTATTGAAATTGGTTTATATTGTTTTCTTTTATAAAAAAATTTTAATATTTTTTTATTTTTTCGAAAGGTTCTTTAATTAACATATTTTGAAATAAATAAAATAGATACTGGTTCAATTAGTAGTAATATTTCTCTTAATTCTATATTACCAATTTTCGAATCAGAATATTTCAAAAGAAAATATTATTTTGAAATGATAAAAAAAAATTCTCCGCTTTTTCGGAACTACATTATATATTTAGTATCACAATTAACAATCATTTCATATTATTTAACTAAAAATAATTGGTTTAATGTCTTGCATATTTGATAAATAATTTTTTTTTTATTCTAAGAAATTCTTTTCTTTTAGAAAAAAATAAATATTAAGGAATATTCAGATTTTAATTTCTGTGAATATTACTTTGAAGACTAAAAAAAATATTTATTGACCTCAAAGAATCTTGTTTCAAGAGCTCTTGTAAAATTTTAATATTTAGGTTTTTTTTCTAAATTTTGTCTGTAGTGAGTAAAACCATTTTTATACTAACCAAATTTAAAATTTGCTTAAAAATATTCGAAAATGAAAATTTCCTTGCTACCTGATTCTATCCAATTTTCCTGCTGTATAGTTCTTCCTATTTATTTTTAATCTTCATAAAGTTTTCATTCAGGTGTATAAATATACTTGGTAATAATTTGGATAGAACCTAGTAATCTCAAAACAAAAATAAAATCTTAATCAAAATTAAATTTGCCTTTTTTTTGTTCAACAATTCATTTAAAATTTTAGATCAAGAAATATTATCATTTAAATCCTCAAAAATTTGAATATTTTAACTTTCCTTTAATTGGCATTCTTTGAAACCATTTTTTCTAGATCCAACATTGAATTTGAGTTCTCACCGAACCTCAAATATAAATAGTCTTAAAAAAACATTTGTGATAAAAATTAGATTTATAAGAGTTTCTCTTCGGGATTCAAAAAATATTTCATTGTGATCAATACTAATTTAAATGAGCTCGAAATTATCAGAGAATTTTTAATTCAATCGGTTGATATAAATGAATTTTATTTGTAATTTTTAATAAATCTACCAATAACTTTTCTTGTGATGGTCATTTCAAAAATATGCGTACTTTTTTTTTTATTTTTTCACTTTTATTAGATTTTGTTGTATGTTGAGAAATAATAGATGCTTTGGTGAATTGGAAATATAAAAAAATCTATTCATAAGAAAAGAAATAAATCTATAATAATCGTTATGTTCTAAACAGCTCTAAAACTTTGGAAATCCTACTTTTGAAATAGAGTTTAGTATTCACATGATAAATTTCAAATAATAATTTACAAATGCGTGATTTAGATATTCAATTTTTATAGTTTTTTTGTTTTCCATTTTTCAATTTATTACGAAATATAAAACCATTTCAAATTATATAAATCCATTGCATTAAAATAATCAATTAATATTTTTCTTCTTTTATGTAATTTTTGAGATCACCTTTTACAAGACTTTATTAAAAAGTTTTTGTTGAATTTGTGAAAACCTTCAATTAACTAATTTCTTTCAGTAATATGAATTTGAAATCATCAAGTCAGATAAATTATAATTTTAAAAAATAATCAATAAGTAAAAGGCTTGTGTTTGACATAAAAAAAATTCAAGAAAATAGTATCAATAATTTCTCATCAAAATTCTAATATATGTCTTTCGCTACAATTTCGGTATTTTTTATTTTTTCTAATTTCCAGTAATCGACACCAAAAATAATATTGGCTAGTATGTTATTATTAAAAATTGAATGGGAATTGTTGATCAATAAACTAATAAAAAAAAATTCAAAGATAATAAACTATGAAATTTTTTGCTTATTGTTGAAAACATATAATTAAAAATCAATTAATTTGGAATTGAATGAAGTGTTACTAATTGAAAATTGAATTTAACAAGGTTAAAAAAGTTTAGATACTCTGTTTTTTGATCATAAGAGATTGATACAAAATAGATTTGTAATGAAAAAACTAAATGTCTTGAAATACTACAATTGTTCGAAAAATACGAAGGTATATTATTTTTTGGAATAATTTTTTTGGAAAACAACCATTACAATTTCAAATTCTAAAGAGTAAAACATTATTTCGTTTAGAGTAAGACTGGAAAACAGGATTTAATTGCTTTTTTTTTGAAGTGAAATTTTCTATTAAAAAATTAAAACTTTGATAGACATCGGGGATTTGGTACTCATTTTCATTAATGAGATTTACTTTTTGGGATTATTTATTCCCAGGTTGGTTTTAAAAATTACAAATACACATTGGAAATAAAAACATTTGTAACTTGAATGATTGGTAGAAGTTATATTTTATCTTTTTTTGGTTGAAGAAAATAACAAAAAAGAGAAATTTATTTTCTGAACTCATGGAAGGCTTAGTTTAATTTCAATTTTGGTTTAAAAATTGTTATATTTTGGTGGTGTGTGTTACACTCGGTACAGAAAAAAAGGTTTAGTATTTTTTCAAGAAAAAAAATTTAAATTAAAATTCAATTTTTACAAAAAATAAAATGGTTTTCTTTATTTATTTGGATTTTGGAAGAAAACAAGCAACTTCTCCCTCTTTTGGACTGGTCTTTAAATTAATTTGATTTGAGTAACTAATTTATAATAAAATGTTGAAAATAGTGTTGTCCAAATAATGCGTGTCGAAAAGTTTAATCCGCGTTTCCAAATAAAAAGCGTGTTTTTTTGTTATAGAAGAACTAAACATTAACCGATCAAAGAAACTGATAATAAACCCAAAGTAAATATGTGACTGGTTTCTTAAAGTTCTATTATTTTAAAAATGAAAAATTCTAAAAATAAAGGATTAAATTGCAAAACTTATCTCAAGAAAAAAGAGTTAATTTTTGAGAAAATTTTTATCTATTATAAAATAATTTAATTCAAAAAAACAGTGAATATTGAGAAAATTATAAACAAATTGCATTCCTAATTTAAAATTTACTTAAAATATCAAGACGTTTACCTTCAAAATTGATTTGAACGTAGGTATACTACTGTGGTGAATTGGATGTTCCATTGGGACTATAAGAAAAAAAAGCACTGATTATATTTTGAAACACTGATTAAAGTCGTTGGGCACGTATTATTTTGATCACTGTATTTTTATTTTTTTTTCAATTTTGAGCAAAAGATTCTGGGGGTTTGTTTTCCCAAAATAGTGAAGCAAGAGTTGGTTTTAACAATATTCTAATCAAATTTAGATGTTGATATTCATTAAAACAAATTCTTTAAAAAAAAAACATTACCACCAAATATTAAGATATATAAATGAAATGGAAAAATTTTTGATCTCGTTTTTGTTTGTATTTCTGCAACTCAATTGTTAACTTTATGACTACTACAAATTTTTGATCAACCACAATAACATTTTTCTGAAATTTTTATTTTGGCTGATTGGACAATATAAAAAAACAAAACTGAAAATTTTTTCTTATTTAACATTTAAATTGTGTAAAAGGGATTAGAAAAAAGAATTGACAAAAAAAGAAAAGTGAAATTTACTTTTAGTATTTGACCAGAAAGTTCTTTTGATAGGACTGAGACACTCTGTGAGCCTTTTTGTAATAATGAATCGGTGATACCTAAAATTATATTTAATAAGTGTTTCCATGTTTCTTCGGTAATGTAGTCTTTTGGTTTGTTTTGAATTAAAGAATACAACTGAATGACTTTTTTGCAGAGTTCAATATGTTTTTTCATATTGTCTTTATTTGTGTCTTCACGTGGTTGGAAAATGAGAGACATGTGGCCAAAGATTTGCTGGAATTTTGAAGTTAATTTAAGGGTAAGTAAAAATAAAAGAGGGTTTTAGTTTGTTAATATTTGCAAAAGCTAAAAAGAAAAAAAAAATATAATTATAGGTGCTTGTTTTCCTTTTTCTTTTTTCTTGTTTCTTTTTTATTTTTCGTTTTTCTTTTTTCTTTTTTCATTTTCTTTTTTCTTTTTCTTTTTTCTTTTTCTTTTTCTTTTTCTTATTCTTTTTCACTTTTTTCTTTTCAAAGTCTAAATAATCATGTAGAAACATTTTCATTTTGATTTTGTCAATGAATTCATCATGATCAGCTGTCTTTTTTTTTTGAAGTTTTTATTGGCAAAGAAGAAAAATTTCTTTTTTTCTTTTTGTGAGCCTTGGGCAATTAATTTTTGATGTTTTTTTTTTTTTTTGGTTTTGGATTTTTTTTTTTATTTTGGAAAATTTAAAAGAGGATTAAAAATTATACTTGCAAAAAATAATCTTTTTTAGCTTCAAAAACTTTTGGAATCTTTTCACCTGAAAACCAATATTGGTAAATTGTAATTGCTTGTTCAATAATGGAATGGTGATCAATTGGAAGTGAAAAAGCTTGCCCTGTAAATTCAAGAAACCATTTGATATGGAAAGTTGATGACAAAATACGATCGAAATTATCAACATCTTTTGCAACCGAAAGGACATGGAAAATAATGCTTTTTTTAATGTCCAGTGGGTAGGTTATTAAAGTACCAGTTTCTTTTGAGGAGTTGAAAATAAAAAAAAAATGTCAATAAACAAACATTTTAAATTTTTTGTGTGCTGTGTTTCAAAAGAAAAGAAAAGAAAAGAAAAATTTGATAAATATTACTTTGGAGGTGTTGATTAGAAGTAACTTCGGAGATGTGTTGAAGAAACATTTGTTTTGAATTAATAATTTCAAATTTATTCTTATTTGTCAAAAAATAAAAATAAAAGAAAAAAAATGTTTTGTCATCTATTTGTTGAATGTTTGAGTTTGTTTGATATTTTTGGTTTATTGTCGATTTGGAATCGAATTTAACAAAACAAAAATTCCAAAAAACTAGAAAATTTTTGATTGATTGGAAATGATTTTTATATTTGTTAAATCATAAAGTAACCCCCAGATTGCTGATTAAACAAACCGAAATTTTGGCATTTTGGTAAAATCTTGAAAAATAAATTTTGAAGAATAGTCAATTCACTTTATCTCTTTGAAGATGGATCTGTTAAAATTTTTGCAGATTGTATTACAAAAAAGCTTTGAATGGAATTTGGTAGTTTGACTAAAAGCCTCTTCTATCATAGGGTCAGTAGTGTATTTTTGTAAAAATAACAATGTATTTAATTTTGTTTGTTATTTTAAATAAACCCTTTTTTGAAAAAAAATCTTTAAGTTAAATTTAAGAGCAAATTCAAAAATAAATACCACATTTTGGAATTGAAAATGGATGTTAAAAATTTGATTAATAAAAAATCAAACTTGTTTTCAAAGCTGTTTTCAGAAAATTAGTTATTGTTTTAAAAAAGGTTGATCCATTTTTCTCATTTTCAAAAAGTTCTAAATTCAACAAATTTTTAGAATTTTCTACAATAAAAATTTATTCTTCAAAGAAGAAAGAAATCTTATTATCTTTGAAGGAAATATACCAAAAAAAAAAAACAACTAAAAAATAAAATAACAAAATTTTGAAATAACTCTAGACTTAAAAATATACTTAATTTCAAAAAATTGAAATAATTATTTTAAAATTGAAAAAATATAATTTTTTGTTACAAAAAAAAGTTTAAATCAATTTTTTCTTTTTATTGAACAAAGAAATCTGAAAAAAAAAAAAAAACAATATTTTAAATATTAAAAATGTTACTATAATACTTTTTTGAAAGCTGGAAAATTCAACTTATAATTTCGAGAAACACACTTTAATTCGATTATTTCAATATAATTATTAATAAAGAAATATTTATTATTTTCAGTGGAAAATTATAAACATTTTAAAGGTTAAAAGGATCAATAGATTTTATAATTATTTCTCAATTTTTTAAGAATATTTTTAAATAAATTAAATTTATACCTATTAATAATATAACTAAATAAAAAATAAATCAATGTTAAACCATTTAAATATATATAATTCTTATATTTTACTATTGTTGATAATTGCAAAAAAAAAAAATCTTTTGAATTAGAGAAAATTTAACAAACCATTGAAAATAAAAAAAGATAAATTTTATTTGATCTAAAATTATTCAAGATTGGTTTTAAGTTTTTAAGTTTTTTTTTTTTTTTTAAGGATTTAGGGTTAGACCGACTTCTCATTCTATAGAAAAAATAGAAAAATTTGGATTAAGAAATTAATACAAATAAAAAAATATAATAAGCAATTATGGAATATTATTCATGATATTATTTGAAACAAAGACTCATTATTTATTTTATCATTGGTTAATGATAAAGAAATTTATGACTCTTTATTAAAATTTCAAAACAAAAATTCCGAAATAAGGAGAAGTACTGTAGAGTATATTCAAGTGCCTAGGGTTTCTTGGGGTTTTCTGTTTTATTTGTGAAGTGTTCTAGGTTTTTTTTACTTTAGAAATAAACCAAAAATTTATTAAAATTTTCGGTTTATTTCTAAAGTAAAAAAAACCTAACGAAAATCTATAGTTTTTCCATATAAAACAGAAAACTCAAGAAAACCTCAGGGCACTTTTACAAAATTTGAAGAATAGAGAAAAATCAAATATTTTACCCAATTCTTTTAAATTCTGGAAAATCTACGGCTTTTTTTTTTTAATTTCAGTAATAAACTCAAAATTAAATATCTTTTATGTTTTTTTCTTCACTTAAAAAAAAAATAACTATTGTTAAAAGAAATGAATTTCCTCTAGGAAAAATTTAAAAAAATAAATAAAATAAGAATTTTTACTTTCCATTTCATTTTGATAGTTGTTATTTCAACATTTATTTCAATGTATATGAAAATATTTTTAAAAAAATATTATTCTTTTTAATTATTTACTTTTTTAATAGAATTATCTTTTTTAGGAACTCACTGTTGTGGAAAAACAGTGAAAGAGGGAGAAAAGGTGAGAGAGGGGTTTTAATTGTAAACATTACGAAAACGAAAATTAAAATTAATTAAAAGAAGAAACCAATTAACTTTAAAAAATAACCCATTTAATGATTTTCAATCAAACCAACAAAGACAAACCAATTATACTTTCAGATAGAAATTGTAGGTGTGGTTTTGGAGATCGCGAATTTAGTCAATTTTTTGAAAAAAATTTTTTAATAATTGATTCATCAAAGAAAAGCACCCATACCAAAGATAGTATTAAAAAACCCTATATTGTGTTGGATCCCCCATTTTGTCTTTATTTATTTATTAATTCTTTTATTAATTGATCTTACTTTTGAATTTTCAGTAATATTTCCTATTATAAACCATTTTTCTAATTTTTTTCCCTGTTTCACTTTTTTCCCACAACAGTAATTTACATTTTGTTACAAATAAAAGAAAGGCATTTTACAAACTCAATTCCAAAAAATGGGACAGAAAAAAAAATTACATTAATAAAAATATACTCCAAAATACATGATACTTAAACATTAAAATAATAAAAGACACAAAAATATTTAATTAATACTATTTATATATTTTATAGTAAATTTAAAATTCAATTCGAAAAATAAAAAAGAAAAAATAAAAAAAGGTGTGCCCCTATTTTTGGAACACGGTTACCAAAAAATCCATTTTTATTGAAACAAAAATTAATAAAAACTATTAATAGATTCAGCTTGTCTTTGATAACTAAATCCATCCTTTTAAATATAGAGTTTACTAATTTTCTTAAGTTTCCCAACTCAAAGTATTCCATACATTAGTGAAAATTTTAAAAATTCTTCTTCGTTTTTTGATTACAATTTTACAGTTTAGTATCCATAAAATCCCAATTGGATTTAAATTTGTGGAATTGGGGGTCAAGGGTCCAGAACAATACATCCCCGATTTAAGTATGTTTGAGTTTTTTTTTTAAAGTATGTGGACAAGCTCAATCCTTTTGGAAAATCCATTTCAACTCACCATATTCTGAATTAGCGAGTTGAATTACATTTGATTTTTTTGATAATATCATTAATAATACATTTAGTATTCACACTTCCATTAATGATAATAAGGTCTGTTTGTAGGCCATGTGCCCTAGCACACCATATCATGATTTTTTTTTCAAAATTTTTTTTTCCTCGATAAAAAAAGAATTTTTTTTCTTTTTGAGAGAAAAAAAAAAAATTTTTTTTTGTGATCAGAATGAAAACTTTTAAATTTCCTTTTAAAACGATTTTGAGATTTTCGAAAAGTTTTGAAAAAAAAAGAATCCAAAAAAAATCAAAAAAATTATTGAAAATCAAAAATCAAAAAATAATGAAAAAAAATGATAAATAATTAACTTTAAAATTATTTACATTGATTGTTAATATCTAATGTTTCTATTTAAGAGTCAAATATCACTTTTCTAGGAATTAAATTAATTTTGAAGGTGTGCCACAATTTTTGGAATTGAGTTTACTTTGAAGTCTACAGATTAATAATTCAACCTTTAAATTAGTCTCCAAATTCAACTATTTTTCTCAAATTCTTTAGATTTTAAACTAATACAAGTGTCATTAACAATAAATAGTACAACTCAAAGTACTCTTTTGTGAATCAAAATTTTTCCTTGTCATTCTAAACTTTGGGATCTTCCTGATGACATTTATACCAAATAACATTAATTTTACTTTTTATACTTCTACTTGTGAGGCACTCATCCCTTAAGGGAGTAGCTACACCACAATACATGATAAAAATTTGAGAGAGATGAGATAAGAACAGTTTATTTTAGTGGTGTGTGATGGTATATTCTTTTAAAAATTTTTTTTAAAAATTATTTGATAATTTTTTTTTTTATAATGTTAAACAATAAAAAAAAAGAGAATATATTGATAAAACAGTTTTTTTTATTAAAATAAACTAAATTTCCAAATTTTTAAGCTCTGTTTAAACAGTCGAAAAAAATAGCAATACAATACTTTACATTCAATTGTAAATAATTTTGATTTTACAAACTATTTCATTTTTTGTCTTTTTAGTTTTTGTTTTCATTTCGTTTTTTTTTGAAATACGAAATCTGTTTGGTTAGATCTGGGATTTTTTAATGGATGGTTGATTGAATGTTACTGTTGAGTTTCTTAAATTGAAAAATCCACATTCAATTGGTCCATTGTTATCTTATCATTTGATCGATCAACAATTGTTGATGAAATTTCAACATATTTACGGAGACATTATTTGTTCAGCTAGTTTCCGTATTTGGGACGCATAAATTTTGGTTTTTCTATTTTATATTTTTTTCTATTATTTGATGAAAATAATTACTTATAAAAACATTAATACTATGTTACTTAAATGTGCTTTTATATTATATTTGGAAGAATATAATAAATTGAGTTTTTCGTTTTCATATTTTTGCTTTTAGATGTGTCAAATTTTTCAAATGGGGTTTAGTTTTTTTTTTGGGAGAAGATAATTTTAGATTTTTAGAATAAAATTTCTAGTTATTTTGTGGTTTAAACTTTGATAAAATATAATCAGATTCACTTCTTCAATTCTTCAAAATCCAATGATTTAATATCCTAACAAGTAATGTATTGGGATAATTATTATTTTTTGAATCATTCTAGATATTTTAATCCGATTTATGTTTCCTTTTGTGATTCTCCCGATTGTAATGTTGTTATTCAATATAAACAAAATCCATTAATCCCAAATGTCACTGATAAAAAAATCTTTATAATTGTTTTTGTTGTTATGATTTAAAAAATTCAAAAATGATGAATAAAATAAAAAATGAAAAAAATAAATACCACAATAGAATGTTGAGATAAGGATGAAAGATACGTCATTCAAAATTCAAAACACTATTTTAAGCAATTCAACTCAAAACTCTATTGTGGAAATTTCTTTGAGACTTTGGTAAAAAAAATTAAAAAAATCTAATGATGAAGTACTTTCAATAATAAAAATCAATGAGTTACAACCAAAGTAAAAAATGTTATTTTCTGATCCTTTTCAAAATTATAAAAAAAAGAAAATTTTGACTTTACTGTTGAGAGAAAAATGTTAGACACAGAAAAATAGTTGGACAGCATTTTTAATTGGGAACATTACTGAAAATGATTTTTAATTTCAATCGTTTGTGAAATAACTAAAGAAATTAAGAATAATCTACTTATTAGGATAAGGATTAATGTAATTCTTCTTTTTCAAAACCTTATCTCTGATACCCTAAAGCAAGTTTAAAAATTACCATTTTCAGAATTAATAGTAAACATTACTAGAACTTGGATTTTTGTTAAATAGCATGATCTACTTTAGTTATCAACCATTCAAATGAGTATTCTACACACACCACAGATAAATGAACTTGTAACACCTTTAAACCTGGGTTTATATAAAATTCACCTAGTTATCAATAGGATTTGATTTTCAATTTTACTAATGTTCCCAATTAAAAAAGTTGTCCAACCATTTTTCTGTGTCCAACATTTTTCTCTCAACAGTTACCGTGGTTTCTCCCTTAAAATATTTTTAAATTTATAAATACAAAAAAAGAGCTTGATTTGTATGATCTTTTAATTTATATTCGTAAATCAGTTTATTACTGTTTGTTTCATATATTTAAATAGAAATTCTTTTTATTGAGTAGTATTAAATCGCTTTATTTTAACGACTTTAATTGCTGGGAAAGATAAAAACACTTTAATATTTTCTGAAAGTCTTGAAGGAAAATATTATGAACCCAAAGAAATAAAGGGGTGACTTTAGCTGTGTTTTAGGGTTTAATTTTTCATTTTTTTATTTATTATCTCTCCTTTCCAAAATAAGACAAACTTTGATTTAATGTCAAAACTCAACCCACAAAAAAAAGAACAAAAACAAGAAGAAGATATTAGTTCTGAATTCGGTAATTTAAGTGGTAACAGAAAAGTTGCTTCTCATTTGTTGTCACGAGGATCTTTAGTAAATTTCTTTCTTTTTACAAACAAACATCAAAAAGCCTTCCTTTTTTTAAAAATTTTTTTTTTAGAATATCAAAACAAAAAAAACCATGGGTAGTATTTCAACAATTAGATCTCCGAAAATCGAATAAAAATGTGTTTCTTTTCAAAATAAACACTTTGGTACAAAAATAATAAAAAAATAAAAAAAAAAAAAGAATCAATCGATTTTCTAACTTTTTCTCTTTTTTTCTTTGAATTTTTCTTTTCTTAATGAAACTTATGTGAACAGCACAACAAAGGCTTTGACTCTGCTGATTGGTCTATGGGAACTAACAACTTAAAAAATGTGAACAAAAAAACAAATAGTGGAAACAATCGAGGAAGAAATCGAGGAAGAAACGAAACAAAAACAAGAAAAAGTGGCTTAACAGTCTCTGTTATTGGGACAGAAAAAGAAAAAAAGGAACAAACAGGAACAAGATTCAAAAAAACTGATCTCAAAACAAGAGAAATATCACCACTTAGAGATGAAAACAATTAATTCTACTAAAACCTATTTCAACAAAACCTTATTATACAGTCCCTCAAGTTTAGTAAAATGATTTTTTACTTTTGTTTCTGTCTAAAAAGAGTTTATTTATCTTGATGATTTTTCAATTTTTTTGAAAAAAAAATAAAAAAAAACAAAATTCGAAAAATAAAAAGCAGATAGATGTTCACATAAATTCTTTGCAATCAAAATAATCTTTAGATTCACTTTTTTTTATTTTGTTTTTGTTCTGAATTGTTATTTCTTGATTGGTTGATTGACTGATTGATTGGTTAGTTAATTGACTTATTTATTTTAAACGAGTTTGAAAACAATTGAAAATTTTTACAAACAAAGACACGAAATTAATTGTCAATGTGAATTTAAATATTATCCAAATTTAATGATCCACAAATTTTAATTTTTATATTTAGATTCATATTTGTTGACTTTAAGGACTACGTTCCTGCTCTGAGAGTGGGTTTAGTTATTGCGTTATTTTACATTCACTTCTCAAAAAGAATTTTCGTTCTGAAGAAATTGGATAAAAAAATTATTAATTTCAAATTTTAAAAATCAACCATCACTTAAAAAAAAATTGTAAAATATAGGATTTTTTAAAGGAAAATTTTAAAAAAACTAACTTTAAGGGATTTCAAGTACAAATTCAAATTTGAAAAACCTTTCAAACTTGTAAAAATATCAATAAACAATCTTTAGATCAGCTCGGGAAATTGTTTAGTGTTAATAGATTTGAAATGAAAAGTATGGAATATGTAATTTCAAATTTTGGCTATGGATCTTTTAAAGGATAAAATTGTGAAAATTTCTTATTTTTTTCTAAAAGTGATTCTCAGGGGGAAATTTTATTGAGATTATGGAACTCTTTCAAGAGTATTTTTATCAACATTTTCCATGTTTTCACCTGAAAACATAGTCCTTAAAGAACGTTGAACCAATAAAAATTGGGCAAATTTATCATTTTACAGTTTTCTTCAAAAGTTTTTACTTTTCGTCAATCCAATTTCTCGATTTGAAAATCAAATTCCTGTAACTATCCGCTTTATTTTTAAGTTTTAGAGGGTTTAGGTTATGGACAAAATAATACTTGAATATAATGCCAGTGGAGGTGAAGTAATATATAAACAAAATTTGTTGTAATTTTAAGATGATAAACTCGAAAAAACTAAAACATTATTCAATCAAAAAATGACTATATTACAAATTCATTGAAATTGTAAAGTTCTATTAAATTTAAATCAACAGAAATACAATTAAAAAATTAATATTGTACAATAGGTCGATTGTCAATTGTTTTTGAGCTTAAAATATGGGTTGCACTCCAATACCGAAACTTTTCTTGAATAATTAGAAAAATATCAGTATTAAAGGAAGCAATTGAAAAAAAGAAAAATTAAAATTAATCCAGATTCAAAATTTTACACACAAAATAAATTTTTTTAAAAAAAAAATCTTCTTTAGAAAAAATATAAGAACTATTAAATTGGGTTAATTAGTGAATTGAAATGTTAAAAAATGTTGATATATCCACAGATCCTACAAAATAAAAAATAAATAATTATCAATCAAAATCAACATAGGTATTGTCACAAAAAATTGGAGAGATGAACATAACAAACAAATATAGGTAAATTTGTTTAAATTCTATTTATTGATTATTGATCGATCAAATGGTTAGATACTACCAACTAATTTTATTTCTTTTTTTTTTCTATTTTAAAGAACTCAATCATAAACCTAATATCTAATCCTTGAAAAAAATATTTGGATCGAACGAAATATTTTTCGTAATTCAAAAAATAAAATGAAAACAAAAAAACAAAAAGATGAAAAAATGATTTTTATATTTTACAAAATTTAATATTATTTCCAATTTGAATGTAATTATATTATTGTAACTGTTATAGATGCATCAAAAATTTTGTTTTATTGTTACAATTAAGGGTATAATGTTTAAAAAACAATTAATTTGTTAAAGAAAGAATTTTGAAGTTAATACATATGTATCTTCTCATTAAAACGGCATTTAAACAAGAACCAGTCATTTAAAGAATTTCAAACTTACCTTAGTTTTTTTAAAATAATGTTGGTAAAAATATAGAGTAAAAAAAAAGAAAAAAGTAAAGAAGAAAGAAAAAAATAAAGAATTTCTACAGAAATAATGAGAAAAAACCAACAGTTATTGGAATTCAGTTGAATTTACATGTTTAGGGTTGTTAGTGGTTATTTGAATGTGAGTTCCACATTTGTTTTAACTGTACCGTTTATATCAGTCAAATATGGTATTCTAAAGTAAAGTCACAGATTTCTTTTGTGTTAATTTTGTGGTTAAATTCATCTATATCTTGATGTGTAATGGTTATTGTTTTTCTTTTTGTTTTTTTTTTATTCACACATATACCGATTGCTTTGATATCTGTCTTTATTAGGTTAAGAACATCTAATTCATATAATACTTGAAGTATAATAACTTTCGTTATTTGTGCACAGTTGAAAAAATAAGCATTTTATTTGACATGATAGAATGTTATTTAGAGCTTCCAGAAAGAAAAAATAATTGATTGTTGTCAAAAGAATCAGTCAAATTGTGTGAGTTATTATTTTTTAAAATAGTGAAGATCTTCAAAAACAAAATTTTAAAAAAAAATAAAAAAAAATTCTTTGTAGTTTATTTATTCTTTTTTTGCGATTAAAGCTAGATGAATTTTTGTATTTTTAAAACTGTTTTAAAGTAATTTCTCTCAACGAAAAAATTAACTTAATTTAAATTACAATATTTTTAAAAAATTATTTTCTTCAACCCCTTTAAGCTCTCAAAATAAAAAAAACTCTCAAATAACAAGACGTTTTACCTTATTTTTTTTTTTTTATAAAAAAATATTACTGGTTAATTAAGATACAGAGATAATTGGCATTTCTTCTATTCCCCTATCTTCAATTTTTTTTTTATTTAGATACTTTTACCAAAAATTCAAACATTTATTTCTCATAAAAAAAAAAAAGAGAAAAAACTAATAATACTCATAACCAGTAGAATATTATTTAACAAAGATCTTTTTTCTTGAAAATAACAAATTTAAATATCCCTAGAAAAAAGGTATTGTTTTATCATTTTTTTAGTTAATATTTCTAAAAAAAAAAATAAGTCCTTTAAAACCAAGAATTCTGAGTAAACTTGATAATTTTTCTATTGTAAATATATATGAATATCTTGAAAAAAAAAAAATAGATTTAATCTTTTGACCTTGATTAATTGACTTTGTTTCTGCCAAAGTATCACAATATTTTTTTCAAATATCAATTATTTTTTATAAATGACTATTTAAGAGCTAATAAGAAATAAGCCCAATAAGGTACATCAAATAATAGTTGATATCCATCTAAAGAAAACTAAAAAATCAATAATTTTTCAAAAAAATTGAAAAACCCAAATTCTTCGTTCAATACAAATGAAAACAAAAATGTTTATTTCGATCTAAAATTTAAGATCCTAATAAAATCAAAATATAAATCTATATCATTTCTCAACAATCATTTTTACTTTATTCCGTAAACTTAAAATAACATTTTTTTATCAAGTGACTTGAGATCTTATTATAAAAAAAAGATTTCAAAGGTATTATGTAACAAAAAAAATAGAAAAATATAAAAAATGGAAATTACGAAAAAAATTATTTCAATTGTGAAATGTCCCAATTCAAATTTTCTTCGAAGATATAACAAACCATTTAAAAACAGACGATTCCCCCCCTACACATGGCCCCTTTGACTAGAAAATGGTTTATTTTCGTACTTATTGATCAAAGATACCAGAATATTTTATTCTATTTAATTTTGTTGATTTTAATTTTTACAACACGTTATACCTTTAATTGATATTTTAAGGAATAATTGAGTACACATTTTATCTTAAAGTTTTCATCTAATATTTGATTTTATTCTTGTTGAATAATGAAGATTAGATTATTCTCATATATTTGTGCGTGTGACATATGGTTTTATTTTTTCCAATATAAAATTCCTAATTAATGCAAAAAATCTACAGGGTAAAAGAAACCCCCATTTTTTTTCCTATTTCATTCCCTTCAAAATATAATTTAATAAATCCCTACTTTGAGTCGATTTTTAAGAAATTTTGGTACTGTCCTGAGTCATATACTTACATGATAGCGAGCTAAAAGAGTATACTTGATCTATTAGTTTATATCACTTCTAATACAAAATTATAAGCTACTAGATTCTATTTTTTTATATCACATCACAATTTGGTTCAAGATTGATCAATACTCCTGCACCAGAAAAGTGATTGATTACGACTATCGAAATGGAAAAATACCTTATCAGAAAAATCAGAAAATCCATCTTGACTATGAACATTTAATTTCAACCCCAAAAACTTATTAGTAAAAAACCTAAAAAATATAAAAAAAAAAGAACACAATTCAATTGGATCAAAAAATATTGAGATGATTTGTATATAAAAGTGAAAAATCTTGGAGTTGTCTTTTTAAAATAACCTTAAGGATAAAAATCCCTGGAATTCGAACAAATTACATCTTTTTTTAGGTGTGAGGAAAGGTTTTTCTAGTTATTGGCTGATCTTCTTTTGGATTTGGATGGTTTTTAATAGTTGTTCAAAATTACAATTTTTGACAATTTATTTTTTTTCTTTTCTGAATCCGAATTGAGTATTGTAAGAATAATAGATTGAAAGATATTTTAACAGCTAAATTTTGATTTTTGGGTTGTAAATAGAAATTTTTTAAGTTATTGAACTCAATTAACTAACTGTTGAGAGAAAAATGTTGGACACAGAAAAAAGGTTTTACACTATTTTTAATTGGGAACATTAGTAAAATTGAAAATCAAATCCTATTGATAACTAAGTGAATATTAGATAAATCCAGGTTTAAATGTGTTACAAGTTTATTAATATGTGGTGTGTGTAGAATACTCATTTGAATGATTGATAACTAGAGTAGATCATGCTATATAATAAAAATCCTAGTTTTAGTAAAGTTTACTATTAATTCTGAAAATGGTAATTTTTAAACTTACTTTAGATTATAAGAGATAAGGTTTTGAGAAAGTAGAATAACATTAGTCCTTATTCCAATAAGTAGATTATTGTTATTTTATTTAGTTATTTCACAAAAGATTGAAATTAAAAATCATTTTCAGTTATGTTCCCAATTAAAATTGCTGTCCAACTATTTTTCACTGTCAAACATTTTTCTCTCAACAGTAAATGAAAAAAATAAATTTGTTTTAAAAGCTCCAAATAAATCAAACCTAATTCAAAATTGTAACCAAAAACCCACAAACCATAAAATTCTTTTTTAAACTTTCCTTCAATCCATTTAGCTTTACACTTTTCAATTTGTATTTCAGAAAAATTAAAAATTAAAAATAAATTGCCATAAATTACTATTTTGAACAACTATTAAAACCCATCCAAAGCCAAAAGACGATCAGCCAATAACTAGAAAAACCTTTATTCACACTTAAAAAAAGTTAATAGGTTTTACAGTTTTGGGGATTGTAATCCTAAAATGTCAAGCAATTACTGTGAAAAATATTTTTAAAAACAATCACAAAAATAATTTTTTGAAATTTTTATGAGAATCAATACTAATCAAAAACTAATCAACACGTTATTGTGATCGAATATAAAAAAATCAACAACCAAAGACGAGACATCTTTTGAAATAAGGCCCAAGGAGAGAAGACTCAATTATGAATTTCTATGGTTAGGAATATAATTTTGAAAACAAATATGTTAGTTTTGAAGTATAAATCTTTGTTGCTTTTTGAGATCTCAAAGATTTTTTTATTTTTTTCCTTTCTCAAAGGAGTTATTTTTTTCTAAGAATGTTACAAAAAACTTACTTTTTCAAATATAGAGGGTTACAAAAGAACAACAAAATAGATTAAATTGAATTAAAATGATTATGTACTGAAAGAAACCAATTTCTTCAAATTGAAGTAAATTAACCCATTAGAAATATAAAAAAAGAAGCAATTAATTTTTGTTTATACTTGAGCTATTTTTTGAATTGAGAATCCTTTGAAACTTTTTTTTTCTAATATTTGAATAATTTCATAAAGATGTTGTGATTTTTTTTGTTAGTACCCTAAATTTTCTCTTTTTTAAAAATGAAGATCGTGTAAAATTTTCTTATCATTATTTGTTTTTATCAACTAGTAGAGATTCAATTCCATAATACCCTTTTTAGAAACATGTTACTCTTTGAGTATGGAGCAAATTTACTGTAAGTTACTTAACCCTTAAAAGGTTTATATCTCGAGAAATTTTGATATAATATAAATAGTTTCACTTTTATTAATAACTTTCTTTGTTTCTCATTGAAACAAATATTTATTAGTCAAAATGTATTTCATAACTTAGATACAAAAACAAGTACACCATAATAAAGCCCTTTTTTTCGCAAAATAATATTATCATTAACTAACAATTCAATGGTTTTGTAACAAATAATTCAATTTGAGATTCCAGATCAAAATACCAAATTTATACAAAAATAATAGATTTCTCTCTAATTGATGCCAAATGATTGTATTCCCTTTTTATAAACTAGTTAATCCTTTCAACTTATTTTCTTAAGAACTCACCAAAATAACCTAAATTGTTTTGAACCAAAAATCCCTGTAGGTAGCTTTTTTTCTCAATGATCCTTTTACCTACCCAAATAAAATTTTTTGTTTTTCTTCTGAAAATATAATTATTATAAACAAGAAATTTCATTAATTTGAATATAAAAACACAAAGTCATGGTACTTGTAACAAATTCATTAAAATTTTGCTCATTTCAAATCCTGTAAATTTATTTCATAATTTTTTCGAATAGTTTTAATTAAAAATTCTGTCTTCTCTATAAATTATTAATGCATAAAAATTGATTACTTAAAAATTGAAATTTTTTGAGAACTAAAATTCCAAAATACAAAAAATACAACAATGGTATTAATTATAAAATATCTCATTTTATTGTGAAAAGAATCTATTAAAAAAAAATTCAAAGTATTAAAATTTAAAGAAAAACCAAAAATCTACAGAAACTATCAATAGTTCGCCTAAATCATTAATAGACAAAAACTTCATTTGATCTTTTTATTTGTTTATTTGACAAACATTTTTTTTAAAAAAAATTGTAAATCCTTATTTTCTGTAACAGCTTTTAGCAAAATCTTTGAATTTTTTCAAGATATTAAATTTAAAATATTTTTTATTTTTAAAAGTTGACAGAATAAAATAAATAATCTTTCATAATCATAATTATTCAGAAAATTTGTACTATTTGGTTTCTCGTGAATTGAATAGAAGATATAATCTTTCTTGAGATTCAAAAAATTCAACAATTAATTTCTGTAATTTTCGAAAAATTTGGGATTTTTCTTTTTTGAAGAAAATAAATGATAGAAAAACAACACTTTTAGAACAAAATTGTCAAAAATTTTGAGACATATGACTTTTTAAAATATTTGATAAAAACTATTTATGAAACTTTAATTTTCTATTTTTAAACAAAAATTATATTTTCCCTATTTAAAAGATATTCTAAGCATTATAAAAAAGAATTTTAATTTTGAAAAAATCCAAATAAAAAAAAAAAAGAATTGGTTGAATCTTCATAGATAAGAAAAAGTGGTACATCATAAAGTGATGAAAGAAAAGTGTTTAAGATTTAAATAACTCAAAAAAAAAATTATAATATATAAACATTCAAGACTCTCTCATAATTATTTTTTTTAAAAATTAATTATTTTTAAAAATTTCTTTTTTTTTTCAAAAATTTTTCGTATGAAACATTCTTTGATCAAACAAAAAAACAAGCCAATAATTACCCACACAAAAAAAAATAATTTAACACCAATTGAATTGGGACGAACCTTAGTACTACTCAAAAATACAAAGAAAAATAAAGTATTAAATATCAATCATGGTAGAAATAAATCAGTTAAGAAAAATTGGAAAAGGGATCTGAATCTGGAAAATTTCTCTTCATTGAATAAAGAAGAATTAAAAAAAAGATTAACAACAAAACCAAAACCTAATTGGGGATTAAGATTATTCTTTTTAAAAAAATATAATCAAAATTTAGTTCAAGGATATCCAGAATATTTGATCATGAAAAATGAACTTTGGCCCAAAAAAATCACAATAAATAAAAAAATTTTCCCTTTATTAATAAAATTAACCCGAAAGGGGATGAATGATGAACGGAATGTCAAATATCGCAATGCCTATAAGTCTTGTCAAAGAGGGCTAATTGAATGGTTTCGTCGTAAGAAATTTATCAATAAAATCAAATATGCACGTGATAAAATGATTTTTATTCCTCAAGTATCTTGTAAAGTGATCTAAATTCTTTTTTTCGTATAATTTTTTTAATCATCAACATATTTCCAAATACTATGAAAAACTTTTATATGATCAAATATTATTTTATTGCTCTTCATATTTTTTTGGTGAAGATTCTAGATTAACAATATTTTTCATTAAAAAATAAAATTTGTTATGATCTTTATTGATTCTTAATTTTTTTTGTTTTTACATGAATTCCAGTTTATTTAATTTCAAAATCGTATTACAATTAATTTGAATTTGAAGAAAAAAAGTGCTATAAAAAACTGAATATCTTATTAAAAGAGTAATAATAGAATAATAACATATACTTTTATATTACTTAGTTAAAGCATTATATTCTCAAAATGTCTAAATGATAATGTGAAATTTATCAAGTGGTATGTTAATTTTTTCTTTTTCTTTTTTTATTTTGTTATTTTTTTTTTTTGCTAGTTTCCCAAATCTTATTTTCTTAAAATCTCAATTTGAAATACACCGACTCAGTATATTTAACATTTTACAATTTTTAACTGGGCAGATTATACGGAAAGTTTGATTCAGTATACTTTAATTAGCATCAAATTGATTCAGTTGGATTCGGTTCACTTTAGTTGTATTAAGTTAGTTTCAATTTGCTTAAGATCCATCAGAATAAGTTAGTTTCAATTTAGCATTAGATAAGAGACAAGTTAACTATATTCTGATAATAATTTTTCATTCCTTTTATCCCCCCCAAACACCAAAAAAACAAAAATGGTAGGGAACCGAAGGAACCCAAACAACTTTGAAAAAAGAATTTTGGGAAAATTAAAATCGATATAAAATGAAAAAAAAAAAAAAGTAATTTGTTTGGTATATTTAAAAAAAGCCGAAAGAAAAAATAATTTTTCAAATTTAAGAAATGGAAATACAATTTTATTGAAAAGAAAAAAATCCACATTTTAATGTTTCCAATACAACTTTTTTATATTTTTGTGTTAGAATCAATTAATTATTGCATTTATTTTATTTCGTGCGTTTTGTTCCATTCTTCAATCATTTTTTTACGTACTATTTATTTATTTATATATATACAAATAAAAATTTTAATTTTTTTTAAGAATTATTAAACAAAAAAAAAATTTGTAAAAAGAATATTAGTTGGGTAAAATATTAAATGAATTTTTTGTAAAAAATTAAAAAATAAAATTATTTAATAAAAGACGATTAAGAAATTTTTTCT
The DNA here is from genome assembly GCA_027625915.1 of Anaeramoeba flamelloides. Classification (NCBI taxonomy): domain Eukaryota; family Anaeramoebidae; genus Anaeramoeba; species Anaeramoeba flamelloides. The sequence goes on from JANTQA010000026.1 coordinate 7,444,647, forward strand.
TATATGAAAATGTATATGTACAAAAAAAAGTGCGTATATGAACACACACACACACACACACACACACACACACACACACACACACACACACACACACACACACACACACACACACACACACACACACACACACACACACACACACACACACACACACACACACACACACACACACACACACACATACATACATACATATATATATATATATATATACTAAATTCCAAAAATTTGGACACAGTTTAAACGGTTGAAAGAATAGCAATACTCCACTTTACATTCAATTTGGAAATAATTTTGATTTTACAAACTATTTTCATTTTTTGTCTTTTTTGTTTTGTTTTCATTTCCTTTTTTTGAGTTATTTAATCTGTTTGATTAGATTTGGAAATTTTTTTCTATGGCTGATAGAAGGTTAGTGTTGAGTTTGTTAAATTGAAATTTAACATACAATTTGTCGATGTTATCTTATCGTTTGATCGATCAACAATTGCTGGTGAAATTTCAACAAATTTACCAATACATTTTTTGTTCAGTTCCTTTCATTATTTTGGACACACCAATTTTTAATTTTTAGTTTTTTATTTTTTTCTTTTATTTGGATTAAAATGATTACTTATAAAAACATTAATACTCGGTAACTTAAATGTGGTTTTATATTACGTTTGGAAAAATATAATAAATTGAGGGTTATTGTGCCTATTTTTGATTTTGGGTGTGTCCAAATTTTTGGAATGGGGTTTATTATTCCAAATATGCTTGTCAATATAAAAAACAAGGAATTATGTTTCAATCTATGAAAGTAAAATTTTGAACTCTCTTAACTAATCCTAAAAATCCAATAATATATATAAGCTAAATTTCAAAAATAGGGACAGATTTTTCATCAAAAAAAAATTTGTTTAATTGTTTTTTTTTTTTGAATAATAAGGTATTTTGATAAAGTGCTTCGAGAGAATAACCAATATAGATTAATAAAAAAAAATATAGTGTAATCATTTTATTTTTTGAAAGACAAATGAAAAAAGAAAAAAATAATAATCGCAAAGTTTGCCATAATTTTGAAATTTGGCTTATATATATAATATCCCTTAGCACTCCGAATTGACCTAAATTTCATCAAGTTTAAAATAAAAGATTTAAAATGATATTGTTCTACTAATATATTTATTTTATTATTTTTCTTGAATCCAAATTTGAATTAAACTCTTTTTCAGTCAAAGTGGCCCAGTTTTATTGAAGAAATAGAAGATATTCGATCAGTTTAATTCATTATTCTTCTCCAAATAAAATATCAATTTTTAATCTAAATCATTTTTTTTCATTTAATAATTTTTTTTTTGTGTTTTGTGATTTTTTTTTTTTTTTTTTTTTTTTTTTCTTCTTTTCTTCTTTTTTTTTTTTTTTTTTTTAATTTTTTAAAAAAAAAAAAAAAAAACGTTTGAAACTCCAAATTAACATTAAGAAAATTTAGACTTTATATTTTCTTTTAAAATTCATACATTTGCAATTAAAAAATACTTATTCTCTACAATTTTAATTTTCCTAAAACAATTGAGAAATTTTGCAGGAGACTTCCAATGACAGGGACTAAAAATTTTTTTAACATTTTTTTTTTTTTTTTGGAAATTTAATGTTTATTCAGGTATTTCTTTTATGGTTATCGACTATAATACGAATATTATTATTTCTCTTATTTCTAAAAAATCTTAGTTTGGTTGATTTTTAAAAAAAATTGAATTTTTCGTTTTTGGCTGGAGAACTTTGAGTGAAATGGGTTTTATAACAAAAAATCAAAATAGTTCAAAGATAAAGTAGTTAGGTTAATGGTATTTTTTTTTGATATTAGAAAAAAACAAATAATTATTCATTTTTCCATTTCTCGGAAAGATTTTTATTTTTATTTTAATTTTTTAAATAAGAAATTTTATTACAATAATAGTAATTCAAAACTCTTAATTGATTTATTAATATTATCAATCAAACAACGTTGTTAATTTTATGATAAAAAAAAATAAATAAATAAATTTATTACAGCAAAAATTTCATTTTTTTGTAAGAAAAAAAAATCAATAAATATTAAATCAAGAGCAAAATGAAATTCATTTCTTTAGGCCAAAATTAAAAGTTTAAAACGAATAATTTTCTAAAACAGCAATTTTAACAATAGAAAATAATTGATGAAACAAAAAACAAAAATTGTAAAATAATTTCATTTATTACATTAAAATTAAATCAAAAAAAAACTTTTTTAAATAGATAAAGTAATCAACCCTAATTTATGCAAAAAAAATATAAAATAAATTTTCAATATTATTCAAAGATAATAAAATGATTTTTGAAACCAAGAATAATTTTTTTTTTTTTTTTTTTTTATTTGAATTTTGTTTTTTGTATATTTCCAAAATTTGAATTTTTCCTTTATAAATTAATCCAGATCTTGGAAAATAATTTTTGATATCTGGTTTCTTAATTAATAATATTGTTTATTATATGTATAGATTTTAAAAAGTCAAAAATTAAAAAAATACTTTACATTAAAAAAAAAAATCAATTATTAAACCGACTCGAACGATTGGCCAAATCATTTAAATTCGAAAAAACTATATGTTTAAAAAACTTCCAAATTTTACAATCAAATAAAATAATATTTTTTTTCAAATTTAATTAATTATTATTTTTTATTTTTAAATTATTTAGAATAAAATGAATATATATTACCATTGAATGATAATCAATAGATAAAACAATTTTTCTATGTGATGTCAAAATATCTTTTATAATGAATAAATTATTTATTCAAGTATTTTGGACAATTTTGATGTACAAAGTGGCCCAAAAAAATTCCCAGTAAAGTAAACCATTTTCCAGTCAAAGGGGTCCGGTTGTAATGGGTGAATTACATGTGTTTAAAGGGCTGCATGGATATTAGAAGAAAAAATTTATTTTGGAAAAATTCAAAATTGAAATCATTTTTTCACATTTTTGTTTTTTTTTTTTTTCGATTTTTTTTTAAAAACGTAATTCAGTTGCAAAAAATTTTTTTAGAAATTTTTCTTTCGAAGATAATTGTTTATAAATTCAATATCTTTAAATCTTTTCATAAAAATTCAATTTAAAAGTTTTATTTCAAAGGCAATTAGGATATTTGGGGTGCTAAGGTATATTATATATATATATAAGCCAAATTTCAAAATTAGGGGCAAACTTTGTTATTATTATTTTTTTCTTTTTTCATTTGTCTTTCAAAAAAATACAATGATTATACAACAGTTTTATTTATTAATCTATATTGGCTATTGTCTCTAAAAAATTTAGTAAAATACCTTATTATTCAAAAAAAAACCACAATTAAACTAATTTTTTTTCTGATGAAAAATCTGCCCCTATTTTTTTAATTAAGCTTATATAATTTATTTTGTATTTTTTATTGAATTTTAAAGTTGAACTTTGAAAATAAATTATAATTTTTTTCTCAAAATTTAATAAATATGTTAGATTATATAATATTATTTTGAATAACGAATAGTAACCTGATGATTATTAACAGTTGATTAAAAATAAAATTAAAAATAATTTAGAACATTAAAATTTTTCTGTTTGTTTCAAAAGTATTAAAATTTTGAATTTTGATACTTAATGCTTTTATAATCAACAAAATAACAAAAATGCCACTTTTTTAAATTCAATTATTCATTTATAAACTTTTTTAAATTCTTTTTGTTCAATATTTGGAAAAAAAAACATATAAGTAAGGAAAGGTTTAATTTTAAATTTATTTTTTTTTCAGTTAATCATTGTTTTTTTCAAAGATTCAAGACTTTTATCTATTTGCTTAATCAAATCTTCTTAATCATTCAAAAAAAAAAAAAAATGGAATTAATTTTCTTTTTAACAATAAACAAGTGTTTTTGGATAATAAATTTATTTCATCAAATATGAAAAAGATTACTATTTTCCTATTAAAACTCTTAAGGACGGTCTCTATTATTTTTTTTTGACCAATTTAAAATATGGGTTCCTTATTTAGAAATATGTTTAATATTGAAAATAAAAATGATTTTTCAAATAAAAGTAATTAAGTAAAAATTTTCGCAATCTCTATTAATTTTAGGTAAAAAAAATTAAAAGAGATTAGTACTTAAAAGAAAAATCAATTGATTTTCAAAGCAGAAAATCTTCTTGTTTACGATAATTCCAAAGTTTGTCATTTTGAACACACACTGTATAACGAATTTAGAATTAGCAAAACACTCAATTGGCTGAATTAGCTTGTGAGAAATAAAAATCAAAAAGTTATCATAATTTGAGATTCCAGTTTTCTGTGGTTTTTGAGAAGAATCTTGGCTTTTTCCAAAAAGTAATGAAATTGTTCTGTACTCTTTTTGATCTTTTAGAATGAATCATCTTGAAAGATTATTGTTGTTTTTTGATTTAAAAGTTTGGTTTTCCTGAACACAAAAAAAAAAAACTAAGGAAAAAAATTTTTAAAAATAACTTACCAATATTTTCAACAATATTCTCTTCTTTCTCTAATTCTTGATCTTGTTCACTACTAAAGCCATAATATTGATAGTTCACCCTTTCACGAAGATTTGTATTGACGTTTGATATTTTGGACGTAATTTTTTCATTCTCTAAGAACATTTTTGTTCCTTCAAGTTTCCTCGAAGTACCAAAGTATTTGTAAACCTTTTTTTCTTGAATAATTTTTTTACGTTCATTTGAATCTTTAAATAGAACCTCAAGATAATTTGTACCACCTAATTCCATAATTCTCTCTTCCCAATCAATTTTCTTCCGAATCAGATAATTAATTTCATCATTTAAAGAACGGATTCGAAATTCACTCAATGTCTCCTTGTGTATTTCAGTTACCTTCTTACTGATTTTGCGAACCAACACCTCCCTCCACTTCTCGGCTTGCTTTAAATTTCGGCAATCTTGTGGGTTACGTGGCATTCTTCTTTTTGGCCCTTGCTGTTGTCTTTTTTCCATTTCAATGAAACGGTTAAGCATGGCGTTTGCTTTTTCTTCATTACGTGCCATTTTGGATTTGGATAGAGCTTGATTGAATTTACAAAGTTTATTTGAAAAAATGAAAACTACTTTGATCTATTTGGGAATACTGATTTGAGGAGTTTAGTGTAATGAAAACTTGTACTCTTCGATTTTCAATTACCATTGTTTTTCTATTTGTAATAATTTAAAACCCGGTGAATAGTGTATCAATTTGTCGTAACTTTCGATTGTAATTTCACTTTCTTTAAGGTTAACAATCCCAGAAATTTAAAATCAGGTTATCTTGTATTAACGATAAGGATATGTTATTTTTGTTCTTAGATAATTGATCTGGTACTTGGTATTATTAATGTTGGTTAAAAAATTATATGGATTGCTCTTTTTTTTCCAAAATCTAGTTTTGATGAGTGGAAGACTAAAATATTGTGAGGTATTTAAGAATGAATTTTTGATTTTTTGGCTTGTTAATGGAAATTCTATTTTCACTTTCAAGTTATTGGGTGCTTGTAAAAAATATATTTATCTTTAGTGGAAATTGCTTGAATTGGAAATTAAAATTTCAATCTTCAACCCAAAAATCGAAATTTTTTATTACTTTTCAATCTGTCTTCATCTTACACTCTTCAATTTAGATTTAGGGTAAAAAAAAAAGAAAAATTCAATTATTTAATAAACAATAAAATTCATACTTGAGGAAGAAGGTACTTTTTGACTTTTTTTATAATTTTAATTGTGACAAACTGACTGAAAAAATAGTTTTGAGTGGCACCAGATATTGAAACTTTGAAACCAAACTACCCTTAACTTCACTATTTGTGAAAAGAATCCTATGTAAAGTATATCAGAGTTGAATCTTTTATTTTTCAATTTTTTGAATTTTTTCCCTTGAAAATTTTTGGTTTTATTAAACTCACCGGTTTTAAATTTAGAAATATTTCAAATAATTGCTTGATATTCATAATCAAATAAAAAAAAAAAAAAAAAAAAAAAAAATGAACTAAGAAGGTGTAAATTTTAAAATAAATCTTGTCTTTTAGAAGAACAAACAATAAATATCACCTAGTCCAAAAAAATTTGTTGAAATCAGAAATTAAAAATAAAAAAATTCGATCAAAGTATATTTCCAAAGATTTTTTTTCTTTATCTTCTTAATTCTAGATGATTTCAAAAAAGAAATATACTTGAAATTCTTGCTCCATTACTATTTATTATTATTTTACAAAACCATTTTTTTGACAAATTTGTTTTTCAAAATTCTTTTTCAAATATTATTATCAAAATAAGTCAAAACATAGTATTCTCTTTCAAATATTAAAGTAAAGGGGTTGAATTCTTGAAATAAACTCAATTCCAAAAATTGGGACACTATAAACAATTACATTATTAAAAAATTTTTTTAAAATATATAATACTAAAACATTACAATAATAAATTGTATGAAAATATCATTTGAATACTATTTATATATTTTAAAGTTAATTTAAAATTGAATTAAAAAATTAAAAATTAAAAAACAAAAAAAAGTGTGCCCCTATTTTTGGAACACAGTTACCAAAAAATTCATTTTTTTAAAAGTAAAACTAATAAAAACTATTAATAGATTCACTTTCTCTTTCAATAACTAAATCTATCCTTTTATACATAGAGATTACTAAATTTTCGAGGGTTTTCCAACTCAAAGTATCCCATACATTAGTGATAATTTTGATAAATTCTTCTTCATTTTTTGGATTACATTTTTTGAGTTTAGTGTCCATAATTGACCATAAATTCTCGATTGGATTTAAATTTGGAGAATTGAGGGGCCAAGGGTCTAGAACATTGCATCTTTGTTTTAAGTAAGTAAAAGTTTTCTTTGAAGTGTGTGGACGAGCCCCGTCCTGTTGGAAAATCCATTTAAACTCACCATATTCTGAATTAGCGAGTTGAATAACATTTGATTTTTTGATAATATCATGAATAACATTCAGTGTTCACTGTTCCATTTATGATAATGAGGTCTGTTTGAAGGTCATGTTCTATAGCACCCCATATCATGATTTTTTTTTCAAATTTTTTTTTTCAATGAAAACAGAATCTTTTTTTTTTTTGAGATAAAAAAAATTTTTTTATTTGATCAGAATGAAAATTTTTAAATTTCATTTTAAAGCGATTTTGAGGTTTTCTTACAGTTTTGAAAAAAAAAAATTTTTTTCAATTAAAAAAAAAAAAAAAAAAAAAAAATACTATCATTTTCATTCTACCTTCTCCAAATTCTTTTACTCTTTGAATTAATATAGAAACATGATTCATCTTATTATATTTTCTTTGAACATTTTATCAAAAACAAATTTAAAAATGAAAAAATAATTGACTTTAAAATTATTTCCATTGCCTTTCAATTTCAAGTGTTTCTTTTTAAGTGTTAAATATCACTTTTCTTGGAATTAAATTAATTTTTAAGGTGTGCCCCAATTTTTGGAATTGAGTTTACAAAGAACAGCTACAAAAGGTTAAAACCCAAAGAACAAGGAAACATGGTGAAAAAATTGAAATCAGAAATCAGAATTATTTTAAGTTGTCAATTTAAAGGAAAATCAACAGTTTTCATAAGAAATAGATCGAATAATTGTTTATTCTCAAGAAGAAATCAAAAAATATCCGTTTTTTTTTGAATCAAAACTAGAATTAGAGGAATAAAATATAAATTAGAATTTTAAAAATTATATTTGGGAATTCTTGTGAGATAGGAAATAATTTATTAATCCACCGTTTTAGAATAAAAATATTTTCCATGAAGAATTAAAAATAAAACCAAATTAAAGAAGAAGTAATTGTCTGAAATAATACAGATAAGATCAAGTAATAAATGATTTTTATTTATTTTTTTTTGATCAATCTTTTAATTTTTTTGATATTTCCGTTTTTTTTATTGGTATGAAAATATCTTATATTAGGATATCTGACACTCCCATATTTATTAAAATATTAATCTGTTTGGTTACAGAAATGATTTGAAGAGCTTCAGTTTCGCTGAAATTTTGACATTCAAAAATTGATAAAATGTATTGGCTCCCTTAAGTTGAAGGGAGATCATCTAATAACCAAAATAACATCACACTATAGCAAACACAAGATAATCTTTTTTCATTTTTTAGATATTGCAAATCTTTAGAAATTTGGGTGAAAACATTTACAAATGTTCTTCTTTGATTATTTTTATGGACACAATTCCAAGTACAAGTTAGCTTGGTGTCTGTGTATTATCTAGAACGAGAGATAATTAAATACAATATCTAATTTAGGATTTGTTTTATTATAGAGACACACCTCAATATAATTATTAAAGATACTTTTAAACAATTTGATCAATAGTAAAAATTGAAAAATTTCAATTTGGCAAAATTTTCAAATAAAAAAGTCATTTTTTTGAACCAACAAATTTTCCTCACAAGACCACAACAAAAAAAACCCAAACACTTCAGTTCAAAAATACAATTGTTACTTTTTGAACCAAGATTTTTAATTCCAAAAACAAAAAACAAAAAAAACAAAAAGAAAAAAGAACCAATCCAATGACATACCCTTACAACCTTGATGAAGTCTTTGAAAATTTCCAAAGATTCGACTCAAGCGAATTTAATGAATTTACAAACAATTTACAAACAAAAGAAAAGGAAACAAACGAAGATCCGAAAAAAATAAATCAGCTTGCTTTTGAGAATACATCAACAAAAAATCCCAATAACAAAAGTACACTCAGCACGATCAACAATATCAACAATACCAACAATATTGGCAATAACAGTGAGCTTTTTCCAGAAATGGGAATACCATTCGAAGAACCTGACTTAAATTTGGATCTTTTTCTTGATTTAGATTTAAACACAAATTTAGAACTAAATGAAAACCAAAATGAAAATGAAAATGAAAATGAAAATGAAAATGAAAACAATAATTCATTTCCACAAAACCAAGAACCAAGTGAACAACTCAACCAAAGGCTACAATCCTTGGAGATGAGATCTGAAAAAGAAAAAGAAAACGAAAAAGAAAACAAACAAAAAGAAATAAAACAAGAACAAGAAAAAAACATAAAAAAAGAACCAGAATTTGTGTACCAAAGACCAAGAACAAGGTCTCAAAACAAACAAAAAGAACACGAAGGAAATAAATTTGTCACAGGACTTCAATAAGAAACTAAATTTGAAAGAAAAACAAAAAAACCAAAACTGAAATCAAAACAGAAAAAATTGAATCCAAATATGGGATGAATGTTTCTTCTGTGTATCGGAAAAAGAAACTTAAAAAAAAAACAACAAAAAAAACTTTCAGACAGAACCTCGTTTGGAACACACACACGAAGAATAAACGCTTTAAATAAACTTTCACAAAACAACAATTCAACAAATAACACAAACAATAATCAACAAAAAGAAAAAGTTGATTTAACATTACGAGAGGACTCATCAATTGTTGAATCTGGGAAGGAAGTTTATAAATTGTTAACTGGTGTTTTGTGGGTTATGACTGGAGGAGCATCGATCAAATTATTAACACCATTTTCTGAAACGATCTCAAGCAAAATTGGAGAAGTTTTAAGTGCATCCAAAAAGGAACAACAAAGCTTTAAACACCAACTAAAGTATTTGTTGACAAATTCAAGAAGAACCTTCACAGAATACATTTTGGAAATAGTCATTGCAATTCTTTCGTTAAGATTTTTACCCGAAGAAGAAGAAGAAATCTCTGTGAAGTTTTGGGACATTTTAACAGAAATTGTTGAAATTCAATCTTCCAATAATTTACAATCACAACCACAATCTCAAAACGAAAACCAATCTCAAAATGAAAACCAATCAAACGAAGAAAAAATATCAAAAAGAAAAGAAGAATTACACCAAGAACTCCAAATCATTTATAAAGACATTTTTACTGAACGAATTTTGATGTTTTGGTTTGGGAAACGATTTGTTGATCGACTTGAAGCATTTTTTGGCACAGAACTGAAAGCCAAATTTTATGAACAACATTTCTGCTTTTTTGGAAAATCCAAATTCATGCTGTCTTGCTTAATTCTAGCCAATGAACTCGTCAACCAAGAAGGAGTGACAAAAGAATATGCAGACTTGGTTGACCTTGAATATAATGGAGATATCATAAACCTCTACCTGAACAACCGTGGCAAAAAACAAGGGCTGATCAAAGAACTAATTGTCAAATACCAACTTAACAGTGGCCATTATTGGCAAATCCTTTCAACAGAATATATGAACGAACTTAAATTTGACCATCTGAATCTATTTAACTTTTTCCCCTTTAAAGAAATCATCACCAACCCATTACTCATTAAGCTTTGTGGGACAAACATCAACCAACAATCTTCTTTTTCATCATCAAAAAAACGTGTTATTTCAACAAAAACAAATGTAATTGACAATATGTTAAATATTGGTTGGATAATGAAAAAAGAAGATCTTTAAAACAAGTCAATATATTTAATTTAAAAATAAAATTATTTATCTCGATTGAAAAAAAATAAAAAAATTGGATTTCCTTAATTAGTATATTTAGCAATATCCTTATATTAAAGTTGAATAAATGGTTTTTTAGACTTATTTTTGTTTGAAAAAATAATTTCTTAAATATATTCAGAACTAAATCTTCTATAAATTGAATAGAGATTAATCGTTTAATTTTTTTTCAAAAAACAATTGTAAAATATAAACTTTTAAAAAAAAATTTACTTAGGTTTTTAAATTTGTATTTGCGATTTTATTAACCAAAAAATAGAATCATTCAAAAAAGCAATTAATCACCTATAGAAATATTTTCACGGAATCTTTTGATATTTTTTTTTATTATTTACAACTCAAATTTGAATTATAAATAAATTTGATAAGAATCAAAATTTCATTTTTTTTTTTTTCTAATTGAAGAAGCGTAAATTATTCACACGTTCCCTAAGGACTTAAATTTTTGAAATGAAATTTAAGTGTAAAATCATAGATTTTACGATTATTTATAAACGAAATTAATTTGAAACTATCTTGGTTTAAAATTAATTCAATCAGATTTATTTCTTTTAATATGTTTTGAAAGATTAATCAATAGAAGTTTGTTGATAAAATATATTATCACAATATTAAAAATAAAATCCTAAAAAAATCATAAAACTGTGATATTCCACATTATCGCGATAAAATACAAATTGTGAAAAAGAAAATTATTTATTGAAATCACAATACGAAAAAAATCTCTGAAGATTTTTACAAAGCCTTGAGACTTTTATGATGGTTTTCCACTTTAAAATGTGGGAAAGTTTTTTTAAGGGTTGTAAATTGTCTCCAAGTGTTTGAATGGTATGAAAGATATAAAATTTTAGAAAAGGTATAGGATTATTTTTGTTTTTGAAAAAAAAAATTGTTTTCTTTTCATTTTTTTTTATATATAAAAGTAAAATCTCAAACAATTTTTATGATCAAACTAATAATTACCCATTCCAACAATACACTTGAATATAAAAAAGATGTATTTTTTTACAATTGTGGTTGTTACCATCATAAGTTAGATAACCAAAAAGAAGAAAAGAATAATTATCAATCTTTATTATTAGTGATAAATTAAACAAGAAATATCTCAACTCTAGTTTTCTTTTCCCTACAATATAATAATATGAGAAGAAGGAAAATAACAAGAAGAAAAAAAAAATGACCAAACAATTGTAATAATGTAGCTTGGCTGTTGTGAAAGCTTTTGAAAAGTTATCCAACTCCTTTTAACTTTCTGAGATAATCTAAAATATGTTTAACCAAAGAATACATTCTCTAAGAACATCTGAAGAGTTGGTTTTTTGAAAGTTTTTTTACTCAAAGCAATGTATAACACGACGATTTACTGATACGAATATTCATTTATTTTTTTATCACATTTATCAATCAAGAGGATGGATTGGTATGTCAACCAAATCAAAATAAAATACAATAAAACTCATTATTCTAATCCTTGATTTAATTGAGTATCTTTTTTGTTGTTTATCAAAGAAATAAACATATATTTGAAAATAATTTTTCAATAATCAAAATTAAGGAAATTATTGAATATCAAAAATAAAATTACATCATGCAAAGAATTTGATAAAATTGAACAATATAAATCAATAAAAAATACAAGTAGTGAATTATATATAAATTACGAAAACTTATTTAAAAAAACAAACCAAGAAAGAATTTTTAATTGGATTAATGGTATATCTCCGAAAAAAATAATAAATTTATTATTAAAAGAAATTTATTATTCATTTCTAAATCTGGACATGAATTTAAACAACTTAAATATCGACCAATTTCAGTTAATCAACCCCCCCTTTTTTTCTTAAATTATATTACATAAGAATCTAAAATTCTTGGGATTTAGTTCGAAAAAATCAATTTGGAGTTAAAACAAAAAAAAAAAATAGATTCATCAATTACAGTTTGAAATTTATTGAATGAGTATCAATATATAAAAAATAAATTCAAAAAAGAAAATATTTATATCTTTACAATAGATATACAAAATTTTTTTGACACTACTCATAATTCTTTAATAAATTATTAAATAAAAAATTTATAAAATATGAAATTAAAGTAAAATATCTAGGTTCTTATTACCTAAAATAATGAATTGGTGTTTACCAGGGAGATTGATTAACTCCTTTATTATTAGGATTTATTATTAATGCACTCTTCTAGATATAAATCAAATCACTATCATTACAGATATAGATGTTTTCCAATGATCTTATTTTACTTATGAAAGGATCATTGATAGAAATCAATTTTCAATTACAAAAAAATATATAAAATAATAAGAGATTTTGGAATGAATCCTAATAATGATAAAACTAAAAAAACATTAAATGAGTTTTGTTTCTCGAATTAAATACCAAGATACACAATTTATTTTAGAATTAAAGTTTAAGCCTGAGAAAGTTAAGACCCAATTTAAAAAATTAATCAATATTTTACAACAAAAAAATTTATCCATTGTACAAAAAATTCAATTTTTAACACATTATTCCCTAACCAATTATTATATGGATTAGAAATATTTATTTTAACAAAAACAGATTTTAAAGCTAGCTATCCTTTGATTAATTAAAAAAAATATAAAATTTTTATTAATCAACTCACATTCTCTCTGGCTTATTTATAAAACTGAAACTTACTTTGACCCTTCCATAATAAAAATATATAAAAGAAGAATCAAGTTAATTCAAAAATTAACAATCCTCTGTTATGATGAATCAATCAACTATATCCCTTTAAGAAAAAATGAATTTGAAAATATTAATTATAATTCAAAATATGTTAAACCAACAAGGATATGAACTCGAAAATTTCAGAATTGAAAATTTAGAAAATAGTCCAAATTGGAAAGTTTAAAAATATTATAAAATAATATCAATTCAGAATAATAATAAAAAAATCATGTATACAAGTGCTTAGTTTTTTTTTAATTTTAAAAGTATAGAGTAAAAAATAAGATTTTAAACCATTCTTTTAAATTCTGGTAAACCTAACCCCAAAAAATATTTAAAATGGAAGGGCTCACTTCGATCTTAAAACTCATAAATTCTACAAATAATCTAATACAGGTATTCTTATGTTATGAATAAAAATAAATCAAAATATTGTGAATTAGTTACAAAAACGTCTAATTTAGAAATCATTGAATATTTAGACCCTTTTCTATGGAATTTATCACCCTATTAAAATAATTGAAAAAACTGAATTAAAAAAAAATAATATTTCTATTATATATATATTCAAAAATAATAAGAGTTTTAATATCATTACAAAAAAAATAAAATTCATCATATATATTAGCCCTAATGGGTAATAAACTTATTTCTGAGTCTTCAATTAAATTCTTAAATAAAAATCTGGAAATTAGTGAAAAACACAGGGGTTAATAATTCCTCTACACAAATGTTAAAAGTAATATTGTAACAAATGGATTTTATAAAATTTTCGAGATAAATAACGAGTTTAATTCATTTATCACACTTTTTGTTAGAGTAAACGAAATAACCGTTTTTGATTTTTGAGCTTGAATTGATTTTCAATATAAAATCGTTGGTGAACACCAATACTTCGTTTTAAAAATGATTTTTTTAAAAAATAGAAAGATTCCTATTTCCCAAAAGATTTTTTGATTAAAATTATTACTAGTCTATTAAGATAATCAGAAATTATATTTACAAATTACTAAATTGTGGGTAATTGCAAAGAACTCTTTATTTATCTCTAAAATTGGAAAAAATCCATTTTTTACAACATTACGTATTTACTCTGGTTCACTAAATTAAAAAAAAAAGAATTTCTTTTTTTCAAGAATCTTTATTTTTTAATCAAAATAAATTTACTTTTACAATATTACTGAAGTAGCCATAAAGTTCTCAACTGTTATATTACAATTTAATTTTTGTTTCAAGATATTTTGACAATTAAAGGGGTTTTTAGACAATTCTCGTGATTGTATAGAATATAGAAATTTTTGATAAAGTCAGTTCAACTTTTTAGACACAATTTTTAAACAAAATTTAAAGGCACTCAGAAAAAAATCTATAATTAACCGACTGGTATCTATTATTTTTTTTTCACCTATTTCTAAAGAATGATTCCTTATCAAGAAATAAGTTTAATAGGAAAATAAACAGGTTTTTTCAAATCTGTGAAATTGGCTTATAATTTTCTCAATCTCTATTAAATTTAGTAAAAAAATTTAATAGAGATTAGTCCATTATGGTAGAAAATTCAAATTCTTTAAAAATATTTGGTCTTTAAAAAAAATTTTTTTGATATAATACAAAATATCTAGTGGGTTATATAGTCAGGTCCACTTTTAAGGCACACACTTTGAACGGAAAAAGAAGGCACTATAAAAATCTTAAAAAAAGACACAAATTTCAATTTCTAGTAAAATAATTTGTGTTGGAAAAAAAATTTTTCAAAAAATATGCTTGATTATAAGATTTTTTTTGTACCATAAATCTTGTTGAAAGTTTGTATCTTAAAATTGGAACTGACCCTATAATGGAGATAGTATCAATTATTGCAATTTTGTATAATATTGCGATTAGATAAAAATAATCGTGATTTTTGAAAGGTTATCATGGCTTTAGTTAAGATGGCCTCAAATCCTCAAATATAATTTTCTTCAAAATAAATAAATACTTAAAAAAATAAATATTTTTTTTCATTATTCCCTTCTGTTCTTATTTGAAATATAAAGGATAATTATTATTAGAATTTTTTTTATTACAGAAAAAACTCTAATTATGCTATTAGTAAATTTTCCGACTTTATGAATTGTTGAAATAAATTGAAAACTTTAAAAAACTTTTTTTCTGACAAAGTTCCAATTTTTTTAATAAATATCTATTATTTTTAATACTTAACTTTGAAGAAAAAATATGAAATAAGTAGAATAAAACGGTACCTTGGAGAATTCTTATTATTTGTCTGAAGTAAAACTGCACTAACATATATATTTACATAAAAATTGAAAAACTTAAATTCTTAGTGATCTTTGAGAAAAAAACAAATAAAAATTCATTTTGGTATTCAATGGAAGATTAAATAAAATACCAATAGAAATAAAAAGGATTTTTATACAATCATTCCACTGTTCCAATAACATTAGAACAACAATTTTTTACCAAGTTTCTAATCGATCTTGCTATAAAAAAAAATTACAAATGAATTAGGTTTCAAATAAAAAATGTGCAAAACAAACAAAAATGTGAAAAAATGATTTCAATTTTGAAAATTTCCAAAATGAAATTTTTCTTCTAATATCTATGCAAACCCTTTAAAGGTATGTAACTAAGCACTTACAACTAGATCATTTTGACTGAGAAATAGTTTATTTTAAAAATATTTAAATTTTTTACAACTTGATTGGAATGTCTTTTTGTTTTTCTAAAAATTATTAGAACTTTGTCAAAAATTTCAAGATTAATATAATTTAAAGAGGAAAAATTCAACATTTTAAATTTTTGATTCAGAAATTAATTCAAATATGTAAAATTATTTCATATACTTTACAAATTATCAAAAAAAAAATCATGTTGTGATCTTGGGCAAATTTCCTTGAGAAAAGAGCATTATTTTTTATTCTTTCTAAGATTAATTTATCTTGATACAATTAATTAACCAATTCTAAAAAACTATTAAATTTTGAATACATTTAAGAGAGTCTGTTTACAAATGAAAATTAGTATAAAAAACCATTTATTCAATTTTAATATAAGGATATTGCTAAAAATATAAAAAAGGAAATTTAATATTTTTATTTTATTAATATAATTTTATTTTTAAATTAAATATATTGACTTGTTTTAAAGATCTTCTTTTTTCATTATCCAACCAATATTTAACATATTGTCAATTACATTTGTTTTTGTTGAAATAACACGTTTTTTTGATGATGAAAAAGAAGATTGTTGGTTGATGTTTGTCCCACAAAGCTTAATGAGTAATGGGTTGGTGATGATTTCTTTAAAGGGGAAAAAAGTTAAATAGATTCAGATGGTCAAATTTAAGTTCGTTCATATATTCTGTTGAAAGGATTTGCCAATAATGGCCACTGTTAAGTTGGTATTTGACAATTAGTTCTTTGATCAGCCCTTGTTTTTTGCCACGGTTGTTCAGGTAGAGGTTTATGATATCTCCATTATATTCAAGGTCAACCAAGTCTGCATATTCTTTTGTCACTCCTTCTTGGTTGACGAGTTCATTGGCTAGAATTAAGCAAGACAGCATGAATTTGGATTTTCCAAAAAAGCAGAAATGTTGTTCATAAAATTTGGCTTTCAGTTCTGTGCCAAAAAATGCTTCAAGTCGATCAACAAATCGTTTCCCAAACCAAAACATCAAAATTCGTTCAGTAAAAAATGTCTTTATAAATGATTTGGAGTTCTTGGTGTAATTCTTCTTTTCCTTTTTGATATTTTTTCTTCGTTTGATTGGTTTTCATTTTGAGATTGGTTTTCGTTTTGAGATTGTGGTTGTGATTGTAAATTATTGGAAGATTGAATTTCAACAATTTCTGTTAAAATGTCCCAAAACTTCACAGAGATTTCTTCTTCTTCTTCGGGTAAAAATCTTAACGAAAGAATTGCAATGACTATTTCCAAAATGTATTCTGTGAAGGTTCTTCTTGAATTTGTCAACAAATACTTTAGTTGGTGTTTAAAGCTTTGTTGTTCCTTTTTGGATGCACTTAAAACTTCTCCAATTTTGCTTGAGATCGTTTCAGAAAATGGTGTTAATAATTTGATCGATGCTCCTCCAGTCATAACCCACAAAACACCAGTTAACAATTTATAAACTTCCTTCCCAGATTCAACAATTGATGAGTCCTCTCGTAATGTTAAATCAACTTTTTCTTTTTGTTGATTATTGTTTGTGTTATTTGTTGAATTGTTGTTTTGTGAAAGTTTATTTAAAGCGTTTATTCTTCGTGTGTGTGTTCCAAACGAGGTTCTGTCTGAAAGTTTTTTTGTTGTTTTTTTTAAGTTTCTTTTCCGATACACAGAAGAAACATTCATCCCATATTTGGATTCAATTTTTTCTGTTTTGATTTCAGTTTTGGTTTTTTGTTTTTCTTTCAAATTTAGTTTCTTATTGAAGTCCTGTGACAAATTTATTTCCTTCGTGTTCTTTTGTTTGTTTTGAGACCTTGTTCTTGGTCTTTGGTACACAAATTCTGGTTCTTTTTTTATGTTTTTTTCTTGTTCTTGTTTTATTTCTTTTTGTTTGTTTTCTTTTTCGTTTTCTTTTTCTTTTTCAGATCTCATCTCCAAGGATTGTAGCCTTTGGTTGAGTTGTTCACTTGGTTCTTGGTTTTGTGGAAATGAATTATTGTTTTCATTTTCATTTTCATTTTCATTTTCATTTTCATTTTGGTTTTCATTTAGTTCTAAATTTGTGTTTAAATCTAAATCAAGAAAAAGATCCAAATTTAAGTCAGGTTCTTCGAATGGTATTCCCATTTCTGGAAAAAGCTCACTGTTATTGCCAATATTGTTGGTATTGTTGATATTGTTGATCGTGCTGAGTGTACTTTTGTTATTGGGATTTTTTGTTGATGTATTCTCAAAAGCAAGCTGATTTATTTTTTTCGGATCTTCGTTTGTTTCCTTTTCTTTTGTTTGTAAATTGTTTGTAAATTCATTAAATTCGCTTGAGTCGAATCTTTGGAAATTTTCAAAGACTTCATCAAGGTTGTAAGGGTATGTCATTGGATTGGTTCTTTTTTCTTTTTGTTTTTGTTTTTGTTTTTGGAATTAAAAATCTTGGTTCAAAAAGTAACAATTGTATTTTTGAACTGAAGTGTTTGGGTTTTTTTTGTTGTGGTCTTGTGAGGAAAATTTGTTGGTTCAAAAAAATGAATTTTTTTGAGTTAACACAAATCTATAAAAAATGAAATTTTTCAACTTTTTTTTGCTCAGATTTTTAATTTATTTGAAAATAATTTTTTAATAACTTTTAGAATTTCATATTTTTAATAAAAAGAGTATAGCGTTATATTTCTAGACTTTACTTTGACGAATCGAATAACGAATTATGACTTAAAAAAAAAAAAATCATTAACTAAATTTATTCTTTATTTAAGATCTATTTTTTTGTAGTATATTTTAAAGAATTATAAAGTAAATGTCAGTGATTTATAAGAAATTGTATGAACTAAATTACTATGAAATATGAGGTTTATAAACAAAAAAAGTTTACAATAATTAAAATAAAGCATGCCAAATAACTTTAATCCTGTTTCAAAATATAATCTCTCTTTATTTTTTCTTTCATAAAATTGAACGTTTAATTCTTTACCCAACCGGACACATGAGTTCAAATCAATTTTGAAAGTAAAGTCTTGATATTTGATGTAAAATTTTAAATTAGGAATTGTTTTTTGTTCATCTTTTTTGGTAATTTTCTCTTTTTTTTTTTCAAATTTTTTGTTTTGATGATAAAAATTTTCCAAAAATTTTACTCTATTTTTTAAGAGAAATTTTTAATTTAATCCTTTGTTTATAGAATTTCCTTTTTAATAATAGAACTTTGAGAAATCAACACTATATTTACTTATGTTTTGTTGTTAGTTTGTTTGATTGAGTAATTGTATAGGTCTTCTATCAGAAAGAAATACGCCTTTATTTTGAAACACTGAGTAAACATGACTTAAGGCATTATTTCGAAAACAGTAATTTCAATAAATTGTTTTGGTGAATTTTCAAAAAAAAAGTGTGATTAAAAAAAATTTTGAAAATAGTTTGGAAAATGAGTAAAGAAGGTTGTTAAAAGTTACTAATGGTTTATATGAAAAACTGTTTTGTAATAATTTAGTAAAACAATCTATACATTATCTATTTATTTCAGGATTAATCATGTTTTATACTCTTCAAGGGTTGAAATACAATACTTTTCTAATAAAAAAAGTTTTTTATAACATGTTATAAACGTGATTTATAAGTATTATAAAAGTTAAAAATATTATAAAACTTGATAATCACAACTTTTATATCACATTAACCCTTTATTATAAAATGTGTTATAAAATTTGTACAACATGTTATATGCCTATTATAAGAATATTTTTTGAAAAAATATGAAAAAATCATCATTGTTACAGGAAATTTTGTTATATAAAATCTTATATAGATGATATAAAAGAAAAAAATTTTTATTAGGGTTTAATGAACAACACTGATTTCAAAGAATTTCAATTAATGGGTAGTCAAAATATTTTAAATTTTCTTTTTTTTTTTAGTGTTTTTAAAAGAAAATACTATTTCATCAAAAAAAATAATGATATTTAACAAAAAAATGACAAATTCAAAATCAATTGATTATTCATGAATTATTTTGATATTCTAGAATGGGTATATCCAATTTAGTTTCTTATAGATAGATCCACTTGAAGTACACTATATAATTCTTGAATATAATTTTGATAGAACTTCAGAAAGGGGAAGTTTTGATTTACAAACCTTTAATAGTTGAGTTTTGAATTTTGTAAACTGGAAATAGATTTACTGAAATCTAAAAAATTTTATAAAAAAAAAAAATGAAATTTTACGGAAGTTAGTATATTTTTATATGTTGAAAATTTTTATTTTGTGAACATTGCTGGAAAATATTTTTTGAGTGCCACCAGATATTGAAACTTTGAAACCGAAAAATAATTCATCGCTCTATTTGTGAAAAGAATTCAAAACCCAAAGTAATTCAGAGTTGAATCTTTTATTTTTCGATCATTTGAACATTTTTTTTTGATTAAAATTTTTGAGTTTTATTAAATTTGATATTGGTTCCCCAAATGTGTTTTTAGTGAATGCTTAAAATTAATCCAAGAATAAACCAAGCAAATATACTTATGGGGGTGTGCATTTTAAACAAATATTTTCTTTTAGAAGAACAAACTTTTTAGATTATTTTTCACTATGAATTCGTTGAAATCAAAAAAAAAAAAAAAAAAAATTGATAAAAGCCTATTGCCCAAGATTTGGTTTCGTTATCTTCTTTAATTTGGATGAATCCAAACACTTTATAACCTTGGAAATTCTGATTGTATTGCTACTTATTATTATTTTACAGAGCCCTTTTTTTACAAATTTGCTTTCAAAATAGTTTCAAATATTTTTATCAAATAAAACCAAAATAGACAATACAATTTAAAAAATTAAAAGAGAAAAGGGTTGAATTCTTGAAATAAGAAAAAACAACAAAAAATTCAACCCAAAATAAGATAAAAATTTAGTAAAAATTTCAATTGGGCTCAGAATTTTTTAAGTTGTCATTTTGTTGGGAAATAAATAATAATTATATCAAACAAATCCATGTTAAATAAACATTTATTGCTGAAGAGGGATCCACTAAAAATCCTATTTTCTCATCCAAATCTAGAATTAGATAAATTAAATCAAAATAAAATATTTAAATTCATCAAAAAAATCATTAGAAACAAGAAGTAATTTATTAATCAAAAATTTTCAAAAACAAAAGCTTTTTCAAAGAAGAATCAAAATAAAACCAAATTAAGAAGAAATAATTGTGTAAAATTTTATAGATAAGATCAAGAAATAAATGATTTATTTATTTATTAATATATATATATATATATATATTCTTGATTATTTTTACATTTTTTTGAATTCCATTTTTTTTTTAAGTTGGCTTGAAGTAAATCTTTTACTAGAATTTATTCAACTCAAACATTTAATAAAAAACCAAGTATTAGGTTAAAGAGATGTTTCGAATCATTCAGTTTCACTTTTAAGGTACAAACTTTCAAGGAAAACTTAAAACATAAAAATTCTCAAATTAAGACACAAAATTTGGAATTTTTCTTTTTACAAATTATTTTAATAAATTTGAATTTAGCAGAAAAAAAATTAGAAATTGAATAAAATTAAAGAAATATACTGACAAATTTGAAAAAAATGACACCCAATTTTTATTACAGTTTCCTTTTTGTTAAATTTGAATATTATTTATTCCTAAAATTTCTTTTACAAGAAAATTTCCACAGTCAACTTATTTTTATCGTTTCTTTAAATTTGAATAACTAAAAAAATTCTTTATTCAAAGTGTTTTACTTTTGAAAAATAGGAAATTGAACGAAAAAAATTTTAAACATATTTTGAATGTATCAGTAAATTGTAATCTGGTAAATGAAAATATAAATTAGCCAAAATAAAATAAAACTCTAAAATTTGATTTTAATGTTTTTTTTATTTTTTGTTTTTTGTAAAATAAAAAAAAATTAATGTAGAATTAATTTTCAGTTCTGTCAATAACAATCCTCCCACCCCTTCCATATCTCATCCTACCTCTGAAAGTATTTAATCTTCTTTTTTTATTTGTATTATTTATATTAAGATTTGTGTTAGTATTTGTATTTGTCTTTGTATTTGTATTTTTGTGAACAATTTTTGGATTTGTTCTTTTCCCCTCAAAAATTGTGAGCATTGAGCTTTGGAATGGTCCAAAATCTTCTCCATTAATTAACATTGTTTCAATATTCCGTCGATCATTCGATAAAATTGAAGAATTTTTATTCAGATTTAAATTTTCCATTTTCACAATCTCTCTTCGGATGAGTTCTCGATCAATAACAACGCGTGCAAATTGCCTTACTTGTATCCATTTTTTTCTTTCTTGTTGTAGTTTTTCGATCGCCTGTAATATTGTAAATCGTTTTGAAATGATGTTGGATTTACGAATTACATTCTGTTGTTTATTATTTTTTTTTATTCTTTGTTCTTTTTCTTTGTATTCAAATAGTAAAGGTTCACCTTATTTGATTTTAATATTTTTAGATGTTAATATAGAATGATAGTATTTGTTTTTATTTTAAGATAATTGATTAATAATTAATTAGTTTATGATTTATTTGTGAAAAATATCAAAGGTGTTATTTTTTAAATATTTAAATGTAATGTTTAAATTTACAGTTTGAAAAAACTAAAAAAAAAGTGTTTTCATTTTAACCTATTTCCTAAAAATTGTGGTAATTTTGTTTTCAAATATCTTTTATTAAACTAAACTTAATTCTAATATTACTATTCAAAAATGTTATTTATCATTAATTGATTGTTCATAATAATTCAAATTGGTTTATTTGTAAGAGTATTGCTTTAATTAAAAGATATTAAAAGTTCTGTTCTTGATTTTATATGATTGTTTTTAGGTGTAAAAATTCGTCGTGTTTATTTTTTTCATTTTGATCATAAACACTTTTTTCGAAAGAGATTTAATCTTGATAGAACAGCTGAATAGAAAATAAAACTTGTAACTGGGATTTTATTGTTTAAAAACCCAGTTTATATCTTCACCATATTGTCAGTTTTTTTATTGAATTTTATCACACCATTGTTTTCTCCAACAAAAAGTGTTTAAATTGTTTTTCATTTTTTGGAACTATTTTAATGAACATATTTTGAAATAAATCTAATAGTATACTCATTCAATTAGTAATAATATTACTCCTAATTTGAATATGATCAGTTTACGAATAGAATAACTTTAAAAGAAAATATTATTTGAAATAATAGAATAAAATGCCCCAATTTTTTAGAAATACCTTACCTCTATTTTAAAAAAGTGAGCATTAAAAGTTTTAATAACTGTTACTCGCCATGGTTAAAAAATCGAATCAAACAGTTTGAGTAACACTTTTTAAAAACTTTTATTACACCCTTTTTTAAAACAGTTGTACTTTAATTATTCATTTTCTGTAATTTCTGTTCCGTAATTCATTTTCAGCAAAAATATTACCTAAAAAGACTACTGATCTTGAAATTTTAAAGAAGTAAAATATTTTCTTAATTTTCTTTTTTTTTTTTTTTTCGTTATTCGATTAGGAATCAATAATGAAAGAATAATAGAATACAAAAGTGGATTATTTGTATAAATTCCGGACATAGAAACAAAATAAATTTAAATAATTTTCTTTTTATCATAAAAAATGGAAAAAAAAAAAAATTGATCTCTTCTCAAACTGAAAAAATTTTTTTATCTGAGTTTCCTCTTCGTAGATCAGAATTTTTTTCGACCCTTCGCATATCAAAAATAAATAAGTACAGTATTTCACCAATAACATATTTTAATAATTTGTTCTGTTACTGTGAAAGACTGATCCCTTAATTTATAAAAATTATTTTCGTTTTTTTCGTGATTTTAATTTTAATATGATTTTGTGGATTATTGTGATTTTATGATTTTTACCTAGAAAGTAGTATTAATCGCGTTTTTTTAATATTATCGTGAATTTATTGTGAATATCGTGATATTCCATGTCATCATCAAACTCTCTATTAAAAAGCCTAAATATTAAAAATGATTTCTTTCTTTTTCTTTTTCAAAAAAAGAATAAATTACTTGAGTCAGCCTCTCATTAATTCATGTAGTTTATGAAATAACTTTTAAATTTCAATTTTGAGGATTTTGGTTTCAATATCTTTATCATCAAATAAATGTTTGAATATTATATTTTTTAACTTGTTTACATATTGCAGAAACTAATCATTTATGTTGATTAATGGATACCAATTTATTATTATTATTATTATTATTATTATTATGCAGAGGATTTTGATCATGTATATAATCAGAGCAATACCATAGGAAATGATAAAGCCGATTTGCAACATGATTGTGGGAACACCGATTTATTTTGAACTTTTTTTCAAACCTGTTATTTTTCAATTAACCTTTTGGGAAAAAAAGTGAAACAAAAGGAAAAAAATTTAAACCCTATTTTTAATTGGGAACCTTACTAAAACCTAAAAACAAAAAAATAAGATCAATTAATAAAAAAGAAAAAATAAATGATTTATAACCAAATGGAAGATTAAACACAATAATAGTTTTTTTAATTACTATCTTTTTGTTATTGGCTTTTTCTTTATTTGATCTATTAATAAAAATTGATTATTTAAGAGATCTCCAAAACTACTCTTAACCATTTTAGATATAAAAGGAGATTTAAGGGACTAATCTTTATTAAATTTTTTTACCTAAATTTAATGGAGATTGAGAAAATTTTTTGCCAATTACTTCGTTTTGAAAACTCCTATTTATTTTCAATATTTGAGATATTTCTAGATAAGGAATCCTTATTTGGAAATTGGTCAAAAAAAAAATATTAGAGACTAGTCCCTTAAATTGTGTTTGTTAGTTTGATTGAAAATAATATATGGATTATTCTTTGAAGTTGATTTGTTTCTTTGATAAATTGATTTTACTTTTTTGTTTGTTTTCAGGTTTTAGTAAGGTTCCCAATTAAAAATTGTTTTTAAATTTTTTTCCTTTTGTTTCACTTTTTTTCACAAACGGTAATAAATGAAATTTTTTATTTCAAATTCCCAAAATATTTTACTAATTATTAGATGGGAAAATCCCAAAAGATCTATTTTTTTTTTAATTGTTTATGGTCGTGATTGAATCATGGCCTATTGCCCTTGTAAAACAAAAAGATCTTGACAAAACCAATTCGAAATCAGAATTTTAAAAGATTAAATTAAGTTTCTTGAACTTTTGAGATCTAATTTTTTCATAATTGATAATTTGATTTTAACAAAAATGAAAAGTTTCTTCTTTTAATAGTAAGGAAAAAAAGAAAATCAGCTTAATCCAAATAACGTCTTTCATTGAAAAACAATTTGGTTGTTTGGATCTGAAAGGAAATTACTTTTTTAAAAAAAAGCGAGACCAAAGAAGGGTTTTCTTTCTAAAGTACAATCACCAACAATAGTTTTTCATTAAAATTGAATTAAAAAAGTTGATTTTTTTTTTTTTTGTTTGTTCATTTGTTCAAAATAATTGTTGTTTTTCAAGTAAAGTACAGAAGATCTTAAATGTTTGAAGGTGTTTGTTTGTCTTTACCTGTAAATATTTCAGGGTTTAAAATTCAAAAAGAAAAAACAAAAAATCAAAAAGTGTAATTCTTTAAGAAAAAAAAAAAACACAAACCTAGTTTTTTTCTTTTTTCAACCCAATACAGATAAATTTCTTTGATGTGACCACCGAATTCGGAAAATTGTGACAAAAAATCCTTAAGTGAGATAAGCTTTAAAGAATACCCTGTCGCCTTCTCAAGTCGATCAATAATATACTCAAATTCTGTTTCATGCAAAACGTTTGGTGTGGTTTCTAACGCGGAATTATTATTTTTTTTGTTTTGAATTGCTTGTTTCTCAATTTTTTCGTTAAAGGAATCAAGCCATACTAAATCTAATTCGTCTAATTCATAATCTACAGAAGAATAAAAAGGCAAAGTTGATCGATCATAGCATTTGATTGAGTTTGGTGGGTGTGACCAATTGCCCAATAAACGCGGGTTGTTTTGGGTCTGACTATATGTCTTGTGAACAGGGATGTTCATACTGAGTGTGGGCGTGCCCTCTAAAATTTGGTTAATGTGGTATTCTTTTTCTTCTTCTTTTTCCATTCCTGTATCTAACTTTTTTTTTTTGATGCTGATTTTGACTGCCTTGTCGGGTATGATTTTTACAATAGAGATTTCTCGTTTAAGAGGTATTGAGCTTGTTCTCTTTGCGTTTGACATTTGAATGATGAAGATCTTTAAAGAAAGGTATTTGTTATTTGGAGTTTGGTTTGGAAAATTGTTTTTGTTGTTATAATTCACTTGCTTCCAAGTTTTTGATAATTTTTCTTTTTCAAGAGAAGAAATAAAAGGATTTTTTCAAAAAATGATTTCCTTGAATTGAAGATTGAAGTATTATTTTTGATGATTGAAAAGTTTAAATTCAATAATAAGAATATTTGTAGTTTTTCTGTCAAGTTATTTAATGTTTAAAACTCAACAGCTTTTTGTTTGAAATTGAAACTCTATAAAAGTAAATTATGAAAAATATCAATAAAGGTATGTCTTTAATAATTTGAAAAGCTGAATTCAGAACTTACGAGTTTGTTTATCATGGAGTTTTCTTATAAAATTTAATTTAGGCTTTTTTTTAAGGGTTGTAAAAATTTATTTCAATTATTAAAACCTAAAAATCATTTTTTTGGAAATAACAAAAATTGTCATTAACAATAGGTTTTGAAATAGCCTTGTGGATAAGTATAAAACTTTAATTTCATTTTAGAAAAAATGAATAATCATACACCCAAAACTCTTTTGTGAACCAAGAAGTTTCTTTGTGGGATCAGAATATTAATAGTTACTTGAATATTTTATTGATATTTTCCCTTGTTTAAATATCATTTTAAATTGAAGTAACAATTATATTCACTTTATTATTTAAAAAAAAAGCTTCATGGATAGAGGTTTCAAGTTTAAATTTATTAAAGAAACAATAAAAGGGTTAATTAAAATATTTAAAAAAAAAAGAATAAATTCTGAAAGGTAGAAGGAAATTTTATATACACATTCTTATACCACCAAATCACTCAGAAAATTATTAGGTAAATTAACTTTTGATTTTAAAAAAATAGTTTTATTTTTTTGATAATAATTTAAGGGGGGTGTTAAAATTCCTCTTATTTACCGTTAGTTTTTTTTTTCATGATATAAGAAATAAACAGAAAATTTATTATATTTTGAATATATTTCATAAATTTAAAAAAATAGGGTTAGTTTTTTCAGAATATACAAGAATTGAATAAAACCTTCAATTTTACTTTATTCGTTTGAATCATGAAAAAAATAGATACTTCAATCCCCTTTTATTAGAATTTTTTTGAATTTTGTATTAATTGGAAAATCTATTGATTTTTAAAACATAAAAAGAATTAAAAAAAATTGCTGTTAGTTAATTGAGAATATGAAAGTATTGAATAAATAATTGATTTTTCCGTATTATTTTGAAATATATAAAAGCCTCCTTTGCATTTTTTTTTTTAATTTAGGAAATTAAAAGAAATTTTTTCTCTATTCTTTTGAATTCGGTTAAACTCCGTTATATTTTCTTTTGTTTTCTGTTTATTTGAGAAATCTATTTGTTTTTGTTAGCTTTTCTTGGATTTTCTGTTTTATTTGGAAAATCAATAGATTTTCGTTAGGTTTTTTTGAGGTTTTCTATATATTTGTGAAGTGTTATAGGTTTTTTTTTACTTTTTGAAATAAACAGAAAAATTTAATAAATTTTCGGTTTATATCGAAAAGTAAAAAAAAACTAACGAAAATCAATAGATTTTCAAAATAAAATAGAAAACTTCAAAAAAACCTAGAACACTTAACTTATAAAAAAGAAAACCCCAGGAAAATCACCTTTATATTTTTTAGAATTTAAGAAATAAACCGAAAATTTTAGAAATTTTCGGCTTATTTATTAAATTCAAAACAACCACCTTTAGCTTTTCCAGAATTCAAAATAAAAAGAAAATTGAAGATTTTTTTTATTTATTTATTGAAGAGGGAAAATTACTTTTCTCCTGTGTGCCGTTAGGTTTTTTTTGATTTTTCAAATAAACAGAAAACTCAAAAAAAAACCGCCGTTATCTTTTCCAAAATTTCAAAAGAATTGAGCAAAATCCTCGATTTTTCTCCATTCTTTTGAATTCTGGAAAAGCTAGGCACTCTACGGGGTATGATGACACTTTAGGCACTTGAGATTACACCCCTAATTTCTAGATTTTTGTTTAGAAATTTTAATATAGTCATAATTTTATTTATCATACCAATAATAAGATAAATAATGACTCTTTATTCCAAATAATATCAAATATATTATTCTTTATTTTTTTATTTTGGATTTGTTCTTTAATCCTAATTCTGGGTTAAAAAAAAAAAAATTATAACTCAAAATAGTTGAAATACAGACAATTTTTTTCCAAGTGCTATATAGCTCATTTTTGGTTGAGAAAAAAACTATAAAATCTTAAAATCAATTGATTTTATGGCTTTTTTTTCAATGGAAATACTTCGAATAAATTATAAATTAAATAATTTTCTTTTCGTTCAAAAGTTTACATTTTTTTATCAACAGATTAAAATATTTTTTTTTGGAAATTAATGGCTTTTTTTTGTTTTCATTATTTTTTCTTATTTTAAATAACTGCTAATTATAAAATAAAATTTGTTTCGGCCAAAGGGGTATCCAAAAAAAAAATATTTTTTTTCAAATATCAACATATTTTTTATGTAAATTGTACTTTTGGAAGAACACATAAGAAATAAGTGGAAGAATACACATCAAAAAATAGTTCATATTGTGTATAAAGTAAAACGATTAAATCAATATATTTTCTTCAAAAATTCAAAAAGGTACCTATTCTATCACCTATTGGGAAAAAGAAAATATCCCTTTTGATCGTCTATTGAAGATCCAAATAAAATTGGAATTGAAATCAATATCACTTTTCTCGGCTCAGGCTTACTGTTTCCATAACATTAGAAGAACATTTTTTTTACAAAACGACTCTAGACCTTTAAATAAAATAAATTTTGCAAATGAATTAGGTATCTAAAAAAATCAAAAAAAAAAAGTAAATTACGAAAAAAATAATTTCAATTTCGAAATTTCCAAATTAAATTTTTCTTCGGATATCTATCCAAACCGCTTAAAAACATGTAATTCATCACACCTAAAAACGGGGCCCCTTTTTGATTGGAAAATGGTTTTTTTTTAATATCAATTTTAAGAAATTCTTATTTTTAATTTTCGAAATTTAAAAACAAAATAAAAATAAAAATAAAATAAAAAATAAAAATCAAAAAATAATTATTGAGTTTCAAGGAATAAAAATAAATTAAAATGTAAAAAGAACAGAAAAAAATATTTTTTTTTCAAGATTGTAAGATAAATATATTATCAAAATATCTAATTTTTTTCTTGTAAACATATGTAGTTACAATTAGAATTTGTGAAAAATAAAAATAAAAAATAATAACATCTTAAAATTAGATACAGGATTGATACTAAGATTCTTTTTTGAAGAAGTTTGAAGAAGTAAATGGTTAATGATCATTTTTAAAAGTTTTTATTTTTTTTAAAAACTTCCCACATTTTAGTAACCAACTTTGTTAACATTGCAATATCATCGTTATTATAATCACCTTTTTTATTTGCAACAGCGCATAATAAAATTACATTTTTCCTTTTTTCAGGGTTAGCAAATATAGGAATGCTTAAAAAATTTTTAATTGGTACATGTCCTTTTGGAATTCCTTTTTTTGATGGATGGAATTTTAAATAGTTGTTTACAATTACATTAGAATTATCTTTGATTACATCACCTATAAAATTTTGTAATATAAAAAATTAAATAAGAGATATAGGAATAAATATAAGAATAAGGTAAAGTTAATTTAAGATGAATGGCTGTTTGATTAAACAGTATAAATGCCTTATATTTAGATATAATAATATATTTCATTTTATACAATTGGTGTTTTTTTTTGTTCAAATAAATGTAAATTTTCCGATTTATTATGTAAATTTCACCAAATATTGATTTTTCATTCTTAATTCGTAGAAAAAAAAAATCAATAAAAATTGATTTTTAAAGTTTTCTCTTCATAAACGAAATACCCTTTAAAGATACAATAACAGAAAAGTTAAAAACACAAAAAATTTCAAAGTTTTGGATATTTAAGAGTGTTTTCTTTTGTTCATTTGAAAAGAAAAAAATAAAAAATACAACTATGCGAAAAAAGTGTGAATAAAAGCTTAAGAAATGAAAATTCAAACTGTCAAATGTATACGTTTTGGAAATTTTCGGTAACTCTTTAGAAAACTTTTCCCACCCATTTTCATAACTAGGTTGCAAATTGTAAATCGGTATTTTGTGTGCTCTTATTAGTATTTAGGGGTTAATAAATCTCAAAAAATTTTGTCCCGTTAGATCTAAGAAGGAAAAAATGACAGATTTTTCAAAAATTGTCAGTTCTAGATTCTGTCGTTTCTGTGAGATTAAAAAATGAAAAAGAGGGATCGGAAAAAATCTTTTTTTTTTGTGAAAATTTCACTTTAGAACAATTTTTAAAACCCTAACACCTTGTATAGAATTTTGTCTAGGTTTGTTTTTAATTTATTGAAAGTAACTTAAGAGGGTTTTAAAAAATGTTCTAAAAGGTCACAATGGAAGAAATTGGCAATTTTTGATGAAAAATCCTCTGTTATTTTCAAACAAAGATAAATTTGGATAAAGAAGACACAATGGGTTTGGTATTGTACTAAATCGACTAAAATTGTAACATCCAAAAAAGATTATTTTTTTTGAACCTTTATACAATGTTCTTTTTAAATTTGACAAAAACTGAAAAATTTCTGCAAATTTAATTTCCATTAAATTGTTGAATGCACAATTCCCCAAAACCTTCACCATACAACTCCTGGACAATTTGTCTTGATACTAACAAATAGGTTTTGTGAGAGAAACAAGACAAACAAAAAAAAATATCGCACGGCAATAAAAAAAATGTTTTTAATGTTTGATAAGGATCGGGAATCTATTCAAAAATCAATTCGAATAAATACCATCTCTCAAAAGTGTTGTTGGGAATACTCAATTTTAGAAACCCACAAAAGAATTAAAACCAAAGAAAATTAAGACAAATTCACAACTCTTTTGTCGCAATTACTTTGATTTCTGGAGGCAATAGAACAATCCATGTAACTCAATAATAAAAAATCATAGACAATTTGATCTTTTAAAGTTAGAGTCGTTTATTGAAAATGTTTGAAATGATCGTCATTTTTTCTTTGGCAAGAAAACCTCGATTATTATTCTTTCATTTCAAATTTCTTATCAAAGGGTGTTCGAGTTTGAGTATCTCAAAATTTTTTGTTCATTTTTTCTTTTAAAAAAATTACACAAAAAACGCTTTTTGGATCCTAATTGGAGACTATTTCAAAGATCATTCTTCCTCATTAAAAATGAAATTGGATCAAAAGGTGTTGAGACTATTTCGTAATTTGGATACGTAGTCCTAAAAACGATTGATGAAAAAAAATTTCAAAAAAAGGGAAAAAAAAAAAAAGAAAGAAACGAAAAGTACAGAAAGGAAAAGAAAAGAAAAGAAAAGAATTACTCCATAGACCACCATCGTTAGCATTAAAAACAAGAGGCTTGTTAATTGTTTTGCAAGAGGCCATAACTGAGTTTGACCAGGCATAAACATATAAAAGATCCTTTGTTTTGTTCATAAAGCCTAAATAACCAATTTGGCTTTTTGTGACTCGTACACACTCCTCCATACAAAACTGGGCGATTTCACGAGGTGTCACTTCGGTGGAGGTCATCAAGCTCTCGTCAATTTGGCTGACGTTTTGGTTGTCTTCAAGGTTACGAAAGATCAGCTGGATGAGTACTCTTGATTTCACACGCACTACATTTGCCCAAATGTGGCAATTAAGGATCTTGCTGCCAAACCCACTGATGTTCCAATCAAAGTCGAAGGAGCCAGAGGAAATGATCTTACGAAACTTCTTTTTGATTAATTCTTCGCTCAACTTGCCCTCGCTTTGTTCTTCGGCACTGAAATTGGCCATCGTGTACATTACCACCCCCATCGTTTCGGCATCTTCAAAACCTAAAAACTTTGCAAAAGAGAGATTGTATCCAATAATAGTCGAGGTGCGATCAATGATACAAATCGGATCTTTCTTTTGTTTGATAAAATTCAAATACTTTTTTTCAGATCGAACGTTTTCTGTGTTTATAACCGTAAAATTCTCAATTGATTTATTGTTACCCATTTTAAAAAAAAATGTATTTCTCAAGTCCACAATTTTATTTTTGGAAATTAGAAATATTCGAAAAGATCTTTCATTACTCATTGTATGTTTTTTTTTGAATCTGACATTCTCAAAAAATGCAAAACAATTTTTCTCTTCTACAAATCAAAAATAAAAAAAATTTTCTTTTGTATTTTTAAATATCAAAATGCGAAGAGAAAATTTCGAAGCATAAGAAAGATATTATATTTTTCCAATCGTTTGGGTTGTAAGTGAATTTTGCAAAAGTACCTTTAAAATTTCAGAAAAATTATCAAAAGAAAACTAAATTGTCCAACCCGATTTTATAAAAACAATTTACTTGTTTTTTTTCTATTTTTATTTGTTCTATTTCAAAAATCACATTTTATTTAAATTTATTCCAAAATAAAAACGAATTTTTGTGTAGAGTAGTGAAAAAAATACCGGACATGAAAAAAATCCTGGACAAGATTTTTAATTGTGAGTATTCGTAAAATTTTTGTCTAATTTCAATTATATCCTTATTATAAATAACCAATTTTTTTATGAGATTAGTAATAAACCTACCTAATGTCCATCAAAGTAAGGTGTCTCTAGAATACTCGAGTAATTGTTTGATAGTCCTAAGTTGATCAACTATTTTCAAAAAACAATCCAGTTTTATCGAGGTTTACTAGAGTTTGGAAAATGATAATTTTTCTTCTTGTTTTTTGATTGATTGAATGGTGTTTTGAACAAGTGTGATTTCATTAATCATCATTCTAATAAGTGGGGGAGTTATAATTGAAAAAGTTCGATTCTTAAAAAAAGGAATTTGATTGTAAATAAAAGAAATTACACAATAATTTTACTAATACTCACAATTAAAAATCTTGTACAGGATTTTTTTCATGTCCGGTATTTTTTTAACTACTCTATTTTGTTTTCTCAATTAAAATGTACAAAGAACTTTTAAATTTATGGTATTTTTGTTTAAATAATATTTTACTTTATGAAGTCCAACAAAAAATGAAAAAACTTCATTGTATGATGTGTGAGCTCAAACTTTGGAATTATTTCTTTTCATTTCAAAAAAAAGTTAAAAACGAATTTCAAGTGTAACATTTTTTAAAATAAAAAGTAAGATCAATTTAGAAAAGAAAAAAAAACCTACTAAGATAAAACTGATGACCCAACTCAATAACAGACTTCTTAAATAGTATCTTTGGGTATGGGTTTTTTTATTGATTGATCAATTACTATTATTTTCCAATTAAAAAATGTAAATTTTTATTTCACATTCTAAAATATTTTTCTGGTTAAATAATTTGAAGTACAACCAAAGATCTTTAAAACACCGTTTAGAAATGATATTTTTCGACAATTAACTAAACTTCCTTAGTTAACTCTGAGACAAAATTTTTACTCTGCTAATTTGATAAGTTGTAATAGTAATTAATATTCATTTTGGAAGTTGAAATAAAAATTTTCTTTTTTTCATTGGAAAATAACAGTAATAAAAAGTTGTAGAAAAAATTGACTATTTTTGAGACCTCTCCACAACCACTGTCTATCATATTAAATACATCAATTAGTTTTAAATTGTTTTATTGAATTAATTGCAAATAATTTATGTTTTATTCTTGAAAGATAATTTATTTCTTCTATATATTAATCTTGCTTTTCATTTTCAGTTTCTATGCACGACCAAATTAAAAAGTAAGTTTATGTTTTTTTTGCCAGTTTCTTCAATTTTTCTGGAGCGGTTAAGTTGGTTTCGAAACAAATAATTTTAAAAAATCGACTTAAATAACATCTTTTTACTAATCAGAATTTTTTTTCAATTGCTTTATTGAAAGTATTACATCTCTAAAAATTGAGTGAGTTTATGAACACCCAAACTTTTTTGATAAAATATTTTGACTCATTTTTGCCAAAAATATTAAGCAGTTAGAGACTTACTTTGGAATAGAACGTTAATCAGGGGTGAATGGTCATTTAAAAGGGTATTGTGAAATATAACTCCTTGGCGTTGAAAAAATTTAATAACAAAATAAAAATTTCGGATAAGATCTCTTTGAGAAAAAAATCAATTAAAAAAATATGTTAAAAGTGACCAACATTTTCAAGATATTCAAAATCAAAAACAATTCATTTGGATCTCAATTCCAAAAATGTAAATTATTAAGGGACTAGTAACTCTTATTTATTTTTTTTACCAAAGGTAATAGAGTAATTATTTACCTAAGGATACAATTAAGACCAATAAGAAACTTCGATTGTCAACTTTAGAGAAATGAATAATCATTTTTAAAAGATTTCATTTTTCCAATGGAATTTTCAGTCAAAAGATCTCTCCTTTTTGTTGGGTTTTTGGAACATCATTAGAAAAATAAAAATTTGTAAAAAAATTTTTATTTTGAAGAAATATCACTTTTAGTAATTTTTGAGAGTCTTTATGAACAAATAACCTTGAACATTTAATCTTATTTTATAAAGACATAAAAAATAAATCAAATATTGTATCCTTGAAGATCTAAAAAATTTGAACATTTATTTTATTCAGAAATATTTATTCAATTTCTTGAAATTTAAAAGACTTGTCAATATACTTTTTCAAATATCTAGAGTATAAAAAAGGAACTGTTATATTAAAATCATGTATTTGATAATATCTATTATTTTTTTTATTATTAGAAATATGCATTTAAATTGTTTTATTTGTTGCAAAATATTGAAAAAATTGAGAAATAAATGAAAAACCTATTTGATACATTTAATCATTGGGTTGTTAATGACTTACTGAAATAATTAAGATTCGGTTTATAATTATTGATTATAAATAATCAAATTAAAAAGTATTTCTTGAGATAATAAGTTGAATTTTCCAGGTTCTAAAAAAGTATTTCGGGAGAATTTTTAAATCGATTCTTTGGTTCTTTTTCTCATACTTTTTCATTCAATCCCTAGAAAAAATAGATTTGGTCTGTTCTTTGAATCAAAAAATGATATTTTTTACAAGTTTAAAATAATTATTGTATTTTTTTTGAGATTAAGTAGATTTTTTAAACTTGGTTATTTTAGAACTTAGTGGTTTCATTTCTAAAGTGTATTTTTGTACACCTCCCAGACAGGCAATAAGATTTCAATCTTCTTTCAAAGAAAATATTTTTTTTTAAATAATTTGGAAATATGTTGGATTTTGAACTTTTCAAAAATGAGAAAAATGGATCAGACTTTTAAAAACAATAATTCGTTTATGGAAATAGTATTAAAAGTAAGACATGTCTTGTAGTTATCATATTTTTACTTTATTATTCAATTTCAAGATACGGTAAAAATTCTTTTTAATTTGATAGTAAATTTACTTGAAGATTTTTTTTAGTTTACTAGTCCCTGAAAAAAAAAATCTGAATACTATTGAACAATAATTTATATAGAGTAAACAAAACAATCAATCTATTCTTATTTTATTGGATCCAATGTTAAAATTTCACTCTTTAAAACATACTGGTTAATTCAAAAAATTCTTCAACTTTTGGGTTATATTTCTATTTTTTCTATCTTTTTAAGCTAAATTTTGAAAGCATATTCTTCAACAATAAAAGTCAAGTTTTCAACTAATTTACAGGTTTTTTATGGATTCAAAATGATGAAATTCTTTCTTCAAAGCTCATAAAAACATTTACAAAAATAGGAACGGTAACAAAAAAAGGTTAAAAACATTATTGTGAATTCATCAGTATTGTTTTCCTTCAAGTGTAAAAAATCAATTAATTTGATTTAAATGATTGGTCGTTATTTTTCTCCCCACTTTATTTGTCAAAATAATGATTTATCAACTTTCTTGTGGTAAAAAATAACCCTTTTTAAAGCACTTCTATGAGTATAAAAGTTGACAGTGGATCAACCAAAAAACATTTGTTGTCTTTTGACTCTAAAAAAATTATCTTTGTGTTTTTTGTTTGGATTTGATATGGTGTTTGAAAAAAAAATGAAATGGTTCTGATTGAGTGTGTTTTTGAGTTTAGAACCAGTTTCTAACCGAAGACCAAATTACTTGTATTTTTTGGAACAAACGGATAATAAATGAGAAAACTTTTGTTCCATTTTTTGTAATGAGTAAAGAAAGAAAATTTAAAGCCGAAATAGTATTTGAGTCTTACTAAACTCGTATTTTACGGAACAAAATCCGTCTTCAAGAAGAGCAAGAAGAACTCGATCAAAAAAATTTACTTGAAAGGGAACAAGAAAGAAAAAGAAAAAGGAGAATAAGTAACCAAAAAAAATTTAAAAAGTATCAATCAAAGAATAAACGAATAGCGTTCAGCAACCAAATCACAGATCGTTTTCACACTCTCAAAAAAAATTTATCAAAAATCAAACTCTCAGTTTCTTACGATCCTTCTCGACAACTTTGAACAAAGTGAAAAAAGAAAAGAAAAAGAAAAAGAAAAAAAAACAATAATTAATTTTATTAAAATTGATGAAAAAAACAAAGTTTTATTTATTTCCTCTGGATCTTCTAAACTCGATCCATAATAAAAGAATAAGAAAAAAAAAAGAAAATCAAATTAATCACAGTTGTAAAATTGAATCGATTATTGAAGAAGAAAACAATAGTCAGGAAAAAAAAGAAGAAAAAAGCAATAAGCTGGCCAAAAAGAGAAGAAGAAAAAACAAGAGTAAGAAAGAAAAGGAAGAAGATACTAGAAATGAGAAAGTCAATATGGCTGGTGAATTGGATAAGAATTTTTGATTGTCGAATTGAATTGGCAACTTTGAATTCGATCTTGACTGGCAAACTGAACTGGCCTGACAACCTGAACTTGCAACTGGCAACTGGCAACTGGCAAAAGAAATTGACACTGGAAAGCTTGAACTGTATCTTTGGACTTGATACTGGCAACTTAATTTGAGACTGGCAACTGGATCTTCAGACTCGCAACTTTGTAAACTTGTTCTGGCCTGACAACCTGAACTGGATCTTTGGACTGACAACTGGCAACTTGAGACTTGAAAGCTTGAACTGGTATGACAACCTGAACTGGCAACTGGCAACTGGCAACTGGATCTTCAGACTGGCAACTTTGTAAACTTGTGCTGGTTGGAAAGCTTGAATTGGATCTTTGGTTTTGGTTTTTTATTCTATTCTCCTTTTAAAAAAAAAGGGAGAATTTTTTCTTTTGTTAGTTAGTTGTTTTTTATCTATTTTTTATTTATTTTTTATTTTTTTTCATTTTTTTTTATTTTTTTCAAAAATCAAAAAGCAAAAATAAAAATAACAAAGAAATTTTTTTGAGTTTTTTGAAAAAAAATGAGAAAAGGTATGGATCAACTTTACGAAATACTCATAGAAGTGCTATAAAAACAAAAACAATGAAAAAAAAAATCTTCTAGATCCCCAAAATTCTCTAACTATGAATCCTTCAAACTGTAACAGTTGCTTTCAACACCTGTGTCCAGAACTACAGTCCTAGGACTTTTTGTCAGGCACCAAAAAAGTAAATTAGTCTCAAAAATAAATCAACAAGGCCGAATAAAGATTGTTTACTAAAAAGTACAATCTCTTTTACCAATACAAATACCTCAAAAAAAAACAAACATTTTGTGTCTCATATCTCAAATAGTTTATCATTATTTATTTTTTTTTGTGTCTTATTTCCTTACTATTTGTTGCAAAATAATTGGAACAAAAGTTTCATTCAGCTCTTTTCCACAAAAAGATTTGAAAAGTCAAGTAAAAATTTCAAATTTTTAATTATAAACTACAATAAATTTTGAATTTATCTTTTTTGGACGGGAATTATGATGGTTTTTTATAATTCTAGAATTGTGATTAATTTAGAAAGAAGAATGAAAATTTTGTTCATTTTATTTTACAATTAATAGTTTTGGACACGAGTTATAAAGAGTGTAGACAATATTTAAAACTCAAAACTTTAGGTGTAATTATTTAATGTTTTTTTAAAAAATGTTTGTGATTTTTATTTGATGATTTTTGAAGATCCATCCTATACCACATACTGGTTTGCTTTTAATTCATGGAAAGTTCTCAAAAAAATTACTAAAAAATTATTTACAACTGGCCATTGAGTAGGCTTTCCTGTGTTTTCTGATCTTCTTTAGAAATTAAAAAGTTTAAATTTTATCAAATTAAATATTTGTTGTTAGTTTTTATACAAGAAGTTTTGGATTTTTTTCAAGTATTGTAATAATTATTTATTTTATATTTTATTTAAAAAAAAATTAAACTTTTAAATGATCACGTTCATTAGTAAACGTTTATTTTAAGAAAAGTGAACAATTGTGAAAAAAAACTGAAAAGAACTTTTAAAGAAACAAATAAGAAAAAAAAATTTTTTTACAGGGGTGTAAATAACCCATGTTGACAACATTAACCCATTACTAAAATTTAACTCGATTTTTTTTTTCTTCAGACTTCGGTATTTGAAGATCGGAAGAAACCTATATATTCTTTGTTCGGATTAAATTGACTTTCGAGGTTAGATCTTTGATTAGTCGAAATGACTCAATCATATTAAATGCTTTTCTTTCAAAAATTTTATCATATTTACAAAATTTTTAAGATTAAATGAATTTTTTATTGAAAAAAATTTAAAAAATGAAATTTTACTCATTTTTTTGTCAAAAAATTACATTTTAATATTTCTATATCTCCATAAATCTTTTTTAAAATTTATTTAAAGAATCCTATTTCTAGTTTATATACTGTTTCCACCCCATTGGTTTGTTTCTTTTATTTCTAGAGTCTACCAATATTTTTTGCATGAGTTAAATTTTTGTAATGGGTTAAAAGAAAAAACACGAGTTATTTAATTAACTGTAAATAATCACCTTTTTATCTCTATAATAACCCATTTTTTAGAAAAGTTTCTTTTTGGGGTGTTAAAACACCTAGAAAAATACCAAAGTACAAAATTACCCTTCAAGTAAAGAAGATCAACAAAACCTTAAAAAAAACACAATTATTTCAATATACTTTCCAAAATAGCCTTTAAGGAATATGTTTTTAAGTGAAAACAGTGAAATAATCGATAAAATCACCTTTGAAAGAGTTATGTAATCCAAGTAATATTTGTACAAGTAGAATTTCTTTTCAAAAAAATGTGAAATTTTCACAATTTTTACCTTGTTAGATCATGTAAAATTTTGATTTTAATATTTTCGAATTTCGCTTTCAACTTACTGTACTCACAATATTTTCTTGGGTTGTTCTACACATTTTTTAGATTTGCTTTTACAATTTTTAAATGTTCACAAATTTGAACTTGCACTTGAAAATCCCCAAAATCCCTTTTTTTCAATTATTTTTTTTGTTATTTTCAATTTTCTTTTTCATTAAAATAGAAAAAAAAAGTCTTGTGAAAAAAGAAAAAAATATTTTTTTTTTTTTTTGTCTAAAGTCTTCGGTGTGAAAATTTTGTGTGAAAAGTGAAAGTAAAATAACACAATTACTCAACCCTCTCAAGGGTGGGAACGTAGTCCTCAAGATCAGAATAATTTTTAGTTTTCAATTTAATCGAAAATAAATAATTATCAAATCGGGCATATTCATCCAATAAATCTTGGTTTCCCCTAGGAAT
This sequence comes from Anaeramoeba flamelloides, assembly GCA_027625915.1. Lineage (NCBI taxonomy): Eukaryota > Anaeramoebidae > Anaeramoeba > Anaeramoeba flamelloides. The sequence goes on from JANTQA010000026.1 coordinate 7,484,451, forward strand.
TCAAAAAAATCCATTTTTCGTGAACCAAAAATCAATATTAGATAAATTTAATCAAAATAGGATTTTTAAATTCGTATTCGGATTTCTTGAGAAATAGGAAGTAATTTTTTTATCAAAAATTTTCCTACAAAAGTTTTCCAATTCAGAATTAAGAATATAACCAAGTAAAGAGGAATTAATTTGATCAAATTTTACAGGTTAGATTAATAAATCAATGATTTTTTTTTTTTTCTTGATCGATTTTTTCTTTTTTTTGTTTTCGATTTTTTTTTTGATAGTTGCGCAAATATTCTATACCATGATCTACCCACTTTTATATTTATTAAAATATTAATTTTTTGATGAAAGAAATAATTTGAAACATTCAGTTTTTCATATAAAGTGGTACTCAAAATTTGAAAATTAACTTATGCATATGACGAAAAATGAATTAAAAATTTTGAGATAATTGAACTCGATCACCACAATTAAGGTTTACCATCACTAAAATATGAAACGAGGAAAAAAGATTATCTTATATTTGGCGTCGGAGTGATGTTATTTTGATTCTTTGCTTATCGATCTTCAACTTCATTTGGGTTTTCTACGTAGCATAAAAATGAAGATATAAACATAATAATATTTTTTTTACAAATCGGGATTGATGGTAATAAGGTTTATAAACTGGAAGGTATTTAATAAAATTTTTTGGTTATCAATTGAAATATTTGTTTCCCTTAAGATTTATAATCTCTGAAATTTGAAAAAATATTATCTTGTGTAGGTGTAGTGGCTTGTTAATTTGGTTCTTATCTGATCGATCTTGCCCTTGGTATGGGTTTTAATAGTGGTTCAAAATGGCAATTTTTGACAATTTATTTTCTTTTTTTCCAAAATCGAAATTGAAGGTTGAAAGATTAATTAGATGGAACCTAAGTTCTAAAAAAATAATGTGGTTTGTAGGCTGTTGATTGAATTTGTGAATTTATTTTGGTTTTATTTGGAGCTTTTAAAAAAACAATTTTTTTATTTGGTTAATTTACAAAAAAATAAATCAAATTTTTCTTCTTAAAAACTCAAAAATTTAAATTTATTCTTAAACACCTACCAATCTTTTAACCTTATGTTCTTCCATTCCGATTTTGGAAAAAAAAAAATAATAAATTGACAAGCATTGCCATTTTGAACGAATATTAAAAACCATATTAAGAACAAGATCGATCAGATAAGAACCAAATTAACAAGTTGTTACACCTACTAGAAAAGATAATCTTTTTTCAAATTTCAGAGATTGTGTACCTTAACAAAATTGAACTAAAAAATTAAAATTAAAATTAAAATCTCCAATAAAAAAAAGTTCAGATCAAAATTACAAGCTACAATCCAAAATTCTTAATATTTTTTTAGAACTTAACTTCCTAGTCGAATATTCTTTCACTCTTTAATTCTAATTTCAAAATAAAATTATAAAAAATTGTCAAAAATTGCAATTTTTGAACAACCTTTTAAATTCAAGCCAAGTTCAAAGAGTGATCAGATAAGAACCAAAAGAACAACACACCAAACCTCACACAAGATAATTTTTTTTCTGAGTTTCAGTGAGAGTAAACCTTAAGCCTCTACTCTCCAGAAAAAAGAAATACTAAAAAATTAATGATCAAAAGCTAAATCTTTTGAAAAAAGATTAAGGAGTTTACCTCCAAAATTGATTTGAACTTCATACCTTATTGAGTCGTGTAAATTAGATCTTACATTGGATCAAGAAGAAAAAAAATCTCACTTTTCCTTCAAAATAGGGGTTTATGGTCTGATCAAAACTTTTTTTTAATTAAAGACTTAAATAAAATTTGTCACCGAAGACCAAAAAAGCTTTTGTAAAATCTATTCAAAATATATATTCAATTGATTTTGGCAAGATCTTTTGGTGTTTTTGAAGGCAAAAATAAAAAAGTTCAATCTCCAAATAAAAACGACTTTAAAACAAAATTACGAAAAAAATTTAACTTTGTTGAAGATCGTTTTAAAAAACTGGTATTGAAAGTATTAAATAGTCTTTTTTAAAATTAAAGAAACAGGACAGTAAGTGAGTTTGAAGTTTGTCCTGAAAAACTACAATTTGGATGTTTCTGACTAAAAGAGTCTTTTTCAAGATTTTCTTTTTTTTTGAATTTGGAAAAACCGAGTTGTCAAACTTTAAATTGAAAAATTTACTAGAAAATGGGGATTTAATGTTTTGAAATTGGAAAATTCTAAATAAAATCCGTTTTTTCCACCTAAAAAATTAGAATAATTCCTAGGTTATTTTCTAATTAATATTGGAAAATTTTTATTTTAAACTCTAAATCTTTTAAGAATTATTTTTTGACAAACCCAATACCTTTTCAGAACCAATTAAAAAAGATCTTTTTTGAGCGTTTTATAAGCCTTCATTTTTTATTTTAGGAAAAAATTTTCATTGCGGGAATTTGACTTGAAGAAACTCTAAATTATATCTCCAAGAAGAAGAATGAAGAGCCAATTTAAGATGAAAATTTTCGTTTACGATTGTTGGTGATATATTTGTATTTATGATCGGACTATAAGAAGATCTTTTAGGGTTGTGAGTAAAAATAAAATGTTGGGATTAATTCGAAAATGACAGGAATAAAAAAGTTGAGATTACACATAATACTCATGATTGAGAGATCAAATATTATCTTGAAAGTATTTCTTGAAAACATGATTTGAAATTAATTCGTAATTTGAACAAAACAGTTGTAATTAAAAATTTTTTCCTTTTTATTTATTTTTTTATTTGCAAAGATTTGATCTTAACTTTGATCAGCAGGCTTTTACACATTGAGCAAAAAAACCAAATTAAATCAATTTAATGCTAACAGGATCAATTAGAGGGAGATGGAAATTAGGAAAAAGAATTGGAAAGGGGGGTTTTGGCGAAATCTATCTTTCACGAGATCTGAAAACAAAGCAGTGTGTGGCGATCAAATTTGAAAAAAATGAACAACAAAAACAGACTTTAAATTTGGAGGCTGTGGTGCTTTGCAAATTGCAAGTTTCTGCATATGCTCCCAAATTTATTTATTGTGGATCGAACTTACGATATAATTATCTCATAATGGAGCTGTTGGGCAATAATCTTTCTGTTGAAAGAAGAAGAAGACCAGAACGTCGATTTTCTTTAGCAACAACAATTAAATTAGGAATCGAAATGATTGCTGCCATTGAAGATATGCACCTACAAGGTTTTGTTCATCGTGACATCAAGCCAGTAAGATAATTAAAACGTTTATTTTTGATTCTTACTTTGTGGTTGGATTTTTTTTCTTGATATTTGGGGTTTTCTGTTTTTCTACTAAAATGGATAACACCATAGACTTTTGAAAGCCTCAAACAACCTTTTTTTCGATCAAAACCAGTCATTGTCACAATATTTTTATTTTTTTAAAAGTGGGATAACTCACTTTTTATAAACTGGTTCAGATCACTTAAACTTTACTAAACGAACCAAAAAAATTCTGGAAAATGAACAACGGATCAATAACTGTTGAAAATTCAACCAATTAATTTTAGGATGAGATTTTGAAACGGTCTCCAAAAACAAAAAGGAATTACTTCAACAACCAATTCCAATTTTTTTTTCAAGTTTTGCCCCTTAAGAACACACCTCAAAAGTTTCATCGTTTATGGGTAAATTGCAATTTTATAAAAAAAAACTTTTACAAATGAAGAAAACGATTTTTTAATTTTCGAAAATAATGTTGAAAAATGATTTCTTAATTTTTTCAGTTTTTTTTGTATAAAATTGTGATTTTTCCTTCACTATGATACTTTTCTGGTAAACTCTCAAGGGTAAGTAAACTTGTTTCTATATTTGATGTCTTAGTAACGTTCTATTGAATTTAAAAAAGAAATAAAGTGATTTGGTGTCGAAACGTCAATTGAAAAATCGAAATTACTTTTTACAAATTCAAATAAATCCAAACGTCATCAATTGTTTATTAAATGGAATTCGTTGATCATTTAAAATATCAAAGTACCAAAAAGTTTTTTGACTCTTGAGGGCAAAACTAAAAGAGTCTCATAGTTAATGAAAAAATCACAATTTTAACAAAAAAAAACACTACAAAAAATCTCGTGACTAATACAAAGCTTATCACTTTTGAAAAGTATTTCCACTTGAAAAGTGTTAGAAAGTGTTTGAAAGGTTTGTAAATTGTCTGAAAGTGTTTGAAATTTTTGAAAAGGTTGAAAGATTTATCAAAAGTCATGGGATTTTTTGTAGAGAACCGAAAAAAATAAGAAATCATTTTTTTTATTGTGCATGTGTGGCACTTTTTTAAGGTACTAATTTCTATTATTATTTTTTTGACCAATTTCTAAATAAGGATTCCTTATCTAGAAATATGTTGAACATTGAAAATAAATAGGGGTTTTCAAATCTAAGTAATTGGCTTAAAATTTTCTCAATCTCCTTTAAATTTAGGTACAGTCAGCTCCACTTTTAAGGCACAAAATTCAATGAAAATTAAGATAGACAAAAAAATCTCAAATTAAGGCACAAAATTCAGATTCTAGTAAAATAATTTGTAAAAAAAACAAATTCCAAATTTTGTGCATTAATTTGAGATTTTTTTGAGCCTTAATTTTCGTTGAAAGTTTGTGTCTTTAAAAGTTTAACTGACTGTAAAAATATTTAATAGAGATTATCCCCTTAACAAGAAATAAAAAAATCCTTCCTTTTCCCAATGGCCTTATCTATTTTCCTTTCAAATTTTTTAAAAAACGGGCGAAGAAATCAAAAAAAGATTGACAAAATTGAAAGATTGTTAAGGGTCACTGATAAATTCAAATCAATATCTGAAAATTTTTACTTTCCTTTTTATTTTGCAAATTTTTTTACTTTGACTTGGAAAAGAGGTTTAAGGTTTACTATCCATGAAATATGGAAAAAAGATTATCTTGTGTCTTTTGTGACCACTTGTTAATTTGGTTCTTGTCTGATCGATCTTGTGCTTGATATGGGTTTTAATAGTGGTTCAAAATGACAATTTTTGATAATTTATTATTTTTTTTTTTTCCGAAATCCTGTATTGAAGATTGTAGGATTAATTGGCTGGAAGTTAAGTTCTAAAAAAATGAGATTTTTGGATTGTTGATTGAAAATTTTTAATTAGGTTTGGTTTTATTTGAAGCTTTTAAAAACAATTTTTTTTTTCTTTTGTTAGGTTAATTGACAAAAAAGTAAATCAAAATTTTCAATCAACAATCCAAAAACCAAAATTTATTCTTAAACACCTACAAATCTATTAATCTTACACTCTTCAATACAGGATTTCGGAAAAAAAAAAAATAATAAATTATCAAAAATTGACATTTTGAACCACTATTAAAACCCATATCAAACACAAGATCGATCAGACAAGAACCAAATTAACAAGTGGTCACAAAAGACACAAGATATTTTTTTTCTAAATTTCATGGATTGTAAACCTGAAGTGTTAAAAATAATTTGTAAAATAAGTTGTTTCTTCAAAAAATTCTTTGTCAAGAACCGTTTTGAAAGTCGAGTTAATGAATTTCCAAAAAGGAAATTGAACTAAAAAGTTTTTTGAATTTTTTTTTTGAATTTATCAGTTTCATAAGCACCAAAAAAACAAAAAATAAAAAAAAAAATTAATTCTACTATTTATTGTGAAATAAAGGTATCAAAATTTTTATTCAGCTTTCAAAATAAAGATTTTAATAAATTATCTTGTAAAATTTCAAATTTTAAATTTCTGAAAAAGAAGCTTAAATTATTAATTTCCATCTTTTAGAATTGGGTACTTTGAAGATTTATTTTAATTATTGAGATGTTGATTATTTTGGAAAGCTGAATTAATATTTTGTTCTTTTTATTTTGTAACAAACATTACTTAAAAATAATCTTTAATCATTAACCATATGAATATAGATAAAAGAGAAATCAAATTTAATTCATCCCACCAATAAACCATGTACAAACGGTTCATACATTTTTATCACACTGGTATTTGAATTCCAATTGGGAAAACATTTTCACTACATTTATCAAGTAATTTTAGTCATAACTTTCAAAGGTATAAATCGAAATTACCCTTTTAGAAAAAATAGTCAAATGGAAAAAAAATATCAAATTGATTTTAATTCTAAAATAGTAATGAAAACGAAAAATTTCCAAATATTTTTTTACTTTTTTTTCATTGTTCAAGAAAGATATATGAAACTCAATTTTTACTCAAACTGGATTAATATCCTATTGTTAAAATTTTAAAGCCAATTTCAGAATAGAGAAATCATAGCTACAAAAAAAAGCAAAAAAGTAAATATTACTGATGTTTACAATTAAAACTAAATAAATCAAATAAGTTGAAGATGTTTGATTTTTAGTTTAATTTGATGTTTTGAATTCTATTTTGATTCTAATAAAAACTCTATTTTTTACAACATTCATATTTACACTTATGTACTACTATTTTACAATTAAAAACGATTTGACTTTTTTTTTTTTTTTTTTAAGAATATTTACTGACAGTTTCACTTTTACGTCACAAACTTTCTACGAGATTCAAGGCATTAAAAAACCCTCAAATTAAAGTATATTTTTCCAGAATTTTATTACACAAATTATTTTTCTAGAATTTAAATCTTGGGTCTTAATTTGTGATTATTTTTCTGTGCCTTAAATCATGTAGAAAGTTTGTACCGTAAAAGTGGAACCAACTGTATTTATTATTATTTTTTTGAATTTTATTTTTTATTGTTTATATTGATATATCTGAGGCCAGCCATTAATCAGAAATGAGAAATATATTGACAAATTTGAAAACAAAAAAAAAAACAAACAATAATCAAGAAATAGTATAGCTGCTTTTAAAAAACACAAAATAAAAACTTTTAAAAAGTGCAACACAAACTTCTTCAAAGAACAAGTCAAAAAAAAATGAGTAATACCTTCTAAAATGCTTATTAACCATTTTTTTCAAAACAGCTTTATTTTTGGATCTGTTATAAAAAGGTCCATTCTCCAAATTCATGATTTTCAGTATTTTTTGAAATAATTGTTTTTTTTTAAATTAGAAATCAATTTTAATCACAAAAAATTTCGTTCTCAAGTTTAGTATAAAAATAAACCATAACATTATTGTAATACACGGTAATGACACCATACTTGAAAGTAAAAGAATTATAATTATTATCCTGTTTAAAAACTGTGGACATTGTTTTATTTTTCTTTTTGTGATGATCGTCTCAAGATTTTCTGATTCTAATAGAAAATCAAACTTTTCCAAATCGATTTCATTTTCAAGTGAGCAAATGAAAAAAAATAATTAGTTCAATTTCCCAAAATTGTCTTTCATCACAATCCAAAGAATAAAAAACACCGATCTTTACCACAGCATATCAATTAAAACCGATAATTGTCGGTTGATATGGATCTTACTTGTTGAACTTTTGGATAAAATTAAAAAATTATAAATTACAATTTAACAGTGGTAAGAAAGAGAAATTGTTATTTTTTTTTTATGAAATAATTAAAAAGTTTTCTCTACCAATACAGAAATATTTTGTTACTTGAATAATTATTACATTTATTTATTTTTTTTTCCAATGTTTTAAATCATTTTAAAAATATTATCAAAAATCCAAATTTATTTAAATTTACCTTTCTTTCTTTATAAGGCCCTTCCATCCATTTTATGAAATATTTTAAAACCAAATTTATAATAAAAAAAATAATTGATAACAGTATAAAAACATTTATAACTAAAAAATCTTTCATTAATAATTACAAAATAATTGTTTAATTTTATTTTTTTTTTTGAATTCAAAAATAAAACATGAAAAAAAACAAAAACACACAAAAATAAAGTCAAACTTTGTATTAAGAAGTACAAATCGAGTTTCTCATCGGAATAAACAGAGTGGGTACTCAACGAACCAAATACAAACGCCAACCACTATATGTATGATTGATTTTGGTCTATCGCGAAGATATCGACATAATGATGGCAATTTAAGGGTACCAAGATCAAAAGTGGGCTTCCGAGGAACTGCAAGATATGCTTCAATCAATTCACATAAAGAAAAGGAATTAAGTCGAAGAGACGATCTTTGGTCCCTGTTATATGTATTTGTTGAGTTTCTGAAAGGGGAATTGCCCTGGTCAAAAATCAAGGACAAACTAATTCTTGAGAAATTAAAAAGTAAATTCAATTCACCATCTTTAGTTAAAGGACTACCCGAAGAATTTTTAAAAATATTGGAACATGTCCAATCTTTGAAATATGAAGATACACCGAATTATAATTATTTAAGACAATTATTAACCGATGCCTATTATGAAGCGGGCTATGATGAAAACACAAAATTTGATTGGGAAATTGGGAAAAATAAACGGGGAAAATCACAAAAGAAACAAACATGTAGATGGGATAGCCCGAGATATCAACATAAGAAAAATGGTTATAATAGGAAAAAATCTCAATATTTATTCCAACAGAAATCTAAAAGAAAAAAACAATTATTAAAAAGAATAAATACTCATAAAACAATGTCTGATGTTCCCTTCGATTCAAATTATACAAGGTCCTCCTTTAATTATTCACCACACAAAAAAAATATCTCCAAAAACAACAATCAAAAAAAAAAAATATTTAGCAAAAAATTTTTAAATGGAATTCAAAAAATGAACCAAATTGTAATACCCTCTCACCAAGAACTGTTAAAAAGAAAAAAAAATAAAACGATCTATTGTTTAAAGAAATTAAAAATTAATTCATCACAAATGATCCAAAACCGGAAAAAAAAGGGATTAAACTTTTATGATTTAATTAAATCTAATTCTATTAACAATAATAACATTAACGAAAAAAATAAAAGACAAAACAATATACAATTACAAACTAAGAAACAATTTGGAAAAAATATAAAAGGCCACAAAAATGAAAAAGGAAAAGAACGAAAAAGAAAAAATATACATAATAATATCAATTTAAAAATTTCGAGCAAGGATATTTCTTCAAAAAAGAAAAAACAAATTAAAATTAAGAAACGAATTAAGGAAAAAGAATCTTTTGAAACTGAAATAGTTGAAAGACAGTTTTGTCGCTGTATTATCCAATAATAATGCCAATTATATAATAATTCCAATTTTAATAATAATAATAATAATATATATATATATATATATATATATATATATATATATATAGATATATATATATATATATATGATAATCATTTTACTTTGAATTTTAATTTTTAATTCAAATCTTCTCAAATATATTCTGCAAATATAGAGAATTTCTAAAAATAATATATGAAATAAATTAAAGAAGTTTACAAAGTAGTTTTTTTTTAAAAAAAAAAATCAATGAAGAAATGATTATAAAAAACCTACTTTTTTTCATAAATAATTATTTTTAGAATTAAATTTTATAAAAAAAATCTTTTTTTTTTTATTTTTATTTTTATTTATTATTGGATAGAGGCGATTCCACAAAATTACCCCCTGTTTACCGTTAGGTTTTTTTTTTAATTTAAAATAATTGAGTAAAATCAAATAAATTTTCTCCATTCTTTTGAATTCTGGAAAACCGCCTTTAGGTTTTCTTGAGTTTTCTGTTTATTTGCAAAGTGTTATAGGTTTTTTTTGAGGTTTTCTATTTTATTTAGAAAATCAATAGAATTTCGTTAGGTTTTTTTTTTTTTTCGAAATAAACAGAAATTTTTCATAAATTTTCGGTTTATTTCGAAAAGTAAAAAAAAAAAAAACTAAAACACTTCACAAATAAATAGAAAACTCAAAAAAAACTAAAGAAAATCAATAGATTTTAGAAATAAAATAGAAAACCTCAAAAAAACCTAGAACACTTCACAAATAAATAGAAAAGTCAAAAAAACCTAACGAAAATCTATTGATTTTAGAAATAAAACAGAAAACCTCAAAAAAACCTAGGCACTCGATGACACTTTCTAAAACTCTAAAATTGTATTTAAAGTTTTTAAACTTACTATAATGTAGGTAAGATTATAACTTAAAGTATATTTTTTCTTTAAAAAATGAAAATAAAAATTTTTAAATTTCTAAACAAATAAAAGAAAAAGAGAAAGAAAAGTAAGAAACGAAAAAAAAAAAAAAAAAAAAAAATTAAAAACTTCATTGAAAATATTTTTTCTACTCCAAGTGTTGAATGGGTTGTTGGTAGTTTCCTTTTATACAGAATCGTTAGCATCGTCATCATAATTTGTTTTAATAAACAGATCTAAAGAGTTGAACAACAATATATCAACTCAAATAGGTTACTTTATTAAGTTTTAGAACTTTATAAATGATTTAAAATCATAAAGTGCTCGTTTTTAAGAATAAGAATTGTTTTTTGAAATTTTATTTGCTTTTTTTTTTTTTATTTTTTTTTTTTAGTTACTTTGAGTTTTTTTTATTTTTTTTTTTGCAAGTTTACTACAGCTTATTTTCTCAAAATTCCAATACAATACACCGAATCGACTTCTATTGTATAAACACAGTCCAAACAACAACTCAGCAGATTACCCTAGAAATTTTGATTTATTCCAATTAATTTCGGTTTCAATTTGCAATAGTTGGGTTCAGAACTCTTTGTTGAATAAATCCAATTCAATTCGTTCTTGATCTGATCTGATCAAGTTAATTTAATATCTCATCACGTATAGGTATATAAATTCTTATAATGATCTTTTTTTACTTTTGCCTACAAAAACCTAAAACAAAAAAAGGGGGGGTTCAAACAACTATGAAAGGTAAATTTGGAAAAAGTCAAAAGTGTAAAAAAGAAATGTAAAAAGTATAAATAATAAAAAAAATTTTTTATCTGAAATGATAAAAAAATTTCATATATGTTAGAAGTATCAAAATCCAAATATATATATATATAAATTCAACTATTATTTCATAAATAATAAGAAAATAGAATTTTTATTGATTTTTCAATTAAATGTATCTATAATTTTTGATTTCAATGAGTCTATAATCAAAATTTCTTTCAAATTAAATTAAATTAAATTCATCAAATTAAATTGTTTTTTTTTTCTTCTTCAATTTCAAAATACTTTTATTTATCAATGAACTATTTAAATATTATTTAATCTTTTAATTTTATTTTTTTGTTTATTTTAACCTCATAAATTAATGATTATTAACAATTTACTATTTTTTTAAAGGATTTTTTTTTTAATTTAGAATTAGAATTTTTTTTTTTTTTTTTGATTAGAAACTAACAAATAAAAGTATTTAATGAAAAAGTACGATTGACCAATCAACCCTTACGAACAAAATTTTTTAATTTATCTTAGTTCAAATTTTTTATTACTATACTCCTTCATTGAAGATAGATTCGTATTATTAAAATATGAAGTTCTCTACTCTGACAATAAAATCAATCAAGATTTTTATTTATTTTGATTATTGATTTTTTATTAATACTTTTCGGTGCAGTAGAAATAATTAAACCATTAAAGCTGTTCTGAATCTTCTTTATTTTTTAATGTCCAAATAATTCTAGCACACACTTCAATTAATCAAATAAGGTACAAAAGAATAAAATAGTTACAAAAAAAAAATGAATAAAGTACAAAACAGATTTTTTTTAATAACGACCAACCTCATTTTATAACTTATACTCTTTTTAAACAAAAACACTTTGTGCTTAATTTAGAAGAGTTGTGCCTTAAAAAAAATTTTTTTTTTATTACCTTATTTGATTAATTGGGATCTGTTTTTAAAAAGTAAATAGACTCTATAAAACGAGTTTCCTATTTTAATTCATTACACCGAATTAGAATAATAAAAATGATTGAAAAAAAACTAATATATTAGCTATTTTTTATATATTTTTTTCCATAAATGATCTAAAACATTTCAAGATCCCTATTAGCTTTATTAAATAAGATAAAATAACACCAATTACTGAAAATGTTACCAAGAATAAATGTAAAATATTTTCAAAAAAAAATTGAATACGAACTAGATTATTATTATTATTATTTGATAATGTCAATTTTCTTATTCTGATTCAAAAAAATAACTGTAAATATCAAACTTGTTTGAGAAAAAAAATTTTTTAAAAATAGATAGATAATTTCAATATTTTCAGTATAAAAATCATTATAATATAATATTTTTCAAAGAATTTTTGTTATATAATTGTTTTGATCAACATATACACTCAGTTTCACTTTTAAGGTACAAACTTTCAACGACATTTAAGGCACAAAAAGATCTCAAAGTAGGGCACAAAAATTGTAATTTTTTTTTTACAATTTATTTTACTAGATTCTGAATTTTGTGCCTAAATTTGAGATTTTTATTGTGCATTAAATTTCGTTGAAAGTTTGTGCCTTAAATTTGAAACTGACTGTAAGCCATTTTTCAAAATTAGGGGCAAACTTTTTTATGATTATTTTTTTTCTTTTTTGATTTGTCTTTCAATAAATAAAATACTTATACTGTATTTTTATTTAAGAATCTATATTGGTTATTATCTCGAAAAACTTTAGTAAAATATATTATTATTCAAAAACAAAAAAACAATTAAATAATTTTTTTTCAGATGAAAAATCAGCCCCTATTTTTGAAATTAGGCAAATATGTGTTTATTTTACCTAAAATTCTTTATATTTTTTAATAATATAAGAATTCTGTTTAATTAAAAAGATATAGGTTTAGAACTATTTTATTGATAGAATTATTAGAGGAATTTAATCCCGATAAGAGTAATTTAATTAATTTCAATAACCATATACTTACTTTTATATTTCCCTATGGTGAAAGCTAATGACTTAATAGTCAAAGACTATGCTTTGTTTCTGTCTAATTGGGCCAAATATTTTTTTCAAAATATCAATTATTTTTTATAAATTGAACTTTTAAGAATAAATAAATAATAAGTAGAATAATACACTTCGGAGATTAGTTGGTTTCTGTTTGAAATAAATCTAAATAATTAGCGAATATATTTTCTTAAACATTAAAAACCAAAATTCTAAGGTTTTACAAATCGAAAAACAAAAAATGTTCAATTTTGATCTAAAAATTGAAGATCCAAATAAAATCTAAATAGAAATAAATATCATTTTTCTACCAGCATTCTTCACTATTCCAATAACATTAGAACAACAATTTTTTACAAAATGACTATCGATCTTGAAATAAAAAAAAACTTGCAAATGAATTATATTATCAAAAAATTAAATGGGAAGAAAAAATGTGTAAAAATGTGAAAAATGATTTCAATTTGGAAATTTTCCAAAAAGAAAATTGATTCCTCTCATATCCATTCAAACACTTTAAAACACAGGCAATTCAACATTCACAACAGCTGGGTCTCTTTGACTGGAAAATAGTTAAGTATTATCGTCTAGTAATTTTGAAAACTTTTTTTTATCATTATAATATAATGGTTTTTGTTTCTGTGATTTAAAATTGAATTAAGAAAACATCAAAAAGATCAAAAAATTCAATTAGAATTGGAATTTTATCCAGCAAAAGGATAAAAAAAAAAAAAAAAAAAAAACAGAAAAAGTAAAATTGGACATTAAAAAACAAATAAATTTTTTTCGGTAAATTAACAAAATATCACAAAAAAATATTTGGAAAAAATTAGATTATAATAGGGATTGTATCAACAATACCTTCTGAATTATTATTGATACCATTTGTTTCAATTTTCACACGGCACAAAGGGCAAAGGTTGCTCCTTGTAAACCATTGCGTGATACAGTTTTCGCAAAAGATATGGTTACAGGGATGTAGAGTGACAGGACTGACGAATTGGTCCATGCAAATTGAGCAATTGCCTGCAAAGTCGTCCAATTCCTGCTGGGTTGAATACCTGCCAAAGGAGAATTGTCTATGCCACAAGTTCTTGCCTTCCTTGAAAAGTTTTTTGATTGGCAACAATAATATATAAACCTTGATTGCCAAATAAGTGAAAAACACGCATTTGTAAAAGAAGGTATTCTTTGATTCAATAAACCACAGATACCAAATTGAAATGGGGACAACCATGCGGTATATTTTCCAGAAATTTTGCAAGAAAGTGTATGAGAGAATGCAGTGCCCCTGTGAAAGAAAGTTTGGCAGTGTGACGATCAAAATGGTTAAAAGCACAATCGAAAGCGAAATGGATGCGCTTGAAATTAGAAACGATGTCCATATGGGGTCTGTGAACTTTGAAAACTTGATGTCGTCAGATGTTGCAGAAAAGTATAAGATCTTCCAGACCTTTTGGCGGCTGGGGAATTGCACAAAGATCGACAACGCAATGAGAATCAAATTCCAAATGAAGACGTAAAACAAGGATATTTTCTTTGTCTTTTTATAGTTGCTCACCTCTCGTTGAAGGATTTCACCAGACGCATAAAACGCGACCGCGATCATGATCACGACCAAGCATTTCACCACGTGCTCATAAATGAAAATAAAGACCAAAAGCATCAAGAACGGAGAGTTTTTTAAAAACCAAATCATGAACGATTCAAAAAACTGTTCCACTTCAATTTCCAGTGGCACATTCAGGTTTTGATTAATTTGGTGGCGAAAGCCTTCGTCGAGTGGAATCTCCCTTGGCGGGAAGGGGATGGGCAATCCAAAAATTGCTCTTCTTTCTTCGTTTCCATTTCGTTCATTATTTTCGTTATTGTGATTGTGATTGTGGTTGTGGTTGTGATTGTGATTGTTGTGGTTGGCATTAAGTGGGTTTTCGAGATCAATTTCGTCGTCTTGGTCGTCTTCTTGATCATGGAGATCTTGCTCTTGTTGTTCAAAAATTCGATTAAGATTTTCATTCATGCTTAATGAATTGAAAATTTGCTGAAACAATCCAGAGACTTGTCGCATAGGATTTCTTTCTTCGTCTGTTTCGTTTTCTGTGTTACTCTCATTTTCGTTGTTCATTTTGGTTTGTATTAGTTTGAGTTTTAGTTTTAGTGTTCGCTTTTATGAAAGAAGATTCAAATTAACCTCTTTTATTTTGGATTTTGCAAAAATCAAAAAATAAAAGGTACAAAAATCTAAAAAAAATGAATTCACAAAAATTGCAATAATTTATCAATCACTACAATTTCGTTGATACAATTTCAAAGTTTTTCGTTTTCACTAAAGTGAGTTGTAAAATAATAGCATCAGAATAAATTCGACATGATGTTTGCATCTGGTGAAGATTACAACGAAATATTTTAGCCTTACTAATCACTTTCAAATAGTTTTGGTTTTCTATGACGAACTCACTTGTTATAAATCCTACTAACTCATTTCCGAAAAGTAATTTCCTTTATGAATATTAATACTTGACCATAACTAGTAAATAAAAATATATTATTTCTGATATTTTATCACAAGAAGACTGTCAACAAATAATTTTATTTGGTAATCTTATTAAATAATAATTTGAAAACTAATTTTCCAAATTTTATATTTTTTTGAAAAACTTATTTCATGACAAAAAATATTTTCTTAATCTTATTATCCTACAGTATAATAGTTTCTGGATAGGTATTTGATCAATGAATGTTATTTTTGTAAAAGAAAAAATTATTCCCTTGGCTAAATATCATTTTTATGTTAGGATCTGTACATCACATTTTCAAATTACAAACTCGATTATTTCAATAGGTGTGCTTATGTCATATTTCAAAATTGTTAGAATGTTTATACTTGAGAGAATATTAAACTAACAAAAACTATGATTTTTCAATTTAAAGATTTTTATAAATTTTTTTGAATTTGCTTGTAAATTTATGTCAAAGCAAAAAATCTGATTGCTACAGCCGTTTCAACTCAGGTGTGAATCGTACTCATTCATTGAATGGTTGGGAAAGATTCCGAGTCAATTTAAAATGGTTTCTCGACCATTCAACAAATGAGTGTGATTCACACCTGAGTTGAAACGGCTGTACAAGATAAACTTACTTTTAAATCTACTGATAATTGTTAAATAAAAAGATCAAAATTTCATTCCGCTTAACAAAAAAAACACCATCCCATGATTCAAAATAAATCATCAAAGTACCCAAATTCTCAAAGAGGTAAATTAATAATCTAAACAGATTTAAGAATTAAAAATTTGAAATTTTAAAGGTTAAAAACCTTTTTTTGGAAACATGAATGAAAATTTTCTTTGGTTTATTTTGCAACAAATAGTATTGTCTGAAATGAATTTTTGTTTTGAAAAAGTTTCTTACAATTTTTATCCTTTTTGAAAAAGTCCAAAATCTAACATTACCAACTCCATTTCAAAACCATTTGCTCATTAAAAATCAAATTTTTTGAAAATAAATATTTTTATAAATTGAAGTTATTTATTATAATAAAAAAATTAGTATTTTAATCTTCAGTTCTCTATACATTAGAAATATTTGTTTTTCGTATAAAAATAAAATAAAATAAAATAAAATAAAATAAAATAAAATTAATAAATAAAAAAAAAATGGGTTATTTATTATGAAATTTAGTTTATTTCTGAATTTTTCCAAAAAAAAAAAAATGATTTAAGTGATAGAAATACGAAATTTAATTATCTACAATAAAAGTGTAAAAAAATATTCTTTAAAAATTAAGCCACCAAGTTTTGAAATTACTCAGTGTAAAAAATTTACTTAATTTCAAAAAAAAAAAAACAAGACAATAATTATTTAAAACTTGAAAAAAAAAGATAATTTATTTATTACAATGAAATGTTCAAATCATTTTTTTCTTTATATTAAAATAAAAAAATCAAAGAAAAAGAACCAATAAATTCCAAATTCTTCCAAAATATTTTTTTAAAAACCTGAAAAATATAACTTATAAATGAAAGAAAATTTTTTTAATTTGATTATTTTTAATCAATAATTAATAACCAAATCTTAATTTTTTCAGTAAGTTAATAATAACTGATTATTAATATGTATCAATAGACTTTATTATTATTTCTCAATTTTTTAAAGATTTTCAAATAAATAAAACAAAATATTATTAATAATTCTAATAAAAATATAATAATAGATAATATCACTAACTGGCTATAATACTAATAGTTTGTTGTTTTTACTCTGAATAATTGAAAAAGAATATTACATAATCTTTGATATTTCATGAAATTTAATAAACATTTCTGAATATAATAAATAATCATTTTTTTTTTCTGGATATTCAAGGGTGCGATTCTGATTTATTTTTCTTGTATTTTTAAATAAGATTAATCGGGTGAATGCTATTTGTTCACATAGAGTATCATAAATTACTAAAAGTGAGACTTCTTCAAAAAAATAAGGATTTGTAAATTTGTCTTTTTCTTTCTTGGAACATTTTTTTTGATTAAATTGTTGGTTTTATTAAATAATTTTTTGTGTCTAGAAATGTGTTTATACGAATGGGTGGTTCGAATTAAACAAAGATCAAATGAAAATAGTATCTATGAGAAAGGGTGCATCTTTTAAACAAATCATTACTTTTCGAACACCTACATGAAATTTAACCTTTCGAGATAATTTTGTTAAAATCAAGAATAATAAAAAATTATATTTGAATTAAAGATATTTCCTAATTTTGATTTTTTTTATTCTTGTCTATGGGGTGAATTGAAAAAAGAAATTGTTTTTAATTTACATATCTTATTCATGTTTATTGTATTTTTTTTTACTTAAATCCCTTTTTTTTTTTACAAATTTGTTTTCAAAAATAGATTTTTCCAATATTTATATCACACTAAGACAAAACAGATAGGACCATATAAAATATTAATCTAAAAGATCGAATTATTGCAATCAAAAAAAAAAAAAAAAAACAAATGTAAATAAAATTAACTCAAATAAAAAGTTACCTTAATTTAAATTATAAGAGATACTTCAAAATTATTTTGGTTTTTGTAGTTTGATACACAATATTTTATTTTCAACTTAAATAAATTTATCAAATAAACATACATTAGAGAAGAGTTATTTAAAAAATATACAATTTTTCAAAACCTAATGTAATATAGACATATTCAATGTTAACTAAAATTAAAATTCATTGATAAAATTATTTAGGAATAACAATTTATTTATTTTTCAAAACTTTTTAATGAAAAGTTTTTCCACAAAAGAATAATAATAAAAACAAGTAAAGAAGAATTTTATCCTTTAAAATTCCTTGGCGAATAATTTCTAAATAAAATTTAGATGATAATATATATTTTTTAAAACTTACATATACAAAAATAAGTAAGTTCTCATTAAAAAAATATTTTTTTTTTTAAATGAGTTCATATCAAGAAATAAAACTTTTTTTTTTTATTTTTATTCAGGATCAATTTATTTATACAAATATTTCTAATTTCAAGGTACAAACTTCCAATGAAATTTAAGTCATCATAAAATTCACAAATTAATGCACACAATTAGGATTCAAGTAAAATAACTTTTAGAAATGAATCCAAAAAATGTACCTTCATTTGAGATTTTTTATTGTAGCTTTAGATTTCATTGAAATTTTGCGCATTAAAACTTCGGCTATCTCAAATCGAAGGTAAATTCAAAACAAATTTTTTTTTTTAGTATTATTTTGGATTAAATAGTAATATAAAATGCCCATTTATTGACTAAATGAATTTATTTCAAATATTTAATACCAAATTAACACGAGTTATTAAAAGTGCTAGAATGGGCCTACTTCTATGTGGTTATTCTAAGTTCTAAAATTAACTAAAAAATGAAAAATTGATTTCATAGCTCAATATTCAACAACAAAAAAACATAATTTTAAAATAAGCTGTTGGTGATATTATTTACTTTAAAATTCTCTTTATGCCAACTTGGTAAAAAAGTCCTATCAACAAAGAAACCGAGATGAGAATATTTTTTTTTGAAAATTAATTTTTTTTTTTCCTTTTTTTATGAAAAAAAAACCATTACAGTCAGTTTCACTTTTAAGGCACAAACTTTCAACGGAATTTAAGGCACAAAAAAATCTCAAATTAAGGCACAAAATTTGGAATTTTTTTTTTTACAATTTATTTTTACTAGAATTTGAATTTTGTGCCTTAATTTGAGATTTTTATTGTGCCTTAAATTTCGTTGAAAGTTTGTGCCTTAAAAGTGAAACTGACTGTACAATCATTTTATTTGTTTTAGAATAAAATTGTTTTTAAATTTTATTTTATAGATTTCCATCGTTTTTACACAATAACAAATTTTTCTTGAAAGGAATAGTAATCTAAAAGAATTTATTTCTTATTTTGTTAATTCTTTTGGATAAACGGGAAATCATTTTATTCAAAATATTGAAAAATGCCGGTATTGTTTAAAGAAGGACGGTTATAAACAATAAAGTTTTAAAGTTATTAACAAATTTCACACATGGAAATTTTATTTTTGTTCTAAGATACAATTTGATTTTTTCAAAATGAAATTTTCTTGAAGATATTTGGGTATTTTGTTATTTTCAAAATTCAAAATCAATTTTTTGTTATTCCAATAATGATTATTAATTGTTATAAGGTTTCTTGTAAATAAGGCAAAACAATTAAATAAATAAATTTTTCAAAATTGCTAATTTTTTTGTATTTTTTTTTCATTTTTTGGAAAACAAGTAAACTACTTTTTTCAAACCTTTAAGAAATAAAAAGAAATTTTGTTTAATAGATCCAAGAATTTCATTAACTTTTCTAAACAAAAAACGAAACAGGGAATATAAGTGAAACAGGGTTTTTCATTGGGAACATTAATAGAACCTAAAAATAAAAACTAAAATCAATTCAAAGAAGAAACCAATTAACTTCAAATAATAATCTATTACATTATTTTCAATCAAGCCAACAAATACAATTTAAAACTACTTTCATATTAAAATTGGTGATGTGGTTTTGGAGATCCTAAAAATAGTAAATTTTTTGAACAAATTTTTAAGACTATTATTTTCCAATTAAAAAATGCAAATTTTTCGTTCACTTTCTAAAATATTTTTCTCGTTATAAAGTTGAAAAAAACCCAAAGATCTTTCCAACATCTTCTAGAAATGATATTTTTAGGCAATAAATTAAACTTTCTTCGATAACTCTAAAACAAAATTTTTATTCTACTAATTTGAATGTAACAGTGTCAATTACGATTCATTTTGGAAATTGAAATAAAAATTTTCATTTATTAATTGGAAAATTACAGTAATTGATTCATTTAAGGAAAAAATCTTACCAAAAAGAGAGTATTAAAAAAACTGTTATTGTACTGAATCCTCCATTTTGTCTTTATTTGTTTGTTTATTCTTTGATTAATTGATCTTACTTCGAATTTTCAATCATGTTACCAATTAAAAATCATGTTTAACTTTTTTTCCCTGTTTCACTTTTTTTCCAAAACAGTGATAAACTGTTTTTGAACACCTACCAAATATTCACTATTAAATTGACGATACCATAATAAATTCTATTGTTTAAAGACAATAATTTAAAGATTAATCAATAAAAAAAACAATATCCAAAAAAAAAATTTACTTTCAAAATTAAGACTTTCCAACATAAAACGAAAAATATGTTTTCACATTTTCAAGAATTAACTTAATTCCTAAACAAAAAAATTGAATACCTTTTTTGGAATTTATCAGTAAATGGAAACTTGTCGAATTTTGTTTTTCAAAAAAGAGATTCAAATTAATAAATTTTTTATATGGGGTTAATTCATCCATTTCATAAATCGAAACACAAATAACAAAAAAAATATTTTTTTTATTGATCTTTCAAATATTTCTTTTTATTTTTAAAAAATACTGTTTATTAACAGAATTTTTAAATTTCGAAAATTAGGTGATAGTTATTTGATTTTTGGTAAGTCAAAGAAATGTTCTTCAAAAATGGGTGAAAAAAAAATTACAAATCTTATAATGGTTTTAAAGAATTTTCTGGAAATATTATTTGTTTGTAATCGGATTGAGATCTTTTCGAAATGATTTCTTGTCCGTTTACTATTATTAGAAATTTCAACTGGTGAAAATTAGAGCTAATTTTCTTTTTTTCATTTTCCTAAATAATCGACTTATTTAGAATTCAAAATTTCACTCGAAATACACCATATAAAAAAGGATCAAACTGTAATATAAATAGTGAAACACAAATTACATTCTAAAACTTGAATATTTATTTGTAAGAAAATTGAAAGCACAGTAAAAATTTTGACTATTAAAAATTTTTATTACCACAATTATAATAACTTTGACAACTTTTTTTTTTTTTTGTATTCTTCTCTTCGAAATTTTGACTGGAAAATACGAGACCATTTAAATCAAAAAAATAAAGTGAGAAGGTAACAGGAAATCAAATTAAATATTGACCAAAAGTGAATCAACAATGATAACAATTTTGTAGTGCCAATTTATTAGGGTTTTTTTGTAACTTTGGAATATTCTTAAAAAACTGAAATAGAGGGGACTAAAGAAAAAAAAATTACAAAGATATTTTAAAAGGGCATTCAATACGATTTTTTATTTCTTGTAAAACCCGAGTAAATATGAACCCCCTTCATTATTAGATCATTTTTTTTATCTTTTTGGAAACTTCAAAAAATAAAAAAAAAAAAATAATTCTCCCAAAAGATTTTTTTTTTCTCTTTTCCTATTGAACATCGAATCAAACAAAACCCTAAAAGACTTTTTTATCAAATGGCCAACCAGGACTCAGGGTGGTTATATAAACAAAACCCAAGTCGCTATATCCCTGTCTGGAAATTGAGATTTTTTTGTTTCCGATCACATTATCTTTTTTATTTCAAAAACGAAAACGAATCAACATCCCAAGGCTATGTTGACCTAAGACAGGTAATTTCTGTAACTCCAAACACCGAGGTAACGTTAAGACACCGAAAGTTATGCTTCAATCTTTCGACAAAACAGTGTACGTATGTCCTACGGGCAACAAGCGAGAAGCTCTGTAAGCAGTGGATCAACAAAATTGAAAACAGAATCAAATTACTAATTGGCTACCCTGAAAAGGAGCTGATAATTATTGAAGGGGAACTGTTTCAATTGATAAAAAGGGGAATCAAAAAAAAATTTGTGAGAGAAAAATGTCTTCTATATTCACAAATTCCAGCATTAGTGCATTATCGGGAAGGCGATCTAAAAAAGCTTGACAAAAAGCCATTCATCCATTTAGAAAAAATTATGTCTTGCAACAAGATTGAACCTAAAAAATCCTCAAGAAAAAATATTTTCCAATTACAGGGATATGATCGAAATTATTTTTTCAAGTCAACCAAAACAGAAATAATGCACAATTGGATGGATTCGATCAATTCCATATTATTAACAGACAACAACAAAAACACTAAGTCTGACAATATGAAAGATGAAAAAGAAATGGAAAAAGAAGAATCGAAAGTCATTAAAAATGAAAATGGAAATGGAAATGGAAATAAAAAGAAACCAAAAAAGAAAAGCAAATTTGAAAAAAAAGATCGAAAAGAAAAGAAAAAAGAGAAAGAGAAAGAAATTGAAAAAGCCAAAGATAAGGAAAAAGAAAATAAAATCCAAAAATCCAAACCAAAAAACGGCTTTATGAATCGCAACACTTTAATTAAAAAAAAATTTTTCAATAAGACAATTAATTTAAGCAATCTGAATTATGAGAAGAAAAAAATTTCGGTTGCTACTCCAAGGACTGGTTATAAAAATATGAAATCAGTATTAAACAATAAAAACAATTTCGTTTTTTCAAAGAATGAAGAAGAGGGTTTCATTGAAATTAAAATAAGCATCCCGCCAAAAAATTATGAGAGTGAAAAAATATTTTTTGATCAGAATTTGACGATCAAGGAGAATTTACAAAAGATTAGTGATCAGATCACTGTGATTAAAGATTTATCAAAATTAACAGCAATAATCCCAGGTGATTATGAAAATTCGATCTATCCTGTGCTCTTGAAAAATAAAGAGTTACTTGCCAAATATCAAATCAAAAATGGCGAGGTAATTGAATTATTGGACAAATTTTATTTGAACCAGTCTGGTGTCGAAATTCCCCTATTAACAAAAATACTAATACGCCCATTAAATTTTGTTAAAGGGATCTTAGTCACACAGGACTTGACTGTTTTAGATTTGAAAAGGCTCCTGTTAAAGAAGAAACTAATAACAAAGGAGCAAATGAAAACCTATTCCATTTACATTATCCCCAGTTATCGATTCCCACTGGGATTAAAAATGGACGACAACATTTATGTGTTTAGCTATCGGTTTAGTAAACAAGATCAATTAGAAGTTAAAGAAACGATAACAGAAATGGACGAGGTCTTGATTTTAAAAAATATTCTCAGCAATTGTAAGATATATGGGAATTTAACTTTACAGGTGCACAGCACAAAAAAACTATTTTATTCTGTAATTTCTCCACCATTTTTGGAATTGTATTTAAACGAAAAGGCCAGTGACCCATATTTAACCTTATATTTGTACAAGTTGGTAGTTATTGATCTGCCACAAACATCTGAAGACAAAAAATCTGGGAGGTTTGCCTTTGATTTGGAATATCCAATCAAAACCTATCATTTCACAACGGATTCGAAAGAATCCAAATTATTTTGGATTGAAAAACTAAAGTGGACAATAAAAATTGCAGAGTTTAAAAAGGCATTTGTGACTGGCGAAGAAGAGGGGGAAACGCTGGGGTTTCAAATTAATAGTCTTGAAGGCAATTTAATGATGCTACAATTGCGCACAAGACCATTTAAATTCATAAAAACGTATTGTTTAATTAATGATTCCAAATTTTTTTGTTATTCTTCAAAGCAACAACCCAAAAAAAATAATGAAACGTCTGCTTCAATCGAAATACAATTAGCAAAAATTTTAACAATAAAGCCAAATGCAGAATTATCAGGTAAGGTTATTAGGGAATTAGGACTAACGAAAAATGAAATTAAATCGGCTTTTAAAATCATTGAAAAAAACGGCCAAGAATATATTTTCTTAGCAGATGGCATTGATGGGAAATTAAAATGGACTAGAGGCATTGACATTTTAAGATACCAATTGCCAGAAAATTTATTATTAGATTTAACTAATACAACAACAACAACAACAACTACTACTACGACCACCACCACCACCACAACCACAACCAGTACTGGAAGTGTGTCTGATGATGATGATAATGACAATGACGATGATTTTGTAAAAGTTGAATTTGAAAAAGATGAAGAAGAAATTGAAATATTGAATAAAAAGGATGAAGGAAAAAAAACAAAAAACAATATTAAGAATCAAAAGAATAAGAACACGAACATGAAAAAGAAAGGAAAGAAAAAAAAAAGCAAAGAAATTAAACCACATCAAATATTTAAATTGTGCAATAGTAATGAAACAATTGATCATTATGGTAAAGATTTACCTTGGAATGTGATTAAAGTGGGGGATAGCACAGAAAAAATTGAAACAATTTTGCATATGAATGATTCAATGCTCGGGTCATTGTTGCAAGAAGAGATAATTAGCGTTGTTATCAATACTGGCGATTTATTAAAGAATGATAAGAAAATTTTTATTAGAATTACCCCTTTTTTAGATGTTGAAAGAGTAGACTTTACTAAAGAATCATTAAGACATGATTGTTCATTTATAATGCTTTTCAAACATTTGGGTGATTTAGTATTCATTCAGTGGAATGGAAAGCACACCACTAGAATACAAAAAGCAAAAACTAAAAGTATTATTGATCAAATGACTGAAAATACAACATCTAATCATTATCATTATCACCACCACCATCACCGCCATAATCGTAATCATAAGCAACAACAACAACAACAACAACAACAACAACAACAACAACAACAACAACAACAACAACAGAAACATCAACAAGATATCTTTCAAGATAATCAATTTTTATATAATTCAAATAATAAGTACAGTTTAGCTAATAATAAAACAATCAAAAAAAAATCAAATTCTTTGCTCAGTAATAAAAAACCCGTAAATAATTTGTTACAAAAAAGAGCAAGATCATTTAAGAATGTTTATGATCCCAAAAATCAAAGAATAAGTATTTCAACTGAAGATGAAATTCAAAAAACAGCCAAATCTGAAGAAGATTTAACCAATTTCAAGAATAACCAATATAATAAGAATAAGAATAATAATAAGAGTAAAAGTTCCGAAAATGTCAAAATACAAAATAAAAAAATTAAAAGTGATCCAATAGAAATTGAAAATACAAAATTGAAAAAAATCATAAAATTAACAAAACATAATTTTTCCTCAAGCAATTTATCAGACCAATTATCTGCACCAAACCAGAAAAAAAAAAATTCTTTGAGAAGAGATCAATCATTATATGATGATTTAGATTTTTTTATGTCATTATCAATCGGTGAACAAAACCCGCTTCAGACAAAATTATTTTCTACTTCCTTAAAAAAGCCAACAATTACAAATACAAATCCCTTTCGCTTCCTTAGGTATTATATTGATGAATCGGATTATAATAATGATGAATGTAATAAGAATAAAGAAAGGGATACGAACGAAAAACGCAATAAAGATGATCATTTCAATAATAATGATGAGAATAAAAAAAATAGACTTTTTTGGTCTAAATTTAATATAAAAACCCCATTAAAAAAGTTAAATGAAGACCATGATAATTATCAAAAAGAAGAAAAGATTGTAAAATTATATCGAATTTGTAGAAATAAGTTTCGAAAAATTGAATGTCTTAAAGAATGTAAGTTGAGTGAGCTAAGATATAATTCTTTGGAATCCAATTTTTGTTATATATTGGATGCTAATTCAGAAATATTTTTATGGTTTGGCAATTTTACCACTTTAGCTCAAAGGAAATTAACTACTAGATTGGCTAGAGCGATTAAATACCAAATCAAAAGAAACCACCCATCATTTGCATTTGTTGTTCTAGATAAAAGAGAGCATGTACTATTTCTCGAAAAATTTGAAGATTCAAAAACAATTTTTGGTATTAAAAATGATAATTATCATTTTTTAAACAAAAATAAAGGCAACGAAAACGAAAATGACAAAACAATTACAATCACCGAGAGCAATCAGAATAATAATAATAATAATAATAATAATAATAATAATAATAATAATAATAAACATTCAGAATCATTTAGATTTGATGAAAAGCTAATTCTTTCAAATTTATTTAATGAAATGGTTATACAATGGATTGAAAATTTAATTCAAAATATTACAAGTAATTTCAAGAACAAGAAAAAGAAAATAGACAAAGAATTTAATTTTTTAAAGGATATATTAATAAAATTAAATAAAGAAAAAATTGAATTGAATCAAATTATTTTAAATACAATAATTAGGAAATATAATTTAAATATTGATAATTTAGAAAATTTAGAAAATTTTGTGAATAAATTATTTGAGAATATCGATGATAATGATATAAATGAAAATGAGGACGAGAACCAAAATAAAACTTTAATTAAAAAGGAGATCGAAATTTGGCATTATGATGCAGAACTTGAGGAATTAATTGAATATGATTTAGATATGATGGGACATTTTTTTTCAAATGAGATTTATGTTGTTATTGAAAACTTAGTATATAGCCTAATCCAATCAAAGAGCTACTGTGATGAAACAATTGTTCACTATTGGAAAGGCAGAGACACGGAAAATTTGGGCACTTTTAATTTTGATTCCTTTTTTAATGTGAAATTGCCCAAAAGTGCTAAAAGTGCAAATATTCGGTTTAGAGTAACTCAACAAAGAGAAACCAACCAATTTATTAATTTATTTGATAATAAACTCATTATCCATAAATCAAAAAATAAATTGGGCAATCCAAATAATTATTTGTATCACATACGAAAACATAAACTAAGTGGTAGCTTCCAAGCAATCGAAGTAGATCCTATTTCAAACTGGTTAAATCCTTGGGATTGCTTTCTATTACATTGTGACCAAGCTGCCTATTTATGGATTGGTAGATTTTTCCCAGAACAAGATTTAGTTCAGGTAAAAATTTTAGTAAATAAATTACAAGGAGAAGACATTTATATTGGAAATAATGATGATGACAATGATGAAAAGGGGGTGGGTTATACATTAGAAGAAATTAATAAAATTTTAATGGATTCTGGTGTGGTTGAAATAAAGGAAGGCAATGAACCTAAACAATTTTGGGATAATTTAACGCACAAACAAAATTTTTTTAAGGATTCAAATAATCCATTAAATTCAAAATTTCCCAATTCTTTATTTATAATTAGTCAAGATCTTGATATATTAATTAACAATGATGATCAAAAGGAAAATAAAAGTGGTGATGGAAATGATAAAAAAGTTAAAGAAAAAACTCGTAAAATTAAAATTGATAATAATAATGATGATGATGATCATGATCATAACAATGATGTTAATAAAAATTCAGAATTTACAATTTTCCATACGAATTATTTCATTCAAGATGATTTGGGTGAAAATGAAACAGCACTATTGATTTCGGATATTGATGGAATATTTATTTGGATTGGAAGAAGTTCCACGACTTTACATAAAAAAATTAGTTTAAAATTAGCTCAATTATTCGCTCAAGAATTAAATCTAAAAATTAAAGGAGTAATCAATTCCTTTGATGAGCCTTTAATATTTTCTAGATATTTCCATGGTTGGAGCACTACAAAATTTCCAGAAGAAAAAAAATCGCCACCTTCTTCTTCATCACAGGATGTTTTAATACTAGATACCCAAAAGTATTTGGACGAAATAGAGGCTTCCTCAAAAAATCAAATTTTATCTTATCGTTCCTTATTGCAAATAGCCCATGAATTAATAGATAAAGAAAATCCTAATTTGGAAAATTTAAAAAAATTATCAATAAACAATATTAATAAAATAGATAAAAAAAAATTAGAAGACTATTTAATAGATTCTGATTTTATGGAACTGTTTGGTATTTCTAGAGAAGAATTCAATTTAATTTCAAATGAACAAAAAATATTAATAAAAAAAGAGTTATATTTATTATAAATTAATAAATTTGTATTTGAATAAATTAATGAGTTTTATATTTTTTTTTTTTTTTTTTTTGCTTTTATGTTTTTGTGTTGATTTTATAATGATAATTAGAATAAATAATATTTTTCTTCATCTAAAAATAATTCAATTCTTTGTGTTTCTTAATCTTTTAAAGTAATTTATGTTCTGAATTAAATCTTCATTTGGTTTGGTTTCATTTAATGATAAAATGGAAACTCTCTTTCAAAAATATCGTCAATTTTATTTATTCAATTGGGTAAATTTTTTTACTTCAATTTGAATATTTTGATTAATACAATCAAAAAAATACCTTATAACATCAAAAATTATTAGATTGATTTATTTTATTTTAATTTTTTTTTTTTTTTTCACTAGAAAGTTTAATTATTATAATAATTAAGTATAGTAATCATTATAATAAAGTGTTTTAATTGCTTGAAATGTGTTATATAGTTTGAATATTTCATTTTTTCTTTATGTGTATAATGAGAATCAAAAAATTGTTTTTTTTATTGAAATACTGTGTTGTGGGGACTTTTTTTAGTGTTATGTAATTGATATTTATTTATACTTTTGGTGTAAATTCTGCTACTTTTTTTTTCAGAGATTCTTTTCTGATTCCTTTCTTTTTTCTTTTTTGTTTATTGAAAGGTATAATATTTTTTAAAAAAATATTTCGCATTAAAAGGTGTATACCATTTTTGGGGTATCAACATTGTTTTTTTTTTTTTTTTTTTGGACTTATGTAAATAATGTTCTTGAAATTAGAGATAAGTTGATCAAATAAATTTTGTTTTTAATCAAGAGAAATAGTAAGTAGTATTCAAATTTTGTCGTCGATGGGGAGTATTGTTTAGGTTAAAAGCATATTTGTTAATTAAAAAGAATTTTGAGTCACAAGATCTTGTTTAAAAGTTTTATATTTAGGGTTTTTTTTTTCAAAAATTTGTTATTTGGGTAAAAATATTTTCTATTGAAAAAATTCAAAATTTTCCTTGAAAAGTTTTGTAAATCAAAATTTCTCTTTCATGTCTTCTGTTTTCTACTTTTAATTTTTTAATATCCTATTTTTTAGGAAATGTTGACGGTAATTGTGTAAAAATACTTTCAGATACAGTAGAAAGTAAAACGAGTAACCAGTTAAAAAAATTGTTTTTCAATTTGAGCAAATTTCAAATAATATGATTATTTGTGAAAAAGATAATATTTTTTTTAATTTGTTACTGGAATGACGTCTAAACTTACAAAATGTTATGATGTATGTTGTTAGTTTAGATATCATTCCATATACGAATTAAAACATTTATATTATTATTGCTATATAATGGAATCACAATTTTGGTATTTTCCATTAAATTATCCTTATTCAATTCCATTTTTTTTTTCAATCTATAAAAAATTTCATAAAAAATCACTAAAAATGTAAATTTATTATAGTTTCCATAAAATTCAATAAGAATTTTTATTAAATTATTTAAATTGATTAATATACTCTATTTCATCTAATTTTCACTGATTTCAAAATGTAAAAAATCATTTTTTTAAGAATCAAATTTTTTAAGATTAATTAGGAATAAGTAAAAAAAAAAATAATCTTTAGGATCCGGTTTATATCTATTAAATAAAGACCTTAATAAACTGTAAAATTTTTTAAATAAAATAATATTTGAAAAAAAATTAATCCCTTTTATTCGATATTTATCCTAAATTTAATAAATTTTTAACTTTAATATTTTAAAATAAAAATTGTATCCCTTTTAAAAACCATTCCAAAGTCTCTATTTTCAATAGTTAATTTAATTTTTAATTTTTTTTTTTTTTTTTGAATTGTCTTTTTTTATCAGAAACTGAAAATATAAAAAATAAAATGACCAATTAAAAGAAATAAAATTAGGTAAAAAAGCCAGAAATCGAGGAAAATTTTGATGAAATTAGAAAAAATCATTTTAATTTACAATTTGAAAATCTATATTGAGAAGAAAATACTCGATAAATCCCACAGAATTTGAATTATTTATTCAATTAAACATTATCTTGATAAATGAAAAAGATTTTATATTGAATTTTGATATAAATGAAGTATTAAAAATAGATAGTCTAAAATCGGTGTAGAAATTATATAAAGGAATGAATAAGTTTAATTAAACGGATATAAAAATATATAGTAGGGTAAAAAATACCGGACATGAAAAAAATCCCGGACAAGATTTTTAATTGTGAGTATTAGTAAAATTTTTGTCTAATTTCAATGAAATCCTTATTATAAATAACCAATTTTTTTATCAGATTAGTAATAAACCTACCTAAAGCCTATCAAAGTAAGGTGCCTCTAGAATACTCGAGTAATTGTTTGATAGCCTATGTTGATCAACTTTTTTTGAAAAACAATCGAGTTTTATTGAGGTTTACTTGAGTTTGGAAAATGATAATTTTTCTTCTTGTTTTTTGATTGATTGAATGGTATTTTGAACAAGTGTGATTTCAACAATCATCATTCTAATAAGTGGGGGGGTTATAATTGAAAAAGTTCGATTCTTAAAAAAAGGAATTTGATTGTAAATAAATGAAATTAGACAAATATTTTACTAATATTCACAATTAAAAATCTTGTCCGGTATTTTTTTCACTACTCTATTTAGATTAAAATTTAGAAAATAATAATGATTTGTAAATTCTCTTAATTACAACTTAAAAGGATTATTATTTTATTTATTAAGTGATTTTAGAGGTGTGTTAAGTAACTAGCTTTTTCAAGATTTAAAAGAATAAAGTAAAATCTTTAATTTTACCCAATAATTTTGTTTTTTCGAAAAGCTAACAACTTTAGAATGAAAATTAGTTTGTTTGATATACTGTTAAATTCTAAAATTTGCTGACAAAAAAAAAAGTACAAATTATTGAAAGAACAAAATTCAAAAATTATTTATTGATTTTAAATAATTAAAAAAACAATATTTAAAAAAATTTCAAGTATCAACACAATAATTATTTTTAAATAGAAATTTAATAAATTAAAAAATTCATTAATAATTTAATATATATATATATATATTAATAATAAATTAATAATAATATATTAATATTATTTTGATTATTTTTGTTTCAAAACCCATATTTAATCTTCGTCTGATGGAGCATGAGAAATTAATAAAACATCATAATGATCATTGCGTTTTCGTAATTTTAATCCTTCTAAAACTGAGTTTCGAATTTCTTTTGGATAAAGATAAAAAAGTATTAGATCTATTAATCCTTGGGTTGGAGTTAATAATGCTTGGATATTATTTAAAACTTTTGAATCAAAATTTTTTGATCCCTGAATTAGAAATGCTGTTCTGTTAATAGTCGCTGGAAGATTAATTAAGCAAAGTAAAGATGGGAAAAGAATCCATCTTACTAAGTATCGTTTATAATTTGCATCAATAAAATATTGGGAACGGTTTTTAAGAAAATATGTAATAAGAGCTATACTTGTGATTAAACAGATTGCAAGATAACACCAAAGCACTAAATAAAAAAATTGATTTAAATCATCTTCAGTTAACCAGCACCTATTTATTTTTTTTTTTTTGTTTTTTGTTTATTTCAAATAAAAATTTAAACAGATATTTTTGAATAATATTTTATAAATGGATCCTAAAACAACAGAATGAATTAATTTTCAAGATAATCATAACTTTTTTTCGATCCAAAAAAACAATAAAACAAATATATAAAAGATAAAAATTATTTTGAAAATTGTTATTATTTTATTCATTTCGATCTATATATTCCTGTTTAGTAAAAATCGCAAACAAAGAATTCACAATAGAATAAAAAATGAATTTATAATCAGTAACTACTTATTATCTGAAGTAATATGTAGTTTTAGTAAATTGCTGTACTTAATTAAAATATTTTAAAAGTACTTAACCTCATGTTTCAAAATTAATTTAATTTATCAAGAGACAGAGTCGTATTTATTATTATTTAAATCTTTAAAAGTTGGTTTGTTTATTTATTAGTTATCAAAATTTTCAGAAATAAAAAAATCCTATTTCATCCTATTAAAAAAATCTTGAAAACTAAAAAATATTAACAAACACTAAGTTCAAAAGACTTTTTTTAACTTTACAATTGGGGAAGGGGAGGCGAAACAGGTGAAAAGGATCAACACAGTTTTTAATTAGGAATATATTAATAGAAATCAAAAATGGAAAGTAAAACCAATTAAAAGAAGAAACAAATTAACAACAAATAATTATTCATTATAATTATTATCAATCAATCGAATCAATAAACACAATTTAGATCTACTTTTATATCGAATTGACAATTTATTTTGTAAATTTCAAAAATAGTTAATTTTTCCTACAAATTTTTTATGATAGATCAATCAAAGAAAAAACAAGATACCAAAAGATATTACTATAAAAACTTTTATTGAGTTTAATGCACCATTTTGTCTTTAATCATTTATTTTTTCTTTTGGTAATTGATCTTACTTTGAATTTTCATTAAGGTTTCAAATTA
Organism: Anaeramoeba flamelloides; assembly: GCA_027625915.1. Lineage (NCBI taxonomy): Eukaryota > Anaeramoebidae > Anaeramoeba > Anaeramoeba flamelloides. Next base: position 7,516,963 of record JANTQA010000026.1, read on the forward strand.
AAAATTATGTTGGAATTTTTTTCCTAATTGGCAAGGATCTAATTTTTTTGTGAATAATCTATTAAATAAATTTTATTTTTTGGAATTGTAAAATATAGCAGGGAATAAAATACCGGACCTGAAGAAAATCCTGGACAAGATTTTTAATTGTGAATATTAGTAAAATTTTTGTGTAATTTCATTTATTTTCAATCAAATCCTTATTATAAATAACCAATTTTTTTATGAGCCTAGTAATAAACCTGCCTTAAGTTCATCAAAGTAAGGTGTCTCTAGAATTCTCGAGTAATTGTTTGATAGCCATAAGTAGATCAACTTTTTTTGAAAAACAATCGAGTTTTATAGAGGTTTACTAGAGTTTGGAAAATGATAATTTTTCTTCTTGTTTTTTGATTGATTGAATGGTGTTTTGAACAAGTGTGATTTCTTTAATCGTCATTCTAATAAGTGGGGTGAGTTATAATTTAAAAATTTTGATTCCAAAAAAAAGATTTGATTGTAAATAAATGAAATTACACAAAAATTTTACTAATATTCACAATTAAAAATCTTGTCCGGGATTTTTTTCATGTCCGGTATTTTTTTCCCTGCTATACTTAAAATAGTAATATATATATATATATATATGTATATTCGTTTACATCTTATCCCACTCTTTGAGGTCATTTCTAGGTTTTTTGCAATTCATACTTTTTTTTTAATTCAAAAGAATTGAGTAAAACCATAAATTTTACTACATTCTTTTAAATTCAAAAAAACTAAAGGACAACGGAATAACTAATTATTTATCACAGATTGTGGAATTTTTATTTATTATTGTTATTTTTCTCAAGAAAAAATATTAAAAAACATATAAAAAATGATGCTATATTTTTCAGAGCTACATCATTTGTTATATTTGTTATTTTTCTCGAGCAAAAATATTAAAAAAAATATAAAAAATGGTGCTATATTTTTCAGATCTACATCACTTAATATATTTGAAATCTTTTTATCTGTTTTTTTATCCCTCCTGTAAATTCTGGGGAAGTGTCACCAAGTGCCAGTAAGTGTCTATGTTTTCTAGAATCTAAAAGAATCGAGTAAAATCTTTTGATTTTCCTTTTTTGTTTTAAATTTGGGAATATCAAAGAATGTGAATAAATTTTTAATTTTTTCATACAAATGATTTGATTATTTTTTATATTGATATTTGAATTTTTTTTCTTCTTCTTCTTTTTTTGATTTTGAAAAATTTTCTTTGATTACTCCTTTCTCACAATAAATAAAAAAATAATTTTTTCTAATTTTAAGTGTATTTTTAATAAAAATTTATCTGATGAAAAAATTACATTTCAGTATATTTTCTTTATCATCTCAATTTTTAGTTTTACAAGCAGATTTCAAGGGCTTAGTTAGCATTTTTCAAACTTTTTTTGTTTATTTTCTTGATAATTTAAGAATTCGTAAATACAATTTCGTTTTATACTTTTAAGAATTAATTGTTATTTTTCCACTTTAATATGCAATTGATCCTTTGATATGTTTAGCATATACAATACAGTTGTATAACATTATTATTTTAAAAATCAAAAGAAAAGAAATTTTTTCAAAGTACACCATTCTTGTTCTGAGTAACATATAGTTATAGATTACTTTAAAGACAAAATAACAAGGAAAAATTTTACAATAGATTAAAAAATAGATTAATAATCAGTCACTAAACTACAATTCCAAAATTTGAACATAGCCCACACAACACATGATCAGATAGAGGAAGGCCAATTTCATTAAGAAATTGCGGAACCTAAAATCTGGATCACCTAGCTGAAGACCTGAAAATAGTCTAAATAGAGAACATTGACTGGGGAAACATGAGGAAAGAAGAGATCAAGAAAAGAAATCTAAGACGTTACCATAGAATACTATTTGGCCAATATGACTCAACATGCTATTATGAAAAAGGAGCTCAAAACTAAATAAATACGAATCACTCTACATACATGCAAATTCATTTGGATCAAAAGACTTGAAGTTTCTCACATCAATTATTTTGAACTTGACCATTTTTTTTTCTCTTTTCTTCTTTTTTTAAATACTCTTTATTTTTCTCTCTTTTTTTTTTTTCAGAAAACTAAATTAAGTTTCAAATACTTCTAATGAATGTGTCTATTTTAGACGCTCTTTGAATTTGAATTCTCAAATTTAGTAACTTCAAAATTCTCTCATGACCAGATTAAATAATTCAATTATTTAAAACTTGACAATAACAATGGAATTCAAAATTTTTAGGGACAGTTAAAACACTTCAAACAATAGCAACAATCCTACAATTTTCATTAAATTTGGAAATAATTTATAGAAGTTTTAATGATAATATGTATTATCACGATATTTAGCAATAAATTCAGGATGATATTAAAAAATCGCGATTAAACCTAATATATCATAAAAAAATATTATCACAACAAATCATAAAATCGAGATAAAATAAAAATCGCGAAAATGAAAATTATTTTTGATTATTTTCCATTTTTTCTCTAGCTGAATCTTCTTTATATTGGAAAGAAGAGTTACAAAGGAAAAAGATCAAGTGGTTACTTACTAATACTGGAGACACTGAAACACGGAAAGTATGAGCAACTTGAAAATAAAAAATATAAAGAAAAGGCAAAAAATATCAAAGGTTTAAAGCAAATAAGATCAAAAAGAAAAAAAAATTACAATAATTGAACAACTATCCCCAAAATAACATTCACAATCAATTATCAAATTAAATTCAATTAACCAAAAGTACGATGGCTGTTATTTTGGGTTTTATTAATTAAAAACATTATTTTTTTTTTTTTTTTTTGATTTTTTACCAATTACTTGTCTTAAACCCTTTTTAAATTTCTTTTAATTTTTTTTTTTTCGTTTTTCTTTTCAATTTTTTGCTTTTGCTTTTTTAAACATTGAAAAAAAATGGGGTATGTCTTTCCTCTTGAAGATTCATGAAATCTATGATTTTACATGTAAATTACCTTTGAGGAAATTTAAGTAAAATGGTATTTAGAGTGTAATTTACACTTCTTAAATAATAAAAAATAAATAAAAATTGAAAATTATTTTTTTAAAAATCACCTTACAAAAAATCCCATGAATTTTACAAAAGCCAAACACTTTTGACTTTTAGAACGCTTTTCCCGTTTAAAAATGTTAGAAAGGTGTTACAAGAGTTGTGAATTGTCTTCAAGTGTTTGAAAGTTATGAAAGACAGAAAAATTTTATAAATGGAATGAGTTTGTTTGTTGTGGAAAAAAAATTTTTTACTTTTAATTTTTTTTTATATATCAAAATATAAAATCTAATGCAAATTATAATGATCAAACAAATAATCAACCATTTCAACAATATACTTGAATATAAAATAGGTTGTATGTTTTTTTTAAAATGGGGGTTATTACCTTCACAAGTTAAATAATCAAAAAGAAGAAAGAGAAATTTTCCTTCTTATTGGTGATCGATCAAAAAAAAAAACCTTTAAAAACTATTTGTACTTTCTTTCCAATATAAAGGTCCAAGAAGAAGAAGATTAACAAGAAGTAAAAAAATGTATAAACAATCTTAATAACTGGTGATAATGTAGCTGGATTATTGTGAAAGTTTTTGAAAAGTTTACCAACTCCTTTCAACTTTCCTAGAATATTGAAAAGGTTTTAACCAAAGAACACATTCTTTAAAGAACGCGTGAAGGGTTGGTTGTTTTAGAAGCCTTTTTATTCAAGGTAATTTACAACACCACAATTGACTGGGAAACTATTTATTTGACTTTTGTTATTATGCTTGTTGATCTAAAAGGATCGATAGGTTCATATGTTAACCAAACCACAATAAAATACAATAAAACTCTTTTAATCTGATCCTTGATTGAACCAAGAATCTTTTTTGTTCGTTTTTTAAAAGAATTACTTTTTTTTTCAAGGATCTGCTTTTTTTGAAACAAAAAAATTTTTTTCTTTTTAAAAATATTGTTGAATTAGCCCTAAAAGCAATCAACTATGATATCTCGATTTAATTTTTATCACGATATTGGGACATTTATCACGATTTTTAGACAATTATCGTGATTTTATAGAATATCGCGATTTGTGATATTATCACGATTTTATTCAATCTTGAGATTTGATAAGAATAATTGCGTGATATTATAAATCATCACGATTTTTGAAACTTTGTCATGACTTAACAAAGATATCGTCAAATCCACAGACGGTTTTTAACAAATATTTTTATCATTTTTTGTCTTTTTCTGTTTTTTTTTAACAAACACAAATGTGCAATGTGATATTTTTTTTGGTGTTTACAAGTATTTGAATGTTAAGGGTGGTGAATTTTCTTCTAATCATTTTTTTTATTGAAAATAAATTTTAAAAAAGTATTTATTATTATCGGAGTTAACTCATTTTAATTTCAGAAAAATCTTTTTACAGAATATTATGAATACCAATACTCTATAATTTTAAAATGAAAATTTCTCTATGTTATATATTCTATTATTTGAATTTCGAATAAGGAAAAAAAATTTATTTAATATTTTGTTCTTTAATTTTGCATATAATTTTGAAAATACTATTAAAATCAAATTGTTATAATTACAATTTTATCTCAAAGTTCAATCATAAAGAGCCAAATTTAAATTCTTTAAAATTTTCATTTTTAATTAATTTTGTGAAGAGCTTGTATTTTTTCGTTGTTTAATTTGGAAAATATTTGAGAACTTGAAACAAAATTTTCACTTGATTTTGGGAAAATATTGGTTTTTTTCAACATATAAAAAGCAAAATATTTCTGAATTTTGAAATAAAAATTTTTCATTTATTAGCCGAGAAATGACAGTAATAATAATTTACATTTGGATCTATTTTTCATTTCAGAAACAAACAAAACCGAAACAGGTTAATAATTAACAAATTACATAAAAAAATTTTTCGAGTATTGAACTGAACAATACAATAAAAAAATATGAGTGAAAATTTTTAATCTAATTTTGATGTTTGTGAAATGGCTAATACAAAAAGAGTTTTTCAAAAGAATTAATAACAGGAAGAGTTTATAATCTAATTTTAAAAAAAATAATTTTGTCTCTGTGCCCAATAGCTGACCAACAAGAGCTAGTTAATAAGACAATTTTCCTTTTTAATTGGTTTGTGAAGATTTTTTTTATTTTTTCTTCTCAAAATAATAAAATTGGATGAGTTTAAGAACGACATTTTTAGGCAAAAACAGTGAAATTGTTGATAAAAACACTCTTGAAAGAGTTTCATAATCTCAGTTAAATTTACCCACCAAGAATTTCTTTTACAAAAAGATGGGAAATTTTCACAACTTTCTTCTATAAAAGATCCATTCTTAAATTTGATTTTACAATTTCAGAATTCCTATTTCAAATCTATAAACACAAAATAATTTCCCGAGCTGTTCTAAATATTTTTTTAAAGTTACTTTTACAAGTTTGAAATGTTTTCAAATTTAAAATTGGTACTTGAGAACCTTAAAGTCATTTTTTTTATAAATTTTCCTTGAAAAAATCAATTTAAAATTTTTTTGTGTTGATTTTTAAATTAGGAAATTAATAATATTTTTATCCAATTTCTTCAGAATGAAAATTTTTTTGAGAAGCGAATGCAAAAAAACACAAGTCACCAAAAGTTTCATGGGAGGAAGTGAAGTCCTTAACGAACTTGAAACAAAAATATTCATTTTTTACTTTGAAAATGGCAATATTGTTTGAAATGAAAAACGATTTTGGGAAAATTACAATAATAATTGGTGTTTTTGATAATACGCCAATAAATATATTGACCTTTAATTTTGTTTAACTTTTTAATTGAGTCAGAAGTATTAAAATAATAAAAGAGATCTTGATAATTTCAAAAATTTTTCACAGAAAAAAAATTTAGAATCTTTTGTTTGTGTTGGATTGTAAAATCGTAGAATTGTAGAATTTTTTAAAAAAAAGGGAAAAAAAGGTAACCAAAGGAAAAAAAAAGAAAAAAAAAAAAATTCATCATACCAGCTTGTTTTTCTATTAGGTGCCGTTTTGTTTGAGACACCAACAGTTATTGAAAGAGTTGCAGAAGTAGCCAGCATTAATACTATACCAATTGGCATTACAATACGATTTAACTTTTTTATTGGTGTTCTCCAAATTGCTTGTATCAGGACTAAAACGGAGATCGTAGCAGAAAATGCGATCGCTGCAGGAGAAAAGAAAACAATCCAACAAGTTTGAAAGGTACAAGACCACCCCTGTGTTTCAATTGGTATTACCAAACCAATTGAAGACAAAAGATCCAATAAGCTGAGGAAATTTACATGCGGCTTTAAGTAAAATAACCTCCGCGAAACAAAAAATGAAAAAAAAATCATCAAAATTGAGCCAAGCATCCCTAAAGTTGCTCCAATTATTGTTGCTGCAAACGGGCCAGACATTTTAAAAGTTTATAAATTGGGAATAGAAATAATCAAGTGAAGAAATAGATTTGTATTTTTCTTACTAACAAAGTATCAAAAAGAAACAACTAAATTAATAAAACAAAAAGTCACAAAAAAATAAAAATTGGGAGAATTTTATTATTTTTCTCTTGGGGTTGAAAACTAATCTGAATGAGTGAAAACATATTTTTCGCGAGTAAAGCATTTTTGTGATTTCTAGTTCATCTTTCTTTGAATCTTTGATATTTTGCTATCTTTTTCTTTTATTTTTGTTAAGGAAGCTCAATAATTTCATATTTACTTTTTGTGTGTGTATGATAAGAACCTTAGAAAGTCAATTATTTCTTCTTGAACTAGAAGAAATCTTGCCAAAAAAATCCATTTAATCAAAATTTCATTTAAGGGTTCATGAACAAAAAGTAATCATGAAAAAAAGTTCAACATGGTTTTAAATTAGGAACATATTAATAAAATCACATAAACCTAAAAACAGAAAGTAAAATCTAATTATAGACGAAATGAATTAACTTCAAAGAATAATCCTATATATTATTTTTAATCAAACCAACAAAAAAAGGTAAATCTATATTCATTTCTTCATTGTAATTGTAGTTTCGTAAGATCACAATAATAATCATTTTTTTAAACAAATTTTTAATAATTGATCCATCAAAGAAAAAACTTGATTACAAAAAGTTAGTATTAGAAAAACTGTCATGGTGTTGAATACTACATTTGGTCTTAAATCCTCATTTTTTTTTTTTTCGCGAATTGATCTTTATTTTCATTTCCAGTGAGTAAGGTTCTAAATTAAAAATCATGGATAATTTTTTTTTCTTCTTTTTCACTTTTTTCCCATGGTATTATATTAAATATTGCTTCAACATAAAAGAAATCTTTCCTTAAATTTATCTATTTTCTTGCCTAAAAATTTGAAATTCTTTAAAAAATGAGTTTGTTACAGCCAGTTTCACTTTAATGCACAAACTTTCAACGAACTTTAAGGAACAAAAAAATCTCAAATTAAGGCACAAAATTTGGAATTTTTTTTTTTACAATTTATTTTTACTAGAATTTAATCTTTGTGCTTTAATTTGAGATTTTTTATGTTCCTAAAATTTCGTTGAAAGTTTGTGCTTTAAAAGTGAAACTGACTGTATTTGTTTTAAGTGTATCTTCAAGAGATTTGAAATTTTGTAAAAATCAAGTTAGTTTGGTCAGAATATTGAAAACAAGAGTAATATTACCTAAAAGGAGGTAGGTTTAGGTTACCATTTTTAAAAATTAATAGTGAGAATATTTTTGAAAAAGGATTTAAATGATCATCACAGATATATTGTAACTTTGAAAGCAAAGTATCATTCCCGCTCTATTTATTAAAATGATCCATTGTAAATAAGTTTATAATCCTTCAATTTTTAGATCATTTAAAAAAAATAACTTCTTCAATGGGGTTTTATATCGAAAAATGTGTTTACAATAAATAACCAAGATAAATAATTTAAGTAACTACAAAAAGAGACATGTGATCGTAAGTGTTTTATTCAATTTTTTCTTGGTGTAGAATACTAAACAAAAGAGATTATTCAAAAATTTGTATTTTTGTAATTTTTTTTACATTCAGTTCCACTTTTAAGGCACAAACTTTCAATGATATTTAAGGCACAAAAAAAATCTCAAATTAAGGTACCAAATTCAGATTCTAGTAAAATAAATTGTAAAAATTAAAATTCCAAATTTTGTGCCTTAATTTAAGGATTTTTTGAGCCTGAAATTTCGTTGAAAGTTTGTGCCTTAAAAGTGGAACTGACTGTAATTCAAATTTTAAATATAAAAGATAGAAATCAAAATAATGGTATACAGTCAGTTTCACTTTTAAAGCACAAACTTTCAACGAAATTTCAGGAACAAAAAAAATCTCAAATTAAAGCACAAAGTTCATATTCTAGTAAAAATAAATTGTAAAAAAAAAAATTCCAAATTTTGTGCTTTAATTTGAGATTTTTTTGTGCCTTAAATTTCGTAGTAAGTTTGTGCCTTAAAAGTGAAACTGACTGTATCAGTATTTAAAAATTAATATTTGAAAGCTCTAAGAATCAAAATATAATTTAAAGTTTGATTCCAAACTTTCTCAAAGGCTGTTATGCATCAAAAATAAATTTTTATGATTTTGATGTTCTTTTTTTTTCCTTTTCTTCCTTTTTTAAGGTGGTAAATGCATTTTATAAATTTTTTGTGTCATTTTTATTTGAAACTCTATAATATAAAATCATTTGTTCAACCAAACACATTGATATTTTAATAAATACAGGGGTGTTAGATCTCCCAGGATAATACGTTTTCAAACCAATCAAAAAAAAATGATAAAAAAATGAAAAAATTGAAAAAGAAATAATATAAATACAGTCAGTTTCACTTTTAAGGCACAAACTTTCAACGAAATTTAAGGTACAAAAAAATCTCAAATTAAGGTACAAAATTCAGATTCTAGTAAAATAAATTGTAAAAATTAAAATTCCAAATTTTGTGCCTTAATTTAAGGATTTTTTGTAACTTAAATTTCGTTGAAAGTTTGTGCCTTAAAAGTGAAACTGACTGTAATTATTTATTTATTTCTTGATATTATATGTAATATTTGACACACTTACTTCTTTACTTGTTTTTATTTTTAATTCTTTATGAAAATACTTTTGTTTGTAAAATTTTTGAAAAAAAAATTACTTCCTATTTCTCAAGAATTTCCATGTTAAATTTAAAAATCCTAAGGTTCTTTAATTTATCTACAGTCAGCTTCACTTTTAAGGCACAAACTTTCAACGAAATTTAAGGCACAAAAAAAATCTCAAATTAAGGCACAAAATTCAGATTCTAGTAAAATAAATTATAAAAAAAAATTACAACGTTTATACTTTAATTTGAGATTTTTATGTATATTAAATTTCGTTGAAAATTGTGCCTTAAAAGTGGAACAGAACGTAAAAAACTGTAAAAAAATAGGCTATAATTATTTGAACAAATAACCATCTGATCAAAGTAAAAATTAATTAAAATCTTCTATTTTTTTTTTTTTTTGAATTTTACCTAAAATTAAAATTTTTGAGATTTTTATCTTAGCAGTTCTCAAGTTGTTTAAATAAAAAAACCTGTAGTTAAAAATAAGTCTATATGGGGTAAAAATCTTAGTCTCAAATTAAAAGCTCTCTTTCTTTCTCATTTCGTTTTAATGTAATTTAGAATTCTAAATTTATGTTTGTATTTGTGAACAAACTTATTTCAAAGTAAAAATTATTGATATTTCTACAATTTATTAAACTATTAAATAAATTTATAATGAATGATTTTTTCATTTTTTCAATTTATGAAATTTATTAATTTTATTTTATTTTTTTTTTTTTTTGTTAAATTATTCTCTCTGAAAGTTTTTTATTTGGTATAGAAAAAGTATATCTTTCATTAATTATTCTTAAAATCACTTTTTTAATCCTTAGAACCTTAAGAAACGAATAGTATATTTACTTGTTGTTTCTTATAGATGTATTTGAGTATTTAATATGTATAATCTTCTTGAAAAAAGAACCCAGAGTTTTAATTTGTAATTTTCGTTTTTACAAGTCTCTGTTTTATTATTTTAATGGTAATAAAAAGAAAAAAAACGCTGAAACATGATTTTATTGTAGTCAATAAAAGTTGTTTAAATATCAAAAGAAATCATTAAAAAAGTAATCAAAATTTATTTTATTTGGTTTTTTTCTCAGACTTCTTTGGATAGAACAAACGTTTTTTTTTTTTTAAATTTTATATTCTGTAAAAAATAAAATCTCAATATTTTAAAGATTTATCTCGTTCAAAATTTTTTTGAACACACTCAGTTAAATAATTTTTATTGAACCCAAAATAATTCTTCAACTTTATGCTCACATCCAAGATGCATTGAAATTTTGAATAAATAGGATTTAGTTTCGTCATCAATATTAAATACTAAATAATCTTTCTATTTATATACCTGATTACAGAATAAAGTAATTTGTCCATAGTTTTATAAAACTAATTCAAATAGTCCCAATATTCAAAAAAAAAAAAAAAAATTCTAATTATTTAAAAATAATTCAAAACAAAGAATAAAGATCCAATTTAATTATTCCATTGTAAACATCTTGTTTTTGATTTTGGGGTGTTTAGAATTTAAAGATCCACAAAAATTCGGAACAATTTTTTTTGTTTATCGATAAATTGAAAGTTTTGTTTAAAAATTCAAATTTAAAATTTGTAAACACAAAGAAAATTTTCGTTTTGTATAAAATTTTATGGTTTATAATCATTTATCCTGTATTATAATTAAAATCTTGTTCTCAAAGCAGAGTATGATACGGAAATATAATTTTTCTGATTTAATAATGATTGATCAATTGGTTTGGAATTATTTTTATTATTTTTTCACAAATCCCTTTTCAAAAATTTGGATATATTAAAGTCAAAAATAGAAATCATTTAATGTAGGGATAATTTTTGATCTTATTAGAGTAAAAGTCAAGAGATTGTATGTTGGCTCTTGTGTGGTTTAGGTTTTATGATTAGAGCATTTCAATACATAAAATCCTCTGAGAAAAGGTTAATCTCAAAAGTCATTTTTTTTATTTTTTTTTTTTCAATATTCGATGACAACCTTGGTACAAATAAAAACTTTAGACAACGAAAAAAAAGAAGTACAAGTAAAATCTGATTGTACAATAAATGAGGTAAAATCTCAATTATTAAAGGACTTTGGATATGAAAGGAAGAATCAAATCTTTTTTAATAATTCCGCCAAGCTTGATGACGAAACGAACATCTCGACGCTTAATCAACCAATTTCCTTAATTCTTTATCTAGTACCTAATTTCCAAACAAGCCTAAATCAAAAACAAATTCAAAAACAAGAAAAAGAAAACACAATAACATTACAAAAAGACGAGGAAGAGAAAGAACAAGAAAAAGAAAAAGAAAAAGAAGAAATGCTTAGAAAAGAGTTCAAGCCCTTTTCTAAGCTTGAGACCTATAAAGCCCCTGTTTCTCAAAACCGTGTTTCCTTCCTCTCGACAACAATCACCACCCCAGTTATTCATTATGTCGAAAAACCAAAAGTGATTCTTAACTATAACGATGAGCGTCTTCGAGAATTGATCGGGATGGGTTTCGAGAAAGAAAGGTGTAAATGGGCGCTTCACGAAACAAGAAACGATCTTCAAAGGTCACTCGAATGGCTTTTCAACAAAAAAAATACTGTGCGTTCACGAACGAATTCAGTCAAATCAAATAATAATAATACTAATAATCAAAGACAAACAGAAAGCGAAAGAAAAATTCAAAATATCGTAAATCTTGGGTTTCCGAGACAGCAGGTAATTCAAATGTTAGAAATTTGTAATGGAAGTCAAGAACAAGCAATTAATTTATTATTAGGATCGAATTTTTAATTTCTTTTTGATTGAGTTTTTTTTTAATTTCTAGATTGTTGCATTTTTATTCATTACTTGATCAAGGAAATAAAAAAAAAAAAATTAAATCACAAAAAACTTTAAATTAAACACCAATTTTTTTCTTTTTTTATTTTATATTTGAAAAGATCTTTTTAAAAAAATAAAAAGAAACCCTTTTTTTTCTTTTTGTTTTTTTCTCATTATTTTTTCTCTTTCCTCTTTTTTTTTTTTTTTTTTTTTTTTTTTTGCTTGGTATTATTTTGGTAAGTTTTTGGCTTAGTTTACCCACTTTCTACCGCTTAAACCTGTGACAAAAAAATATTTGGATTCTTTCACTTTCCTAACATTCGTTGTTTAATCCTCAAGTGTTAGATCAAGTGTTGAAGTGCAAAAACAATTTTTACGAATGAATTAAACCTAGGCTCTATATCAACAATGATCTTTGTTTTGTAATTGGCTGTTTTCAAAGATACACCAATAAAAGGTCAGCGAGCATTATTAATTCAACCTCCAGGTTCATGAGAAGATGGCGTATTGTGAATTGTTCATATTCTCACGAAAAGGTAACCAATGGTACACTTCGGAATATAACAACAATCTAGACACTAAGGTTATAATTATATCTTTTGAAACAAAATAATTTCAACTTTAATTTTATTTTCAATTTAAGGGATTAGAGCTAACCAAGGAGAAGTCTTAAATTAAAATAAGTAGTTATTGAATATAAATCATATGAGTTCTCTATGGTTCAAATGTATCTAAAAATTTCGATTATTAGTAAAATAGTATGATTTGTTGATGTCAAGCAGGTGTGAAAAATTAAAAATGATCTCAAAATGTGTATTCGAGAAATGTGAACTGTGTAAAAAAATCCTAAATGGATTTTCATTAATTTGGGATTTTTGTATACTTACAATTTAGTTCATAAGGTATGCTTGGAGAGTATGATTAGCTTTAATAATTGTATTTTTTTCGAAATCATCAAATTTTTATTATATATATATATATATATATATATATATATATATCTATTAGAGTTATTATGGTTGAACTCTCGAAAATGGAAAATCAATAATTTGTAAAATAAATATTTGTAGTGGTTTTTCAAAAGATCTAACAGCTAATTGATCAATAAATCTTGGTAAATCGGGTTTATTATATGTTCTATCACTTTTAACGTTTGTACTTTAGTTATCTGGTTAGGTTAGATCGGAATATTTTCAACAACTTTTAATTTTTCATTTTTATTGATAATGACTTTTATCATTTTTTTTTTGTATTTTGGAGTAAATATTTTATTTTCAAAAAATTGTAATTATTGAACAGGTATTGATTAAATGCAAATCTCTTGTAACATGACAATGTTTTTGATAATGCTTACCCCCGCGTATCAATGCCCATTGTTGTTTGAATTCTTTCTTAAATGTTTTCTTTAACGTCCAAAACAAGAGTCAAATATTCCAGCATGGATATCATTAACTAATTTAATATAGGTTTATTTAAACTGTTTTTCAATAATTTTGATTGTTTTTTTTTTATTTATAATGGTTTTGTTATTTTTTATCTTTTTATATTTTCAAATTGGATTTTTATTATTTCGATCAAAAATCAACTATTTTTTCTTAGTCAATTGATTGCTTTTGTTTTTATTGTTTCATTTTTGTTTTTATTTTTTCCATTATTATTTTTTTAATTTTTCCTCTTGTTATTTTTAAAAACAAAATAAGCCTGGTTGCAAAAAAAAATTATATTTAAAAAAAACAACATAATAATATAGTAAAAATCTGACTACAGTATGTCAGAGAAATACGTTTTATTATTCATAAAAAAAATATTCAAGATAATCATTTTTCAGTGGGAAATTATTTGATAAATACACTTTAATATTGATTTCTTAAAGTTTTTATTATTTTTCAAACACGTACCAATTTATATTGGTATAATTCTGTAGAAAGTGAGTTGTTAAAAGAGTTTAATAATTAGATATTATTGAAAACAAAAGATTTTTTTTTTGATTTGCAATTGATTACTCCAGTGAGAAAATATTTTTAAAATAAATTTTTGATTTTTTAAATGAAATTATTGCTTTTTAGAAATATTCGTAAATAAAAAGTAAATTCGTATCAAACTTACAAGATTTATTTACAATTAAATAATTGGAAATAATTATGAGTTAATTTATTGGTTTTTTTTTTTTTTTTTTTTCATATTTTTTTATTCATTTTTCAAATGAAATATATTTATCTCAAAAAAATGTTCCAAAATCCTTACTCTGTTAAATTTAGAGGGGTTCCAAAATAATCATAAATTGGATACAATAGAATTAAATTGTTGGTGTGTTTAAATAAAAAAATTGTTTTAAATGGGGAAATTTAACCATTTGGAAATCTAAAATAAAGAAACCAGTATTTTTTTATATTTAATTTTTATTTTTTGAAATTGGGAATCTTTAAATCCTTTTTTACTTTTTTTTGTATTTTCTGTCAAATAGAGATTTTAATAAAAGTTTTTTTAATATTTGAATTTTTTGTAATTTTTAAATTCTTTGATTTTTTTTTTTTTTGTTTTCAATTTTCTTATGAGATCCTGGCATTTTTCCCCACTATTTTGAATTTTTTAAAATCGGGTGTTGTATTAAAACTGTTTTTTAATGTTTTTTTAAAATATTGAATACTTTTGTATTTGTCTTTGGGTTTTTTGTTTTTTATTAATTGAGATTCCTTGTAAACTTTTTTTTTTTTTTTTTGAATTTTATACAAATGAGAGCCTCAAATAATTCTTTTTTTGACTGTTTAATTTTACAATTCAATGGAGTAAAAATGAAAAATATTATTTTTATATGCCAATTCATCCCTTTAGTTACGAGAAAATACACTGTATTTTACTATACCCTTGATTTGGAGTTTTTCGGTATTTATTGTAATTTTATTTTCAATCCAAATAAGTGTAATTTAACAATACGGTTTTTGGTGGTAAATCTCTCCTTGGGTATAGATTTAATACAAGGTAAATGACTAGAATGATGAATTTGAGATTTTTTCGTGCCTTACATACCCTCCACTTTGTGTGTCTTAAAGGTTATAATAGCTGTATTCAAAACTTTTAGATGTATTTTGGTGGACCTTTAATTTTTTGAAATGTAATTTTAGGTGTTCGTTTTGTTTCTATGTATGTTAACCCAGTGAAATTCTAAATTAAAAGGCTTTAAATCTTATTTTAAAAGTTGCCTTATAAAAATAATTACATTATTTTGGAATAATTTAAAAAAAATCTGATCAAAGAACAAAATGAAAAAAAAATAACAAAAATAAACATAAAGGAACAAAAAACATATTTTTTAAACTTGCTAAATATTCAAAGTGGCAAATTTTAGAGAAAATAAAATAGTTAATTTTGGATATGATCAAAAAAAAAATAGAAAAAAAATGCAACAATCTAAAAAATCACTTACTCCTCTAATTTTAAACGATATTTTAAAATATTCTTTATTGCCAAATAAATTGAACAAATTTTTCATTCAGCTTTTCAAAAAAAAGAGTTTTTTAAGATTCTTGGGACATAGTATCAAAAAAACAATTTGGATTTAAGAAAAAATTAGATACACGGATTGCTGTTTTGAATTTATTACAGTCAGTTTCACTATTAAGGCACAAACTTTCTACGAAATTTAAGGCACAAAAAAATCTCAAATTAAGGCACAAAATTTGTAATTTTTTTTTTTTACAATTTATTTTACTAGAATCTGAATTTTGTGCCTTAATTTGAGATTTTTTATTGTGCCTTAAATTTCGTTGAAAGTTTGTGCCTTAAAAGTGAAACTGGCTGTATATAAATATAAAAAAATTATGGAAAAAACAAAGAAAAATGAAAATGTATATATAGTTACAATTGATATTCAAAAATGTTTTGACTCTATTCATCATTCATTGATTTATCACTCAATTAAAAATTTATCAAAAATGAAATTTTAAAAATGTTTCTACTTGCTTATTACTCAAAAGAAGGAATAATTGTTTACCAAGGAGATCCATTATCTCCTCTATTATTTGGTTTTATTTCTCATTTTCTTTTAGAAAAAATCAATTCACTAGCAATACACGTACAGATGTTTGCTGATGATTTGATATTATTAATGAAAGGATCAATGATTGAAATAAATTATCAATTACAAAAATATATAAAATAATAAAAGATTTTGGAATGAATCCAAATGATGATAAAACAAAAAAAACCCTAATACCAAAAGAAATTTTATATCTTGGTATTTGGTTAGACAAAAAAACTCATCTAAAATTTAACTTTGAAAAGGTCAATAATAATTTTGAAAAAATACTACATATTTTTAAAGAAAGGAATTTTTCTAATGGGTTAAAAATTCAATTCTTTAAAGCCGTTTTACATAGTCAACTATTATATGGGTTGGAGATATTTGACTTTACAGAATCCGATTTCAAAAAAATTGATATTTGGATTAATATGAAAATCACAGAATCGCTTTTAATAAACCCACATTCCCCAAGACTTATCTATAAAACTGAAGCAAAAATTGATTTGGCAAGAATCACAATTTACAAAAAGAAAATTCAAATTAATTCAAAAAATTAAAAAATTTTGGGATTTGATAAATTAATAAATCTTCTCCCCCTTCAGAGAAAAAGAAACAGAAAACATTAATTGGAAAGCTCGAAATTTAAAAAGAATTAGAATCTGAACTCGAAGTTTACAGAATTAATCAATTAAAAAATAGTCCAAGTTGGAAAGTACAAAATTATTTAAAAATAATTTTGATACAGGGAAATATTAACAAACAGCAAAAATATTTAAAATGGAAGGGTTCAACTTCTATTCTAAAGTTAAGAAATAATACAAATTATCTTAATAGATATTCTTATTTTATGAACAAAATAAATCACAATTTTGTCAATTGTGTAAAATAAATAAAGATTTGGATATCATTGAAGATTTGGATCATTTTCTCTGGAACTGCCCAGCCTATGAAAATAATCGGAAAATCTGGATTTCTGAATTAAAAAAAAATACTTTTTCACTTATTTTAAATAATAATAATATTTATAATATTATTAATAAACAAGATCCAATATCTTTATTAGCTTTAGTAGATAATAAGACTATGTTTGAATCTATTATACAATTTCTAAATTCAAGTTTAGGAATTCGGGCAAACAAGAGGAATTCTAAACTCCTCCCTTAAAGTACAATAAAAAAAAAAAAAAAAAGAGTTTTTAAACCAATAAAATATCATTTTTTTAATTCCTAAATCAGTTTGAGTGGCTAATCTCGATTAAAATTTTTTGCCTAAATTTAATAGAGATTGAAAATTTTTTTTGGCAATTACTTAAATTTGAAATCATATGTGTTTATTTTCAATATTAAACATATTTCTAGATAATGAATCTATATTTGGAAATTATTCGAAAATAAAAAATAATAGAGACTAGTGCCTTAAGGGAGTAAATACACCACAAGATAAGATAAAAATTTGAGAAGGGTGAGATAAGAGTATTTTATTTTAGTGGTGTGTGATCGTAGATTCTCTAAAAATTTTTTTTAAAAAATTATTTGTTAATTTTTTTTTTTAGTAATGTTAAACAATAAAAACAAAACAGAATATATTGATAGAATCGTTTTGATTTATATATATATATATATTTAGATAAACTCAATTCTAAAATTTTGGGAATGGTTTAAACAATCCAAAGAATAGTAATACCATACTCTGCATTCTATTTGGAAATTATTTGATTTTACAAACGATTTCTTTTTTTTTTCGATTTACGAGATCTGTTTCGTTAGATCTGGAATTTTTTTTTCGGTGGTTGCTAGAATGTTAGTGTTGAGTTTATTAAATTGAAAAATCACATACAATTGGTCGATTATTATATTATCATTTGATCGATCAACAATTGTTGATGAAATTTCAACGTGTTTACCCATACATTATTTGTTCAGCTTGTTTCGTTATTTTGGACTCACAAATTTTGGTTTTTCTATTTTATATTTTTTTCTTTTATTTGGATGAAAAGGATTACTTATAAAATAATAATACTAGGTACTTTAATGTGGTTTTATATTAGGTTTGGAAAAATATAATAAATTGGGTTTTTAGTTTTCCTATTTTTGATTTTAGATGTGTCCAAATTTTTGGAATGGGGTTTAGTTTTTTTTTCTGGGAGAGGATAATTTCAGATTCTTTGAATAAAACTTGTATCTATTTTTTGGTTTAAAATTTGATAACATATAATCATATTCACTTCTTCAATTCCACCAAACCCAACGATTTAAAATCCTAAAAAGTAATGTTTTGGTATAATTATTATTTTTTGGAATCCTTCTAGCTGTTTAAATGCCATTCAGATTTCCTTTTGTGATTCTCCCCATTGTAATGCTGTTGTTCATTTTAAACAAAATCCATTAATACCAAATACCACTGATAAAAAAAATATTTCGTATTGCTTTTTGTTGTACATTGATCAAAATAATGTGTGCACAAAGACAATAATCCGTGTTTCAAAATATTATACGTGCTTTTTTTTTCTTCTTGTTCCAAGGCAACATCCGATCCACTATCAAGTAATATACCAAAATTCAAATCAATTTCGAAAGTAAAGGTCTGGTTATTTTCAGTAAAATTTAAATTAGTAATGCAAATAGTTGAAAAATTTTCTTATTTTTCTCATTGTTTTGAATTTTTTTGTTTTGAAGGAGAAAAAAGTCTTAAAAATCAAAAATTAACTCTATTTTTTGATTTAAATTTTCTAATCTGATCCTTCATTTTTAGAATTTCTTTTGAAATAATAGAACTTTAAGAAACCAATACTATATTTATTTAGTGTTTATAATTGGTTTCTTTGATTGGTTAATGTATAGGTCTTCTATAACAAAAAAACACGCTTTTTATTTTTAAACACAGATTAAATTTTTCTGCAAGCTTTATTTTGACTACAGTAATGATTAAAAAATTCCAAAATGATGAATAAAATAAAAAATGAAAAAAATAAATTTCACAATAGAATGTTGAGATAAGGACAAAAGTTAAGTCACTCAACATTTGAAACACCTGCTTTAACCAATTCAACTCAAAATTCTATTGTGGCAATTTCTTTGAGACTTTGGAAAAAAAAATTAAAAAATCTAATGAATAAAGTATTTTAAATACTATTCGTTGCAAAATAAATGAAACAAAATATTCATTCAGCTTTCCAAAAAAATCATATGCCTTCCAAGAATCAAAAAATAGTCATCAAAGTTCCCAATTCTAAAAGAGAAAATGAATGATTTCAGCTTCTTTTTACAATTAAAATTTTGATATTTTTGATGATTTTAAAATCTATTTTTGTGGAAAGTTGAAGGAAAATTTTTATCATTTGTTTTGCAACTAATAGTAATAATAATCAATGAGTCAAAACCAAAGCAAAAAATGTTATTTTCTGATCCTTTTCAAAATTGCAAAAAAGTGAAAAATTTTCCTTGACCGTGGCTACTCCCTTAAATTATTAATTTACCTTTTAGATTGGGAACTTTGAAGACTTTTTTTAATTCTTGATCTGTGGTTTTTTTGGAAAACTGAATGAAATTTTGGATTCTTTTTCTTCTGCAATTGACAGTAAATCTTGAGAAGGTGTGTTTTGTTTGAAAGCTGAATGAAAATTTTGATCTTTATCTTAAACAATTAACAGTATTGAAGAGTTGGGGGCAGGAGTTGAAATGTACTTGAATATAAAGCCGAAAGTAAGTGAAGGAAGATGTAAAAAATTGATTGAATTTTAAATTTCGCTTGTTTTGTTCGGAAATCAGTAAAACTTTTTTGGATCGATAATTGTTTTGTTTGTTGTTTCAACAAAAAATCTTCACAAGTTCTCGAATTGAACATGCTTTTAAAACTGAATCTTGTAAATTGTTATTTCCTCTCTTACTCTGTTGAATTGAGTTTTAAGTATCAGATATATTTAAATTTGAAAAGAACTATAAAAATTTAAGATTTATCTCAAATATTTTGGTTCGAACAGCAGAATGAATCACTTTTCCGAAACCATAAAAAGAATAGGTTGTTGTAAAATCCTTCTCAGAAAAAGATTCAATAAGTGAAAATGTCAAAAAATAATTGTAATCCAGATGTTAATTGCTCCGTTCTCACATTGAAAGATCGAAATCGAAATAAAAAACTGAAACTCAAAATGAGTCGTCTTTTGGAATCTTGACACAAGTGGATTTTCTTGTGTTTTCTCTTTTGACTTTTACCAGAAAATTTTGCTTTATACTTTTCAGTGAATTTACCCTTTTCGTAATGCTAGAAATGTTTTCAAGTAAATTCAATCAGAGTTGTCGTTCACCTGATTTTTTTCTTTATTTGGTAAAATACTAAAATTTTGTTAGCAGCAAATTTTTTCACCATTTATATGTTCTGATTCATCACTTATCAAAAAACTGATCGAAAAGCACAATTCATTCTTCTCTATTATCCTTGTTTTTTTTTCTCAAAGAAAAATATTCTTGACTCGTATGTTTTTTTGTTTTTTAAATTGATTTTTTCTTTTTACTTTTTAAATACTCTTTCTAACAACCTTTTATCTTTTTGGTATTATTTCTTTTTTTGGTTTATCTTTTTTATCTTTTAAACAAAAGATCGAATATTAAAAATCATTTTTTTAATTTGATTTATCAAAAGTAAAATTTTTTTCTTCTTTTCTTATTTTTTTTCTTTCTTTTCTTTTTTCAAACTTCTTTTCACTCTTTTACAACTAAATTTTTTATTCTTTGTTATATAACTTTTTTTTTCCTTTTACCCTTTTCTCTTCCAAAAGATGAAATTTCTTTTAATTGCTTTATTAGTAGTTGCCGCCTTCTGTGAACCACTCACAGAAGACAACTATAACTTCCTTTTCTCCAAGTTCCAAGAACAATATAACAGAAACTACAGACCAGAAGAACAAGCCTTGAGATTCTCTCTCTTCAAGAGCAACCTTGACAGAATCAGAGCTCATAACGCCAGAACTGATGTTTCCTTCAAGACCGGTATTAATCAATTCTCTGACTGGACAAGAGACGAATACTTATCCATCTTACCAAACATGCCACTCCAATACTCTGACGCACCAGTCTGGGACAATGAACAAGCACCAACCGCCGCCACTGTCGATTGGAGACAAAAAGGAGCCGTTACCCCAGTTAAAGACCAAGGACAATGTGGATCATGTTGGAGTTTCTCCACAACAGGTACCATGGAAGGAAGAGATTTCATTGACACAGGTATCTTAAACTCATACTCCGAATCCATGATCGTCGATTGTGACGGTGACTGTTACGGATGTAACGGATGTTGGCCATACTTAGCTCTTGAATGGGTCCAAAACCAAGGAGGTGACTGTGCTGAAATAGATTACCCATATCACGCCGTCCAAGAAACCTGTAAAAAAACCCAATGTAAGAAGAAAGGTACATGTAAAGGACACACAAACATCAAAGCTCAATCTGAAGCCGCTCTTGCCACCGCCGTTGAAGCTAACGGACCAATCTCAATTGCCATCGATGCTTCTCACTGGAGTTTCCAACAATACAAATCAGGTGTCTACTACGAACCAGATTGCTCATCAACCCAACTTGATCACGCCGTCCTCTGTGTCGGATATGGTGTTCTCAACGGTGATAACTACTGGATTGTCAAAAATTCATGGAACACATCCTGGGGTAACGAAGGTTACATTTACATGGCCAAAGATAGATCAAATAACTGTGGTGTTGCTACATCTGCTGTCTATCCAAACACCTGTAGTAATCTCTAAATTATTACAAAATAAAGACGTGAAGCTTTCTTTATTTTTCTAGTTCCTTTGCTATTTTTACAAAGTAATAAATTTGTTAGTGAAATTTATTCCAACTTTCTTGAAATTATTATAAATTTGCTTTTATAATAAATGATTCTTTGAAACAAAATAAAATGTTAACCGTTCTTTTTTAACATCAATAATTTTATCTTTTTAATTTTTTTTGATCAAAATGGAAAATATTTTAGAGAGTTTTCTGCTTTTTATTAAGCGTACAAATGAAATTTTTTTATTTTCTTTTTTTTTAATAAAGTACAATAACAAATTAAGGTATCTTTTTACAATAATTTTTGGAGTAAAAACACCTTTACAACCATTGATAGAGAAATTGAAAGATAGTTATAATAAAAATTATATTTTAAGTGTTTCTGAAGTTCTAAATTGTCAAAAAAATACAAAAAAAATTATAAAACTTTAATTTTATTAATTTCAACAATTAAAATTTCAGACAAAATAATAATAAACTATTTTTCAGTCAAAGGGGCCCAGTTTTAATGGGTATAATACACGTGTTTAAAGGGTTTGCATAGATATTAGAAGAAAAATTTTATTTTGGAAATTTTCAAAATTGAAATCATTTCTACACATTTTTGTTTTTTTTTTTCGATTTTTTTTTAAAAACGTCATTCATTTGCAAAAAATTTTTTATCGCAAGATCAATCGTCACTTGGTAAAAACTTGTTATTCTAAGGTCATTGAAACCATGTAAAGATTGTTGAGAAATCTATTGATTTCTATTACAATTCAATTCGATCTTTGATCTTGATATTTGTTTAATAAATGTGAAAAATTTTCACTTCATTTTCATTTCCTTTTTCAAATAGAGACCACAAATACCAACAAACTTTGTTTGGGGGCTTGATTTCTAAATGAAAAGTATGGAAAATGAAGTGAAAAATGTTTCATATTTATTATTCAAATACCAGTAGAAGTTCAAAACGAACATCCTTGTTTTTCTCAATAGGGCCCTAAGAATTTGAGTTTTGAAATTTTTAAGAAAAGCTATTGATTTATTAATATTCTTTCAGACATGTATCAACATTTCTTCGAGGTGTATTATTCTGTTTATTTCTTATTTGTTCTTCAAAGGTCAATTATTTTATATAATTGATATTTGAAAAAAACGTTGGGCCCCTTTGACTGAAACAGAGTTTATAAAAAAAAAAATTAGGAGTAATGTATTTGAGAATTTTTTTATTATTTTTCTAGATATACTTTCTTTTCAAAGATCTAAGACCAAATTCTTCACTTTATATTTTTAGATTTTATTGTATGGTTATATTTTGTCATTATTTTACAGAATTTTCTCATCAAATGTTCTCAAAATCAAATATTCTAGGGATCTCAAAAAAAAATAAATAATTATAATTTTTAGTTCATAAATTAGTTTTGAGGAAATAAAATTTTGGGCTTCATTTTGTATTCAAGTGATAATGTTTTCTGAAATTCATTAATATCTTTTCAAAAAAGAATTCATCTGATTAGATTAGTAAACTTCAGTAACATTAACTGATGTTGAAAAAAAGTGAATCAGGGAAAAAAAATTGAAACGCTGTATTTCATTGGGAACATTATTAGAACCTGAAAACTAAAAGTAAGATCAATTAATAAAAGAATCAATAAATGATTAAAGACCAAACATAGGATTAAATACAATAACAGTTTTTTTAATACTATCTTTTGGTATTGGGTTGGTCATTGATTGATCAGTATTAAAAATTTGATCAAAAAATTGACTATTTTCGAGATCTCCAACAACAAATTTAACAATGAAGAAATGAAAGTAGATTTTAATTGTATTTTTTGGTTTGATTGAAAATAATATATTATATTATTATTTGAAGTTGATTAGCTTCTTCTTTGAATTGGCTTTACTTTTAATTTTCAGTTTATATTAATGTTCATATAAAATACCCCCTTTCATTTTTTTTCCCTGATTCACTTTTTTTCCAGAACAGTAAAGATTTTTTTTTGCGAAAATAATTTTTTATTTTTGTATTTTTCTCGCATGTTTGAAAAAATTATTAACAATTAACCAGATAATAAACCACCATTTCTATTAATCTTTAATAAGTATCATTAAATTTTCTAGATAATTCTATAGAATTTCCACAAAGGAAAATATTTCATTATTTAGAATTTTTCAGCTATTATTGGATTTATTAAAAAACCCCGTTTTAAAGATATGTTGGGTTGGAATTGATGATGTAACAAAATATATTTGAATAAAAAAATTAATAAGCTAAAAAATTTTTACTAGATATAAATATATATTCAAAAAATATCAAATCATAGTTGGACTGAGATTAAGGTTATTATATATCATTACTTTGTCGCCACGAGATTAGGGATGAAAGGTTTTTATTATTCAAACAATAAATTTAAAGATAAAATAACAGAAATAATAATAGATTAACCCCAATATTAAATTTCAAAAAAGCACTCTAATATGTATTATAAATAAGGAAAGTGTTTTTTTTTTTTTTTTTTTTTTTTTTATTTATTTATTAAATTAAGTATAAACACAATGATTTTAAACGTTTTAAAACATTTTGGAGAACTTGATTTTATTCATATCTACTTTATTTTATAATTTAAGATTTAAACAATGTTGGAGATAAACATGTAGTATTAAAATGAATTATGAGTTTAAATGAAAAACACTGGTTTTTCATTTTGGTAAAATTTCAAACTGTATTTGAAAAACAGATTAAAAAAACAAAAATCTATTTTTTGATTACAGTCAGTTTCACTTTTAAGACACAAACTTTCTACGAAATTTAAGGCACAAAAAAAATCTCAAATTAAGGCACAAAATACAAATTCTAGTAAAATAATTTGTGAAAATTAAAATTCCAAAAAATAGTGCCTTAATTTGAGATTTGTTTGTGCCTTAAATTTCGTTGAAAATTTGTGCCTTAAAAGTGAAACTGACTGTAGTTTATTTTTATTCTCACTGAAAATAGGTGTTTTTTTCAAAATTCTGTATTTTCGAAAAGGGGGGTCAAGTTCATACTTCACTAAGAAGAAGAAATAAAATTGAAAAATTCAACTTTGGCAAAATTGCAACTTTAATTAACTTTTCATTTTTAAAAATTTAAGTTTATTTAAAGTACACAAGTATAAATTGAAAAAAATTGAATTTTTAAATATTGTATCTCTGCGCGAATTACTCATCGTCCCTAAATCCAAATAATCTAAAAGATGATTTTTAAAGTTTAGAGCTCTTTATCTCCTCTAGTTTAGAAGTTATTCTCAATTTTCGATTTTTTGTCAAAAAAAAATTTTTTTTTTGAAATTTAGAATTTTTCATTTTTAAAAAGGGTACCTTTTTACACAAAAATAATTTTTTTTTGGGGTTTTAAAGATCATCTTACTAGGGTAATTTTTGATCAAAAATATGATTTTAGTGAAAAAAATTGAAAAAATTAAGGTTTAAAAAATTTTTTTTTGAAAATTTTTTTACTACTCTTTTGATTTTCCCATTTTTGATTTACTAGAATATTATATTTATAATATATTGTAAACTACAATAGTTATAAGATTTTTAATTTTTAAATTTTTTTTTTTAAAATTTATATATATATAATTTGATCAATTAAAGTATATATGTTTGCTACCTGAATTTACCTTTAAATCTTTTCAAAATTTTTTTTTCAAAAATAAAAATCTTCTTTAGGTGCCAAAATTCGGATAAATGCTGGTAACTAAGTAGTTTTAACTGTGTGAGGAGTAGAAGTTTTTAAATTATTTATATATAGTAAAACCTACAATTAAAAAACAATTTTTTTTTCAAAAAAAAAACTTTAAAATTCATTTTAATCTATGTGAGTCACTAAATAAAAAATATAAAAACAATCTCAATTTTTCATTTTTTGGGGGCTCTTGTATTTTTCAAATTATTACCCAAAATAGTTTTGAAAAATCACTATTAAAAAATTTGTATATAAAAATCGATTTTGGGCAATATCTCGAAAACTAGACGTCATAGTGACTTCTAAACACCAAAAATCGAAATTTAAGAAAATTTTGAATTTGTTGAGCAAAAAAAAATTTTTTTGATCCCCGTTTTAAATTTACTCTTGTGTAGTGAAAAAAAATACCCGGCAAAAAATAAATCGCTGACAAGATTTTTAATTGTGAATATTAGGACAATTGTTACAGTCATTTCAAATCAGGTGTGAATCGAACTCATTCCTTGAATGGTTGGGAAACATTCCGAGTCAATTTAAAATATTTCTAGAACCTTCAACGAATGAGTGTGATTCATACCTGAGTTGAAACAGCTGTATTTAATTTCTTTTATTTAAGAATCAAATTCCTTTTTTTAAGAATCAAATTTCTATGATTGTAACTCAAACACTTATTTGAATGGTTTTTAATGAAATTAGACCTGTTCAAAAAAAAATTCAATAAATAAAAATACAAGAACAAAAAATATCATTGTCTAAACTCTAGTAAACCTCTATAAAAATTGATTGTTTTTTAAAAAAGGGTTGATCTACTTATGTTATCAAACAATTAACAGGGTATTCTCAGGAGAAACCCTACTTTAATGAACTTTGAGTGGGTTTATTACTAGGCTCATAAAAAATTTAGTTATTTATAAAAAGGATTTGAATTGGAAATAATTGCAATTACACAATAATTCTCCTAATATTCACAATTAAAAATCTAGTCTGAGATTTTTTTCATTTTACATATTTTTTAGATGACTAGACTTGATAATGAAAAGATTCTAGAGCTTCAAATTTTTTGAGGTTATTGATTTTATTGTTGTTATTTTTCTCAAGAAAAAATATTAGAAAAAATATAAAAAATGTTGCTATATTTTTCAGATCTACATCACTTGTTATATTTGTTATTATCTTCGTTTAAAAAAATGTGAAAAAATGAATAAAATGTTGCAATATTTTTTATATCAGCATTGCGGAATATTATGTATAACTTTTTGAAAGATTGTTTGTTATGGTTAGTACTACAGTCAGTTTCACTTTTAAGACACAAACTTTCTACGAAATTTAAGGCACAGAAAAATCTCAAATTAAGGCACAAAATTCAAATTCTAGTAAAATAATTTGTGAAAATTAAAATTCCAAAAAATTGTGCTTTAATTTGAGATTTTTCTGTGCCTTAAATTTGGTTGAAAGTTTGTGTCTTAAAAGTGAAACTGACTGTAAAATAACATTTCAAATAGAGTTCGGTGGATAGTATGAGTTAATTGAAATAGAGTTTTTTTGAAGTTTTAAATTAGAGACATTTTATCAAAAATTTTTTTTTTTTTGTTTGTTAAGAGTGTAAAAAGAAACATGGTAAATAATTCTATTTACCACTTTTCGAAAATATCTTCAAATTTTTCTGTCGTGTTTTTTTTTAATAAAAATATCAATTTTCATCGTTTTCCATTTTTTTTTTGAAATGTACAAATGGAACGAAAAGACCTTCTATGAATTTGATCATTTTAAGGAAGGAAATGAAGACTGGATGAAGAAGTAGTCTCAGACGAAACACTGGTACAATATTTAGATCCACAAGAAAAATAAAACTTTAAAAAAAATTCAAAAAAAAAACAGAAAAAGAAAAAGAAAGAAAATTTGAAAATGTAATTAAAGGAAAGAAAAGAAGAAAAAGAAAGAAAAGAAAGAAAAGAAAAAGGGGGAAATGATAAAGAAAGAACAGAAAGAAGAGAAATTGAAAGTAAACAAAAAGAAAGAAAAGATAAAGGAAGAAAAATAAAAAGAAAAGGGGTTGAAAGGGAAACAAAAATAAATCTCAAATAAACATTTTATTTTTTTTTATTTTGTTTTTTTAAATTTTCAAATAATAACAATAGTCATTTAGTTTTTTGTTTGGATCAAAATATATTCAATCTTTTTTCTTCATATGATTAAAATCATATTCAAAAAAAAATATTACAAATATTTTGATCCCAAAAAAACCAAATAACTGCTGATATTATTTACCAAATGTTGTTGTATTGGTATAAGCTTTTCATTTCTGGATAGAAAAAAATAAGCTAGAATTTAATAAAAATTTGGAGAATTTTATTAAAATAAAAATATCTTGAGTAATGATTTCAAGTGCTGTATTAAGTTTTTTTATGGGATTGAAAATTCAGATGAGAAAAGTGAAAATTTCTAGTTGAAAAAATATTGTATCATTTTTTTCAAAAAAAAATTGGTAGAATTTTAATATTTCTTTTCACTAAAAATCTTATTAGTGGTGCTTTAAAAGGAAAAAAAATGTAGAGTTTTCGAATTAAAACTTAAAACTATTGATTACAATAATAGTTCAAAAAAAGTAGTAATTTAATAATAGAAATTGGAAAAATTCGTTTCATTTTTTTATTTTTTTTTTAAAAAAAAAATGACAGAATTATTTAAATAGAAAAAAACAAATTATTTTTTATTTTTTGAGCAAAGTTCGTTGGTTACTATGTTTTATGGTGTACGCATTCACTCTATTCAATTCCAATCAGATGAAAAATATATTCCAGATGAAGTTCCAATGTACCATGAGATTTTGGATCAAATTTTCAAATGAATGATATATTTTATTTGTTGTTTTTAAAATTTATCATTATTTCAGACAAAGATCACAAAGTGTGAAAAAAAAAATTGAAATTTTAAAAAATTTTTTGTTTTAGATTGTCTATTTTTTTAATATTTTTGTTCTCAAAATATAACATCCGCTATTGATTTTTTTAAAAAAAATCAATAACTGTTGATAAAAATATCAGAATTAATAAAAGTCTCTAGTCGAGGAGAAAAATGTTCGTTTTGTGGGTAAAAAAATCCAAACAAATGTATTGGCGAATGTTAGTTTAATTCAACTTGGAGATATTTAATTTGAAGTTTATTAGCTAAAAGTTTTAAAAATACTGGTTTGTCTTCAAAAATACCAAAATAATAGAAAAAAAACTCCGGTGATAAACTATTGTAATTGTCCACAATCTTTTCCTGGATTCAAAATAATGGGAATAAAGTCCGAAGAATTTTTTACTATATTTTTTTAAATTCTGGAAAATCAAATAAAAGTGTACAAAGTTTTTTGTTTTTAGATTTTTCAAGAATTTCAAAAGAATCAGATAAAATCTTTGATTTTTCTAAATTTTTTTATATTTTAGAAAACCCTATTAATAATCAAAAAAAAGAATTATTTTCGATTTTTTTCAAAAAATAATTATTTCAGGGTCAAAATAATTGATTCAAAATTTGAATAATATTTATTAAATTTAAAATAACTTGTGAATAGATTATTATAACCACTTAAATGTGAACATTGATAAAATGGTAAAATTCTTTCTTTTTTTTTAAATATTTATAAAATATTAATGGAAAAATGGATGATTCGACTTACAATTTGTAAATTATCTGTAGGTAAATAATTTTTGATCAAAGATCTCACGTTATTAGAAAAAAGTGTTTATTCTTATTGGAGACATTAAAAAGGGGAAAATTAACAATTGTTCAATTTTTAAAAGAAAAAAGTTTTTTGATGATCGATCAGAACAGTAATAGTAAAAGTTGTCTCTTTCAAAAGAACACTGGTTAAATTGATCAATCCAAAAGAAAAGATTTGATTTCAAAGTTGGTAAACAGAAGTAAACTTTTTGTAAGCATTTGGTTCGAGGGTATGAAATTTAAAGGGTTTAAAATTTTGGAGGTTTTTACTTTTTTAATTCTCTGTAATGTCTTTCTTCATTGTTTGTTTTCTTCTCCCCGTTCTATCAAGAAAAAAGGATCAACCCAATAAACAGAGATCAAAAAGTATGATCAATTTCAAGAATTACACTTATTTGTGTTTTAAAATGTCAGAAAAAAGAGTGAAAGTTTTTTACTATTTTGCTTTTAAAAATTCTTTTTTATCATAAAAAAGTTTTTGAAAAAAAAAGGATTTTTAAGAAAATGGAAAATTTGGTAAAAAAAAAATTAGACCATTTTAGTTGTTATTTTTAGAATTTAGTGATAACATATCAAAAAATATTTTCTAACAATAGAATTTATTCCTATGAATTGTTCGAAAAATTTATTTTGAAAAATTGTCATTCTTCAAATCTGTACTTTTTTCTGAATAATTTTCTCAAAAATGAAAAAATTTATTCAAACCAAAATACTCTGTTAATCTCTTGGAAAACATTTTAAATCAACTAATTTTTCTTCAATTTACCTTCATTTTTTTTTACAGATCAAGCTCCAATTAGAAAAATAATAGGAGTAAATTCAAAATAATCTATTTGACTGATAAAATCAAATTAGTAAACTTCGAATTTTTTCTTAAAGTTCAATAAGGAAACTTAATATAATTTCACACAATACCATTTCTAAATTGATTTTGGAAATACTGTTAAATTCGAATAAATGTTTGAAAATTTTTGCTTCAGTTTCCATTTTTGGAAATTTTTAATCCTTTGTAATTGATTTGAAAAAAGCATTTGATTTGGGTAAATGTTAAGAAACTTTGTAAAATTAGACAATCTTCAAAATATTCTTTGTCAAAAACTATTTTCAAAAGTAGGGTTCTAATTTGTTAAAATGGAAATTGAACTAAAAATTTTGTTAAATTTTTTAGAATAATCCAGTATCAGTCAGTTTTTCATCCAAAATATTTTTAAAAACCTCTTTTTTTTGTTTTTTCCATGCCAATTATTTACAAACAGTCATCCTTACCAGAGATAATAACTCAATTTTTAAGAAAAAAGATTTTGGATCGTTTACAAAGATCCAAAATGATTCTATAAAAAAACTTTATTTTTTTGTACAGTCAAATTTTGTGATATAATGTTACGATCAAAACAGAAGAAAGACAATAAAATAGTGAGTTGTTCAATTTTTTTCAATTTACCTCTTAAATTTTGTGTTAAAAAAACACGATCAAACAAAGAAATTATCTCCAAAGAAGAATTAAAAAAAAATCCAAACCAATAAGGGATCAAAAGTTTGAACAAAAAGATCAAGGTGTGTCGATCAACTCAAGTTACTTGTATTTGAATACCGATCAACCAATTTTTCATATATATAATTCTGGTTTGTACTTGTTACAAAAAAAATGTAAAAATTTTTGACTTAAACTATTGAACAAATTTCACTCATTAGTGACTGTTCAAGACCAACTCATGCAGCGGTTATGTTTTGTAGCTGAACAACCAACCCAAAATTGTCTTTGAGATAAAACGATCTCTTTTTAACAAAACTTTTCTCAGCGACAAGGCAGAGTAGCCAATTCAAAAGAAAATTTTGCTAAATTTCAAATATGGTTCGAAAGTAAGTGAAAAACCAAAACAACATTAAGTGTTGGATAAATTCGCACATTGTGTTCTATTTGGACTAATCTTGAGAATAAAAAAATAGAGATCAGTTTTTTAGTTTTTTGTTTATTTTTGGAAATTTTTATACTTTATGATGGCAGATTTTTCCTCTTTTATTATCACACCAAAATTTTGAAAAAGCAATTTAAATTGCCCCTTTTGTTTTCATGTGAAGTAATGTTTGTAATTTTTTGATCTTTGGATCTGAGAAATTATTTTATAAATGCCTGAATTGTAGATCACCTGATTAGAAAAATTCAAAAATAGAAAAAGAATACTAAAAGCAAAGTAAGTAATCCCATTTAAAACCACTATAAGTTGTGTATTCTGAAAAAATGTAGCAAAAGCTTTTTACTCATAAAATATATTTTTTCCCGAACTCAACTTTTCCTTACTTTATCATATTTTGTAAAACTTTATATGTGGCAGGAAAAAGTAAATGAACTATGGTCTTAGGTGCTTAGTAGCTTACATGTTTTGACTTTTGGGAAAAACAAAGTTTGTCAATTTCGTTACACAAATGGAAAATTAGTAGAAAATGTGGGAATTTGGGTTTACCAAAAAGTCATTGTCGAGGGATCACAATGTCATGTTAGCTTTTCAAGGAAAAGTATTATATATTGAGAAAATTTATGTTACTTGGAGAGAATAATAATTCTTTCAAATCATTTTCTTTGATAATCTCTAAACGTAAATATTATTTTGGACACAGGACGATTTTTATTCAGTCATAAAAGTTTTTTTTTGTTTTCAAAAAAGTTTTTCTAAAAAGCGTGACAAAAAAGTTTTGCAAGGATTGTCTTAAATGGATGACAACATCTGTCTGATGGGTTTTTTGGGTATCTTTTAAAAAATATTTAGTCATGCTTTTTTCTGTAGTCTATATGAAGTCTTTGAAAAATTGTTATATAGTTTTTTTCTTCGAATACAAGATGAGTCTTGGAAAAAAAGTGTTTCTTTTTGTTGGAACTCCATTATAGATCATTTTTTGTCCCACGTTGTTGTTTATTTTTTAGAAATCTTGATGACAGAAAACACTACAGGATCCGAATTAAAACCCTTGTTAATTACAAACGTCTCTGTCCAAAACAAAGGCTTAAAACTACCATCAACCAATTTTGAATCTGGGAAAGCATTATCTAATGAAAAAACTGGTACGGTATTTGGTGCAATAGCAAATTTAACCAACGCGTGTATGGGTGCTGGTAAGACTCTTTCTTTATATAAACTTTTTTTTTTTTTTTTTCTTGTGAGGAAAGGTATTCAGCAAAAAAAAGCTACCTGTCTGCCTGAAATTCTATATTTGTTTTGAATTTTTTGTCCGAGTTAGAATCTTGACAAGCGCAAAAAATAAAACTTTTAATTTTATACTCCAGACGTTCGTTTTGTGTTATCTTACCAGTACATATTGCCAAGATTATTTGAGAATTTTTTTTCAGCTTTCTATTTCGACCATTTTCAAAAAAAGTACAAATAAAAAAGTGTTCAGTGCATGCAGTGTTTGCGTTTGCTTTTGAATTGCATCAAAATTACCTTTTAAAAATTTAGAATAACACTTTTTTAGGTAAAAATTCACAAAATACAAAAAAAACCAAAATCCTTTTCAAACCAAATCCTTCCCCTTGACAAACATTAATCTAGAAATTCTCGAACAATTCTATTCTGTGTCCCCTCTTTTTTTTTTTAATTCAAATGAAAGCAGCCTCATTTTAAACTAATCTTGACTTCTATTAAATGCACAAAATAATCAATAACAATAGGCATTTTAGCTTTACCATATGCTGTTAGCCAAATAGGCTGGCTGTTTGGTATAATTATCTTTATTCTTGTAGGCCTTATATCATGGGGATCTCTGCAATTATTAATGTTGTCTTCGCATTATGAAAAACAATATACTTATGAAGAACTTGCAAAGCAGGTTATTGGCATGAAAATGTATGTGTTGGTCAAAATTACCATTTTGACAGTCACTGTCTTAGCTTCGACAAATTATTTGGTAAAATTCTTTCAAATTCAAAACACAAAATTTCACAAATAAAAAATTATCATTTTTTCCGATTATAAAAAATCTAATTTTTCTCAATTAAAAAAAATTCTAAAACAATAAAACAAAATAAACAAAAAAATCACAAAAAGATCATCATAGGTGACTCTCTTCCCAAGGTTTTTGAATCATTTGAAACGACCTCAAATTCCATTTTAACGTCACGTGTGTTTATATCTCTAATTGCAATATCCCTTGGTATCTTACCACTTTCCTTGATGAGAAAGATGGATCATTTAAAGTTTAGTTCGAGCCTCTCTTTCCTTTCAATAGCTTATGTTGTGGTTGTGATTATATATAACCATTCCAGTCTGACTATCAAACATCTGAAAACCTATGCTTTCAATTTTGATTTCATTCAATTTTTAACTGCCTTCCCCATTTTCATTTTTTGCGATAGCGTCCATATAGTCTCTGTGAATGTGATTAAAGATTTAAAAAAGGCCAACACCAAAAATATCTCAAAGATCAGCATAAGTACCTTGTCAAGCTGCAATGGCGTGTATATCATTGCGTCCCTGTTTGGGTTTTTCACCTTTGGGGACAAAACGCCTGGCGACATCATTGTTGGCTATCCGAAACATTCAATTCCAATCATTGCTGCACGATTTGTTTTATCAATAATGGCAACAGTTTCAATCCCAATATTTATATTTGTGGCCCGTGAGTCAATTAATGTCTTGTTGTTTAAAGATAAGCCCTTTTCTTGGAAAAGACATATTGTAATTACTCTAAGTTTTTGTGCGCTAATTACGCTTCTTGCTTTAACCTTACCAGAGGTGAGTTTCATTTCAGCACTCACAGGATCCACTTGCTCCATTGTTTGTGTTTTTATTGGGCCCGGCTTATTATGGTATAAATCCAAGAGAAACAAAAACAGCAAAAAGAATAAAACTCTTGGAATGTGTTATATAATTATCGGGTTCGTAATAATGTTCATTTCAACAACTGCAGTTATATATGGCCATGTTATTAAGAAAAAAAAAAATTAAGTTATGATGCAGATCTAAAATCTTTTGTAAATTTACCAAAAATTTTTTAGTAAATTTTTGATAAATTATTCCAAACATTTTTTTGTCTAATTTATTCAACGCCTTTTTAAATCAACAAATAATTTGCAAAAATTTTTTCTATTTAATATTTTTTCTGTTTGTTAAATAAAAAAAACCAAAAAATATTTTTATATTTTAGAATATTTTTTTAGTTTTTTGTTTTTATTGAAATTAACTATTTTATATTCTTACAAAATTGGTTCTTGAACCACCAAAAAGATTTTTTTTTTTATCTAATAGCATTCAAATTTTAAACTTAGAAATTTCAAAAACCCAGAAATTTTCATTTTTCGGATCATTAGAAAATAGTAGTAAAACTTTGGAAGTGTATTCCCATTTAACCGTCAAATAAATAAATTGCTGGGCAACTATTAATGGTTCGAATTAGTATATTGTTTAAAAATTCTAAAATATCAAATTTCAATTTTCTTAAATACAAAAATCAGAGAAAAATCACAAATATTAAAAAATAATCAAGTGAAACTTCATTAAAATGATATTCTTATGTATTGGGATTCTACTCAAAATTAAAACCCAAAATTTGCAAAAAGACCCCAATTTAATTTTCCCTATAAATTAAAAATACCAGAGAAATATTGTAAATGTTTTCGTACTTATAGCAAAATATTTAAATTATAGAGTAACTATTAATCACAATTATTAGGATATTTGGTAAATATTACAAATATATCAGTTTTATAACTTCGGTTAATGAAGAAATCAAAAAAAAAAAAAAAAAGAAAAAATAGAATTAATTAGAAAATGATTGAACACGAAAAAAAACACAAACAAGTTATTACGATAAATGCTTAGTTAAATGATAAATTATTTAGAAAATATTTATTATCATATGTACTTTTATAAGTGTAAATATGGAATGTTGTAAAACAAGATTATTATTTTCTTTCAACCCCCTCTTTTGTTTTACAAACTTATATTATTATTTTTTTTATATAAAATACTATATTCTAAAAAGTCATTTTTTGATACTATTCAAAAGTGTTAAAAACAATCTTAATCTTATGCGAATATGGATGACTAGATTGCTTTGAATTTATAAAAAAAGGGATATCATCTTTATTTTTGTATTAATTAATATTATTACTATAAAAAAAAAATATTATTTTTTCTTTGACAATTATAAAATACTACTTTTTGAAAATTTTTATTATTATTTTTTTTTTTTCATTATATGTCCTTAATAAAATTAAGCACTATTTTTTTCTGATTAATATTTTTCGAAATTAAGAATACAACTTAATTCAATTAAACACCGTGATAATTTTTTTTAGAATAAAAACACTCTCAACTTTTGAATATCGAAAATATTTTTTGGAATTAGTGTGCACCTTTTTATTTTTTTTTTGAAAAATTGGGTTGAGAAAATTTTGAAATCAAAGAATAAGTTAATATATTAAATGAGAATGCTTTTCCAGAAAGTTTATCCTTTTAGTTTAACTTTTTTTTTATTTTACCATTTAAAACTAAAAAAAACATTTGAGGACCAAATTAGTGCCTTTTGTGAAAAGAAAATTCCCATAATTTAGAATTTGTTTTTGTAAATGAGTTAAAACAAGAGAGTGTATCTAAAAATATACATAATTTCAAGTTTGAATTCAATTATTTTGGCAAAAAATGTTTTCAAGAAAAAGCTAAATTGAAACTTTATTTATTTGTATTTTATCATTTTGTTTTTTTAATTGTATTAATGGAAAGTATTTGATCAGTTTTTCATTTTTAGTGTTTTTTTGGGTCGTAGGGACATATATAACTTTACTGAAAACATTAAATATATAAAAAATTACATAACATTTACATTTTTTTTTAAATTTTATTTTTCTTAATTATTATTTTTAAAAAACAAGGTTCTACATCATAATTATATAACAGTTATTAAACGAATTGATGGCACTTTTCACACAAAATTCATTTTAATGTACCCTTCTTGATAATTATAGTATTTTTCTATTTTTTCTAATCCCCTAAAACCAAAACCAAAAAATATTTTAACTTTTAATTAGATATAACAAACGTCTGGGATTTATTCATAAATAATAACAGAAAGAGAAGAAACCCAGAAATAATAAATTGATCTATTGTTAAAGTATAAATAAAAATAAATTAAGTTAGAATTTAATTAATAATTTCAGTATACTTTTCAATTTAAAAAAGATGAAAAAAGTTATTACAAACCATTTTTATTCAAAGAGACTTATCAAAATTTGTATACATTTTTCTAAAAAATACCCGAATATACAATTTTAAGAATAGTAGAAGGCATTTATTTAATTATTTTTTTTCTAAATAAAACCAGTTCCACCTTTAATGCACAAACTTTTAACAGCATTTAAGTTACAAAAAAATCTTAAATTAAAGTAAATTTTTTGTAATTGTTTTTTAAAATTTATTTTACTAGAATTTGAATTTTGTAACTAAATTTGAGATTTTTTTGGTGCCTTAAATTTAGGTGAAAGTTTGCGTCTTAAAAGCGAGAACGACAACAATTTATTTGAAAATTGAAATTAAAAATTTGAATTACAAATGATTCAAATGTTAATTCGTTTAGAGTAAGCCTGGAAAAGGCATTTATTTGCTTGATTCTAAGGGAAATTTTCTTTAAAAAATAAATCTTCAATAGAAATTGGATTTAATAATCATTTTAATTAATTGAATTTACTTTTTGAAATAATTTATTGCCAAGTGGATGTTGAAAATCTTAAAATGATATTAGGAAGAAAACCATTTGTAACTAGAATGATTCACAGTTATTAGATTTTGTCTTATTTTGGGTTTAGTTGAAGAATAAAAAAAAAAAACGAGTAATATATTTTCTGAACTCATAGAAAACTTAGTTCAATTTCAATTTTGGTTTAAAAAATGATTTTTTTTTGGTATTGTGTCTTCCACTTGGAATAGAAAAAAAGGAGTTGTATTTTTTCAAGAAAAAAATTACAGAAATTTCAATTTTTTCAAAAAAAATAAAAAGATTGTTTCTATTTGTTCAAAATTTAAAAAAAAAAAAAAACCCTTCAATTTATCTGGACTGGTATTTAAATTATTTTGATTTTAGTTACAAAAAAATAATATAACATTGGAAATATTTTCATTTTTTTTCATATTTCAAAAAAAATATTATGTGGTTAGTTTAATGAAAAAGCGAAGAAAGAGTAAATTCAGCTATATTGTCATTAAATTTATAGGTTTATAATTATTAAAAAAAAAGTTCTTTATATATTTATATTTATATTTATATATATATATATATATATCATATCATTATATTAAGACAGAGAATAATGTTTTTTTTTTAAAAAAAAAATATGATCAATTGTTTTTAAAAAGCACTGAAAATAGGAATATTAATTTACATTGGAAGTTTTTAGTTTTATATTAAATACACCCCCTTCATACTTTTTTAAAATAATAATTCATACAAATTACCTGTATTTATAACCTCAACCCTTATACAATTTTACTTATAAACAACCAGTTCCACTTTTAAGACACAACATTTCAACAAGATTTAATGTATAAAAAAATTAGATTTAATGCAGACAAATAATTCAAATTTTTATAAAATAAACTGTATATAAAAAAAATTTTCATAAAAATGTAAACTAATTTGAGATTTTTTTATGTTTTACATTTACTTGAATGTTTGTGTCTTAAAAGTGGAACTGACGGTAAAAATCGAATAAGTTCACTTATTTTTTTTTTCAAAAAGCATTAAGGATATATTGCAAGATCTAAATCTAATTTTTTTTGACAAAAAAACAAAAAAAACAAGAAAATTATTATTTTTTGAATTTTCGTAAAGAATATCATTTTATAAAAGAAAATTTGAAAATATTCTTAAGACAATTTTAGAAAAAAAAATTAAGTAATATTGTATAATCAATTTAATTTATTTAATATCGAAGCGAAAAAGTCAATTTTAAACGGAACCAAGAATAATTATACACCAAACCATTCTAATTCCCAAATATACAAGCCTGGAAAAAAAAAAAAAAAAAAAAAAAAATAGTTAAAATTTTGGAATTGAATTAAATATTTTCAACATTTGTTATAAATGCCACACTCCCATTGAAAAAAATATTTGAAAAACATATAAAACTTTGCTAATTTCCCCTTTTAATTGATCACTTCAAATAAATTGTTTAGGTGAATAAAAGATCTTTCATCTCGAAATACAGTCAATTTCACACTTAAGACACAAACTAAAAAAGGAAATTTAATACAAAAAATAACCTCAAATTAAAGTTCGTAATTCAAATTCTAGTAAAATAATTTGTGAAAAAGAAATTTCCAAAATTTGCTACTTAATTTGAGTTTTTTATGTGCCTTACATTTACGTTGAAAGTTTGCATCTTAAAAATTTAAACTGACTGTAATTATTAAATATATTTTTTAATTAATGTTGAAAACCAATTTTCTATGTTCTATTAAGATTTTTTTTAAAATTTAAAATTATAAAATTTTTTCAATTTTTTTCTTCACTGTTAAGAATTAATAATAATATTCTTACAAATTATTTTAAATCTGAAAAATAACTTTTAAATTGAGAATCAATTATTTTGATTAAGAAAGAATTCTTTTTCTTTTTTTGAATAAATATTAGTTTTTTATCTATTAAAAAGAATAGAATAAAAATCAATGGTTTTTACTTGATTATTTCTCAAAGTAAAAAAAAATTCCGTTAGCTTTTCCAGAATTTAAAATAATAGATTAAAAACTTGGATTTTTCTCCATTCTTTTGAATTTTGGAAAAGCTATGCGCTCGAAGGTACTTGGAGGACACCACCATTATTTTTTTTTTAATTTTTGAAATTAACTCAAAATTCATTAAAAATTTGATTTATTTAAAAAATTAATGAAAAACGATAGTAGCTTTTCCTAAGTTTTCTATTTATTTTGAAAATTAATAGATTTAACAAATTTAAAAAAAAAAAAACTATAAAACATAAACACTCTACAGTACTTGGAGAACACTTTCAATCGGGCTTTCCATGGTTCAAAAGAGTAAAGTAAAATTCCTAGATTTTAAAAACACTCAACTCATCTAAAAAAAAAAAAACAAAAATAAGGGGAAAAAAAAATATTACTAATAATAAATATGGGATTTTATTACTATTTCAAGATTCAAAAGAATTGAATAAAAACTATTAGTTAAAATCTAATCAAATAAATAGCTCAAATTTGAATTAAACTAAAATTCATTCTCCCATCTGTTTATTGGATCTTTTACCCCAAAAAACACCCTTTTTTCTCGACTAGTGATTTTAAATAAATATAGTACAGCCAAATATTGGAAATAAAATAGCCTCAAATATCGTGAATTTCTGGAATATTGGTTATATAGCTTAAAAAAACTTTATTCACTAATGTTAAAACATTAATTAAAGTAATAGTTTTGTCTAATATAACATTTTGATTTTTTTTTTTTCCAAACTATCAGACAATAGATTAAAAATCCTTCAAATTGCTCTGTATACAAAAACGTTAAATTTCTTATAATAATCATTTACTTGACCTTAAATAATTCAATCTTTTTTTATTTTATTATCTTTCTAAATCCCAAAATTGTAAAATAACAAATTAACAATTTTGTAATTTTATTTTCTAATAATTTGTCGTTTTAGATTGTTCACAAATTCCTAGAATCTCAATTTCCAAAACAACAGTTAAATAAAGGCCAAATTGGGAACAAACCAATTTTCAACCTTAAATTATTTCATAAAAAAATAATAACTTATGATCAAAAAGAGGAAATTCACAAAAATATTGATTTGTCTTGAAAATATTTTTTTACAAGAACAATTCATCTTGTAAAAGTAAAGTTTTATTTAAAAAAGGCATTTAGATTTTAACTATTAGGAACAACTCAGAATGACCTACATTTTACTTTGAGATAATTTATTAAAAATACATTTACAAAAATCCAAGATCAAGAGAAAAAATCACAAAACAGAATAAAAAAAAAGAAATAATTTTCATGTTCAACAAACCAAATAAAAGAAGCATTCGATCGTTCTAAAAACAATATCTGTGAAGAAATGAGTTGTAATTCACAATGTTATAAATAACAAACCAAAAGTATTTTGTTTTGATTATAGAAGTCGAGAAATTTAATTTTTTACAAAACAAAGACAAATAATTAACTTTTAATTTAGACTTTATGATTTTTTAAATTAAAAAAAAAAAAAATCATATACATAAACAAATTTTCTTGATGAAATTACAATTTGAATTTGTCCGTCAGCCAAGTGTTTTGAGAAAAATTAAGTTTTGAAATTTCCTTTCACCCTATTTTTTTTAAAAATAAGTTTGTGATCAGTACAATTCCAATCAAATTTTGGTTTCTAATATCAATACTTTCTTGCTCGGAATTCAAAAATATTTTTATAACAAATCTTTTTTATTCATTACCATTTTTTCAGATTTGAAAGCTTTTTAAAATTTTTTTTTTGTTTTTGATTTTTTTTTTTCTCATTCTTTTCCTGTTGAAACCAGTTATTGTGAACAGTTTATATTTAAACACCCATGACAAATTATTTGAATGGGGGATCATTTTTTCGAAATAGATCTTCGGCGTTGAGGAATTCAAGAAGGAAATCTTTATTAGGAACAAGACAAAGCAGCTTTTATGGAAACAACAGTTCCCAAACAAACCCAAAAGAAAATTCGTTTTCTTCCTTATTTGGCCCACAAAATAGATCCACTTCTTACCAAAATAGAAATATGACGAGTAGTAGATACAATGGGAACTCAATTTTTGGTTCAAATATGAACGGTAATGATACAGGTTCCTATTATTCTTCTCGCTCTATCTCTACATTTTATCAAGGAGGGAGCGAGAATGATTATAAGCCAAATTTTGAGAAGGACTCATTAAGGTCGAATCGAAAGGATGTTTATCTTCATACCATTTGTGCGATGGAAAAGTACTCAAAGAAGTCTCCTGAAGAGCTCAGGCTTGAAGATATGGCATTGCATTACACAGGCTCGTTACCACAATATCTAAGTAATCCGAGTTTGAATAGAAACACCAACACCTTGTTTGGTCGAAATAGATATGATCAAAATAACCGAGGTAGTCGTGGTTTATTCCAAAGTTCAAACACAGGATCCAGTTCACTTTTTGGCAATAGAAACTCAAATTCTCTTTTCGGAAATCGAACTAATAACAATCGTAGCAATACCACTGGAATCTTTGGAAACAATTACAATTTCAGTAATAACGAATCAAATTCTTTATTTGGTAACAGAAGAAGTGGTCTTTTTACTCGGAATTCTATTAATAACAGCAACCAAAGAAACAATTCATTATTTGGTAATAGATCTAATAGTCTCAATTCAATTTTTGGGAATAGGAATGATAATAGAAACTCAAATTCTCTTTTTGGAAATCGAAGTAATAATAATCGAAGCAATACCACTGGAATCTTTGGAAACAATTACAATTTCAGTAATAACGAATCAAATTCTTTATTTGGTAACAGAAGAAGTGGTCTTTTTACTAGGAATTCTTTTAATAACAGCAACCAAAGAAACAATTCATTATTTGGTAATAGATCTAATAGTCTCAATTCAATTTTTGGGAATAGGGAAAATAATCAAAATGCAAACTCTCTTTTTGGAAATAGGTATCGGAGTAGTATACTATTTGGGTACCATGGCAATAATTCAATTTTTGGAAATAGGTATAATCGACCAAATTCAATTTTCTCAACCGACCATTGGCTATATAATAAAGGGGGTTCAATGTTTTCAAGTAATTCGCTTAATACATCTGAAGGAAATTTCAAGTATGATCAGTCATATGAAAATATTGTTCAAATTGTTGAGAAATCATTTGAAGATCCGTATGGATATTCATTATCACCATTAAAAGATCCAATTCAGTCTAATTATTTAATGGATCATGTTCCACCAATGAAAATATCAAATAATTTAGTAAACCAAAAAAAAAATAAAAATCTTGTATTTATTGGTAATAAGCAAAACAACCAAGAAAACCTTCAAAGAAATAATCTTCCGCCAGTACAGAATGAAAAAATTCTCAAAAGT
Organism: Anaeramoeba flamelloides; assembly: GCA_027625915.1. Classification (NCBI taxonomy): domain Eukaryota; family Anaeramoebidae; genus Anaeramoeba; species Anaeramoeba flamelloides. Next base: position 7,559,187 of record JANTQA010000026.1, read on the forward strand.
AATAATAGATCCATCCGCGATAATGATAATGATAACAGTTACAACAACAATAACCAAGATCAAATAAAAAATGTACCAATTCAAATCCCTGCTAAGGTAAATCAATATACAGTTACAGTTAAATCACCACCAAAAACAAAAATTAAGCCAAGAAGTTATGAAAAAGTAAATCCGTTATATAAAGATCATCACCTCAATGAGCTAAAATTAAGTTCTCACCCCAATATCCCACATACACCTAGTAGTATTTCAATCAAAAAAATCATTATTAATGATCCAAATCTTGATTATAATTTCAAAAATTCATTGCACTTTAAGACGCCACTCCGACCAAAAAGAATTCGTAAAGGGTATTCTGTACATAAAAATAATAAAAAAAAAAAAAATCAATTCCATTCTTTGGATAATTACAATTTTTCAAGTAAACAAACACAACACAATCATTTAGTCAAGAAAAAGAAGAATGCCCCAAAGAAGAATGCCCCAAAGAAGAATGCCCCAAAGAAGAAAATACAAAAGCAACCTAGGAGCCCAAAAAACGTTATTGGGCCCAACACTAATAAAATGGCAACAAAAGTGAACCCTTCAAATAAAATAATTCAAAATACAAACTTTAACACCAACAAGAAAATAATAACTTCTCCAAAGTTACAGAAGGAAATAGCTCACCGTCTAGATTCTGAAACCAAAAAACCAACAAGAAAACCCTTTATATTTACTAAAAAGGATTATTATACAATACCACCATCAAGAAAATTGCTGACAATGAGCGTTAACCAATTATCTAAAATTGAAGACCTTGTGATCGGTAGAAAATGTTATGGTGAAGTCATGTTTCCAGGAATCACTGATATTAATAATCTTAATCTTGAAGATATCGTGTTTTTTTATCAAACACAAATCATTGTTTACCCAGATGTTACAAAAAAACCAAAGACGGGCGAAGGACTAAATAAGCGTGCAAGAATTCTTCTTCAAAATTGCTACCCTTTAAAAAAGGGCAGTAAAGAATATTCAAAGAACCCTGAAAAAATAAAAAACTTGGTTAAAAAACTTAAAATGGTAACAAAAAAATTCGATGGTAAGTTTATTAATTGGTCAAAGGGTAAATGGATTTTTGAAGTCGAAAATTTTGGTAATAATGATCAGTTTTAATACAACACCACAAACATTCATTACATATATTTGATTAAAAATTATTTCAAAAATAATATGTTGGGAATTTGAATGTTTCTAATTTTTGTTTCTTAATAATTTTTTCATTATTTTGATTTTTTTTTTTATAAAAGTTCATCAGAAAAAAAAAAGTATTGCAAATAAAGTATTAAATTTTTACTAAAAAGTATATCATGTAATTCAAGAAGCTTTTTTCCCCAGTTCCTTATTTATAACTTTTTTTTATCCTTTTTTTTTTATAATCAGTTAAATATTATTTTTTTACCATTGTTTTTAGTACTAAAAAATAATTTTAAAAATTTTTGATTGATTAGGTTTTTTTTTTTGGGACTAGTTGATTGATTATTCTTTTTTTAAAAAAAAAAAATCAACAAAATGCTAATAAATCTGTAGTACAGCCATTTTAAAAATATGAAGTTTTTTTTAAATTTTCTTTGAAGTTTTCTATTTTAAAAAAAGTGAAACTTCTGAATTAAAACTTTTATCAAGTTTTGTATTGCAAAAAAGTAAGGAACCAACCTTTTAATGTGGGGTTGAAATCTGAAGAAAAATACTTTTTTCTAGAAAATTCCACACTTTAGGGAAACAGAAAACTTTTAAAAAAGTTTGAGTTAAGACAAAATCATATAAAAAAGTTCTCTCTGTTTTAAAAAATGCTACTAATTTTGAATTTTTTTTTCGATTTTATTATGAAAATAGAGAAAAATTGGAATAATTAACCAATTTTAAGTGAAGTTAAGAAAAAAAAATTACAATTGTTTTCAAAAAGTGTGTAATAAAAGTTTTTTAAAGGGTGGTTTCAAACTATATAATTTAGGTATATTTATTAGTTTTTGTCACACTTTATAAAAATTCCAGTCCTTACTTTTTTACAATAACTGTAATTAAGATTGTGATTTTTTTTATCAATACATGTTTCGTTATTCATTTTCTTCTTTCAAATTCAACAAGATCATTTAAATAGGATATCTTAATTTCAATTTTTATTTTTTTTTTATTTCAAAATTAACTGAGAAATGAAGAAAATGTTATTTTTATTATTATTATTTTTTTGTGTGTAATTAGTTTCTTAAAAACCGAAACATTTAGAAACAATCCCACAGAAATTATTCCTCAGTAAATTGGGCCCAGTCGTAATGTGTGAGTTATATGTGTTTAAAGGGTTTGAATGGATATTGGAGAAAAAAAAAATAATATGAAAATTTTTAGATCAAATCATTTTTTCACATTTTTATTTTTTTTTTTTACAATTTTTTTTAGAAAACCTAATTAATTTTCATGATTTTTTTTATGGTACGATTGATAGTCACTTGATAAAAAACATGTTATTTTATTGTCACAAAAACAGTTGGAAAATGATTGCAGTGGAATAATTTTGATTACCACTGGGATTTTGTTTTGTCTTCAAAACTGATATTAGTTTAATAAATGTAGAAAATTTTCACTTCATTTTTATTTCCTTTTTCAAATTCAGACCACAAATACCAAGATATTTCGTTAGGGGACTTGATTTCGAAAATAAAAGTATGGAAAGGGAAGTTAAAATTGTTTCCTATTTATTATTCAAATAGCAATAGAAGATCAAAAATGGACATTGTTTTTTTTTTCAACAGGGCCCTAAGAAGTTGTGTTTTTTCTATTTTTAAGAAAATATATTGATTTTTTAGTTTCATTCTAAACATATATCAACTATTATGTAGAGTTTATTTTTCTAATTATTTCTCATTTATTCTTCAAAGTTCGATTCTAAAAAACAATTGATATTTAAAAAAAATGTAGGAATCCTTTGACTCAAGCATAGTTTATATCTCTTAGCAACCCAGATTTTTTTAAAGTGTCCAAGTTAAAACCAACATTTAAAATGATATCAATATGCCATAAATTTATTTTTTTTATTAATTTTTATTATAGATTAGGATTTTAATAAAAAGGCAAAAAATTTCAAAGATAAAGTAGTTATGTTATTGTATTTTTTTTTTGATATTGAAAACAAAAATAATTATTCATTTTTTCATTTTTCTGAAAGATTTTTATTTTTTTTCTAATTTTTTAATTGAGGAATTTCTTATAATAATACAGTCAATTCCACTTTTAAAGCACAAACTTTCAACTGAATTTGAGGCACAAAAAAAATCTCCAATTAAGGCACAATATTCAAATTCTAGTAAAAATAAATTGTAAAAAAAAAAATTCAAAATTTTGTACCTTAATTTGAGATTTTTTTGTGTCTTAAATTTCGTTGAAAGTTTGTGCCTTAAAAGTGGAACTGACTGTAACAAGTTTGTATAAATTTGATTGGGTTAGTTCAAAAATAGATGAATGGAGTTGGAATATCATGGAACGATGATTTGGTAAAAAGTACTATTGTAAATACTGTTTAATTTGGAAAAGAAAGTTTTACTTAACTGTATTTTTAATAAACAATAGAATAAATTTCAAAAACAACAATTAAAAACAAAAAAACACTCTTTTTTAAAAAAAAACAACAATTATTTACAAAAACAATACAAACATTTTTCAAAAACACAAATTAAAAACCAAACAAGGATTATTTAACATACTGTACCATAATTTTTTCTTTTTTTTTTTTTTTTTCAGATAAAATTTGAATAAATATCGAATTAAGGAAAATTGAAATTCATTTTTTAGTCCAAAATTAATATTTTAATTTGAGAAAATTTCTAAAACTTCAATTTGAAAATAATTGTCAAAATAAATAAAAAAATGAATTTAATATAAATTTCATTTCATACATTTGGATTAAACCAATAAAATCTCCTATATGATAGAAAATATAAAGTTTACAATTTTAAGAAAAAACATTAACTTTAAAATATTATTCAAAGATAATAAAATAATATTCATAATCATTTTTTTTTTTTTTTTTTGAATTATGTTATTAGTTAAAATTTGAATAATATATTTGTGAAAATTGAATTTGTCAATCAAAATTAATCCAGATCTTGTAAAATAATTTTTGATATATGGTAGTATTTCATTTTGTTTATTGAATTTCTATATTTTAAAAAGTCAAAAAATAAATAGTCAAAAATTAAAAAAAAAAAATAAAATATTAATCTGACTTGAACTATCAGCTAAATTATTTTTTTTTTTAAATTAAAAAAATATTTGTTAAAAAAAGTCACAAATTGTATTACTAAAAAAAATATTTTTTTTAATTTTGTTAAAAATCATTTTTTTTTATTTTAATAATTGTTTATCATCATATATTTAGACGTATTGTATGATGTGGTACTTAATAGATAAAAGATTTTTTCAATATGATATTAAACTATCTTTCACAAGAAATAAATTATTTAATTCGGCTCCACTTCTAAGAGACAAACTTTCAACTATACTTAACACCAAAATTTGGTTTTTACAGACGATAAAATGTTAAAGGGTTGAATCATTAATGTTAAAACTATTTTCTGAAGCGAAAAAATATTTTTTTTATATTTTATGAGAAATTAATACAAACTAGAAACTAAACAATCTATAAAGTGCGATTGATCTTCAAAAATCAACAATCAAAAAAGAGGATATATTTAGAAAAAAGAGTCAAAGGTGTAACACAAAAATTTCTGATTTGAATAGTTGTAAATTACAATTTTACAAACAGTTGGGTTAGTTTTGAAGTGTGGCTCTTTGACCCTTTTTGAGATCTCGAGGATTTTTTTTTTTTTTTTTTTTTTTATTCTAAAATAGGTTATTATTTTTCTCAAGAATGGTGCAAAATCCTTACCCCATCAAATAGAGAGAGTTCAAATCTAATTAAAAAATAGATTAAATCAAATTGAATTTATTATATACTTATTAAAGTGAAAAATTTTTTTAAATTCGGGAAATTTAACCCTTTGGAAATTTAAAAAAGAAAGAAATATTTTTTTTTTTTGGAATTTAGTTTTTTTTGAAACTTTTTTTTTTTAGGTTGTATTTTTTGTCAATGAGATCCAATGCATTTTTTTTTTTTGCTATTGGAATTTATGCAGCCAAAAGAAGGGTAAATATTTAATCTCTTTTTAGTTTCTAGTCAATTCTTGGGTATGGAGCAAATCCACAGTAAATAAATAAACCTTTAAAAAAAAATTCCAAAAAATTTACCTTAGTTTGAGATTTTTATTGTTACTTAATTTTCGTTGAAAGTTTGTATTTTAAAAGTGGAATTAGCTGTATTAACCAATTTTCGGTCATATTGTGATACATATATCCTCAAAAAAAAAAAAATTACAAATAATGAATTATGTGTTATAATTATTAAAACTTTGTATTTTTTGATGTGTCCGCAAACTTTTCAAAACAAACTAAAAAATTAATCTGGAAAATTCTTTAAAAGACCGAAATTATAAAAACCAAGAAAAATTTATAAAATTTTGAAAAAGTTTTTATGAAATTATTTTTTTAATGAAGGTGGCTATTCAATTACTGTTTCTCTAATTTTCTTTCTAAGGCAATTATTTATATATTTTATCTCTAGAGTATCTATTCAAAAAAATTCAATTTATAAACTTTCATTTCAAAGGAAATTCCGTTATTTATGATCCAAAATGATAATTACATAAGAAGAATTAAAACAATTGATTTTCAGAAAAAAAGGTGAATAATTTCTTTTCGGTCTAAATTCACCTTTGTTGAGAGTATAAAAATCAAAAAAAAGATGTGTGTTGATACTTTAAATCAAAACCGATTTTTAGATCAAAGTGGTTTAGGTAGATAGACTTACCAAAAGCTAAATAAAATTACAAAGGAAAGTGAGGGCAGAGTAAGAAACCCCCAAAAATATCATTTCGCTGTTGGAAAGTAGAAGTGTGGAGAAAAATCACATCTTCAGATGTTTTCTATTTGATCCACAATACTATAAGAAAAAAAGTTTGAAAAACATACCAAGACAAAAGGGTAAAAAAAAAATTATTTCAGATATTCTAATTATAAGACAAGTCTTAAAGTATTAAAGTCTATAAATTCGAGCGAATATGCTTTGTAATTTTAAAAGCCAGTTAAAAAAAAAACACAGGTGCTTTACAAGAGTGAAAAAATATTAAGTAATTATTAATAACCAAAAGTTATTTTAATTTCCAAAGTTAAATAATAATCAATATTTTTTTCATTCACAATACATTCCCCCACTCCAGATATTAAAATCTTCACTAATCATTTTTAGACAATAAACCATATTAGTTTTTGATTTTTATTCTAAATCACTGGCCTTAAACCCAATCTAAAAACGTTTGTCTGAATTATTGTAAATAGAACCACGGAGAACTATCACAAGGGATCTGGAATAAACGAAAGTTAGAGGATTCTGAAATTCTGTAAATATAAATAACATAACTTGTCAAGTTATTACTATTTTGGATGAAGTTCGATATTAAGAAAATGTGAATTAGAAGGTAACCCAGAAGATAAACCGATGAATAAAAAAATTAAAAGATTTTAATTTCTTTTGGAGAGCACAATTTGTAATTTACATATTGTGATAAAAATTTTGTTAATTAAAAAAAAATTGTATCAGTGAAAACCTTTGTTTTTGATTTTTTTTAATAGCAAATATTGGCACAAATGATTTTCGGATCAAAGTATAATTTAATGAACCAATCTTACATTCAAGAAAAACCAAAGTAACTATCATTTATAATTTTTAATCAAAATATTATTTCATGCATTTTGATCCTTTGAAATAGCTTTGGAAGGCTAAAAATACAAAAATTGGATTTTAATTGCACACTTGACTAAAAATGTACATTTTTTTTTTAAGATTATATTCCAAGATCAAGTTAGTGAAAATTTTGGAAGACCAAAAATAAATAATTGTTTTAAATTAAGCTTTGTTATAAGGGGATTTTTAGAATTTAAATGGTTTCTAAAATCTTGATATTTTGTTAGATTGAAATTTTGATTGTAAAACATTAACAAAAATCAACCTCTTTCGAAAAAATAATTTTTTTGGAAGATTATTTGATTCAATTGGTTAAAAAGGATATTTAAGTTTAACCTTGATAAATTCATAGTGTTAATGGCAATATAAAAAGATCAAAATATTCTTTTAGTTTTCAAAAAAAATCACATCTCATGAATTAAAATCATCAAAATTCCCAATTATAAAAGGGAAACTAATAATATAAGCTTCTTTTAGAATTAAAAATTTGTAAAGTTTCATGATATTTAAAATCTTTTTTTTGAAAGCTGAATGAAAATTTTATTTGGTTTATTTTCCAAAAAATAATGTTGTCGAACTATGATAAATACCTTATTGAATTCATAGATTTTAATATTTCTCCATAAATAGTTATCTTATTTTTAAATAAAGTTAACAATAATAATTCAATTTGTGTTATTTTAAGCCTTCCAAAGCAATTTCAAAGGATCAAAATGCACGAAATAATATTGTGATTAAAAAGTATAATTGATAGTGACTAAGGTTTTTCTTGAATGTAAGATTTGTTCATAAAATTGTACCTTGAGCAAGAATCATTTTTACCAATATTTGCTATTTAAAAAAATCAAAAACAAACGTTTTCACTGATACAATTTTTTTTTAATGAACAAAAATTTTTTTCAGATTGGTTATCTTCTTTTTTATCTTTTAATTTTTCGTAAATAGGTTTTTGTAAGATGAAAGTTAGAAGGGAACTCCCAGATAAAAGCAAAATATAATCACAGGGTTCGTTTAAATCCTGATAAAATCCATTTTCCGAAATTACAATTTAACCTCAAAGTTCAATAAGGTAGCTTTATTTAACCACTCAAAACATCATTTCTCATTGAATTTTGAAAGAACCTTTCAGTTTGGACAATGGATAATCAGTTAAATTTGAGGATTAGAAACAAAAACTTTCCGTTATTATAAGGAAAATAAGTCTTTTAACTGTTTGACTGAAATTTTTAACACTGTTAAAAGTGTTATGATGTGTTTTGAAGAACCTAAATTATTATGGTTCTGATTTTCCGTTTTGGGTTTCGGATTTAACAGTTCTTTCAAATTCATGGGTTTTACTTTTTATACAAAAGCAAAATTTAAATTTTTTTCAATTTTTTTTTAAAAATTAACTTAATTTCATAAACTGAAAATTTTGTTGTGTTACCCAGAACAGAGTTCACGATTAAAAAATTAAGCAAAACTGTCGAACTATTTTTGAAAGATAATTTTTTTTTTGACATTTAAAAACAAAAAACTGAATTTAATTTCAAGGGTTATGAACTATTTCTTTGAATGAACTTTTAAATTCTTTGTTTCTAAATCAAAAAAATCTAATTGTTCATTAACCTGAAAAAAAAAAAAAAGTGATGATAAGATCTTTTTCTTTAGGATTTGAAAAATAAAATCAATATTTGATATTTCTTTATCTTGTTCAAATAAGTTGTGCATCTCAATTTCATTGATTTTATTCTCCCAAATATTTTGTTGTTCATAAAAGATAAATCCAAAAGCTAAAAAATAATCATCAAAAATACAAAAGACTTTAAAAAAGATCTGAAACTGCAAACACAAGCTCATTTAAATTTGTCAAAAGTAAAAGTGGAAAGCATCAAATACACAATTTTAGAAATTTGTAATCAACATTTAAAAAGTGAAAATTTATTCCTAAATAAGGCTTTAAATCAATTTAAACTTGAAAAAAATCAACCTTAATGGAACTTTAAAGGTATTTAATTTACATCATCACATCTAGATTATTACAAATGTAAAAATTTTTACAAAAAAATATTTATTTCTTTTTTTAATTACTTTAATTAAAACTCTTTACTTTTATAACTCTTTTTTTTTTTTTTTTTTTTTCTTGAATATAATCAGCAATTAGCTCTCAACCATTTCGTTTATGCAAATGAAGAACCAAAATAATATACTTGGAGACAAAAATCTCAATGTCCAAAAAAAGTTGGATGAATTACAAACAAAATACAAGACAACCCCCGAATTATTAGGTGACCTGTGTAGTCAAAACGATCCCACAAACCCAGAAAAATTGGAGAAAATCGGAGGCTCAAAAGGCATTGCAAAAACTGTCCAAACAAATTTGCAAAATGGCTTACCTCAAAAAGATCTCAAAAATAATCTTGACGAGAGAAAATTATACTTTGGAGAAAACAAATTTAAGGAACCCGAATTTAAAGGCTTTTGGGTACTATTCAAAGACACTTTTGACGATCCTACACTGAAAATTTTGATTGTTTCTGCAATTGTTTCCTTAATCTTGGGCGTCACTGTCGAAGATCCCAAGACAGGCTGGATTGAAGGTACCGCAATCCTAATTGCTGTTTTAATTGTGTCCTTTGTTACCGCAATCAATGACTACCAAAAAGAGATGCAATTCAGAGAACTTAACAAAATCAAGGATAATATTACATGCACGGTAACGTATTTTGAAAAATATTTCTGCTTTTTCTTTTTTACACTCAAATTGGAAACTTGCTTTTTTTTGAGAGTTGTTTTTTTTTTTTTTTTTTGAAAAATTTAAGCGAACAAAAGTGTTTGCCATTGAGAAATTCAACTTATTATAAGGATATGGCAAATGTAGAATCACACTGAAAACTTTTGAAAATGTAGATTAAGAAATTAAAATCTTCATAACTCTGACAAACCCCAAAAGTAATCTTGCCATTTTGAAAAAAGTTTAGAGAAATCAAGAATTTTTGAAAAGTTTGGACAAATTAACACTTTTTCAAAACAGTTCTCTGTTTAATTGATTTTTCAAACAATATTATTCGTTAGACAATAAATCAAAAAAAAATTTAGTTTCTTGTTCTGATGAACAAAAAACATTATTACAAAAAGAAATCATTTCAATCACGGTTCTTTCGAAAAAGAATAATTTAGTCCCACTTATTAATATTCAAATTAAACTTGTGGAATAATTTTTTGAATTATTTATTTACATAAAACTGTTTAATTGAAAAAAAAAAATGTAAAAAACTTGTTGCTCGATTTCCATTTTTCTAATTCTTGAGAACTCTTCTTTTGAAACATTTCATTTCAAAGAACCTTTCCAAAGATCAACTAACTTTACAAACCTTTTTTACTTTTAAACCACAAAATGATTTATTTAAAGCCATGTAAAAATTTTTTAAAAAAGGCGAATCGAAATAAAAAATATATTGAATTTTTCTTTATTTATCAAAAAAGATTAGATTTTTTTTTTTTCAAATGTTTTTTTTATTTCTTTGAAATCTTTGAGGAAACAAAAATTTTAATTTCTTATCCCCCAAAATTACTCAATTAAAAATTAATTCATTTTCTGAAAAAATTTATAGGTTATTAGAGAAAAATTAAATGGAAACTCTGAAGCTGAGGGAGAAAAGCTAGCAATCTCGATCCACGATATAGTTGTTGGTGATATAATCTATTTACAAACTGGATCGAAAGTACCTGCCGATGGAATTTTATTTTATGCAAGCGAACTTAAAACTAATGAATCTTCTATGACTGGCGAAAACGATGAAGTAAGGAAAACCCCTGATGAGGACTGTTGGGTGATGTCTGGCACAGAAGTTACCCAAGGAGAAGGTAAATATATTGTCACAGCAGTAGGCAAACATTCCCAATGGGGAAAAATTATGGAAAAGGCTAAAGGCAAAGAAGATATAAACACACCACTCCAAGACAAACTCGAAGTAATGGCTGACCAAATTGGAAAACTTGGGTTATATTCCGCAATATTAACTGTTTTGGTTCTTTTAATCAAATGGGGCTTTAAACTTTGTAAACTATTATTTTACTTTTTTGATTTCTTTTCAAAAATCATAATTTAATTTTCAAAAATCATTGTTCAATTTATTAATTTCCAAAAAATCTATCAATCTCTCTTTTATTATTATATAACCTAATATCTCTTGATGGTAAATAGATGGAAGAATTAATGAAGGACAAAATTTTGAATTCCATGATTTAGTCGAAATAACCGATGCAATTATTATTGGAATTACTATTGTTGTTGTAGCTGTTCCAGAAGGTTTACCCTTGGCCGTTACCATTTCATTAGCTTATTCTATGAAAAAAATGATGCAAGATAATAATCTTGTCCGTAAATTAGAATCATGTGAAACCATGGGTAATGTAACAACTATTTGTTCAGACAAAACAGGAACTTTAACAAAAAACGAAATGAATGTCGTTGAAGGGTATTTCTTTGGAAAAAAATATGATACCCAACCAAATAAAAAAAATTTAAATCCCACGCATTATCAAATTTTAATAAAAAATATTGCCTTGAATTCAAAAGCCTATTTGCATTACGACGAATCAAACCAAAAAAATAAAATCATTGGTTCTCAAACAGAAGGCGCCTTACTCCTTTTACTCAAAGATCAATGGAACGAAGATTTTGAATCAATTCGAAAAAAACATGAAAATGAAGATTCCTTTGTCAAATTAATTTCATTTTCTTCCAAAAGAAAAAGAATGTCAACTATAATTAAAGAGGACAATGACAATTATTTAGTTTTTTGCAATGGTGCCTCTGAAATTATTTTAGATAAATGTTCGCATTATATCAATGATGATCAAGAAACAATTTTAGACACTCAAACACAGGAAGAATTCTTTAAAGGGATTAATAAAATGGCTTCAAGCGGTTTAAGAACGCTTTGTCTTGCCTACAGAAGAGTAGATTCAAATACATGTGATGAAAAATGGTTGGAAAATATTGATGGAATTGAAAAAGATCTTACGCTTTTATCAATTGTCGGAATTAAGGATCCAGTTAGAGAAGAAGTACCTCATGGTAATATATCATAATTTTTATATAATTTATATTCAATACATTTTTTTTTTATTTTTTAATATCAATTTTTATTTTTTTTTTTTTTTGGAAACAATAATCTTAATATTTTTTTTTTTTTCTAATTAATTAAATTACAATTTTAATTCTATTATTAATAGCTGTAAAAGAATCCCAAAATGCAGGTGTAACAGTAAGAATGGTTACAGGCGATAATATTGAAACTGCTAAACATATTGCCAAAGAATGTGGGATTTTAAAAGAAGATGGTGTTGCAATTGAAGGATTTAAATTCCGAAATATGACTGTTGAAGAAAAAAAAAAAATTATACCAAACCTTCAAGTTTTAGCCCGTTCATCTCCACAAGACAAATACGATTTAGTCACCCTTTTAAAGGAAATGGGCGAGGTCGTAAGTGTAACTGGTGATGGCACTAACGATGCCCCCGCCTTAAAACAAGCACACGTTGGATTATCAATGGGCATTGCTGGAACTGATGTTGCTAAAGAAGCTTCAGATATTGTAATTTTAGATGACAATTTTAAATCCATAGTTTTGGCCAGTAAGCTTTTTTATTTTTATTTGATTTTTTTTTTTATTTATTCATTTTTATCCTATTTTTTTTATCTTTTTAGGTATTTCTTTTTTCAATCGCTCTCAAAATATCAAAATTCAAAACACCCCAAAACTAATAAATAATTTTTTATTTACTTTTTCCATAATATGGAATTTTTTAAAAAATCTCTTACATTTAAATTAATCTAATATAGTTACATGGGGAAGATCTGTTTATGATAATATTAGAAAATTTTTACAATTTCAACTCACTGTGAATGTAGTCGCCCTGATCACAAGCTTTTTAGCAGCCGTATCTGGACAAGGAATTCCATTAAAGGCAGTCCAATTACTTTGGGTAAACTTGATTATGGATACCCTTGCCGCCCTTGCACTTGGCACAGAACCACCAACAAAGGATTTACTCAAGCGAGCGCCTTATAAAAAATCATCCTCTCTTCTTAATGGTATTATGAAGAGAAATATCGCTGCGCAATCTGTTTTCCAACTTATCGTCCTTTTAGTCATCTTACAATTTGGAGGCAAATTCTTTGGCCTCAATCCTTTAGATACTGAAGACAAATTACATTTGGATTGTATTGTGTTCAATACCTTTGTATTAATGCAAGTATTCAACGAAATTAATTGTAGAAAAATCAATGACGAACCAAATATTTTCAAAGGAATCTTTAATAATTGGATATTTTGTGGAATTTGGATTGGAATCATTCTAATCCAAGTGATAGTTGTCGAATTTGGCGGTTCCTTCTTCTCAACTGTCCATTTAAATGCATTTGAATGGGGGGTTTCAACCTTTTTAGGATTATTATCAATCCCTTTAGGGTTTTTTTTTAGACTAATTCCTGCAAAAAGTGATTAATAATATAATTATTTTTAAATCCAACCTTTTCTTTTGCTACCAATATGATTTACTTGACAATACCTATAGATCTCTCATTATACATTTTTTTTTTTTCGATAAAATTTTTAGATTCGGAATTAAAATGTTTTTTTTTTATTTATTTTTTTTTATTAAAATAATTTTCTTTTTTAATTAAGATTATGGTTGGTAATTAACTAAAATAATAAATTATATTATATTTTTTTTTTTTATTTTAATATTTTATTTGTCAATTCAACCTTAACAAGATCCATTTTTAATATCATTATATGAGTTTTACATCTAAATATGACAAATTCGTGAATATTGTTACATTCCCATTAAAAACTTTATTTTTTTAATCTAAATACACATTTTTTGGTACATAAGAACTTTTTTGAGGAAGTCATTTTTTTTGGGAATATTCATTTTTTTTCTAAAAATTCTTTTTTGCAAATTCCTTTTTTTTTGAGTGGAAAAGTTGAGGTTTTCATTGAATGGTACTGTTTTTCAAGAATAAAAAAGATCTAATAATTGTGTTTGTTGGAATAATACTCTATTAATTTTACTGAATTTTTGTTTATGATCGGGAATTAAAAAAATAAAATTTTCTTTCGAAATAAAAATAACAGAAATCATTTCAAAATATTAATTGTATCTTTATTTTAACCGTTTAATAGTAATAAAATTGAGGATATGTAAAAATATTTTTTAGAAAAATACTTGGAATTCTAAATATAAATCAAAATAAATAAATTAATAACCAATTGAGAAAAATCTATTGAAATTCAATGAGAGAAGATTTTTTTTTAAAAAAAAAGTGTTTTACCCTCAAAAGTTAAATTCTTAAGAAGAAAGAGAAATTTATGTTTGATCTTGGTGATCGATTTTTTAAAAAAACATTCATTTTTAGTGATAGATTTCACCAAAATGTAAAATTAGGAAAAGAAGAAGCCCAAAAAGAAGATAAAATGGGTTAATCAACAACCATTCTTTGTTTGTGGTTATTTGGCTCTGCTATTGAAAAGGATTTTAAAATTGAAATTTCTTCTTTTAGTGTTATAGAGACTGTTGAAAATTATTTAGGTAATTTCAAACTAATTTAGAATTTATATGAGAAAAATTGTACATGAAGTAATTTATTTACATAATGACATTATGGTTATGATGAATTGAGAAATGATGATTTACCTCAATTTATTATTTGAATCGATGATAAGTTCTGAAAAAATTGCTCATGTAATCAAAATAATACACAGTATTTTTTTTTTGTAAATTATTAATATATATATATATATATATTATTTTTCTAAAAATAATTGTTTTAAAAGTCAGTTTGATGTTATTCAAAAGATATTAAATTATAACAGAATCTTCAATAAAAACCCAATTAATATAACAACATTGAAATTCTAAAAAAATCATAAGTAATTTTTAAAAAAATATTTATTAACAAATTATTAGAGTGGTTCCAAGAGTACTATAAAAATTTTTAATCAAACAAATTTCAAAGAATAATACCACAAAGCCTTAACAAGAATGTATATTTATTTTTTCACAAAATAATTATATTTTTAATCAAATATTTTGATTATACTTCATTCTAAACTTTTGGGTGAAAAGGCCTTTATGTTTAAAAAAGGATCATATATTATACAAAATTAAGCAGCAAAAATTACTTTTTTTTGGCATAATTAACTCATGTAATATACTATCTTTTCACAAAAAGATATTTATTCAAAAAATAATATATACTTAAACAAAAAATTCTTAATAGTATAATCCAGAATTTTATAGGAAAAGGTTTATTATTTAATAAACAAATAACAAAATTAACCCTTTTCAATATATTTTAACATTCATTTTATTTCTGATATTATTTTTATTTAACAACTCGGGGGATATCCAGTTTTAATAATATTATAACCCCCTTTCACTTGTTATTTTTTTTCGTACATTTTTAGACAATCTGAAATCAAAAATAAAATGTAGAATAATATTATAACTTGGGATATTTTTTTTAAATTATTTTAAGGAGATGGATTCTGTAGCGTTTAACAGTTTGAAAATTTGAGTGAATCTTATTAAGACACTATATACTTTTCAAAAATTGGGACTCACCTGAAATAACAAATTGAAAAAAAAAAAAAAAGTTATCCTAGAGTATTGAAGAACAACAGATAATTAAATCTGATTTCTAATTCATTTATAAGTCACATATAAATATATAAAAAAATGATATTTTCAAAAATTATAAAAAATAAAAAACTAAAAACTAAAAAAAAGTCAGTCACAATGTTTGAAATGTGAATCACAAATTGTTTATTACTGAACTTTCACTAAAAAAAATTTAACAAGTAGATATTTTTCATTTAATTAAATTCAAATTAATGATATTATATAGTCTCAATTAGCTTTATGATTAATTGTCTTTTCGGTGATCTTTTTTTTCTACTTGATTTCTGCAAAAAAAAAGTAAGAAAAAAAAAAAAAAAATACAGTAAAAAAAAAATATTTCAAAAAAAGAAAAATAAAACCAAGAAAAAAAACAAAAGAAAACCAAAAATTTGAAAAAACAAAAAAAAAATTCATGAAATTAGAAAAAATGATTCTGATTCAAACAATATTTTTGATTTTTTGAAAATAATATCAGAGTTAAGCCTCAAAACAACTTCAATTAGCATAATAAATTGTACCAAAATTTTTAAAAAATAGTTTAAATTTATTTTTATTCTAAACATTTTGAATGTTTTCTGGTAGAAATATTGGAAAATTTATATTATTATCTCACAGAAAGATTAAATTCTACCACATGAGCATAACAAAATAAAGGCATCTAAAAAAATTGAAAAATAAGAGACGGTTAGTCTAAAGTTAAAAAAAAATATAAATATGTTTTTATTTTATCTTATAAAATAGATTGTTACTATTTAAATTTTTTTAATTATTATTATATATATAAGATTGATTTCAAATAAAATTCAAGAAATTTATTCAAAAAAAAAAGAACATTAGTCAACTACCCAGTTAATCATTACATATTGTGATTTTATTTATTAATTATGGGAATTGTCAGTTTCTTGTGCTTGTTCCTTTTTAAGAAAAAAGTATTTTTACTTATCACTTAACAAAAAATAAAAGAAATATAACAATTAAAAAAAAAAAACACAGATACCCAAGGTCCACGTAGTTCCATCAAATACGATATTCTTTTTAATTTTTTATTTTTATTTTTTATAATTTTGGTGTGTGTAGGATAATATTATTTTCTTATTAAAGAAGTAGTATTTTTTTAAAAATAAAACAAAATTTGTCAAGATCTTGGAATTTCTTTTTTTTTGTTATTTGTGTTCGTACTTATGAAATGGGTGAGTTATTATCATCTTAACAATTTATTCATTTGAGTCTCTTTTGTGAATTACAAAATTCACATATTTCGAATATAATACTCAAAAAAAGTAACATATTATTTTTATTATCAATTAATTAATTCTTGAAAATTATAAAACACATTTTTCGTTTAACGTTGTTAAGTATTGATTTCAAAAGAAAATTTAATATTTTGATATCCATTTATATTATTAATATTTCAATCCAAATATCAGCTAATAAAACTTATTGATGTATAATTGATTTAATAAATGGATATTTGTTTTAAGTTTTACAAAATTTTATCAATGTCATTGAGATGTATTATGTAAAATTTTTTTTTCTTCTTTAATGTTTTGAAAAAGTTCTCTTCTGATTTTCTAAAAATGAAAAAAAAATAAATTTTTTTTTTACAGATTGTTTAGTCTTATTACAAGAAACCTTATAACAATTTAAATCATTTTTGTCATAAAAAAATTGATTTTGAATTTTGAGGATAAAATTACTTAATTCTCTAATATCTCTTATCAAAATTTAATTTTGTATAAATTGAATTTTATCTTCAAACAAGTACACAATTTCTTAGTAAAATAAATAATGACTCTAAAAAGTTTAATGATGATAGCTATCATTCTGAAAATCAAAAAAAAAAAAAATAGAATTAAATATCAATTGGTCAAATAAATCAATTATTTGGTTAACCCAAAGAATTTTCTTGACAAAAAAATAAAATCTTTTGATTAATATTACTGGAGGCAAAAACAATTTTCAGTAGTATTATACAATAAACAGGGTAAAAATGTTTTATAATGTGAGAAATAAAATTAATGTAAATGTTTTCTTTTTCCGAAAAAATGTAAAAAAAAAAATGATCTCACAAAAAATATTCTTTTTTGTGTTTCTAAGTCAATCAGAATTTTTAGACCCTTAGTATCTACAAAATTTTTAAGTAGATAATACAAACAATGACACATTTTAAAATATTAGTTTATTTTAATCGGTAAATGATCCCCTAATATTTTATTTATTTTTTTCTCATTTTTTTATTTTTATTTTTTACAAATTTTCTTCAATTATCCCTTTCTCTCAATAAATAAAGAAAAAACTTTGTATTTTTTCATTAGTTCATATTTATCCTTTTTCATAATGATTGGCTATTCATCTAATTTTATATTGTTTTACCCACTTTAAAAAAAAAGTCAAAGTTTCGATTTGATAACATAAAAATAGAATTAACTTGAATTTTTTCACAATTTGGTTTGATAAGTCACAAGTCTTAAATTATTTTCTAGATTCAGTTTATCTCTAAAACTTACACATTACTATGAGAAGATAACTTATTAATAATTATTTAAAAACTTCAAAATATTTTATTTGAATAAAATAATTAACACCAATTTAATTTATTGTTTTTTTTTAAATTAAATACATTAATAAACTATTTTTCAGTCAAAGGTACCCAGTCGTAAGGTGTAATTTACAAATTACGTGTGTTGAAAAAAGTTTGAATCGATATTACAAAAAAAAAATCCCATTTGGAGATTTCAAAATTTAAATCATTTTTTCACATTTTTGCTTTGTTTATTGTTTTTTCAATTTCTATTTTTCATTCTATAATTATTAAACAATTTTTTTTTTATTACAAGATCTATAGTCACAAAGTAAAAATCTGCTATTCTAATGCCAATGAAACAGTGTGAATATTTTTAAGAAAAATAACATTTATTTCTATTGAAATTTTATTCGGATCTTCAATTGAAGATCAAAATGAACACTGTTGTTTTTCTTAATTATTTCCTAAGAATTTGAGTTTTTCAATTATTAACAAAGTATATAAACTATTTTCGGTCAAAGCTACCAGCTGTAGTGGGCGAATTACACATTTTTAAAGGATTTGAATGGATATTACAAGAAAAATTTTTGTTTTGGATATTTCAAAATTCAAATCTTTTTTGCATATTTTGCTTTTTTCAGTTTTTGATTTTTTTTTGACTTATAACTCACATGTATTTTTTTTTTTTATTACAAGATCTATAGTAACAAAGTAAAAACATGTTAATACACTGTTATTGAAAGTGTTGAAATGATTGTAGAGAAATGAGATTGCTTTTTTTTATTTGAATTTTATTTGATCTTTAATTAAAATCAAAATGAATATTGTTGGTTTTTTCAATAGCGACATAAGAATTTGAGTTTTTCAATTTTTAAGAAAATATTTAAATATCGATTAAATTTACTTCAAATCGGATATCAACTATTCTCTAAAATTTATTATTCTACTTATTTCTTATTAATTATTTAAGGGACAATTTTAAAAAATAATTGATATTTGTAAATTATTTTAGTCAAATTTGACAGAAAGAAAGTTTATACTATTCTAAAAGTTAATATACATTTTAGACTTGTTTTCAATTTTATTAAAAAAATTAAAAAAATAATCAACAAAAAGAATCGATATATATATATATATATATATTAAAAGTGTCCGAATAAAAAGAAAACGTTAGTTAAGTTTTATTACCAATTTTGAAATGTTTCTGCAAATAGATCATCCATATTTTTTTTTAACCACGAAATAAGAGTATTATCATTTTTAATAATTTCCTCTTTAGTTATTAAAGGATGATAAACGGAATATAGTTCATTCCCCTCTGAATTTATACTCGACACGGTTTCATAATTGGTAAAAATTGAGTATTTTTTATTATCTTGTAATAATCTTTCTCTCAAAGCCTGGTAAAGTAAACTCAGCCTTTTGGCATTTTTATCAATGTTATAAGGAATTTCTGGTTGTACATAATAACATTGATTCATGGTTTTATTATTATAAACAAAATGTTTTAAATATGGGATTTTTAATTGGCTTGCAGAAAGTTTTTTTGATTCATTGAATGCCTTTGTCAATTCAGAAATAATTTCTTCCTTTTCCAAAATCTATTGTTTAAAAGATAAATAATAAAAAAAATCATAATAAATAAATTTGAAATAAATTTAGAATGTAAAGATATGGTGCATTGTATTATTGATTTCAATACAGTTTAAATAACAATTCTATAAAAAGGCAATACAACAAATGAAAATTTTATATGAAAATGCCTTTTTTTTTTTTTTTTTTTTTAATCTTTGTATAACTTTGATCGAATTATACTTTATATTATGTAAATAAATTATGATTTCTACCAAATATTTCTCTTTAAAATATTTTTTTTGAATTGATCATTTTTTTATTCTTTTTTTTGTTTATTCTTTGAAAAATAAGATCGAATTATACGTTAAATTATCTCAATAAATTATTTTTATGCCAAATATTTAACTTGCAAGATTCATTTTTTTGAATTTATCAGTATCAAAAAAATGTAAAAAAAAAAAATAAATAAATACCACTGGGATAAAATTATATAAAAATTAAGTAAATTACGATTCATTCTTAGTTATAATAATTTTCACTTGTTTTTTTTTTTTAAAATAACGAACATGGAAAAATAATTATAGTATATAAAATAAAAAAATTTTCCAATAATTTTATCCTCGTAATAATTTGAGAAAGATTATCTAAAAATTTTTTTTTTGTTATTTTTTTAATTGTTTACAAATTCAAATAAAAATTAAATCACGAGAGTATTCAAAAGAGATAATTTTACCCAAGATAAAAGATTTTCTTATTATAAAAAAGTGATTAAAGAGATTTTTTTTTTTTTTAAAAAATACTCTATTCCCGACTCTTTGAGTTGCGGCATACCAATTATTAATCGCGGGCTGTGTAAATTTTATTTATTATTAATAATATTTCTATCAGATTTTTGTCCATTAAGTAAATTCTGGGGAAGAGTGTTGTAGGTTACTGTAGAGTTTCGTCGAGTGCCATTGGGTGACAGGTTTCAAAATAATTGAGTGAAATCAAGATTTTACTCCATTCTTATAAACCGGGGAACGGCTACCAACACCTTTTCAGAATTCAAAAGGATGAAGTAAAAAAATCAAAGATTTAACTCGGTTCTATAAAGCTTGGAAATGTTAACAGCAAGCTTCTAGGCTTTCTTTTTTATTCTGAAAATCTATCGATTTTTTAAATAAATAAAAAACTCAAAAAAACCAAACCGTGTTTTTTTTTTGGTTTTTATTAAATTGAAGAAATAAAAAAAAAATTTTAAAAAATTTCTTTTTTTCTTATTTTTGTTTCGAAAATCCATTATTTTTTTTAAAAAAACAGAAAACCCAAGAAAGGTGAACGACATTCTCCCCGGATTTAAAAGAATTGTCTAAAATCTTTGATTTTACTCTACTCTTTTGAATTCTGGAAAACCTAAATAAAGTGGATATTTTTTAATTTAATCATAAAAATGATATTATTATTATTTTATTATTATTTATCTTAATTATTTTTCTTTTCTCTTTTTTTTTATTTTGATAAATTTTCTTTGATTACTCCTTTCCCAATAAATAAATAAATTAATAAAAATACTGTTTTTTTTTTTTCATTTTCAAACATGTTGTAATTATTGGAAAATAATTTAAAACCTTTTTTTTTATTAAAAAAAAAAAATTCGAATAATGCATTAAAAAGTATGATGACTATCTGCACATAATATAAAAAAACAACAAAATAGAGGTTTTGATGATAGCATATATTATCAGGATATTAAGAATAAAATCGCCATAAGTCCAACTTTATCACGAAAAATCATAAAATCGTGATATTCAACATTATTGCGATAAACAACATTATCGCGAAAAAATGAAAAATTATTTTTTTGAAATCATCTTAAAAAAAATCTCTTGACTTTTAAAAAACCTTGAGACTTTTATACACTACTCCCCTTTAAAAATGTTTGAAAGTGTTTGCTTGGGTTGTTACTGTCTTTAAGTGTTTCGAAGTTTTTAAAGATAGAAAACTTTTATAAACGGAATGAGTTTGTTAGTAGTGGATTAAAAAATTTTTTTCAATTCATTTTTTTTTTTAACAAAAAATAAAATTTCAAACAAATTTTATGATCAAAATAATAATTACCCATTTCAAAAATGTGCTTGAATATAAAATAGATTCGTCTTCACAAAATGGAGTTGTTACCTTCACAATTTTAAATAACCTAAAAAGAATAAAGAATAATTTTCCTTCGTATGGTGATCGATCAAACAAAAACATCTAAGCTCTAGTAGTGTTTTCTGGCCAATGCAAAGACGCTCAAAGAAGAAGAAAAGGAAGAAGAAGAAGACAAAAATTGTACAAAAAATCTTAATAATAGGTGATCATCCGGCAAGGATGTTGTGAAAGCTTTTGAAAAGTTATCCAACTCCTTTTAGCTTTCATAGAATATTGAAAATGTTTTCACCCAAGAACATATTCTTTTAAAGAACAGGTGAAGGGTTGGTTGTTTTAGAAGTTTTTTTTTATTAAACACAATTTATAACACCATGAGTAACCGAAAAAATATTTATTTCTCTTTAGTTCTTATTGTTGTTGATCTAAAAGGATCGATCGGTTTGTCAACCAAATAAAATGAAAACACAACAAAACTCTTCATCTGATCCTTGATTGAATCAAGTCATCTTTTTTGTTACTTTTTTCAAAGAATGACTTTT
Source organism: Anaeramoeba flamelloides (assembly GCA_027625915.1). NCBI lineage: Eukaryota > Anaeramoebidae > Anaeramoeba > Anaeramoeba flamelloides. The sequence goes on from JANTQA010000026.1 coordinate 7,581,463, forward strand.
TTTTTTATAAAATCTATTTTTTGATCAAACAAAATTGTTCTTCGAAAAAATATTACCACATTAGCCTTAAAACCCATCACTTATTATATCGCGATTACTTTTTAATCTCGATATTTTGGCATTTAACACGATTTTATAATAATTATCGCGATTTTATAGAATATCGCGATTTGTTATATTATCGTGATATATATTGAATATCGTGATTTTCTAAAATATCGTGATTTTTTGATAGAAATTATCGTGGTTTTTGTAACTTTATCGTGAATTAAGCATGATATCATCAAAACCTCTAATATCCAAAAGCATATAAAATCAAAAAAAAAAAAAAAAACCCAACAAACAAACCTTTTTTAATTCTTCGCCAAGTTCTTTTAATTCCATAAACCCTTGAGGATTCGAACTTATTAAACATACACAGAATTCCTTTTCTTGATCAATATAGTGTATATATCCATAAAGCATTTGTGTTTGTGAAAAACTAGGCAAACAGAAAGGTACCCAATTAACATTATCATGCAGAGTCGAATCCGAAATAAAATTTTGGATCAAAAACAAATCTGCATAAGAAATGTTTTTATTTTTTGGCTGTGTGATTTGAATAAAAAGATTTTTGGTTAACAGCATGGCGTATTTTAAAAATTTCATTGAACAATTCTTTAAGAGCTTTGCGATTTTAAATCTCACTTTGGAATCCAATTTTAAAAAGGGACTGGATTGGATGGCAAAGGGGAATTTGTTCATTCGATAGATTAAATTATCGAAGAATTTAAAAGTGCCATTCAGTGGCGTGCTTAGATCCATTCTGGGGTTTTTCATTAGCATGTCAATAATCCGATAGCTAAGGAAAAACAATGTCTGTAGATATAAAAATTCCAATTGCTGGGTCAAATACTCGTTTGTGTCACCAGATTTGGAGACGCAGACCAAAATTAACGGGCCCTTGCATAAAAAGATATATTTGTGCCCGCCTGCCTTCATATCAATAATTTCATCATCAAATTGCGAAACAAAGCTAACCAAGGCCTGTGGGACACAAAGAAAACTTGCCAATTTAATATCAGATCCATATCTTGTATAAATTGGCTTCCCTGTTTGGGTGACAATGAAATATTGCTTTTTATGATTGATCCACTTTTGATCATGGATACCTTCTTCTTCATGCTTTTGGTATCTCCTGCCTTTGATTATTTGAGAATATTGGTTTTTTAGGTATGAATTTTTTTGTTTTCGTTTTTTTCCATTTTTTTTTTCTTTTTTATTTTCATTTTCTTGTAAACCTTCTTCTTTTCCTTCTTCTTCTTTTTCTTCTTGTATCTCTTGTTTGTTTTCATTTTCATTTTTTTCAAATTCTTCTTTCTCAATTCCACCTTCTGTTTGTCCTTCTTTTTCTTCTTCTTTCTTCTTCTTTTTATTTTCTTCTTGTTTTTGTTCTGTTTTGATCTTAGTTTCCTTATTTATTTCACTTCCTGTATTTCTTTGATTTTCTTTTTCTTTTTTGTTTTGTTGGTTATTTATTTCTTGTTTTTCTTTTTCTTCGTGTGTTTGAGGGAGTTGATTTTTTGGGATTTCTTTGTTTTGGATTTTTATAATTTCATCTTTTTGATTCTTGTTTTTTTCTTCCTCTTCCAAACCAACTTTTTGTACACTCATTTGTTGATTTTTACAATTAAAAAAAATGAATTAAACTTTGAACAAATTCTTGAATTATAATTGTAAGAACAATAATATTGAACTTTCGAAATCTAAGGTATACAAGAATTTTTTCAATTTAAAACAAGTTTTTATCTTTTAAAGGCATTAGCCGTTTTATTCAACACAAAATTTTAATACTCTTATTTTTCAATTAAAAAATGAAAATTTTTAAATCAATTTCCAAATATTTTTTCTGGTTTATAAATTGAAGAAAATCCAAAGATCTTGAAAAAGAGTTTAGAAATGATATTTTTAGACAATAAATTAAACTTTCTTAGTTAACTCTCAGACAAAATTTCAACTCTACTAATTTGATTGTAGCAGTTATCATTAAAATTCATTCAAGAACTTGAAATAAAGATTTTCATTTATTAATTTGAAGCTAAAAGTATGTGTTCTTTTGTTGGAAAATTTCAAAACAAAAATCTTTTCTTGGTTTTTTATCAAAAATTACCATTTAGTCTTTAAATATCTTCTTAAGGGTTCAGTCTTCTACAACAACAATATAAAATTTTAAAATATTTTATTATTAATATTCTTTACGAACAAATTATATATATCCCAAGTGTCAAAAAATTCTTATTGACATAGAAAGCCATAAAAGAAAATTAGTTTAGTGAGATCAATTTTTTTTTCCTTTTTAATAGAAAAATGAAAACTATAAAATTGAATATTATTTCTTACAATATAAAAATTTTTACATTTTTTTATTATCATTTCATCATTTTTTCATCATACATACTCTTTATTAGCAGTAATATTGATTTAGATTTTTTTTTTTTTTTGAGATAATTCTTTTAGTTAAATAAAAAATCATTTCTTTCAACGACTTATAAAATATCATCATCATTTTTTTAAGTAGGATTGTTATAATAATTAAATGTTTTAAATACGTTTACAAAATTTAATTTAAGAACTGTGCTTTTGTTTTTTGAATAAAAATAAGAGTTTTTTCAAATTACAGTTTCATCGATATATTTAGGAATTGGTTAATTTAATCCTCAAAATTCAAAATCAATTTTTTGTTTTGAAAGGTGATTTAAATTTATCTTAATTTTTTGTTAAAAAACCAAACAACTTGTTAAAATAAAATTACTTAATTTTAAAGTTTTATAATCTGTTTTTTTTTTTTTCATTTTCAGAAATTTGAAAAGATTATTCAATACTTTCAGGAATATTTTTTTTTTACTTTTTAGTTCTCAATTTAATTGAAAAAATGTTGTTAAACTTTTATCAAATTATATTTTTCCCCGAAGCTGTGTTTCTTTTTTGATTTAATTCTTCATATTTCAATCTAAATAAATAAAATTAATCACTTAAAATCGATAATCTCCAACATAAAACGAAAAATATATTCTAAACTATTTTGAAGAATTAACTTAATTGTTAAAACAAAATAATAGGTTACTTTTTTCAGTTTTTATATTGAAAATATGTGAAATTTGAATTTCAAAATACAGAAATAAAATTAATAAATTGTTTAGATGTGTGAAATCGCCAATTTCATCAATAAAAACACAAATTACATTTTTTTTTTTTTTTTTTTTATTAAGATCAACTAGATTTAATTTATTTTTAACTAATACTAACCAATTAAACATTTTATTTGATTTTAAAGGGGTACATAATTGAAATTACCTTTTCATACAATTTCTTCTTAATTTCAAAAAAACTATTCGAATTATCTTATTTTTCTTATAATTATAACTATTTTGAAGTTAGTATGCGAATTTTAAAAATGGGTGTAAATTCAAATAAAAAAAATTATTCAAAAGGATGAAAAATTAAGATTTAATTAAATATTTTTTTTCTAATTTAAGATTATCTTCAAACTCTGGACCTTCTTCATACAGTAGAGACAATTACGGTATAAAAATGAAAAGGTGCAAGTATATTACTTGTTATTTAATAATTTCAAAATAATTATAATGTATATTTTTTTATATGGTTAATGTCGGTAGAAATAAATTTATATCCATAGAAAAGAATTTTTTACTCGTCTTATATTTCAATTATTCGTACCTTTCATGAATCAATATTAAATCAATTCCCAATATTAGATTCAATAAAATCTATTAAAATTAATTCAATTCAATTATATGTTATATTTTAACACTTTTTATATATATATATATATAAACTCTGTTTCAGTCAAATTGGCCCAACGTTTTTTTCAAATATCAATTATTTTATATAATTGACCTTTGAAGAACAACTAAGAAATAGACAGAATAATACACCTCAAAGAAATGTTGATACATGTCTGAAAGAATATTAATTAATCAATGGCTTTTCTTAAAAATTGAAAAACTCAAATTCTTATGGACCCAATTGAGAAAAACAACGATGTTCGTTTTGAACTTCTACTGGTATTTGAATAATAAATATGAAACATTTTTTACTTCATTTTCCATACTTTTCTTTTAGAAATCAAGCCCCCAAACAAAGTTTGTTGGTAGTTGTGGTCTCTATTTGAAAAAGGAAATGAAAATGAAGTGAAAATTTTTCACATTTATCAAACAAATATCAAGATCAAAGATCGAATTGAATTGTAATAGAAATCAATAGATTTCTCAACAATCTTTACATGGTTTCAATGGTATTAGAATAACACGTTTTTACCAAGTGACGATTGATCTTGCGATAAAATTTTTTTTTGCAAATGAATGACGTTTTTAAAAAAAAAATCGAAAAAAAAAAACAAAAATGTGTAGAAATGATTTCAATTTTGAGAATTTCCAAAATAAAATTTTTCTTCAAATATCTATGCAAACCCTTTAAACACATGTATTTCACTCATTACAACTGGGCTCCTTTGACTGAAACAGAGTTTATATATACATTCAGTTTCACTTTTAAGGCACAAACTTTCAACGAAATTTAAGGAACAAAAAAAATCTCAAATTAAGGCACAAAATTTGGAATTTTTTTTTTTACAATTTATTTTTACTAGAATTTGAATTTTGTGCTTTAATTTGAGATTTTTATGGTGCCTTAAATTACGTTGAAGGTTTGTGCCTTAAAAGTGAAACTGACTGTATATATATATAATTAATGATTGTGTTGTGATTTTTTCATTAAAAGCTCACTCAAAATAATAATAGAAAATAATAATAAAAAAAAATAAATAAAAGATATCTTATTAACGAGAATGAAATTTGAAATTTTTGAGTTATATAAATTAAATACTTGCATTAATATTTAGTCAAAATAGGAAGATTCTTCACTTCAAATATTAATATATTTCAAATTCTCTAGTTTCTGATATTCATGTTGTTATCATAAATTAGGAATTCTATTAGTACTTTGTTGAGAAAAAAATGCCTTTTTAAATTTCAAAAATTATAAATCTTGTGGAAAGGGTATATTTTGTTAATTTCAACTTCATAATATTTATTTGAATAGATAAATACCGTAAGTTTTAAAAAAAAATACTCGTTTAATAAAACTGGGACCAATATAAAATTATTGAAGATAAATATTTTTTTTTTTTTCAGGATTCAAAAGAACTGAATAAAATTATGGATTTTAAACTATTCTGGAAAATCTAATGAAAGTATCTGTAAAGTGTCGTCAAGTAACTTCAAGTTTCTTTGTGTTTTTTAATTTAAGAAATTAAAAGAACATTTCTCACAGTCAGTTCCACTTTTAAGGCACAAACCTTCAACGAAATTTAAGGAACAAAAAAAATCTCAAATTAAGGCACAAAATTTGTAATATTTTTTTTAAAATTTATTTTAGTAGAATCTGAATTTTGTGCTTTAATTTGAGATTTTTATGGTGCCTTAAATACCCTTGAACTTTTATACCTTAAAAGTGGAACTGAATGTAAATTTTCGTTTTATTTCAAAAATTAAAAAAAATAAATTCAAAGTATCCTAGGTTTTCCAGGATTCAAAAAGAATTGAGTAAAATCTTTAATTTTTCTCTATTTATTCAAATTCTGGAAAAACTAAAGAAAAGTGTCAGTCGAGTGCCTATGTTTTCGAGAATTCAAAAGAATTAAGTAAAATCAAAGAATTTTGCTTTATACTTTTAAATTCTGGAAAGCCTAACGAAAAGTGTACTAATTTTTTTTTTACTTTTTGAAATAAATGAAAAATGTATAAAAATTTTCAGTTTATTAAAAAAATTAAAAACAACATAAGGGAAAATCAAAAAAAAAAAAAAAAAAATATTTTTTTCAATTTAAAAGAAATAAATAATTCTTTGTCAAATAGTCAAAATAATTGATTCTCCATTTGAAAGGTATATATTAAATTTTTAATACTTTTGGAAAATAAAGAAATTACCTCTTTCTGTGAAGAAAAAAAAATTTTTTTTTTTCTATAAAAAATTATTATAATTTTTTACTATTTAAATTGACAAAATAATATTATTAGAACCTGGGAAATTATATTTATGAGTTTTTTATTTTTGTTTAATATCTTATAAAATATTTTTTGAAACAGGATCGATTATTAACCAATATTATTTAGATAATTCTAAAAAATGAAAAAAATCAATTTTTTTATTGTTTCCTAAAAATTAGAACATTAGAAAAAATAACAAAATTGTAGCAAAAGATTTCGACTTTTTTCTATCAAATCTATTAATAATTTTATATGTAAACTATCTTTCATAATAATTGGACCATTAAAAATCAAATTTTAAATAAAAATAATTTTAATAATTGAAGTTATCTATTATACAATAAAAATCCCCTTTTAATATTCTATACTATACTCAAGAGATATTTATTTTTTGTCTAAAAATAAAAAAAAAAAAAAATAAAAAAAACTGTTAAAAAAAAATTGGGCCATTTAAATTGAAAGAAGCATTACATAAAAAATAGAAAATTTAAAAAAGTCAAAAAACCCATTTATCGATTCTCCTAACATTTGAATAACTAAATATAATCTCTTTTTCATATTTGATACCAAATTTTTCATTAATTCATCTGTTACTACTTCCCAATTTTTCATTTTCATTTTCCATTTTAACAAAATACTGTTGAAAAAATAAAAAAGAGAAAAAATGATTTATTTGCAAACTTATCATTGTGAGAGGAAAAACTTCAAAACAGTACAAAAGTAATTCATTATTCAAATGTAAAATGGGCCATTTATTATGAGATTTAGTTTATATCAATATTTTTTGATAAATGGTATATTAATATACAAATAAGTAATAAGTATTAGAATAAGAATTAGAGAAAAGTTGATATATATATATATATATATATATATTAAATCCGTATATTAAGTAAATCTTGGCAACCTTTATATTTTCTAAAAATTTGAAAAAAAAAACATTCTTAGATTCCCTATTATGAAAATCAACATCGTAATTTTTGATCTACCATTGAAGGCAAAATAAAATTCCAATAAATTTAAATAGAATTTCTCTACAATCATTCTCACCGTTTCATAACTTTAGAATATCAGGTTTCTGTCAAGTAACTATAGATCTTGAAATATTAATAAAAATTTAAAAATCAATTATCTATAAAAAAAAAAATTAAAAAAACTTTAAAAATGTGAAAAAATAATTGCAATTTTAGAATTTTTCTTCTAATATCTTAAAAAATTTTTAATTAAAGTAATTTATTCACCAAAATTTGGCACTTTTGACTGGAAAATATTTATCATGAAAATATAACATACAATAACTCACGTCTTATTGAACTAAAATTTAAAATTTTTACATACTGTTTAAACATTTGAAAGAATGACATTAGGTACTTTACATTCAATTGGGAAATAAATTTAATTTTACAAACTATTTCGTTTTTTATCTTTTTTTTTTGTTTTCATTTCCCTTTTTCCACCTATGCAATATGTTTCCTTTGATCTAGAATTTTTTCGATATTTGATAGAATGTTAATGATGAAGTTGTTAAATAAAAAAAGTTTATAAAATGAGTTGATAGGAACTTACCATTTGACTGATCAACAATTGTTTGTGAAATTTCAATAAATTTAACAATGCATTTTTTTTTTTCTCTCGTTTCATTATTTCATACAAACAGATTTTTATTTTTTTGGTTTGATATTTTTTTTTTTATTTGAATCATAATTATAACTTTTAAAAACATTAATACTTGATAACTTAAATGAAATTTTATATTACTTTTCAAAAAATAGAATAATTTTTTTTTTTTTTTTTGTCTATTTTTGATTTTGGGTGTGTTCGAATATTTGGAATGGGATTTTGAAGATTTCAGAAATAATTAGACAAAAAAATCTACATTTTATTATTTAATTTTTTTATACAATTGAATTTTTTAGTCATTAATCGACATTATAAGAGATCTTAAGAAAAGATATTTTTAATTTCCAAGTATTTTTGAATGAACGTTCAGCCTTTAAATTTGTTTTCAAAACAGTTTTTTTTCTGAAATTGTTGGAATTTTTACTAATACAAACACCATTTTTAACTGATGAGATCAACTCATATTACTATTTTGACAAATCAATTTTTTAGAGACATTTGAACCATGAAGAACTAATTCCAATAATCTTGAATAATGGTATTCTGTAATTTAGGCTTATGGATTGAAGACTCGAACTCCTTAAGGTTGAACGTTACAAATATTAAAAATTAACAAAAACCAGTCTTCATATTCATAGTAAAAACTGAGAGTTTTAAACTTGGTTGGGTATTTTTTATTTGAATTTCATTTAATCTTATTTTTGATTAATCAAAAGTCTTTCTGATTAAAAATAAGTTATTAACAAGAATATAATTCTTAAAAACGAGATGGGAAGATCTTATTTCCTCAATTTATATATTTTTGAAAAAATCAAAATCAATGTACAAAAATTTAACATTTTTTCTTAATCTTATTTTGTAAATTATTAAACAATTTATTTGTGGTTTGGATTTTGAAATTAAATTAAAGTATGACAAACAACAACAATACACAAATGGAAATTGAACAACCAACAAATTTATCTGAAAAAAATCGATCCGTTATCCCAAATCAAATCAAAAAAAACTTGTCTGAATCTCATAATCAATTGAACGAAACAAATTCACAAATAAACGAAACAAAAAACAATAATTCTGAAGCAAAAAAAATCAATAAAAAAAATTGTATGGAAAAATGTTCTTTTGCTTTTGATTTTTTTGGATTTGTGAATAAACAAAAAAACAAAAATTATTTTTTTTTTCATCCACCCTCCTTTTGAATACTATTTTTTGAAAAACAAAAAAAACTTATCAATTTGTTTGGTTGTTCTCAAAATTTAAATTGTTTCATCCAATTTTTTTTTTTTTTTCATACAATAATTACTTTAGGTGGAGCTACTTTGATTGTGAAGAAAAAGAAAACTTTAAATCAAAACAATAAAAAAGGAGCTTCTAAAAATCAAGATCATAAAGATTTTGCGAAAGAAAAGGGCACTCCCAATATTCAAATTAAAATACGCAAGTCAAAAAGAATTCGGAACCGAACAATTCTTTCCCAATTAGCATTAGAAACTCAAAAAGAAGAAGCTTTAAAAAAGGAAAAAGAAGAGAGCAACAAAAGATCAGTTCGAAAAAAGAAAGAGAAGGAAAAAGAAAATGATAAAGAAGAGGAAGTTGAAGAATCAACGAAAGAAGAGACCGAAGAAGATTATGGTGAAAAGGAAACAGAAACAGAAACAGAAACGGAAACGGAAACAGAAGAGGAAGAATTTGAATGGGAAACTTATCAAAAAAAAAAAAAAAATAAGAATTCAAACACTTGTTTGTTGTTTTACTTTCTTTTTTTGAACTCTTTTTTTCAGGCTCTTACAACAGTTCTTTGAGACTCAATCTCTATTTTGCGAAAATTAAAAAAAACAAACAAAAAACAAACAAATAACATAAATCTAAAAAAGATAACTCAAAAGCGAGGAGATCCAAAAGAAACACAGAAAGGATTAATTACAATTACGATGCGTCTTCAAATTCTGAAGATTATTATCTTACTGAATCCTCTAATGAAGGAGAATCAAATTATCTGAACACTAATAATAATGCCGAGGATAACAACGAAACAGCAAATGAGAATGGTATGGTATTAGAAGGCTACGAAGAAACAAATCCTTATGAACTCGAGAAAGATATTATAAAGCCAGAAGATAAAAAATTAGAAAAAATTTTGACGAGAAGAGAACCAGGAACAACAAAAAAAGAATTAAGACTTTTAAACTCTCCACAAAAACAAAAAAAAGAAAAAGAAAAGGAAAAAGAAATACAAGAAGAAATTGAAAAAGAAAAAGAAAAAGAAGAGGAAGAAGAAGAAGAAGAAAAACAAGACAAAATCATAAAAGAAGTTGAATATTTAGTAAAATGGAAAGGCATGTCTTATTTACATGTTGAATGGGTTCCAGAATCTGAATTACTGAAACAGCATATGGGAAAATCTAGAATAAAAAAATTTAATGAAAAGATCTTCCCAGAAATGCTTGAGGAAGTAAAATTTGAACCTTTTAATTCAAATTTTTTAATTGTTGATCGAATTATAAATAAAATTACAGTTGAAAAAATTGACTATTTGGATGAAGAAAATGAAGAATACGTTTATTGGAAAATTATTTCTGATGGTTCAGAAAATGAAAAAAAAGCAAAAGAAATACATCAAGAAAATGAAAATGAAAATGAATTATTGGAAGAAATCAAAATAAAAACTGAACAACAAAAAGAAAAAGAAAACGAAAAAGAACAAGAACAAGAACAAGAACAAGAACAAGAAATTGAATTAAAATTAGAAAACAAAAATGAAGATGAAACAGAACCAGAACCAGTTCAAAAAACTGAAAAAGAAGAAACTGCAAACAAAAGTGAAAATAAATCAATTAATTCAATTAATATCTCATTTGGTGACACTAAAAAAATTTACCAGAATATTCAAGAAGAAACAAAAATGAATAAGGAAAATGAAAAGCAGCAAGAAGAAGCTGTGATAGAATACTATCAAGAAAGCGAACCTATAATTCCAATTAAATTTTATCAAGAGCTAACTGAAGAAAAAGAAAAAACAAAAAACCAAAATTTACCAAAAAGATTAGAATTATATTTGGTAAAATGGAGTTTTTTACCTTATCAGGATTCTACTTGGGAAACTAAAGAAGACATTAATGATGATCAAAAAATTCAAGAATTTGAAGAAAGAGAAAACTCGATGAACAAAAAAATACAAGATTTCAAAAAATCGATGAATATGAAAAATTATAAAAAATGGATTAAAAAAACTGAATCGCCAAAATACAAAAATGACAATAAATTAAGAAACTACCAAGTGGAGGGATTGAATTGGTTATCTTTTAATTGGACAAAGGGTGTTAATGGGATTTTAGCAGATCAAATGGGCTTGGGTAAATCAATTCAAACAATAGCAATTTTGGAATATTTGAAAAACGAAAAAAGTTTGAATGGTCCATTTTTAGTTATTGTACCATTATCCACCTTATCGAATTGGGAAAGAGAATTTAAAGTTTGGTCTAAATTAAATTGCTTAACTTACCATGGTACCACAAAAGCGAGATCCATTCTTAGACAAAATGAATTCTTTTATAAGGGACAAAGGAGAATTTTGCCACCTTTTTGGGGGATTGATCCAGATAAGGAAGAAAGCGATTCTCAATCAGACGAAGATGATTTTAACCTTCGTAATAATTTGAAAAAGAATAATAATAATAATAATAATAATAATAATGACAACAGAGATAGCAACAATGATGATCATGATGAGAACAATGAGAATAGTGAAGATTATGATCAAGAAAAAACTAAAGATCCTTTTGAGGAAGAAGATGAAAAAAAAAAATTAAGAAATAAAATTAATATGAATATTAATGAAAATCTCATAAACAACAACAAGAATACGAATGGTGATAATATCAATAGTCTCGCTGAGGAAGAAAAAAATAAAATGAATAATTTAAAAATTGAGAATAATCTGTTTAAATTTGATGTAATTTTAACTACTTATGAAATGGCTGTAGCTGACAAACATTATTTATCCAAAATTGATTGGGAATATACAGTTATTGACGAGGGGCATAAATTAAAGAATTACCAAGCCAAAACTTATCAAGAATTGTTTCAATACGTATCTGAACATATTCTATTATTGACCGGTACACCCTTACAGAATAACATTGAGGAACTGTGGGCATTGTTACATTTCCTCGAGCCAATCAAATATAATGATCGAGAAGGCTTTATTGAAGAATTCGGAGATATGAAGGATTCCACACAGGTAGACAAATTGCATAAAATTTTAAGGCCACACTTGCTAAGAAGATTAAAATCCGATGTGGAAAAATCCATTGCACCTAAGGAGGAAACCATTATTGAAGTTGAATTAACAAAATTCCAAAAGCAATATTACCGTGCTGTCTTGAAGAGGAATATCCAATTTTTATCAAAGGGTGTTAAAAGCGGGAAAATACCAAGATTGGTTAATATTGTAATGCAACTAAGGAAAATATGCAATCATCCGTATTTGATACAAGGTGCAGAAGATTTTGCTAATGAAGATATTGAAGAGTACAACAAGGAAGAAAAAATGAAAACGTTAGTAATGAATTCTGGTAAATTTGTATTACTAGATAAATTGTTAACAAAATTGAAAAACCAAGGATCCAAGGTATTAATTTTTTCACAAATGGTCAAGTTATTGGATATCATTGAAGAGTATTTACATTATAGAGAATACAATTATGAGAGGATTGATGGATCCATTCGGGGGAATTTAAGGCAATCGTCAATAGATCGATTTATGGATCCCAAATATGAAAGATTTGTCTTTCTATTATGTACGAGAGCCGGTGGGCTGGGCATTAATTTGACTTCTGCAAACACTGTAATCATTTTTGATTCTGATTGGAACCCACAAAACGATATCCAGGCAATGGACCGTTGCCATAGGATTGGCCAAACTAAACTGGTCAAGGTGTATAGATTTATTACACGGAACACCTACGAAAGGGAAATGTTTGATCGCGCTTCCAAAAAATTAGGCCTCGATCATGCAGTCCTAACAAATATCACTTCCACAGTGAAACCAAAAGCATCATCATCATTAAAGGCGTCTTCTTCCATGTCCCTGGAGGAATCTTTAACTGTTAGCATCAAGGACAATAAAAAGGATCAATTAAATTCACAAGAAATAAACAATTTGCTAAAATATGGCGCATATGATCTGTTTCATGACAACGGCGATTCTGAAAAATTTTGTGAAGAGGATATTGACCAAATTTTAGAAAGAAGAACGATGAAAGTCACCCATGGCACGGTTGATAAAGATAAAGATAAACCTTCAACTTTTTCGAGAGCCACGTTTGTATCGGAAGACGCAGACACTTCTTTAGATGTTAACGATCCAAATTTCTGGAAAGAGCTGATCCCAGAGGATCAGAAAAATAGGAATTTTGAAAACGAAAGCCTAATGGGCCAGTCTATCAATTTAAAGGGGCATTCCCATCGAAGAGTGACAAGGGAATTAAGAAAATCAATCTTGAAAACGATAAATTCAAACAATGAAAACGATGATTATTATGATAAGGGGGTTTTACCAGACATACCGCAAGAATACAACCCAGAAGACACCGAGTTTGTAATACCAATTGGCAATAGATTCCAAAATTTGGAAATCTGGTACCTAACAGAAAGGGATCGGTTAATTAAAGACAGCTTATTACTTTTTGGATATGGCGGTAGATGGAAATTGTTAAAGGAAGTGGCAAGCTTAAAAAGATTAAGTATCAAGAAATTGAAAAGATTCACTACTTCCATTTTACGGCTATGCCTATCTCGAGTAAGTTCATTGGAGCTTGAAAGCAAATATCCAATTTTATTGATTGATCTATACGAACAAATGAAAACCCAAATAATCAATTTGGGGGCTGGTAAACAGAATTTACCAGTCACTGATGAATGGAATGAACTCTTTCAAAACGCCCTATTAAAGAAAAAAGAAAAAATTTTATTTAATAAAAAGCAAAAAGAAAAAGAGAAAAAATTGAAAAAGGAAAGGAAAAAATCACATTTACGGAGCAGAAAAAGCACAATGCTCGAAAAAAAAAAATTAAAAAGAAAACTTGGCGATGATTTGGATTTGCAATTAATACAAGAGGAATTAGATCAAGAGAAAATTGTTCAAAATTTAGAAAAGAGAAAGGAATTAATAAAATCACAGCCAAATAAAATTAATATCGATATTTATTCTTTAGATAAAAAAATCAATTTAGCCTTTGATAAGGATAATTTGAAAAAAATTAAGTGGAAACATTCCTTTTTCATAAATTCTTCAAAGGCAGAAGTGAATAGGGTTTGTAAATTTGTTTCCTTAGAAACTTCTCGGAATCTTCATGAATTGTTTTACACAGAAGCGTTATTACAATCACAATTATTACGCCATATCGAAGAAGATTATACTACTTGGCTGGATATTTTTGAACAAATGTCAGTAATTAGAAGAATTTTTACAATAGTTTTTACAAAATTGGTAAGCAAAAGGAATAAAAAATTAAAATTTGATATGAAAAATATTAACGAAAATAATAAGGACGGGGGGGATAAGAATGAAGATAGAAACAAGGATGATGGAAATAAGGATGATGGGAATAAGGATGGCAACGATGATGATGATGATGATGATGATAATGATGATGGAGGCGGTGGTGATGATAATGATGGTGGTGGTGATGATGATGATGGTGATGGTGATAGCAATAAAAAGAACGAAAAAAAAGAACGAAATGGTATAAATTTGATTGATAATAAATATATTGATTTAGACGATTTTGATCATGAAAAATTAAGTTCTGAAATAATATTAAAAATAGATTCATTACTTTATTTACCAAAAAAAAATTATAAAACCTACCCAACAAAATGGTGGAATGACCATCACGATAGAATGTTTTTATATGGTATATTTAAACATGGCTATAATAATTTTGAAAAAATACGATTGGATCCGATTTTAGGCTTTGATCATTGTAAAACAAAAGATGAAGCAAAATTATTAAAAAAGCAATTAAAAGAAAATGAAGATCTATTAAATAAAGAAAATAATATGGATATTTCAAAAGAAGTTGATGAAAATTCTAATAATAATATTCAATTAACTTTAACCCTTTCAAATTCAAATTCACAACCCCAAATTAAGACTCAAGAAAATAACCCAATAAATATCTTGTTAAATAGTAATAGCAATGATCATAATGACGAAAGGGGGAGAGGAGAAGAAAATGAAAAGAAAGAGGATGAGGAAAAGAATGCCAATAAAAATAATGGTGATGATGATGATAGTGATGATGATAAAAGGGGAAGGAGTGATGGCGATGGTGATGGCGACGATGAAAAAAGAGAAAAGAAAGGAGAAGAGGAAGAAATTAAGAAAGAAATTAAAGGTGGAAATGAAAGGGAAGAAAAAGGAAAAAAGGAAAAGGCTGATGAGGAAGAAAAAAAAAGAAAGAAAAAAGAAAAAAAAGAAAAAAAGAAAAAAAGGAAAAAGGAAAAAGAAGAAAAAGAAAAGAAGAAAATCAGGGCATTCCCATCCGACAGGAAATTAAAAAAGAGAATGGTTAATTTAGTAAATGGTTATAAAAAATTATTAAAATACGTATCTTTAAAAGAAAAATTAAAAAAAGAAAGAAAAAAAAGAAAAAAAGAATTAAAAAAATTAAAAAAATTAAAAAAGAGAAGAAAAAAAGAAAAAAAATGGAATAAAAAATTTACCACTTCATTATTCCATACATTAATAACTTGGGGAATTCCTTTAGACGAAAATAAAAGTGAAAATTATCACCGATTTTATGAGTTGTTAGGGAATGTAACAAAAACCGAAGAAGAAATTACCAATTTATTAAAAGAATATTTATCTATTTGTTATAACACAATTAATAACCAACAAAAAAATAATATAAATAAAAAAAAAGAAATAATTAATCAAAAAAATGACACCGGGAATAATAATATAAATAATAATCATGAAATTAAAAAAGAAAATGAAATATCAATTGCAATAAAAAAAGAAGACAAAAAGGAAAATGAAAATATTAATAAAAATGAAAAGGAAAAGGAAAAGGAAAAGGAAGCGGGAAGTGAAATGGAAATAGAAAAGGAAAATGAAATTAAAATTGAAATAAAAAGTGAAATAAAATTAGAAAAAGAAAAGGAAAATGAAAAGGAAGAAGAAAATGGAAAGGAAAAAGAAAAAGAAAAAGAAAGTGAAAATAAAATGGAAATAGAGAATGCAAATGGAAAAGAAAAGGAAAAGGAAAAAGAAAAGGAAAGGGAAAAGGAACAATTAATAATTAATTATAAAACTGCTAGAAGAGTAATTGAAAGAATTGAAACAATGAATAAAATTGTTTATGAAATTTTACCTTTAGAAAATTTAGTTGAATTAACAAACAAATTAAAAAAATTAAAAAACTGCCCCTCTTGGTGGGAAACCGGAATCCATGATATTGCGTTATTAGAAGCGGTGAAAAAACACGGGTTTACCAATATTGAAAGGATGTTAAATGACAACACATTGCCATTTTATCAAGAAAAAAATAAATGGGACCTCCAACAAAATCAAAATAAAGATCAAAATCAACAAGATCAAAATAATCATCAACAAGAAGATAACAAGCAAAAACTTAAAGAGAAAAATGAGCAACAAGATCAAAAGCAAAATGAGAAACAAGATTCAAAAAAGAAAAAAAAACAAGATGAATTTGAATTTTTTGGAACTACTCAATTATTTTCAAGAATTAAATCCGTTATTAATGGAATTGAAAAAATACAAAAAAAAATTGAAAAAGAAAAATCAAAACCTAAAAAAAAATCTAAAAAATTTAAAAATTATAAAATAATAATCGCAAAAACGAGACAGGTAATTGTTACTCAAAAACAATTAGATAAAAAATAAATATTATTTTTTAATCTTTTACTTTGCCAAGAGACTCTATTTTTTATTTTTGATTTTTTTTTTTGATTTTTCTTTTTACTTCCTCCCACTTTTTCTTTTCTTTTATTTAATATACATAAAATTAAATTAAACATATATATTTGATTTATAATTACATTAAATAATAATTTTAAACTAAAATTCTTTTTCATTTCTGACATGATATTATTTTTCGTACGTTTATTTTAGTGAATCCTATAAATTTTCTATTTATTTTTTTTTTTGTTCAACTCAAAATTTTTTGATGTGAAATATCAAGTAAATAATTTCAGATAACTAAAGATAAGAAAGAGATTTAAACTCTGAAACAGTTAATATAATAACGTCGTTGCTGTGGAAGGTTTTTGAGAAATAATCCAGATATTTTTTGGTATATTGTTATCTAACCATAAAATTGGAAAAAATTTTTGCTTCAATTTTTTTTTTTTTTTTTTTTACAAAAATATAAAAGTGAAAAAATTGATGTCTTAATATTTTGAGTTTTTTTACAGAGGTGTAGAATTTTCACAATAAGAGATTTTAATTTATTTCTTTCATTGAAAGAGGAAAATAAAAACGAATTTAAAGTTTTTTTACATTTTATTAAACAAATAAAAGTATATCATACTGTTCATCTAACACTTTTTGATTTAGTAAAATAAAAGATTCAAATTCAAAATATGTTTCTTTTTTATAGAGCCATATAACTAGTAGGTGTTTTTAACTTAAACTTATTATAAAAATTTATTTTTTACTCAAAATATTGGACGATTAAAAGCACAATAATAAAATTACAATAGAACGATGACAAAACATCCCAACAAGAAATAATATGTTTCTATAATTTTTAAAAAAGAATTATGAAGATCTTGAAAGATAAAAATCCAATTTTTTTTACAAAAAAAAGAGAAATTTTCTGTTCTTAGTATTTTATACAAAAAATCGTTTTATCTCACAAATTTAGAAATTATTACCAAATTTTTAAAACAAAATATTTAATATTTTTTTGTATTTGAAATTAATCAAAGTTCTAACCTCAAAAGTATCGAAGTCTAAACCAATTATATTAATATTACTCCCTATCTTCAATTTCATAGCAAAAAAAAAAAACATGAGATACTGGTATTTGAATTCTAAATGGGATAAAATTTTCACCCCAGTTTCGAGATTTTTATTGGTCTTTAATAAAAAGTGTTTTCTCAGAAGTGTGTTGTAATTTGTAACATTTTTTTTTAAGGGGCTAATCTCTATTAAATTTTTTTAGGTAAATTTAATCGAGATTTAGAATTTTTTGATGCCAATTACTTAGATTTGAAATCAAAGTGAAAAACTTCTTAGTATAGTAATGAAATCTCTATAAATAACATTTATTAAATTAAATTATTGATTTTATAGAATAAAAAAGTTTTCCTTTTTTTCACTTTTTTGAAAGTTGCTTTTTTTCAACTTTTCGCTAAAATACAAAAAATAAAAATAAAAATATGAACAAGAACGCAAAACCTTGTTATGTTTGTGTAATTCCTACAAAAAATAGTTTGAAAAATAAACCTGAAAAGGTTTTTTTGGATTTGCATGAAAAAACAGTTTGATTCGAAAAAAATATGCAATATATGCTTTACTCAAAATAAAAGATTTTCTTTCTTTTCTTGTACCATTCTTTTTTTTTTCATGAATCTACTTTTTCAGTTTACACTCTTTTTTTGTTGAATTTAGAGTTTTTTTAAGTATTCCCAAATTATCATTCAAAAGTTTTTGTCAGAGTCAAAAAAAAAATCATAGAAAAGAATAAGAACTATTTTTTTAAAAAGTAATTATTGATAAAACAAATTGAGTTCTTTATAGAGTCAAGTTGGATGAACAGAAGTGAAAGAGAAAATATTCACCAGTTTTAAATGATTTTTTCGTTTTTCAAAATGAGAATAAATATTATTGTTGAGAAAATAATTAAATCCAAAAATAATCAAAAAATTCTCATCAGTTTAAAATATTTTTTTTTATAAAAAAATGTTTCAAAGTCACTTTTATTGACAGAATTGGAAAATTTTAAAAAAACAAGAAATAAAAGTTCTAACATTGAAAAAACCTGTCGATTTTCAATTTTAAACATATTTCAAGATAAGGATTCTTTATTTAGTTATTGGTCAAAAAAAAAATTAATTGAGACTAGTCCCTTAAAAGGAAATTTGTATTCAGTGAAAATTTTATCACTTTTATAATTCAAGCACCAGTAAATTTTTGAAATGTGGTAAAGGTTATCAACAAGGGTTGTTTACACAACTGAATATTTTTTTTCATAGTAACTATACATTTTTTGATATTGCTGTCCAAGAAGGATCAGATTTTAAAAATTTTATCAAATAAATTTCTCAACGAATAGTTCAGAAAAAAGACAAAAATCGATAAAGTCAAAAAAATACTGTGGTTAAGATCAAACTGAAAAGAATATAGAAAGATTAGAAGACCCCCTTCTTAGCATCCTAGATTGAATTATTATTTAATTCAATTATTATTGACTTTAGTGATAAATTATTAAATTAAATTTGACAAACTTTTCACTAGAAAACTACTGTTACAATTTGTTTAAATTATAAAATATGTGATATGCCCTTTTAATCGTCCTTCACATGTAACAATCTGTCTCCGTATTATTCAATTCTCAAAAGGAACCAAATTTCAAATTATTTTTAATTTGATCTTTAAAGTAATAATAAAAAGGAAAGTTTATTCTGGTAATTTTTATTCATAAAGTCTAAAAAATAAGCTTTTTTCGAAACCATCAAAACAAATTACAACCATCGTGTATTCACAAAATGATTAAAACCATTTGGTATTTAAACCATAAAGAAATTTTATTATGAGTACCCGTAGAATTTAAAATTGACTTTGAATATTTTACTTATTAAAATCAGATTTTGAATAAAGATCAACCAATTCCTTGAACTAATTTTCAATATTAGAAGATGGTAAAGTTCTAATCAAATCAAAAATCATTTTTTTTAATCTTTATTCTTATTTCCAACTTGAATTAAAATTCAAAAAAAAGAAAAAATTCAAATGGAAAAAAAGACACTTTTGCAAAAAAAAGAACAAAGAGAAAGGATGAGTAAATTAGAAAAACTCTTTGGCTTTAGAACATATAGTGATTACAAAAAACGATTGGGGTGGCTTTTTAATGTAAAGCCATCAACAATCCTCGAAAAGGATGGGAATGAATATGCTTGTCTGGATTTATTTTTTTTTGAACAAGTAACGGATATTTTTTTGTGATTTTTTTTTCTATTTTCAAATTTTTATCAAGACTTTTGTATTTTAGTCCACCTATTAACTGAAACCCACTTTCAAAATAATTCACAAATATACCCTTGGAACAACAATTTTTTTTTTTTCCAAAATAATTTACTATACTTTCTTTTATTCAAAAAACAAAGGAAGGAACAACATTTAAAGTAAATTATAAATTTGAACCATACATTTTAGTTTCTGTTCTCAAAGATAATTTCCAAGTTGTTGAAAATTTGATTTTAAAAGATAACGAAGGATTAATTGCTTCTTCAGAAATTGTGATCAAAGAAGATCTTGATATGGTAAGAGCTCTCTTTTTTACTTTATTGATTTTTTTTTTTTTTATTTGTTTATTCTTTGATGAACAAACAATCCAATTCTTCTTACAAAATAATTAAAAAAAAACAATACACCGACACAACTTTACCTTATTCTTTTACCAATGCATTTTTTTTTTTTTTTTTTCATTTGTCTTTCAATTCCTACCCAATAATGAAACAATAAAATAATCAAAACATAAAAAACCAAAACAAAAAAACCAAAACAAAATAACCAAAACAAAAGAAAAACCATTTATCGAATCTGAAAAAAAAATATTTAAAATTAAACTTCACAAACATTGAAAATTTATTAAGTGTTCGAAAGAAAATCATGAAGCAATTAAGGGTCAACCAAACAACAAGGATCAACCGAAGAGGATATGAATTACTCGAGGACATTCGTGAATACGACATTCCATATTACCAGAGGGTAATGATCGACAGTGGGATTCGATGTGGGTGTTGGTATTCTGTCTCTGTCAAGAATGGGCACCTAGACTTGGTACCCGAGACATCTAAGGTGCAACGGCCAGATCTAAGGATCTTGGCGTATGATATTGAGACCACCAAACGGCCTCTACGGTTTCCAGATTCCAATGAGGATCAAATAATGATGATTTCCTATATGGTAGATGGCGATGGTTATTTAATTGTGAATCGGAAAATCGTGAGTGAGGACATCCAAGATTTTGAGTATACGCCCAAGAAGGAGTTTGTTGGTAATTTCCACATTTTCAATGAAAAAAACGAAAAGGCCACTCTTCTGCGCTTTTACCAGCACATCCAAGAAATAAAGCCCAACATCATTGTTACCTTTAATGGCGACGCCTTTGATTTCCCATTTGTTGACTCACGGTCTCGAATCTTGGGGCTGAGTCTGTATAGATCGACAGGCTATTACCAAAGCAAGAATGACGATTACCTCTGTAAGTTTGCCTTGCATTTGGATGCTTATAAATGGGTCAAAAGGGATTCCTATTTGCCCATGGGTTCGCAGGGTTTAAAGGCTGTCACGAGAATCAAATTGGGGTATGATCCTTTAGAGTTGGATCCCGAGGACATGACGCTGTTTGCGACTGAAAGGCCACAGGAGCTGGCTAGCTATTCGGTTTCTGATGCCGTGGCAACCTATTACCTGTACATGAAATATGTGCACCCGTTTGTCTTTTCGCTTTGTACCATCGTCCCGATGAGCCCCGATGATGTTCTTCGGAAGGGTACTGGTACCCTGTGTGAATCCCTCTTGATGGTCAAGGCCTTTGAAGAAAAGATCATCTTCCCCAACAAGAAGAAAGAAAAAAAGATCCAGTTTCACAAAAATAATTTATTGCAGAGCGAAACCTACATTGGCGGCCATGTTGAGGCACTAAGATCGGGGATCTATCGTGCTGATTTGGAAAATCAATTTGAATTGGATCCAACGGCCTTTGAGGAATTAATCGAGCAACTTGACGAGATGCTCAAATATGAATTACTTTTTAAAAAAAAGCTCAAAATGGAGAACGTTACCAATTACCAAGAAATTAAGGATCAAGTCATGAAAAAGTTAGCCAATTTAAGGGACAAGCCAAATCGAAAAGAAAAGCCCATCATTTATCATCTGGATGTTGCGGCAATGTACCCCAACATCATTCTAACAAACAGGCTGCAGCCGCCTTCAATCGTCGACGAAAGCATCTGCGCAAGCTGCCTCTACAACTCCAAGGAGAGCAACTGTAAAAGGGTGCTGCCCTGGATCTGGAGGGGCGACTTGAGCATGTCCAACAGATCGGAGTTCCAACAGATCTATTCGCAATTGGAGGAAGAGGAATTTGATCAAAAGGTGCAACTGAAAAATAAAACGACCTTCGAGAGGCAAACAAAGATCAAAAAAGTGCCCTTTTATAATTTAAAAGAAGACGAAAAAAGCGTCTATTTGCTGAAGAGACTGAATTCCTACACAAGAAGGATCTATGGGAAAACACATAAGATCATCACCGAAAACCGAAACAACACGGTGTGCCAGAGAGAAAACCCCTTTTATTATAACACTGTGCGATCCTTTCGAGATCGAAGGTACTACTATAAAAACCTATTAAAGGAATGGAGCATCAAGAAGGAACAGCTCTTGGAAAAAGAGCAGATCGATCCGCTAGAGGTTGACGAATCAGAGAAAATGAGGATCATGTACGACTCCCTGCAGTTGGCACATAAGTGTATCTTGAATTCCTTTTATGGGTATGTCATGAGAAAAGGATCAAGATGGTTTTCAATGGAAATGGCCGGGATCGTCACGTTAAACGGCGCAAATATCATTACCCAATCCCGGGAAACCATTGAAAGAATAGGTATACCCTTGGAATTGGATACTGATGGTATTTGGTGTGTTTTGCCAAGCGTTTTCCCCGAGGATTTGGTCTTTCAAGTTAAGACGGGCAAT
Organism: Anaeramoeba flamelloides; assembly: GCA_027625915.1. Classification (NCBI taxonomy): domain Eukaryota; family Anaeramoebidae; genus Anaeramoeba; species Anaeramoeba flamelloides. The sequence continues at coordinate 7,604,080 of JANTQA010000026.1, forward strand.
GGTAACAAAATTAAAAAAAGTCAAGATCTCTTACCCATGCCTAATTTTAAATTACAATGTCTTCAAAAACTTTTCAAACCCTCAGTTCCAGATGTTTAATAACAACAAAAACGACTATGACATTCAAACTGAAAACACCATCGAATTTGAAGTTGATGGGCCCTATTATGCAATGATCTTGCCGGCCTCGACAAAGGAAAACGAATCGATTAAAAAGCGATATGCAGTTTTCAATTTTGATCGCAAAATCGCAGAATTGAAAGGATTTGAGATCAAAAGAAGAGGGGAGCTAAAAATGGTCAAAATATTGCAATCGCACCTATTTGATGCCTTTTTAAAGGGTAGCAACATACAGGAATGCTATCGGGAAGTCGCCAAAGTCAGTTTACACTACTTGGACATCCTCTACTCCAAGGGCGTCCAAATGCCCGATTGGGAGCTTATTGAATACATCGGAGAAACTCGAAACATGTCAAAGCCTCTTTTTCGAATACGGGGATCAAAAATCAACTGTGATCACCACTGCACGAAGGCTCTCAGAATTCAGTGGCAAGGAATATAAAACGAAGGGTGGGATAGCTTGCTCCTTTATTATTTCGAACAAGCCCCTTGGCGCGTCAGTCACTGAGCGCGCAATCCCCTTAAAGATCTTCCAAACACAAGAAAATGTCAAAAAAGAGATTCATCAAGAAATGGTCCAAAAACAGCCAAATGCAAGACTTTACCCTCAGGAGCATCATTGATTGGGATTATTATTTGAAAAGGATTGGAACCATGCTACAAAAAATTGTTACCATCCCGGCTGCCTTGCAGGGCATCGAGAACCCATTGCCATGCGTAAAGCATCCGGATTGGTTAATTAAAAAAAATCAAAATCATGAAGGAAAAGGGCAAACAAAAAAAAAAATTACCAATTATTTTCAAGTCAAAAAAAGGTAGCAACAATTTAATCGATATCGAAGATATAATAATAAACAAAAACCATGATCAGAAAAACAATAAAAAATTTGAAAAATAAGCAACCCAAGATCACTCAAATGTTTGTCTCTAAGGCAAGCAAAAGGAAAGCCAAGAACCAAAAAAAAAAAAACCGAATTGAAAAAGCAAAAGTATCAAGAATTAAAAATTGAAGAATTAATTGATAAATTACCAGAAATCAATGATAAATTACCAAGCGAAAAACGGAGATTTAACAAATGGCTAAATTGGCAAAAAACGAAATGGAAATTATTGGTCAAAAGCAACAAAAGATTCACAATGCTTGACAATAAGGAGGATATGAAATATAAAATGAATGTGTCTGAAGAAGAATTGTTTGACTTGAATAGAAACAGGTTGAATAAAAATAATGAAGAACATGAAGATAATTATTTGATTAATATCAAAAGCCAATTATTAAAATTCAATTGGCATATTTTGAGTATCCAAAAAAATTATAAAAAACCCGATCTATTTACTATTTGGTTAATAATAAATAATAGCATCACTTCAATCAATTTAAGAGTGAAAAGAAAATTTTATATCAATTCAAAGACTAAATTAAATTACGGCAAAAAACTCGAATACAATTGCCATTTACCGAGAAAGCAGCCTCCTTCAAATTTATATTCAATTGAACTTTCTGAAAAGAAATATCAAAAAACATTAAACGATTTAAAAAAAAAATTTGTCCAACCTAACGTCACTGGCGTCTTTGAAAGACAAATACCCTTAGATTTACAAATTATCTTATCGTTGGGCAACGTATGTAAATTAACAAAGGATTATTTAAAAAACAATAAGGACACCAATTTACTAAATAACTATGATGATGATGACGACGACGATGAAACAGAAAAGGAATATGAACTAGACGATTTAGAAACCATTGACACACAAGCAAAAAATCAAAAAACTTTTAACAAATATAAAGAATTGGTCTTAAAACAAAACGAAATATTTATTTATCAAAATTTTATTGACAAATTTGGAACTTTTTCAATTTATATCCCTAAAAAACGAACAAGTTATATTATTATTTTTTGTTTAGGCACCCAACCAGAATTGCCATCATTTCAAAAAATATGGAAAGACATTCAGGATAATGGTCATGTCAATACCAATACCAATATCAATGATTCAAATGTGTCATTTAAAAAAACCTTTGAAAAGACGTTAGCTAAGGCGAAAAGTAAATTTAATAAAATACTCAGCCAAGTCTTGGAGTCAAGTGGAAATTTGCACAAAATTATTACCATTTCAAGCAAATTGGAAAGCAAGCAATTATATAAAGATCACCCAATCTTATTAAATCACCCAATCATAAGGTTACCATATAATAATAACGACTCGAATTGCTTTAAAAACATCAATTGGCAAAAGCAAATGGCAGAAATATTATTAAATAGATTATCACAATTCTCAAATTGGTATATCAATTCAATTGAATTAGCACAGTATTCCGGTATCCCACTGGGGAATTTTGAAACTGATAAATTGAATTTCGTCAGTGATGTAATGTTTAGTCGACGACTAAGATTACAAAACCATTTATTATGGATCTCGAATAATGCTAACAAGCCAGATCTAGGCGGTATCGAAGAAGATGAAAATCTATTTTTTAATAATTTGGATGAAAAGAATAGTCTATCCAAATCAATTATCAACCCGGGAATATACACCAATGTCTGTATAGAACTGGAAATGCATTACTTGCCAATAGTTTCAATTGTGTCAAACGAATTCAATTTAAATGATTATTCGAATACAAATTACAGTAACGAAAAAACGTTTGTGAACAACAATAATAAAACCTTTAATAATATTATCCAATCCAATTTCTATGCCGAGAAGAATTCCTGTTCAAAGGCCATGGAAACCTTGAGGGTATTAGCCATACAGTGGATGAAGGATTGCCACAAAAAGCAATATAAATTTGTTGATTCAATTTTAATAAACTTTTTAAAATGGATTAACGACACCAATTCCAAATTATTCGATCCCATATTACAATCCTTTATCATGGAATTGATCAACAATTCTTTCAAATCATTGGTGAACGAATTGGAAGAGAAATATTCTGCCAAAATCGTTTTTGCTAATTTAAATAAAATCATTTTGGTGACGCCTAGATCAAAAGTAAGTGATTCTTTAACCTATATGTCAACCGTGCTTCAAGGAATACGAAAATCCAACAATATTAGTTTTAGATATTTAGATCTCCAGCCAGTAAATCTTTGGTCAACATTAATCTTTTTAGATGAATGGAACTTTTCGGGATTATTGGTGCCACAGACAACTGACAATTTCCAAGTTCAAGAAAATGGGAATGGGAAGCAAAACGGTGAAGAAGAAGAGGAAGAAGAGGAAGATTTAATGTTTGAGCAAAACTGGTCAAATGATGTTAATGAATTTAAGGTAATTTCAACTTGGAATATTGCAGAATTTTTACCCAACGATTTACATCGGAAATATTATCATTTTACAGAGCTCTTTTTAAACGAATTATTAAAATTTAAAAAGCAATCAGAAAATGATATGATGATCGAAAATATGAACGACAGCCAATCCAAAAAAACAAAAACCAATAAAGATGGCTATCACCAGGGCTTTGATGGTACCGATCCAGAAACTGTTTCTTTTATTCAACACATTTTAAAAAACGTTTTTGCTAACCAATTATTCCAAACAATTTCACAATTTAGCCGATCAAACAAAATAAATAATGATGACATAATTAATTTTATTATTTATGTCTGCCAGGTATTTAGCTTTAATAAAAAAATTAAGCCAATAATTGAAAATATTAAAAAAAACTTGCTAAAATTGGTGAAAATAAGCTCCTTTTCACAAAAAGTGCAATACCAAAATCCCTGCACCTCAATCGTTTTAAACAATTATACTTGTAACTTCTGTAATTCATCCAAAGACCTTGATATTTCAAGAGACATCAACATCCTCTCGGGAAATTGGATGTGTACATCATGCAGCCAGCCTTACAACTTGATTAAAATTGAATCAAAATTAATACAAAAGGTAAACAAACAACTGTTGAGCTACCAATTACAAGATTTGAAATGTGAAAAATGTGGGTTGTTAAGAAGAGGGCTTTTGGAACATAGCTGCCAGGATTCTGGCAAATATATTAATAAAATTAATAAAGATAATTTTATTAAAGAATTAAATGTTTTATTAAAAATTTCCCAAAAACATAATTTTGAAAGATTAGAAGAATTAATTTCTTCAATTTTACCTTCAGAAAATTAACAAAAAAAATATAGAAAATTTTCTTATTTTTACTTTTTTTTTTTTGATTTAATTTTTTTTGTTATTATTTGTGTTTTTTATTATGTTTTTTTTTTATTTTTTACAATAAACAAGTTTTTAATAAAGTATTATATATAAATAGTGTCTTATAAAATATTCTCACCCTAACAATCAATACCAAGTTGGTAGGAACCATTAAAGATAAAATAAGGTTAAAAAAATTATTTGGTTACAAATTTAAAACTCTGAAATTTCAAAAATCTCAAAATAAACTTTTTCTGATCAATTGAAAGTATGAATTATAATTCAAAAATAGTTTATTCCATATTTACTGATAAAAATATTGAAATTACACTATAACCATTTGTTAGTTCTAATTGGGATGTTGATTATATATTCTGAGTATTTTATTTATTTAGCCTGTTAGTCCACTTAAACCCCTTTTCAGTCAAAAGTGGTTTGTTTAATTTGCAAAAAAAAAATTAATTTTATGAGTTTAACGGATCTTCTTCTCAAGATGAAATTTTCAATTTTAAAAGTCATAATGTATTTATTTAATCATATTTTTTTTTGTATTTTGTTTTTTGTTTTTTGTTTTTCAATTTTGTTTTTTTTTTTCATTATTTTTACTTTTTTTTTTTTTTGTTTCTATCTTTTTTTATTTTAGTAAAAAATTAAATTTGAAAAAAAATGTTAAAGGTTCAAATTAACATTAAGAAAATTGTGAAAATGTAATTTTTAAAATGGATACATTTAATTTTTAAAAAATCCTATTATTGACTATTTTTCCTTACATCAGGAATTTGTGATATTTTATTCAAGGTGCTTCGTTCTTATAGAAAGAAAAATTTTTATTAATTGTATTTTTTTGAAAATCTATTTTTTTATGCTTTTTCTCAAGGAACCTCAACTGAAGTTTATTATTTCTCATATTTCTAATCATTCTTTCATTCTTTTATTTTTTGTAAAACTAATTTTTCATTTTTGGTAACCCCTTTGAATGGGATGGAGTTTACAAAGAAAAAAATCACAAATATTTAAAATTAATAGAGTTACTAAAAGAAAAGTTAAATCTTTTTTTATTGTGATTATACCTGAGATAAATAATAATTTTATTAGACAATAGATATTATGATATTTACTTCATTGCTGAATTAATAATTAGAGTTTTATTATTTCTAGATTGTTTGCTTAATATTTTTCGCTAGTCAATAGCTAAAAATTCTTTTAACATGTATAGTGAAAATATCCAGGGTAATGGATAAAAGATTTATTAAAGTAATTTGGGTCAATGTTGGGACATAAAGTCCTTCTAAAAAAATTTCATGAAAGATAGATGTTTTTAATAATTAAAACTTAGAAATTTTAGATGATTCGATAAACTTTTCAAAAAAAAAAACAATAATTTTGTTGTTTTTTTGTTTTGGTTTTATTCATAAAAACACAATAATCCAGAAAAATTTTTCAAGTATTGCTAAATTTTATTTAATCATGTTATTTTTTATACTATGTACTGATATAATTTTTAATTATAAAATTTTCTTTCAATTATAATTGTTTATAATTTTTTATATCTAAGAATCTTTTCAGAGTGCTGTAAATTATAAAAAAAAAATTATTTCAATGCCTTTTAGGTTATTTTGAGTTCTATGAGATACATAAGGGGGGCTCAAAAATAAAAAAAAACTACCATTCAAAAAAGAAAAACAAAAAAATAATATGAATTTCAAAACAATATAAATTATTAATCTTGAAATTTTATGTTTTTTTATTTTGAAAATTTTTCCATTTTGGCGAATCATTTTCTACCATAGAAATTTAAAATTCAACTTTAAAGTTGATAAAAAAAGAAATTCTTAAATTTCTCAAGATATTAATTTTATTTTCAAAGGATTGTAATGAAATTTAGGTTTTGAGTATAAATATACTTTAATAAAGTACAGATAGCTTGTGATATTTGAGGCAAAAAAAATTGATTTTAAATTTACCATAAATTTTTATGAGAATTTCCAAAACAATTCTTTGATTCAAAAAAAAAAAAAGGAGTGATCTAAATCCAAAATTTTCAAAATTTTGAATTTACCAAATATTCTTTTAAATAATTTCTATTGTTGAGCATATTTGATTTGGAAAGTCTTTGAACCCAGAATTCAGAGAGTACGTAATAAATCCCAAAAAAAGAAAAATTAACAAATAAAAGGAGGTAATTCATTTCAGCTTTACATGAAATTATGTGGTAACTGAAATAAATGTTTTTAATGGTTGGGAAGAAAAAAGTAATTTTAAAAAATTACGACTTTTATCAAATAAAAAGTTAAAATTTTTTAATTTTGTTTTTATTTTGTACGATCAAAAAGGCTGCATAGAGTTTCAATTCTTAAAAACCTAAGCAGGGTACCCAGTTATTCATTTGTTGTTTTAAAATTTTCTGAAGGGTCAAAAAAAAATCAAGAGAAATAAATATTCTGATGTAACGATAAAAGGCAATAATCTTGCAAATGGTATCATTGTTTTTAGATTTGTATCTTCTTAAAGTGTGGCATTTTCCTTAGCTACCAAAGGCTGCACCATAAATGATATGGAACACTCCATCAATCATAAGCAAAATTCCTCCAACTAATCCTAAATCGCCTGTAACACCAAATGTCACAAACCCAAGAACAATATAATAGATTCCTCTTCCAATTTTTTTACATAAGAAGGGTGCATGGATTTCAACATAGCGAGCTTCGAATTCACCAAGAAGACCAAGAATTCCAAAAGCACTAAAAAAAGAATAAAAAAAAAAAATAAAAAAAAAAAATTTCAAAGAAAAAAAAAATGTAAGGGGTGAAGATCATGTAAAAAAGGGATCAAACAGAGTAAAAATTTTTTGGAAACAACAAAACGAATTCCAAAGAAAGTTGGAAGGAAATAGACAAAAGTCAAAAAAACAAGAAAAAACTGACGAGAATAAAAAAGAAAAAAAATTTCAATATTTACATTAAGACAGTACAAACAATTGCCATTTCAAATCGTGAGTTGTGGTGGTTCATGTCACCTTCAAAGGAAAGTCTTGCCCTATTAATTTTTGTAAAGGTTTTTAAAAAAAAGAGGAACAAAAAAAAATTTTTTTTGTGTTAAATAATTTTTTAATACAAGAAAATAACGAAGAACTTTCACAAAGAAAAGAAAAAAAAGATAAGTACCCATCACATCTTGAATACCCAACACCACAAACAACAAATAAGAAGATTATCACCATACATGAAAAGACCTTCAAGATCAACCCAACATCAATTACTTTGGTTGCCATTTTTCAAATAATAATTAAAATTTCTTCAAAAGAAATTAAACAAAAAATGATAATTTTAGTCTCTAAACTCTGAAATAACAGTCATCTGGATCTCTGGCGTTTTCTGTGAAAATGGTTTTGACTTTTCCAATCTTGAAAAATACTTTATAAGTTTGCTTTTTAAAAGTAAAAAATGCAAAAAATTTTAATTTCCTTTTGGAAGATCAGAATTAACATTCCAAACGATTTTTTTCTTTTGTTTTTCAAAAAGTCCACACTTTTGTTCAGAATTTAACAATCTATATAACCAAGATTTAAAATAATATTTCTTTGAGAAAAAATGTGGTTTTTGTATTTTTTATTAATAATTTAAGGGAGAAGTTATCAATTCATTCTATTAATCCAAATCATGAAAACGGTAGATGTTCGAGTGATTTAGATTTTGTTTTTTGTTTTCTTGTATTGAAAGACAGGTGTCAACTTGATAATTTAGTGATCCTAATTAAAAGTTTGTTTTCGTTTTTTAATAAGATTTATTCATTAAACGTAAAAAACGAAACCTAAAAGCAACAAATAATAAAGACGGGACTGGTTTCTTCAAGTTCTACCATTAAAAGGGAAATATTCTAAAAATGAATGATCCAGTGAAAAATGTTTTTTAAAAAATAGAAATAATTTTTGGCTTTAGTAACTAACAATAACTTTTATGCAAAAAAGTTATAATTGATGAAAAATTTTAAACAAATTCAATTCATAATTTAATATTGTTTTGAAAAAAATCAAAAGATTTAAATTTCAAAAATATTTTGGGTAAAGACATACCACTGGATACTAAATTAGAGGTACATTAGAATAGTAAGAAGAAAAAAAGCATGATGTTAATTGGTAGCATTGATCTAAAACAATGAGCATGTGTATTCTTACACACTGTTGAAAATACCCAACAAATATAGAGCAACAATGAAATAAATTTACTGTTTAAGGGGGTAGGTGTGGTGTATTAAATTTTATTTGGATCTTATTGAGGGTAAAATACCAAAACACTGCTTACTTACTTAAATAAAAACCCAATAGGCTCAATATTTTCTTTCTTGAATTTTTAAGAACTTGGTAAAAGATATTTTTTAGTTGTACATAAAAATCAAAACCAAAATATATTCCAAAAATTTCGACACAATTTAAACGGTTGAAAGAATAACATCACTGCACTTTAAATTATTTTTAGAAAGAATTTTGATATTACAAACTATTTCATTTTTTGTCTTTTTTGTTTTGATTTCATTTCCTTTTTTGTAGTTACGTAATATGTTTCATTAGATCTGAAATTTTTTTTCAAGGTTGATAGAAGGTCAGTGTTGAGTTTGTTAAATTGAAAAATCACATACAATTTTTCAATAGTACCTTAAATTTTGATCCATCAACCATTGTTGGTGAAATTTCAACGAATTTACCAATACATTTTTTGTTCAGCTCGTTTCAAGATTTTAGACCAATTTTTATTTTTGAGTTTTATATTTTTTTTCTTTTATTTGGATTAAAATGATTACTTATTAAAACATTAATACTGGGTAACTTAAGTGTTGTTTTATATAACGTTCTGAAAAATATAATAAATTGGTTTTTTTTGCCTATTTTTGATTTTGGGTGGTTCCAAATTTTTGGAATGGGGTTTATTAAAATAACTCAATTTGGTTGCAAAAAAAAAAAAAAAAAAAAATTAATCTTTTAATAAAATATTGTATACGATTTAACTAAAAAGATAGGATGAACGTTGTAATACATCTTAAGAATTCATTCATGTCTATCCCCTTGATTCATAGTGAATTTTAATATTTTCTTTCACAAGTAATTCAAGCATTTTTACACGTTTTTCTTTAATAATCTGATACTTGAATATAATTTTGATACCAGAAATTATTCTAGATGTAAACACTTTTTTCAATAAAAAGTAATTTTAATTTGAGATTATTCTTTGATTTGGTTTATCTCTAATTGTTTACAGTCGGTTTAAGTTTTAAGGTACAAACTTTCTACAAAATTTAAGGCACAATAAAAACCTCAAATTAAAGCACAAAATTCGAATTCTAGTAAAAATAAATGGTAAAAAAAAAAATTATAAAGTTTGTGCCTTAATTTGGGATTTTTTTGTGCCTTAAATTTTGTTGAAAGTTTGTGCCTTAAAAGTGAAACTGACTGTATTTAAACAATTAAATGATGTTAAAAAATAAAATTGTTTGGATATTCAAGGGGTGGGTTCATAAAAATATACAAACTAAAAGTAAGTGTAATAATTTACAGATCATTAACTGTATTTTTTCAAAAAAAAAAAAAATGGCAATCAATTTTAATTCAAAAACATTAATAAAAGTGTTTTTTTTAGAAGTATTTTATTTTTTACTTATTTATTCACCTCTTTTCAAAACACAAGGCGGTCAAATAAATTAGATTGATTCTTGAAATTAAATTAGGATCAAGAAAATCAAATAAAAGAGTAATTTAAACATGTTCAATTTTCCCAATTTGGATTTTGATTATTTTATTTAATAAGTATTACCTGATTTGGTTTTTACTACATTTCGAAATTTCAAACTTTAAAAATTGATTAAATAAATATCTAGGTGTTTTTTAAAAATAATAATAATAATAATAATAAAAAACTTTTGTAAGATAAGGAAAATGTAAAAATGTGGTAATGTACTCAATATTAAGTAAACATAATCACTTTATATATTGTTGTCAAAGATATTAATTTCTAAGAATCAAAAGGGTCAAAATATATATCAAAAACTCTAGACAAAAAACTGTATGAAAAAGTTACCTGTGGAAAAATACATAGAAATACTTTAATATGAAGAACTAAAATCATGAATTCATTTTCCGGGTCTATATTTTTCATCAGAGCTCTAAAGGTTAGAAAAATTAAGGGAATAAATGAAAAATAATAATAATAAATTTAAAATAAAAAATACTATAAATAGTAAAACTTAAAATAGTGATATATATAAATGTGTGTGTGTGTGTGTGTGACCCATGTTTCCCACTCTTAGTGGTTGTATCTATGTTTTTTATTATATAAGAATTAATTAAAGCCAAATATTTTGTTTCATTCTTTTATTTAAAAAAAAACAATTAAAGTAAAAGATTAATTATTAATCAATAATAATATATTTTTTCTTTATTTTTGATAATATTTCTATCATATTCTTACAAATATCGTGAATTCTGGTGACTTTTCTTCGATTTTTGTGGATTAAAATCAAATGTCTAACATTTCATGGGTTTCAAAGAATTGAAATAAATCAAAGATTTGACTCAATTCTTTTTAATTTTGGAAAGTTTAATAGTAGTTTTCTTGAAATTTTCTGTATTGGTTCACAAGTGTTCTAGGTTTTTTTTAAGATTTTGTATTTTATTTCGAAAATCTATTGATTTTCGTTAGGTTTTTTTGAGTTTTCTGTTTATTTGTGAAGTGTTCTAGGTTTCTTGGGTTTTCTGTTTATTTGGAAAATCTATTGAATTTTATTAGGCTTTTTTGAGTTTTCTGTTGATTTGGAAAATCTATTAATTTTCTGTTAATTTCGAAAAGTAAAAAAAAAACCTAGAACACTTCGCACATAAATAGAAAACTCAAAAAACCGAAAGAAAATCTATTGCTTTTTTGAATAAAATGAAAACTCAAGAAAAACTGAGGTTCCCTTTTCAATGATTTATGAAATAAAAAGAACTTTAAATATATTATCAATTTATTTCTTTAATTTAAAAAAATCTAAAGGGGGTCAAAAATGGGGGAAATAGAGAAAAATACAATAAATTCCTCAATTCTTTCAAATCCGGGAAATTTTGCTTACTGTGAATGGTTTTAATTTTGTCAGGCAAATGATATTGTTAAATTTTATATTAAAATATTAATTTTTTTTTCTTCTCATTTTTTTTTTCTATTTTGATAAACTTATCTTTAATTATCCCCTTTTCTAAATGCATAAAGAAATACATTTTTTGGATTTTAATTTTGATGATTATCAGATTGATGTGGAATTGGCGTTAAGTCTTTATCTATAAGTATTAGTCAATGCAGAAATTTAGTTTCAGATATCTTGATTGGTCAGTAAAAAACAAGTGAAAAAAATTTAAAATATTTCCTTTTTACTGGCATGATACAATGAAAATCTATTTGAATATTTTTTTTTTCCAATTTTGCAATTTTTTTCAATCAGTATCCCCGCATCCTCTCTCCAAATAATCAAGAAAATTCACACATATCAAAGGTAATAACTGATCCAATGATTAGCACCTACAGTATATTATATACAATTAAAGTATTTGTATATTTATTTAAAATGGTTTTTTTAAAAAATAAAATTAGAAATTTTGTATAAAAATATTAATTTAAATCAAATTCATTAACATTTTAATAATAAACATGAAATAATTTTATTTCAAGTCTGATAAATCAAAAAAAAAATATGTTTAATGATAATTTTTCATTTTTTTTCATTATAATTGAAAATAATATTGCATAAGGACAAAAATGAAATTTATTTGTTTGATCTTAAAAATGAAAATTTTTATATGAATAATTTCATACACATTCATTTTGAACAAAAAACGAATTTACAAAAAAAAAATGGAAATAAATGGATTTAATAGCTTGGGATTTGTATCCTTAAATTTTTTTTTACTAAAAAGAAAACCAACTCTAGATTTAAAAATAAGAGAAATTAAGTTTTGAATATTCTTCAAAGAAAATATAATAAATCTTGGAAACGAAGAAAAAATTTTTTTTTATTTTTTTTTCAAATTTTTTGATTAGTAAAAATATGAATAATATATTTGTGAAAATTGATTTTTTCAATCTAAATTAATCGAGATATTTAAAAATAAATTTTGATCTAAGGTCTCTTATCCAATAAGATTGTTTATTGAATTTCTAGATTTTAAAAAGCCAACAATTCAAAAAATAGTTAAAATTAAAAAAAAAAAACATCAATTATTAATCTGAAACGAACTGTTGACCAGATAATTTAAATTGAAAAAGTATTTGTTGAAAATACTCTCAAATTTTGGGATGATAAATACAATTATCGTTTTAATTTCAGCGATAAAGCTTTGCCCATAGTGAAATTTTAAAATATGCTTTTGGTGATATCCACTAATTACAAATTTTATATATGCCAAGTTTAACAAAAAATTCTAAATTAATTAGGAAACCCAAAAAAGAAAATTTTTTCAGTGATATCATTTTTTTTTTTCCATTTTTTTATGAAAAAGAAAACTATTAAATTTATCTTTTTTCTAATATTATAAAAAAACACCCTGTTTATTCCTGTTCCCTCACTATTACAGTATAAAAAGTCTTTTTTCTAATAAAAATATTAAAATCGAGATTTTTTTTCGATTTTTTGAGATACTTTTTAGGTTAAACAAAAAAAAAATAATTTATTTAAACCAATTGAAAAATAATTGTATTGGTTTATCAAAGTAATTTTAACAATAAAAATGTCAGTTCATTTACAAATTTTATTTCGAAACTATGTTTTTCTTTTAATATGAAATTTCATTTTACAAAAATAAAGGTTTCTTCAAGATAAAATGGGAATTAGATAATTTTAGTTGCTTCATCCAAAATTGATTTTTTTTTTGCCAAAAATGATATGATTTGTTTTAATAACTCTTGTGAATAAGGCCAAACAATGAGTTAAAAAATTTTTTCAATTTTTTTATTTTTTTGCAATTTTTTTTTACATTTTTTAAAAATCAGAAAAGAACTTTTATAAAACTTTAAAGAATTAAAAATATTTACCCAATTGATCTAAATTTCATTGATAAACTTTTGTTAAGCTTTGATCAATTTTTTATTTATTTAATCACCTATCCCTCAATTATTTTTATTGGCTGGAATTTTTATTGGAATATTAATAAATACAAATAGTAAAATATATATATATATATTATATTTGATCAATCAAAACTTTCCAACTCAAAACTTAAAATATGATACTATTTTCAAGAATTAACTACATTTTTCATGAAAATAAGTTATTTTTTTGTTTTATATTGGAAACATGTGAATTTTAGATTTCAAAAAAATAGACTCAAATTAATAAATTGTTTACATTGAGGATAACTCATCCATTTCATAAAAAGAAACACATAAATTACAATAAACAAATTATTTTCAGGATCTTGAAAAGAATACATTTTATTTTTAAAAAAGATAAGTCACTCATGGACTATTTTTTCAGGTGAAAAGGGTGGAATAATATAAAAAAAAACACACTTGAAAGAGTTCATAAATCTCAGTTAAATTTAACCACTTCTAATTTCTTTTATGAAAAAATGGGAAATTTTTTTTTTGAATACAAATTGTTTTTTTGAAACTTTATCTCAAGAATTTTGGATTCCTATTAATAATAATTTTTGAAAACATATAAGGGTAGTTTGATTAATTGTGCTTGATCTATAAATAAGCCAGATTCCTTTACCCACCAAAGAAAAAAAAATTATTATTATTATGAAATAACTTATTTTAGTAATTAAAAGTTTGTTATTTGTACAACCAAATTATTTCAAAAAAAAAGTTTAAAGAACTTTTTTACTCAAAATCAATTAGTAAAAAATATGCACAAAACAATGTCTGTAAAATGACTTCTTTCCTCTTCTCTAATAAGTATCCTTTTAGGGATTAGTTGATTTAAAACTTTTTATACAAAGTATAAAAAGTATTTTAAAAATAGTTACAGAAATAGGTCTTTCAATTTCAAGTTTTACACTAAAAAAGGTTGTTATTTTTTAATAAATCACCATTTGCATTTTTCAGATTATCTTTTTCTCCGAATAACAAAATACAAAAAATTATATTTTTTTTGTTATTTATTGATTTATATTTTTTCATATATATATATATGTGTGTGTGTGTATGTACATATATACATATATATATTAGGAGTGAAGAACGAAGATCAAAGAACAAAGAACAAAGAACGAGAACCAAAAAAAAAAAAAAAAAAAAATCAAAGAACTAAAAAATAATAAGAGAAAAAAACAAAAGAAGAGAATTAAGAAGAGAAGAAGAAGAAGAAGAAAAAAAAAAAAAAAAGCGAACCTTACCAAAAGAAAACTTTTTTTGAAAACAAAGATTTAATTTTGGCTTTCTTGCTTTTTTTTCTTCGTTTCAAAATAAAAAAAATCAATTTTGTTCTTCTTCTTCTTGATTTTCTTGTCCAATTTGTGTTTGAAAGTTTTCAGTTGAGTTTGTGGTAGTTTTTGATTCAACTTTCACGTCGTCATCCTTGAAGGCTTTTCTTACTTTGAGGTATCGATCACCGATTTTATGGTTGTTCATCATCCTGATTGCTTCTTTGAGTAACTCTTCTGTGGGGAAGCGAACGAAACCAAAGCCCTTTGACTGGCCATCCTTAACGACCAATGCTGCGTTTTCGCAGCTAAAATCAGCGAAGAGCTCAACAAGTTCATTTTCCCCTAGGCTATATGGAAGATTACAAACAAACATTACACGATCTGACAATTGCTTGTCTTGTTGGTACTTTCGCACTTTGCGCTGGTTTTGTCCTTGCTTGTTTTGGCTTGAGATCTCAACATTGATAATTCTTCCGTCTAATTCATACCCATCAAATGTGTCTCGTGCCCTTTTGGCTTCGTTTTCGTTTGACATAATAACAAAGCCATATGGTACTTTGATGTTTTCACGATTTAGAACTTTAGCAAATTTTCTGTAAAAAAAATTATGTGTGAAAATGAATTTTTGAATAAAAAAAAAAATTGTCATTGAGATACATATTTCAACAAGATTTGTTTTTGTTGACAATATTTTAATAAAAAAGAAACGGGTTTGGGTGTTAGGTGTGTTTTTGAAGGTTTGACCACAAAATTATTGTTCATTAGAAACGTGTTATGTGCTTCAAAAAAAAAATTAATTTCTAAAAAATTATGATCTGAACTGTATTGTTTTGTTTTTTGTTTTTTGTTTTTTTTACAATCAGAAAAAAAAAAAGAAGAGTATTTGAACTTACACTTCGCCTACTTGATCAAAAAGTTTACGGAGTTCGTGGTAAGTTAAATGACGAGGAAGATTTCCTACAAAAAGTTTGCAATTGTTATCATTATTATAGGTCATTTTTGTATAAGGTAAATTTATTTCTTAACAGGACAAAAAAATTAAAAAAAAGAAAGAAAAAGAAAAAAGAAAAAAAAAAGAAGAAGAAAGAAAAAGAAAAAATAAAAGAAAAAAAACTTTGAAAAATTAAAAAAAGATAGAAAAGTTTTGGGTTTAACAAAAAATGATCTTAAAAGCTTCAAAAAAATCCCATGGCTAAATCAAGTTTTAAGCTTTTTTAAAATTTCAAACACTTTCCGGCAATTTACAAGCCTTTTAAAAACTTCCCAACACTTGTAAAGGGGAAATGTGTTGGAAAATAAGTTAAAAGGTTTTGTTATGTAACTACACAAAACAAGAGCAGACCGATTTGAGATGAAATTAGTGATTAATACTGGTAAATTGTAATTTATGTTTGGAAATTTTTACTTGATTTTGCTTGTTCAATTGATTATAATCAACTTTGAATAAAGCATTTTATAAAGTCAAGTGTTTAGAAACTCTGTAAAATTTGTTGTTCTTCAAAACATTCTTTATCCTTATCTGTTTGATAAGAAACAGTTCGAAGATTTATA
Organism: Anaeramoeba flamelloides; assembly: GCA_027625915.1. Taxonomy (NCBI): domain Eukaryota; family Anaeramoebidae; genus Anaeramoeba; species Anaeramoeba flamelloides. The sequence goes on from JANTQA010000026.1 coordinate 7,620,287, forward strand.
AAAATGGAAATTTAACTAAAAATTTTTTGAAATTTATTAGAATTTATCCGTATACAAAGTGTATATTAAATTTTTTGTCAAAAAAAAATAACTTTGGTGGAGAGATAAATATTCAATTCTCCTGGTTTTAATCCAAGTGATTTATTTAAATCAATTCATTTCAAATAAAACATTTGCTCAAATGAAAAAATATTCCAAATAGAGACACTAAAAATACGTTAATTATTGTTCTTAAAATCAAGCATACATAAAAGTTTAATCTGTGTTTCAGAAATAATAAACGTGTTTTTTTGTTATAGAAGACCTATAGAATCAACTGATCAAATAAATCAATAATAGTCCCTAAATAAATATGGTACTCGTTTCTTAAAGTTCAAAAATTAAAATAGAAATTTTAAAAATAAAGGGATCAAATTGGAAAATTTAAGGCAAAAAATAGAATTAAAACTTGTAAATAAATTTTAATCACAAAAAAAAAAAAAAAATTTGAAAAAAAATTGAGAAAATTATAGAGAAAATTAACAAATATTTTGAACTTATTGTATTAATAATTTAAATTTCTGAGAAAATATCAAGGGAGTTACTTTCAAAAGTGATTTGAACTGGGTACACTATTAGGTAGTAAATTGGGTGTAGCATTAGAACAAGAAGAAAAAAAAACATGGATTTTATTTTGAAACATGGATTTTAATCTTTGTGTAAGCATTTTTTGATCATTGTCCATTAAAAGAAAACTTGTTTTTAAAAAAAAAAGCCATACTTTTTTTTCTTATTGTATCAATATAACATCTAATTCACTACCCAATAGCTTACCTAAAAAAAATCAATTTTGGTTGTAAATCCCTTGATTTTTTGATTGAATTTCTAATGATGGATTGAATTTGTTGTAAAATTTCAAACTTCTTGAGAGTACCCAAATACCAATTATTAATTCGAGATTGTGGAATTTTAATCTGTAATCGATAATCTTTCTTTTAGGTTTTTGATCCTCCTGTGTATTCTGGGGATGTATCGTCAAGTGTCGTTAAGTGTCTAGGTTTTCTTGTGGTTTTTTGTTTTATTGGTTGAGTGTTCTAGGTTTTTTTGAGATTTTTTATTTTATTTATGAACTTTACAAGGTTTTTTTTACTTTTAGAAATAAACAGAAAATTTTAATAACTTTTCCGTTTATTTCAAAAAGAAAAAAAACCTAACAAAAAACAATATACTTTCCAAATAAATAGAAAATTCAAAAAAAAAAAAAAAACTAACGAAAATCAATTGATTTTCCTCATAAGCAGTTAAACCATGAAAGCCTAATGGCATTTTTTTTAATTTCTTAGATTTTTTTTTTTTGAATTGTAAAAAAAAAATAATAATTATTCATTTTTACATTTTTTTAAAAGATTTTTAATTTTATTTTTATTTTTTAAATCATAAATTTTATTTCAATAATAATTATTCAAAACTCAATACATTGATTTATTAATAATAATAATCAAACAATATTGCTAATTTTATGATATATAAAATAAATAAAAAAATAAAATCATGAAAAAAATTCAATAAATATATACTCAAGAAAAAAATGAAATTCATTTCATTTCTTTAGGACAAAATTAAATTTTTAATATTATTAATTTTCTAAAACTTTTATTTAAGTCATAGAAAATAATTGAAAAACAAAAAAAAATTGTAAATTAATTTCATTTATCAAATTGTAATAAAACAAATATAAATTACTTTTTAATCAATAAAATAATTATACCTGAATTTAACTAAAAATAAAATATAACTTTTAAATATTATACCATGATAATAAAATAATCTCCGAAACCAAAATTTTTTTTATTGAATTTTGTTATTGGTAAAAATTTGAGTAATATATTTGTGAAATTTGAATTTTTCCTTTATAAATTAATACATATCTTGTAAAATAAGTTCTGATATATCTTCTCTAATTCAACAATGTTGTTTATTTTATGTCTAGATTTTAAAAAGTCAAAAATTAAAAAATATTAAAAAATAAAAAACATAATTAATTATTATTTTGACTCGAACTTTTGACCAAATCATTTAAAATTTGAAAAAAAATCTTGTTGAAAAAATTTTCAATTTTTACAATGAAAAACAATATCATTTTTTTTTTTCAAATTTAATTTATATTTTTTTTTTTTTAAATTGTTGATAATCAAATATAGATATTGATATTGTATGATAATCAGTAGATAAAACAAATTTTCTATGTGATGTCAAAATAAATTTAGTAATGAATAAATTATTTAATCAAGCATTTTGGGCTATTGTGGGGTGCAAAGGGTCCCAAAAAAATTTCCAGTAAAGTATTATGTGTTTGAATCGTTAAAACTAAGAGGTTTTTGATGTGTCAACAAACTTTTCAAAAAATAAAAAAACAAATTAATTTGTCAAAAGTTGGAAAAATAATAAAATCACAACTACTAAAAAAAATTCACAATGTTGAAAAAATATTTTTCAAGTTTTTTTTTTTTATTGTAAATAACTATACAATTTTTAATTATGAAATTTTCTTTCTAAGATAATTTTTTTACAATTCTATTTCTTATAATCCTATTAACATTTCAAATTAAAAATTTTTGTTTGAAATGTTTTTATTATATTTGGGGTGTTAAAGGGGTGTGTGTGTGCAAATATTCCATGGTTTTTTTTCCAAGATTTTTTTTTTTTTTTGATACACTAAGTTCCACTTTTACTTCAGAAACTTCAACGAAATTTAAAGAACAATAAAAATCCCAAATTAAGGTACAAAATTCAGATTCTAGTAAAATAATTTATAATAAAAAAATTACAAATTTTGTTCCTTAATTTGAGATTTTGTTGTGTCTTAAATTAGGTTTAAAGTTTGTGTCTTAAAAATGGAACTGTTTGTATACAAATAATTTTTGTACTTTTTTCTTATGATTTTGGTATTTTTGTTATTTTTTTATTGAAACTTTTACATTTTGATTTAACTCTGTATGGTTTTGTGAATTTGTAAATAAATATAAATTATTGTTAGGGAAACTTTTTTAATCTGTGGAAAAACTTCAAAAAGGAATGGCAGTGAATATTACAAATAAAATCTTTTTCCGTCAAAGTAGGGGCAGTTTTAGTGAATAAATAAATCATATTCTATGGTTTTAATTAATTATTATTGCCAAAATAAATTTTTAATTTTTAGATCAAAATCATTTTTTCTCTTTTTGTAAAAAAAAATTTTTTTTCTGTTTTCTGATACTTTCTTCTTTTTTTTTTTTCTTTTTTTGTTTATTAAAAGAGCAAATTTGAAAAAAAATGTTTGAAACATCAAATTAACATTAATAAACGTGATTCTTTGTATTTTATTTTAAAATTCATACATTTACAATTAAAAAATCTTATTGTCAACAATTTTAATGTCCAAAAGACATTGAGAAATTTGCACGAGACATTCCAATCATTTTATAACCCTCTTTTTTTTATATATTTTTTTTTTCTTGAATTGGGGTTTATTCCTGTATGTAGCTTCTCATTCGAAATTAAAAAAAATTATAAAGAGTTGGGTTATTATTGAGCATGGTTAAAAGTTTGAACTTCCTGATCATTTAAAATTAGTTATTCAAAATACTATAAAGATAATAGAAAAAACTAAAATTCTAGTTTATAATTTAAAAAAAAAATGAGAAAATTGACAATATTTTAAAACACCAGAATGAATTTCAAATAGTTTTTTTGTCTACTTAATCTAAGCTATTTCCAATAATATAGGGCATTTTTTATTTCAATAATTATTTCTTAATATTAATTCAATTATACAAAATGTACAACAATAACATGTTTTTTAACATATCATACTTAATTTCTTGTATTTTGAAGTTTTATTAATGGGTTCTAAATATTTTTTTTTGAATTAAAATTATTTAGCAAAATTTTTAATTTTGAAAAAATAATAGAGTCAAATTTCTCATTTCATTATTTTTTCGAATTGTTCATTTTTTTCATTTTTACTTTGTTATTATTATTGTCCAAAATTTAACAAAGTTCAGAAGAGATGTGATAAGAAATCAACCAAAAATTCTTTTGATTCTAAACAATTGAGTTGACTTCGATGGAATTTGGTGGAAAAATTGCTCAGAACAGTTGTACACTTCAATTAAAGAGGTGAGATAAAAAAAAAAAAAAAAAAAATAAAAGTTTTTTTTTTTTTTTTTTCATTCAGTTTGCTTTTTTTAAATTTTTAAAAAAGAAAAAAAAAAAAAAAAACACAAAAAAAGTTAATGGGAAAAACAAAAAGTTAATGATCAAATCAAAAACAAAAAATCTAAAGATAAAATCAAAAATATATTGAAGTATGATTTTACACATTATCAAAAAAAAAAAATTGAAAAAAAGATCGAACTAAAGATTGTTAAATAGACATTACTAATTTTGGATATTTTTCCAAAAATTAGGGGCAATTTTTTTTTTTTTATTTTTATTTTTTATTCTTCGAACTTTGATCATTAAACACAAATTTTAATCAAGGGTTTTATTATTATTAATGGCTTCGTTTTTTTTTTGTCTAAAGTTTCGAGTTTAATAACTGAATAAAGAATTTATTCTTATATTGATGGATATTTTTTTGCCCCACAATTTTGGATGGGGCTTATAATGGTTTTGATAAAAACTTGTTAATAAATTTAATAGGTATTTTTGTTCATATTCTTGAAATTTTCATTTGTGGGTAATCTATATACTTTTTTTTTACAGTCCTGAGTTATTTTAAGGCACAGGAAAAATCAACACATAAGGTACAAAATTTTGTTCACTTTAAGGCACAAATTTTTGATTTGATGCATTTCCCCATTTCAAGATATAATTTCACCGAATAATTATAGAGTTAGTTTGAGTGTTTTCTTCAATATATATATATATATATTACATTATGAGTAACCTTGGAAATTACACAGAAAAATTGTTCCTTATTTTGACCACTTTGATTTTGTGCCTTAATGGGATTTTTTGTGCCTTTTTTCTTGATTTTTCCTGTGCCTTAAAAGAGCACAGTGCTATATAATCTCAATTTGGACTTTTATAAGGGTGGTTAAATGGGTAATGGAGAAGTTCACATTATGTTTTTGAAGTTTTAGTTCTTGTTAATTTAAGAATTGGGAGATAAATTTTGGATTTACGGTTTCCAGGATTTCTTTTGTTCTTACGGTTTTTTCATATTTTTTTAATATATTTTAGTTCCTATTTTTAGATGTTTAATATATAAACCTTGCATAATATCAATTTTTTGAAAATCAAAATAGAATGTAAATTTTTGTAAAACTACACAATTCCTGTCCGAATCCACTATAAGATATAAATTGTATTTTCTTTTAGAAAAAATATATTCTCTCATATATGATATATTTCTATATGTTAATAAACTCTGTTTCAGTCAAAGGTGACCAACGTTTTTTCAAATATCAATTATTTTTATAATTGGCCTTTGAAGAACAAATAAGAAATAAAGAGTATAATACACATCAAAGAATTGTTGATACCCGTCTGAAATAAAACTAATAAATCAATAAGTTTTCTTAAAAATTGAAAAACTCAAATTCTTAGGAACTATTGCGAAAAACAACAATGTTCGTTTTGAACTTCTACTGGTATTTGACTAATAAATATGAAACATTTTTCACTTCATTTTCCAGACTTTTCTTTGAGAAATCAAGTCCCTAAACGAAGTGTGTTGGTATTTGTGGTCTCTATTTGAAAAAGAAAATGAAAATGAAGTAAAAATTTTTCACATTTATTATTCAAATATCAAGATCAAAGATCGAATAGAATATTGCAATAGAAATCAATATGATTTCTCAACAATCTTTTCCATGGTTTCAATGACCTTAGAATAACACACTTTTACCAAGTGACTATTGATCTTGCAATAAAATGAATATTTGCAACTGAATGACGTTTTAAAAAAAAAATTGAAAAAAAAAAACAAAAATGTGCAAAAATGATTTCAATTTTGAAAATTTCCAAAATAAAATTTTTCTTCATATAATAATGCAAACCCTTTAAACACACGCATTATACTTATTACAACTGGGCCCCTTTGACTGGAAAATGGTTTAGTTTCCAAGGCATAACTTTGACAGTTGAATTTGTATAAAAATATATTGTATTTATTTCCAATTGGACCAGTTTCCTCAAAACTCCTATATGTGAAATAAATTCAAAATAATAATAATATTTAGCGTTTTATTTATAGCAAAATTAAATGTATATAATATATAAATAAAAAAAAACAAAATAAAAACAAAAAAATTATTTTTGTAATAATTCCCAACTTTCATCAGCTTTAAAAACTAATTTTTTAAGGTTGTTTTGAATGTGTTCTTTAAAATTCATCAATGTGTCTAAGAGGGAAATTAAATTTTGGTTTGTTTCTTGGATTTCTTGATCGTTTTTTTCTTTAATTGTTGAATATTTCTTTTGGTATTTTTCCAAACCTTTTTCTAATTTTTCAATTATCGGTAAATTGTTATTGTTATTCATATTTTTTGTTGGTTGGCTATTTTTTAAATTTTCATGATCAGCAATATTTTTTTTTTTAAATTGTTTTTTTATTTTTGCTATTTTTTTTTCTTCTTTAATTAATATTTGATTTTTGTTTTGTAATTTGACTTTTAATTCTTTATTATTTTTTTTAGATTCCAAAATTAAATTTTGAAGAATAATTTTTTCTTTTTCTTTTATCTTTTTATTTTCTAAACATAGTTTTTCTTGGTGTTCAAAATCGTTTTGACAGTTTTCAATTTTTTTAATTATATCTAAATAATTGTTTGTTGATTTATTCAAAACTTTTAAATTTAAATCGAATTTAAGTTTTAATTTTTTGTTAATTTTTTGATATTCAGTAAAATGTGTATTGTGTTGTTTCATTCTTTTATTGATTTGTTCTTCCACTTTTTTATTATTTTTTTGAAGGGTTTTTTTCTGTTTGTTTATTTGTTGAATTTCCTTCGCCAATTGATCCTGTTTAATACTAGAGGTTTTTAATTTTTTTTGGTTGTTCTTTTCATTTTCATCTTGTATTTTTTTCAATTCTTGTTCACATTTGTTATATTCTTTGATAAATATTTTTCCATTTTCTTTTAATTTTGTAATTTCCTCTTCACTTTTTGAATTTTTGATTTCTAACTCTTGAATTTGATCCATCAACCCATTTAATTCCATTTCTAATTTCGCTTTATTGTCGTTAAAGTTGCAGTTGTCGCTGTCTGTGGCATTTAGTTCGTCGATTTCTTCAGCCAATTCTTTGTTTTCCACTTGGATTGTTTCAATTCCATTTTGGATGATTTTATTATTCTCATTAAAGCAATTGGCTACTTCTTGTTCAAGTTTTTCAAATTGATCATCGTCGCCAGTTAAAAAGCACTGATAAGATGCAGACAAATATTCAAAAAATGCTCTTTCCCCAGAACCGTCTTCCCCAATAATGGTCAATTCGTCAATAGTTTTTTCAGGATCTATTTCAATTTCATTTTTGATCTGGAATTCTTTTGTTTGGTTGATACTCTTTTGAAGCAAGGCCATCTGCAAAATCTCCTTCTCTCGGTTTTTGCTATGATCCAAATACATTAGCAATTCCGTTAACCACAATAATGCCCCCAAGAGGTTTTGCCATGTGTGTGGCGAAGTGATTGAATACAGAGACGTTCTTGTGATCGGGACGGGGTACCTTAATTTTTTAAACATGTTGATAATTAATATTTCGGGTTTTTCCGTGAAAACAAAATTGGTATCCAATTTGTTGATTAAAAATTGTGCAATGTGAAAAAAACTGTTTTTAGATGGCTTGATAAGCAATTTGGAACTTTCAGACTTTTCAAACCCTTTCTCATCTAAATACCTTATAATTTGTTTCTTGGCCTTTAAATGGTATTTCTGATCATGAAGCGGCCTTGGATCTCTTCTCTTGTTTGTTTGTTGGTGTGTTTTTCTTATTAACGATGATCTGCTTTTGCTTTTGTTTGTTGATTGTTTTTGGCCTTTGTTTTTGTTTGTTGTTTGATTTGGGTTTTTGTTTTTGTTTAGGCTTGGGTTTTTGTTTGTTGTTTGATTTGGGTTTTTGGTTGTGTTTGTGTTTGGTTTTTTAATTCGAGAATTTTTTGTGCTTGTATTTGTTTGGGTTTTGGTTTTGGTATTTATTTTTTTTTTTGGTTTTGAATTCTCCCGAACAGAATTTGTTGTTGTAGTCGTGGTTTTGTTTTTGTTTTTATTCAGAAATTCTTTTTTGTCTTTCGAAAGATTCTTAATGGAATTTGAAGTTGGATAAATATTTTCTTTTTGACTTTCATCTTGTTTTTTACTGTTGCTTAATTGTCTTCTTCTTTTTAATTCTTGCTTTGGCCTTGGTGTGATCTTTTGGTCTATTGGCCTTTTTTCTCTTGTATTTTTTAAATTTATTGCGATTGGCTGATTTGATTGATTTATTTGTTTTGGGTTGGACGTTTTTTGGTGTTTTTGTTTTTGTTTTGTTGTTTTTAGAAATTTTTTTGATCTTTTCTTGGAAAAGGGGGTTGGTTTCCGATTTGAGATCGACGAGAAATTGTTTTTTCGTTTTTTGAGTGACATTAAAAATTTTTCAAAAGAGACAAATAAAAATCGAACAAAGTGAAAAAAATAAGAAAAATTATTACCGTTAACAATTTATTGTTTTGAAAAAAAATATTTTTTTTTTAACCTAAATATCTTGAATATTTTTTAAAGAATACAGAAAAACAAAGGTATGTTTTTGAATTGGTATGAGGTTGGTAATCAAATTTTTTTGTTCTTTTCATTTAATCCTTTTGAATTTTATTTTTCGTATAATCTTTAGTTTTGGAAAGGTTGTTGTGGGTAAATTTTTGGTGTTGATCAAAAAATATCTTAAACCTATTTTCTTGTCTCGTATTGAAAAATCTGAATTTATTTACGATAAAATATTTGTCTGAAAACTCAATTATTTTAATATCATTTTTCTTCACAAGCTCAAGAATGAAAGTCTGATTAAATCAAATAGTAGAAACTTGATCTCATGTGATTTCAAATTGATTTTAAAAAGATCTTGGAGTTTTTTTTATAAATATTAGTAAAATATTGATAAACTTGATACCAAACATTTTTAAATCAACTAATTGAAGAGTACCATTATGTCTTGTTCACTATAAATTTGTTTGCAAATAAGTTTTGTTTTCTTTGAAATTGTATCATTAGAGAATATTTGTATTTCATTTTCTTTATCTTTTAATAACTTTTTTTTGAAAAGATGGATATATTTTGATAAATTTGGATTGAACAAATCGTACAATTAGTCAATTTATTATATTTTTGAGCTTTTTTAATTCTAAAATTAAACAAGTTTTTGTTTTTCAATAAAAAATAAAGTTTAATTTTTTTTCGTTTTGAAAATATCTTCTGTCATTGACACAAAACACCAAAGAGAGTTCTCTAAAACACACCACACTCTCCATAGTCACTCTTTTTTGAAATTATTTTTTTTTTTCATCATGAAAAAAAAAGTGAAATTTTTCTTTGAAAAAATAGCAAACTTTTCTAGATTTTTGATTTTGGAACAAAAAAAGTGATTCATAAAACAGTTTTTTGGAGAGAATTAAGATCTCTTTCTTTCGTTGAAGTGAATAAAAAAACACCAAAATAAGATAAAAAAAAGGTCAAGGGCCAAACGGAGAATCGAACTCCGGTCCCATGCTCCCAAAGCATGTATTCTACCATTAAACTATTTGGCCGGACGTCAAATTCACTTTTATAGTGTTTTAAATTTCATAATTAGATTATTTTTCATTTTTCAATCAAAAATTGACGAATAATTTGATAAAATTTTATTTGAAAATAGATTTTTTGTGACTCTCTTATATCAAAACAAAACACATTTATAAAAAATATTTAACACAATTCTGTGTCCCATAAAACTTAACACTCGTCTCTAAAATATTTCGAAAAAATAGCAAATAATTCACATATTTTGCCAAAAATAAATCCCATCTTTTTTCACAATAAAATCTTTTTAAAAGCACCCCTATTCACAAAAAACTTCGGAAAAGACTTAGAAGGTTTGTCAGTTAACTAAAAGCCATGAAAAACTCAAGAGATTTTAACCTAACCTCAAAACTCTTGACCTATAATCATTTTTTGGACTTTTCTTTTCAAAAAACAATTTTTAATCCATAAATGAAAATTTCAACACTCCTTGTTTTATTTAGTTTCTTTCTTACGATCTTCTCAAAAACTTATGTTGGAGAAGACACATACGAATACCCACTTTTTGGTGAAGCTGACTTTGCAACTGAAGAAATACCACAAGAGTAATTATTCTAATTTTTTGTTTAATTTATTTTTTGAAAAAAAAAACACAAGCCTTCATAAAAAAAAAAAAAAAAAATAACTATCAACAAAACCACCAATTCCCACATTACTCAATAAAAAAAAACACTCCGAATAGGATCCGAAACTCACAACAAAATATGAATATTAACATGCAGACCTTGCCCATGATGATCATGCCCAACAGAGGGCAAACGGATTCGAGAGTAGAATATCTCGTCAAAATTCTTGGCTCAGGAAACATCTTTTTCACGAAAGAGGACATCGTTTGGTCGATTAACAACTCTGTCATGAGGCTCACATACCCAGAGGGAAATTTACAAGATCTTGATCATGGAGAAGAGCTTGAGGGCAAGGTCAATTTTATGATTGGCAATGATCGCGACAACTGGGTGATCGGCTTACCAACTTATGAGCACATTGCCTATAATGACGTTTGGAAGGGAATTCAATTAAAACACAAGATCGAAGATACTAGATTTGTCTCTGAATGGCATATTGAAAGAGGCCGAGATTACAAAAAGATCAAAATTGAAGTCGACGAATGGAAGGATTTACAAATTGACGACAAAGGACAACTTCTTTACAAAAACACAACAGGAAATGTCTTTTTAATTGAAAATCCACCTGTATTTATTCAAGGCGAAACACACTTGAACGGGAATTACCAAATTAAAGACAACACCATTACCTTCAAGATTAATGATCCCAAATTTGTTCCTAAAAAAAAACTGATTATCACTGGATAATTTATTTTTTTTTTTTTGCTCAATAATGAACCTGCAAAATCTTTTTTTTTTTTTTTTTTTTTTGATTAATCCTCAATATTGTCATTGTGTGTTTAGTTCTTTTTATTTTGACTTAAAAAACTTATATATGTTTTTTAACTTTTAAAATAATATCTTTTGATTGGTTTGGAATTAGTGATTAAGGGACTAGTAACTCTTCTTTATTTTTTTTACCAAAGGCAATAGAGTAATTATTTACATAAGGATACAATTAAACACGATAAGGAACTTCATTTGTCAACTTTAGAGAAATGAATAAAACTTTTTAAAAGATTCCATTTTTCACAATTATATTCGAGTCAAAAAGATCTGATCCTTTTTTGTTGTATTTTTGGATCAAATTAGAAAAAAAAAATTTGTTAAAAAAATTTAATTTTGAAGAAATCACATTTTTAGTAATTCCAGAGAGTCACTATGAACAAATAACCTTGAAACCATAATCTTATTTTAAAAATATAACAAAAATAAATCAAATATTGAATCCTTGAAGATCAACAAAAATTGATCATTTATTTTATTCATAAATAATTTTTAAATTTTCTTGAAATTTATAAGATTATTTAATATTCTTTTTCAAATATCAAGAGAATAAAAAAATGACTGTTTGTATTAATATCAGTTATTTGATAATATCTATTTTTTTTTTTTTTTTTTATTAGAAATTGGCATATGAATTTGTTTTATTTTATTTGAAAATCTTCAAAAAAATTGAGAAATAATTGTTAAGAATATTGACACTGATATAATCTTTGTGTTGTTAATGATTTACTGAAAAAAATCAAGGCTGTGTTATTAAAAAATGATTATAAATAATCAAATTAAAAAATATTTTTCTAGATTATAAGTCGAATTTCCAGGTTTTAAAAAAGTATTTTGGGAGAATTTTTAATTTGATTGTTTGGTTGTAATTTCTCAGATTATTTTATTCAATAAAAAGAAAAAATCCATTTAATCTGTTCTTTGGATCAAAAAAATTTTATTTTTTTCAAGTTAAAATAATTATTGATTTTTTTTGGATTATTAGAATGTTTTTAAAACTATTAGTTATTTTATATTCAAAAAATAACCTCAAGCTGAATTCATTCAAAATTCATTATTGTGACCAGTTGAAAAAATTTTACCCAAAGATAGACCTTATTTCTACACAATGGACTTTTAAAAGAGACAATAAAGACTAAATACAATAGCCTCAAGAATTTTAAGAACTGATATATTTCCATTATTGTGTTATAAACCCTGTTAACAAGAAAAATGATTATTGGAGTAAAAATTTGTCTAATTTGGAAATTTCAATTTTTTTTTTTTATCATACTAGTGTATCATAAGTATTTTTGAGTGATTTTAACCCAGATTCTCATAAAAAAATTTATTGATTTTTTAGATCAAAATCAAATTTTTTAGATCAAAATCAAATTTTTTTTATAATCAAATTTTTGTTTTATCTTTTTTAATTTCTGTTTTTCCTACTTTTCATTTTACTCACTTTTATCTTTTTTATAAACCAAAAAGATATAAAAAACTGAAAAAAAAAATAAAAAATCTCATACCATTTCTAAATAAAGATTAAAATACTGAGACAATATATTATTTCTTTAAAGTTAGATAATTCTTTGCATAAAATCTTTTTTTTTAACCCTTCATTTAAAGATCAGTAATAAATAATCGTTTATACCTACTTAAAAAATTACAATTCTCTCTCTCTCTCTCTCTCTCTCTCTCTCTCTCTCTCTCTCTCTCTCTCTCTCTCTCTCTCTCTCTCTCTCTCTCTCTCTCTTTTTTTAATTTATTTTTTTCGTTTGTTTTTGATAAATTTTTAAAATAATAGATGTTCATCTATTTATAATAATTAAACGTTGAACCATCAAAAAGATTTTAAAATTAGTTATTCTTGAATATAACAAATATTTTTTTGATTTATTGTTCCAGGAAAATCTAAAATTTTAAAATACAGTTAATAACAAACCTTTTGCTTTATTTCACAATTTAGTAAAAATTCTATTAAACTATATTTATATTTTGGATATCAACAAAAATACTTTGGATCTTAATACCAAAAAAGACCAATTATTTTTATGTTTATTTAATCAAAAAAAAAAAAAAAATTTACAATATAAAGGTCATTTAATATTTTTATTATTTAATTTCGATTTATGGTTTTAGGAATATTTCTTAACGAAAAAGGCAATTATACAATTTTTTCCCACAACAAGTGATTTCAATTATTTTCCCAATATTAGTTAATAAAATCCACAAAATATCATTTCAGAGACACTAAAATAGCAAACTTCAAATATAACTCTCTATAAATTAACAAAAAAATTGAAAAATGAAGTATCAAAAAAGAAACAAACAAAAAATTTTAGATGTTACTTCACTGAAAAAAGAAACACAAGTGATACAATTATTTTTTTTTGAATCATCAATATTAAATAATTTTAAAATTCATTATTTTTTTTGATTATTAACCCATTATATTATCTTTTATTTGTGAAATTTAATAAAATTGACACAATTAAAAATTAAACTTAATGGTATTATTTAACCCATATCAAAAAAAAATTCCGATACAAATGAATTAAACTATCTAATCACTATTAAACCTTAAAATGGCCCTGAATGTAGGGATAAACTTTATTTTATAAAAGGGGGGCATCATTTTATAGTACAACCAAGGAATGATAATCAACTTTGTTTATGATATCTTCCATTCTTATGAAATATTATATAGTGTAAATTAATACGGAACTTGATGTCCTAAAGTTTTAATAAATCCCCTTTATATTCAACATTTTAATATATTTTTTTTCTATGTTTAAATAGATAATTGTTTTTTTCTTTTGAATTAGAAAAAATGGTTTCCTAATAGATTTTATCAGGATGAAATTTCTGATTGAATGAAAAACGTATAACTGTCTTTTATTGTTCAAATAAATAAATAATGCAAGTTCCACTTTCAAGACACAAGCACTGGATAAAAATTAAATAATAAAATAAATCACAAATGAAGCAAAATATTTTTTTTTTCGAATTATTTTACACTAATTATTTTATTATAATCTGAAAAAAATATACGTTAATTTGAGATTTTTTTGTACCTTAATTTTTGTTAAAAGTTTAATATCAAAAGCTGAACTGACTATAAACAAGAAACATAATATTAATGAATTTTTTCAAAAAAATTTGAAAAATAATTTTTATTGATAATAATAAATATAAACTTTGTTTCCTTCCAAGAGGCAAATAACATTTCTTAAAAATATCAAATATTTTTTATAAATTCCATTTGAAGATTAGGTAAGAAATAAGTAGAATAATAAACATATTGCAACAGTTGGTATCCATAGGAAGTAAAATCAATCAATCAATATATTTTTATCAAAATCGAAAAAACCCAAATTCTTAAGTACCTTATTGAGAAAAATAACAATATTCATTTCTATCTTCAGATATCATCAAATAAAATTCCAATCAAAATTAATTTATTGGATTTCTAAACAATCATTTTCACAGTTTCAGTAACATTAGAATAACACATTTTTACCCATTGACTATCAATTTTCGAATTTAAAAAATTGTAAAAGAATACTTCTCAGAAAAAAAAATAGAAAAAAAACATAATGTGAAAAAATGATGAAAAAATGATTTCAATTTTGAAATTTCCTAAAGTAATTTTTTTCTTCAAATATCAATTGAAACCCTTTAAAAACACAAATATAATTCACACATTATAACTGGGCCCCGATGACTGGAAGATGGTGTATTAAGTTCATAGTTTATGTATAATACAAAAGTCTAATATTGTCAGTTCAAAAAAAAGTGTATAATAATTTTTATTTAAAAAAATAAAATTAATGTTTATCAAAATAAACATCTTTTTCAAAACAAGTAGATTAGAATGAAACAAACACAAAAAAGCAAAAAAAAAACAGACTTTTTTTAATCAACTTTTAAAAATTGTAAAGATTAATAAGATATAATTATGAATTCTCAAAACACAAAAAAAACCCAAAAATAATAATAAAAAAAAAAATGATTAATTTAATCTTGAATTAGAATTTAAACGATTTTGAGTTTTTTAGGTATTCCATTGCTTGATAAAATATTGACAATTCATTTTGTATTCGTATTCTTTCATTTTCGACTTGTTCATTTTGTGCTAATAGCACATTAAAATTTTGCTTTTGGTATAGATTTGTTACAAAAATGCCCAATATTTGCTGTTTACTTTTATTAATTAAGAAATGGCCGATAGCTTTCGGAATAAGGTCCGAGATTTTGATTTTAATGATCTGCAAATAATTAGATAAGCTTTGGAGAATAAATATCAAATCGACTTTTTCTTGGATCCCAAATACATTTGAGGATCTTTGATTAAAATTGACTTCTTGTAAATGGTTGTATTGTATTTCGTTTTGTTGGATATTGTTGTCATTGGTGCTGTTATCGATTTTGTCTTCAGCATTCATGAGAAATGAATACCAAGGTTTGTTTTTATTTGGCTTGTTGTTTTTGGTTTTTGGCTTCGATTTGTATTTCTCTTTGACATTTCTTTTTTTCTGTAGCGATAATTCTACCAAATTATAAATATTTTCTCGATCTGGTCGGATATAGTCAGGGTGGCTTAGGGTAACAACATCTGCTTCGACACTTATTAGTTTGTTTACAAAGGTTTTTGTTTTATTTTTTAAGCCCTCGATCAAAGATAAAGTTAATTGTGAAAGCCTTTTCTCTAATTTTGGGTATGGCTTAATTTCTAATATTTCCAAATTTTTAACGATGGATTTTAATTCTTTTGCGGTTAGTTCAACAACCTGTTGACAGGGCTGCTCAAGTAATAAAATTTGCTCTGATAGAATTTTTTTAAATGTCTCATCAGAAATTTGGGTGTTAAAATTTAATCCCTTTGATTTACGAATTTCAGTGATAAGCCTTTGTAAATCAATAAGCTTGATGGGATCGAATTCATTTAAGAATTTTCGAAAGATGTTTGTAAATAAATAATTGATACGCGCACCCCCGGTTAATTTATTTTTTTCAAACTGCTTATTCGAACCTTCGATACTTTCGATATAAGTATTCGCATAGATATTTAATTTGTGCATCAATACACCCGCTTGATTTTTTGAGCTAATAAAAGTTCCATATTTCCTTTGATGATCCTTTTGCTTCTTTTCTGTTTGCTTGATTTTCATTTGTACTCGATCCCGAATTTCATGTATATCTTTTTTAATATGACTGACCAATAACAATGAGAGTCTTTTACATAGAAAGACAGTCCCACATCTTTTTTTATAACTGTTATAATTGTTTCGAAAAAATTCCCTTTCTTCTCGCAGTGCAGTTTTAATTGTCTTTTTATTTTTAATCGATTGATTTGATCGATTCATGATCGGGATGTATCCTAACTTTAATGGATAAAGTCTACCTTCCAAAATGTCATTAATGTTGACACCTTTTTGAATGATATCAACTTTTGTCAAGACACCCAAGGTTCGTTTACCCTCAGGATCAACCTCTCTTGCAATCCGAAGTGCAGCGCTATTTGCGAGATCTTGATTTGCCGGAATGATCGCTAAAATAATGGATTTTGGATTCTGAATGTATTTTAATACAAGCTTTCGTATTTGTTGCGAAATATCCTTATCTTGTCCCTCAACAGCTACTTGGGTTAAACCTGGTAAATCAATTAAAGTTAACTCGGGAACATCCTTTGAAAATACCTTTGGATTTAATAAATATAATAATAATAATAATAATAATAAAAAAAGAAAATAACGATTTTTAATTAATATATTTTAAATTATAATGATATGAATAGTTGGCAAAATCTTGAGAATTGAATGTCCCAAAATTTCATTTGAATTTTTTTCAGATATTAATAAATTCACTACACATTTTTTGATTTTATTTAATACAAAGGCTTTAAATCGGATAAAGCGAAATTGTTAAATAGTATTTGTTAAAATGTTATTTGTAATTTGGGATTTTTTTTTATTTTTATTATGTTCAAATATATGTTATCATAATTTGAAATTTTTTTTTTTTTTGAAATTTTACCTTGAAATCATCAATTGTTTTGCAAATTTTAAAATGAATTAATGAGGAAAAGAATAAAGAGAGTACAAGAAAGAAACCCAAGAATTTGAATTGTTTCTTATTCATTTTGTAGGATTGAAGTCCAAGTATACAAATCCTTTTTTACTGATCTAATATTTGGAAAAATGAAAAATTTAAAATATATGGATGAGAATGAAAAGCTGAAACAAGCATGTTATCAATTTGTAATTTTTTTTTTTTTAATTTTAAAAATTGAGGTAGATTGTAAATTGGGAAAAAAATATTTGATTTTTTTTCCATTTCTCTCCTAACCGAATTCTCAAACAATTGCCCATTGACGTATTTCAAAATATTCAAAAAATATAAAAAAAATAAGATCTAAAAAATTTCAAATAGATTTTCAATTAAAAAATTAATAGAGTTATGTAAAATTCAAATTATTTACGATTTTTAAAAAAAAGTTATTTTCATGACTGAAATCAATCATTTTGATATGGTTATTACCATTGAATCTTTAATATAAGATAATGATGAAAACTTTAAAATTGAGATTTGAAAATTAATTAAATTTTCAAGTAACAAAAAGTTTATTAAGAAAGGTAATCGAGTATAATTACAAAATAAAATAAACACTACTTCACACGATCATGAAAAAATTATTTCAAAAAAAAATTTAAACATTTGCTAATTTTACACTTTTTAATAAATTCAATTATAATAAACGATATTGGTTAATAAAAGATCTTTGGATCAAAAAATATTTACAAAAGATATTTTACAATTTAAGTTGAAAAATTCAATTTTCCAGGTTCTATTAAGATTTTTTTTAAATTTAATAGTAAAAAATTTGAAAAATTATTTCTTCTTCACAGACAGGTATTTCATTTTATTATCTTTTAAAAGTATTTTAAATCTGATGAATATCTTTCAAATAGTAAACCAATTATTTGGACTATTAAAGAATTATTTGTTGTTTTAAATTGGAAAAAATATTTTTTTATGATTTTCCGTTAGGTTTTTTTTACTTTTTGAAATAAACTGAAAATTTATTGAATTTTCAGTTTATTTCAAAAAGTAAAAAAAACCTAGGACACTCTCGTTAGGTTTTCTTGAGTTTTCTGTTTATTTGGAAAATCAATAGATTTCCGTTAGGTTTTTTTTACTTTTTGAAATCAACCGAAATTTATTAAAATTTTCTGTTTATTTCTAAAAGTAAAAAAAACCCAGGACACTTCATAAATAAAATAGAAAACCTCAAAAAAACCTAGAACACTTAACAAATAAAACAGAAAACCTCAAGAAAACCTAGGCACTTGACGACACTCTACGGCACTTGAAGGACACTTTGTGTTCGGTTTTTTTCAATTTAAAAGAATTGAGTAAAATCTTTGCTTTTAATCTATTCTTTTGAATTCTGGAAAACCTAGGCACTCTACGGTACTCGACAGACACTTTCGTTAGGTTTTTTAATTTAAAAGAATAGAGTAAAATCTATATGATTTTACTCGATTCTTCTGAATCCTGGAAAACCACTGTTAGCGTTTCTTGAGTTTTCTGTTTATTTGGAAAATCAATAGATTTTCGTTAGGTTTTTTTTACTTTAGAAATAAACCGAAAATTTATTAAAATTTTTTGTTTATTTCTAAAGTAAAAAAAAAACTCAAAAAAACCTAGAACACTTCACAAATAAAATAGAAAACCTAAAAAAAACCTAGAACACTTAACAGATAAAGCAGAAAATCCCAAGAAAACCAGGCACGTGACGGCACTCTACGGCACTTGTTGTACACAGAATATTTATCATCAGTTATTTTTTTTTTCGTATTTGAGTTTTTTTAGATGATGAGAGTGTTTCCAAAACAATTAGTTATTATCTATTCAAAAAAATATCCTAAAGTTGAATTTAACCAAAATTCATTGTCACATCCATTTAAAAATTTTTACCTTCAAAATAGACCCTTTTTTCTCGACTAGAGACTTTTAAAAATCGTATTACTACTAACAACAATAAATACAACAGCCTCAAGATTTTTAAAAAATAGAATGTTGATTATATTGTGAATAAACCCAATCAACAAGGATGAACTGATAATTGGATTAATACTTTTGTCTAACTTGAAATTTTCAATTTTATTTTTTTCATACTAGTGTAGTCAATGGCTGTGTTTTTTTTTTTTTTTTATTATTATTTAAGGGACCAGTAATTACGGTTAAAAAAATTTGTTTCGAATTTGTAAAAAAAATTTTTGTACATTTTAATGTTTTTCTATAACAATTAAAAACAAACCAACATGTTATATACGATCGATCTCAAAAAATCAATAATCAAAAACGAGGAAATTTTTAGATAAAAGCGCCAAAGAGCGATACTCAATTTACAATTTGAATGGTTAGAATATATGATTTTGAAAACAATTGTGGTGATTTTGAAGTGTATCTCTTTAGCACTTTTTGAGATCTCGAAGATTTTTTTTTTTCATTTTTCTCAAATGAGTTATTCTTCTCTCTCTAGAATATACTACAAAATCCTTACTCTATCAAATATATATGGTTAAAATAACCAAAAATTGGATTAAATTGAATTAATTTGATTTTGTACTAAAATAAAACAATTTGTTTCAAATTGAAGAAATTTACATTTGGAAATTTAAAATAAGAAACAAAGTAATTTTTTTTTGAAAAATTTGATTTCTAAGAAATGAGTAATTTTTTTTTTAAAATTTGATTTTTTGAAATTGAGAATCCTTTTAAAATTTTCTTTTTATTTCTTATTGATATTTTTAGAATTGATATCTAACGAGATCTCTTAAGTTGAATTTTTTACCAAAAAGATCCTTTGGAAACGTTTTTTTTTTTATTAATTGAATTTTTTCAATTAAAAGAAGTGTAATTTGACAATACTTTTTTGGATACCAAGTAAAACCTTGAGTATGGGGGCAAATGCACGGTAAATGACAAGCCTTAAGAAAATTAAAGAAAATTTATAAAATTTTCTTTAAATATCTAAAATAATAAAAAAATGCAGTTGGGTTTTCCAGAATTTAAAAACAATATGAAATATCAATTAATTTTTATAATTGCTAATGAAAAAATGAATAAGTTATGGGTAAAATGATACACATTAGATTAGGGTCAGTATATATATTAACTATATCTTACAAATATAATTATTTTCTTAAAAATAAAAAAATGTAAATCTTGTGAAAAAAATGTTATTTTTTTTTTAATTTGAAAGGATTTAGTAAAATCAGAGATTGTACTTGATTAGTTTTACTTGTAAAAAAAAACAAAAAAACATAGGTACTTTACAACACTATATAACAATTTCGAAAACCTAAACTCTTACCCATAAAAAATGTTCTCAAGAATTTTTTTAGAATATGGCTATTGAACTCATTTTGACAGATTAACATTCGATTAAATGTATCAAAGGATCAATTTTTATGAGGTTAAATATATGTTCAAAAGTTTTATACTCACAGGAGAGCATGCTTAACTGGAGTCTTAGCTAATTTGGCTGTGATCAAAGTATTGTTAATTTTATCTCTCCTAGTTAAATCCATCAAAAGAGAGAACGAAAAAGAAAAAAGTCGAATTTAACTAAAAAAATGCTCCCAACACGTTTGTTGTTTTATTTTTGATCATTTTTTTTATCAATCTATAATTCAGTAAAAATTTTATTATTCACAAAAAATAAAAAAAAAATTTAATTTCAAAATTTACCAATAAAAAGATTATTCAAAAAACAGATCTTTTGAATGAAGAAGAAAATAATAAGAATTAATTGTCAAATGGAAGAAAGAGAAATGAATTAAATTCATCGCAAGAAGGGACTGAAAGAATTTAGAGAAAGTTCAATACCAAAAAAAATACCTTAGATTGATCAGTACTATCAAAAAAAACGTTGGTAAGAATTTATACAAGAAGAAAATAATAATAACAATAATTAGATTATGGATAATATTATCAAAATACCATTTAACGCTTTGAATTTGTTAACATCAAAATTTTTCACAAAGTTAAAACAGAGAAATGTGCACCATTATAAATGGAAAATTTATCAAGCATTGTGTTAATGTTTATTCATATACTTTAAAATATAATTTGCCCATTAAAATATTCCAAAATTTCCTGATTTAGACTTGATTGAATTTACAGTTACAAATAATGTTTTAAATAACAAATAATGCTTCAAATAACAAATTAAGGAAAACAACATGAGGATAAAAAAAAACAAGAAGAAGAAGAATTATTTATTCAAAATTTAAAGATAGAAGAACCAAAAGACTTTTTAATTTTGGCTTTTTGGAGTTTTTCGAAATTCGTAGCTTTACGAGGCGGGAAGTGTAGTAAATTACTTAATAAACAAGGAAAATGAGACTAGAAAAAAAAATTAAATAAAAATACTTTTTAGTTTATTTTCTGAATGTTCTTAATTATTTTCTTTTTTTATTGATTAATTATATTGAGTCTCAACAAATAACCCGCATTATTCGAAACCGTTACCCCAATAATCACACTAGATAAAGTCTTTACAAAAAAAGAACGATATCTCACCCACTACGATCGCTATGAGATTTCTCGGGTTTATTTTCAATCACAACGCTCTCTAAAATAACCGACTATTTTGTCACTACTAGCAACATACAGATAAATTCAAAATAATTTGGAAAAAATTTTGCTTTGCTTTCATTTTTGAAATTTAATAAAACTACTTTCAAAACTGTTCTTTACAAAGGACTTTTTGAAAGATAAATTAAATTTACAAAGTTTTTTTACATTTGAACCCATAAAAAGTTTTATTCAAAGCTGAGGTAAAAAAATTACCAAAATGTAAAACGAAGTAAAAATTATAAAATATTTATTTGAATTTAGCAGTATAATGGGGACTATTTTGTCAAACATCGGAGAATAACTCTATTTAAAAGATTTTTAAAATAAAGGAGTTAATAGCGGATTTTGCTTCACTCACAATATATGAATATCTATTTTTAAAACTCGGTAAATTATGCCAGGAAAGATAATTGTTTTTTAGGAGAAAGCTTCTAGTCAATATTAAATATTTTAATTTGTTAATGAGGGCTTGTGACCAGCCCCTTTTCGTTTAATTTACCGAAAAGTCGATTTCACTCTTTGAAGTATAAAAGCGTGCTTCTCTTTTTTTGCTTGACGGTGAGTGTTTCTAAAGTTTTTTTTTTTTATTTTAATTGGATACAACCAATCTTTCAAATTTTTAGAAAACAAAATGAAAAAATATTTCCCTCATACTCCGATTTAAGTTGTTTATCAAAAAGAGAGGAAAAGATGGGAAAATTTGAAATAAAAGTAAATTTGAGTATTAGTATTCATATTTGTTTAATAGTTTATATTGTTTCTTACATTATTTTTTTGTTGTTTGGTCAATAAAAAAAAATTAAAAAAAAATTATCGAATTGTGATTGATAAAAGTGGCGCAAAAATAAAAAGAAAAGAAAGTGGTGTTAAAAAGATCTTTTACGTTTAACATTATTTCATCTGGAGAAATATTTTTCCCTCTTGTCACTTGTTTTGTTCTTCTTTTAATTTCGGATTTGACTCCTTTTAAATTTGGAAAGGTCGTATTTTCATCAGAGCCAAAGTACGCATAGGTTGTTTGGTTAGAGGGTATAGTTGATAATTGTAAAACAAGTGGCCTTCTTGTTACAATATCATCACCACTTTTGTTGTGTGTAATTTAATTTCGTTTTTTTTTTAGAACAAATCAATTAATTAATAAATTCAAAATTAAAAGAGAGATTGAAAGGAATTAATTTTTGTCTTTACACAAAAGAACAAAATCAAAAATAAACAAAGAAGAGAAAGAAATCATTGTTTTTGATTGTAATTAATTGTTCCTTGAAATTCCTTGTTTCGTTAACCAAAATTATATTCAGTTACGATCCAAATTTATCTTTATTAATTGTGAGTGTCAGATCATCTTTTTTGAAGAAAATAAATTGGTCAAAAGGAACAGAAAAGATTTTGTCAAACAATTGAAATTCAAAGAGTTGAAGTTTGAATAGGCACCTAAAAATAAAAAAGTGCCACAAGCAACGAAAAAAAAAAATTAAACAAAAAAAATAAAAGATTACCGTGGCAAGAAATCTTTCCCAACGATATTTTCGAGAACTGACGATTTCCCTGCACTTTGCTCTCCTACAACTACAATGCTTGGTAAAAGAACACGGGACGATCCTGCTTGGTTCAGAATTTGTCTTAATTTATTTACTAAAGGAATCAGTTTGTTCATACTGCTTGAAATTAAAAAAATGAATTTTACAGAATTCTAAAATTGTTTTTTCGTTAGATCCAAACAAAACCCAATTACTTGAAAGAAAGTTCTTTTCTCTCTTTTTGTGAATGGTTTTCTATTTTATCATCACTTTCAATCTTATTAGTATTTGAATTATAAATGGGAAATATTTTCATTTCATTTTGATTTCCTTTCTTCTTTAAATACAACACAAAAAATCCCAATCTTCTTCTTGTAAACTCTATTTCAAAAAAAAAAATCATGAAAAGTTTTTCCTATTTATTATTCGATTACCAGTATTATTGTCATTTTCAACCTTATATTTATTAGAACTTGTAAGTTAAAGTGTGTAAGACTGACTCAATTTGAATTGGTTTATTATTTTTTCAAATATTCTCATCATTATCAAAGACTATTTTTTTTGGATGTGAGTTTTTTAAAGGCTTTGTAAAATAAAAAAATTTGCAAAAACTTTTGAAAAAATCAAAATAAAAATTTGAAAAAAGTATATTCGAAAAAGAGTCTTCAATACTTTTATAGCTGTTTTAAAAAAGTGTGGACTCGAAGTTTTATAAGTAGGGCTTAAACTGTCTAATTCATATGTTTTAATCAGTTCAGTCAACATCTAATAAAACTTTTGGTACACACTTTTCTAAAACAGCTGTACCAAAATTTTGTTTTTTCAAAAATTCAAAAACTAGTAAAGTAGTTATACCTATATAATTAATTCAAAAGTTTTAATAAAATTTATATATTCCCAAGAATTTAGAACAAAAATAAAGTAAAATTAATAGATTTATAAAAAATAAAGTATTTTTTTAAAAAATATATACTCTACCTCTGATTTACTTTTTTTAAAATTTATTTGGTTATTTTTTTTTTGTTTTTATTTGAAATATTCATTTTTTTTTTTTGATTGATTATAAAATAACTTTTTGATACAATAAAACTTATAAAATAATAAGTAAAATATAGGTTAACTTTTCAAATTTTTAATACTAGATTATATCGTAAAATCACATTTAAAATGTTTCTAGATTTTAAACAAAAAAAAAATCTTAAACATAACCCAGATCAAACAAAATATCCTAATTGCCACTGAAATAAAAGCTGTATTTTGAATTATTAAGAGTAGATTCAAAGATATTGGATTAATAATGAATTAATTTGAAAGTAAATTTTATCATTAAAAATTAACTAGGAACATATTATAAAAAATATTCGTTCAAAAATATTTTTCATCCCTTTTGGAATTATTCTTGATTTTTGTGATTTTAATAATGTTTAATAAAAATTTATGGAAAAATAAAAAAAATTATCTTGAAATTTTATGTAATTATTATGTAACGAACAAAAAATTTCTATTTTTAATGATTCAAACACGCCACTATTCACTTGAATTTTAAGGAGGTTATAATCCCAATATGACCTAAAATATTTTAATAAATAATTTATTCATTATAAAAGTTATTTTAATATCACCAGTAAATAATTGTTTATCTATTGATTAACTATAGAAATATATATTTTGATTAGAAATTATTATAAATATAAAAAAAATTAGTAATGGTTAAAAATAGAGAAAAAGAAAAAAGTCAATTATTCATCTGACTCGAACTCATTACCAAATCAGTTAAATTTGAAAAAAATTCTTGTTGAAAAAGCTTAAAAATATGATAAGAAAACAATTATTTAATTAGTGTTTTCATTGTTAAATTCGGAAATTTTTTCAACAAGAATTTTTTTCAAATTTAACTGATTTGGTAATGAGTTCAAGTCAGATGAATAATTGACTTTTTTTTTTTTTTTGAATTTTAACCATTTTTTAATTTTTGACTTTTTCAAAGCTTACAATTAAATAAAAATATTATTGAATAAGAGAACATAGATCAAAAATTATTTTATTAATATCTGTATTAATTTAGATTGACAAATTCAATTTTCACAAATATATTTTTCAAATTTTTACTAATAACATAATTCAAAAAAAAAAAAAAAAAATGATTATGAATATTATTTTATTATCTTTGAATAATATTTAAAAGTTAATTTATTTTGTTTTTAATTTTAGAATTATATTTTATTGTATTATTTATGTATGAATTTTTAATTGGTTTGATTCTTCTTTATTAAATAAAATAATTTTACAAAATTATTTTGTGTTTTATTCATTTTCTTTTGTTTAAATTGATGTTTATAAAAATCATTTATATTAAAAATTTAGTTTTTTTACAAATAAATAAATATAATTTTTCTCGTGATTTAATATTAATTATAATTTTATCTGAAAAAATTTAAAAATTCTCATTATTGTCTTTTTATAATTGATGTAATTTATTATAAAATTTCCAAAATTATTGAATGATAATTATTAACAAACCAATATATTAAAAGTTTGAATTTTATTTGTGAAAAAAATACAGGACATGAAAAAAATACCCGATAAGATTTTTAATTGTTAATATAAATCAAATTGACATTTGTTGTTTAATTACAAATATTTTCAACCAAATCCTTTTTTGATAAGAACCAAACTTCTTAAATTCTCTCACCCACTTATTAGAATGATGATTAATTAAGTTTCTCTTGTTCAAAACACTATTCAATCAATTAAAAAACAAGAATAAAAAAGATCATTTTCCAAACTCTAGTAAGCCTCAATAAAACTCGTTTTTTTTTTTTTTTTTTTTAAATAATCAGATACTTATTTTATCAAACAATTAATCGAGAATTCTATCGATACCTCTTGAATGAACTTTCGGGAGGTTTATTACTGAGTTTAGAAAAAATATTGGTTGAATTATAAAAAGGATTTGCATTAAAACCTTCTTAATATTTAGCAATTAAAAATAATGTCCTGACTTATTTTCATGTCAGGTATTTTTTTCAATCCCATAATTTTTAATCACAAACGAAATATTTTCTTCAAAACTTATTTTTAGGCAAGTTTCATTAATTCAAAAAATTAAACCCCAATTCAATATTTTTAACACACCAAAATTCGATTTGTGAAAAAAAAAAACTTATTTAATCAATTCAAGAAGATTTACCAAAATAGAACCATTCATAAATTGAAAGGTTAACACTTGTTTATAAATTACAATACTCACAAAACAATAAATAAATAATTATCAATACAAATAAATCACGGGTGTGTTAAAAATTTTGGAGAGAGCAAAACAAAAAAATACATTAGTAAATTTGTTGAAATTTTATTTGGAATATTGATTGATCAAAGGTTAGATACTACCAACTAATTTTATTTGAGTTCTTCTATTTGGTACAACTCAACTTTAACCTAATATCAATGGTTGTAAAAAATTTTGATCCAACGAATTAAATTACGTAATTCAAACAATGAAATGAAAACAAAAACTAAAAGATGAAAAAATGATTTTCATATTTTACAAAAATCAAAATTATCTCCAATTTCAATGAAATTGTATTATTGTGATTGTTTGTAACTTTTTAGCTGTGTGGAAAATTTTGAATTTTAGTTTAGATCACATTTTTAAATGGATAATGGTATTAAAACTAAAAAAAAAAATGAAAATAAAGGTAATTATTTGGTTTGTTATTTAAAGGTATATCAAAGCATAAGTGATTGACTTTTTTTTTTTTTTCAAAAGAAAATTTATAATCTAAAATCATTACGCTTTCGTTAAATTAATAAAACAATTTAATAAAGGATAAAATTATTTTGAAAAATACCAATCCTTTTCATTATTTTTTTTGATTTTTTTCATTTTTTTATTTCCAAACTTTCTTTCAATACTGTTTTAACTTTCTTCTTGTTCTGTCTACCCTTTTCTTTCTTTCTTCTTTTTTCGTTCTTTTTTTTCTTTCTTCGTTGGCTTGTTTCATGTTTTTTTTGTTTTCTTTTTTTATGCAAAACTTTCTTTTGCATCTTTAACCAATCTAAATGACGTAAAGAACTGGAACTTAATTTAAAATCATTTTTATCAATGTACACAAGATTTTGGACATAATCGATGACTACAACCTCCAATTCTTGAAGTTTCCTTTCCTTCCTTATACGATTCACATGCTCGGCACCTCTTCTAGTTTCGTATGAAACGACAATAGCATCTATATTTGTTGCTGTAACCGATGGACCAAATGCATCTTCCAATTTCACAGTCTTTGTTTTGTTTGATATTAATATTTTTTTTTAAAAAAATCATTTTATAATTTATTTTAGGATAATTAAAGAAAATTAATTTAATTTTTTTTGATTTTATTTTAAGGAAAGAAAATTTTCATTTTTTTCTAAAAGAAAAAATCAATAAAAAGTATTTTTAAACTTGTAAGGAAAAAAAAAAAAAAAACAAAGAAAATTGATTCAAATTTTAATAATAATAAAAAATTAGAATGAATAAAGCAGTTTTAGCAAAAGTTTGACACAAAAAAGTTTTTCAATATACCCCTAAAAATTGATCTATTGAAATTTGTCATCTATTTTGCCGATGCATTGAAAAACTTTTTTTTTCAAAACAACTACCCTAATAAAAAAACTTTTTTTAAAACATCTATATAACATTTTTATAACAAAATTTCCTTTTATATGAGATTTTTTCAATATTTTTTGAAAAAAATATTCTTATAACAGGCTTATAACAGGTTACACAAGTTATAACACATTTTATGACAAACATTTATGTTATAAAAGTTGTTATTATAAAAGTTTATTTCATTTTAAACGTTTATAACATCTTTACAACATGTTTATAACATGCTATAATTTTTTTTTTTTATTAGGGTAATAATGTGATTTTTAATAATAATTGAAAATAATTGTATCAAATTAAATTTATTAAAAATTGAGAATGTATGAAATTTATTCGTTATCCATAAAGTTAATCATATCTGAAAATTTTGAAACTAATTAATTTTTTAAAAAAGAATTACGGTCTTTTCAAGGCTACCTTGATATTTTCTATAAAACAAGTTTCATAAAAAAAAAAAAAATACTGCAGCCTTGAAATGGATGTACTACTTTTTATTTACGTGTTACCATGATATGGTTTAATTCAATTTAGAAATTATTATCATGACAAATTTAATTTATTGCAAATACAACGTGGTTGTTTTTTTGTTTTCTTAAATTAATGAATTAAAAAAATTTTTTTAAATTGAATAATTGATATATTTTTGAAAAAAATCTGTTAATATAGGTTTTGATTTAGAAAAGTGGAAAAAATTTAATAAAAGTATAAATATTAGTATTTGTATTGATTTTAAATTATGATTTAATTTTGACTTATTCTTAGATTTAGTTTTTGATATTCATTATATTATTAAATGCGTTAATTGGATATCCAAGAAGCAAGTGAATAAAAAGAGAAATGAATGAAAAAATGAATAAATAAATAAATAAATGAACAAATGAATGAATGAAAGAACGAACGAATGAACAAATGAATCAAGAAAGAAACAAAAAACAAAAAAAAAATATACAAATTAATTAATTAAATAAAAAAAAAAAATTACAATAATATCAAGATTTGGATTTATATATTTAACAAATCTTTCAACATTATTTCTTCTGGTTTCATATGATTCTATTAATTTAGAAAGATACTTTTTCCCTAATAATTTTTCCCCATCTGTAAAAGAATTTAATTAAAGAAAATAAAAAATATTAATTAATAATGGATAAAAAAATTCTGAGTTATAAAAATAATATTTAAATAATATAGCTATTTTTTTTTTTTTTTAATGAAAAATTTTACCTGTTACACCAATAATTATTCTGTCTGTGGCCGAAAGTGAAGCAACAGTCAATAAGGCTCTGTGACCGCTGTGTAATCTATCAAATGTACCCCCTAAAATGACACCGGGATAACTTGGATTGGAGTCTTGGTTTTCTTCTTTTTCAACAACTTGATCAGAATTGTCAGATCCTTCATCAGCTGAAGACCAATCAGATAAACTATTCGTTGAAAAGGATAAAGGAATCGATACTGCTGTACATTCCTGGTATTCTAATGGTTCATATTTTTTTTCCACTCGGGATTCATTTATTTTGTTAAGATTCTCTTTCCCTATTAAAATAAAATAATTTTACATTAAAAATTATTTATTTTGTTTGGGTTAATTATATATATATCGAAATTAATAAATTAGAATAATAACTGTCTTTATTGTTTTGATTTGGAAACAATCACTTTGTTATGTTATGAGTTTGGCCTGGAAGAACGAGAAATATGAGATTGTTCGAAGTGATATAAGATGATATTGAGGGGTTAGAAGAAAGAGGATTAATATCCTCTTAGCACTAATACAATATCATATTTTGAGTCTGGAATGGGATCCAAAACGAGGAATTATAACAGGTTATTTTGAACAAATGAAACAATATGAGTTGATATTTATTTTTTTGGAACTAAGGATCTAACTCTTCACAACAATAAAAAAACAAACAAATTTAAACAAGTAAAAAGAAATTTGTTATTTTTCAATGGTAGTTTGAAGAACTTTTTCTTTAAAGGATCTTTTTCTCCCAATTGAGTTATCGAAAACATTGAAGTTAAATTTTACATTTTCTTCATTGGGAACAAAACTTGGCTTAAAATCCCACAGAGACAAACTAGATCATCCAACTTTTCAAATTGTCTCTATTTTCACTTTTACTTCATGCTTGCTAAGAAACATACGAAGGCGATCAAACTTTAAAACCATGCGTATATTATGATCTCTTAACAGTGACCGATTTTGAGTATTCCTCTAAAAATTCTGAACTTTACGTAGCAAAAAAAAATGTTTTTTTTTTTTTTTCTAATTTTTTGAAATTTGTAATTGTGGTGTTTTTTTTTCATTTTGAAATTCTTCTATTAGTGTTATCTTCTCTTTTCTTTTTTTTTCGAAGAAAAAAAGAGATCAAACATTTTTTTATATTTTTTTAAAAATGATATTGATTTCTTTCGAATGAAAACCAAAAACGCTGCTTGATTTTTCGGCATTTCTTTTAAACAAAAAAAGGGAATCCATTCAATTTCCAACCTTTACAGGAATAATTGAAGGACTTTAATCTTTGTAGTCTATTGATCAAATAATTGGGTTCCTTGAACCAAATTAATTTTCCAATGTATAAATCCTTGAGCGCCACGATCTTTTTGAATTTATGAGATTAAAAAAGTAGTAAAAAAATTGGTTCAACACTTCAAAAATAACTATAAAAAACATTTTTAAAGTAGAATTTTCTTTGTAAAATACTTTTTATTTGCCCCAAATTGAATTGAAAATTAAAAGATCGGAAAATTTTCAAACTTTACCTAATAACCTAATGATTTCCCTAAATCTTTCCACAGTGGCTACAATAATATCCTATTCTTTTTAATGTCCTAATCTCTTTCTTACCAGTAGTTATCAAGAATTATATACTTTTTATTTTTACAATTAAAAAGTTTGCGTTTAAAAAAAATACATAGTAACTAGATAAGATAATTACCTCATATTATACAAATAATTTTTGAAATTGAAAAAAAAAATTTTTAGAAATTTTTATCAGTGTCTAATACCAATCAAAAACTAACCAAACTATGATGTACGATCGATCTCCAAAAATCAAAAATGAAAATCTAGGTAATTTTTCGATAAAAGCGCCAAAGAGTGACACCCAGTTTACAATTTAAATGGTTGTGAATTATAATTATAATTTTGAAAACAGCTGTGTTAGTTTTGAAGTGTCTCTCTTTGGCGCTTTTTCGTGATTTTTCATTTTTTTTTTTTTTCCTTTTTTTGTTTTATTTTTAAAATGAGTTATTTTTTTCTCGAAAGAATGTTTAAAAAATCTTTATTTTGTCCAAATATAGAGGGTTACAAAATAACCACAAATTAGATTAAATTGAATTAAATTGATTTTGTATTTCAAGAAAGCAATTTGTTTCAAATTGAAGAAATTTAACCATTTGGAAATAGAAAATGACAAAAAAAAATTGGATTTTTTTTTTTTATTTGATTATTTTTAATTGAGATTTGCTTTGAAACTTATTTTTCGTGAATTGAATTTATTAAGAATGATACCCAAATAAACTTTTTATATTTGTTTTTTGAATTTTATCCAACGAGATCCTCTAATTTTTTTTTTGTTATTTGAATTTTTTTTAAATTGAGAACCCTTTTAAACTTTTTTTTTTTTAATTGCATTTTGATATTGATTTTTTTTTTTATTTGAATTTTTTGATTTATAAGATTCTATGAAATTTTTTTTTTGTTATTTGAATTTTTTGAATTAAAAGACTTCACTTTAACAATGCTATTTTTAGTGGGAAGTCACTCTTTGAATATGGAGCAAGTTCAAGGTAAGTGGATGAACAATTAATAAATATTTGAAAAAAGAAATTTACAGTTCCAGGACTTATTAGTGCACACAATAAGAACACATAAAAGGTTAAAAATAATCAAAATAAAGCACATACAAAAAAAAAATAGCACACAAAAAAAGATTGGTCATAATAACAAACACTCTTTTTTTTTTTTCAACCCAAACAATAATCCAAAAAAAAATTATGTGCCTTAATTTTGGGAATTGTGCCTTATTTAAATTTTGCTTTTTATGCCTTATTTGATTAATTAGAGTATATGTTAAAAAGTTCTCGAACTGTAAAGGTTTACCCTTTGTTTTACAGCTGTAATGATTTATTTTTTGTTTTTTTTAAATGATATTAATTTTGTTAAACATTAACCATGTTTCCATTTAATCTCTCCGCTTCAATATCAATATTTTGGTTTCTTTGTAAAACTTCTTTACACAAAACTTGTCTTAACCTTGGCAATGTTTCTAGACACTAGAGTCTCAACAACTTTAATTAGTATCAAGAATTCTTTTAATTACAAAACTGGTATTTGAAATTTAAATTGGATAAATTTTCATCTCGTTTTTTTTTTCAAAATCATAATCATTCAATTAGGATTTTTATTTCACACAAAGTATCCCAAAATATTGCATAAAACAATAAACAAAGAGCCCAAATTCCAATCTATCTCTTTGAATTTTATTAGTCTAGTTGGTAAAAGAGGAAAATGAAGAGAAAATTTTGTACTTTTTATTATTGAAATACCAGCAATTCTCCAAACAAACCCAACTTGATTGAAATTTTGGATCCAAAATTCATTTCAATTGATTTGAGCTCATTCGAAAATCAAATTTACCCAAAAAAAGTCAGCAGAAATAGGATCTTTGAAAAAAAACAGTAATTTGTTGTTCAGAAAAAAAGGAACTTGTATGAAAAGAAAAATAATTTTGAACAAGGCAGAATTGGAATCAAGCAGATCAATGATACATTCTTGATACAAGAGAAGATAAGATGTGAAAATTTGTCAAAGTTTTAACTTTTTCTTGACTTGGAAGGGTTGGTTGTAAATTCTTCATCCTAATAAAAAATTTGAAAAAAAAAAAAAAAAAAAAAAAAAAAAAGAAACATACCAAGTTCTTCTTCAAGAGAATCAAAAACAACTGTAATCATCGAGTGGTTTATTAAAAAATCACTTGGGTTTTCCATTGGAATTAAACAAACTTCTAATTGCGGGTTCTTTAAAGTTGCAACACTATAATAAAGAATCAAAATTTTTTGAACAAGATCAAAATTTAATTCAAGAAGACTTGAGATTCCAACAAACAGTGCCTTTTCACTTTTACCAACGCTTGTATAAAGAAGACCAATATTTTTTTCATGGTTTAGTACATTGTAGGGATCACTTGGAACATTAAGAGAAAGAAATCCGGTGGACATCAAATTTAATATATTTAGGATATTTGATAAAAGTGTAATTTAACAAAAATGAATCAAAAAATTTTTTCCCTAAATGTTCTCACTTGTGATATATTATTAAAAAGAAGACTTTATCAAATTTTTAATCTTTTAACAAGGGTTTAACAAATTTACTATCAAAAGAAATGAATAGTTTTCATGAAGACAGCAACCGGTAAAAAACTATTACACAATAAAAAATATTTTACGAAAATTCAACTCAATATCGTTTAAAATTTGGAATTATAAACTTATCCTACAAACCATTTCAAAATATAGTACTTGAGAGATAATCATTCACAAGATAAGTTAAAATTGTTAACTTGAATAATTAAAATAATGAGTCAAACAGTTTTCATACCTTTTCCTTGCTCACTTTTTTAATATTTCTCCAGGGAATTTAATTGTCAAATCATTTTACACATTATACTCAAATAGAAAAAAAAAAACAAGTATCCCATATTTCTCATTTTTTTGAAAATTTAACTTTGTTTTCCAAAAATATGAATCCAAACAAATTGTATTTTCCCTTGGTTACAAGATCAAAGATTACAAAAGAACAACGAACCAACCAGTACTCAAACCCTTATATCAAAAGCGGTTATCGCTACAAGTATAACTTTAGGCAATCGCTGTTTTCGATCTTGCGTCTGCACAATGAAACTATAAATATCTGGAGTCATTTGGTTTGCTTTTTTCTGGCGATTGCCTTTTACATCAAAGAGTTTGCAAACAACACGTCTGTTCTATCGCTGTCTTTCACTGACAAACTTATTTTTAGCATCTATTTATTTGGGTGCTTAATGTGCTTTGCTAATTCCACGATCTTGCATCTTTTTGATTGCGGATCGCTTGAGCTCTCGAAATTGTTGTTAAAATTGGACTTCACGGGGATTTCAACCATGATCTTATCCAGTTTTTTACCACCACTTTATTTTGTGTTTAACAAGAACGACCTCCTCAGGAATTCATATATGATTGTGATCCTCGTTTTAGTTCTCCTTCTAATCTTTTTCACATGGTTTCAACAATCCTTTTTTGTGAACACTAGATGGGCAAGAACGCTGTTTTATTCTGTAGTTGTTGCGTCGGGCTTAATACCAACGTTCCATGCGCTCTTCGTAGTGCCCTCGCCATTGTGCTGGGTCTTGTTTGCCTATATAATGTCGATGTTTGTTTCTTATTTGCTCGGTGTGATCTGCTATGCCTTCTACATCCCAGAGAGATGGATAAGGTGGGACAAACTCGATTATTATTTCCATTCGCACCAATGGTGGCATTTCTTTGTCGCAACAGCTGCATATATCCATTTCAAAATGATTCTCAAAAGTATTGACTATTATTTGTATTCCCAGATTTAAGAAGTGTGCAATTTATTCATTTCATTTAAATTCCTTTCGTTTCGTTTCAATTCCGGATTTTGATCAAACTAAAGCGGTTTTTTCGGGATGTTACTATCTTTTCTTGAAATAATAGTAAAAAAATTTTTTTGGAAAAAGATAAACGACCTTAATTTAATGAATAATAGTTTTAAAAAAGTTTAACAAAAGTACCTCGAAAACATTTGGTTGGAAAACTTAAATAGACCCATTTTTAGTACTCTTTTAAAAACTTTTTTTGGCGTAACACTCTTCTAAAATAACTTTATTTTAAGACAATTGATTTTTTCATTAATTTCTCATTCCTTATACTAGTTTTCCAGAAATAATTTATTTGTTTTGATATTAAAATACATCAGAAATTAGAATTATCCCAGAAATTACTGGAAAATTTTTTTTTTAATAAATTCATCAAACAAAAACTCTTTTTATTGATTTTTTTTTTTTTTATTGAGGAGAGGTGGTGGCTCAATAAAATTACCTCCTGTTTGCCTTTAGGTTTTCCAGAATTTTAAAGAATTGAGTAAAATCTTTAATTTTACGCTATTCTTTTGAATTCTGGAAAACCGCCGTTAGGTTTTTTTTTACTTTTTGACATATAAAGAAAATTTATTTAATTTTTTTTACATTTCAAGAATTAAAAAAAACCTAGGCGCTTGACGGCACTTTCGTTGAGGTTTTTTTTAATTTGAGAAATAAAACGACAATTAATTTAATTTTTGGTTGATTTCTCAAATTAAAAAAAACCTTCAGAAGTTTTCTCGAGATTTTCTGTTTTATTTGTGAAGTGTTCTAAGTTTTTTTGAGGTTTTCTATTTTATTTTGAAGTGTTCTAGGTTATTTTTACTTTTTGAAATAAACAGAAAATTTTAATAAATTTTCGGTTTATTTCGAAAAGTAAAAAAAAACCTAACGAAAATCTATTGATTTTACAAATAAATGGAAACCTCAAGAAAACTTATTGTTACTTTTTTATACTTATTGAAATGAAAAGAAAATTAATCAAATTATCTTTTCATTTCAAAAAATAAAATAAAAAAAAACACAATTTTCCATTATTTAAAATAATAGAGAAAAATGTTTGATTTTCCTCAATTATTTCAAATTCTAGAAAACCTAATGACATTTCAAACTTTTAATTATTTTCTAAATTTTTAATTCTGGAATTGTCTAGTTTAATTTCAACTTGTTTTTAATTTTGGAATACCAATTAATATTTTCTGATTCTTTTTTTCTAAAAGGGAGGTAATTAATTAATAAATCCAAACCGAGGATTTTTAATTATTGGATTTAACTTATATATTCTTTAATATATTTTTATTCTGATAAAATCAATTTTTGTTTCAGTTTTATAAATAAGCCTAGGGAAATGTAAGCTAATTAACAAAAATTTTGGAATTTTTTTATTAATCCAAGTATCAATATCTTTAAAATCTTGTTTTTTCAAATGAAATATTTCTAATCCATATAATAGTTGGGCTAAGTGATACAGCGTTTTAAAAAATGAATTTTTAATACATTAGATATTTTTTTTTGTTATAAGATTAATATTAATTTTTTAAAAATTGATATTAACTTTATCTATGTTAAATTTTTAATGAGTTTTTTTTTATCTTGCCAAATACCAAGATCTAAAATTTCCTTTGGAATTAAAGCATTTTTATTTTTATAATTATTAGGATTAATTTCAATAAGTACCAACTATTGTTTGGAGTGGATTATTCTAAACTCCATTCAAAAAATTATGACTCTCCTGAAATAATAAATTAGAAAACAATATAGCCTTTGGTATTTAAGAATAACTAATAATTAAATCTGATTAAAAAACACTTTTAAATCATTCGAAACATATCAAAATCTGATATTTCAAAAATTAAAAAAAAATAAAACCAAAAACTAAAAAAAATGTGTATCACAATTTTTGAAATGAAAAATACAGATTTTTTCTTACTTAACTTTAACTGAAAAATGGTTAACATGAAGATTTTTTACTCATAATAAAATTCATTTTAAAAGACATTTAATAGTTTAAATTTTAGTGATTATTTCCCATTTTAAAGATATCTTTTTTATTTTCGAATGATCTTTTTCAAAAAAAAAAAAAAAGTAAAAAAAAAGAAATGAAAAATTTCCCAAAAAGAAAAAATTGAAAAACAAAAATTTGAAAAAGTAAAAAAAAAAGGTCTAAATTAGTAAAAATTATTCTGATCCAAAAATTTGAAAAATATTTTTTTGATAAGAAAGATAGGAATAAACCCTCAAAACAACTTTCAATTAACATTATAAACTGAATCAAAATTTTTGAAAAATAGTTAATCATGATTTTAAGTTAAGTAGGAGTTATGGTGGATCCATACGGCGTCTGTCTTTTTAATTTATATCCAAAAATTTATCAACTGGTAAATCTGATATAATTTTTACAAAAGCTATTGGAATGACGATCATAATTGATGATCAGTAGATTTTCTAAAATATCAGAAACTTTAATAAATTTGCAATTAAATAATTAAAATCACATTTTTTAAAAACTTGATAACCAATTGAAATAAAAAAGATCAATTTCTCTATTATTAAACGGAAAAAAAAAAAAAAAAAGTAAAAAATATGTAAATTATATTCATATTTATTATTTTTTATTAAAAATTACTAATATTTAAAATAATACTTTAATAAATTAGGGTTAATATTAAAAATATTAGTAAAAAAATCTTAAAAAAAAACACATAATAATAATCGTTTTAAAAATGATTAATCATTATATAATTGTAAAACTTTTTCGTAAATATTAGTATTTGACTTTATCGAATCTAAAATTTGTTCTTTATAATTTGGGATTGAAATTAATTTAAAAATTTTCGTTAAATGTAATAATAATTCTTCATCGAAAACATCGAATGATTCAACTTCATAATTATAATTTTTATTGTCTAAATTGAGATCGTCTGCATTGACTTGTATAAAATTTTGAGATAAGGTTTTACCTTCGCATGCGACAAATTTTTGATCATTTTTGGCGATGATCAAATATTCAGATTGTTCATTGAGGTCTTTACATAAAAAGCATGGCTCCACTAAATTGTTCATGAAGATTTGCAATTTAGGAATAAATTGTTCGACGATTGGATTCACCAATTGCATGTTTTCCTCATTAAAGGTTGCGCCATTGGCCACGCTTTGGACCACTTTTGAGAGCAATATCAGATTTCGTCTATTGTGTATACTAGGTATTTTATCTGTGATGCCATATTTTTCGGGCACGACAATTGCTGGGCATATAAATCTTAAAAAGATAAACCCTGCCACAACGATATATTTCGAATTGGGGAATTTTTTTGAAGTGGCTGAAAATAGTTTGCAACAGAGATCTCTTAAGGCAAGTGGGCAAAGTTCTAGCGAATTTAGGATTGCATTTAAAGTCTTGATTACATATTTTTTCAACAATTCCAAGTTTTTCTTTGCCCTTCTTTTGATTGTTTCATTGATTTCATCTTCATCAGGATTAAGTACGCCATCATTGTTGCGATTACTAGTGACTTTCGTTTTTATTTGTTTTGCTATATACTGAGGAATTATTTCAAAGGATTCTTCACATTGGATAATTTCATTAATAATATCTTTTAAAGTTTTGGAAAGATAATTTAAAGCAACATTTTTGGCATAAGTATTCATCATTTTGGAAGCCATACAATTTCCTCGAAATAAAGTTCCTTCAAATTCTGTTTTCTCAACCTCATTTTGAATATTTTGTTCAATTAATATCGAATTAAATCTTTTGACTTCAAATATTGTAATTAAAGATTTTGATAGTAAATCAAGGTCAGAAATATTGACTATTTTGGAAATTGTCATTGTAAATAATAATTGTTCATTTTGTAAAACAAATAATAATTTGTGTAATTGCTCAATTTTTTTAAAGGGGATTTTCTTGGGCCGTTCGTTGCCACGCGGTGACTTTTTCTCGTTATTATTTTGTTGTTTATTCTCATTTTTATTAATTATCTTTTCAGGAATCAAATCTTCAATAAATTGAATTGATTTAATTGGTTTAACAATTTCAATGAAAGATTT
This sequence comes from Anaeramoeba flamelloides, assembly GCA_027625915.1. NCBI lineage: Eukaryota > Anaeramoebidae > Anaeramoeba > Anaeramoeba flamelloides. Next base: position 7,658,940 of record JANTQA010000026.1, read on the forward strand.
TTTAATTTCATATTCCTTTGTATTATATTGGATTTTTATTGTTTTTAATTTTATATTATTTTCAATGATATTTACCCAATTGCCCTTCTTGATCTCAAGTACACCTTCTTTATTAACAATCGATTTAAGTACATATCCTATCTCTTTATCATCATCATCATCATCATCATCATCAATCTTTTTATTCTTGTCATTGCTTTTATGGTTGTCAATCTTTGTATTCTTATCATTGCTTTTATTTTTGTCATTTTCATTATTTTTGTTATTGTTATTATTATTTTCATTTTCATTATTATTATTATTGCTAGTATTATTTTCATTTCCATTTTTATTATTATTGGTATTATTATTATTATTATTATTATTAGTATTATTAATATTATGATTTATATTTTTTTTATTTAAATATAAAATTTTTGATAATATTTTTTTTCTCCAAATTTTTAAATTAATTAATAAATGCTTATTTTCTTTAATTTCTAATTCTATTTTAGGTGATATAATTGAATATTGTTTACTATTATTGGAAATTAAATTCGATTGTTTAAAAATTTCTTTTTTTCTTTTCTTTTCCTTTTCAAATGATTGGTTAATTGATTTTAGTAAATATTGAGAAAGTAATAATTCTTTTTTAGTATCAAAATATTTTTTGTGCATAGGCGTTTGGAATTTGTGTAACTTTTCAATTAATTTCAAATTGCTGGTCAATTGAAATTTATTTATTGAGTCCTTTGCTGAAAATAATAATGAAGATTGATTTTTCTCAGGAAATTCGATTTTGAATACATTTCTTAAATAACTATTTTTCAACGAGAATTTTAAAGGTACAACGTTTGGTGACAAAGTTTTATATTTAAAATTTTGACATAAGTTTACTGTTTTAAACAATTGCTTTTTTTTATTTTTTTGGCAGTTATAAATTTTAATCAAATACCCATTAATTTCAAGATATTTTTTGGTCCATTTTGAACTAATTTTACCTTTTAAATAATAATAGATCTTCTCTTTATAAATTATTGGCAAATCATCTAATTTATTATTTTCATTTTTAATAAAATTATTATCATGAAAAGTTTCATTATCATCTTTATCATTATTTTGATTGTTATTATTATTGATAAATATTTTTGAAAAATTTAAAAATAATTCTTTATTTAATTCTTTAAATTTAATACAAATTAATTTATTTTTTTCTAATTCAAATTTTGTTAATTCATCCTCAATATTTGAGCAAAAAATTAATTGATTGTCATTGTCATTGTAATTGCCATTGCCATTTTCATTTTCATTTTCATTTTCATTTTCGGTATCATCAAAGGGTTCTAAAATATATAACCAATTCCAATCCATCAAATAAGTATTTTGGTTTTCTTCTTTTATTAAATTATTCTTATAATTGTTACTATTACTATTGTCATTATGTTTATTAACGTCATTATTTTTAATTTTATAATATAGGGCAATCCCAAAAATTTTCTCATGATTAAAAACTTTATTTTTAAATTTAATTTTAGCAATTTCAATAGCTATTCTATTTTTCCAAATATTTAAATGGTTTATTTCTAAATTTAATTTATTTAGGGTTGTTTTCAATTCATTTATCGAAAACAGGTCATCATATTCTGTATAGAATTGAAATAAATTTTCATCTCCACTTTTTAATTCTTTAGTACTAATTATTTTGTTTTGGATCCAAGTTAATAAGGAAAATAGATGATGCAACTTAAGTTCTTTCGTAGTCTGATTATTTATTGAAAAAAAGAATAAATTAATAAAATTTTTTAAGGCGATCAATGAAGAATACCAGTGATTATAATCCTTTTTTTTGATTAAAACCTTTTTTTGGAAATTATCAAAATTGATCATTATTTGGTGTTGATATTTTTTATTTTGGATTTCACTGCTTGTAATGGAATTCACATTTCTTAAATCAATAACATTGATTAAATCTTCTTCTTGGTCATTCTCATATTCCAGCAATAGCCAACCCTGCAGTACCACCCATCTTGTCACCAATTTGCTACTTAGAGACCTTTGCGAATTAACAAATAGAAAGCCCGAATAAAAAATCGGGAAATTTAATATGTGGTCAGGGAATATTAGCCAAATTTTTAAACATTCCTTCGCCATTGCGATAGCCTTACTTTTATATTGAGTATTTAAATTCACATTTTCAAAGAGAAAATTGGTTTGGAATTGCTTTGCATTTTGATCATTAATGGAACGCGTCTTTCGAATATTAAATAATTGCTTTATATTATTATGAAAGGTATTTTTTTTCAAATAGATTTTGATTATATCATCATCACCCTTTGTAGGATCTGCTATTTGAACTTTATTTGATGGGATAATGCCCGTTTCCTGTGTATCCAAATTTTGCACTTTTAAAATAATTCCTTTGTTTTCTAATAATAATAATAAATCGTCCTCTTTGAAATTAATTCCATTTTTTGTTTGTGCTTTATAATCTTCCAAACAAAAGACCTTTATTTTTTTATTTTTAGTTTCATTTTGATAAATAAAAGAGCTATATCTTGAAATAATAAACTTTCTCCATTTTTGTAAATCATTCATCCAATTTTGACATAATATCATTCTTTTATCTATATTTTGATTTATTTTCTTTTTCATATTTTGTTTTTCTTCCACATTATTATCATTGCTTTCATTAGTATTCAATTTGCAATCGTGATGACTATTATTATTGCCGTGATTGCTATTAGCTATTTTGGGTGAATGTTTCTCTTGGGTTTCCTTTTTAAAATATAAATGAGAAAAGATTATTGACTCATTAATTATTGCTATTTCAAACCATTTGATTAGTGATAAATATTTAAATTTGATTTGGGCTTTTAATTTTAATTTTTGCTCTTTTAATGGCATCAAGATGAAATTTAAATTTATTGCAATATGCAATAAATTAATTAATTTTAGCATTTCCTTTTTAGATTCCATAAGGAAAAAGAAATTTTTGTTATTTATAAATTCAATGAAAAAGCAATTTTTGAATCCATAATTCTTATTAATTTCAACTGATTTGACATCCATTAAATTTAATATATTCTTGCATTGATTATTTTGGAAAATCAAGATGTTCCATTTATAAATGATTAGGGTTTTCGCTTGCCATTGGTTATTACCTGGCTTGGTTTCTTGATAAATAATATATTGACTAAAAAAGGGGAAATAATTTATAAATTCAAAACTATTATCTTTTTTTTTTTTAATTGGCTTTGGTTTTGTTCGTTTTTGTAAATTTTGAATTAAATTATGGAAAGTGTATCTTTTCAATTCTTTTTCTTTTTCCAAAATTTCATTTGAATTCTCGTTTTTAATTTGATATTCTTCTTCCATTAATGTATTATATAAAATTGGAATAGTCAAAATTACTTTTGATTCTTTAACCAATCCAATTTTTTTATTTAGTTCAGCTTTCAGTACACCCCCTTCGGATTTTCTAATTACAACCAACCATTTATTCTTCTGGAAATTTAGCCAAGTTTCCTTTTCTTTTTGATTTTTTTCTTTCACATTTTCTTCATTCTGCTCTGAATTTAAATGAGATTCTTGATTTAAATCTTCATCTTTAGTTTCTCTCTTACTTTGATTTTCATTTATTTCTTCATAATTTTTATTTTTTACATTATTTTCATTTTCTACAGAAATCAAATTTTCTAATTGATTGGAAGTTACATGTTCGTTCTTATTTTTAATTTCAGGAGAATTATTTTTTAAAACGGTGTTATTATTGTTATTATTATTCTTATTATTCTTATTCTTATTCTTATTAGAATTAGAATTAGAATTAGAACTTTCAGTAGTTAAAGCTCTCATTCTATTATCATTTGGATTTTTAATATTTAATCTAGCAACCCGAGATAATATTTTTTTTCTCCAAAATTCTAAAGAATTAATAAAATTCGATATATTTTTAAATTTTTCATTTGGGTCCTGATTCCAATGTTTTATTCTATCATTATTAACTTTTGTTTTATTATTGTTATTATTATTAATATCATCATCATCATTATTAATATTAATATTAATATTATTAATAATAATATTATTATTGTTATTGTTATTATTATTATAGTTATTGTTATTGTTATTGTTGTTAAATTTATTTTTCTCTTTTTTAATTTTTTCAAATTTAATCCATTCAATTAATTGATAATATTTGTCATTCCTTTCTTTTTTGGTTTCATCCATTTTTAATGGTCCTAATATTAGCTGGAAATTTTTACAAATTCTAAAAATTGAAAACCAGGAAACTAGTTCTGAATAATCTAGACTGGCTAAAATAATATTATTACCTCTTTTAAATTGTAATATAAATTCCTGGTAAATTGATTGATATTTGTTTGAATTAATTTTTTTGACAGAAATCACTTGGCGTATGTCATATCCATCTATTGGTCGAAGGGAATTATTATTTTTATAAAATAATAAATAATGACTTGAAAAATGACACCAATATTTGATCATTTCCCCACCACCCGTTTTTAAATATAAATAACCAATTTTTTCAATTGGATAAGCTGTTCTATTTTTTTTTGCAATTTCAATATTTTCAAACAATTTCAAAACCATTTCTTTTTTATCCACTTTTTGATTAATTTTATTTAAAAAATTAATATTAGTGTAATTGATTATGGATTCTAATTGTTGAATGTTTTCGTTATTATAGCCATCATAATTATTATAATAAGAAGAATTACCATCATTAAAATTATAATTATTGTCATTGCTGTGGTTACTATTGTACTTATCATTGCAATTGTTATCTTGATTAGGATCATTATCGTTATCATTACAATTTTTATCTTGATTATTATCATTGGTTTGTTTATTAAAGTTACCGCGGTTGTTGTTAATATCGGTAATATTGCTTAAAAAATTATTGAAATTTGAATTTTTATTTCTATTTCTAATCTTTGTATGAATAATTATTGAATTTCTAATTTTTTTGGGACTTGATAATGATTTTAATATTAAAGAATTTTTAGGGGATCTTTTTTTATTATTTTTTTCAGTTTTTGATTTTCCACTTATTGTGTTAACATCAAAATTAATATTTAATTGCCGTTGTAATTTTAAAGAAGAATTTGGAGACATCTGCTTTTTCAACTGTTTTTTGCCCCCTTCAAGAGAATCTTTCAATTTAAAGACTTGTTCATATTCGCATATTTTGATAATTTTTAACTTATTACAAGGCACAATGCCAATTTTTTCACCTGTTTCAACCTGTAAATAAAATTCATCAATTTGTTTTCTCAATAAAAACCATTGTCTTTTTTCAAAAGATAACTCTTCGATATTGGTTTTTTTTCTTTGGTTTGAATCTATGGAATATGCTATTTCGGTTTCTTTAATATTAGGAAAATATAATCTTGCTTGATATGAAAGTAATTGGTTTTTAATATAATTCAATTCATTCAATTGATCAATCAATAATAAAATATTATTTTTTAATAAATATTCTGGATCATGTAAATAAGTAAAGAGATTTTTTTTTTTTTTTTTTATTTTGTTTGTGATTTTGATTTTTTTTATTTTCGAATTAGAGTTTTGGATTTCAAACAATTCTAATTCATTTTTCAGTTTTTTCTCTTTTTTCTCCTTTTTTATTGTATTTAATTTATTTTTCATATTTTCATCCTTTTGCTCAATAAAATCCAATAGTTGATCAATTTTATTTTTTTGATTTTCACATTCAGAAATCGGTATCGGCTTGCTTAATTTAATCAAATCAAATAAGATTTGTAGTGTGTCAACCCAGTTATTATATGTTTTTTTGTTTGTTGCAGTGAGAATGACGGATTGTAATTTTTTCATTTTGATTTCAAAGCAATTTTCTTTGTTCATTTTTGCCTTTGCATTGACAATACTAATTACATCAGATAAAGGAACAGTGAATTTTATTTCGGAATTTGGTTTTGAATTGAAATGAAATAATTGATATTTTGTGAAAAGGAAAACATCACATCTAACTTCTTTCCAAAAAGTGCTTTTATCAGAATTTGAAATTAAAAAATTTATTAGCGAGATATTTAAGTCTTTATAAAATAAGCCTAATCCTTTGTTTTTTGTTGAATTCTTTGTATTTGATTCTATTATATATATATATATATATATATATATATATGTATATTTATTTTTATAAAATTAAGAATTGAATTTATTATATGTTTATTTAAAAAAAAATTTGTTTTGTGTAATTCAAAAAGAAAAATAAACAAAATTAGTAAAATTATTTGAATAATTTTTTTTTTTTTAATTGTTCAAGAGTTTAGTTATTTCCAAAAAACAGTGCAAATTTATTTTAAATTATCATTGTTATACTGCATTCTAGCCCTAATAAAAATAATAAAAAAAATTTTATAACATGTTTTATAAGTATGATATATAGGTGTTTTAAATATTGAAAGCGTTATAAATTTCGATAGAAACCCGTAAAAATATTAAAAATGCACTTTTTTATAACATACTATAAAAAAAAATGAAGAAATTGAGAAGGGTTTTTTTTTTTTTTTGTTATAAACGATGTTCTAAAAATGTTGTAACAAGTTATAAAGGGTGTTATATAAGATAAAACATGTTATACGATGTTTTATAAATTTTGGGTATTAAAAAGCAATAATATAAGAAAAAAATTACAAGATACATCTTGTTAAAATTATTAAATATTAAAAATTATGATAGAAAACTGTTTTAAATTGTAAAACGGTTATTAAAAACATTTTTTTAAAAACGAATCGGAATTAAATATTTTCAATTTTATTTTTTTTTACTGATTTTTTTAACAAATATAAAAATTTATTTGAAATATTTTAAAATAATAAAAATTATAACAGTTAATAAAAACGTTAATATTCTTTTATTATTAAAAATCACAATATAAACAAGGCTTTTGTGATAAAGAGGATATATGATTGTTTTAAAATGTTTTTGTTTTCTTATGTTACAACTTTTATTCAATTTGGAAATAATTTTAATTTTACAAATATTTTGATTTTTTTGATTTTTATTTTCATTTCCTTTTTTACCTTAAACATAATCTCTTTTGTTCGGTCAGAATTTTTTTTTCCAATTACTGATATTTAAGTTAAAGTTGAGTTTGTTTATTATAGAAAAACTCAAATAAGATTAGCTGGTTGTATCTAATTATTTGATCAATCAATAATTGTCTGTAGAAATTTAACAAATTTCTCAATACATTTTTTTGTTCTACTCGTTTCATCATTTTTAACCACAGAGATTTTTATTTTTTTGACAATTATTTTATGTTTATTTTTGGGACTTATTGTAAATTATAAATAATTTTTAATTTTAATTTGCCAGTAGTTCTAATTTAGTAATTCTTATAAAATATATTTAATAAAATTATTTTTACAAAAATTGAATTTGGGTGTGTTAAAAAGTTTGAATTGGAGTTTTGATCAATCAAAGAAAAGCCCTTACTAAAAGATAGTATTACTGTTATTTTCCAATTAATAAATGGAAATTTTAATTTTAAAACTTTTTACCAATTATAAGTTGAAAAAAATGAAACATTTTTACAAAATCAATTAGAAATTGATATTTTGAGATATTTAATTAAGCTTTCTCCTTATTGAACTTTGAGATAGAATTTTAATTATTAATATTTAATTTTAACAAGAGTTAACTTTTTAAAGAAATCTTTAAAATTATACGAATCAAAGAAAAACCTTGATTATAGGATAGCATTTAAAAAAACTGTTATTGTATTAATTCTCGATTTTGAATTTAATCATTTATTTCTTCTTTTATTAATTGACCTTGTTTTTCATTTTCAGGTTTCTGTGATTTCTGTGATTTCTGTCATGCCGTTTCCGAACTTTCTATGATTTTTATGGTTTCTGGCATGTCCTTTCTGAACTTTTTGTGATTTTTATGGTTTCTGTGATTCTATTAATTTTTTTTCCAATTAAAAAACTTGTCGAACCTTTATTCCAAAATAACAAGTCAGATTGAAATTTTCTTTTTTTTTTTACAAGTTTTATTTGGGATAGAAATAAACCAACCAAATCAAAATTTTAATGAATAATTAGCCTAACGTTTACATAAGTCCCATTTTCTGTATTATCCTTAATTTCTTTTAATTACAAATTTTTAGTTCTTTTTGTTTTTTTTTTTTGGTATTTTAGATCTTTTGGTTTGTTTTCTTTTGTCTTGAGAAAATACCCAAAATGGTTCGTACTAAAAGAAAATTAACCAAAAACAATTCGAGTGAAATCAAAGAAATTTTAAACTGTTTTATTAAAAAATAAAAAAAAACTTACTTTTTTCATCAAAAATGGATTCACTTTTTTCTTCTTCCTCAGGACAATATTCAGATAATTTTGATTTCCCGTTATAGATTAATTGGGCGATTCCATTAGGGTTAAACCAACCAGCTACTCCATTACATTCGCCAAGCCACCAATTTTGATCAGATTCATTATAAACTTGTATGATATCCCATTTCTTAAATTTCAAAATTTGCTTTTCTTGTTCTTTGTTCTTATTTTTGTTATTATCCTTGCTGTTCTTATTATTCTCATTCTTTTTAATGTCAGCAAATTTGGTTGAAGATTTCTGATATTTTTTGTAGTCCTGTGTGTCAACAATTAATGTCAAAGCAAAGTTTGTAAGATTTTTTTGTTTGAGGATCCATAATTTGCTCAAGAGCAAGTTTCTCCAATCCAAAATCGCACGTATGGTGTTTGTGAGTTTCCTTTTGTGGATCTCCAGCTTTTTTTCTAGTCGTGATCGCTTTTTGGAGCCCTTGTTCCTGGGCGGTGTTGTCTCGGCGATCTCCGTTTGTTTTTCAAACATTTTCAATTCCAGACGATCGAGCGCAATTAACAGTTTGCGGATTAAGGTCGTGTCTTCGTCACGAACGGGCCTTTGCCCAATACGGTGGAAGAGCAAAGACAAGTTAATTGCAGTCATCCAGTCGTTTAGTTGCTCTTCCAAATACGCACGCAGGACGTACATACGATCTTTTAATAAGATCCCAAAAATATATTCTCGTTTCCAAAAGTTGTCAAGCCGAACAACATCATACACCTTCCTTAAGTCAATAATCCCCAAAGGAACAGCACCTGAATTCTGTGTATCAGATTTGTAATATTTAATCATCCGATCCTGCAAGATAAACCACCGTTTCTTCCACCGTGCGTTGTTCTTTCCTATTTTAAAGAGCCACCCGTCAATTAAGACAGGCACACGCGGTAAGGTTAGTACTTGCTCAAGCTCACGGACGCGTATCGTTTGCCGATGGTATGTTTCCTCTTTGGACAACAGCGGCGATAAGGTCTCAAATAATCTTCGGAATTGTGAACTCATTCTTTTTGCATTGTATTCTTGACTTTTTAAGACTTGGGTTGTTTGTGGTTTGTTCATCTCTTATTTTTAAAATAAAAACATGTTTTTAATTTGAAAAAAAAATCGAAAAATAAAACTCTTTTTTTTTTTATTTTCTCTTTTAGGTTTGGTCGTCAATTTACAAGACTCGTGTCTGTTTTTGAGAAGCGAAAAATTTCGAAAAAGTTTTTTTTTCCTAATTTTTTACTTCTCAGTTGTTTTCCGACTAACTGAAATTTTGTTATTTTTGTAAAGTTGATTTTTTATTCTTTGAATGAAATTAGGTCTTTTAATATTTTTTCTTCAGTGATGGATTTGTAGATTGAGTTGAGCAAATATGGAATTTAATTTTTTTTTGTTCTGGTATTTTATTTGTTTGCAAAAGACTATTTTTAATAAAATTGGGCTTATTTTAAGGCTTACAATCCCTGAAATTTGAAAAAAGATTATCTTGTGTAGGGTGTCTTGGGTTGTTAATTTGTTTGTATCTTATCGATCTTGGAGCTTGTTATGGGTTTTAATAGTAGTTCAAAATGATAATTTTTATAAAATTCATTTTTTTTTTCTCCGAAATCCGAATTAAAGAGCTGTAAGACTAATAAATTGGTAGGTGTTTAAGAATAAATTATGAATTTTGGGTTGTGGAAGAAAAATGTGGATTTGCTTATAAGTCAATTACAGTCAGTTTCACTTTTAAGGCACAAACTTTCAACGAAATTTAAGGCACAAAAAAAATCTCAAATTAAAGCACAAAATTCAGCTTCTAGTAAAATAAATTGTAAAAATTAAAATTCCAAATTTTGTGCCTTAATTTGAGATTTTTTTTGTGCCTTAAATTTCGTTGAAAGTTTGTGCCTTAAAAGTGAAACTGACTGTAACTGAATAAAATAAAATTTTTTTACAATCCCCAAAATAAACCAAACCTGATTAAAAATTTCAATTGACAACACCACAAACCATATTTTTTTATAACTTAACTCCCGATATATTAGTCTTACCCTCTTCAATTCGGATTACCGAAAAATTTATAATAAATTGTCAAAAATTTCTATTTTGAAGCACTATTTAAACCCATATCAAGCTCCAAGATCGATCAGAAACAAACAAATTAATAAGTTACTAAACATTACGCAGGATAATTTTTTTTCAAATTTCAGGGATTGTAAAACCTTAAGGATTTTCAGAGATTTGTAAAAGAGGATTATTTTAGGTATAATAGAAAAAATTTTCTTATTTTGATTCTTAATAGATTGTTCTATTATTTATAAAGTCTATTAAAGGTGCATTCAAAATAAGAAATTGTTTGGAAAATTTTCAATCAAATCCCTTGAACAAAAGAAATAACCATTTTACTGAGACTTTTAATAATAAAAGTGGTTATTAGACTTAGATGTATATCTTTCATTTTATTTTTAGATTTCCATTTTGAAATTTTTTAAAATACAACTTTTGACCTTTTTGGAAATATATATTCAAGAAAGATATAATTTATTTACTCTAATTATTTATAAAAAATTTTAACTTAACTAAAACAGTAAATTACACGTTAAATACAAGAACTTTCAATAAAATTTAAGGCCCCTGAAAATTCCCTTTTTGAAGCAAAATATTCTGATTGGTAAAATAATTTGTGAAAAAAAAAATTCTGAAAAATGTGCTTTAATTTGAGATTGTTTTGATTTTGTCCTTTATGTTTAAAATATGAACACAAGGAAATAATAGAAAATATTCATTACTTTATGTGAGAATATCCTTCCTATGAAAAATATAGATCGATTTTTCTGAATAAGTTAAAATTAAATTTTCAAGAAATAATTTTAAATTACGAAAGCTCAACATTATTTTCCTTGATCAATAATTGTAAAATCTATAATTTTAAACTTAAATTTCTGAAAGGTAATTAAAATAAATGGTTACTCGGGGTGTAATTTACACTTCCACCTCATAAAAAAAAAAAATGAGTTTTTTTTTTGTCTTAAACTTTGTTGAAAGATTGTACCTAAAAAGTGGCTATGACTGTAGTTCTATTTATTGTTTTGATTTAGGAACAATCACATATTTACCATTCGAGTTTGAACTCTAAGAAAGAAAAAAATGGTATTTTTAGAATTGATATAAAACTAGATTCAGGATTTTGAAGAAAATCTATTGGTATTATCTTAGAACTTAAAATCATATCATTTTTTGAGTCCAAAATGGATATAAAAAATGAATAATTATTGAAGGATATTGTAGGACACAGGAAATAATATTCATGGCTATCAATTTTTGAAATTGGTGATCTAATCTTTTTAAATAAATAAAAAGTAAAAAATAAAAATCAAACATATTTAACCAAAGAAAAAAAATAATTTGTTAATTTGTGAATAAAATTTGAAGAATTTTTCTTCAAAGGATCATTTTTTCCCATTAAAATTAATAATAAATCCCCCCCCCCCCTACAATCATTGTAATTTTTATATTTTAATTATGTTTTAAAGGGATAAACTACTATATTCAACTATTTAAATATACTCCGTTTCATCTTTAATTCTCTCTTTGTTAGAAATAAAGGTAAAAATTAAAAATAAAAAATCATTTTTAACAAATCCTCTTAACAATTCAATAATTTTGAACATTACTTGTAAATTTATTTAGTTTGAAATATCAAAAAAAAAAAAATTATAATTTTGATCTTTAAAATGTAATTTCTTTTTTTTTTTTTTTTGTTTTTGAAACAATCAAAACTGTTTATTATTTTCTATTTTTGATAAAAAAAGGGAGATTTAATATTTTTTATTTTTTTAAAAAAAGATATTGATTTCTTTCAAACCAAAACAAAAAAACTGTTTGGTATTTCTTTTCAACAAAGAAAGCAAATTCATTCCGTTTTCATATAGGTAATAAAAAAGAAGTGCTTTTAATTTGACTTTTTTTGGAATTTTTTTTTTTTTTTTTTTTTTTTTGGAAAAATATGTGTAAAACTGGTTTGAACTTAAGAAGCTTCTAAATTATGATTCAATCGAAAAAGGTCCACACAAAAAAACTTGAAAAGTTATCTTAAGGTAAAATAATTAATCAAATAATTCTTATTGTTCTCAAATAGAGTTGAAAAATAAAAAGATCCAAAATATTCACAAAATTGGATAATACCCCGTGCTTTCTCAAAATCTTCATACAGTATCTACAGTACCACCTTAACTTATTTTGAGATAAGTAGTTTTCTTTAATGTAGTTATCAAAAATGTATTTACTTTAGATTCCACAAGATAAAAATTTGTGCTTTTTAAAAAATAAATGTTTTTTTGTAATCATTTTTGAATTATAACAGTATTTCCCTTTTTTTAACAAATCCTGAATAAAAATTTAAGGATATGAACCATCAATCTGAAAAAAACCTATCCTCAAAAAAAAGCCACCATATATTACAAATGAAAAAAAAAAAAAATAAAATCAAAAAAAATAAGTCAAATTGTCGAGAATAATAGTCGATTTTACAATCAAAAGTACCACTTTGAAAAAAATTGTAACATTCGTTAAAATTTTTGATGGTTTTTTATTGTTTTCTTTTCATACTTTTTTTTTTATTTCAATATCTTTCTTTATTTTCTTACCTTTTCAATTAATTAATTAATTAATCTTAGTGAGTTTGTTTTATTATTATTATTTGAATATATGCCCATACGACCCAAAAAACACTAAAAATGGAAAACTGATCTAATAAATTCCATGAAAAAAATTAAAAAAACAAAATGAAAAAATAAAAATAAAGTCAGTTTCACTTTTAAGGCACAAACTTTCAACGAAATTTAAAGTACAAAAAAATCTCAAATTAAGGCACAAAATTGGGAATTTTTTTTTTTTACAAATTATTTTACTAAAACCCAAAATTTTGTGCCATAATTTGAGATTTTTTTTGTGCCTTAATTTTCATTGAAATTTTGTGCCTTAAAAGTGAAACTGACTGTAAATAAACTTTCCATTTAACTTTTTTTTGAAAACATTTTTTGCCAAAATAATTGAATTCATACTTGAAATTATATATATTATAAGATACATTATCTTGTTTTAACTCATTTACAAAAACAAATTCTAAATTATGGGAATTTTCTTTTCACAATAGAGACTAATTTGGTCTTTAAATGATTTTTTTATTTTTAAATGGTAAAATTAAATAAAAAGTTCAACTAAAAATATAAACTCTCTGGAAATATTTTCTAATTTAATATATTAACTTATTCTTTGATTTCAAACTTTTTTCAACCCCAATTTTTCAAAAAAAAATAAAAAAGTGCACACTAATTCCAAAAAATATTTTCGATATTCAAAAGTTGAGAATGTTTTTATTCTAAAAAAATTTATCCCAGTGGTTAATTGAATTAAGTAATAAGCTATATTTCGAAAAATATTAATCTGAAAAAAATAATGCTTAATTTTATTAAGGACATATATCACTTTTGGTAAAATATTTAAAATCAAATCTAAGACCTTATATAATTTCTTGATTTAAAAGCTATATTTAATGACTACTTAATGTATCCACTTTCATTTCTATATATCAAATTAATTATATCTTAACATAGCATACAGTCAGTTTCACTTTTAAGGCACAAACTTTCAACGAAATTTAAGGCACAATAAAAATCTCAAATTAAGGCACAAAATTCAAATTCTAGTAAAAATAAATTGTAAAAAAAAAATTTCGAAATTTTGTGCCTTAATTTGAGATTTTTTTGTGCCTTAAATTTCGTTGAAAGTTTGTGCCTTAAAAGTGAAACTGACTGTACACCGTTTTCCAGTCAAAGGTATCCACTTAGAGAAAGTGAATTTCGTGTGTTTAAAGGATTTTAATGAATATTAGAACAAAATTTTATATTTTGGAAATTTGAAAATTGAAATCATTTTTTCTTATTTTGTTTTGATTTTTTTTGTCAATTTTGTTTAACACCTAATTCATTTGTAAGTTTTTTTTTATTGCAAGATTGATTGTCACTTGGTAAAAATTTGTTATTGTAATGTTATTGAAACCTAAAAAATGATTGTAAAATAATCTTTTTTGATTTCTATTGAAATTTTATTTGATCTTCAATAGGAGATCAACAAAACAATATTTTTTTTCGCAGCAGTTTCCTAAGAATTTGACTTTTTCAATTTTTAAGAAAATCTATTGATAGATTAGGTTTATTTCATATTAATATAAACTATTCTTTGACACTTATTATTCTACTTTAATTTTTTTATTTGTTCTACAAAAGACAATTATAAAAAATAATTGATATTTGAAAAAAACGTTGGGCCACTTTGACTAAAACAAAGTTTATTTATTATTTTTTTAAAATTATTCAGTACATTCTCATGACCAATAACTAATTGATATTAATTAATAAAGTTTTGGAGAATTAAAAAACAATAACAAACAATATTTTTAACAAATTATGGATTAGATTTTTTTCTCAGAGTGATTTTTAATTATACATACTTACATACACACACACACACACACATATATATATATGATATTTTAAAATGTTTGGAATCTTAAAAAAACCGAATTTCCAACTAAAAATTTGATATTAGTGTTTGTTTTTATTTATATATTATCTTTATTATATATATATATAAATTAAATATTAAGATTACAAAAAAATAATGTTAATATTCTATCAATATAAACAAAGAAAAAAAGAAAAGAAAAGAAAAGAAAAATTTCCAATAATTATTTTTAAAAAAAAATAAAATTTATTGTAATAAATGTCCAATTTGTTTATAAAATAGACCATATTCAAAAAATAAAAATAAAAATAAATATTGCTAAGATAATTGTTGCATATTTTACAATTTGAAATAATTTTCTCTTGTCCGAAATCTTTTGTTCAATTTTCTTTTTCTTTCTGTTTTTTTTTTCGTTTATTTATATTAATGTTTGAAAAGAAGTAATCATTTAATTAAAAAAGATTATAAAAGTTCTGTGTTTGTTAATTTTGTTATTATTGATGTTTGAACCGCTCTAATAATTACTTTAATCTATATAAACCCAAACAAAAAAAAATAATTAAAAATAATTAAAAAAAAAAAATAATAATAATAATAAACAAAAAATATGTATAAATCAATGAAATTAAACTGAAAAAGCAAAAGCAAAAGCAAAAGCAAAAGTAAAAACAAAAATAATGTTACATTTTCAGTTTGTATAGCACACATAAAATGAATAAATATTTGTCGGTTTTTATTTTTGGCCACCTGGTAGAATTTATTTTTGATAAACTCTTTCGCACAATCTAGATCGTTACCATCATGGTAATCATCAAAACATTTTTTAAGATCATATTTTTTAATTTTTTCTTCGAACAAATCCATTTTATTAAATAAAATCACGCAGTTAGTATGACGAAAAAAGACCATATTTGAAATTTTTTTAAATAAATTCAATGATTCATGTAATCTGTTAATGCCTTCTTTTTCATACAGAGTTTGGTTATATTCGTTCATTGCTACCAAATATAATAAGATAGTACATTCTTCGAATTGATGTAACCATTTTTTTCTTTCGTTTCTTTGTCCTCCTACATCAATGATACTTTTTGTTTTGTTTTATTTTATTGTTTGAAAATTTTATAGATTTTTTTTTTCAAATTTTAAATAAAAAGATTTTTGAGGTTATTATCATTGAAAACGAAAAATATATGGTTTTGAAGGGAAGAAAATAATAAATTAAAATCAAAAGTAAAATAGAAATATGATTGTTTATTAATTACTTCCAATTGTGTTCTTTAACTTTAAATTGGATTTGATTGATTCCCGTTGTTGGAATTCTACAACTTAAAATATCTTGATCTGTAGGGATATAATTTTCACTGGCGATTTCACTAGTTTTGTCGAAAAACCTTTTTATTTATTTTTATTTTATTGTTTTTTTTTTTTTTTTTTTAATAATTATTGTGTTAAATAGAGAAAAGAAAGGATTATAAATGAAATTAATTTTGTAATAGTTTCAAATAATAATAATAATAATAAAACTGTTAAAGGTTAATTAAATCAGATTATCTTAAAAAAAAATAAAATAAAATTTTCATAAAAAGATAAACAAAAATTCAGTATTTTCAACACAGTTAAACAATTAAAAGAATCACAATAATACAATTTCATTCAAATTGGAAATAAATTTGATTTTTTGAAAAATATGAAAATCATTTTTTCATCTTTTAGTTTTATTTTTTGAATTTCATTTTTTGAATTTCATTTTTTGAATTACGTTAGATCTATAAAAAATTTTTTTTCAACGATTGACATGAGGTTAAATTTGAGCTTTTTTAAAAGAGACGAACTCAAATACAATTAGTTGATGATATCTAACCGTTTGATCGATCAATAATTGTTGGTGGAATTTAAACAAATTTACCAATAAATTTTTTTGCTATTTAGCCCATCTCCAAAATTTTTAACATACTGATAATTTATTAGTATTGCTAATTTTTTATTTTTTGTTTTGTGGGTATTGTAATTTATAAACCATTGTTAGCATTCCAATTAATAAATAGTTCTAATTTGGTATTTCTTCTTTAGAATTGATTAAATAAGATTGTTTTTGAAAAGATTAAATTTTGGTGTTTTAAAATTTTTGAATTAGAGTCTATGCCAAGTACTATTTATATCATGCTTTCCTGAATCATGTATTTGAATTTAGAGATTTTTGAATCTAGTGAGAGAGCGAATCTGGTCAATTCTCTTCAGAACCTGACCCAATCCTTAAGCTGAAGGTATTTTGTTCCAATTCTTATCAAAAGTTTTATACAATTGGTGGGAAAAGGTGTTTATTCAATCACTAATTTTTTTTAAAAATGGATTTTAACTTGATATAAAATTATTTTTAGAACTTCATTTCGAGGAAAATGATTGTTTATATGAAAACCTTTTTGGTTTTTGGTTTATACAATTTTCAAGAAATTTTAAAATTTGTAATATTTATTTATATATTTATTGTGGGAAAGGAGTAATCAAAGAAAATTTACTAAATATAAAAGAGAAGAAGAAAAATAATTAAAATATTAAAGTACAAAAATATTATATCATTTACATTACCAAATTAAAAATTATACACTGTCGTTAGGTTTTCCAGTATTTGATAGAATTGAGTAAAATCCTTGATTTTACTAAATTATTTCGAATTTTGGAAAACCGCTGTTAGCTTTTTTTTTTTTTTTAGAAAGAAAAATAAAATTTCAAAAATTTTCTTTTAATTTCTCAAATTAAAAAAAAGAGCTGTTAGGTTTTTTTGAGATTTTCTATTTTATTTGGAAAATCAATAGATTTTCGTTAGGTTTTTTTTACTTTTCTGTTTATTTTGAAATTCAATAGATTTTCTTTAGTTTTTTTTTAACTTTAGAAATAAACCGAAAATTTATTAAAATTTTCTGTTTATTTCTAAAGTAAAAAAAACCTAGAGCACTTCACAAATAAAATAGAAAACCTCAAAAAACCCTAGAACACTTAACAAATGGAACAGAAAACCTCAAGAAAACCTAGGCACTCAACGACACTTGACGACATGCCCCCTGAATTTACAAGGAGGGGTAAAAACCCGATAGAAAGATTATCAGTAATAAATAAAGATTCCATAAACTGTGATTAATAAATTGGCATTTCGCTGTCGTTAGGTTTTTTTTTTTTTTGATTTAAAAGAATGGAGTAAAATCTTTGATTTTGCTCAATTCTTTTGAATTAAAAAAAACCTAGACACTACCTCCGAAGAGTAGTGAACTATGTACCAGAATTTATATATTTTTTTACTATTTTAGGAATTTTTTATTTTCAATTTTTTCTTTATTTTTTCTTTATTACCTTAAATTTTCTAACCATAAGAACTTTGATAAAGAATTCTCGACAAGAATAATAAATTTTGTAATTTTGATTCGTCAGATTCAAGAGTTTTTGAGTATTTTTCCTAAGGATAACATTTTTAAAATTTGTAATATTTTGTCTTTCTTTAAAAGGATTTCTTTTAAACCATTTCTACTGTTTAAGGTGTTGTATTTAACTCCTTGCAGAGCATAAAATATGAATAGCCCTCCACAAATAGGCTATATCAAAAAAAAAAAAAAAAAAAAATCTAATAATTCGTAGCAAAGTGTTAGGGTTTTTAAATTTGTTCAAATGAGAAATTTTTTGAAAATTACTTTTTTCCAGATCCTCTTTTTTATTTTTGATCTTTAAAGAAAAATTCTCAAAAGTTCAAAATTTTTTTCCTTCTGTTGTCTAACTTAATAAAATTAGTTCGTTTTACCAACACCTAAAACCTTTCTAAAATCCAATAAATATTAAATTTCAATTTAAAACCTATCCGTTAACATTCAAACCACTACCGGTTTTGTAAAAAAGTGTGTAGACAACGTTTTATAAGTGGATCTTCAACTGTGCAATTCACTTGTTTTAATCTATTTGAGTAAACACTTGATAAAAGCTTGAGTACTTTCCTTTTAAAGCCAATGCAAGAAAAAATTAATGTAAAAACAAAAACACAAGCACAGCTTTTGGAAATAAAAAACGTTCTTGATCAAAAAGCAATGTTCTATTCGAAGAGCTAAAAGCAATTTATGTGGCTTAGTTAATGAGAGTCTTTGAACATTACATAAAAAATAAAAGAAATTGCAATTTCAAAAATTGTAAAAATGCATGTGCAAATTAATAACACAAACAAAAGTAAAAACCAAGCCACTTCTGAACGATACTTGTGACTATTTTTGGGATTCTCAAAAATAATTTCACCAAAGGTCTCACTCATGTTCAGGGTTTCGTTGTGTTGAGCCAAATTTCTATTCTTTGTTAATTTTAATTTTTGATCCTTTGCACCAAAGTATTAAAAAAAAAATTGTTTTTGCTGTAATAACCCAACCAATAAATGAAAAATTTTGAGTTTAATTTCAAAGTATTAGCCTTTTATCATAACAACTAGGATATAACAAAAACTTTAATAGCCCCAGAAACCAATTAAAAACATAAATTCTCAAATTGTCTTGGTTTAAAATTATTGAGCTTTGTTAAAATTTAATTTTTTGTTAGAATAGAATGCCGAGGTGCCAAAGAAAGGAAATTAAAAAAAGAAGGAATTTGATTGTGTGTTTCTTTGTCAATCGAGGAAATGAACTTCGGACATTGAAAAACAGTTTAGACACAAAATGAGAGAGAGAGAGACAGAGAAAAAAGATAAAAAGTGTAAAGCATACCAACTTGCAGAATCTGGTATTTGAAAATCATAACGTTCATCAAAAGCCTTTTTAATTGATTTGTCTTTCCAAACCGATTCAATACAATCAGCCAATTCCTCTGTGATGAACATGTCTTCGTTTTGGAATTCATTTAATCTTATAAATTTTTCTACATTTAACTAAGAAAGGATTGTTTGTTTTTATTTTTAAAATAGATTTGAAAGACGAAGAGTTTTTTTGTTTCATTTTGCCAACAAAAAAATCGGAAAAAGTTAACGAACAAAATTCAAAGAAAAAGAACGTTTTCGTGATTAAGGATCGAGTAAAATATTTTTCCAAAATTTGTAAAGTTCAAAAATTAGTCATAGACTGAAAAAAAGATTAAAAACCTTTGTTTTTTTTTTGAGTTTAATCTCTAAAGTATCCGCAACTTCAATCAACAAGCCTGTGTTTGCCCGAAGTTGCGATCGAATTGCATTTCGATAATGATTTTGGGTCTCTTCATCAAAGCCATCATAATACAGGATTTGCATTTGTTTGACAAAGGTTGACTTTCCTGACTCGCCGGTGCCCAAGAGCAGGAAGGAGATTTCTTTTTCTTTTTCTTTGCGATCTTTTTTGATTTCTTTATTGATGGTGCGATCTTTTTTTCTTTTTTCTTTTTCTGTTTTTGTCTTTCGAGAGCCATTCTTCACAAAGAACACAGAAGCGAGGTTAATTTTTACATTGCAATTTTTGTTAGTAGTTTGGGTTTTGTGTTTTGTGTTGGTTTGTTGAGTTGGTATTAATTAATTGGAAATTTTGTTTGTTGTTTGGAAAAAGAAAAGATTTGAAAAGGTTTTTGTTTTTTTTTTAGTTTTGTTAATTTTTATTTTTCATTTTGAATGAAAAAGAAGCGAAAAGTTACAAAAATTAAGTTTCCCTATTGTTGTGCCAGAAAATATGAACAAATTATTTTTTCATTTAAAAAATTTAAGAAATTTTGTTTAGAATTAAATCAAAGGTGAAGAGGAGACTAAAAAATTATTTGTTGAGAGAATTTACCATAAATTGAAAAGAAAAGAAAATTGGATCAAAAATTTGAAAATATAATTTTCGAAAGGAAAAAATGAAAAAATAAAAAATTCCCCAATTATTTGAAATAATAGTTTTAGAATTTTGGAGACAAATAGTGCCGAGAAGATTTCTAAAATCAATAACAACAAGAGAAGTTTTACGATTTAAATCTTGGTAAAGAAAGTTTTTACCAATTTAACCTTTTGTTTTTTATTTGACAAAAATTTACCAAATGAAAACTAATCTTTGGTTTGTTAAAAAAAAAATCAAATCGAATTAACGGATGCGGTTTTTTTAGAGAGAATTAGAGAGATCTAGTATATTTGTATTGATTAGTAGACAAGCAATTATGAGAAAGGATTCAAAATAGGTTTTACAATTAATTATTACTTTTTGTCAAGGTTTGCAAATTTCATAATAGCAGAATAGCTAAGTTTATTTTAAGGGACTAATCTCTTTTATTTTTTTTCTGACCGAGTTTTTAATAAGGATTCCTTTTCTAGAAATAAGTTTAATATTGAAAATAAATAGAGTATTTCAAATCTAAGTAATTGGCAAAAAATTTTCTCAATTTCTATTAAATTTAGGTAAAAAAATTTAATGGAGACTTTTTTTTTACGGTTTACAATCCCTGAAATTTGAAAAAAGATTATCTTTTCCAAAATTTCAGGGATTATAATCCTTAAGGGTTTTAAATTTTTTCTCAAAAATGATTGGTAACTTCGAACAAAATATATTTGTGTTGTTAGACAAAAAAAGACTATTACTTTTAGTCAGATTGTAATTGTTTATTTGTTATGTTGAAGAATATATGTGCTCACTTTTTTGAAAAGTTGTAGGATACCTAACCTAACAGTCATATTTTTTTTTCTCTAAATTTTTGAGATATCCTAATTTAAAAAATCCCATAAAAGATTTGTAATTGTTACTATTAGGAAAATTATTGTCAAATTGCAAATATTTTCAACAAAATCCTTTTTATATAAATAACCAAATTTTTTATGAACTCAGTCATAAAATTACCCAAAGTTGATTAAAGTGGGGTGTCTATAGGATACTTAAATAATTGTTTGATAACCAAAATAGAATCAACTTTTTTTGAAAAACAATCGAGTTTCTATAACGTTTTTCTAGAGTTTGGAAAATGATAATTTTTATTCTTTTTTTTTGTTATTGATTGAATACTATTTTGAGCTATTATAAATTAATTAATCATCATTCTAATAAATATCAAGTTATATTTTTTAGAGTATGAACTTTAAATAAAAGAAATAATTATCCAATAACAAAACAATTTCCACTTTTTAACAATTTATAATCGTGTCTACGATTATTTGAGAGCCCGGGATTTTTTTTAATTTGATACTTTTTTTTTAATGCTAATTATTAGAAATTTCACCTTTTTACATAATTATCTCTTTTTAGTGGTTCATTTATATATTAATAACAATGAAAAACAATTTGCGAATTCCAATTGAAAATTTTCTGATTAATAACTGGATTAGTAACCAGGTAGCCTGGTAAAAAAATTGGTAATTGTTGATGAAAAAGTACATTACAAAACAAAAAACTGAAATATCACTTTTATACCTGTTAAAAAATCTTTATTTTGATCTTTTTGAGTATTTTTAAGTGATCACGTATAAATATCAATACTTTTTTTTGCTAATATCAATTTAATAATTAATTTTATAAAAAGTTGTGTTCATAAACTATTTTTTTCAAATAACAATAAACCACCCCCCCCCAAAAAAAAAAAAAAAAAAATTATTTTTACCAAAAATGACCTAATATAAAATTAAATTCAATTTTTAAATACAGTCAGTTGAATTTTCAAGACATAAACTTTTAACAAATTTAAAACATAAAAAAATTCAAATTAAGGCACATTTTTTGGATTTTTTTTTACACAAATTCTTTTACTAAACTATTTTTCAAACAAAAGGGTACACATCTCAAATCATCAATACCACCGAATTTGATTGTTAATAAGATAATTGCTTATTGGTGATTTTCATTTTAATTATTAATTTTTTCATTTTTTTTTTTTTTATTTTTGGATATTAAACAGTTGGAAAATCAAAAAAACAAGATAAGAAGAAACTAACTTGAAAATAATCTACAAGTGTATAATCGAAAACAGGTTAAGTTTGATATCGAATGAGCTAGATGTAGGAATTAAGAAAGATCATTATTGGATTGCTGTATGGAACAAAGAAAAGAGAAATAATGAAAAAAATATTACAACAAAAGACTAGATGAATTGCAGCTTTATCTTGGAAATGAGACTTTGAAGAAGAAAAGTTTGACTTGTAAAGAATTATCAATAAAATGTTGAGAACTTTTTCTAAATTCACCTTGTTCAAAAGTTTTTATTAATTTTATATTTTTTTCATTAGAATTTCCAAAACGAGATTTCTCATTTCAAATAAAAGGGCACATCAATATTTAAAATATTGAATTTTAATTTTTATAGTTTTGTTAGAATGGGTTTTAAAGATTTCGTTGAGTGTTTTTTTTTTTTTTTTTTATGTTTTATTGTGTTTCTTAGATTTTAGAATGATACTACAATTAATTTGATTTAATTATAAATAATTCTTGAAATTTTTTATGCCCTTTTATTTGAAAAAGAGTTTATAATTTAAATTTTGTTCTTAATTGGAGAATTTTTTTGTATCTTAAATTTCCATTGAAAGTTTCTGTGTTAAAAATGGAACTGACTGTAAAAAAATATCTAACTCTGGTTGAATGATATTAATAAATTTACAAAAGGTACCTTCGAGAAAGTAAATCATTTCAATACTAAAAAAATATACATTCAGTTCCACTTTTACTGTACGAACTATCAAAAATCAAACACAAAAAAAATCTCAAATTACAGCAGTAAATTTAGAATTTTTTTTTTACAATTTATTCTATGAGAATATGAAAAAATATAAATTAATTTGAGATTTTTTTTATCCATAATTTTCATTGAAAGTTTGTGTCTGAAAAGTGGAACTAGTTGTAAACAAAAATGTACTCAAAATTAGAAAATCACCCTTTTTTTGTTATTTCAAGATTTTTGATACAAAATGCAACTTTGATTAAACAATTACATTAAAAAAATTGATACTCTTTCGAAAAAAAAAATATTAAAATATAATTGTAAACCTGAATCCTTTTTCATGGAATACCAATTCAAATAATAAATAAAAAATATTTATTTCAATTTCCCAACAAGTCTTTCATTCCAATTAGTAGAAAAAAATAAAAAAAACTTCAAAAACCAATTAATAACATGGATCTTTCTAATAGTAATTTTTCTCGTTCTTATTGAGCTTTTGAGATCAAATTACATCTGTTTAAATCTGAATTTTCCATTATTTTTTCTCTTCACTTCCAATTCCCGATAAGATCAAGGTAGCAGATTGTACCGATTTTTAAAAGGTGGCTTTCTTTTGTCTTATCTCTTTTTTTTTTGAAGGACAAGACCATTATTTTGCTTGATAAAAAGAAAAAATAAAGATTTATTTTTTTTATATTTTTATTTGATATTTTTTTAAGAAGGATATTAAAGTTTCTCAATCTTGGTTTTTGTTATTAATCCTTTTGATAAGTATTTATTCAACTCAATAGAATAAATATAAATAATAAAGAATTGAAGAAGAAAGAAAATCAAATTAACAACACCAACCACTGTCCTCTTTTTCTTTTGTTTCTCCTTGATTGTTAAGTTGGATGTCAACCACATTTTGCTTGTTGGAGAATCTTTTCGAACGTTTTTTTGACTTTTTTTCATTATTCATGATTGCAAGCGTCACTTTATTAAACAATTGCTTAATATTTGTCCCTGTCTTTGCTGAGGTTTCAAAATGGATAAACCCCTTTTCTTGTGCTTTTTTTTCAAATTCTTCGGTTGATATTTTTCGTTGATCGGTTAGATCTGTTTTATTTCCAACATAAAAAATAATTACATCTTCGCCACGTATCTCTTTCACAGTTTGTAACCAAAAATCAAGATTTTCAAAACTTTCTGTGTCTAAAGATTAAAAATTGAAATGATCAAACAAAACATAAAAGAAATTGAAAAAAAAAAAAAAAACAAAAGATCAAAAAGAAATTAAAAAAAAAGTTGTTTTGTTTTGGAATAAAAAAAAAAGAAAAAGATCAATTCGTTACTTGTGACATCATAAACTATGACAGCAAGAGAAGAGTTTCTAATGTATGAAGGTAATAAACAACGAAATCTTTCTTGCCCAGCTAAAAAATATTTGGATTATAGGGTTCGAAAGATCACAAAAAAACATCAAATGTTGAAAGTTTTATTTTGTTGGTATATTTTCGGAAGACAATAAACACAAAGATACACAATTTGAAATTGTCCAAATTTGAAATAATAGAATTTTATGGGGAAAAGTTGTGTGTTTGAAAGTTTGGTTGTTTATTTTAGGAAGGAGAGAAAAGGAAATTAATGGGTGTTTGTTTTTGTAAGAAAAAATTTTTGATAGGTTTTTATTTACCTGTGTCCCATAGTTGAAGTCGTATTGATTGGTTTTCGATATTAATTGTTTTGGAAAGAAAATCAACTCCTACCGTAGATTGTGTGTCAGGATCAAATGATTGGTAAATAAATCTTGTAATTATTGAAGTTTTCCCGACCCCTTCGTCACCAATAAAACAAATTTTAAATTTGTTCATTTGTTATAAATTCCAAGTTTAATTACTAGAAAAAATGAATGCACTATAACTGCAAATAACTTTTAATTAAAGAACATATGTTCTTAAATCATTATGTTAATCTCTTTTTTTTTTGTTTAACTTTAAATAATTGAGAATAGTTTATGATACTTCGTTTAAGATGAGAGTTTAATTTTTGATCCAACTCAACTTTTAAAAGTGTAAAAATTATTAAATTTATTTCAAAACATGGTCTTCCTAAGAAAATGTGAAACTAAACTTTCTTGTTGTGTACTTGATATTAAGTCTTTGATTGAAATAATCTTTCATCAAAAGATCAATAATTCTGAATTTATTTTATTAAAAATATTTTTCCTCAAAAAATCAAGTTAGTGAAGCATTCATTCTTATCAATAAATATTATTATAAAAGTTAATTATACTCAAAATAAGTATATTTTGTTTATCCACTACACTGTCTCAAGTTGTTGAAGAAAGGTTAAATTTCCAAAAGGTATGACAAAGTAGACATACATATATTAAGAATTTTGTGATTGTCAAATAACTCTGAAAAAATTGTCAAATGGATTTTAAAAGGAAAAAAGTGGTAAATGTTCTCATTTTCCAATATTTTATAATATCTTTTTTCCTTTGTTTTAAAACAAAAACCAAGTCTAAAAATTAGATTGATTATTAGATTTAAAATTGAATTCAAAACAACAAATTAAAACAAAATTTATGTCACTTTTTTGAATTTTTACAGTCAGTTCCACTTTTAAGGCACAAACTATCAACTAAATTTAAGGCACAATAATAATCCCAAATTACCGCACAAAATTCAGTTTCTAGTAAAAATAAATTGTTAAAAAAAAATATTACAAATTTTGTGCCTTAATTTGAGATTTTATTGTGCCTTAAATTTCGTTGAAAGTTTGTGCCTTAAAAGTGAAACTGACTGTATTTCTTAATTGCAAACATTAGTAAAATGTAATTTTTTCGATTTTTTATTGATATACTTTTTCTATTCAGGTGAAATTGGTCTCAAGATTATACTAATAATTTTATTAATTCAGTTTGCCAAATTTCTGTTTCATATATTCATTGATCAGTGAATATAGTTCAAAAATAATTCAAAAATTTTGCTCTTTACTACCATTATACTATTAAAACCTAAGTAAATTTTTTTTACCAGGATTTGAAATTGATATTCATTATTGGATTTTGTTATTTACCAAGCTTTTTGAATATATTCTGAAAAGTTTTTACATTGGAAAGTAGACATTTAAACAATAACAAAAATACTCTAAAATTGGTTATAGACAGAGTTTAACGAATTTTTGAGTGATGATTGCCAGTTCGACTTTTAAGGTAGAAACTTTAAACGAAATTTAAGGCAAAAAAAAAAAAATCCAAAATTAAGGCACAATATTCAAATTCTAGTAAAATCATCTGTAAAAAAAAAAAATGCCAAATTTTGTACACTAATTCGAGATTGTTTTGAGCTTTAAATTTAGTTGAAACTTTGAACCTTAAATTCGAAAACAACTATATAAAATAGACCAAAATTTCAATAAATAGAGTTCAATTTAAAAAAAATATTGAAAAAAATTTAGTTCAACTACCTTTTTTATTACAATTAATTCAATTTTCAAAACATTTTAAATCAATAAAATATTACAAAATCGACATTTTGGCCCTGAATATTTAAATTTGAATGAATAAAATTCTCTATTTAAAGAGGATTAATAATAACTGAAAAGGATAAAATTGACGTAAAAACTTGAAGACATTTTTTTTAATTTATCAATCGGATCAAAATTAAATTTACAAAGGAATTTTTTTTCAAATAACAAATAATAAAAAATCAACCCAGTTTTGTAATTCCAGTAAGTTAAGTTTACCAAACAACATCCAATCATTTTTTTTTTCTTTTTTAATATAAAATTAAAGAATAATCTACTTTATTGTTTAACATAGTGTATATCTTTATTATATTATGTTTTCTCTGATGAATTGGCACCAAATACTCTTGAATGTTAGACAAAATAAAAATTATAAGCGATTTAAAAATTTGTTATTTCTTATCTCAAAAAAAAAATAAAAATAATAATTATTTAACTGTAATATAAATAGTCAAGATAATAACCCTTTTTAAAAACCAAAAATCAAATTCTTGTTTTTTTTTTTAGGAATTTTTTTTTGTAAATAATTTTAAAATTATATTTTGAAAAATAATTTTTAAAAAGTGAAAATTGTATTTTCAGTAAAAAAATATAATATAGTCAAACCACGAGAAACGTGAAAGAATTTTTAAGTTTTCAAATAGGGAAATGATAAAGATGATAAATTTAATTTAAAGGGAGAAATGGGTAAACGAAAAGACATCATTCTTTCACCCCTTTTAATTTGGTTTTGTTTATAAATTTGAGTAATTATAATAATTCTCACTTAAATAAATTAGATGATACTTATTGGGCAATAAAACTGATTTGGAATATTTATATTTAATTTTATTTTGAAGTTGAAAACATATTCAAAAATTAATAAAAATAATTTTTTTTTATAAAATCAAAATCAAAAAAAAAACAAGAATAATGAATAAATTTCGGTGCCTTTTTTGAATATATTAATATATTGAGACAAAAATGATAAATTTTTGAGGAAAAGTTGATTTTGTATATATATTTGAAAATAGAGATTTAAATTCAATATTATAATATTTTTTTTCTACTAATATATTTATTATCCGGTTGGATTGTAAAATGTTTTAAACCTTTTCTGGTTTTTAAAGTTGGTAAATAATCAATACTAAGAAATAGAATATTACAATTTAACATGAATTATAATTATTATTATTTTTTTTGATTTTTGGTGTAAATTATTATCTTCCTAGAATCATATTTTAAGTTTAGACAATAATAATAAAAAAAAAAAAAAAAAGAGTATTGGATGAAATTTATAAATATAAATTATTTATTGTGAGAGTAGTAATTGACGAAATTTTTATCAAAAGAAGAAAAATATAAAAAGAAAAATAATTCAAATGTTAATATGAAAAATAATTTATCCTTAACATATCCAAATTAAAAACGTAACAACTGTAATTCGGTTTTTTTAAATATTTTGAAATCAAAAGAATTTTTTTATTAATTTTTTTTATATTTCATAAATTAAAAAAAAAAACGGTTATTAGCAATATTTCTCCTGAATTAATAGGCGGGTGTGAGAAAAATTATCAATAATAAATAAAAAATCCAAAATTTGTGATGAATAATTGTTATTCAGTTGTACTTTATTAGTTTTTTTAATTGAATAAAATTGAGATCAATCTTAAGTTTTACTAATTTGATTTTTTCCATTTTTTGCCTGATTATATATTCTTTATATTGAGGAGTAGATTTATAAAGAAAAAAGATCAAGTAGTTACTTACTAATACCAGAAAACTGAAACACAAAAGTACGAATAACTTGAAAATAAAATCTAAAAAAAAAAAAGCAAAGGCTAAAAATTACTAAAGGTTTAATGCAAATCAGATCAAAAAAGGAAAGAAATTACAATACTTTAATAAATATCCCCAAAATAACATTCATGATCAATTATCAAATTAAATTAAATTAATCAAAGGTGTCGTGGCTGTGGTTTTAGAAGTTCTTAATTAAGTATGAAATTATTTTTTTTTGATTTTTTACCAATTGCTTCTTATAAACCCTTTTTAAATTTCTTTTTTTCTTTTTTCCATTCCTTTTTCTCTTTTCAATTTTTTGTTTTTACTATTTAAACATAAAAAAAAAAAACAAAATGGGGTATGTCTTTCCTTGAAAAAGCCCGAAATCTATGATTTTAAGCTTAAATTACCTTCGAGGAAATTTAAAGTGAAAACATATTTAGAGTATAATATATACTTATTTCATGAATATATAAAATTTTTACTGTTTTTTTTTAATTTAAAAAAAAAATAGACACCTCTCGAAGTAAGGTGCTTATTAATTAAATTTATATTTTTTTCTTTTACTATTACCAGTATTTTTTATTTTCGATTTTTTCCTATTATTTTTTCTTTTTTACTTTATTTTTTCTAAACATTTTCAATTTAATGAAAGATTACATACAAGCAAAATAAATTTCATAATTTTGATAAATATGAATCCACAATAAATTTACAAATTTTGAAGATTGAAAAAAACTGAATAAAAACTAAATTCTTATTTTATCAACATTGACTAATTATAAATAACCCCTGTTAATATCCTTTCACCCATTATAAATATTTAACTTGTGGTTTTTTTTTCAGCTTTGAATATCGGAAAATTGAAAGATACACATAAACACTTAGTCCGGATTTAAATTGGGTTTGGACTAATAGAAAGTTTCAAAAATATTGAATTCTTTTTTTTCAAAAATTTATCCAAAATTCCAAATTTATGAGAGAATTATAATTTCGTTTTAAAAATTGAAAAAAAAATTCAAAAAAGATCTTTGTCGCATTTTTTGAGTTAAAATCGAAGAAAGTTTTTTTTAATCATCAAATATCTTCATAATTCTTTTTTATAATTTATTAAATTTATTTCTTATTTACCATTGTGGTAAAAAAGTGAAACTGGAAAAAAAGTGAAACACAGTTTTTAATTGGGAACCTTACTAAAAATTCAAAGTAAGATCAATGAAAAAAAGAATAAATAAATAAATAAAGACAAAATGAAGTATTCGTCACAATAACAGTTTTTTAAATACTATCTTTTATTAGGGGTTTTTCTTTGATTGATCAATTATTAAAAATTTGTTCAAAAAATTGACTATTTTTAAGATCTCCAAAACTACAAGAACAATTTCGATAAATCAAGTTGATTTAAATTGTATTTGTTGGGTTGATTGAAAATAATATAATGGGTTATTATTTGAAGTTAATTGGTTTCTTCTTTTTATTGATTTTACTTTTCATTTTCAATAATGTTCCCAATTAAAAACCTTGTTTCACTTTTTTTCCAGTTTCACTTTTTTTCCACAACAGTTATGTGTTGTTTTCATTTTTTTGGTTTTTTTCTGTTATAACGACAAATAACCAATATTTTGAACAATATTTAAATTTTTGTCATGGTAAAAGTTAAAAACATTGCTTATTCACACGACTCTACTGACCTTTTTCTTTGGTTTTTGATTTTATGAACTCAGAATTTTATATGAAATGAATCAGACAGAATTGAAAAAATAAGTATAGTAGGGAAAAAAATACCGGACATGAAAAAAATCCCGGACAAGATTTTTAATTGTGAATATTAGTAAAATTTTTGTCTAATTTCAATGAAATCCTTATTATAAATAACCAATTTTTTTATGAGATTAGTAATAAACCTACCTAAAGTTCATCAAAGTAAGGTGTCTCTAGAATACTTGAGTAATTGTTTGATAACCTAATGTTGATCAACTTTTTTTGAAAAACAATCCAGTTTTATTGAGGTTTACTAGAGTTTGGAAAATGATAATTTTTCTTCTTGTTTTTTGATTGGTTGAATGGTGTTTTGAACAAGTGTGATTTCATCAATCATCATTCTAATAAGTGGGGGGTTTATAATTGAAAAAGTTCGATTCTTAAAAAAAGGAATTTGATTGTAAATAGCTGAAATTACATAATAATTTTACTAATATTCACAATTAAAAATCTTGTCCGGTATTTTTTTCACTGCTATATATCATTAAATTTTATCCCCTTAATATTTCAACTACAAGCTTAAAAACTAAGTATTGTTTTCCAAATTAGATTCTTCCAACTTGACACCTTTAAAACAATAGTTTTCTAGTTCACAAAACAAAAAAACAAATGTTTTGTTAGTAAATCCTTCTTTTCATGAATTATTTCTAATTTCAAAATATCGTAAACTAAAAATGGATTAGTCACAAAAACTTTTTTAACTTAAAATTAATTTGTAAATTTGCCTTATGATCAAAGAAGATGGAAACTTACACTTGAAATACAAACGAAATTAATTTACAAACACAATTCAGTTTTGCAGACAAAACATTTCAAAAAATTAATTAAAATAAAAAAAATTTCAAAATAAAATCGTTTCTTGGTTTTGTTTCAAAAAAGTTTTATTAACGAACCACTTACTTGAAAAAAAAAAATTAAGTTCAAGATTGGAATAATTACCTGCAAAACGTGAGATTATTTTCCAAAAGTTTGGATCATTATGAAAATTTTGAAACAAACTACAAACCAATAAAGTACATTCTAACACTTGTCAATAGTCTGGAAGTACATTCCAACACTTTCAAAACTCAAATATTTTCAAAAGTTAATGTAATTTTGTTGCGTTGAAATGTTTGGATTTATCATTTTTTTCTTAATTGATTTTTCATCAACTTTTTTTCAAAATTCAATTCAACAAAATGAGTGATTCCTTTTATCATTTAAAAAAAATAGAATTCTTTGGTAAAACTCGTTTAATTATCATCCAAAATCTCAATGGCCCCTGCCCCTTGGTTGCAGTAAGCAATGCGTTGTTATTATTTGGCCGGTTGAACATTCCTCTTGATTTTGGGATCATTAACCACCAACAGCTTATGGAAATGCTAACAAATTATTTGTTTTCAATCCAGGAAAAGAACAAACGATCACAAGTCTCAACTGGGCAATTGGCCAACCAACAGCAAATTATCTCAGATCTGCTCCTATTACTTCCAAAACTGCATTTTGGTCTTGATTTAAATCCAAAATTTAATTCACCAACATCCTTTGAGTATACTCCACAGGTCTCATTGTTTGATGTTTTCAATATTCGGTTATTCCATTCATGGATCGTTTCGAGAAAACACCCAGCTTATCGAATTATAAAATCTCTTTCTTTTAATTTGGCAATTGAAAAAATCGTAGCAATGAAAACTTTGACATCCCCTGTTGTTAAACGAAAAAATACAAAAGAACAAAAAAATAATCGTACAAACACCAAAACTAATACAAACCAAAGCTCACAACTTTCTTCTGAAAGATTTGATCTTTCAAAAATTGATCTTAATTCGCTAATTGAAAATAACCAAATAAACCAAAAGGGTAATAATAACATGACACTTAATGAGGAAACTAAAGAACAAATTTTTAAGAATTTGGAACAATTAAGTGATCAATTTCCAAAAACACAACAAGAAGAAAATTCAAATGTCAAGGAAAACTTGAAAGAAAAAGAAAAAGAACAAACCAAAAAAAATGTTATTACAATTCAACAGCCAGAAACATTGGAAAAAGAACAAAAAGAAACTGAGGGAATACAAAATGAAGAAGACCAAAAAACCATCCAAACAGGAGTAATTATCAATGAATTTATTGAAGAAAACAAAACACAGGCTACTTATTATGGGCTTTCGAAACTCTGCAGGTCGATGAAGGAATTTGAAATTGGTGTCTTTTTCAGAAACAATCATTTTTCGACCATTTTTAAAAACAACGATGGAAAGTTGTATTTATTATTAACCGACGATGGGTATAGGTCAACCGATCGTATTTGGGAAAGGTTTGAATCCCTTTCTGGTGATAATAAGCTTGTTAATTATGCTTTTAAAACAGTTAATGAAATGAAAAAAATACCAAAGCAATCTAATCAACCAAATCTTGCACAAATACCACAAAACTATATGTCCGAAAAGGAAGTTTTGAAATATGCCAAAAAAATTTCCAAGGAAGAGCAAAAACAAAAACAAAAACAAATATATCAACAAAAACAAAAACAAAAACAAAAACAAAAACAAAAACAAAAACAAAAGCAAAAACAAAAGCAAAAACAAAAGCAAAATCAACAAAACCAATTGAGGGGCTACCAAACAGCACTTTCTGAAAAGGAAATCTTAAGGACAGTTCTTGAAATTTCAAAAATTGAAACAACCTCAAATCAGTTTCAACAAACACAGCAGCCAAATGATCAAATGGAACAAGAAGAAATTAAAAATTTGGTTAAATTGATTGATCAAACAACAAAAGAAACCGAAAGGCAACAGAAAATAATGCAAAAAAAACAAAGACACCATACAAATCATAAAAGAAATCCAAACCAAAAGAGAAAAAAAAGAATTCATAACAAAAACCATAAAAAGCATAAAATAAATAACAAAGGTATTACCAAAAACAATAGAAATAAATCTGGCTGTTTTTTGATGTAATAAAACGTTTGGTTAGTTATCAATAATCAACTACCAACCTTAAAAATATTTTTTTTCAACAACCTTTCTTGAAATAATAAAATTAAATTTGTATAAATCAATATTTTTTTTTTTGTATTTATTCCATTATTTTGAAGATTTTTTTTTTTTGTTTATACACTTCTTTCATTTAAAAAATTAAAAAAAGTAAAATTTGATATATAGTAGAAAAAAAATACCTGACAGGAAAATATTCCCTGAAAAGATTTTTAATTGTGAATATTAGTACAATTGTTGTGTAATCTCATTTATTTTCAATCAAATCCTTTTTATAAATAACCAATTTTTTATGAGCCTATTAATAAACCTACCTAAAGTTCATTAAAGTAAGGTGTCTATAGAATACTCATGTAATTGTTTGATAGCCATAAGTAGATCAACTTTTTTTGAAAAACAATCAAGTTTTATAGAAGTTTACTAGAGTTTGGAAAAAGATAATTTTTATTCTTGTTTTTTGATTGATTGAATGGTGTTTTGAACAATTGAAATTTCATTATTCATCTTTCTAATAAGTGGTTGAGTTATATTTTTAAAAGTTTGATTCATAAAATAAAGGATTTGATTTAAAATAAAAGAAATTACAAAACAATTTTTCCCATATTTACAATTAAAAATCTTGTCCTGGATTTTTTTCATGACCAGTATTTTTTCCGCTGCTTTACACTCAAGATTTTTAACTATTATACACTTTAAAAACATGAAAAAAAAATATATATTTTGTTCCTAAATCATAATTTAGGAATTCGGGAAACGCCTAGGTTTTCAAGAAATCAAAAGAATGGAAAAAAATCATAGATTTTACTCAATTTTTTTAAATTCTGGAAAACCTAACAGCAAATAAGAGGAATTAACCCCCCGTTAAATAAAATCAAAAAAAAATAATGCAATTTTTCTAAAAAAATGAAAAGTGCATCATATTGCCTTGTATTTATTTATTTTATTTATCCATTGTGAAAAAAATTTGGGTCATTAAAAAAAATTGGGTCAGTCAAAAATTTGATTTCGTTTTTTAAATAGTAAATATTAGCAAAATGGTTTTTGATCAAAGTAAAATTTTATGAACAAATCTTACATTTAAGAAAAACCAAAGTCATTATCAATAATAATTTTCAAAGACAATATTATCTTGTTGCATTTTAACCCTTTGGAATTACTGTGGAACTTTAAAAAAACAAAAATTTACTTTTAATTGTAAACTTTACTAAAAATAAGAGAACTATTTATTAGGAAATCTTATAATCTATTAATCTAATAAGATATTTATCATTGTTAATGAACGCAAATTTATCACAGTTAATCTTAAATATCCTTTTAAACCAAATTGAATAATAAAATCTTCCAAAAAAGCTGTTTTTTTTGAAAGAGGTTGTTCTCCACTAATGTTTACAATCAAAACTTCAAAATACCGAAATATCAAGATTTCAGAAACCATTTAAATTCTTTAAATCCCCCATAGACAAACCTTAATTTAAAACACTTATTAATTTTTGGTCTTCCCAAACAATGATTAACTTGATCTTGGAATGTAATCTAATAAAAAAAATCAACATTTTTAGTAAAGTTTACAATTAAAAATAAATTTTTGTTTTTTAGAGTTCCACAGTAATTCCAAAGGGTTAAAATGCAACAAGATAATATTGTCTTTGAAAATTATTATTGATAATGACTTTGGTTTTTTCTTAAATGTAAGATTTGTTCATAAAATTTTACTTTGATCAAAAAACCATTTTGCTAATATTTACTATTTAAAAAACGAAATCAAATTTTTGACTGACCCAATTTTTTTTAATGACCCAAATTTTTTTCACAATGGTATCATAAAATTAAGATAATTGATTTGATAATTATTATTAATAAATTAATGTGTTGAATTTTTTGAATTATTATTATAATAACAATCTTTCTAAGTTGAGAAAATTAAAAAACAAATAAAAATCTTGAAAAAAAAATGAAAAAATGAATAATTAGAGGTTTTGATGATAACATGCTATAATTCACGATAAAGTTACAAAAATCGCAATAATTTCAATCAAATCGCGATATATCAGAAAATCGCGATAATTATTAAAAAATCGTAATAAATGCCAAAATATCGTGATTAAAAAGTAATCGCGATATGATAGTTGATGGGTTTTTG
Organism: Anaeramoeba flamelloides; assembly: GCA_027625915.1. Classification (NCBI taxonomy): domain Eukaryota; family Anaeramoebidae; genus Anaeramoeba; species Anaeramoeba flamelloides. The sequence continues at coordinate 7,694,526 of JANTQA010000026.1, forward strand.
GGTTAATTGAGAAATAATTGATCAAAAAAAATTTTTTTTGATCAAAAACCAGATCAGGTGAAAAAAAGTTATTCTTTGAAAAAACAACAAAAAAGATACTTGATCTAATCAAGGATCAGATCAAAGAGTTTTATTGTGTTTTCATTTTATTTGGTTGACAAACCTATCGATCATTTAAGATCAACAACAATATGAACTAAAGAGAAATAAATATTTTTTCAGTTAATCGTGGTGTTGTAAATTGGGTTGAATAAAAGACCTTCTAAAAAAACCAACCCTTTATCTGTTCTTTAAAGAATGTGATCTTGGGTTACAATATTTTCATTTGTTCTCAGCAAGCTAAAAGGAGTGGATAACTCTTCAAAAGATTTCACAACATCCTTGTCAATATGATCACCAATTATTAAAATTTTTTATACAATATTTGTCTTCTTCTTCTTTTTCTTCTTTGAGAATCTTTGTTTTGGACAGAAAACACAATTAGAGCTTAGTGGTTTTTGTTTTATAGATCACCAAAAAGAATGAAAATTATTCTTTATTCTTTTTGGCTATTTACAAATGGTGAAGGTAACAACTCCATTTTAAGAAAACACACATTTATTCAAGTGTGTTATTGAAATGGGTTATTATTAGTTTGATCATAAAATTTATTGAGATTTTATATTTTGTTAAAAAAAAAATGAAAAGAAAAAAATTTTTTAATCCAACAACCAAACTCATTCCCTTTATAAAAGTTTTCTGTCTTTCAAAACTTTCAAACACTTGAAGACAGTTCAGAACCCTTACAAACACTTTCTGGCATTATTAAAGGGAAAGCGTTGTAAGAGTATCAAGGCTTTGTAAAAGTCAAGCGATTTTTTTTAAGATGATTTCAAAAAAATAATTTTTCATTTTTTCGTGATAATAGGATATCGCGATAATGTTGTTTATCACGATTTTATGATTTTTGGCAATAAAGTTGGACTAATCGCGATTTTTTTAATAATATTGCGATTTTATTGTTAATATCAGGATAATATATGTTATAATCAAAACCTCTATTATTATTTTTTTTTCCAAAATATCAAAAACATATATAAAACCATTGTAAATTCATCTTTAAACAAAATAGAATTTTTATTATAATTCAAATCTGTAATAAAAACAAAAAAAAAATTAATATATTATCACATCAATATCATTTTAATTCTTTTCTTTAAATATGGATGAAATTTAGGCCAATCCATGTGTTAAAGGATATCTATATTTGTTTCTAATATTTTGAAAATCTCAAAAATTGAAAAGTTATTAAATTCAAATACCGATCAGTATGAAATTAAGATTCAGATAATAGAATATTTATGATAAAATGAATTAAAACACTATTTATAATAATTACTCAATAAAATTAAAAAATTATGATTAAAGCAGCTTTATCATTGAAAAGTAGAAAGCCTTGAGAATATTCAAAATCATAATAATCTGAAAGCTATGAAAAAAGCAAATAGATTTTTCTGAATGAACGTTTTTTATTTTTTTTGTGTTTTTAATTTGATTAAAATAGTAAAATCTAATGAAAAGTAAAATCAAAAAACTCAAAAATTTTTTTAGAAAAGAAGTTTAATACGTTGTTGAGAATTTTTTCAAAATTGGAATATTACCTACCAAAGTTTAAGAATCAGAAAAAAAAAAGAGAAAAAAATTATCTTTCTTATTGGTTATATACTAAAAAAAAAAAACTCTAAAACTTTCTTTGAGTTTTCTTTTCAGGGGGGGGTAAAGACAAAGATAAGAGCAGATCAAGAATAAAAACGAAAAAAAAAGAAATGTACAAGATTTTTTACAATATATGATAATTGGTGATCATATGAATAGGTTATTAAAAATGAATTTGACAAGTTACCAGCCCCCTTAAAACTAGAAAGGGATAAAAAAAAAAAATGATTTAAGGGTAGAGAATTCTCTAAATAAGGTATGAAAGAAAGATATTTCACAAGAAAATGGAAAACACAAAACTCATAAAGCTCAAATAATTTACAAGACAAATAATTGAATTTTGTTATTTCTTGTTTATGATCTAAATGATCGAAACATCAATAACCAAATTAATAGAAAATACAATGTAACTTTTTAATCTGATCCTTGATTGAATAGAACATCTTTTTTGTTTATTTTAATGGAATAAATTATTTGTTTCACAGGATCTGTTTTTTTTGATCAAAAAAAATTTTCTTTTTTGTAAAAATATTGTTTTAACCCCAAACCCATCTATTATTATATCACTATTAATTTTTAATCACGATATTTTGATATTTTCACAATTTTAAATAATTATCACAATTGTATGGGATCTTGTTTTTTGTCATATTATCACGATTTTTTGATAATATTGTGATTTTATAGAATATCACATTTTTTATTGGATTTTGTGATTTTGTAATAAGAATCAGGATTGTTTTATGACTTTTTAAAACAATTTTTTCAACTTATAGTGAATTGAAAGAGAAATTACCTATTTCTATTCGATTGTTTTAAAATAACTAGTATTTTAAATCTGATTATGATAATAATCAAAATAAAACATATCTTAAGTCCATTTATTACTTAAAATTCAAAAAAAAAAAAAAAAATTGAGAAAAAAATAAATAAAATCGGCGATACAATACCTTTTATTTAAAATTTAAAACTAGTACACAATAATGTACATCATACCTCTAAGTTTTGGTATTTTTTTATCTTCTATATTATTCCAACTGAAATTGAATTTTAAAGAAACCATAAAAACTCTGTAAAATAATTTTTGATCTTTATTGAAAATGAATAAATTAACAAAAGCAAAATAACAATTTAAATTAATTTTCAGCTTCTCATTTGTGAATTTGTGGTTCCTGTTTTTTATTTTTCCATTTTTTACCGTAAAAGATGCACATTTCGCATTCATAAAGACACACCAAGCTAGAATTTGAATTTAATAGGTAATATTGATGTGCGTCATCTAATTCATCTAAAAGGAACTCAACCTCATTATCACCTGTGAATTTGATTGTATCTGTATAAAAATAATCTATTAACAATTCGATTGTTTCATATGATTTACCCGAGTAATCATTAACTTCTTGAATGTTACTATCTATGGTCTCGAACAATTCAGCATATAGGCCCGATCTAGCAACATGAACGAATTTGTGGCAAGGTATATAATTGTTTTCAACAACTATTGAAAAGTCCATGGATTCTTCGTCTTCTAATATCAATTTCATGTCTTCAATTAAAGAATTTCTTTGATAGCAATTTGATACTTTCTCGTCAAGTTGTAGTGTATTGACAATAGTTTTAATAAAATCTTTTTTTTCATTAATCGTATTTACATTTTTAAATTCAATTCCTGAGTAAAGAATTCGAAAGAATTCTTCTAATTCTTTTTTTGTTATTTCTTTTTCCATTTTTGTTATCAATTCCTCTGTTAATTTTTGATGTAGCCTGGTTTCGATAAACAATTTGTGGATTTTAATCCCTCTAACCTCAAAATCAGTATATAGGCTTTTTTCATAGTGTTTACCAAAGTCCTGTTGATAAGATCTAAATTTTTCCATATGATTAATACTCTTTTGTGAGAGATCATTTGATTGACTAAAATACGAATATCTTTGTTGATAATTTTCTTGGGCATATATGAAAAAAAGGTCTTCAATTTTGGAACCATAATTAATTAATAAAGTTGCCATAGCTCTATTATTCATTGAAAGGGCACTAGCAAGTGGAGCATTCCTCGCTTGATACACTTGAGTGTTAACCCTTACACCATTCTCAATAAAAAATTTTATTACATTTAATTCATTATTATTTTTAATGGCTTGACTGAGAAATGTTTCTGATTCAAGATCAATTTCTTTGTAATCGATACCAAAACTTCGTAACATTTCTAAATAATGGATTTTTACTTTTTCACCTACTGAGGAATCCCATCCAGATGTGATCACTAAATGGAATGGTTTTTGTCCATAAATGTTTATTTTTGTAAGGGATGCACCCTGATTAACTAAATATTGAAATTTCTCAATCCCAAGATTATATTTAATAATTTCATGTAATGCAGTATTCCCATAATTATCCTGTACATCCAGATCAATTCCCTTTGAAACTACAAATTCTAACATTTCCATATTTGATTTAACTGCAAAGTGAGTAATAGATTCTTTATTTAAAAAACACTATAAAAAGTTACAAAAAAAAAATTAGTTAATACGATAAAGAATAAGAATTTATTTAAATATTTAAATAATTTTCCAAATTAAAAATGATTAAAAAAAAGCATAGAATAAATAATAACTATTGGATAATTAAGCATACATACAAATTCAATTAAACCCAATTCCAAAAATTTGGACACATCCAAAATCACAAATAGACAAAAAAAACCTCTCAATTTATTATATTTTTACAAACCTAATATAAAACAACATTTAAGTTACCCAGTATTAATGTTTTAATATATAATCATTTTAATCCAAATAAAAGAAAAAAAATATAAAACTCAAAAAAATTAAAATCTGTGTGTCCAAAATAATCAAACTAAGAGTAGAACAAAAAATGTATTGATAAATTTGTTGAAATTTAACCAACAATTATTGATCGATCTAATGATAAGTTACCATTAAAAAATTGTATGTAATTTTTTCAATTTAACAAACTCAACAGTAACCTTCTAGCAACCATTGGAAAAAACTCCAGATCTAACCAAACAGATTACCTAACTGGACAACAAATGAAATGAAAACAAAACAATAAAGACAAAAAATAAAATAGTATGTAAAATCAAAATTATTTCCAAATTGAATGTAAAGTGGAGTATTTTTATTCGTTCAACTGTTTAAAATGTGTCCAAATTTTTGGAATATAGTTTATTTAATGGATCAAAATAGATATTTTTTATTTTTATTTTATTTTTTCCCTGGCTAAATCTTCTTTATCTTGGGAAGAAGAGTTACAAAGGAAAAAGACCAAGATGTTACTTGGTAATACTGGAATAATGAAACACAAACAGTATGAGTAACTTGGAAATAAAAAAAACGAAAAAGTAAAGGCAGAAAATGACAAGAAGGTTGAAATCAAATCATATGTCTTTCACTACAATTTCGGTATTTTTTATTTTTTCTAATTTCCAGTAATCGACACCAAAAATAATATTGACTCTTATGTGAATTATTAAAAACCGAATGGGATTTGTTGATCAATAAACTAATAAAGAAAAAAAATTCAAAGACAAGAACTGAAATATTTTTTGCTTATTGTGAAAACGTTATTAAAAATCTATTAATTTGAAATTGAATGAAGAGTTACTTATTGAAATTTGAATTTAACAAGGTTAAAAAAGTTTAGATACTATGTTTTTTTGATAATTAGAGATTTAAATAAATATATTTGCCATGAAAAAGCGAAATACCTTGAAATACAACAATTTTTTGAAACATAAAAAGGTATTTAACTTTTTTTTTTGGAATAATTTTTTTGCAAGACTACAATTTAAATTTCAAATTCTTAAGGATAAAACGTTATTTAGTTTTGAGTAAGACTGGAAAAAAGTATTTAATTGCTTTTTTGAAGTGAAATTTCCGATAAAAAATTAGATCTTCTAATAGATATTGGGGATTTTGTAATCATTTTCATTGATGAGATTTACTTTCTGGGATTATTTATTCCACTTTGGATTTTAAAAATTACAAATACAACCTGGAAAGAAAACCATTTGTAACTTGAATGATTGGTAGTAGTTAGATTTTATCTTTTTTTTTTTAGTTCAAGAAAATAACAATAAAGAGAAATTTATTTTCTTAACTTATAGAAAGCCGAGTTTAATTTCAATTTTGGTTTTAAAAATTGTATTGTTTTGGTGGTGTGTGTTCTACTTGGTACAGAAAAAAAGGAGGCGTATTTTTTCAATAAAAAAATTTTAAATGAAATTTCAATTTTTCCAATAAAATAAAATTATTGTGCTTTATTGATTTGAATTTTAGAAAAGCAAGATATTTCACTCTCTCTTTGTACTGATCTTTAAAATTAATTTTATTTTAGTAACTAAAAAATAATAAATTTAAAAAATAATAAAACGTTGAAAATATTTTGATTTTTTTTCGATTTTAAGCAAAAGATTCTGGGGGTTTGTTGAACCAAAATAGTGAATCGAGAGATGGTTAGTACAATATTCTAATCAAATTTAGATGTACATATTCATCAAAACAAATTATTTTTTAAAAAAAAAAAACATTATTCCCGTATATTAAGGCATATCGAAAAGAAAAAAAGAATTACAACAAATTAAACAACAACCTCCCCAAATGAATATTCATGATCAATTATCAAATTAAATTAAATTAATCAAAAGTACAGTGACTGGTATTTTGTGTGTTATTAATTAACGATAGCATTGATTTTTGTTTTTTTGATTTTTTACCAATTGCTTTTTATAAACCCTTTTTAAATTTTTCACTTTTTAAACATTAAAAAAAATTGGGTATGTGTTTCCCTTAAACAACGTTAAATTTATGATTTTACTCTCAAATTATTATATGCAGGAATTCAAGATTCTTGGGATGTTATTTCAAAAAACCAATTTGGATTTAAAAAAAAATTAGATACTAGAATTGCAGTTTTGAACTTATTGAATGAATATCAAAAAATAAAAAATAAATTTGAAAAAGAAAATATATATCGTTACAATAGATATCCCAAAATGTTTTGACTCTATTCATCATTCAACTATTTATTATTCAATTAAAAAATTTATAAAAAATGGAATTATTGCAAAATATATACTTGCTTATTACTCAAAAGAAGGGTATGTGCTTATCAGGGAGATCCATTATATCCTTTTTTATTACAATTTATTACTCTTTTTCTCTTAGAAATAACTCAAATCACAGGCATTACATGTCCAAATGTTTGTAGATGATCTGATTTTAGTTATAAACTATTTTTCAGTCAAAGGGGCTCAGTTTTAATGGGTGAAATACATGTGTTTAAAGTGATTACATGGATATTGCAAGAAAAAATTTATTTTGGAAATTTTCAAAATTGAAATCATTTTTTCGCATTTTTTCAGATTTTCGTTTTTTTTTTTGTTTCACGTAACCCAGTTGCAAAAATTTTTTTTTACGATCAAGAGTCACTTGGTAAAAATGTGTTCTTCTAAGGTTATTAAAACCATGTAAATGATTGTTGAGAAATCATATTGATTTCTATTGGAATTTTATTCAATCTTTGATCTTGATATTTGATTAATAAATGTGAAAAATTTTCACTTCATTTTCATTTACTTTTTTAAATAGAGACCACAAATCCCAACAAACTTTGTTTGGGGACTTGGTTTCTAAAAGAAAAGTTTGGAAAATGAAGTGAAAATTGTTTCCTATACATTATTCAAATAACAGTAGAAGATCAAACGGAACATTCTTGTTTTTCTCAATGGGTACCTAAGAATTTGAGTTTTTCTAATTTTTAAGAAGAATCTATTGATTAATTAGTTTTCTTTTAGATGTATATCAACAATTCTTTAATGTGTATTATTCTGCTTATTTCTTATTTGTTCTCCAAAGGTCAATTATATAAAATAATTGATATTTGAAAAAAATGTTTTTTTTTGGATACCCCTTTGACTGAAACAAATTTTAAAAGGATCATTAATAAAAATCAATTTTTAATTACAAAAAGTATATAAAATAATAAGAGAATATTGGGATGAATCCAAACGATGATAAAACTAAAAAAACTTTAATTCCAAAAGAAATTTTATATCCTGGTATTTGGCTAAGTAAAAAATCCATTTAAAATTTAACCTAGATAAAGTTAAAACCAATTATAAAAAATTAATCAATATTTTACAACAAAAAAATTTTTCTAACATATTAAAAATTTAGTTTTTTAAAAAGCTGTATTACATAGCCAATTATTATATTGATTAGAAATATTTGATTTGACAAAAACAGATTTTAAAGATATTGATATTTGGATTAATCAAAAAATTACAAAATTTTTATTAATCAACCCACACTTCCCTAGGCTTATTTATAAAACTGAAACAAAATTTGACCCTGCCAGAATAACTATATATAAAAGTAGATTTAAGTTAATCCAAAAATGAAAAATCCCCCATTTTAATGAATTAATCAATTATATCCCCTTTAGAAAAAATAGAATTAGAAAATATTAATTTGTATTCCAAAAATTTAAAACAACTAGAATATCAACTAGAAAATTTTAGAATTAAAAACTTAGAAAATAGACCAAGTTGGAAATGTCGTTAGTTTTTTTTTAATTTAAGAAATAAAAAGAAAATTTTTGAAATTTTCGGTCTATTTCTTAAATTAAAAAAAAAACCAAACGGAAAAGATTTTTAAAATGGAAGAGTTATACTTCAATTTTAAAACTCAGGAAATTTACAAATTACTTAAAATGTATTTTTATGTTATGAATAAAAATAAATCAAAATATTATAAATTGTGTAAAAAAAAAATAAAAAATAGAAATCATTGAAGATTTAGAAGATTTTCTATGGAATTGTCCAGACTATGAAAATAACCGTGTAACATGAATATCTGAATTTAGAAAAAATAATATATCTAATATATTAAAAAATAATAATAGTTCTAATATTATAATAAAAAAAAATTCAAACGCGCTGATTAGCCTTCGTGGGTAATAAACTTATTTTTTATTTTTTAATAAAATTCCTAAATAAAATTTTAGAAATTCGGGGAGTGCCGTAGATTGCTGTATAGTGCCTAGGTTTTTTTTAATTTCAGAAATAAAAAGAAAATTTTTGAAATTTTCCTTCAAAATCTAAAATTAAAAAAAATCTAACAGCGGTTTGCTTGAGTATTTCTGCTTTATTTGTTAAGTGTTCTAGGTTTTTTTTTGAGGTTTTCTATTTAAATTGCGAAGTGTTCTAGGTTTTTTTTGAGGTTTTCTATTTTATTTTGACTTTATTGATTTTCGTTGGGTTTTTTTTACTTTTTGAAATATACCGAAAATTTATTAAAATTTTCTGTTTATTTCAAAAAGTAAAAAAAACCTAGAACACTTCGCAATTTAAATAGAAAACCTCAAAAAAAAACCTAGAACACTTAACAAATAAAGGAGAAAACTCAAGAAAACCTAACAGTGCTTTTTTTATGATTTAAAAGAATGGAGAAAAATCAATGATTTTACTCAATTCTTTTTAATTCTGGAAAAGATAACTGCTGTTTTTTTTTAATTTAAGAAATAAACCGAAAATTTTTGAATTTTTCTGTTTATTTCTTAAATTAAAAAAAAAAAAACTAATGGCAAACAAGAAGGATAATTTAGTTGAATTATCTCTTCTCCCTTGTATAATAAAAAAAAAAAATAAATCCTTTTTTTTAATTTTGTTTTTAAAAAATTTTTAATAATAAAAAAGAAATTGCTATCGTTATTAAAAGAGATAAATCTGCTCAAAATAAAATATTTTCATATTTTAAAAAAACGATTAAGTGAGTGTTTTTTTTTCAAAATGAAATGGGGTATAGTTATTGAAAAAGAGTTTATAGCTAATAAATATAGATATATATATATATATATATATATATATATATATCTATATATTTGAATTTAAAAATGAGTGATAATGTTAAAAAGAGAAATCTTCAAAAGTGTATTGATAAAAAAGTTGTTAACGAACAAATTAAATCTGAAAAATATGTTAAATATGAAAAAGAGGAAAAAAAAAATAAAAATAAAAATAAAAATAAAAAAGGAAAAGAAAAAGGAAAATATCTAACATTTGAATTTATATCAAGACCTGATTCCAATAATAAATTTAATTCTTTTATTTTCCCCTTGGTTTTTAATAATAAAGTAGTTGATTTATAATTACCTTTTTCTAGTTTGGGATGAAAAAAATTATTTTGCACTAAATATTGAAAAGTTTCAAAATCACAATTATTTTGAACACACCGAAATAGGAATTCGCTTTTATGCTTTGCTTTTTCAATTTTTGAGCCTTTCGAAAAAAACCACTCAATTATTTCCTTTTTAGGTTGAAGAGTGGATGAATAATCGGCGATTGGTGTTCCCAAAGAAGTAAGGTCCTTACTATTTTTGATATTTAAATCCATTCCATTTTTAAATAAGAGCTTGATCAATTCAAATGGTATGACACCCTTGTCATAGTTTTTTTGTATGGCATAGTGCAGTGGGTACCCATTTTTTTTATCTAACTGAGAACAATTGGCACCGTTTTTCATTAATAACTTGATAAGTTCAAAATTGGTTTTTGTTTGTTTGCATGCATAATGGAGGCACGTCTGTTCCAGCTTTTCAGTGGCTTCATTTACCTTTAGCCCCTTTTCGATTAAGAAATTGATCATGGAAAGGCTTTGGTTGTATAGAATGGCAAAATGCAAGAAATTTTCTTTTTCACGATTTAACAGGGTTAAGTCTGTTTTTTCGATTAACAAGGGAATAATTTTTTCATCAATTTTCTTGCTTAGCGATAAGGCAAGATGCAAAGCAGTTTCGTTAACCAGTGTGAAACGATTAAGATCGGCACCGATGTCGATGATTTTCTGTACATAAGAGAGCTCGCAATTAGGGTTTACCAGCAATTTATGTAAGCAAGTCTCCCCATTGTTGTTGGTAATTTTGATGTCCAGCCCGGAATCGACCAAGAAATCAAATATTTGTAAATTGTTGCGGCAACTCCAGTGCAGCAGGGTGTTGCCAAAGTTATCTTGCACAGCGAGATCTTGCCCGTTTTCACAAAAGATTTCAAGGGTAATTTGGCCAATTTTCTTTGGCATGAGATAGCCGATGGGCACATAGCCAAAGCTATCCTTTGCCTTTAAATTGCAACCCTTCTTGACCATTAACTCAATCAAGTCCCTTTCTACGTCGTGCTCGCATGCAATGTGTAAGGGGGTTTTGTTGTGTTTGTTTTTGGTCTCCAAATCGGAGCCCTCTTAAATTAGAAACGTCAACAATTCAAAGTCCATGATATCGGAACTTAGGGTGTATGTTAAAGCAGACTCGCCGTATTCATTCAAAGAGGTAACAGCGATGTGTGTTTCAAAATATTCCACGTACTCGATCGGCAATTTTAGCTCCACACAGTCATGAAGCAAAGTTGAATTGTCAAGCGGATCCTTTGCTTTAGGATCGGCGCCGTTGGAAATTAAAAATCGAATGGTGTCCAATTCCACTCGGTTTGTGAGTGCGTGCTGTAAAATGTTTTTGTCGTCATAAGTTTCCTTCACTTGGTGCTTGCACCCATTCTCAAGTAGGAACTTTAATAAAGATCTTGGGCTGCCCTTTGTGAGTGCATAAAATAAGGTCGGGAAAGTGTCTTCTTCAAAATCATGGGTTTTTAATTCTTCCTTTAATTTTTCTTCATTGTTTTCGTCTATTAATTGTTCGATTAACGATTTTTCCTTTTTTTGAGGTTTCTTGTTTTCTTTAACATAAAAAGAAAAAATTATTTGACAATAAAATGAATCTTAGTTCCCAAATTTCTTATGAACGAACTTCTCATTATTTTGAAAACACACAATTATCTATTTTGAGTTTACATTTATCAAAATATTACATGCATAATAACTATAATCCCTGTTTCGAAATATTATCCGTGCTTTTTTCTTCTTCTTGTTCTAAGGCAACATCCAATTAAACTTTCCAAATAGCACACCAAATTTCAAATCAATTTTGAAAGTAAACCCCTTGATATTTTCAGTAAAGGTTAAATTATTAATGCAAATAGTTGAATATTTTTCTCAATTTTCTCAATTTTTTTGTTTTTTTTTGGTTTTTTTGATTATCATATAATATTTATCAATTTACTCTATTTTTTAAGATAAATTTTGCAATTTGATCCTTTATTTTTATAATTTCTTTTTAAATAATAGAACTTGTGGAAACCAATACCATATTTTTTTCGGGTTTATTTTTGGCTTTATTGATTGGTGTCTAAGTCTTCTATAACAAAAAAAAACACATTTTTTTATTTTGAAATCACAATCACTATTTTTAATAGTCCCAATATTTTTTAGCAAATTAACGATATTTTATCATTTTTTTAAATTTTTAATTCATAGAAAATTACTAAAATTTTTTTTTGAGTGTCATAAAATCTTGAAATTTCAAAATCAAGGTCCTGTTTACTGCTCTTTCTGTGAAAACGAACCATGGTAAATAAGAGTTGACTCTATAAACTTTAACTTTTTTCGACATTTTTTTTGATTTAATTTTTAGTTTTTTTTTACAAGATAATATTTGAAACATGAAATGTGTTTAGTGAAATTTACCAAATCAACCAAAGAAAAAATTTATAAAATAGATTAGACAAGGTATATATTTGAGCCAAATAGCATCTTTTTGAATATCAAATAAGAAAGATAACATGAGCTAATAAACTTTTGGAAAAAAAAAGAATAAAAAAAAATTAAAATTTTGTTTAGAAAATATCAATTCGTTATTTTCTGAATTTAGTTGTGCACAAAAAGTGAATTACCTTAAAATCTCTTTTGGTATCTTTTTTAATTCTTCAAAAAAAACTTTTTAACTTATTTTTTTTTTTTTTAAATTCTTTTTTCAAACAAAATATCAAACCAAACTAGAACAAAGATTACCTCTTTTATGGAATTAAAGAAAATTAATGAATCATATAACTCAAAAAATAACATTAATAAGAATCCCAATACAAAAATAAACAAATTATTGTGTAGAAAATTGAAAACATATTTATAAATAGTTTATCTTTGATAAATTAGAATAAGATAAATAATTTTTAAATTTAACAAAAAGTTATAATAAATCTATAAATTTGAAGATATATCTTCAAAAAAAAATCCCATATTCTTGAATTTCAAGAGAATTAGACAAATTAAACAAAAAATGTAATTAAATTTTCGCTTAGAATATGTTGGATATAATCAGTAATTTATTTCTCAAAAAAATAAATTTCAATTAAAAGCTTATCCTGGAAGAATGAAAAATAAAAACAAGTAAAGAAGAAGTGATTGTGTTAAATGTTACATTTTGGATCAATAAATAAATAATTTTTCTTTATATTTATTTGATTAATTTTTTAATTGTTTTGATTTTCATTTCTTAATTGGTCGGTGAATATATTCTACCATATATATATATAAGATACCCTCCTATTTATTCGAGAATTCATTTATTTCCTTCAAGAAATGGTTTGAATTATTCAGTATGCCAGAAACTGGTTGTACTCAAAATTTGTAAAATGTACTAACACCACTTAAAGAAATCAAAATTAGTTATAATTCATGAGTACAACATTTACAGCATTTTGATTGTTTTGAACTTGAATATAATAGTTATCATTGAAAATCTATGGATACAAAAAATGAAAATATTAAAAAAAAATCAAGAAATAGTTTTTTTAATAAAATTTTATTTGGTATTTTTTTTTTATTATATATATGGTGTACAAATTACAACAAAAAAATCAAATTTGAAAAAAATTTAAAAATAATAAAAGAAAAAAATTGAAAAACATGAAATAAAATAATAAAAGATATGAATTAATTCCATCAATAATAGGCATGAAGGTATGTATGCGTGTATATAAGTTATATATACATGTGTGTAAATTGTCATTATCGGATTTAATTAATTTGAAAATTTCTTTGTTCTTTATATATAACATTTGAATAGGACTGTTCTTCAAAGGGATAGGAATTTATTTTAACATTCTTCTTCCCTTCTAAAATGTTATTGCCCTCGTTGATTTTTTCATTAATTTTTCTTTTGAAATTGGTGACGGTTGAAGATTGATTCACTTTTCGTAATTGGGATTTCGATTTTTCTTTCGCATTATTAAATTTCTCATTCGAGTTAATTTTCTGGATTAATTGGTTTGATTCCTGTTTAAATTTATTGTATGAATTTGTTTCTTTCACATTATTCATCACTTTTTGTGAAGCATTTTTTGTTTTATGGTAAGCAATTTTTGAGATCTTGATGGCCTTTGTGCCTAAATTTTTTTCTTTTAATTTTCCATACATTATTTTGGAATTATTTTTTGTTTTATGCCAGGTATTACTTTTTTTGCAACGATGATATATGTTTTTAGAATTGTATTGTAATTTAGAATATAATTCTGATTCTCTAATTTTAGAAATGATTTCATGGAGCTTAAGGTTCACTTTTTTGTAATATTCCTTTTTCTTAAGTTCTTGGACGATTCTGAGGATATTATTTCGAAATTGTTGGATTGCCTTTGAATGATACAATTTCATTGCTAAATTTTTAACAGTAAATACACCCGCAACCAAAAGAGCCAGTGTGTTTCTACCTATTCGTTTCATTTTCCCATTTTTTGTATGACTAATTGTGTTTTTTTGTTCATTCTCATTTTCTTTTGTTAGTTGGAGATGGTCTTTATTTCTTTTGTTTTCTTCTTGAATGAATTGATGATATTTGCTTGGGTCAAGAGAAAATAGTGTGTCAATAAGTTGGGAATTGCCCTTTTCGTTTTCCCAGAAATAAAATTCTTCTTCTTTATACAATTGCTGCATTTCTTTCAAGCTATATTCTCCTGTTAAATATTTGATCAATGGCTTTTCTTGTGAAGTGACGACCAAAAGAAATTCTTCGTCTTCGTCATTACGATCTTCAGGCCCAATGATTTTGATATTGTTTGGCGTAAGCCGAAGTACAATTGAGTCAACTTGAACATCATTTAATTGAAATAAAATATCACATTCAAAGGCCGGTTGTTGGCATGACCAAACAACATACCTCAACGCAAAGGCAAGCTCAACACTTGGGAATCTTAACTCTTCTTGTTGTAAACAGAGACAATTACTCTTTGATCGAATTATTTCTTTTTCGTTCTCATTGACTATTTCTTTTTTTTCTTTTTTGTTTTGTTCGGTTTTTATTTCTTGAATTTCTGTTTTTTCTTGTTTTTCTTGTTTTTCAATTTTCTCGTTTTCTTTTTTGTTCGTATTGGTAGAGTGTAAAGTTTGTTGGGTTTTTACAAAATTTTGAAATAAGCCATCTTTTAATCCTAAGGAATTAAAAAGAGAAATGATTTGTTTCATTTCGCCATTGTATTCAATTTGCCCTAACATGAATGCTACCGAGGTGTCTAATTCGCCAGACAATATCCCACAAAATGTTTCTTGGTTGCACTTGAATAGAAAATACTTTTGTTCGTTTGAAAGATCGATAAGATCAATTTCTCCCTTTTTGATTTGGAAATTGATCACTTCTTCTTTTGATTCTTTTTGTTTTACCCGAAAAGCAAATGATCCTTCGAGGTTTGTAAAGTTTTTTGGTCTGCTTAACATAAAAGTGATAAATTGTGTTAAAAGTTCATCAAATTGGGTATTTAATAATTGTTCCATTTTTGTTTGATGTTTGTTTGTTTGTTTGATTAGTTTCAAAATTAATTTTTAAAAAAATTATGATTAAAATTTAACAACCTGAAACTTTTTAACAAGTTTTGTGAAAACAAATTCAACGAAAATTTTTGGTGACATGAATTATTGGTGAATTTGTTATCAATTGTTTTTTGTTCTTTTTCTCTTTTTTGGTTTTTTTGATTTATTGGATTTTTTTGGAATTCAGAGAGAATTTTGTTTTTTTGGAAAGAGTGGTTTAGTTGTTGTGGGACGGGGGTATTTTGTAAAAAATTTAGTTTTCTTATTTTTCTTTTGAGAAATGGTCAAATTGAAAATTTAATAGAAAATGAAATAATTTTAATTTCGTTAATCAAATATGAGTAAATAACTTGAAATGTCGTTGTCTTAAAATGAATTTAATATACGAAACGAATGAATTTCTAACAGTTACTAAGAATTTAAATCATCTTTAGAATTAATAAAAATAAACGAAAATTTTATTTTGGGTTTGGTTTTTTTTTATCTTTTATTTAAGGAGATAACAAATAATTTTTTTTTAATCTGAATTTAAAGAAAAGGGATTTCAACATTCGGTAAAGAATGTTCTGTACCAAGCAAAGTATAAAATATTTTTTGGTTTTATTTTGAATTATTTCGTAACTTATCTTGTAAAAACAATTATCAAATCTTTTTTAATTGTTAAATGCAGGAAAAATGAAAATTTTTCATATTTTTTATTGATTGAATATATAAACTGAAATTCTTCAAACTAGATTAAAGGAAATTGCTAAAAATATAAAGAGAATTTTTCTTGAAGAGAAAAAGTCAAGATAAAATAAATTCAAAGAATTCACTTTAACGAACATATGAAATGATCTAAAATTTTAAAAAAAATTTACAAATTAAAAAAATTATTTAGTAATTCTAATAAGTATCTCAGACCAATCAACAAAAACTAACATATGAGATATACAAAAGAACTCTTAATATCAACAAGGTAAAAAGAATTAATTTTCAGAAAAAAACCCAAAGATCAATTTTCAATAAGTAATTTTAATTGTTTGATTTACTTTATTAAAAAAACTATGTTAAGTTTAAAATGTTGGTCATTGGTGCTTTTTAAGATCCCTCGGATTGTTTTTTTTTTTCATTTTTCGAAGGGAATTGTTATCCCAAGAATGTTACAAAACCCTTTCTTGGTTAAATAAAGATGGTTACCAAATATCGGCAAATTAGATTAAATCAAAATAAACAGATTTTGTAATGTAAATGAAATAATGTTTTTCAAATTGAAAAAATTTAACTGATTTGAAATTTAAAATAAGATTGAATTTTTTATTTTTGGATTTTTTGAAATCAGGTATTCTTAGATATTTTTTTTTTGTTGAAATTGTAGTTGTTTTGTAGATTAAATTGCCTTTTAAATTTTTTTGGCTCTATAGATTTTTTGTTTCTTACAATCCTTTGATTTTTTTTTGTTATTTATTTAAACCGATTATTCCATCAACAATAAATAGTAATTTCTTATATAGAAGATTATGAAAACTTAAAACGACTAAAATAAAGGAATTTTTAATAGATATCGATAAAGTATTAGGTATACTCGTCCCTAAGTAAATTCAATATTTTGACAATCCCCTTTTGATTAGTCCTTCTTTTCCTAATTGAAAGGGAAAAAAACTTTATTTTTCAAAAAAAAAATAATTAAATTAGAAATCTATTTATATAATTAAAATTTTAATATTCAATTTCTTAATAATATTGCTTATCAATAAAATATTTTCCAATTTTGTTTTGATCAAAAAATAGTTTTTTTTAAATAAAATATTTTTCCAAAATCAAATTTTTACTTTTTTAAGTTATTTTCGTTTTGAAATCACTTCGTTTAATGATTTTTTTATCGCAATTTTAAATGAGAGAAATATTAAGGAAAATTAAAAGTATAGTTCAATATATTTACACATTAAAATCTTTTCCAATTCTTGGATATAATAGTATCCTTATAAAATTATAATTTCTCACTTGTTTCTATTACTAATTAAAAAAAAAAAATGTATCCAGTCTTTGATCAATCTTAGCAAACCCTTTTGTTTTATCTCTTTACATTTCAACTTCCCACATTTATACAAAGGGTAAGGTAGATATATATATATATATATATATATATATATATATATATATATATATACTCTTTCTTTAAAAATTTTTTTTTTGATAAACTTTAACCTTAAAAAAACAATATTTATAAATGCTTTCATACCAACAATTATACATTTCCTTAATACCTTGAAGACAATATTTTTTTAAAAAAATATTAAATATTTGCTACTTTTTCACTTTTAGAAACTTCAATTATAATAAACATTATAGGATAATAAAAGTTCTTTAGATAAAAAATATTTACAAAGATATTTTACAATTTAAGTTGAAAAATTCAATTTTCCTGGTTCTATTAATATTTTTTTTAAATTTAATAATAAAAAATTTTTCAATGTTTTTTTTACAGACCTAATAGGTATTTTATTATATTATAAAAGTATTTTAAATTTGATGAATATCTTTTAAATGGGGAATCAATTATTTTGACCATTATCAAATTATTTGTTATTTTAAATTAGAAAAAATATTTTTTATTTGATTATTATGTTGTTTTTTTTTTTTAATTTTTGAAATAAACAGAAAATTTCACAAATTTTCGGTTTATTTCTTAAAAAATTAAAAAAAATCACTTTTAGGTTTTCCAGAATTTAAAAGAATAAAGTAAAACCTATTTGATTTTACTTTATTCTTTTTAATTCTGGAAAACCTAGGCACTTGACGTACACTTTTCGTTATGTTTTCCAAAATTTCAAGAATTGAGTAAAATCTTGGATTTCTCTCTAATTTATTGAATTCTGGAAAAGCTAGACACTTAAGGCACTCTACTACATGAATGTTTATTGATATTATTATTGAAATACACAGAAAATTAAATAAATTTTTGGTTTATTACAAAAAGTAAAAAAAACCTAGGATATTTTCGTTAGTTTTTCCAGAATTTAAAAGAATAGAGTAATTTATGATTTTTCTCAATTCTTTGAAATCCTAAAAAACCTAGGACCGGCAGCGGGTATTTTCTTTCAGTAATTTTTCTTCCATATTTGAGTTTTTTTGATTAGTAGACTGTTTTCAAAACTCTTAGTTTTTATCTATTCAAAAAAATATCCAAAAGTTGAATTTAAGAAAAATCCATATTCCCATTGTTTTAAAAATTTTTACTCTAAAATAGACCTTTTTTTCAAGACAAGAAAACTTTTGAAAATTGTATTACTATAAACAATAATAAATACAACAACCTCAAGATTTTTAAGAAATAGAATGTTGATTATATTGTGAATAAACCCAATTAAATACAAGGATGAAATAATAATTGAAGTAGTACTTTTGTCTAACTTGTAATTTTCTTATTTGTTTTTTCATACTAGTGAAGTGAAAAAGTATTTGTTGTACTGATGATAGTAAGATGATTAAAAGATAAAGATCTGAAATTAATGGTAACAACGTACTCTTTTTCTCCTGTCAAAACAGTACTTCCGTTTCATAACAGAAAGAGAAATAATAATAATATATTAATCATTTTTTTTATTTTTAATTTTCGGTTTATGCTTTCTTTACAAAATCTCTCTGTTGAAAGAAACGTGATCAATGACGATGCTATAGAATTCAAACTTCGAACAAAAAACAAACTATTTCAATTGTTTGACAAAATATTTGTTGTGTTTGCTTTCCTTTTATTACTGATGCAATCCATCGTCAACCAAAAATTGATGTTTGGCAAATTAACAATCATTTTGATAATCGTCCCTGTTTTAAGAGTTTTTGTGAGACTATTTTTTGTTTGTGAAGGTAAATGTTTAAACCAATAAACTTTTTTGTTTTTTGTTTCTTTTGTTTTCCAATTTCTTTCTTTATTTTCCGATCTTTTCTTTTTAGTTTTTTTTTTTTTTCGGATTTCCAAATTGGTTACAATAACAAAAATTTTTCTCGGTATGGTTCCATGATCAAACAAACGTAGTGTTATTAAAATTTAAAAGAATGAAAAAAGAGAAAAAAGAAGAACAATTAAAGTCACAAAAACAATACACAAACTATTCCTAACAAGAAACAAAAAAAGAAATCGATCGAAAGTGTGTGTTTGATTTTCTTGATATAAATATAGAATACTTGAGACAAACATTCAAAAAAAACATTCATACTATCATCTTAATTTTGATAATTAAACCACCTGACAATTACTTCTCAAAAAATAATATTTTTTCTGAAATAAAAACAAGAATTAAAAAAAATCGCCATTAGGCTTTCCAGAATTTAAAAGAATAGGGTAAAATCTATAAATTTTATTCAATTCTTTTGAATTAAAAAAAACCACAGTTAGGTTTTCTTGAGTTTTCTATTTATTTGGAAAATCAATAGATTTTCGTTACAGTTGTTTTAAAAAAGTTTTCACTTTTTTAAAACTTTTTAAGGTTTTGCATTTTAAAAAAGTGAAGACTTTTTCAGAATTAAAACTTTTCAAAAGTTTTGTGTTTTAATAAAGTGTGGACTTTTTGAATTAAAACTTTTTACATCCTCACTTTTGAGTTTTAATAAAGTGTGGACTAAAATGATTTTCAGTGCACTCTCTTCCAAGACAAATTTCAAACAACACTTTCCAAAGTTTCTCGAAATACTTTTTGAAAAGCTTTTCTAGCCAAAAAAATTTCCATTAGATCTTGAGTTTCTTGGAAACTTAAAACTCAACACAATAACCAAGAATTGAACCTCAAAGGATTTCCTAACGAAAAAAAAAATATTTTGAAATAAAAAATGTTTTTAACTGATCTTCAATTCCAATTTCTAACTAAAATAAATTTGAGTCAAATAACTCATCTTAATAATCTTGTGTCAACCAATAACAACTTTTTTTAAACAAAATATAATTTTTTTGAGTGAGACTTTTTGAAAACTTTTCTCCCAAAACAATACTTTGTGGATCTTCAATTTCTGAACTGAAAAGAAATTTTGTCTTGAGGTACAACCATTTTGAACAATTCCAAAGCCAATTTCCAAACTAAATTCCTCCACTTGAAAAAAACTTTCAATAAACACTTTCAGAGTATTTTCCCAGATTCCCTCAAAACAAGAAGTTTCTTGGTTTCCAAATTGCCTATTTAAAAGACACCCTGGTATTCTTAGACATTCATTATTGGAAACTCGACTGTTCAAATCAAATATATCCCAATATAAATTATTTTTAGAAATAAGATTACCAATTAAAAAAACCACTTCCAAACAACTAAGAATAACTACCAACCAATTTTAACCCTTTCCAAACCAAACCAATTCAATTTGGATTTATTTGTTTTAAAAAAAATTCAAAATAAACAAATATTTTGAGATCAGCTTTGTAAATTTGAAAAAATCAAAAATCAAAAAAAAAAAAAAAGAAGAAAAAAAATTTCGAAACAATATTAAAAATTGATTTCAAAACCGACTTTATTAAAATAATTATTTTGAGGATTTTTTTTTCTTATTTGGCCTACTACATTACTAACTATAACAAACCAAATCAATTATAATAAACAATTCATTCCTGCCTTTTTTCCAATAAAATTTTTAGTAAAAATATAACATAAATTACAAATTTTAATTTTCATTTTGAAAAGTTAATTGCAAAATAAAAGGAATAAAATTAGCATTTGCCTTTCCAAAATCATTCCCAAAATACAAATAAAATCTTGAAAATATTCTTAATTAAAAGATAAAATTCATAAGTTAAAAATTTGTTTTCAGAAATAAAAACCACGAAATGTTACTTGATTAAATATTTTTTTGGAAAGCTGAATGAAATTTTGTTCCATTTCTTTTTCAACAAATAGATTTACTTAAAATCGCTTTATTTATTTTAGAAATTACAATCAGTTCAACTTTCAAGACGCAAACCTTCAACGAAATTTAAGGCACAAAAAAATCTCAAATTAAGGTACAAATTTTGAAATTTTTTTTTACAATTTATTTTACTAGAATATAAATTTTGTGTATTAATTTGAGATTTTTACTGTGACTTAAATTTCGTTGAAGGTTTGTGCCTTAAAAGTGGAACTGACTGTATAAAAAATCCCAAATTAAGGCACAAAATTCAAATTTTAGAAAAATAATTTGAGATCAAAAAAATTACAAATTGTGCCTTTAATTTGGGATTTTTTTGTTCTTGGATAAATGGCAAAAGTTTATACCTATTATTACAACTGGTATATTTAATAGTTGAAATGTCAAATATAGTTTATAAATAGTAAATCTTAAAAAAAAATAAATAATTATCATTACAGTCAGTTTCACTTTCAAGACGCAAATTTCAACTAAATTTAAGGCACAAAAAAATCTCAAATTACGGCACAAAATTTGGAATTTTTTTTTTTTTACAATTTATTTTTACTAGAATTTGAATTTTGTGCTTTAAATAGAGATTTTTTTTGTGCCTTAAATTTCGTTGTAAGTTTGTGCCTTAAAAGTGAAACTGACTGTATTAATAAATCAAGGGGGTGTTAAAAATTTTGGAGAGATTAAAACAAAAAAAAAGGAATTTGTGAATTTGTTTAAACACTATTAGGAATATTAATCGATCAAATGGTTAGATACTTACAATTAATTTTATTTTAGTTCTTCTGGTTTAACCTAGTTCAACTTTAACTAAATACCAATTGTTCAAAAACTCGATCAAAAGAAATATTTACAGTCAGTTCCACTTTTAAGGCACAAACTATCAACGAAATTTACGGTATGAAACAATCTCAAATTAAAGCACAATATTTATAATTTTTTTTACAATTTATTTTTACTAGAATCTGAATTTTGTGCCTTAATTTGATATTTATATTTTGCCTTAAATTTCGTTGATAGTTAATGCCTTAAAAGTCGAACTGATTGTAATTTCTAAAATAAAAACAGTGATAACAAGTAAATCTATTTGTTGAAAAAGAAATGTAACAAAATTTTCATTCAGCTTTCCAATAAAAATATTTAATCAAGTGACATTTCATTTTTTGATTTCTGAAAACAAATTTTTAACTTATGAATTTACCTTTTAAAATTGGGCGCTTAAATAATATATATCAGAATTATTTGATAAATTTTCTAAGAAAGCAAAATGAAAATTTTATTCCTTTTATTTTAAAATTAACTTTTCAAAAAGAAAACTAAATTTTGAAATTTATCTTATATTTTTTATAAAAATATTTTTGAAAAAAAAGGTAGGGAACAGTTTTTACTATTTTGGTTTGTTATAGTGAGTAATGTAGTAGGCCAAATAAGAAAAAAAAATCCTCAAAATAATTATTTTATTAAAGCCGGTTTTGGAATCAATTTTTAATATTGTTTCGAAATTTTCATCTTTTTTTTTTTTTTTTTTTTTTTTTTTTTTGATTTTTTCAAATTAACAAAGCTGATCTCAAAATATTTGTTTATTTTGAATTTTTTTTTAAACAATAATAAATCCAAATTGAATTGGTTTGGTTTGGCAAAGGCGAAAATTGGTTGGTAGTTATTAATCGTTTTTCGGGAAATGGCTTTTTTAATTGGTAATCTTATTTCTAAAAATAATTTATAGAGGAAGAGATTTGATTTGAAACCAGCAGGTTGTGTTTCCAGTAATGAATGTCTAAGAATACCAGGGTGTCTTTTAAATAGGCAATTGGGTAACTCAATAAACTTCTTGTTTTGAGGGAATCTGGGGAAATACTCTGGCAGTGTTTATTTGAAGTTTTTTTTTCAGAGGAGGAATTTAGTTTGGAAATTGGCTTTGGAATTGTTCAAAATGATTGTACCTCAAGACAAAATTTCTTTTCAGTTCAGAAATTGAAGATCCACAAAGTATTGTTTTGGGAGAAAAGTTTTCAAAAAGTCTGACTCGAAAAAAAAAATTATTTTAGTATCAAAAAAGTTGTTATTGGTTGAAACAAGTATTAGTAAGATGAGTTATTTGACTCAAATTTATTTTAGTTAGAAATGGGGAATTGAAGATCAGTTAAAAACATTTTTTATTTCAAAATATTTTTTTTTTCGTTAGGAAATCCTTTGAGGTTCAATTCTTGGTTATTGTGTTGAGTTTTAAGTTTCCAAGAAACTCAAGATCTAATGGAAATTTTTTTGACTGAAAAACTTTTCAAAAAGTGTTTCGAGAAACTTTGGAAAGTGTTGTTTGTAATTGGTCCTGGGAGAAGATGTCTTGAAAATCATTTTAGTCCACACTTTATTAAAACTCAAAAGTGAGGATGTAAAAAGTTTTAATTCAAAAAGTCCACACTTTTTTAAAACGCAAAACTTTTGAAAAGTTTTAATTCTGAAAAAGTCTTCACTTTTTTAAAATACAAAACTTTTTAAAAGTTTTAATTGTCTCTGTTTTAATTAAAAATAAGTTTTCACTTTTTAAAAATGACTGTAGGTTTTTTTTTACTTTTCGAAATAAACCGAAAATTTATTAAAATTTTCTGTTTATTTCAAAAAGTAAAAAAAACCTAGAACACTTCACAAATAAAATAGAAAACCTCAAAAAAACCGAACGACTTCACAAACAAAATAAAAAACCTCAAGAAAACTACCGTTAGGTTTTCCAGAATTTAAAAGAATTGAGTAAAATCTTTGATTTTTCTCTTTTCTTTTGAGTTATGGAAAACCTAGACACTTACAACACTTGACGACATGAATGTTTATTGATATTATTATTATATCTAATCATTTTTAAATATTCTTGACCTTTCCACCGAGAACCATTTCTTATTAATTTTTGTATAAATTGATTTAGTTTTATATCTAATAATTTTTGGTTTTCTAAACCCCAATTCAAAATTTTTAACACACCAAAATCCGATTTGTTAAAAAAAAAAATCTTATTTAATCAATTCAAGAAGAAATACCAAATTAGAACCATTCACTGATTGAAATTTTACCACTTTTTTATAAATTACAATACTCACAAAACAATAAATAAATAATTATCAATACTAATAAATCATGGGTTTTTTAAAAATTTTGGAGAGAGCAAAACAAAAAAATACATTAGTGTAAATTTGTTTAAATTCTATAAACAATTATTGATCGATCAAATGGTCAGATACTACCAATTAATTTTATTTGAGTTCTTCTATTTGGAACAACTCAACTTTAACATAATATCAATTGTCGGAAAAATTTTGATCGAACGAAACAAGTTACGTAATTCAAAAAATGAAATGAAAGCAAAAAACTAAAAGATTAAAAAATGATTTTCATATTTTACAAAAATCAAATTTTATTTCCAATTTGAATGAAATTAGAGGTTTTGATGATAACATATATTATCATGATATTAACAATAAAATCGTGATAGTATTACAAAATCGCGATTAGTTCAACTTTATCGCGATATTCAACATTATCGCGATATTCACATTATCGCGAAAAAAGGAAAAATTATTTTTTTGAAACCCTAAAAATAATCTCTAGACTTTTACAAAGCCGTGAGACTTTTACAACACTTTCCCCTTTAATAAATTTTTGAAAGTGTTTATAAGTGTTGTGAACTGTCTTCAAGTGTTTGAAAGTTCTGAAAGACAGAAAACTTTTATAAAGGGAATGGGTTTGGTTTGTTGTGGAAATGTAAAATTTATTTCTTTTCATTTTTTTTTTAACAAAATATAAAATCGCAAACAAATTTTATGATCAAACTAATAATTACCCACTCCAACAATACACTTGAATATAAGATAGATGTGTTTTCTTACAATCAAGTTGTTACCTTCACAATTTTAAACAACCAAAAAGAATAAAAGAATAATTTTCCTTCTTATGGTGATCGGTCAAACAAAAACCACAAAGCACTAATTGTGTTTTCTGTCCAATACAAAGATGCTCAAAGAAGAAAAAGAAGAAGAAGACAAATCTTTAAAAAATCTTAATAATTGGTGATCATCTGGCAAGGATGTTGTGAAAGCTTTTGAAAAGTTTACGTACCCCTTTTAGCTTTCTGAGAATATTGAAAATGTTTTAACCCAAGATCACATTCTTTAAAGAACAGATAAAGGGTTGGTTGTTTTAGAAGGTCTTTTATTCAACTCAATTTACAACACCACGATTAACTGAAAAAATATTTATTTCTCTTTATTTCTTATTGTTGTTGATCTTAAAGGATCGATAGGTTTGCCAACCAAACCAAATGAAAGCACAACAAAACTCTTTGATCTGATACTTGATCGAATCAAGTATCTTTTTTGTTGTTTTTTCAAAGAATGACTTTTTTTCACCAAAGCTATTTTTTGATCAAAAAAAATTTTTTGTTAAAATATTTCTCAATTAGCCCAAAAACCCATCAACTATTTTATCGCGATTACTTTTTAATAGCGATATTTTGGCATTTATCGCGATTTTATAGAATTATCGCGATTTGTTATATTATCGCGATAATATTGAATATCGCGATTTTCTGATATTATCGTGATTTGATGGAAATTATCGCGATTTTTGTAACTTTATCGTGAATTATAGCATGTTATCATCAAAACCTCTATTGTATTATTGTGATTGTTTGTACCGTTTTAACTGTGTGTAAAATTTTGAATTTGAGTTTATTTTTCCAATTAATATTTTCGTAGATCATTTTTTGGAAAATTTTAATTGGTCTGAAATGTGTTCAGCCTCCAGAAGTTCTAATTTCTTTTTTAGTTTATATCTTCTTTTGTAAATTGATATTCTGGGATGATCAAGGTAAAATAATTTTCTTTAAATAAACAAAAAAAAATAATTAAATTTTGAATACTTTAGTTGTCTG
Organism: Anaeramoeba flamelloides; assembly: GCA_027625915.1. Taxonomy (NCBI): domain Eukaryota; family Anaeramoebidae; genus Anaeramoeba; species Anaeramoeba flamelloides. The sequence continues at coordinate 7,720,707 of JANTQA010000026.1, forward strand.
CGAAATTTTAGGTTGTTTGAAATATTCTCGAAAATACTTGAAAAAATATTTTTAATCTTGAAAAAAATTTTCGAGTATTTTCCATTTTCAAAAACTTTTAAGAAACTCTAGTGTTCATAAGCGTATGTATATGGTAAAATAATAGTTTTACTTTTAGATAAAATATTAATTTTCTATTTTCCATTTTCTATTATTTTCGAGAATATTTCAAATAACCTAAAATTTTGCAATAGTGGATATTTGTTTAATTTTTTTTTTCATTTTTCACAAAATAACGTAAAGCATATTTCATAAAAAAATAATTAATAATAATAAAGTTGATACTAGATCTCTTGCTTTTTTTTTTTCGGTACTTTAGATCAAGATTTTATTTCAAAAACTTTTCAAAATTTCCTTCAAAAGGTTTATTTGAAATAAGACCACTTTATTTTTTAAATTCTTTATTTCGTTTTCCTTTAGTATTCATAATTATGAAACCATTCAAAATTAATTAAAATTATGTAATTTCAGAATTATTTAATTCAATACCATTTTTTAACTCAATAACGTAAATATATATTCTATAATAATGTTGAATTTTTTTAAAAAATGGTATTGAATTCAATAATTCTGAAATTACATAATTTTTATAAATTTTTGATTTATTCTAAATTTAATTTAGAAAATATAACAAGAGTTTTTTTTTTTTTTTTTTTTTTTTTATGATTTATGTTGTGTTTTTTTCTTACTTTTTAAAATTTATTATTAAAATTTTGTTTTATTCAATAGTATGTTTTATCTAAAGTCTATTAATGATTAAAATCTATTAACTTATTTCTCCAAATAATTGTTGTTTAAAAAATAATTATAGAATCCTTATTATTAATTCGAGGAATGGGTATACAATTAAAAAAAAAATGTTATAATGGAAGCACATCAATAAAATTTTTAGAAAAGGCAAAAATCCAAGATGTGGTAATCAATGAAGGCTATTATTTACAACAAACAATATATTATTTGGCATTTATGGTTGAAGGGGAAAAAGATCTTGTATTACCATTTGAGAGTTTATATCCCCATTTGCCAGTCCTTTTGCTCATATATAAAAAATTTAAAAAAATAATAATGGAAGAACAAAATAATTAAATTTCTTTTTTTTTTTTTTGAACGATCATTTAACTTTAATAATAAATGAAAATACATTTATCATCCAAAATTTTGTTATCAATTTATTTTTGTTTATTTTTATAAAATGTATATTCCTTTAAGCATCCTAACAATGGTTTTTTCATACTTGATTTTCAAGATTATTTTGAATTTTTTTTCAAATTGTTTGATTAATTTAATTTTGTTTATTTGTTAGATTTCCAAGTCTTTTTTTTTTTTTTTTTTGAATTGTAATAGAATGGATTTTTATCAAAAATATAAAAATTTTAAAAATGACAAAAAAACAATTTATTGGAATACTTCTGATTTATACAACCGGAGAAGTTCTTAACATTAATTTTTTTTTTCTGTTTTTTTTTGTGATTGCAAGAAAATATAAAAAAAGCATAACCGTAATATATCGAATTAATTTGACAAGTGGAATTTCTGTGAGATTTTCTCTTTCTAAAAATCTTCAGTAATTATCTAATAGTTAAAAATTGGTAGAATGTTTGAGGAAAATTAAAAAAATAGTTTAACACCAAAAAAGTGACCTTAAAGTAGGGAATAAAATAAAATAGTAAAAAACAATTTTCAATTTGAAGAAAACTAAAAAGTGAAAGTTTCCGATCAGCCTTTAAAAAGTGTAAAAAAATAATAAATTAATAAAAATGTAATATTTATTTTTTTATTAATATCATTTTTTTTTTTGATCTCCATAAGAGTTTCTGTTTGTTAGACTTTTGAAATGAAAATTCAATAAAAGACATATTTGTATCATTTTAATCATATATAAACCATTTTCCAGTCAATGGTACACAGTTTTCATATGTTTAATTACATGTTTTTAAAAGGTTTAAATAGATTTCTGAAGAAAAATTTATTCTTGTAAATTTAAAAATGGAAATCATTTATGAACATTTTTGCTTTTTTTTTGATAATTTTTTTTTTTGACAAGTAATTGATTTTTCAATTTTTTTTTTATTGCAAGATCAATGGCCAATAGATGTGTTATTCGAATGTTCTTGAAATAGTGTAAGTGATTATCGAGATACTATATTTAGTTCTATTGGTTTTTTATTTGATCTTCTATTGTAGATCAAAATGAACATTCTTGTTTTTCTCAATTTATCACTTAAGAATTTTATACAATATTTTTAAAAATATATTAATTAATTCGTTTTCTTTTAGACAGATATCAACTATTAATTGGTGTGTATTATTCTACTAATGTCCTATTTGTTCTCCAAAGGTCAATTATAACAATAATTGATATTTAGTTTTTACCTTAAAATTAAATTGAATTTATTATGATAAAAAAGGTCTTTAAAAAAAACTAAAATATTTTTTGATATACCAAATTATTAAAGTAGCAGAAGAATTGAAATCAAGTTTATTGTTTTAAGCTTTATTTTCAAGAATGTGTTACATAATTGTTAAAATGGTAAGCAAAAAAATAAAAATAAAATAAATTATTCTGAAAAACTGATCATTTTTGGTGATTTATTAGCCAATTTCTTTATAATAATCTGGGAATTTTATTTAAAAAATTAAAAAATAGTATAATGCTGTATGTATATTTCCATTTTGGTTTGGTTGAAATACAAATATTTTATTATTACTTTTCATATTTTCTTGTTTTCTTTGTTTTTTTTTTTTTTTTTTAATTATACATTGGGTTTTCCGTTACACCTATTATTTATTGTTATTAATAATAGGTTAACAATTTCCAGCCTATAAAATATTTTGAAGAAGAAGATACAATATAATTTTTTTTATTAACATCCAAAATGAAAACCAAATTTTATTTGATAAACACACAAATTATTCTTTTAAAGAAAATCTAATAATTGTTGAATTGTTTTTTTAATTCTTCAATTTGCTTTTTCAGTCTTTTATTTTCTCTTTTTAATTCTTCCTCTCTGCTTAGTGAATTCCCAATATTTATAATATTCTTATTAATTTTTTCATTTTCGTCCTTGTAATTTTCATTTTCACCAATCATCTTATTATTGATCACAATGTTTTCTTTTTCAAGAGAAATGATTTGTTTGTCCTGAATTTTTAATTTGTTTTTTGAGGTTTTGTTCTTTTTCTTTTTTGATCTATCTTTAAGAGATTGTTTTCTTTTTGAAGACAAAAGTTGTGAGTGCTTTTGTGCCCTTCTTTCAGCCCTCTTCTTTTTATTTATTTTTTTTAACAATCTTTTCTTTTTGATTGTAATTTTGATCGAAGAATTTATAATATTTGAAACAATTCCAGAGACATACAGTCGGGTTACTCTATTAAGGTATGAGTCCCACATACTTTTGATTTGTTCCTTATCTTTCTTTTTGGTAAAAATTAGTTTTTCATATTTTTCTAATTTCTCCCTATTTAATATTTTTTTTTTTTTATTTAATTGATGAGATTCTCTATTATGATTTTCTTGATCAATAATAACCGCTTTATTATTCTTTGAATTTGATGTTTTTTTGTTCCTATTTTGATTAATTTTCAAATTATCTTTAAATTCTATTTCGTTAAAATGTACAATCGTATTTAATCGTTTTATTGAAATGATTGTTTCTTTAAACAAGGACTGAAAAATAACATAATCAATGTGAAATTTCCGTAAGTGGTTAATTGTTAAAACACTGGTTTTTTTGGAATTGTCAAAGCACTTGTTGATTTCAACTCGATAACTGTTTGATTTTTTTTGTAATTCCTTTAATTGAAAAGTGATCATAAACTGTCTTTTTATCATTTTTGATATGTTTTGCTTTGAATAATCCCCGTAACAAATTAAGTTATCCCGAAAATGGTTGATATTAAAAACCTTCAGATGTAGATCTTTTTGATCTAATATTGGTTTCTTGTCTTTTATTTTCTCTAAACCAATGAGATCGTTGTCTTTTTTCTTTGTAGTTATTCGAGAATAATCTTTTTTTCTAGGATCAGTAACAACAGTTATGACTTGGTTATCATTGTGGTTGTTAAAATAATTGAGGTTTGTTTTGTTTTTCTTTTTGGTTTTTGTTTTTGTTTTGTGATCTTTTATTGTTTTTTTCTTTTTGTTTGACATCAAACCAAAAACAATGAAAAATTTTCAATTTTTAATAAAAAATGTTTTTGAATAAACTTTGAATAATTCCAGTGTGAGGTCGACTTGGAAATCAACAACTCTCACTGAAGAGCCTTTTACTTGTTTCTTTTTTTCAAATTTTTCAACAATTAATAACTATTGGTCACTTGTAGGTTTATGTTTTTGAGTAATTTTGAATTTTACTCGAGAATAAAATAGGGTTAGGTTAGAGAGATTTACACTCTTTAGATTAATACCTAATTTTGTAAAAAGAAAATATAAATGATTTCAAACAAACTTTTTAACGTAGAGAACTCTTGAGAGCTTTGTTTTAACAGATAAACCTAAAACCATGAAATGTACTAAAAAATGAAATTTGATTTTTTTGATCAATTGAAAATATTTGTCAAAATTTCAAACTTTACTCCCCATTTTAGAGAGAAAGATATAAATTAACGAGTAAACAGTAATCATTTGAGTTGTATAATAATTAACTGTTCTAAATCTATCAATTTTGGATCTTTTTGTTACATTTAGAAATCAAAAAATTAAAAAACATGTAAATTAATTGTGAAAATTACTGCAAATTCAATTCTAATTTTGATAGTAAACCCCAATTCAAAATTTTTAACACACCAAAATTCGATTTGTGAAAAAAAAAACTTATTTAATCAATTCAAGAAGAAATACCAAATTAGAACCATTAACTAATTGAAATGTTAACACTTGTTTATAAATTACAATACTCACAAAACAATAAATAAATAATTATCAATACAAATAAATCTAGGGTGTGTTAAAAATTTTGGAGAGAGCAAAACAAAAAAATACATTAGTAAATTTGTTGAAATTCTATTAGGAATATTGATCGATCAAATGTTTAGATACTACCAACTAATTTTATATGAGTTCTTCCATTTATACAATTCGACTTTAACCTAATATCGATGGTTGAAAAAAATTTTGATCCAACGAAACAAATTACGTAATTCAAACAATGAAAGGAAAACAAAAACTAAAAAGATGAAAAAATGATTTTCATAACTTACAAAAATCAAAATTTTCTCAAATTTGAATGAAATTGTATTATTACGATTGTTTGGAACGTTTTATCTGTGTGGAAAATTATGAATTTTAGTTTATAATTTTAAAATCCTGGTCATTTTTATCCTTTTTTAACAAACAAATGGATTTTTAATTTGGAAAGGGTGTTTAATTATTTTGAATTTACATTAGATAAAAAAAAATTATTTATAAAAAATTTTCTATATATTACCCTTTTTGGATTTAAATTTTGAAAAAATTATTAATAGAAAGATCAAAAAAAAAAAAAATAAAACTATTATTGTATAAATTTAAAAATAAAATAATTGTCAGAATAAACTCCATATCAAAAATTATCACTTAGCTGAAATAATAAATTAAAGAAATCTAAAAAAAAATATTCTTTAGTATTCAAGAACATCTAATTATTAGATCTTCGGAATAGAACGGTTTTAAAGTCATTCTAAACATATATAAACTTGATATTTTAAAAAATTAAAAAAAAATAAAACTAAAAACAAAAAAAAAAGTGAGTTATAATTTTTAAAATGATAATTACCAATTTTTTTAAAAGAGTAAATTGTGAAAATTAATTTGTTTGGGATATTTAAAAATCCTTTTTCAAGTGGGTTGGGTTGTTTTATAGTAAGTTAGGGTTATTTTGGATGGTTTGGGTGGTAGGTTAGGTAGGTTTGGATAATATTCAAAAAAAAAATAAGATTAATAATAAGGAAGAGATTTATTAGAATTCTATCATATATTTTAAGACATAAAAAATATCTACTTAACTTGACAATTTAAATTAGGTTTTTAACATCTTTTTAATTATTTTTATATTTGTGGTTTCAATATTTTGGATTTTCTACAATTTAAGTAATAAAATACACCCAATTGCTAAATAATCTTTTTTATTTTTCTGCCACAACTATAAAAAAACATTAAAAACTTTCATATCAATAAAAATAATCAAGAAACTATCCAAAAAATAAGAAAGAAAAAAACGATTTGATCAATTTTGAAATTTAAAAATATACCTGAAAGTTGATCACAATTTTTGAAAAAGACACGGTCTAGTTTTTATTCCTGAACTTTCATTATAAAAAGTAAATAATATTCTTTTTTGCCAAGCATTGTATTAAATTGAAGTTAAATTTAAACTTGTTTTTTTTAAAAAAAAATATTTATTTAGAATTTTTAACATTTTTTTTCGACCTTTTTTGCTTCAAAAAAAGGATCAAAACGAAAAAAAATAAAATAAAATTCAAAAAAAAACATTGATATTTAGATTGTAATAATAAAAAAAAAAAAAAAAAAAGTTACTTAAATACATATTATTTTTAAATTCTGAATTCGTCAATTTTCTGTATTAAAAGGGATTTAATAATTTTATGGATTTTCAACTAAAAGTAAGAAAAAAAAATAAGAATATTTTTTTTTATGATTTGATACTAGGGTTTTTTAATTTCTTTTCTAAATTTATTAAAATTCAAATTCAAATTAGTATTATTCATTTCACTCTTAGTTGTTTTTTTTATTCGCAGAATTGAATATATTTTTGGGGGTGGTAGATAATTTGTATATCTTCTGACAATAGTGAAACCTAATAGTAATTTTTTTAATTATTGTTTGTTTTGTTTTGTTTTGAAAATCTAATATTATATAAATAAAAGACAAATTGCACAATAAATCAAAAAAATATTTAACAGAATCTTAGTTAAATTAAAATCATTTTTTCTTATACTTCCAGTCCCAAATGAAAAAAATATTTTTTTTTATCAACAAAATCAAACTAGATAAGTTTAGAAATAAGAGAAATAAAAAATTGTGAATTTATTTTGATATTCATAAAATAAACGAGACCTTACCTGAATATATATTCTCCAAAAAAAAAAAAAAAAATAAGAGGTAAAAAAATTTTTTTGGGGGTCATTTTAATGAAACGCCTTCATACAAAATATCTCCCTTTCTTTTGGAAGGTATCAAGTTGTTGACAATGAGATATTTTAATTGTTAATGTATTTATTTCATAATAAAAAACAGAGTCCAGATATTACTAAAAGTTAATTTAAGATTTATCAAAGTATTTTTTTTATAATGGTTTTTTTTATAAAAACAAAAGAAAAAAGAAAAAAGAAAAAAAAATTTTTACTAAATTACAAAAAATGATCAGATCTAAATAATAAAATTTTATTTTGAAATGAATATTGGCTAAAATTCATAGAATTTGTTCAATTTCTTCAATAAAAACTGGTTGCCTTTAACAGAGTAAGAGTTTATCTATTTAAAATATTGTATCGGTGTTTTTGAATTTTTACTAATCATATAAAAATAAGAAATACTTTTTTTTTCAAGATAATAACTTATCTTTTTGTTTTAATACAATTTTTTGTGTTCTACAAATAATTCATCTTCAGATCTTTAAATTGAATGAAATATAAAATTATCCAAAATGAAAAAAATAAAACAATTGGAAAATCTGTTAAAAAAATTGAAAATGATTATTTTATAAGGTTGGTTAGAGTTTTATTTAGTGTATAATAATTTATTTATACCCTAAATTTAGAGGATTTTTTTTTCTTTTCTTCAATATTAAAACGATAGTATTTTTAGAAAAATAAAAAAAAGAAAAAGGAAAAAAAAGATTCTGATATTTAATAAATAAAAATACAGTTATTTGATTAATAAAAAATTATCAAATTGTTTTGGTTTTTTTGTTTTAATATCATTAAAATTTATTTTATTTTATTTTTTTTTAATGTTTCTCCCTTTATTAAGATAATTTTAGATTCCAAATATTTTTTTTATCATACAATATTGTTTAAATCATTTGATTCTTGTTATAATTTAATAAAAGGCAAGTTTAGTCATAACAAAGCAATATTAAAAAATAAAAAATTCAAAATATTAAAGAATTAAGGATTTCGTTTAGGTTGGACTATTACTCTAGTCCTATTCTGGGGCCAGGATAAAGTTGGAGTCGGTGCTGAAGTTGGAGTTAAAATTGGAGTTGATATTGGAGTTGAGGTTGAGAAAAAAATTTTTAATTTCAGAAAAATCACCAAATTGAGAATTTGTTTTAATTTTCAATTCCAATCGCTTTGATGTTCTTGTTAGGAAGTAGCCTTCTTTTTTTATACTGTTCATTTTTGATACTGTTGTTAAGTTGTGAGTCGGTATTAAATTGTAAAAGATTCGCGATAGAGGAGGAATTGAGATTTGTTGATTGCACAAAACTCTTCAATCGTAGGATCTCTTTTCTGAGACTTTCATTTTCAGATTCGAGGATATTCAATTTTTCTTCAACTTTGTTTTTCTCATCAAGGATTTCTTGTGCTTTTGTCTCGAGTCGATCAAGGTATTTCTTTTGCTTTTGCCTTGAGTTTCTTGCAGAAACTCTGTCGCGGATCCTTTTTCGATCGAGCCTTTCCTTATCGGAAAGTTTTGCAAGCTCATCCTTAGAAAGATGTCTGAGTTGGTGTTTTTCATATTCAGACATTTCAATATCTAATGTACACAATTGTGTTCTTTTTCTTGTTGGTCGTAAAGCTAAAATTTCAGGATGAAGATCTTGTTGGTTGTCTTTATTTTTTTTTGATTTTTTCTTTTTCTTGATTTTCTTTATTGTTTTCTTTTTTGTTTGCTTTTTGGGTTTTGAATTTGTGTTTGTAGTGGTGTTTGTGTGAGTGTTTGTATTAGTCTTTGTGTTTTTGTTTGTGTTATTGTTTGTTTTAGTGTTCTGGAATTTTTCTTCTTTTGTTGAGGAAGGGTTTTTCATTAATTGATTGTTGCTAATTCCCTGAAAGGTTTCGGTTTTAATCAAATTATTAGTTTGTTCATTTTTTATTCGCCCAAATTCGTAGTTTGGTAAAAGAAGTTCTGATAGTGCTGAGGTAAGTTCTATTTGATTTTCGGTTTTTGTTGTTTCAAGTGAATTGTGTGTTTCATTAAAAATAGAATCAACACCAAAGACCTCAAAGTTTTCAAAATTAAAGTTGGTAAAAGATTGGAAATCCATTTTGTGGGCTAAAGGTACAAAAAATTTGAAAAAAGAGAGAAGAAAAAATATTACACAAAAAAATAAGAAAAAAAATTTATGAAATAAAGATCTTGTTTATTTATTAATATTTTTTTTTATATTTCAAAAATTTAAAAAGAATAGTAAATCAAAAAAAAGCATCCAAACGGGGGTATTATATCGATTTTTAGTTGTTTCTAATCATCTATTTATCAATTTTGGAATATTTATCTCAAGTTTTTTATTTCTAATTTTTCAAATTTCAATCAAATCCAATATTTTTACCAATTTTCAAAAATCTCTTACTGTTCTTTGGAATACTTCAAAGTTAATTTTATACCCTTAATTTTTCTTTCTCAAATCAGGAATATTATTTTTTGTCTATTTTGTAATAGGTAAATGGTAAAAACAAGCAAAATTATTTTCTTTTGACTTTTATTTCTTTTGAAAGGAAATAAATGGGAATTTTGATGTCTTAATTCTAAAAGAGTGGAAAGTTTAGTGGGTTACCTCGGGTAACTTTAGGTTTTAAATGTTGATTTGTAAGGAGAAAAATGAAAAAAGGATTGAAAAGACGAAATTTTTCGTTTTTCTTTTCAAAAGATTACATTTTTACAAAATAATTCCATGACTTTTGGTAATATTGAAATTTGGAATTTAGTCCATTGTGTGTTTTTGATCAAATAGATTTACTATTGAAGAATTTAAAAAACACAAAAAAGTTATTTTCTATTTGCTAATCTTAGTTGTCAAAAATTAAGACAATTTGAGATAAGGAAAAATTGTTTTGAGATCTCTTCTTTTAGACTTTTTTTCAAATGAACAAAAAACTGAAAGTGTCCAAATAGAAGTTTCAGACTTTTTCTTTTTTTTTAAATTGATCTAAAAAATCGGAAAATAAGGGGATTCTGTAAGAAAACAATGAGTAATTTTACCGAAACTGAACCCAAACTTTCTTTTGAGGTTTTCAAAAATATTGCTTGTTATTCAGAAAAATGATCATAAAACGATGAAGAGTTTTGAAAATTTTTGGGAAATAAGGCAGACAAAAATACTACAAACCATTTTGACGAGAAGACGTTTTATTCAAAACCTTTTCAATAGTGGATTTCCATTTGACTTAGAATTGAATCATAATTGGGAATTTGAAAGGAAAAAATCCAAAAATGAAAAAGAAAATTGATTTTTCGCACTGTTTAGTTTGATTCTTTAATATGTCCTTAATAAAATTAAGCACTATTTTTTTCTGATTAATATTTTTCGAAATTAAGGAAATAACTTAATTCAATTAAACACTATGATAATTTTTTTTAGAATAAAAAACACTCTCAACCTTTGAATATCGAAAATATTTTTTGGAATTAGTGGGCACTTTTTTATTTTTTTTTGAAAAATTGGGATTGAGAAAAGTTTGAAATCAAAGAATAAGTTAATATAGTAAATTAGAATACTTTTCCAGAAAGTTTATCCTTTTAGTTTAACTTTTTTTTTATTTTACCATTTAAAACTAAAAAAAACATTTGAGGACCAAATTAGTGCCTTTTGTGAAAAGAAAATTCCCCATAATTTAGAATTTGTTTTTTGTAAATGAGTTTAAACAAGAAAGTGTATCTAAAAATATACATAATTTCAAGTTTGAATTCAATGTTTTTGGCAAAAAATGTTATCAAGAAAAAGTTGAATTGAAACTTTATTTATTTTTATTTTATCATTTTGTTGTTTTAATTGTATAAATGAAAAGTATTTGATCAGTTTTTCATTTTTAGTGTTTTTTGGGTCGTAGGGACATATACACTTTTATGACCAATTTTAAAGTGTTTTGAGAATATGATTAGTTTTTTTTATCTCATAATATAATCCTCTCAGCAAGATTTGATAATGAAATTTAGTGAGAAGAAATATTTTTGTGATTATTATTTTTTTTTCTTTTCAAAGTAAAAATAAACCATTTTGGAAAAGTAAAATAAATTAAACAAGAAGGTAGTTTTCAATATAAAGTTAATTCTGTTACCTTTTGATTGATACCCCCCCCCCCTTTTTTTTTTTTTTTTTTTTTGAGAGCCAAATCAAGTATATTCTCAAGAACAAAAGGAAATCAAAAATAACAAGAATAATTTGTCCATACACAAAGTTAATAATTATACAATTAGTCAATTTTTATGTATTTTGTCTTTTATTTTATTTAAAAGAATTTTTTTTGAAAGGGATATGACCCGAATAGGAATTTTTGATACTGTTGAGAGTTCTGTCCAGATTAACTCATAAAACTATTTGTCACAAGTATAATTTAATTATGATCCGTGAGTTTTGAGTTGATCCAATCCATTAAAATTTATCAATTAGTAAATAGTCTTTTAAAAATCTAATAACCTTTAATTTTTTTATTATAGATGATTTCAAACATTAGTTAAAAGTTAATGAGAGAAAAGGAAATAGTAAAAACTTTACCCCCCCCTCTCTCTCTCTCTCTTTTTTTGATATTTTCGGATAAATTATTAATAAAATACATAAAAATATTTTGGAAATAAAATAAGGTCATTATCATTGGAAATTTGATTAAAAATAATTTCTAATTGTAAACAAAAATTTTAATGTGTTGTAGACTATAGTGTTTTAGATAAGCTAGTTTTTTTTTTTTTTTTATGAATTGGAAAAAAAATAATGGAATTTATGATTTGTCACCTTTGGTTTTCTTTCTAAAGCTTAAAAAGGAAATATCCCAACCCAGTAAGGATATATATATTTATATATCTTGAACATATATTTTAAAATACCCCTATCTCAAATTAAAATAAAAAAAAAAGTGAAATAAATGATTTTACAAAGCGAAAATTATACACAAATTCCCTATATTGCCAACAAGATATGATTAATTTTATTACTACCCTTTCAATGATAATAAGTTCGATTGCCCATGAACCCCACCCTTAAATGTTTCAATAATTATTATTTTTTTAATAAATTATTTTATAATAAAAACCAATTTATTTAAATCTAAAAGTCAAATGAATTATCAAATAATCTAATAATTATTGGAAATAATTTCCTTTTTTTTTTTTGAATCCATTCTTTTATAACTGGGAATTATTCATTTTTGCAAAAAAAAAAAAAATAAATAAAAGACAAGTAAGAAATGGATATTCTAATTAATCTTCATGTCACGATATTTAAAATTCAAACAGCAATACTATTTTTAGTTTCTGGAAATGTTATATCTTTAATATATTCAAAATTATTCCCAACTCAAGAATATTTAATTTTTTTACTAAAATTTATAAAACAGAATATAAAAAAAAAATATATAATTCATTAAAATGTATAATAAGGCAAGTAAAAAAATAAAAAATGTGGAAACGGATATGATCCTTTTGTGATTAAAAATCAATAAAAACAACAACATTAAATTTTTTTTAAAAGAAATAAAGTTGGTAATGTCTTAAAGTTTTCAAAATTTGACAAATAATTAGGAAAAAACAAAGATTTTGCCCACCTATTTTAAATTTAAAATTTTGACAAATATCCCCTTTTTTAATTAAATAAATAAGAATAAAATAGATAAATTTTATAAATCAAAATAAGATTAAAGAAAAAAAGTATTCAAATTTTTTTGATTTTACTATTTATTTTGTTATTTCTATTGATTGTTACTAATAAAAATAAGAAATAAAAAAATGATCTACAGCCAGTTTCACTTTTAAGGCACAAACTTCCAACGAAATTGAAAGCACAAAAAAATCTCAAATTTAGGCACAAAATTTCGAATTTTTTTTTACAATTTATTTTTACTAGAATTTTAATTTTGTGCTTTAATTTGAGATTTTTTTTGTGACTTAAATTTCGTTGAAAGTTTGTGCCTTAAAAGTGAAACTGACCTTATTGATTTTCCCCAAATTTAAAAAAATAGCCAAAAATCTTTAAAATTGCTCAATTCATTTGAATTATGTAAAAAGATATAAATCTTATGGAATAATTTAGTACCCCCAAAATTATTTTGGATAATTATTGAATTTGAAAAAATTTAACTTTAAAATGAAAAATTATCCAAAATTTACAACTATTATTTTATTTCAAAAATTATGACCTTTTACAAATTAATTAAAAAAATATACATGTATAGAAAAAACAAACCGAATGCGGCACATTTATAAATTAGAAAATTTGTAAAAATATGATACTTGTATTAAATATAATTGAAGAATAATACTTTTTTTTTTTTTCACATTATGAAAAATGAACATCTTATTATAATCAAATGGAATAATAATTCTCAAAAATTTAAGACATAAATCAGATTTAAAAAAGTTATTCAGGTAAAAATTGTTTGTAAAATCTTTAATACGACAAAGAAAAATAATAAAAATTCTCTTTTTGGTATAGATTTTTCATCAAAGATTTAAAGGTTCGAAAACTAAGATAATAAAGATCAATTAATAATTAAAACTTGACAATAAAAAATACCCAAAATTATCAAAAAAAAATATAAATTCGGATATCTTATACCACATTAATAAACACTTGTGTCTATATTTCATTAATACAAAATAATTGGGAGAAATCTTGTATTGTACTCCTAATCTTTTAAATAAAAAAAAAAAAAAAAAAAAAAGTGGAATACTAATTTTTAATCAAATACTGTCTCATTTTTATTTATTATTGATGATTTTTTCTCAGGATACCCACACACACACACACACACACCATTTAAATGAATTGAATGTAAAAACGGGTGTCATATACTATCCTAAAGTATTTAAAACTAATGTGGTTTATTTTTTTCTTCTAAAAATCCATTGATTTCCAAGATAAACCGTCTACTGAATAAAAATTATCATGTTTTTCCAAAATTCATAAGAATTGAGTAAAATTTATCGATTTTCTGAATACGACAAAAACTTGAAATAAGATAACTTGATTTTTTTGTTTAATCAAATTTTTGTTTGGAACAATTACCTATTTTCTTTTTATTTCTTTAATCAATAATAATAATAATAATGATGATGAAACTATTCAAGATTTCTGTTTTATTTGTGAAGTCTTCTAGGTTTTTTTTTTGTTTTTTAAAATAAACTGAAAATTTATTAAAATTTTCTGTTTATTTCGAAAAGTAAAAAAAAAAACCTAATGAAAATCAATATTTTTTCGAAATAAAATAGAAAACCTCAAAAAAACCTAGAACACTTCACAAATAAATAGAAAACTCAAAAAAAAACCTAACGAAAATATATTGATTTTTCAAATAAACAGAAAACCGAATAAAAGATAACTTGTATTTTCATGAATTCAAACTGATTGATTGGAATCTTTGATTTTACAAAATTCTTTTAAATTCAGTAAAATCCAAAAATAGTAGATTTTTTTTTAAAATCAAAAAAATTGAGGGAAAATCAGAGATCTCACTCAATACTTTCAAATCCTCGACAAGTTAACAGTAATAGACAAAATTTTTCATTTGACCAAGCAAATGGTTTTATTATTTATTAATTTACTTATTTTTCTTCTTCTCTCTCTCTCTTTTTTTTTTTCGATAAAATTTAGATAATCACTCCTTTCACTCAATAATTAAAAAAATCAAATTTTCAAAATGTTAAAATGTTTTTTTTTAATAAAATAATTTTCAAAAATTAGAAGGTGATTACCTGTTAATAAAATTAAAACTCTTTAACAAATTACATTATGTTGATATTCGTTTTTTTTTGGAAAAATAAACAACACATTCATATAATTTTTTTGAATTATTTTATTATTAATTCACCTTGTAATTCAATTTTCTCTAAAAAAAAAAAAAAAAGAATTTGCTTTTTTTTTAAACTTTGATTAATTAACAAATAATTTAAACATCGAAAATTAATAGATAATAAAAGAATGTTTTTTATTGTTTTTTTAATTCTAGAAAAATCTTTCGATCCCAAATTAAAAAAAAAAAATAAAAAAAAAATCAGGGCTTGGATGCGGAAGAGAAAGAGATCTTCAATAATGTTTTATGTGAAATGATGATTTGAAGAAAATTTTCCTTTTTTTAAGGTGTGATCAAAACATTGGAATTTCAGCATTCCCCTAAACCGTGTTTTATCCCTAAAATGCATCGTTAAGTTGAATTTGAATAGAAAGAAACTTGATTAATGTTGTTTGCATTTTGTTTGGGAAAAATTTTTCAATTACACTTCTTTCTTTTTTTTTTTTTTCTATGAATTCAAGAATTATATTAAAAATGGTTATCCCTTTTTGATTTTCTTTTTTATTCTTAGAGTAGTCCCCTTTTAATGCGTGTATTGAAATATTTTGGTTTAGTTGTCAATTCAAATATGAAAGGAATATTGAAGAAATGAAAAACTGTAATAAGACTAAATTTTGATCCTGTTGAAAGCTCAATTTCCATTATTAAATTGTTGCAAGAGAATAAATTGAAATTGGTAATTTCATTTTTGTTGGGTAAGATCCTTTTTATTCTTAGAGTGGCCCTTTTGTTGTTTAACTCTATATATTTGAGAAGAGTTCAACTGACAAATTAAGGGAATCTTTAAATTAGTCAACAAAAGAAAACGAGACGAGAATTCGATCCAATTATAATTTCAAAGACGAGTCTTGCAATAGAAGATATTAATTTTATTTTAAACAGCCAATTTCAATAACTATTGGAAACTGGTTTGACACTTCTATTTTGTTGTTCTGTTGTTGGGCAATTAGCCATAATTCTGGGATCGGTTTTTTAGATTTTGATTTCTTTGGATTTTTTTGTTCATTGTCAGCTTGAATGGGGCTATTAACCTCATTGTTTGAAAATAAAAAATCTGTGTTTGAGCTAATTGAATTCTGTAATTTGAAAGAATTATTTGATCTAGGTTTTGACAATGCAATTCCAAGTGCAATTTGTTCTTTTTCAAGGATTGAAATATTTTTTTCTTGGGTGTGTTTTTTTTTTCTTTTTCTTTTTGTTGATCGGATTTTTGTGCTCAATTGTGGAACTGGTACACCAGATTTGTTAATCGAAGAAACTGTGCTTTCCCATGTAGGCTCAAAGCGATACGCAATTTTGCATTGATCAAGATGAACCTTACGAGAAATTAAATCCAAGTTAAATAACTTCATTCCACAAATGTGGCAGATCGTGCTATCTACAGCCTGTTTCTCATCTTCGTCAAGGTCAACAAAAGAATCAAATTGTTTACTAATTTTCTTTTCACCTCTCCATTTTGATAAACACTTTTCCATGTGATCCTGTCTGCGGATCGTGTTGTAATTCGTTAAATTTTTATTACAAATGTTGCATTTCATGGCTTTGTCAAAAGTACTTGTTTTTGTTGTTTTGGAGAGTTTTTTTGTTGTGTTATCCAAACAACCATTCACATGTTTGGTTCTTTCGCTGGTTGTTAAATATGAATAATTTTGGTTGCAAATCGGACAAATAAAAATGTTTAGTTCTTCGTTGTCATTATTCATTGAATATTCAAAAAAGAGAAAATTATAAAAAATGAAAACAACTCTATTAAAAATTTATGGTTTATTTTTTAATCTATTTGGAATTAATTTTTTATATTGATAAAGAAAGAAAAATGGTTGTGTGAGTTTCTTCTATTTAAAGTTCTGATCTTTAAAGTATGAAATTTTTTATTAACCTTAAACTGTTATTCAGTAATTTTCAATTTTTAGTGTTTGTTCATTAGGTAATAATTCCTCTTATCTTGGAAATATTTCAAAACTAAATTATTATTTAAAGAGGTGTATTGTTATAATTGTTGTTGGGTTTGAGTTTTAGAGATCATTTTTATTGTCTCTCTTTGAAAATTTCGTTTCTTTTGATTTTAAAAGAGTTTCAAAATTTACAAATCAATTTAAAAAGTTTTTAATTGACAAATAAATTTAAAAATTGAAAAAGATTTAGTTAATTAAAATACTCAAAATGAATTCTACCTGACGAAATTGAATTAGTATATTAAAAAGAATTATTCCATACATCTAAGAATACTTATTATTGGATTTTTTTTGAGATAGTATGGTGGGATTATTTTTAGAATAAGCCCCCTTAATTTTATATTTTAAAGAACGAATATTCCTGTCATTTTTCTTCATATAATTCTAGTGGTATTTGGAATAAAAAAATCAAATATAAAATTTTATCAAAATTGGTTCCTTATTACAGAAATTCGCAAAAAAATATCGAGGTCGATCCAAAGAGTTTGAAAAAGATCTATGAAAAATTTAAATAATTAACCAAATGCATGTAGTCACAATATTCTCTCGATACTGCTGTTTGATAAATCATTTGAATCATGTAGACTGATTGAGAATGAAAGTAAAAAAGGATCTTTTTGTTATGAATTTTTTTATTTAACCTTATGTCAATTAATTACTTTTTCAAGTTATTAAAGACAGAGAGCTATTTGAATAACAATCTGTCACTAATTTAAAACTCATCAAAAAAAAAAAAAAACTATTAAGGAATTATAGACATTTTCTCACTATTTTTAAAATTTTTAATTCCGAGAGCCTTAGGGAAAAAAAATTTTTTAAAGTCACCAGAGATAATTTTACTTTTTAAATTAAAATAAAATTAGTTGTCTATTTTTTGAAAAGTATACAATAAAATCAGAGTCAAATCTGAAACTTTCCATTTTTTTTTTTTTTAATATTTTTTTATTAAATATTTGGTTGTTTTAAATCATTGGTTTTGATCAAATAATATTTTCAGTTGGATCTTAGAATTTACCCAAAGAGTAAAACTAAAAAAAAAAAAATACATGCGAGTAAGTGAATTTTAAAAAAATCTTTTCCTTTTTGAAGGCCAAACATAAAAGATGACCTTTTCCAAATCGACTTGTTGAAATCAAGAAAGAGAAAAAAACCGAAAAAAATTATATTTCCGTAATTTGTTTCACATTTATCTTTGAACTGTTTGCATGAATACAAACAATACATTTAAATAAAGTATTTCTTGAATTTCTTTGCTCATTTCAATTTTTTATTTTTTTGACTTAATCCATGTTTTTATGATTGACTTTCAAAATTCATTTTTCAAATATTTCTATCAAATCAAGCCAAAACAAAGACTGGTGTTTCAAATATTACATAAAAGAGATTAAATTATCAAAATAAAATAAAACAAGTCAAAATTTTCAACGAAAGGAACTATAAAATATAGGTTAAAAATTAAAAGTATTATTCATTAATTTTTTGTGATTTTATAATTTGAAGGAAAATAAATTATATTAAAATCAAGTAAACACCTCAAATAAATCTTTATTTCTGTTTTTAATTTCAAATAATAACTTACTTTCTTTACCCAATACTTAATGAATTCGATAAATCAAATAAAAATTGGAATTAAAATTCATTTTCAAAAATTATTATGAAAGAAAAAGTAATTTTTTTCTCAAAAATTTTAGAAACAATATTTTTTCCATTAAGAATTAAAAATAAAACCAAATAAAGAAGAAACAATAATTTTAAATATTCCAGATAAGATCAGGTGTTATATAATTCTTTTTTTTTTTTTTGATATTAATTTTTTAATTATTTTGATTTCCATTTTTTAATTTTTCGAGATAGTTATAATTGATTTTTTAATTTTAACCTATTAGGAAAATTTAACCCATGTTTAAAATATTTTTTATCATGAAAATCAATAAAATAAATAAATAAAGGTGGTGGTAACAACATATAAGAAATAAATTTTTTAGGAATATATTTTTTTAAAAGGATTATGTTGATATAGAAATATTAAATTCTAATTTTATGACAAAATAATTATGAAAACGTTTATTTGTTAAATTTTTCAAAGAAAATCATTTTATCCTCCAAAATTTATCTTTATTACAAAATTTCAAAAACAAAATAAAATAAAATTATTGAACTATTGAGATTAATTCAAGATCTAATATCTGAAACAAATTTAGATCTGAACCAAATATTAATAGACTAATTCCTATATTTAAATAACGAGGTTTGAAACAATAGCATTAGTTAATTTTTTCTAATTGGATAAAGGTTTTAATAATGGGTTATTTACATAGATGTGATCTGTCAAGGTATTATACTAGTACATATTCCACACGTATTTTTAGTTAAAACTAAGTTTATTTGGATCAATGAAACAATTTTAAATGATTCTCTTTTGAATAAACTTTAGGTACTTACAATTCGTAAAATGTGCTACCCCCTTAATAAATATTGTTTTAAAAAATAATAATTTATAAGACGTTCATCAAAAAAAGATTGAATTCACAAATAATGATAGTCCATGGTTTATTATTATTTTGGGGTTACAAATCATCATTTTCATGTTTTTTTTTTTACTTCAACAAGACAATTTCTTTGGTTAAATAATCAAAAACAAAATTTTATTTTTATCATTTTTTCTCTCTTTGCAAACTATTATTTTTATTTCTGATGTTCCGAACACAATACGATTCCGATATTTCAATTTACAGGTTTGTTTAATTTTTATTTTAAGACGATCTATTATTTCCTTTCTTTTTGGACGATTTATTCTTAGAATTTTTTTTCTTATTTTTTAAAAAAAATAATGAAAATACTGTTTAATATCAAAAAAGTCCTGAAGGAAGACTTTATCAAATTGAGTATGCCATGCAAGCGGTTGCACAAGGATCAACTGCTTTAGGTTTAAAAAGTAAAACACATGCAGTTGTTGTTACACTCATGAGGAGCTCTGATGAATTAAGTTCCCACCAAAGAAAGATCTTTAAGGTTGATGGGCACATGGGAATAGCTATTTCGGGTTTGACTGCAGACGCGCGTGTCTTGCTCAAGTTTATGAGAAACGAAACACTCCACCACAAATTTGTTTATGGATCGGACTTACCAACTGGCGAAGTTGTTTCTTCTCTTGCAATGAGTAAATATTCTCTTTCTTCATTCTTTTTTCTTTTTTCTTTTTTCTTTTTTCTTTTTCTTTTTTCTTTTTCTTTTTTCTTTTTCTTTTTTTATTTTTCATTTTTCATTTTTCTTTTTTTTAAAATGAAATACTATGGCTTATTGATCTTGATTTTTGTTTTTTTTCTTTTTTCTTCAATACAAAACAAAAAAAAAAAAAAAAACAAAACAAAACAAAACAAACAACCAAACAAAAAAACCTCAATTTTTTTTTTTTTTATTTATTTTTTTTGAATTTCAATTTAGAATCACAAAGAAATACTCAAAGATGGGGAAGAAGGCCATATGGAGTGGGCCTTCTTGTAATTGGTTATGACGTTTGTTTTTCTTTTGATTTTTTTTTCTTGTTTTTTTTTTTATTTTTTTCTTTAATTGTTTGACAACTTTTTTCCAATTTTTTACTTTCAAAAATTAAAAACAAAAATTCAAAACAAACAACCCAATAAAACCACCAACTAATTAATGACTTGAAATAAACAAATGTGAAACTAAATAAATAAACAAACAAATACAGGGTGACAAAACACACTTATACCAAACCTCGCCAAGTGGAAATTGTTTTAGTTATTATGCACAAGCCATTGGGTCAAGATCACAAAGTGCAAGAACCTATTTAGAAAAAAACTTTAAGGAATTTCCAGAATTAGGATTGGAAGAATTAGTTCTTCATGGTGTTAAGGCACTCAAAGAATCTTCCGGTAAAGAAACACTTACCAAGCTTAATGTAGGAATTGCTGTTGTTGGGAAAGAACAAAAATTTGAAATATTAAAGCCCAATAAAGTTCAAAATTATCTCGATCAAATCCTCCAAACTGAAGGTGAAATTGAAATAGAAAATGAAAACGAAAATGAAAAAGATGAAACAGCAGAAACCTTAGAACTCAAACTTGATTAAAGAGAAAGAAAAAAAATAAAAAACAAAAATTTTTTTTCGTAAAATCTTTTTTTTTCCAAAATTTCTTTATTATTAATTTGTCTGAAAATTTTTTTCTTCTATCAAATTAGCTCATATTTTTTCATTAATATAAAAATAATAAAAATTCTAAATTAAAATCATAAATACCCCTGAAAAGCTGAAACTATTATATAGCTTTTTTGATGTAATAGAGGTTTTTTTTTTTTTTTTTTTTTTTTTTTTTTATTTTCAATTTTTTTGTGTTTTTATCATCAATTAATTAATATTTCAAGAAAAAAACTGATCCTTAACATATTTTGAATAAATCAAACTCAAACAAGAAGATAAGATTAATTTTGTTTTGTAAAATCAATAATAGCTCTTTCTGTTCCTTTCCAAAAAAGTTTTTTATTTTCCAAATGGTGATATTTGATAATCAAATAATTGGTTTTTGTAGACTTAAAATCAAAATGAAGGTTGAAAAAAAAAAAAAAATGAAAATCTTCAAAATGTAAATATTTATTTAATTTTTGTAATAATTTTTTATTGACTTTTTTTTTAATGATTTAAAAAAAAAATTTACAAAAAAGAAAATTTTGTTTAGATCCCATTATTAAGTGATGAAAATTCAAATAAAAAAAAATAATTTTTAATAAGAAATTATCTAGAGCCTTGATAAATACAAAAAAAATTTATTTCATATATTATTTTTTTTTTTAGGGGTTTTGATGATATCTTTGCTTAATTCATGATAAAGTTTCAAAAATCGTGTTAATTTCTATCAAATCGCGATAATCAAGAAAATCATGATAATATGACAAATCACGGGATTCTATACAATCATGATAAATATTATAAAATTGTGATAAATGCCAAAATATCGTGATTAAAAGGTAATTGCAATATGTTATTTGAGGGGTTTGGGGTTAATTCTGTAATTTTTTTACAATGAAATTGTTTTTGATCAAAAAAAATGGTTTTGTAAAAAAAAGTTATTCTTTTAAAAAACAAGAAAAAAGATATTGTATTCAATGAAGGATCATATCATCGAGTTTTATTGTATTTTCTTTTGAATTGGTTGACATACCTATCTATCCTTTTTGATTAACAAATGTAAGAACTAAAGATAAATAACTATTTTCTCAGCTAATCATAGTGTTGTTATTTTGTTGAATAAAAGAGCTTCTAAAACAATCAACTCTTCACCTGTTCTTTAAAAAATGTGTTCTTGAGTGAAAATATTTCCATTATTCTAGGAAAGCTGAAAGGAGTTGGATCACTTTTCAAAAACTTTCACAACAGTCTAACCCCATCACCAATTATTAAGATTTTTTGTATAATTTTCTTCTTTTTCTTATTCTTCTTCTCCTTTGAGTATTTATATATTGGACAGAAAACGCAATTAGAGTTCGTGGGTTTTTTACTTTTTTCATTAACAAGATCAAAAATTACTCTTAATTCTTTTTGGTTATTTCACTTGTGAAGGTAATAAATCCTTTTTAAAAAAACACCTCTATTTTTGATTCAAGTATATTGTTAAAGTCCATTATTATTAGTTTGATCATAAAATTTTACAGAATATTTTATATTTTGTTCAAAAAAAAAAAAATGAAAAGAAAAAAATTTTTTTTTCCACTATAAAAAACTCATCCGTTTATAAAGGTTTTCTGTCTTTCAAAACTTTCAAACACACCAAGAAAATCCACGTCGTTATAAACACCTTCTAAAGTTTTTAAAGGGGGTAGTGTTGTAAAAGTCTCAATGCTTTGTAAAAGACAATAGATTTATTTCAGGTAATTTCAAAAAAATAATTTTTCTTTTTTACAAGATAATTATTTTATATTGTAATAATTATTTTATCGCGATTTTATGATTTTTCACGATAAAGTTAGACTAATCACGATTTTTTAATACTAGCGCGATTTTATTGTTAATATCATGATAATATATGTTATCATGAAAACCTCTAATGAAGTGAAAATTTTTTCCCATTTATCACCCAAATATCAGTCTGTTTTTTTTTTTTTTTTTTTTTTTGTCTTCAATTGGAGTTCTCCACAGCGCTTTAAAACATGATATTTACTCGATTTGATATTTTGAGTCACATCACCAGAAATAAATATGCAAAACTTTAAGATCATTTTTGTCGGAAATATTTTTATGTGTGGCTTATTTCTCTCAAACCCCCATTGTTAGTTTGAGGGCAATTTTGTTGTGATGGTTATTTGGGAAAATTTTGGTAGTATTTTTCTTTTCATCATCTAAATCAAAATACAATATTGAACAATAGTCAGTTTTTATATATAGAAAGAATTGATTAATTTAAAAGGGAAAAATCTTCTTGCTTTTTTTTTTTTTTTTTTTTTTTTTTCAGTATTGTGGATTTGGGTGAATTGTATACAGCACAAAATACTATTTTATACTTTCAATTCTTTTTAACCTCAGCAGATAAAGAACAACAATGATTCGGAAATATTTTCCTTTTTTCTTAATTTTTACCTTTTGTGTGAATAGCTCATACTGTCTATACTTTTATACTCGATGAAAAAAAAATCGATACAGAAATTATCTAGTGTCTAAGAGTATGAACTCAGTATCTAAGAAAGGATGTTCTCAAATTTTCTTTTTTCCGGTCCTTATTTTTAATTTTTAGATAAAATTACTGGAAGCTTTGTTTAAAATATTAATAAAAATGGAAAAAATGGATCAAAAATGTTATCCAAAAAATCCAAATTTGATTGTAAACATTACTGAAAAAAAAAACAAGTCATTATTTGTTATTACTGTTAAATGAAAAATAATAGGAACAAAATTTTTATCCAGCCTTCCAAAAAATAGTAATTAAGTATTAAAACAAAAAAACAAAATCTTCATTTTTAAAACAGAAACAAATATAATTGATTTTTAGAATTAACATTTCAAATTTGACTTTGATCTATTAAAACTTTTTGGAAAGCTGAATGAAAATGTTGTTTAATTGATTTGAAAGTAAAGAGTTTTATACAAATTGCTTTGGATAATCTTATATATATATATATATATATATATATAGTTATAATAAAAGTATTACTGCCTTTGATAACTGAATGATCTGTTGGAGGAAAACCTTTATATTGTCCTAGCACAAACATTGATATTGTTAATTGTCACTTACTAAAAAAACGGAAATCAAATTATTCATTTATGTATCATTTAATAGAAAATTAAATAAAATAACAAAAAATAACATCCAATGGGAATTCTTGGTGATATTCTTTGAAATTTCTTCTTAAAAAAAGAAAATGTAATTTATCGGTCTATTGGCAAATAAATTAGAAAATGGGCATTTTTTGGATGGTTATAATTCAAATATTTATATTATTTTGAAAAGAAGAAATAAATTACAACCAGTTCCACTTTTAAGACACAAACTTTCAACAAAATTTAAGGCACAAAAAAATTCAAATTAAGGCACAAAATTTGTAACATTTTTTTTTACAATTTATTTTACTAGAATCTGAATTTTGGGCCTAAGTTGGGGACTTTTATTGTGCCTTAAATTTCGTTGAAAGTTTGTGCCTTAAAAGTGGAACTGGTAGTAATAGCAATTTTATATTAATTTCTCTAGTAAGTTTTACATTTCAAAAGGTGAATTTTTGTGATAGGACAATATACTAACATTTGAATTTTGAACTGTTAAAAAAATTTCCACTTCCTTTTCCATATTTTTCTTTTTCCGAAACATTGCTTTCCAAGAAGTGTGCTTTGATTTTAAGGTTCTACTTGAAACGAGAAATTATGAATGAAATGAAAATATTTCCCATTTATAATTTTAATGTCAGTAAAGTTTTTCTATAAGCAGATCGTTCATTTATACCAGGTATTAAGACTGTTATTATGTTTACATACATTAGATTATTCAAAACAATTCTTATAATAATAAAAAAATAATAATAACTTTGTTTTTTTTTTCAGAAAGGTTTGTAATTAAATTTGAATTTTTGGATAATCTATTTGACAATTGTTTTCCAAAATGGTTTCATTTTTTCAACTTGTGTCTCAATTGATAAATATTAGTGAAATGGTCACCCCCCAGACCATGATAAAAACACTTAGTTTTTTGAATTTCAATTACATGTTTAATCCTTAAAAAGTAAAATATTAAAAAAAAATCTGACCAGTACTCTCTCGAGAAATTTGTTTAAGAATATCAAAAAATAACAAGAACACTTTCAAAATTTTTCTAACTTTTGTTCCTAACAGTCTGTAAGATTTTAGTCTATAAATATTTCTTCATATTTTTCCAAATTTCAAATATTTGGAATAACTTCCCAAAAGATCAAAAAGGTAATGGAAAGATTTAGGTAAAAGATTAAAACTTTGGAATTTTTTAAAGTTATCTAAAAGAAAAAGAAATTTGTTTTCCAAAACCTGAAACTCTTTTAATGAAAACCAAAAATTAAACAGTTATTTAAATTGCAAGTCTTTAAAAGTTTGAATTATAAAAACTTTTATATTGGAAGTTATTGAGATTTTGAACTGCTGAATTAAATCGATATTTGAAATAATTTTAGAAGGTAAAGGGCTGTGAATTTAAAAAATTTTTTTCACTTATTATTGTTTTATTTTTGTAAGAAAAAAAATTCTTCTTTTTTAATGACCAAAACAAAATAGTTTTCTAAAAAATGTTTTCTCCAAAAATAAGAATGTATTAAAGAAACAATTATAATAAATATGTTTACAATTTCCAGTCTGGTTCTTTTTGAAACAGCCATTCTTAACCAACCATGAAATTTGACAGATATAAAAATTGACTTTTTTATCACTGTTCAAAACAAAAAAAAATCTTTGGGATATGCTATAACATAATTGTATGGTTTGTGATCGGTTTTTTAATAAAATTTCTAATTTGAAGACTGGAAAAAATCTTGTTGTTTTTGAATCAAAATTCAAAAATTCAAAACAAAACTCCCAAAGATCGAAGATCAAATTTGATGATTTCTTTAAAATGGTCTTACCTTTTGATTTTTAAGGTCTTTAGCAATTAATCATTCACAAAAAATCTGAAAATTTTTCCAAATTAGTGATCATTTCGAAGGACTCTAAGTGAAAAATTCAAATTTTCATTTTTTCTTTTGGAAATTTTTGTTCTAATATAAAATTCCTCTGTTTGTAATAAGATATCACATAATCAAAAAGATCTGTCAAAAAAAGGAAAGTATAATATGAGAAATGAATTTTTTGTTTTTCAAAAATTTCATGGAGGAGAAGGAACGGCTATATTTCAAATTTGTTTTTTTTTGATTTCTACATTTATCATAAAGGGTTAAAATTGATGGGCTTTGGAAGGGTTAAACAGTCACCCAATTTGAAAGACGAATGGTTACTCAATAAATTTTCTATATTTTTGATAAAAGTGGAGTAAATTTTTTAATTTTTACAAATATATTCAAATTATCATCAAAATTCAGTTTTCAAGTGTTTTGGATATTTTTAAGGTTTGAGTTTTATGTTGACTGTTTATTTTTGTTTGACTTGACAGTTTGATCTTAATTTAAAAAAAAGCCAATTGGTAGTTGTTTTGTCAAAGTGATCAATGATGTTTTGAGGTGTTTAACCAAAATGTCAAATTTCCCTGTTTTAAGTGGTTTGAATCATGCTTATAAAACTTTTAAACCAAACTTTTTGTAAACATGTATAAAGTTAAAGTGCAAAGCAAGCTCAAAATTAATCAGAGACAACATTAGTTTTTAATTGTCTTGTGAAGATCTTTGTCTTTATTCATCAAATTGCAAAGAAAAATCATGTGGAAAAAGGGAAAAAAAAATAATAAAATATTGAAAAATGTAAAACAAAAAAAAAAAATTCAAATCAAAAAATTAGGTAAAATGTTTATTTGTATAAAATGTATTTTTCAGAAACCAAAAACTCAATTCGTCCAAAATTAAATTTTGAAGAGATTTGAACCCAATTTGAGCATTGATGAAAGGAAAATTTTGTTAAAAAAAATATTAAATCTAAAAACAGTTCAAACAGCTTGGTTGAGAGAAATAATTGAGAACAAATTTCCACTTGAAAACTTTTTCAAATGAAAAAAATTGTCTTAAACAAATCAAACAAAAGAATAAATTAATTTTACTATTTGTGATCAAATCAAAAATCAGTTTCAAAAAGAAGTTAAATTAGGCGTATTTGGATTGAAACCTAAACCTAAACAATACAGGAAGAGAGATTGAAAAAAATTTTGCGAAATTTGATCAATTATTTGAAAGAGTATAGACAAATCAAATAAAAAGAATCTACAACCAAGAAGTTGAAACAAATCAAAAAATTAGTCTAATTTTGATAGAAAAAAGGTTACTATTTAAAAAAAAATCTAAAGTTGAGTTAAGGTGACAATTTGAAGAAATGCAGTCTAAATTAATGGCACAGGGTGTTTTCTTGCAAACTGAATCAAAACTCATACACCATATCGTCTTCCGTTACGAATTTTGTTTTGCGTTGGCGGGATCTTTGTGGGCGTTTCTGGAAATAGGGTTTGTGTTTGTTCGTGCTTTGTGATTTTCGTTCTTTTTCTTTGAATTGGAGCGAAAGAATTTTGTTTTGATCGAAAGTTGATGATCGCGAAGACAAAAAGAGATGTTGGGGGGCGCTCTTTGGTGCAAAATTAAATTGCTTCGAATTTTCTGGGCTTTCAGATGCCATCGTTAGATCTGGTGAAAGCTTGATGGTCGAAGTGTTCACTTTGATCGTGGAATCTAAACTTTTCACAAATTGTTTAAGTTCTGTTAAGTGTTCAAAATTTTGTGACGAGAGATCGTTGTTATTTAGGTTGTAAGATCTTGAGAAATTCATTTTGATGAATGGGAAAATTTAATTTATTTGAAAAAAAAATAATTATGTTTCAAAAAAAAAAAGCAAAAATTAAAAAAAATAAAAAATGGAAATCACAATTTTTTTTCCAATTGACAAGTAAAATATTAAAGTTCTTTAATTGGTGATCTGACACATTAAAAGAAAAATTACGAATCACTTTGGAGTTAATTTAATAAAAAATTCTAATTAAAAATGGAGATATTTTTTTTTTCCTAAAAACAACCAAGAAACAATTACTGCCAAAAAAGTATCAATAAAACTGAGTGGACATAGCGAATTGGGATGATTTCCAAGATATTTCAAACCACCAAATTTGATGATTTCTTATTGTTAATGCTTTTATGATTATTAATCACTTTTTTTAAATCAAATCTTGTGTCAAAAAACCATTTATATTCATGAACTTAACAACAGAAATTCGATATTCTTCAAATACAATCCTTGTTTTTTGATCTTCAAATCCAGATATAAAAAGATGAAAAAAATTTTTCTTTTATTGTTTTACTAATTTACAGAACAGCAAATTAACACTTTAAAACTCAAAAAATGGTTCAAATCAAACTGACAAGAAAAAATTTTTGAGTAAATTCCTTGTTCTCAAAAATTTTATTTTTATTTTGATCTTGAAATTTACAAAGAGGAATTTCATCCAATTACAAACAACCTTTAAAACAAATGGAAATATCAACTTCTATCACAATTCATATGCAAATATTTTTCCATTTTTAGAACATCTGATGTTGAGTTTTCAATGATAAAAAACCCTTTTTAAGAATCTGTGCTGCATTACAAATTGAAGACAATCCTTTTTTTTTCTCATAAAATATGTCGAATCAAAAATAAAAAAATACCTAAAAGAAAGTATCTATTTTTTTTCGATTTCTTTTAGGTAGAATTTTAGTGTTCAAATTTGCTGTTAGCAACGTGGGTTGGGCAAAATTTGTCAACAAAATGTTTAGTGTTTGTAATCCTGCAATTTGCTTTACATTTAAAAAAAAAAATAGTCCATAAAAGACTTTTGTGAAGATCTCTTTTCACAATAAGGACTAATTTAAAGTCAAACAGTTGATTCTTGTTTTCCCAAAAATTTGTCACTCCCAACAATTTTTAGAAAAATATTTTTTTCTATTTAACATGTCAATAATCGGTTTAACTTTGTTAATTTCATTTAGAATAATCAAAAAGCATCAACAAAACCATTTCGGATTGCAAATTCATTCTGTTTTGGAAAAAGAGGATTTTATTGTCATGGCTTATTTCTTTAAATTCTTTATCTACAATTTTTGAATGGTAAAAGGAAAAAATTTTCATTTCATTTTCGACAATTTCCTTTTTCATAAAGATACAAAACCACAAACTACAACTCACGATTTTAGAACTCGTTTTTGTAAAAGAAAAATATGGAAAAAGGAAGTGGAAATTTTTTTCCCATTTACAATACAAAGACTAACTCAAAGTAAATATCAACTTTCAAATTTGCTTGACAATTTTTTTTACTCTTGTGGTTCTTGAGAGAAGTTTCTTTGGATCAACAGTAAATGGATTGTAGGTGTTTCATAATTTTATGGAAACGATTGGTAGCTGTGCTTTCAAAAAAAAGTTTACTTTTGGACAAATCAGAAAAATTAGTTAATAGGTTTCATATAATAACAATATAATGAGAAAAAAATGGAAACATTCAAATTAAGTCTTAATAGGTATCTCAGAAAAGATTTTTTGTTGATTTTTGGAGAGTTAACTTGATTTTTTTAATTGAAAGCAACCGTTAAAATTAGGAGTTTTTTTTGAAAAAAATTTGACAGAACTCTTTTGCGAGGTTTTATAAAAATTATATAGGGAGTGTTTATGAAAAAGACGATCAACACCAATGATTTTGTTTGGTTTAAGAGAACAAAAACACTCCCTCTTTTTTCTTCTCTTTGTTTGCTGATAGTGTCCTTGTCACAATTAAAAATAAATAAATTAATAAATAAATACAGTTAACTTTTGAAATAACAAATATAGATTCCCTCAAAACCAATTACCGATCCATTTCAAGGCAAGTTGTTTTGGGCTTATTACTCGAAATTTGTTATTTTTGAATCGCAAAATAATTTTAATTTTACTGGTTTTTTGTATGTTGTTGATTTTTTCCGATTAGTGTAAAAAAAGTTTCTCTATTTTCTTTTCTTTTTAAGTTCTGCCAAATTTTCACAAACTGTTTGAGATTTAATTAATAAAAATATTACTTTGACAAAGAAATTTTTCAACAAGATCTAAACACAAACTTTTAAAAATCAATCACCCATGGGACAAACTTTGGAATACAAATTCAAATATCATTGTTAAAATCTTTATTTAATTTTTGTGAATGATTGTTAAAGTTATAATAAAAATTCGAATTTTTTTATCTTGATCAAATAACCTAATTGGGATTTTTGAGAAAAAAAGTCTATTTTTGTGAGCGTATTTTCAAATCTGAAGCTAAAATGTTACAAGAGTTTTTATAAAACTCCCTTTGTGAAAAATTATCAATTTTAGATGTTTATAATTTATTTTCAATTAGTCCTTTGAAGAATAGTGTCGTTAACTAATTAATTTCAAAAAAAATAATTTCTTATTGCTTACATAGAATTTTTTTTATTGGATTTTTATAAGTAATTTTCATGACTCTATTTGCTTTAATTCTTCTAGTTGTGTTCTTGCCCGTTGAGAATTATTTTTAATTGTTGGGTTATTGCAGTCTCTTTGTATCTTTATTTTGCCAGATGAAATCTTTTGGAAAAACTGTTTTCCTTAAATGTACCATCAGCATACTATTGATTTTTTTGAAAAAAATAATAAAATATTTTTTGGACATATACAATTCCCCGAATAAAAAAACCACTTTAAAGAAACGAGTTATCATTTTTAAAAGAGTTCATTTTTTTCAATTAATTTTTCAATCGAAAAGATTAGATCCCTTTTGTTGGATTTTCAGATCCAACAATAAAAAAAGAAAAATTTGCCAAAGATTTTTATTTTTCAGAAATCTCACTTTTAGTAATTTCTGAGAGTTTGTGTGAACAAATAGCCCTGTGAATTGATTCCTATTTTGAAAATTCAAGAAAAATAAATCAAATATTTTTTTCCTTCAATACCCAGTTGAATATTGATACTTTATTTTATTCACTCACTATTTTATTAAATCTCAATTAAATTTAAAAGATTACACCTTGACACTTTTCAAATATTTAAGAGTTCATACGGGTAAATATTATTAAAAAAAACATGTTTTTTTAATCTAGATCTCGATATTTTTAAATTTTTTTATTTAAATTATTTATAGAAATTATTTTTATTGGTTTGAAAATTAGAAAAATTTAGGAACAAAACAAAAATTATAGACACTATTTGTTTCAAAAGAAAAAGAACAAAATTTTCTTTCAGCTTTCCAAAAAAAAAAAGATTAGAAATTTTATGAAAGATTTCATTTTTTTAATTCTTAAAAGAAACTTAAATTATTAATTCTTCTTTGAGGAATTGGGGACTTTGACGATTTATTTTAATTCTTTTAGGATGGGCTTTTTATTATTATAATTAATAATTGAAAGTGATTTTAATTTTTTTGGAAAGCTGAATGTAAAATTTGTTTTTGATATTTTGAAATTAATATCAAGTTTCATCTTTGGGTTATTTTGAACCCACTAGATTAATTAAAATTGTTCTTTTAATTATTAATGCAAAATAATTCAAATTAAAAAGTGTTTCTTTAGATTATATTTTGAATTTTCGAGGTTTTAACAAGTATTTTGTGAGAACTTTTTATTTGTTGTTGGGTTCTTTTTCTTAGATTTTTTTTGTTAAACAAAAAGAAAAAAAGGATTTGAACTCTTCTTTGAATCAATGGATTACTATTTGTAGTAAAATAAATATAACAAAAATACCATTCAGATTTCCAGATTTAAGGACTATCAAAAATAAAGCCACCATGGCACCTTCATAAATCAAAACATGGGTAAATTAGACTCTTTATTGCATGAGATCCAGGAGAACTATAATATTACGGTTTTTTTGGGAATTGTTATTTTTCAAGATGGAATTAATTATTGTGAGCAAGTAGTAAAAACTCAAATCCAACCCTTTTTGTTCTAATTGAAGTATTATTGAGTTTCCAATAAAAACCCCTGAAAAACCCGAGTTAGAATAAAAAGGACTGGGTTTAGTAAAAACAGTACTAACTTACAATTATTAATTCCATCTTTAAAAATTACAATTCCTAAAAAGCTCATAATTTTATAGTTCTTCTGGATCATAAGTGATAAAGAGTCTACCTTGACTATGTTTTGATTTGTAAGAACCCTGTGGTGGCTTTATTTTAGATAGTCCTTAAAGTTTACAGTGATCAAAATAATACACATAGAACGATAATAATAAACGCTTCTCAATATAATCTGTTACTTTTTTTTTCTTGTTCCAACCAACATCCAATTTACTACACAACAGTATATCCAGTTCCGCTTTTAAGGTACAAACTTTTAACAAAATTTAATAAACAAAAAAACAAATTAAGGTACAAAATTGGTAATTTTTTTTTATAATTTATTTTACTAGGATCTGAATTTTGTGCCTTAATTTGTGATTTTTTTGTGCCTTAAATTTCGTTGAAATTTTGTGTTTTAAAAGCGGAACTGACTTTCTACCTAAGCTACAATCAATTTTGAAAGCTAAAACCTTATTATTTTCAATAAAATTTAAATTATTAATGCAATCTGATGAAAATATTTGGCAATTTTCTCTATTTTTTTTTGAATTTTATTGATTTTCTTTTGATGAAAAAAATTTCTTCAAAAATTTACTCGATTTTTCAGAGATTAATTTTGTAATTATATCCTTTTATTTTTAGGATTTCTTTATAAATAATAGAACTTTAAGAAACCAATACCATATTTAATTCGGGTTTATTGTTGGATTCTTAGAACAGTTAACACACAGGTCTTCTTTAACAAAAAAAAAAAAAAAACACCCTTTTTATTTAGAAACACCAATTAAAAATTCCTGGACGCTTTATTTTAGCAACAGTATAAATCATAAAAACATTTCAAAATTTTGATTCTAAATACAAACTTAAATTATTAATTTGCCTTCAAGTATTGTGATATTTGGTGATTTATTTTAATTTTTAGTCTACAATTTTTTTGGGAAAGCACAATTAGGAAATTTTGATATTTTTATATACCAATAAACAGTATCATTTTTCAAGTTTAAAATATCGATTATATTTTTTTTTTTTGAATTAAGTACAGTCAGTTTCACTTTTAAGGCACAAACTTTAAACAAAAATTAAGGCACAGAAAAAATCCCAAGTTAAGGCACAAGAATCAAATTCTAGTAAAATACTTTGTAAAATAAAAAAAATCCAAAATTTGTGCCTTAATTTGAGATTTTTTTTGTACCTTAAATTTTGTTCTGTGTTTGTACCTTAAACTTGAAACTGACTGTATGGAAAGGCAATTAAAAAAAAAAAAGAAATAGAATTCATAAAAACACACTTTTTTCTTTCATTTTTTTTTGTTTTTCAATTTTTGATTTTATAAAATTTAATTGTGGCTATTAGTTGAAGTACATTTTTCAAAGATCTTATTTTGGCAAAAAATCATCTATTTTGAAGACAAATTATTTTTTTAAACATAATAATTACTTATAAACCCGATCTGGAACCAACAATAGTTTTTTGATGCTATCAACTTTATAATACACTTTCTTGTTTAAAATTGATTCTCTTTTTTAAAAAAAACTTTTGTGACCCCTTCATATTTAACAATTTCAAATGAAAATTACAATAAAAAAAACCACTTTAAAAAACTATTAAACAAAATAACCATGAAACAGATGTATGATGTGATTTATTTCAATTCTCGAGAATATAAAGTATAAACTAGATTCCAAAAATTTGGACACAGTTTAAACTGTAGAAAGAAAATCATTACTACACTTTAAATTCAATTTGGAAAGAATTTTGATTTTACAAACGATTTCATTTTTTATCTTTTCATTTCCTTTTTTGTAGTTAAGAAATCTTTTTGGTTAGATCCGAATTTTTTTTCTAATGGTTGATAGAAAGTTGGCGCTGAGTTTGTTAAATTGGAAAAGAAAATGCAATTGGTAGACGGCATCTTAACATTTGATCGATCAACAATTGTTGGTGAAATTTCAACAAATTTACCAATACATTTTTTGTTCAGCTCGTTTCATTATTTTGGACACACCTTTTTTTATTTTTGAGTTTTGTATTTTTTTATTTTATTTGGATTAAAATGATTACTTATTAAAAGATTAATACTGGGTTACTTAAAAAATTTTTTATATTAGGTTTGGAAAAATACAATAAATTGGGTTTTATTTTGCCTATTTTTGATTTTGGGTGTGTCCAAAATTTTGGAATAGGGTTTAGTTATTTCTCCTTTACAATTTTTATTTTGATAAAAAAATTTTTTTTATTCAATTAAAAAAAATTAAAATGATTATTTCCGATTTAACTCATTTCTATTTTTTGACCACTGAGTTTGTTTAATTGTTTTTTTTTTTTTTTCTTTGGAATACTTTTATGAATAACTTGATAACAAGTTAATTTTATCAACATTTTTTCATTACATACTATCTTTTTTATTTACTTTTTTTTTTTTTTTTTATTTTTATAAATTGAATCTATCATGAAATAAAGAGGTCATTTTTTTTTTTTTTTTTTTTTTTTGGAAAAAAATTCAGGAATTGGACATTAAAAATCTAAATATTATTTTCAATTTTTATGGGGTACCAATATAATTCTCAATAAAGAAAAAAAAAAGATTGGAACTTGGAGTATGTTGCCACAAATCCACTCTCTAAACAGATCTTTGAAATTTATATATACATATTTACATATATTTGTGTCCATTCTTTCTTTTTGATATCATCCATGCACAAATATTTTAAAGTGAATTCTAATTAATCAAATAAAGTACAAAAAAAAATTTATATTTATGCCCAATTCTCGAATATATTAAACTTAATTAATGTTTTAGATTATTGTTTGAGTTCAAAAAAAAATATTATTTACTTTATATTGACAAACCTTTGATTTTTATATTATTTATTTTATTATTATGCCTTGTTTATCAAATTTTGTAATTTGTATATAATCTTACAGTGTTCACTAAAAAACCCCAGTTTTGTAAATAAGATCTAATTTATACTTTTTCTACATCACATTAATGAAATAACTCATATTTGATAAAATAATTATGAATTTAAAAACTTACTTGGGATTAAATTATATTATCTAGTTTGGATTTTTGAGTCCAAAAAATATTTGAATTAATTACTAATGTAACATTAAATATTATCATTTTATATCAATAAATACCAATTTAAATTATAGTCTAGATATCAAATTATTATCAAATTGGAATAATAGTTTACAGCATTAAGTCTCTTTATAAACTTTCTTCAGCGTACTTTGAGGAGAATAAAAAGTAAAAAAAAAGATATTATTTTTTTTTTCATTCTCATCAACACTTTGAAAAGTTTTTCAAAAAACCTTAAAATAATAAATATCTTTATAAAGTGCCACATGTGAAACAGAAATTTTGGTTCTATTATATTGAACACACTTTAATTTATTTTGATCAAAATAAACTAAGACCAAAGATATCTTGTTTGGAAAATTGTTTTGTATATTTGAAAATTCCAAATTAACTTTTATTATCAGTCAGAAATTTTATTGTAAAATTTCAACAAAATATTCAATTCTCTACAAAACTACACATAAAAACATTTAACTCCTAAGATTATTAGTCTCAAAACTATGAAAAAAAGAATTTAGAAGATTCCAATCAAAAATTTACCAGAAAAAGTGAAATACCAAAAAAATACAATTTTCATTTTTTCAAATTTGTATGCTTTCTGATTTGTCTTTTCTTCCTCGTCCATTATATTCCGAGCCACCTGATTTTTTAATCGAGTCTTTAATTCGTGGTACATTTCTTGGATTAACGTGTAGCACTCTTGATTCCCATTTGACTGATGTGACTGGGTTACATTTTCTCGGCACGATGAAACAGAACTCTGTTGAGACCTTATTAAGCACGGACAGCAATGGGATCTTAAAGTTGTGGAGCGTCACGCAGAATGGAATGGACCACAAGTTAGTTCATTTAGAGGAAAAGCAAGCGCATAGCAAAGCAATAAACCAATGCAGCCGCCCCAACAATTCAAGCAATAATGAATATCGGAGGATGTGCACGTGCAGCGACGATCGGCTCTGCAAAATTTGGGACGTTGATCGGCTGGTTGCCGTCCAATCCTTCTATCATGATTCCTTTGTAAACAGTTGCTCTTTTGATACCGAAGAGGGCTCGTTGATTGTGACGGCCTGTACGGATAACACGATCAAGATTTGGAACCAAGATATGCGTGATCATTTATTCCAATTTCGGCTCAAAGAAAAGCCACTTTCTGTATGCTTTTTTGAAGGATCAAAAACGATCTTATGTTCGACACACTCGAGCAAGATTTTGGTCTTTGACTTACGCTCCAAGTCTTCGTATTTTGAGGTTTTTAATTGCCAAGAACAAGAAAAAGAGTTCAAATGGATGAAAGAAAGAATTGACAAGAATAAAAACTATAATAAAACAACAAATTCCATCAAAACAAACAAGACACGACAGAATACGAATAATAATAGTCATGGCAGTGGCAATAACAATGGCTTTCTCTCCAAGTTTTCGAATTTAACTCCCACAAAAAATAGT
Source organism: Anaeramoeba flamelloides (assembly GCA_027625915.1). Classification (NCBI taxonomy): domain Eukaryota; family Anaeramoebidae; genus Anaeramoeba; species Anaeramoeba flamelloides. The sequence goes on from JANTQA010000026.1 coordinate 7,757,342, forward strand.
TCAAGATTTAATCCAAATACCTCTTCGGCAATTACAAACAAACTACGAAGATATAAAACTTTGGGCTCAGAGCCCGAATTAGGATTGTGGGGATTTGGTTGGGCATTTAGTAATACTTTTAATAATACAAATAATAGCTTAAACAACAACAACAGCAATAACAATAATGAAAATACGTTTACTTTCAACAACAATAACTTTAATCAATTATCAAGTCTTTCGACAAATCATTCAAATCAATTAAATCCAAAGAAAGGAGACAAATTAAAAGATAAGTTTGATCACCCTTTATCAATGTACCAATGTGAGAATCGATCAAGCAAAAAAGTATTTGATCGAGCTTTAAATTGCTTTAAAACGCCCTTTGTAGGGCACGATCAACAGAAAGATATTTTTGCATTAAGGGCAGCAAGGAATGGTGTTCATTTTTTAAGCGCGGGTTTAGATAATAAAATAAACATTTGGAGAAACGGCTCTCTTAATAAAGGCGTTTTAACCCTAATGGGTGCTGAGCTTCAGAACAGATGCGCGCCTTGCTTTTCCAATTCCGATAATTGGGTTTTAGCAGGGTCCAACAATGGTAATCTTTGTCTTTTCCCCTTGTCACCAAAATTTTTAAATTCAAACGAACAAGTTATCAAGCCAATAAAAACTTTCCCATTGCACAAACATCCTGTTTCTGCAGTTTGTTTTGATAAACAAGATTCAATAATCGCTTCAGGTGATTATTCAGGCAGAATTAGAATTATAATACCAGAATATAATTAATAATGTTTAATATTATCATTATATATATTTATTATTATATTATTTGTTAAAATCATTTTGAAAATTAACAACAAGTCTTTGAAATTTATCAAATAAATAATAAATAAATAATATACAATGCCTACCCACATATACACGAATATATATATTGTATTTATAAAATTATTTATGAGTATTTATATGTTTTTGAAATAATTAATAAATGAATTTATATCAATTATTTTGGAGAATATTTCTTGTATTTTGTTTTTATAAATTACAAAATTTTCTGAAAAAATATTTTTTTTCCTAAAATTTTCATTTTTTTGAGATTATTATTATTTTTTTCAAAAATAAGTTTTTGAACCCTTATTTTTATATAAACGGTTGTTTAGATATTATTTCAAAATATTTTATTTATTATAACCTTATAATTTATAAAAAAAAATTAAAAAATAAGAAATATTTTTTTTTTTTTAAATTAATTTCAAATAGTTCCTAAAAATTTTAATTGAAGAGTTATTTGACTATAATTTTTATTTATTATTTTTTTCAAATCAAAGTAACATTGTTCTCCTTTCTAATTTGGAAAACAGTCATAGTTCCATTTGAAATAATGTTTCAAAAAAGTAAAGACAGTGTTTTTTTTTTTTTTTGTAGATTAATTTTGTAAAACAATTGATATAAGTAGACTAGATACCAAACCAAAAAATAATTTCAAAAAAAATTGAAATTGAAATTATTTTTCATATTTATCAATAAATAAATTAAATTGATAAAAAAAAAAAGAAGAAAAAAACATTTTTATTTCTTTGAAATTTTTATTTTAAGTTTTTTTCTTTTCTGTTATTTGTGGTCGGTATAATTAGAGTTAGTGAAATAAGATTAGAGTTTTTCAAATCAATTTTGCTTATTTTCAATTTCTTAAACATGGAATTTATAATATTTTTCCTAAAGAAATTATTTTACCTTTTTTTATCATTTTCTTTTTTCTTATCTCATACAAAACAATGGTAATTGAATTCTAAAAATTCTTCAAAAACAACTTAAATAAGTTTTGCAAATAAAAACGAACTTTTAGTCTTAGGAATAACATTTTACTCGATAACTTATTATATTAATTGTTTTAGTTAAATTTCCCCATCCAAATCACATAAAAAAATCTTCAACTTTGTCAATTTTTTTAGATCAATCGAAAAATCAACTTTAGGTCCATAAAATTAAAAAAATAAAACAAAATTTTGGGATTGTAACTCAATTATAAAAAAAAATTGAAAGATCACAAAATACTATTTTTCAGTTACTTTTCAAAAAAAAGTATGTTCACGATTAAAAACTTTTTTTAAGGATGAGAGAAGAAAAAATAACAGGTTTGCTTAAATACTATTATTTGAGTACTTGATTAATCAAATTTCTTTTTAAAATCAATTTTATCACAAAAATAAATTATTTTTTTTTAATTGGTATATAATTTCTGGCCGACAATATGAAAACAAATATTCGAATTCTGATGTAAAACAAAAGGATTGAAAATTCAAAAGATAATAATTTCAAAAAGTAAAACAAAATATCCATTAAAAATATAATAACAATTAAAAAATTAATTTCTTCTCTCTTTCGAAAAAAATATAATATAAATAATCATGGAATCAACAAAATGTTTTTAATACAAAAGATTTGATTGGAATAAAAAAAGAAAGAAAACATTCGTATATATATATTTAATGAATTATTTGAATATAGAAGTAGTAAATATCGTTATTTTCATCATATTTATTTATAAAATGTATAAATTTATGGATTTTATTTTGTTATTTTGAATTTTTAAAAAGGTTTTAAGGGGGTGGTATATTTTAAAAATAAAGTAAAATCTTGTAAATATTTTCATAATTTTTTATATATATAATTTGTGTTTTAGCTTGCGAAATCGATGAGTTAACCCCATATAAATTATTTTTTAATTTGAGTATGTTTTTTGAATTTCAATATTTGTATTGTTTAAATATCAACTAAATAACGTAACCTATTATTCACAATTATGTAAATTCTTGAAAATAGTAAAACAGATTTTTCGTTTTAGGTTGGAAAGTTTTGATTTTGAAAACAAATTTTTAATTTTGGTTATTATTTTTAAGAATTAATATATAAATATAAATCTTAGTTAATGAAACTAATTGGAGTGTCTCTGATTTATGAAATGAATATTTGATAGAGGCTTAATAAAATTTTCTTAATTAAATTGAGATATATAAAACAAAAATTTTCTATTCTTTCAGGTTGAAAACAATTATTTTCTAGTTTTCAAAACACAAAAAAAAAATTGAATTTTTTTTTAACAAATTACCAGGTATTATTCACAAGAATCAAAAAACAATTTAAATCATTTTTGTTAGAAAAAAATATAGTGAATTTTGAGGAATAAATTACGAAATTCTCAAATATCTTCTTAATATTTTTATTTTAAGAATCTGTTTTTTATCTATAAATAAAAAAAAACAATTTCTTGGTAAATTATATAACTGGGTTTAAAACTTTAATAATTTTAAATATCATTCTAAAAAAAGTATAATTATTTTTCAATGAGCCAAATATATCAATTTTTTTGTTAACTAAAGAATTATACGAAAAAGAAAAAAAAAAATCTTTATATTAAAATTAATTCTAGAAAGAATTTTTATTGTTTAATAATGATGAAAATAGTACTAAAGGTGTAAAAAACTTGTTATAATTTGAAAAATAAAATGAATTTAAAGGTTTTATTTTTTTGTAAAAAAATGGAAAAAAAAATCGATCTCACAAAAAAAAATATCTTTTCTAGCTTTCTTAGTCAATTGTAATTTTTTGACACATGGCATATACAAAATTTGTAAGTAAAAAATATTATCATTAACATATATAATCTTATTTCCTTGTTGAAGTTGAGTACTGTTCCATTAATAAGATGTTTTATTATTATTTTTATTAGAAAAATGATAGAATATTTAAACAAAAACAAAAATAAAAGATAAAAAAAATATCATTAGTTTTTTTAGAATTTAATCGAATAAAATCAAATATTTTGTTCAATTCTTTTTAATTAAAAGATTTAGATGGGGTTGCAGTGTTTAGAAGAAATGTGGCAAATCAAAAGGTATACTCTATTCTTTTGGATTCTGGAATTTTTGTCACACTTGATGGTGCTATAAGGAACTTAAAAAATCGTCAAATAAATAGTTCAAAATAATCAAAACAATAATTCGTTATTTAAATCTCAAATATATTTAACTTGTATCCCTAGTCCAATGGTTCTAATATTGGGATTTTTACAAAAGTGCAAATAGATATTACAGTCAGTTCCACTTTTAAGGCACAAAATTTAAACGAAATTTAGGGCACAAAAAAATCTTAAATTAAGGGATTAGCACAACATTCAAATTCTAGTAAAATAATTTCTGGAAAAAAAGATTCCAAAAAATGTACTTCAATTTGAGATTTTTTTGTGACTTAAATTCCCTACAAAATTTGTGTCTTAAAAGTGGAACCGGTGGTAAAATATGAACAGAAAGAAATTATAGGCTAATTTAAGCTGTTTTATAAGAATTTATTCTTCCTATAAGAATGATAACGTAATACCACAAAACAAAATTAAAAGAAAAAAATCTTTGTAAATTGATTTTTATATAAAACAGTTTGAAATTATTATCCTAAATTAATAATCATGAAATATGTGTGTATATACTTATTTTTCTAAAAGTTGTGTTAACTTGTGGGATATTGGGTATGAAATGTTTGTTTCTTCAATAATAATTATATGATTGATTTCATAAGGTGAATTTGAAAATGGGCTATATTTTGAATTTTTCAAAAATGGAAATTTTTATCAAACTTTTGAAAAATAATACTTCTTTTCCAAAAATGCCCTTGAAACATTCTTGTTTATTAATTATCAAGTATGTCTTTAAATTTTCAATTTCTGGATTATTTATTTTTTTTATGTCGATATTTTAATCAAATAAGTTAGAATTCCTAAATTTCAACTTACCTGAGATAAAAAAAAAATGAAATATATTTATATATTCTTTAGGATTCAAGAGTGGCTTTTTCTGGAATCTATTCAAGGACAACTAATTTTGGAATATTAGAAAAATATTTAAAACCTGATATTTTAAATTTTATAAAAAATAAAATCAAAAACGTAAATTAAAGTGAATCGCGATTTTTACAAGTGACTTAATGGATTTTTTCTCATTGGACTTACAATAAATAAATGTCCTCTTGAATGGGGGTAAGTATTTGTATTTTTGTTCGTAGATAAATACAATATAAAAGATATTATTTTGTCTCAATTTTAATAATATTTGTTTATATTTTCTGAAATCTTGTTTATAGATATATGCATAAATACTGAATTTCAAAAAAAATGAGGTATTTTTTTTTACATTTCATAATAAATTATATTTTTTCGTAGGGTTATTGGTTGGTTGGCAATATCTAATTAAGTTTAACATTGATACTGATTCAATCAGCAACTAAGGTATTTATTATAAAATCTGTTTTTTGTAAAATTCCCAAAAAAAAAAATGAAAAAAAAAAAAAAAATAATACTGTTTTTGGTGAAAACGTACCAAGATAAATTTCATTAAAACACTGAAAATATCATCAATCCAAAGCTACCTTGAAATTTTATCCATATCAAACTTTGATATTGACATAAATTTTTAAAAAGTTGAATATGAGAATAATAAAGTTCATACAGAAAATAGAATTCCTAAATGGGCCTATATTCAAGAATTTTCTCTGATTTTCAAAAAATAAATTTTCCTAACCCAAAATGACACTCAACATCAAAAATTCATTAAGAAACAACATAAAATTTCCTCTAAAAAATGAATTCATTTTTCAATTACATTAGAAGAATATTTTTCATCTCAACTCATCTAAGAAAAAATATTTTCAATATAAGCTTTCTATTTCTTATATTCTTGGATTTTAAAATCTATATTAACATCAAAAGTTGATATTGTTAAACTTTCACGGTAGCTTTGGGACAGCTGTACAATACCTGTAAAAGTATTTTTTTTAGACAATATAATACATTTATATGTTATCAATTTGATTTAAAAATTTTTACAAATTAAATAAGTTATGAAAAGGATTTTTTCGATCAAAAAAAAAAAAAATAAAAAACACTAATTTTCACTATAAAAAAATATTAGATAAAGTCAAGATCAGAAAATTTAAATCTTTTTTTTATTTAATACAATAATCAGAAACAAATTATAGTATTACCAAGTATCAATAAATTATAGTTAATACTTTTGTATATTGTAAATAATTTTTGAATATTGGGTTTAATAAATAGAACTTTAAAAAATAAAGTTGTCCCTCTTTTTTGGAAATGTCTCATATTTCTCACATTAAAAAGAAAAAAAAAATTGAAATTTGATCTTTAATTATTAGAATTCCTTGATAACCATTATAATTTAAAAAATCAAAATCATATTTACTTTTTGTGTATTTTCGGTTTCTATGATTTTTTAATATGTAAACTTTCCTGAAAAAAAAAAAGTTTTGTATTTGAAACATTTTTTAACCAAGTCTGCACGTGAGTTATTTTAACAAGACTGCTTTAAGAACTGAAGATTTCCTAGTCATATTAAAATTTAGATTTTTTGATTAAAAGTGTATTTGCCAAAAACAATTCAAGAATACTTATTTTTTGACATCAACTGCTAACATTTCATATTGGAGAGTTTAATAAAACCCTTGAAAGTTCAATCAAAATAATGGCAATTAAAACATTAAAAAAAACTAAATAGAATACAAAACCTGTTATTTCCAAAAAGAAAAAACAAAAAATGTATAAAGTTTGTAAAGCCTAAAAAGAACATTTTCGTGAAACCTATTATAAAACTAAAAGTTCTTCATTTTTTGGTAATTGTACTCTCAAAAAAAAAACCTTCTTTGAATAAAAAACATTTTAACAATTCCAAAAACAACCAATTCCTGTAAAAATTACGTCAATAAACAAAGGTTGTATGTTTGTTTTCAAATAAATGAATTATTTCCTTTTCGAAATATCTTTTGTGTGTTGATATTTTTTTAGGGTGAGAAATAAAAAAATGAATTTTAAAAAAAAAAAAAAATTCTTTTTAGATTGAAAATTTATTATAAAATCAATGATAGATGTATTTTTAATAAAGAAAAATCAATGGATAGGTGTAAGAAAATTAAAAAAAAAAAATAAAAAAGAAAGAAAAAAAGACAAGGATAAAAAATAAAATAAAATAAAAAAAAAAAAAAAAGTGGCTTATCGATTGATTGACTGATAAAGTTTTCTTCAGCAAAACTCAAATCAAATAAATAAAAATAAAAATTAAAAAAAAAAAAAAAAAGAAAAAGATATATAAATCATTTAATTAGTTATAAAAATTCGGATAATTGTTTATCGCTAATCTTGAAAACGAACAAAGTATCAATAATTTAAAGATCTATATATATATATAAAAAAATAAAAGATAAAGAGAGAAATAATATATTCTTATTCAGAAAAAACAAAATTAAAGGCACAATAGTTGATGCATGAAATTGAAATGTAGATTCTCTTTAGTTTTCGTCTGGTTTCGAATTTGCCTTGAAATAAGTTAAGGCGTTGGTAATTAAGCTTCTTTCTGAGTTTCTGGAACAGACGACAATGATTGAAGTTTCCTTTGACGTTGAGCATGTTGCTGAAGGTGTCCAATCGATGGAAAAGACCAATTTGTTTTTGGGGTTGACAAAGAAACTAGGCTTCGCCTTCCAAGGAATTTTGAATAATGTTGCGCCGTTGGTACCCACTTTGAAATAGCTTTTACGGATTTTAAAGTATCCGCTGGTCAATGGGAATTCGTTTCTATTTAAGAGTGCAACAAGGAAATTGACGCCGCCTTGCTCCATGTATTGCCTCATGATTTGCTTTTTGCCGACTTTCAGGTTGATCAAGTTGGTTCCAGAAAGCAATTGGTTGAACTTTTCGTTTGGCGAGACCAAAGGAGGCATGACGCATTTTGCGAGATCTTCGATGTTCTTTGAGTGCTCGGCTCGTGGTGGGTTTTTGCCGATGAATGGGAAATCTTTGTTAATTGTCTTGGCAAAGTTTTTCGACTTTGTTTGCTTGTTTGATCCGTTTTTCAAATTTTCGATGGTTGTCGTGAAGAAATAGGCCAATGCCATGACGCCACAGATGCATTGAATGGAGTCCGAAAATTTAAGGAGGTAATTGTCCTTTGGTTTCTCGAGGTTCTTGAGGGAGATTTCGCTTGGATCTAATTTGTTTAATGCAATTTGGAATGGGTAATCGCTGAGGTGCTGGCTGACCATGATTCTCCTGTCCTTCAATCGCCTGATCTTGAAATTCTGGGTGGTGAGCTCCATAATGGCAGGGATAGATTTCTGGTTCTTGTTCTTTGTGATCATCACTTGGAACATGGCGTGTCCGTTCTTACCCAAGTTGACTGTATCAAGATAGGCTTGATTGAAAAGTAATGGAAGATTCTTGAAGCCACATTCCTTCAAGTATTTGCTGGATTGCTTTTTGCTATTGTGCTCCCATTTGTCAATTGTGTTAATGATATAGTAAATAAGGTGGATGTATTCCCTTTTTTTTGGATCCTTGACAATGCCTTTTTGCTTCGAGGTCTTGAAATGCTTGTTAATATTCTTGGCGATGTAGATGTTCTCTTCGTTGATCGGTAAGGGAATCGTTTGGTGTGTGCCTTCTTCTTTGGATAATTTGAACAGTTTGGGAACCTTGCCCTGTTGCTGGGTCTCGGTGTGCACTTGGAGTGGGAGTGTTGCCGATCGAACAACATATTTGCCTGGTCTGTAAAGCGTTTCCGTGATTGATTTGGGTATTTTTTGTGTTTGGTTTTTTCTTCGTTTGTTCGTCTTGGTTTTGGTGTTTTTCTTTTTGTTTTTTTTTGTTTTGGTGTTCCTTTTCTTTTTTTCGATTTCGCTGTCAGAATCAGTGTTGTCGCTTGTTCCCGTTGATTTGTTCGAGCTCATTTTCAGTTGATCGAACTCAGAGCTTGAGTCGGTATCCTTTTTGGATCCCTTCGACTTGGGCCACCCTTTTTTTTTCTTGGTTTTTTTTTTTTCGCTATCGGAATTCGAGTTCGAATCGGATGTTGTTTCGCTGTTCTTTTGGTCGTCGCTATTGCTATTATCAGAGTTGTAGTCGTCATTGTTGTCGGCGGATTTCAAGAGGTCGCCGATTTCAGATTTGTTTTCGGCGGATTTCTCCTTGTCGGAATCGGAATTCGAGTTGGAATCGGAATTCGAGTGTGAGCCAGACATGGAAGACAACCCACTGTCAGTGCTATTTTCGCCTTGGTGTAATTCCTTTTTTCTGCCATTGATAAATTTTAGCTTGGACTTTTTCGATTTGGAAAAAATGTTTTTGAATTTCATTGACTTTTTGTCCTTGAAGTCCTGTAATTCCTTTTCGGTCACAAAATATGGGTTGATGTGAACTGCTTGGTTTTTCAAATTTTTGGAATTCTTTCGCGATTTGGACGACTCTACCAGGAAAAAGGTTCGGACCTCCTTTTCAGAAGCGGGGCAAATTCCCTTTTTTTCGTATTCTTTTTTGAGATGAATAATTACCTTCGCAATCTCCTTTTGCGACGAAGATTCTCCTTTCAAATAGTCTTCCTTGGGGAACGAGTCAGTCTTGTAGTTGGCTTGACTAGCAATCTTGAGAAATTCGTTCAAGTTCTCCTCGTTTTGTTTTTTTTTGGACGCAGTCTTGACAACCTTGACATATTGCGTTGGGCGAAGCACGTTCACATAATTTAAGAGCACGCAGCAATTTGGCGAAAAGACCTCGGAAGAGCGCAACGCGGTGTTTTGTACCACCTCCTGGAGAAAGATCATCGCCTGTCGTCGAAGGGATTTGGACTTTTCCATTTCGTCAATGCTTAAATTTGGATCGTAATTTATTTTTTCGAGTTCAACGGGTTTCGATAAAAGAAACATCTATTTTTAAAGAAGAAATAAAAAATTAAAAAAAATTAAAAAAAAAATGATTTCAATTAGTCATACTCTAACTAAATTAAATCTTGTGCATTTTGTTTTTGTGCCATGTGGTTGACTGGGCATTCTTTTCAAAATTTTTAACTTTAGTTCCAACCAACGTTAAACGAACTTTTTAAACTTACTTTCTTCTTCAAAATAAATTACAGGGAATTTCTCTTCCGACACAGATCATTCACAGAAGAAGTGGAAGGGAATTTTTCTAAATCTAAAAAGTTTTTGGTTGGAACGAAGATTCAAATTTTTCTGAACCATGAGCGTAAGTAGAAGAGAGATTTCTCAAATTATTGTTGAGAATTTTTTTTTTTATTTATTCTCCTTTTCACCACCAATGAAAAACATTTTTTTTTTATCTCATGGGTTAGCGACTGAAAAAAAGGTAACTGGTTGTGGGTGTTTGATCACTACTTTGGTTTCTTTCGTTTTATTCTTCAAATTTTTTTTTTTTTTTTTTTTTTTTTATTTGTTCTTTTTATTAAAGTTTGTGTTTTCTTTTCTAATTCTTAAAAAAAATTTGCTTTACCAAAATTCAATCCACTCACAGATCAAACATTAATCAGCACAATTTGTCTGAAGAAAGTATTTTTGTGTTTTTATTTTTCTGACTTTCAGAGTTTAAATTTTCTAAAGTTCATAACTTTTCCTTTTAATTTTTTAAAACAGTTTTTTCTTCCCTTTAGTTTTGGCATTGTTGCCCAGTGAACGAATTTAAGAGTGTCTTTTGACCCAAAAATTTTTCGAAATAATTTTTGTGTCATCTTCTAAAAAAATTTGGTTTAATTAACCAGTTGTTATTGATTAAAAACTGTTGTGTTCAGCGGTTATCCTTCGATCAACACAAATTAAATAAGATTCAACTTTGCCCTAAAAGCATGTAGTTATGGAGTTTTTTATTCACTTTATTCTCAGTTCGCTTTTACTTTTCAAAAAATTCTTTTTGTGGTAAATTTGATTCTATTGATAAAAAAGAAAATCGTTATTCTAAAATTTTGAGAAAAATAGAATGATAACAAACTATTGGAATCTATTTATGGTTTAATTCAGTTTTTAGCAAAGAAAGTGTTGAAAAAATCGACAACTTGGAAAAATTCATTACAAAATGCTTGATGCAACACAAGGTTGGTTGAGATCAAAAAAAGAACAATTAGTCATCAAAGCTTTTCTAATTCATAAGAGAAGAAAAATCACTTTCAAGATTAAAAAAAAAAAATTTGTTGCAGATTTTCAAAAAGAAAAAAAAATTTAGTTAATTATTTGTGTATTTTAGAAACATCCAATGCAGTTTTTCTTTTTGATTTTATGATCAGAGTTTTTTTTTTTTTTATTGGTGTTTGTGTTTTTTATTGGGAAAAACTTTGCGATTTTTTACCGATGCTATTGAAAAATTTAAGTGGGGATGACTAATTTTGAAAAACAAAGAACCAAAGAAAAACGATTTAGGTGACTGACAATTCTGCTCTTAATGCAAATACAAAAATTAATCTAAACTTATAGTTACTATTTCCCTTTTTCAATTTTTGATATTCTGTTTTGAAAAACGATGAGGAAAGGATTATATTGCTTTAAATACAAAGAACTGATGTGAAAAAGATTTATTTTTAAAACCTTCTATTTGGAGGTCACATTTGCAAAATTTGATACAAATGGAAAAACAAAGGAATTTGTTTCAATTTTTTTAATTTTTTTTTTAATCATTTTTATGGTGTTGTTTACTATTTGGATTGAAATGAATTGTTGTTCGAGATATCCCCTAATAATTGACTTGATTCTCTCCACATTTTATTCTCATTCAAGTTGATTTTACAATTTGGATAAAAAGTTAACAAAAAAAAATTTTTTTTATGTAGAATTATTTTACTTTTTATAAGAAAATTAAAGGAATAATTTAAGGGACTACTTGTATTCAAATAAATGAAACAAACTCTTCATTCACCATTCCAAAAAGGTAGTTAAAGCCCTTCTATGAGTATAAAAGTCGACAGTGGATCAACCAAAAAACATTTATTGTCTTTTTACTCTAAAATTTGTTTCTTTGTGTTTTTAATTTTTTTTTGATTGAGGAGTCGAAAATAAAAGAAAAGGTTTTGGTTGTGAGTTTTAGTATTTAGAAGTAATTTGGAAAAGTTTACCTCATTGTTTGTTTTTTTTTTTTCGATCAAGTTGAGAATGGTGAGACAAAATCAAAAAAAATAAAGTCTCCTCAAAAATTTTTCAAGTTTATCTTGATATCAAATAATAATCGAAAGGAAAGCCTTGTAATGAAATTGGGTTCAATTTTTCTTTTCACTCACTTTGTCAAAATTTTCTTGCATTTCAAAGTTTTTTATTTTATTTTTTTTTTAAATTTGTTCTGTTTTTTCCTTTCGTTGGAAAGTTGAAATTCAAAGAAAAAATCTTTTTTAAATCCAACAAAACGCAAGATTTGGTGTTTAAAGAACTTCTACATTTAGAACAAGAAGAACTGGATCGAAAAATTTAAAATGCAAGAAAAATTGACAAAACAAAAAGAAGTAGACTTGTTCACCAAAAGTTATTAAAAGGTACCAAGAAGGGGAATTAAAAATTTGGCATGTAACGAAATTAAAGATCGTTCTCAAACTCGAAGAAAAAACACACAAAAAAAAAGAGAAGCAATATTTCGATTTCTTAAAATTTGCTTGACTGCTTGAACAAACCGAAAAAGAAAGAAAAGGAAGTTTGGTAAACAATTTGGAGCTAATTGAAGAAAAACTATTTTTTTTGATTTTTTTTTTGGTTTTTTGAAAAATCTAAAAAAGAAAAAAAAACAAAAACCAACAACCAAAATATTCGTTTTTTATTCGAAAAAAGAATTGCGAAATGTGGATGAAAAAAAAGGAGAAATAGAAATTGGATGGAAAAAAAAGAGAAATAGAAATATACAGACACGGAAAAGGGAAATATGTATTAACAAGAAAGAGAGGGGGAGTTGGTTTTGTAAACTGGACTGTGGACTGGATCGAAGAAAACGCATTCACAAATTTGGCTGGAAATTTTGATCATGGAAATAGTTGATTGAAATAGTTTTTATTTTTTTGGTTTCTCCTTCAAGAAGAAAAAAGGAGATTTTTTTTCTATTTTTTCTATTTTTTGGTATTTTTTAAAAAAAGCACAGATAAAAGTTTTGTAAATGTTCTCCAAAACAATTTAAACTCTTGGTCTATTCGTTTTAAGACCACTTATAAAACATTTTGTCTGTGCTTTTTTTAAAACAAAAATACCAGTATTTTTTGTTTTTTTGAACCGTTTATAGGTATCATTTTTTACTTTCAAGTAAAATAACAAAGAAAAATAAAAATAACAAAGAATTTTTTTTTGGATAAATGAAAAAAGGTATGGATCTACTTTTGGAAATACTCATAGAAGGGCTTTAAAAAACCTGTAAAATTTCAAATTTTTGCTTCAATAAATCTGTTTAATTTATTAATTTCCCTTTAATATAGAATTGGAACTTTGTGGGTTTATTCTCATTCTTGGAATGTGATTATTTTGGAAAGTTGAATCAAAATTTTTATAGTTTTATTTTACAATTAAGAGTCAACATGTTGTCACAAAAGTATCCCCACTTATAACCCTCGGCCAACTTCACGATTAATGATTCATTTCAAAAGTGTTTTTTATTTGTTTCCACTTTACTTTTTTTAACTTCAATTTGGAAAAAAAGAATTAATTTGATTTAAATGAAGAGTCTCTTTGACAATAAACCTGAATTTAGATCTGTTCATGGAACCAAAATGTTTGGAAATCAACTTTATTTAATAAAACAAGTGACAAAAAAAAAAGTAATTAGAATTTTCATCTGAAGAAGGCTATTTCCAATCAACCATTGAATATAATTCACATCATATGAATAATCTGATTCCTAAATAATAAAATTAACTCGTAACAAAATCATTTTTCCCTTGAGAAAATTATTTTCATTTTTAATCAAAACTTAAAAAAAAATGCAAGTAAAGGAGTGAAAAAAATACCGGATATGAAAACAATCCCAGACAAGATTTTTAACTGTGAGTATTAGTAAAATTGATGTCTAATTTTATTTATTTAAAATCAAATCCTTTTTATAAAGAACCAAATTTTTTAAATTAATTAATCTGTTTCCAAATAAATTGAATAAATTTTTCATTTGTGATTCTATAAAAAAAGGTTTGAAAAGTTCGAAGCAAAATTAATTAATTCTAATAAGAAGTTTAGTCTATTTTTTCCTTTTTAGAATTGGTAAGATTTTATGCTTTCTTTGAATTATTTGATCTGTGTATGTTTTTTGGAAAGCTGAATGAAAATTTTGGTTCTTTATTATTTGAAATTAACAGTAGCTCACCCACTGATTAGAATGATGATTAATGAAATCACACTTGTTCAAAAAACCATTCAATCAAACAAAAAACAAGAATAATGAAAATTATCCTTTTCCAAACTCTCGTAAACCTCGAAAAAATTGGATTTTTTTTCATAAAAAGTTGATCTACTTTGGTTATCAAACAAACACTTGAGTGATCTCGAGATACCCCACTTTAATGAACTTTAGGCAGGTTTATTATGAGGATTGATAAAAAATTTGGTTCTTTAATACACGGATTTGATTGACAATATTTGCAATTCAACAAAACGATTTATCTAATATTCACAATTAAAAATCTTTTCACGGATTATTTTCATGTACGGTATTTTTCCCCCTACTATATCCGATTACACAGTTGGTAGCCTTCCTTTCAAAGACAATAAACCGAATCATAGAGAGAAATCTACAACTTTCAATGTTTTTTTCAATTCATAAAAAACCTTTGCAACAGACAGAAGATATTAAGGACCACATTCCCACCCTTGGGAGTATTTGGTTATTATTCTATTACATATACATATCACAAAAAGAATTTTAATTCTGAAGAAATGGACAAAAATTAAAAAAAACCATTTTTTATTATATTAACTTTTCACGCAGACTTTTTTTCTTTGTTTTTCAATGAAAAGGAAATAGAAAATAACAAAAAATTATAATGAAAAAAAATTGCTTTTAGGAATTTTTAAGTGCAATTTCAAATTTGAGAACAGTTCAAACAAGTAAAAGTAAATGTAAAAAATATATAGAACAGTCAGTGTAATTAGTGTGAGTTCAGAAAGTTGAAATGGAAATTCTAAAATATTAAAATCATAATTTTTTCATGATCTTTCAAGGTAAAAATTGGCAAAATTGTTTGGGAATAATTAAAATTTACTTATTTTTTTTAAAAGAAATTCTACTTGGAAAAATATTACTGAGATTACAAAAATCTTTCAAAGGTATTTTTATACAATCTTTTGCTGTTTTCATCAAAAGTGTCGTTCGTAAAAACACAAAAAGTTTAAAGATACAGTTGTGTATATAGCTTGTTTGAATTTTGATTATTTTTCAATTAAACTATTTTTCAGTCAAAGGGGCCCAGTTGTAATGGGTAAAGTACATTTCTTAAAGGGTTCGGATAGACATTTGAAGAAAAATTTTATTTTGAAATTTTCAAAATTGAAATCATTTTTTCTCAGTTTTTTGTTGTTTTTTTTACATTTTTTTTTTTAAAACTTAATTCAGTTGCAAAAATTTTTTTTATTGCAAGATCAATAGTTACTTGTTAAAAATGTGTTATTCTAAGGTTATTGAAACCATTTAAAGATTGTTGAGAAATCATATTGATTTCTATTGCAATTCTATTCGATCATTGATCTTGATATTTGTTTAATAAATGTGAAAATATTCCACTTCATTTTCTTTTCCTTTTTCAAATAGTGACCACAAATCCTAACAAACTTTGTTTGGGGACTTGTTTTCTAAAAGAAAAGTATGAAAAATGAAGTGAAATATGTTTCCTATTTATTATTCAAATACCAGTGGAAGTTCAAAACGAACAATGTTGTTTTTCTCATTTGGGAACGAAGAATTTCAGTTTTTCATTTTATAAGAAAATTTATTGATTAATTACAGTGATCAAAATAAAGCGTGCAAAAAGACTATAATCTGTGTTTTAAAATATTATCCGTGCTTTTTTTTATTCTTGTAACAAGGCAACACCCAATCTACTAACAAATAATATACTTAAGTTCAAATCAATTTTGAAAGCAAAGGTCTGGTTATTTTCAGTAAAATTTAAATTATTCATACAAATAGTTGATAAATTTTCCATAATATTCTCAATTTTTTTGAAATTTTTTTTTTTTGATGATTAGAAATTATCTTAAAAATTTATTCTATTTTTTGAGATAAATTTTACAATTTGATCCTTCATTTTTCGAATTTCTTTTTAAATAATAGAACTTTAAATAACCAATACAAATTTTTTTTATGGTTTATTATTCGTTTCTTTGATCGGTTAATGTATTGGTCAACAATAACAAAAAAACACGCTTTTTATTTTGAAACACGCATTATATTTTTTTTGCACGCTTTATTTTGACCACAGTAGTTTTATTTCAGACGTATATCAACAATTTTTTGGCGTGTATAATTCTGATTATTTCTTATTCGTTCTTCAAAGACCAATTATATAAAATAATTGATATTTGAAAAAAACCTTGGGCCACTTTGACTGAAACAGCGTTATATCAGAAATCAACATTTTTTACTTTATCTGTGTCTTGTTGTCTTATCCTTTTAAGAGTTCTAAAAAAATAATTGATTAAATTTTGTTTTTAAATGGAAAATAAAACATCATAATAGAATACGTTTTGAATTGACTAACCTGCTTTGGGTTACTTTAACAAGCTGACCCTTTTCTCCCATCTCAACATTATATAATTTTATATATTTTATGTTTCAAAATAATTAATTATTTTTTAGGATAATCTTTTAAACCCGATTTCAAAAACATCTCCCCATTAAAAATCAAACTTTGAAAATAAACACATACAGAAATTGAAGTTATCTATTCTTATAATAAAAAATTAAAATTATAATATTAAGTTTGATACACTAGATATATTTGTTTTTCAATTAAAAATAAAATCAAAAAAAGTAAAAAAATAAAAAAAAATTGACCTTTTTCATATGGAATTTAATTTATTATAAAACGCCAATAAAACCCCAGGTGAATATCCTAAAACCAATTCCAAATATTTGGACACACCCAAAATCAAAAATTGGAAAAAAACCCCAATTTATAATATTTTTCCAAACATAATCTAAAATCATATTTAAGTTACATAGTATTAATGTTTTAATAAGTAACCATTTTAATCCAAATAAAAGAAAAAAAATATAAAACCAAAAAATCAAAATCTGGTTGGCCCAAAATGATGAAACGAGGAGAACGAATAATGATTGGTAAATTTGTTAAAATTTCACCAACAATTGTTGATCGTTCAAACAATAAGACACTATTGACTAATTGAAGGCTTTTTTTTTTTTTTTAACAAACTCAACATTAACTTATTATCAAATATCGAAAAAAATTCCAGATCTAACCAAACAGATTACAACCGAAAAAAAGGAAATACAAAAAAAATCTACAAAAAATGAAAATAGTCAAAAATCAAAAATTATTTCCAAATTGAATGTAAAATGTAGTATTTTTATTCTTTCAACCATTTAAAACGTGTTTAAATTTAGGGAATTTAGTTTATATAGTTTTCAGATCAACAGAAAATTAATATAAAGGTAAAAGTGTGAATTTTTGGCATTATATCCTTACTCTAAGTGTACTTATTCTCAAATTTAACCGGGAAATTGTAAGTCCAATGATATAATAATAATAATTATTAAGCTAAATTTAAAACTTTTATTATACATTAAACCCTTTTTTATGAAACCTTTTAAAGTTAAATTACCATTTTTAAAAAACCATTGAGCCAAAAAATCATTTAAATAAGAGAATTAAAAATATTGAATGTATTTAATGATTATTATACATCATATATATTTTAAAGTTTGCTTTATCCAATCAGATAAGAAGCAGAGAATCCAATGATTATTGATTAAATGGTTTGTATTGTTCATAAATGATCAAACAGGCACGAACTAAATCTAAATGCAAAAAAAATTATTGTTTTGATCTAATCTTTGGTTTGATTTCTTTGTTTTGTTTGATTATTTCAAAATGAATTGTTTTTTTTTTGATTTTTTTTTTGAAGATCGATGTATTTATCAAAATTCTTATTTTTCTAATTATCATTTTTGTGACAATCAGACACAAAATTTAACAAATGATTAAACTAATATAATTTTTGAATACTCATAACAAGGCTAATATTAATTTTTATAAATCTACTTTTTATTGAACTTCATAATTATAAACAATTAGAATTTTTCTAAATTGGTTAAGAATTGGAATAATAATTATCAATTAACCTATCCACAAAACCAACAAAAACTAAGTAATAATGAAATTGGGTTCTTAAAGCATAACAATTAAAAAAAAATAAATTACAAATTATGAAGGATCAAAGAGGAAAATTCAACACAAAAAAATGAGAAAAGTTATATCACATTGTTATTTTCGAAAAAAAAAAAGTTTCAAAAAAATATGAAAAATAATAAAAATTTTTGAGAATAGATTTTATTTAAAATGTACCTAAAAAATCAAGGGATTGACTTAAAAAAACGATTTTAACTTGTGTACATAATTGAGGATTTTGTTAAATATTGTATTGATGTATGCAAATAACAAAAATAGGTATTTTATTTGTAAAACCGATTTTCATACATACACACATGTACAAACACATATATCAATATAGAGACCCCATTTCACCCAAATTGGCCTAGTCATAAATGAAAAATTCACCTTTTATTAGGGAATTAACTAACATACATATTGTTTCGATATCAAAGAAATAATAAACTTCGGCTTAGAGTTGAAATTCATAAAGGAAAAACTCAGAAAACCATAAATTCCACAAAAAAAAATGTAAAAAACAAGTTTAGAGGCTACTCTCAAGGAAATGTCTGTAGTCAAAAATTTCACAATTTATTTAGGAAAATAAAAAATGTAGACAATATGATTTATTTGTTGTAAATATCTTCATTTTAAAAGAAAATAAAAACCTCACTTTTATGTATGTTAATTTGAAGTTTCTGAAATTTCTTTTCTTTTCAATTTACTTTTTAAAAAAGAATAAAAAAGAAAAGAAGTTAAAAAAAAAAAAAAAAATAAAGCAAAAATAAAAAAAATTTACAAAATGAGAAAAAATAGAATCTGATCTCAAAATTGAAATTCAAATTCTAAGAAGAATACCAAATTAAACACATAGAACATGCTCAATTTCTTCAATAAAACTGGGCCCCTTTGACTGAAAAAGAATATATATATATATATATATATATATAAACCCAATTCCAAAAATTTGGACCCACCCAAAATCAAAAATAGGCAAAAAAAACCCAATTTATGTATTTTTCCAAACCTAATATAAAACAACATTAAAGTTACCCAGTATTAATATTTTAATAAGTAATCATTTTAATCCAAACAAAATAAAAAAAATATAAAACTCAAAAATAAAAACAGGTGTGTCTAAAATAATGAAACGAGCTGAACAAAAAATGTATTAGTAAATTTGTTGAAATTTCACCAACAATTGTTGATCGATCAAATGTTAAGATACTATCTACCAATTGTATTTGTTATTTTTCTATTTAACAAACTCAAGACTAACCTTCTATCAACCATTGGAAAAAAATTTCGGATCTAACCAAACTTATACATAACTTGCAAAAAAAGGAAATGGAAACAAAACAAAAAATACCAAAAATGAAATCGTTTGTAAAATCAAAATTCTTTGTAAATTGAATTTAAAGTGCAGGATTGATGTTCTTTCCACTGTTTAAACCGTGTCCAAAATTTTGGAATATAGTTTATATTTGACTATTGTGGTTTATCACAAACTATTTAATTTTTGATATGGGTAATTAAAAACTTTAAGAAATTAGTGGAACCATTTGCCAATTATAATCAATGGGTACTACAATTGGGTATAAGTAATATTCGTACACCATGATTCGAATTTCTCCCCAAAAAATATTATAAATATTATTAAATAATAAATTATTATATTTTTTTACAAAAGATCACGATTAAAATTGTCATTTTTTGATATTTTCTTTTTTTTTATTCTTTCCCAAATATAAAGAAAGAAACCAAAATAATATTATTACACTATATTTTATTTATCTTTTCAGAATCACCACAAGTAAAAAAAAAGTATGCAATATTTATTTAATCAAGATTTGCTCTATATCTATTAACATAAGAAGCCTATCGATTTTGTTGTTTTATTTCTTTTCATGAAGCTAGTTTTATTTTCATATATTTACAATATCTGAAAATAATTAGTAAAAATAATTTCCTTTACTTTATTAATTTTTTTAATAAAACCAATTTTGATATAAACTGATCTATTATTCAAGACAAATTTAAGAAAGAAAATTTTAAACCTGTGATCCTTTATATTGCTAATATAGCCTTTAAATTTGTCCCAAATATAGAAACATCACTAAAAGGCATAGCTTTTTTACTTATTCAAAAATCTTTTTTATCTGTTTAATCAACCAAAATTTTTTATTTATTTTAATATTGAGAATCTCCAATCATTTACTTGACTAAAATACATATAAATAATTAATCACATATAGTGAAAAAATTTATTCATTATAATACTCTTTTTATTAGGGCTTAACCCCCCCCCCTGTCTATGAATTTAAGATAACTATAATTTTCTATTAGTTGATACTAATTTTATTATTATTATTTTATCTTTTCCTTTTAACATATTTTCTTTTTCTATTTTTTGCATTTTGATTTTTTTTTCTTAATTTTTTCTTTTCTTACAACAAACAAACAAATAACAAAAACCCATAAATTTTTAAAAAAATATTAAAAAAATCACTTCCTTTTCTTTTTTTTTTTGGATTGTTGAACGATCATTTCAAAAAGATTCACTTTATATAATATTTAAAATATATTATAATTCTAAAATTACTTAACATGAAAACCAAAAAAAACTTTATTCAAAACTTAGGATGAAAAAGAATTACAAAATGGAAAATGAAGAAAAAAAATTTATAAATAAAAATTTGAATACTTCAAGATGCTTTTTCTGACAAAACCTGTATTTTTTTTTAAATATTTTTTTCATAATAATATAACTTTGTTCTTGTATTTTACAAAAAAAAAAATTACTATTGATTCGACAATTTTAAAAGGCACTTTTCTTTTTAACTTTCTTACCCTTTATAAAAAAAAAACTTTAAGGATTGCATTATGTATCAGCCTAGCCTATAAAAATGTAAATTATTGAAATTGAATGTGGCAATATATGAATCAAAATAGTTAGAAGACATGTGAATAAAAACAGACACTATCAATCCCAAAGAATTGGGGATTTATTTGTTGATTTTTTGAAAGTTTTTATAAAGAGTCAAAACCAGTTATTCTAAATTGAATAACAATTCGTTTTTAAATTGTTCAATCTATTTAATTTTTGAAATTTATTTTTTTTTGGAACTATTCTTGACTAAAACAAAATTATAAAAACATATTGTTTTTTTTTAAATTTTCGAACAAATCTCTTCTATTCTTTTTTAAAGAAATAAGACATGAATGCTTCCTTTAATGAATATAAAAGAAAGAGAAAATGTTTTGTATTCGAATACAATATCTTCAAATAGATTAAAATTGTCTGGTTGAAAATGTTGATTGTTTAAATTTATTTTCAATATTTATAAAACAAAAAAATTGCTTTTGTGAGAAAATTGTTTTTCTTCTCTGCTGAAAAGAAGCCTTATTTTCCAATTATTAATGAAACGAGACTTGACATAATAAAGTGTTTGAACGGAGAGTTACCTTTAACAGTAAAATGTATTAGAAAGGAAAAAATGATCAAAATATGAGAAATTTTTAAGGTTTTGTTTGTTTTTGTAAAAAAAAAATTTTTTTGGTGGTGATGTGTTGAAAAAATCAAAATAAATTTTTCGAATAGAAGAAAATAAAAATGAAAGTTAAACCAAAAAACATAAGTCTATAAATCAAAATAACTTCAGTTTTAATTATTTTTGTGTTCCATTCAAGAAAATTGAAGAAATAAAAATCAAAATAAAAAGATAAAAAATAAAAGAAAAAGAAAAAAATAAAAGAAAAAGAATGATAAAAAATTAGAAATTTTTGATCAGGTTTTTTTTTTAATTTTTTTGAAATGTGTTCAAGAGCTAAAATGAAATTTCAATATTTACCGAAAGATTGATGATACAAAATTTGAAAATTTTCAAATGTAATTGGAGAGTGTTTAATAATTTTGTGTAATTGTTTCTTGAATAAAAACGCCTAGTTAACGATTTTATGTTTTGAGAGTTTCAAGTCTCCTTTGAAAGATTGGTGTACCACGATTTCGTGAATGGTCACTTGTGCATTCTCGACAAATTCTGCTTTGATACGATAATTCACTCCGTTAACAATTTGCTTTTCAACTGAGATGATCCTTCGTAAGTGATAATTTGAATTGGTACGCTTTCGAATTTCGTTGTGTCCAAATTGAACAATTTCCTGAATTTTTTCATGACTGTGATCTTCGATTTTTGAGTAACCACCGGCAAAATTCATTTTAAGTTTTTTATGAAAAAAAAAAATGTTTAAATATTGAAAAAAGGAAAAAATGAATAAAATATTAACAAATTTTGTGTTTCTGTGTTTAGTTGTATTTCGTTTAGGCTGCTTTATGGTTTTGTGGTTTATGTAATAACAAGCCACGTTGTTTCTTTCAAATGGGTTAAGTGTATTTAAGTTTTTATTAAATACAACCAAAACTACCAAATGTGTTCTAGGAGAAAAACAAACTATTGTTCAAACCCAAACAATCAATTATTTAATAAAACCAAATTCTCTCACCGAAACGTTTGGTGTTAGATAATGAAATTCATTTTTGTTCTTATATAAAGACCACTTTTGGTTACTTGATCACATTTTAAAAAGTTTTTCTTCAATTCATTAGACTTGCTCTTTATACGAGTGCCATTTTCGAAAAGAATGACAAAAAGGTTTTTTAAAATATCTTTAGAACAACCACACAACTTGAATAGACCCGTTTTTAGTTCATTACTAGTATTGGAAATTCACAATTGATAAAATTTCTACTGATTATTATCAAGGGTTATCTGAATCTGATTGTTTTTATATATATATATATGTATATATTAAGAGTTTTGATGAAAACATATATTATCATGATATTAACAATTAATTCACGATAATATTAAAAAAAATACGATTAGTCCAACTTTATCGCTAAAAATCATAAAATCGCGATAAACAACATTATCGTGATAAAATAATTATCGCGAAAAAATGAAAAATTATTTTTTTGAAATCATCTTAAAAAAAATCTCATCACTTTTACAAAGTTTTTAACTTTTAAAACATAATTACTCTTTATCAGTGTTGGAAAGTGTTTGAAAATGCTGAGCACTTGACAAAAGTATGGAGATTTTTTGGAAGCATATTTCCTCTTTATTAAACAAATAACAGTATTCTTCCAACCATAATCTGAAAATACTTCTTAGAATTGTGTTTGTAGGGTCTTTGAATTAGAGCTTCAAAGTATTGTCAAATCCAAATTCACTCTTCAACAAATAAAGTGCTCTAAGGTTTTTAGATTTGCCACAAAGAAGTCTAAAATGAGAGAAAGTTGCTCTTGGAGATAAACCATTGAGAGATCAAAAGTTCAAATGTATAGACAATTCAACGTTTAATACTCAAACTTTCAATGAAATTTAAGGCACAAAAAAATCTCAAATTAAGGCACATTTTTTCGAAGTTATTTTAAATACAAATTATTTTACTAGAATTCGAATTTTGTACCTTTTTTTGTGATTTTTTTCCTGTTCATAGATTTTTGTTCAAGTTCGTGTCTTAAAAGTAGAACTAGCAGTATCTAAAAAACGAATTAGTTAAAAAGTACTATTTGTTGATCTCATCAATTAAATCTAATCCTTGTATGTCTTGAAGCAAACCAAGAATTTCAGAAAAAATCCTTAAATTTCTACACAAATTTGGAGATTGAATTATCAATATTAACGACCACACAGTTGAAAATATATAGCTTAAAATTTGTTTTGAAATGTTGATTAGTAGCTAAAAAATTTAGTATTTTTGAAAAAATAAATTAGAATTTTGGAATTCTTTTTTTATTGAAACATAATGTATTTATACAATTCTAAGTGTAACTGGAGAGTTGAAATTGTATAATATAAAATATATTGTTCAATAATTTCATAAATATTTAATAACTGGGTGTTAATTTTTATATGTTTTTCGTTTTTTTATACATAAACATAAATAGATGGAATCAAATTATATCTATATATATATATATATATAAACCACATTCCAATAATTTTTTACAGGCCCAAAATCAAAAATAGACAAAATAAATCCAATTTATTGTATTTTTCAAAACTTAAAATAAAAACATATTTAAGTAACAAGGTATTACTGTTTTTATAAGCAATCATTTTCATCCAAATAAAAGAAAAAAATATAAAATGAAAAAATCAAAACCAGTATGACCAAAATACTGAAACAAGCTGAACAAAAAATGTATTGGCAAATTTGTTAAAATTTCACCAATAATTGTTTATTAATCAAATTGATAAAATACCATCAACCAATTGTATTTAGTTTTTCGATTTAACAAACTCAACACTAACCTTCTATCAACAATTTGAAAAATATTACAGATCTAACCAAACAGATTACATAACTGGAAAAAAGGAAATGAAAACAAAACAAAAAAGATAAAAAAGGAAATGGTTTGTAAAATCCAAAATATTCCCAAATTGAAAATAAAGTTTATTTTTGTTATTCTTTTACAGTCAGTTTCACTTTTAAGGTACAAACTTTCAACGAAATTTAAGGCACAAAAAAAATCTCAAATTAAAGCACAAAATTCAAATTCTAGTAAAAATAAATTGTAAAAAAAATAATTCCAAATTTTGTGCCTTAATTGGAGATTTTTTTGTGCTTTAAATTTCGTTGAAAGTTTGTGCCTTAAAAGTGAAACTGACTGTAACATTTTCAATTATGTCCAAATTTCTGTAATTTAGGTTCTGTATTGAGGAAGGAGGTATAATTATACTCCCTAAATCTGAAAAAAGAATTTCTAAAATTGAATATAAAAATAAAAACATAGAGGGTACTTCTTAATAAGATATAATAAATATTTGCAAAATACTAGATTAAATAAATAAGTTTCTTTATCAAGTTTCAAATCTGTACTTTATTGGTAATAGAAATCGCTATTCCACCAATTTTCATAAATTATTATTTTTTCTTTCAATTATATTTTATAAATTTTTTTATTATTTTTTTTATAATATTTTCAAAATCTTTTTTTTCCAAATACTAATAAAATAAAAAAAGGGATTAATTGAAATATATAAAGTCAGTTTCACTTTTAAGGCACAAACTATCAATGAAATTTAAAGCACAAAAAAAAATCTCAAATTAAGGCACAAAATTTGGAATTTTTTTTTTTTATAATTTATTTTACTAGAATTTGGATTTTGTGCTTTAATTTGAGATTTTTTTGTGCCTTAAATTTCGTTGAAAGTTTGTGCCTTAAAAGTGAAACTGACTGTAATCCAAAAAACGAAGAAGAATTTTTAAAATTTTCACTAACGTATGTGATACTTTGAGTTGGAAAACCCTAGAAAATTTAGTAATCTCTGTGTATAAAAGGATAGATTTGGTTATTGAAAGGCAAGGTGAATCTATTAATAGTTTTTATTAATTTTACTTTCAATAAAAAATGAATTTTTTGGTAAACGTGTTCCAAAAATAGGGGCACACTTTTTTTATTTTTTATTTTTTATTTTTTTAATTCAATTTTAAATTGGCTATAAAATATATAAATAGTATTCAAACAATATTTTCATACAATTTATGATTTTAATATTTTACTATTATGTATTTTAGAAAATATTTATTAATTTAATTTTTTATAATTTCCCAAATTTTGGAATTGAGTTTAGTAACTTAAGATAATTTAAAATTTAGTTTTAATTTATTAAAAATGGTATCTTTTAATTTAAGTAAAAATTTTTAATTTTTTTCTTTGATTTAGATAATTCAACCCTCTTAATTCAAGCTTTGAAATTATATTTTTTAATACAGTCAGTTCCAATTTTAAGACACAAACTTTCAACGAAATTTAAGGCACAAAAAAAATCTCAAATTAAGGCACAAAATTCAGATTCTAGTAAAATAAATTGTAAAAAAAAATTACAAATTTTGTGCCTTAATTTGAGAATTTTTTGTGCCTTAAATTTCGTTGAAAGTTTGTGTCTTAAAAGTGGAACTGACTTTATTTACTTATTTTTGTGACTGATATTTGAAAATGAATTTTGAAAACGAATTTGTAAAATTAGATTGTAAAAAAATAATAAATAGGAATTACGTGTTTATTCAGGATAAAAACTCAGATTTAAACATTTAATTTTTAAGAAGCCAATAAAACTAACAAATTTGTAACAGTAGATTTTGATTGTTTTTTTTTTTCTTTCCTTACTGATTTCAACAAATTAATTTGGAAAGGTAATCTTTTTTTTTGATATTAAAATAAAAGTTTTTATAAAAAAAAATATATCTTCTCAGATCTTATTCTATTTTTTTACTTTTTGATCCATTATAAAAATTCATCAGAAAACATCTTGATAATCAAAAAATTAATTGTGTAAAAACGAAAATTTTGTGCAAAAAAAAAATATTACAAAAAATTGAAAAATTAAAGATTCAGCTTAGATTAAGGGGGTCGCTACACCAGAAGAAATGATAAAAATCTGTGAATGGTGAGATAAGAGTATTTTATTTTAGTGGCGCGTGGACTAGATTCTCAAAAAATTGTTAAGTGATGTTAAACAATATATATATATATATATATATTGATAAAATAAGTTTGATTTTTTTTTTTATTATTTGATTAATTTTTTTCTGAAAAATTTTGGACACAATTTAAACAGCCAAAAGAATTTCCATACCATAATTTACATTTAATTTGTAAATTATTTGATTTTACAAACCATTTCATTTTTGTTCTCTTTTGTTTTGTCTTCATTTCCTTTTTTTTCAGTTATGTAATCTGTTTCGTTAGATCGAGAATTTTTTTCGATGGTTGATAGAAGGTTAGTGTTGAGTTTAGTTAAATTGAAAAATCACATAGAATTGGTCCAATTGTATCTTATCCTTTGATCGATCAACCATTGTTGATGTAATTTTAACAAATCTGCCAATATATTTTTTGTTCAGCTTATTTCAGTATTTTTTACAAACTGGTTTTGATTTTTTGGTTTTAAATTGTTTTCTTTTTTTTGATGAAAATGATTAATTCTAAAAACATTAATAATATGTAACCTAAATTTGATTTTAGATTAAGTTAGGATAAATATAATAAATTGAGTTTTTTTTTTATCATTTTGAATTTTAGATGTATCCAAATTTTTGGAATGGGGTTTAGTTTTTTTTTTGGGAGAAGATATTTTTAGATTCTTTGAATAAAAATTATTTTTATTTTGTGGTTTAAAATTAGATAAAATATAATCATATTCACTTCTCCAATTCCACCAAATCGAAGTGTTTAGAACCCATAACCAGATATACTATTGTGGTCATTATATTTTTTTTTTGGAATCCTTATAGCTATTTAAGCTATCATTCATGTTTCATTTCATGATTCTCTCAATTAAAATACCATTATCCATTTTAAACAAAATCCATTAATCCCAAATGTCACGGATAAAAAAATATTTATAATTGCTTTTTATAGTCATGATTAAAAAAATTCAAAAATGAGGAAACAATAAAAAATGAAAAAATTAAATACCACCATAGAATGTTGAGATAAGGACAAAAGATAAGTTATTCAACATTTGAAATATTATTTTAAGCAATTCAACTCAACGTTCTATTGTGACAATTTCTTTGAGACTTTGCAAAAAAAATTTAAAAAATCTAATGTATGAAGTACTTTAAATAGTAAAAATCAATGAGTTACAACCAGAGTAAAAAATACTATTTTCTGATCCTCTTCAAAATTGCAAAAAAAATGAAGATTTTTCCTTTACGACGGCTACTCCCTTGAATCTTAATCATTCACAAATTGAGTAGGGAATGATATTTTGATTAAAAAACTTCAATATCTCTTGGAACTCGAAATTAAAGTTTTTATTGGTAATACACTCATAAATAAAATTTTCAAAAATAATAAAATTAACATACTTTCAAAGTTATGAAATGTTAATTTTTGTTTTATTTTCAGTTTAAGATTTTACACCTGACTAATCGAAAATTTGAAGTTTTGAAAGTTATTTATTTAGATAAGCAATGTTTTTTGATTTTCATTCTGTATTTTTTCAAAATAAAAATCATTTTTATTATGAATTCTGTTTAATTTCATCAAAATTTCAACCAACCTCTTCAAAAAAACATTTTCAATGAATTTTTCCTTATTATAATTTCAAATAAACAAGTGCATTATCACCTGATTCTAAGTCATATTAAATCTTCTAAAAATTTAATAAAAAGAAATTTAAACAAAAAAAAATAAAGAATATTAAAATTAGTTAGGTTTTTGGTTTTTATTATTAAAATTTGTTCTTGAAAAAATAAATGTTCTAATATCGAAAGCGAAAACTGGTTTGAGATAAATTAAGAACAAAACAACAAATAGAGAGAAAAAAAAAAAATAAAAAAAAAATAAAGTGTAGCAACAATGTTGAAAAATATGTATAGATTAAGGCAAAAAAGGTTTCAAATTGAAACATATTTTTTACATTGTAATTCCACCTAATACAGGGTTATGTCTAGCAATTGAGGGTCCGATTTCGTCATATTGTTCCTTGGTATGACAGACTTTGTAAAATTCAGGGGTGAAGGCCATCATTGAACCACCAAACCATACAGCATATTTTTGCATTTTATGAGAAATTACATTTACATCTATTGGCTTTGGTTTTAATTTTCCACCCGAAAGCATTTCACTTCTTTTTAATCTAGCCTTAACTCTTCTTCTTAAATCTCTTTGTAATCTTCGTCCTAAATCTTTATATAATGTTGAACCACCAGAAAGTACAATATTCTATTTTGATGTTATTATTATCAAGCAAAGTCAAATTGTTTTGAAAAGTAGTAATTGATGAATTATTAATCAACATTTTATTTTTATCAAAAAAAAAAAATATTTGATTTTAATTAGTAATTCGGAAACATCAAATTGAAAGAGGTTTAAAAAGTAAAAAGTAAAAAGAAAAAATTATTGAGAAAAAAATAAAACCAAAATTAATAAAAAAAAGTAAAAAATAGAAAATAAAAAAAAAAAAAGCAATTTTGTTTACATTATAAAGTGGTCTTCTAACATCAATTGGTGAATTTTGAATGACTTGATCAACTAAAGTTGGAAGTGGTGTAACAAAGTCTGAAGTGAAAATTTGTGGATTAAAGAAAATCTCTGGGGCTAAAAATCGTTCATATCCCATTTCAAAGGAAAACTTTCTTTTTGTTTTTTGAATTACTCCTTCGTATGTTTTGATCCAAGTTTTTGGATCTTTTTCATATTTGTCAAATTCTTTTGCCACGTCTGGACAAACATAACAATAAGTTTCCTTTTTTAATTTTTTTTTTTTTTAAAAAAATTTTTGGTTTAATTCAAAAACAATTATTTTTTAATGTTATGAATGATAAATCAAAAGAAAAAAAAAATATTTAATATCAAAATTAGAATTAGCTTTCAATAATTGCAAGAATATTGTAAAATATCTAAACTCCGATTTGAGTAAATGAGTGTGACAAAATATCTTTATTTTGAGAAAAGTAAAAACTCTATTAGAAATTTAAACAATTTATTGATTTCTTCCTTTGTTTGTTTGTTTAATTGTTTCTAATGATATGTAAAAAAAATGAGTTTTTGAAATTTAACATTACTTTTATTGTCGGGTATATTTGAAACTCAAATCGAAATAGAGATTATTGGAGGAGAAATTTATTAAAAAAAAAAAAAAATAAATACATACTTTACAGTAATTAGCAGATTCTAATGCATATTCAGGGGGAATTCTTTCATGTTCTCTTAATAATTTTTGAATAAAAGAAGTGATATCTTTACCAGCAATTGGAATATGTTTGATACAACTACCAATAACATAACCGTCGGCCTTTTGTATTTTGAAAGTTGACAGAATTGCAATTGAAATTGTTGGGAAAATTCAAAAAATTAAGAGGAAAAAAAAAAGAAAAAAAAAGAAAAAAAAGGAAGGTTGTTAGGTTTTGGAAAAGTTAAAATGTATTCAAATCGTATTTTTGTTTTTCATTCAATTATCATAAAATATTGGATCTTGGAATTATAAGAAAAGGTGTTAAGCAAAAAGAAAGGAGAAAAAAAAAAATAAAAAAAAAAGTTGAAAAAAAAGCAAAAAGAAAAGAGAAGGCAAAATTAGTTTTTAAAAAAAAATAAAAATCACTTCCATTAGTTTTTTTAAAGAAAACATGACTTAAACAGTTTTTTCCAATTAACCGATCCATTTGGTTTTGAATAATTTTTAAAAAAAAAAATTTTTTTTAATTGGAATAAAAACTTACAACTGGGATAACATGAGTTACACCTGCGCCAGAATCGATAACTGTACCTGTTAGTCTTGGTCTTTCAGTTTGTCCACTGGTTTCTTTTGCAATAAACGAAGCAGCAAGAGCAAGTACGGCTTGTACACCAATATAAAGCCCTGGAACATTAAAACTTTCAAACATAATTTCTGCAGTAAATTCTCTGTTTTCTGGTGTATTTAGAGGTGGTTCGGTCTTTTGTAAGAAAAATTTTGTGTTTTTTTTTTTTAAAAAAATTTATTATTTAAAAAAAGAAATTAACAACAAGAC
This sequence comes from Anaeramoeba flamelloides, assembly GCA_027625915.1. Taxonomy (NCBI): domain Eukaryota; family Anaeramoebidae; genus Anaeramoeba; species Anaeramoeba flamelloides. Next base: position 7,788,031 of record JANTQA010000026.1, read on the forward strand.
AAGAAATTTTTAAAAAAAGAAATTTTTTTCCTCATTCCAGAAAAAAAAAGAAAGAAAGAAAATTTTATAAAAAAAAAAAAAAAGAAGAAAAAAGATTTTTTTCTTCTATTTGTTTTTGTTTGTTAATTTTGAACTGAGAAAGAACTTACCAAAAGAAAGTGGTGATCTTCTGGTTCACATCTTAAATATCTAAAAATACAATGTTCCCAAAAATGTTCAATGTCATCCCAATTTTCAATTTGACCATGTTTCATTGGAGACGAGACGGCGTAAGTCGAAGAATGACTGTAGGCCTCTTTTCCAATATAAAAATCAAGATCTTCCAATCCTTTGACAACATTGGTTTTTTGTTTAGGATCATACTTTCCAATGTTCGATGGTACAATATAAGATGGAAGCACATTTCCTGCAAATCCCATTTTGGTATAACCAGTACCTACATCAATAACTGCTGCTGGTAAGTGATCGGTCATTTTTATTAAATCAAATTAATGAGTAAATAAATTATGAAAAAAATGATTTTCTTTTTACCTTCAATATAAGAGTTTAACATAACTTTGAAAAAATTTGAGTAAAAGATTATATTTTTTTCAAATTCTGATTTGGTTGGTCAACTAAAAAATAAATTGATATTTAACAAACTATTTTTAATACCTGAAAAAAGTATTTTAAGAGAATTAGTGAGTGTTTTTTATTTAAGGTACAAACCCCAACTACCAGTCACACAATCCGCCCAAGTAGTTCTACACTCACCACAAATAATAACCCGAAAAAAACTTTTTGTAGGGTTAAACAAACAAAAAGAAATTAGAGGAAAGTTTCATTGAATCTCAAATACATATATTCACAAAACAAAAAAGATAATTATTCGAAAGTATTCAATAATAAAAAACCAAATAATCAAAATAAAGATGATTTCAAGTCTCAATTTCAAAAATTCAAATTGAAAATAAATCAAAAATTTCTCAGTTTCACAAAAACAAATTAAAAAAACAAAAATAATTATTATGGATTTTTTCTTTTTGAAATGCTTAAATTTTATTAATTTGAAGGAAATCTTTTTCTTTTCAGCACAAAGATAATTTTATTCAATTTATTGTTTTTTTTTACACCCCTCTAGAATCAACAATATACTTTTAATCAACGATTTTGTTGAATATTTATTTTTTATCAACTCAAAAAGATGGTAACACAATTGAAGTGTGGATAAATAAAAAATAAACCAGAATTTTAAAAAACCATTCCACTTTTTTCCCAAGAATAATTTACCAACTAAAGTCAAAATTTCTGAAACCAGAATCCCATTTTATAAAAGAAAATTTAAATCGAGAAAAAAAAAAATCAATAATTTTATGATTTAAGGGAGGGTCTTTGAAAATGTTTAAATAATCTTATGTTTTTCCAGAATACAAAAGAATAGAATAAAATAATAGATTTCATTCAATTATTTTGAATTCTAGAAATAATAGGTACATCTGTAACCTTTCCGAGAATTCAAAATAATTATACAAAATCAAATATTATTTTTCATTACTTTAAATTCTGAAAAAAACAAGGTAAAGTTTTCTGTTTATTTCAAAAAGCAAAAAAAACCTAGGCAATCTACAAATAAAACAGAAAAATCCACGAAAATTGGAACGTACTTCAAAAATAAATAGAAAACCTCAAAAAAAAAAAAAAAATTAGAACACTTACAATAAAACAGAAAACCACGAGCAAAGATTTGATAGCTTTTCCAGAATTTAAAAGAAATGAGTAATATTTTTGATTTTACTCGATTTTTTTTAATTTAAGAAATGAATCACTTTTTTTTAAATTTTCGGTTTCTTTATAAAATTTAAAAAAAAAAAAACTTAGGAACTCTACAGCACTCTACAACACTTCACCAATTCCAAATTTTCATTTTAAATAAATTTAAAAAACGATCCTGTTATACCATTTACAACCCAAAACTTTAATAAAGATATAGGGTTATTTTTTGAAATTATATCTAAAGTATTATTATTTTTTTTTTTAAATAGAAGATATATTATTTTTTTTTAATGATGATATCCAGATTTTATGATTGTTTTCATACACTGGGAATTTCTAGAGAAAACGATCAAAATATTCAAAGATAAACAAAAAAAGTACCTTATCTAAGATTGTAATATTTACTCTGATGTGACTTATTTAAATTAACTGAGAATAAAATAAAAATAAAATTAAACCATTGTAATATTTTTATCAATCATGAACAATTTTGATGATTTAGTTATGTATTTATCATTTTTACAAATTCAAAATTACAGTAATGCATAAGTGTAAATCACAATTTTTTTTTGGAGGGGTTAGACTTTCTGATTTTCGAAAATTTTACTTATATGAGTATCACTGGATGTAGAAAAATTTTAATTGAATACCACTCTACATTCAAACTTTAAAATAAAATTATAGTTGTTACTCTATTTGTTAAAAGAATTAAAGTAAATTGGAGTCAAACTTTTAAATATCCAAACTTTTCAAAGATTTTTTATTAAAAATTTTCATTTAATTAATCTAGAAACTTTTCGAGAGAAATTTACAGAAAAAAAACTGACACTTTAAAATAGGATAAATAGTTAGGAAATATAATAATTTAGGATTATTGATCACAACTTTAATAGTAAATTATAAACCCCATAAGGAAAATTATTCTTCAAATACTATACATAATGTTAAAAACTGTTTAAACACCTTTCCATCTATTTATTAAATCTGTATAATCAAATAATATTTTTTTTCAAAATTTTGGTTAATAATTTTAATAAAGTGATTCACAAAAGTTTTTACAAATGTAATTCAAAACACTTGAAATAGCATATTAAACAGTTTGAGTTACACCCCAATAAAAAATTTATTCCCCACCTTTTTAAAATAGTATTATTCCTGTATAAAAATAGTTTTTCTTTATTTTTCTGTGAAAGAAAAATAATAAGTTATGAATAATGACTTAAATGACCGAAATCAATTAAAAAAAAAATGTTTTTTTAACTTTTGTCATTTTACAAACCCCACCCTTTCTTTGTTTGACCCCTGTTTTAATGTGATTGTATTTGATATAACATATAAAAAATTATTAAAGCAATTCATGATTAGATCACTAACAAACTGAAAATGTTCTAAAGAAACCCAAAACAAACAGAAGCCACACTAGTGAATTGAATCAGAAATAATACTAACCAAAGCAATTTGATACCAAGTAAAACAAACATGTATCTAATCAACATATACCTGTTCAATTAGTCCTTTGACTTTTTTTTTTTTTTTTTTTTTTTGATAACAACATTGTAGAAACTTGAAAAAAAAACAACAGAGAATCAAACAATAAAAAAAGTAAAACAACATAAATAAGAGTTTGAAAACAATTCATAATTCTTAAAAACCCACTCTTTATAGATATACATAAAATATAACTATTTCAAAGATAATTTATAGATTAAACGAGAAAAAATTTTTTAATAAAAAGTTTCTTTTTTTTTTTTGAAAGTGAAGTTAAAAAAATGATAAAAAATAACCAATTTCCTAGGGATATTTATATTAGTTATATCTCAAAAAAAAAGTTCTTTGTTAGATTTTACTCTACTGATTATAAATTATTATTGGATTTATCAATATTTCTAGAATTTATTTTTAATAATTTTAACCCTTAAAGATCCTCACCACTTCAATAAAAAACAACTCGAACAATTTGACTCATCATTTCGAAAATGAGAAAAATATTTTTCTTTCTGGCTGTTTTAAAAATATCACCATATCTAGAAAAATATATTACATTTTACTCGAACCCATTCAAATAACGAAGGTTATTTAACGTTGTTAAAGTACTATTATTATTTCCTAGTATTAATAAGGTGGAAACTTTGATTTTAAGTCATATTGGAAATTCAAACCACCTTTCCCTCTTTTCATTTAAAAATACTTTTTATTTATTAATCCTTTCTAAAAATGGAAAAAATACGATTCTATTGATTCATTTTATTTACAGAAAAGTATTTTTTAACTTTTAATTTTTTTTGATATTTTCATGTTTTTTTCTTTAAAATGGAAAAATGTGAACTGAAACTGAAAGGATTTGAATAAAAAACAAAAAATAGATTGTAAAATGTTTATTGCTTTTCAAAAAAAAAATAAATATTCAGGTGTTTATCAAAAATTTATAAAATAAACAATACAATAAATTCTAAAAAGTTGGATATTATTTTTTCATTTGTAATATCAAAAATGATAATTAAAAAGAAATAATATCCAAAAAAAAAAAAAAAAAAAAAAAAAAATGAAATAAAATCTGAAAAATTTCAAACATTAATTTTTATTGGTAATAATTGTACTGTTTCTTCGAAGATTATCTTCTTGACGAATTTTACTGGTTAGTTTTTTGTTTAAATTAGAATCATATGTTTTAGATCTTTTATGTGGAGAAAATCTTTTTACAGGCGGTGTTTTTGAGCCCTGCTCATAGTTATTGACATTTTCATCGTAGTTTCCATCACTATGGTATTGCCCATCCCCAATATTTTCATCCACATTTATTTGGAAATCAATATTCTTGGAAACTAATGTGCTCTTATTTTTCCCAAAGGATAATCTCCTTTTAAAATGCTTTGAAGTTTGCTTTTTGTTTTTATTGTTTTTTTTGTTTTTGTTTGCGTTTTTAGATTTATTTTTTTTTTCAGTTGAATTTAAGTTTGTATTGGATACTATATTTGATTGCTGTGTTTCCTTTATAGAACTTTCCTCTAATTCATTTTTAAAGTATTCTTCAAAAATACTTGTTTGGTAATCAATATAGCGCTCATCCATAAAATTTGGTTGCTTGTTTGGATCAAATGTTGGTTGAACAGTTCTTGTTTTTTTATAATTTGTTTCTAAGAGAAAAGTTTTATTTGTTAATTTTGATCCATTTCCTCCGCCCACTATGATGATTTGCTCTAACTCTTCGTTTATTAAACAAGCAACCTGCCTTGATTTGGAATTTGGTATATCGCCTATTTCATACGTATAATCCCAGCTTGCCGAATTAAAATCCAAAATTAATACTTCGTTAACTTCGTTAAATGCTGTGGTGCCACCAATAAACCATAATTGATTATTAATAAAAACAGATCCATGCCCAAATCTTTTTTTGGGGGTGTTTCCTGCTATTTCTGCTTCATACCATTGATTCTTATATAAATCATAAACCCAAATATCACAGAATGTGGCTATAATATTTCATTATATATATATAAATCCAAAAGTTTTTTTTTTTTTATAAAAAAAAAAAAATTTAATATTTTATTATTATTATTATTATTATTATTATTGGAGAAGTGTAAATTACACACTAGATCTCTTTTTGCTTGGAACTCATGTTTCAGAAATTTAAGCGTAAAATCATAGATTTCCCGATTATTCATATGTAAAACACACACAAATTATATTTATTGTTGAAAAATGAAAAAAAAAAAATAAAAAGGAAAAAGGAAAAAAGAAAAAGAAAAAGAAAGAAAAATAAAAAAGGTTTATAAAAAGCAAATGTAAAAAAATCTAAAATCAAAAATGCCAATGCTATCCTTAATTAATACCACTAAAAAATCACAACTATACTTTTAATTAATTTAGTTTAACTTGATCGGCGATCATGTATATTCATTTGCTTTAAACCTTTGATCTAATTTATTTTTTCCTTTTTTTTTTTTTATTCAAATTATCCGTACTGACATGTTTCAGTATCTCGGTATTACCAAGTAACCACTTGATCTTCTTCCTTTGCAGCCCCCCCCCCCTACATAAAGAAGATTCAGCCAGGGCAAAAATGGAAAAAAATAAAAAATTAATATTTATTATAATGTCACAAAACTATTTTTTTCTTCGATTAGACTATTATTTAAATAATTACAAATTTATGAATTAATTTTATATTCTTTTTTCATCATAAAGAAATTATAATAAAGAATATATTTATTATCACTAAAAAGTAACCACTCTTGTGGATAGGCAAATCTAGTTAATTTTATTCAATTTTAAAATAAACAATAATTTTTTTTATCAAACAAATAATTGATCTTTTGAAAGACAAATATAGAAACTTGCTGTTATTTTTTTTAACTTTAATCAAACATCTTGAAAATAAAACCCTTAAACTTTATTCACAAAATTAAGAATTTCAAAAAAAAGCATCTTTAGATTTTCTTGAATTAAAATTTACAGTATAAAATTCAAAAAATTTTTATAAAGTTGAAATTTAGTGAAAAATTAAAATTTCGGGGATTTCAAGTTTTTTTTATTGATAAGCGAAATTGATTGGATTTATTAATAAAAATGGAAAATATTGCCTTTTTTTTCGATTCCCCAATAAATAAGTAATGATAATAATAAAGTTTTTTGTCAAGAAATTAATCACTTTTGCTTTTATACTCGAAGATATGCTTTCTTTATAATCTTCTTTTTTATTCTGAAAATGGTTATTTATTTTTATAACAAACTGGAAAAATCAAGAGAAAATGATTTAGGGAGATTTTAAAATTATGGTGGCAAATCATTTATGTTACTAAGTACATTTAAAGTCTCAATAAATTAGGTAATTTAAACTAGTTCAAAGTACTTTAAGAAACTCTAAGCCACTAGGTCGCAGCGAATTAGGCACATTATTAGGATAATTTCATAAATCAAGGATCATTTTTTATATTCCTTTTATTAGAACAAAGATCCATTGATTAGCACATATCACTTATAGGACGAAACCGACCATCTCGGAAACATCAAATGGTGTAACACTCTCAGAGTTGAATTTAAACATGTCAAAATTTTGAAAATTGTAAGATAGTCTGACCACCGTCGCCTACAGTATATTAATTCAAAAAAGTATTTTTACTTGGTTATTTTTAAATTTTGACTGAAAAGATTTTATTATTATATTTTTTATTTTCTGTTACATACTCTTTACAATTACAGATATTTTTCTTTATTGTCAAAATATTTCAAAAATTAAAATGCATAAAAAACAATTTTTAATTCTCTTTCAATGGTTAAACACAGAAATTAATTCAGTAATAAATGAGGAATATGTGTCTATATATGAAAAAATTATTTGAAATATTACAGAAAAAAAAAAAAAAAATATAGAATAAAATTTTTGTAATTTACCGCCAAATGATGAACCTCCAAAAATTACAAATTGATCATAAACAAAATTTGCAGAATGCCAAGCTCTTCCTTTGGGCACTGAACCATCTGGTATTACATTAAACCATTTTTTTGTATTACTGTCAAAGCAATAAAGATCGTTTAAAAAGGACTTTAAGTAATTAATAAATGTAGATAACAAAAATAAAAAAAGACAACAAACAATTCCGAGATTTTAATTCGATATTAGATGGTGAAAAAATGAAACAAAAAATAAAATACTTACGCCCCCTTCCGATCTACCACCAAAAATCCAAATTTGATTTTCAATTACAGCAGCCGCGTGTCCAGATCTAGCACAGGGCATTGATCCAATTTGAACTGGATTGTTTTCCCATGAATTTGTTTCTATATTATATATATGTAAATCTCCTAATTTTGTTTTTCCATTAGTACCACCAAACACATATATTTTATTCCCAATTAATGACATAGTGTTGCTATATCTAGGCGTTGGCGTTTTCCCACCCCGGGGCTTGGTCATTTTCCAAGTATTAGTTTCTAAATTTATTCAAGATATTTTTATTATGTTAATATTTGTTAAAAGTAAATGATTAATTATTATTTTTCTATTATTTAATATACAACAAAAGACTACAAATAATCCCAGAAATTATTTCTAAAAAATGAATTTTGAATAATTAATCTAATGTAAAAATATCATGTCAATTGAATTAAAGCCATTTTTAAAAAGCGAAAACTTAAAGTTTTAAGAGCACATCATATTTTTTTTGTTTTTTGAATTGTTCAACCTTTTTATGGATACTTTTAAAAACTTGTGATTTTTAGTAGAACAAATTATATTGACCATATCTTAATTAATTATTATAATAAAAAGACTCTAAAAAAAATCAAGATCGAAAGAAAACAATCTACCTGACCACAAAATGATTATTAATAATATTAATGTTAGCGCATATTGGGATATTAAAAAAAAATATAAAATTACTAATAATACTATTTATCAAAAAGAATTTATTAAATATTTTAGTGAAAAAAAATATATTTTAAATACTAACTCTATAAAAAAATATAAAAATAAAATTATCAAAATACACAGATATAATTTATAAAGAAAATATAAATGATTACAAAATTGCTCCATTGATTAAAAATATTTTAAGTTATCCAAACTTAATTAATCGGATCAAAAAAATAAACAAAGAAGATTGTAATAAATTCATAGATGAAATAAACTTGTATTTTATTGAAAACAAAAATTTTTGGAAAAAAATTAATAGAATAAGGTATAAAAAGATGAATATGATTTTAAATAATAAAAATATAATTGATGAATATTTTGGGCATATTAAAAAAAAGTGGATTGAACCAAGGAACGAAAATTTAAATTATATAAAAAATTTAAAAATTATAAATTTATGGGAATTTAAAATTGATATATTTTTTCAAATCGAAAATATTAAAAACACTATTAAAAATTTAAAAAATAAATCAGTTAAAGGATTACAAAAAAATTGAAAATTTAAAATATATTATTGATGATGACTCAATTGAAAATCTAAATTATAAAAATTTTCTTATTACAATTCAAAATGTATTTTGTAATTTGTTATTTAATGGCTAATAAAAATAATATTGAATATAAAAAAAAAAGTTCAATTTTATTTATTCATAAAAAAGGGGGAATGAGGAGGTAGCTTTAAACTATAGACCTATTTCTATTAATCAAAGTTTACCAAGATTATTTTTAAAAATGCTATATAAGCTAATTGAACCTTATTGGGAATTTATTCACAAATTTCAATTTGGTTTTTGGAAAAAATATGATACTTGCATTGCAGTATTAAATTTCTTTAATACTTATAATAAAATAAGATCAAATAATGAAAATGAAAATGATAAAATATATATTATAATGATTGATATAGCAAAATGTTTTGATTCAATTAGTTTTAAAATAATTAGAAAAACAATAAAAAAATTTATTTTATATAAAATTATTCAAAAATTTTTTATTAAAATACTATCAAGGTAAAGGATTTGGTATATTCCAAGGAGATCCATTGTCTCCTATTTTATTTGCTCTAATTTCATATTTTCTTTTATTGAAAATCATACTATTAACAGATCATTGTCAAATGTTTGTAGATGATTTAATTTTAATTATAATAGGAAATAAAAATTATTTAAATCAATGATTAAATTCTATAAATGAAATTATTATTCAATTTGGATTAAAACCTAATAAAGATGAAATAGTTGTATCAAAAGATTAAAAAAAATTAAATTTTTAGGTATTTATTTAGAAAAAATTCCACCATATAGTTTATAATTTAAAAAAAATCAAAAGATACATTTAATAGCTCTAAAAAATTATTTAATAACAATTCTCTTAACAAATAATTTGAAAATAAGATTATTTAAATCTTTTATATTAAACCAATTAACATATGGATTAGAAATTTATAATTATGAAATAAAAACCATAAATTATTTAAATTCCTGGATTAATTCATGTATTACTGTAATATGTAAAATAAATAGAAACACACCAATTCCCATTTACAAAACAGAATTCAAAATTGAAAATATTGTCATTTCGGTCAATAAAAAAAAATTCAAAAATTTAAAAAAAATTAAAAAATTTATCTCTTCATTATTTGGAAAAATTAATAAAATTCAATCAAAGAACAAACAATAAAAATAACTGGAATTCAAAAGATTTAATTGAATTGAAAAAAGAAATTTATAAATAGAAATATAATGAATTATTGAATTCCAAGAGCTGGAAATGTCGTTAGGTTTTTTTTAATTCCAGAAATAAAAAGAATATTTTTGAAATTTTCTTTTTATTTCTCAAATTAAAAAAAACCGCCGTTAGGTTTTCCAAAATTTAAAAGAATCGAGTTAAATCTTTGATTTTACTCTATTCTTTTGAATTCTGGAAAACCTAGGCAGTTGGCAACACTCCACAAAAATATTTCACAATAATAAAATATCAAAACTATTTATTTAAAACCCAAAGATATTTAAGGTATCCTTCAAGCTCAACAATCCTAAAATTCTGAACATTTACTAATGCCTAAATAGATATTATTATGGAATAGATAAAAACTCAAATCAATTTTGTCCTCTATGCTTAAAACACGAACAGAAAGAAATAATAGAAAATATTGATCATTTTTTATGGGTATGTTCTTCCTATTAAAAAAAATTAATTAATTTTTCAAAATAAATTAAAAGAAATAAAATCTTAATGAATTAATTTTAAACCAAAATAGCTTGTAATTATTTTCATTGATTAATAATCGTGAAATCTATCATTTTATACTTAACTTACTGAAAGGAAATTTAAGTCTAAGGGCAACTTAGAGTGTAATTTACACTTTTTCAATAATAAAAAAAACTTGTGATTTTTCACTTTTTGAAAATGATAATTTTTGTTTTTTTTGAAAATGTGAAATTTAAAATTAATTAATATATTAAAAGAAATCTTGTTTTTATTAAAGTCATTCAATTTAAAAAATAAAAATCCTTTTCTTTAATTTTGTTGGTAATAAAAAAAAAACCTTTAAACTCTAGTTGTGTTTTATGTCCAATACAAAGATATGAGAAGAAGAAGACGAAGAAGAAGAAGAAAACAAATGTACAAACAATCTTAATAATTGGTTATAATGAGGCTAGGCTGTTGTGAAAGCTATTGAAAAGTTATCCAACTTCTTTTAGCTTTCTGAGAATATTGAAAATGTTTTAACCCAAAGAGCACGTTCTTTAAAGAATGGGTGAAGGGTTGGCTGTTTTAGGAGCCTTTTTATTCAGCACAATTTATAACACCACAATTAACTGAAAAACTATTTATTTATCTTTTATTACATTTGTTGATCTAAAAGGATCGATCGGTATGTCAACCAAACCAAAATAAAAATACAATGAAAACTCTTGATCTGATCCTTGATTGAACCAAGTATCTTTTTTGTTGTTTTTTAAAAGTATAAATTTTTTTTTTCAGAGGATCTGTTTTTTGATCAAACAAAATTTTTCTTTTTAAAAAGATTGTTGAGTTAGCCCTAAAAGTCATCAACTATTATATCGTGACTTAATTCTTAATCGTGATATTTTGACATTTATCACGATTTTTAAACAATTACCGCGATTTTATAGAATATTGCTATTTGTGATATTATCACGATATTTTTTGTTATCGAGATTTTCTACAATATCACTATTTGATAAAAATAATCGCGATTTGATAAAACTTTATCGTGACTTGACAAAGATATCGTCAAATCCTCTAATAATAAGTAGCAAAAAAGAAAAGGCACTATTTTTTACCAGTTCAGATTTTCCAAAATCTTCATTAAATCTTATTCCAAATAATTGTTTATTTAATAATTTTTTTGATAGTCTAAAAACACGAGACTTTAAGATCAAAAATTAATTTTTTGTATTTTTTTGTTTATGGGTAAAGCATAATTCAAAATAAATAAGTTTATTTGGCCAATTGGAATGTTTCTTAATGGAGCTAACATACTTTGTAAGGTTTTTTTTTTTTTACAAATGTTTTTTATTTTTTATAATTTATGAAATAAAATTTCATTTGAGAACCGAATTTTTGATTTTTTTCATTTTTGTGCTTTAAAATTAATAATCGATTTAAAATAAGATATTCATTAAACAGATATATAACAGATTTAAACTTTTTGTTTTGGCTGAATTTTGACAAACAAATATATTTGATTAAAAATTTAATGGTGAATTTAAATTTTTATTTTTTCCTAAATGAATTAGTGAATTTAATTTTTTGTATTCTCATTATTAAGAAATTCTCTATTTAATAAATGATTCAAAATTTAATTAAATTATTATAATTTAAATTATTTCAACTATGGATTTTTTAGTAGTTTTTGGGTTTTAAGAATATTTTGTAAGAAAAAAAATAGTATAAAAAAAAAAAAAATATCAATAAACTTACGAAGATTAAATATATATAAATTATTATTAATAATAATTTTGCTTTTCATTTTTGTCTCACCGCCAAATAAATAAAGATCATTTTTATAAACACAGCCAGAAGCCCATTCAATCGGTGGTGGTCTATTTCCCTTTGTTTTAACTTTTTTCCAATTCACTAATTGGGATTGTGACTTTTTTTTTTCTGCATTTACTTCGAATACTTTATTAAAAACCCCCTTCCATTTCATTTTGTGTCTTGGATTATCACATTTAAAAATAAATGTTTCTTTTGATGTCCCAATTATCAAATCTAATTCTCCTCTTCCTTTGTTTAGTTTATTAATTTTATCAAAATATAGATTAGAATGATTGATCAATTAATCAATTTTGAACAAAAAAAAAAATAGGAGTAAGGTTTTTTCAGAAATATTGTCAATATTTTAATGATCAGAAAATTTTGAAATAAAATTTTACTAGTGAATTTATCGTCTTTCCATATTAATTTTTCTGTTGGAATAATTTTTTTAGATTCAAATTTATTTTCTGATAATTTATTTGCTATTAATAAGATATCATTGAAAAGGAAACACCAACTATTTTCAGCGTTTTCAGATAATGTATAGGCTAGATGGCCTTGAAAAATTAATTGCCTTCCTTCAGATTTTAAAAAGTTTTCATCACAATTAATAAATTGCTTTTGAAGTTCAACAAATTTATGAAAATTATCCATTTCCGATTTATTACTATTTACTAAATCTGCAATTTCTTTCATTTTTTCTAATACGTACGTAAAGCCAAGATAATCATAATGCATTGGATCAGTGTTCTCAAGAACCCCCTATTGAATAATATTATTATAATATATATATACATGTGCATAAATACATACAAAAATGCATTAACAAGTTTAAAGAAAGTAAAAATAATATTTATAAAAAAAAAAAATAATAAATAACAGAAAAAAAGATTTTTTTTTTTCATCAATTGAAAACAATAAATAATATAAAAATAAATTTGCACTTTTGTTTGGTATATTCTTTGAACTTAACCACTCACAAACCAAATAATTTGAATTAGCCATTTTATTTAAAAGAAATAACAATGATAGGTTATTATTTGATAATTGTAAAGAAACCAATAAAAACAATTGTATTCTTTTCATTATTTGATTCTACAATGTTAGGTACAAATAAAAAAAAATAGCAAAGGATAATGAGATCTTTTAATTGTTTGATTTGATAGAGGTTAGGTACAAATCACAGATCAACAAAAGTGACTTTTGGTTCTGATTCTTTTCGTGAAAGGAAGTTCATCATCAAAAATCTTATTGTGAAAATTGCCTTTGTATTATGTTTTTTAGTTAATTGGCCGTTCACTACCATAGTTTTCAATAATAAAATGAAATTATTTTCTGGATTTTTTGAGTGTTTAGAATTACAAATTAAATCATTTTGTATTCCAATTCGAAATTTGCTTTAAAAATTTTTAATTTTTTGAAAAGTTTTCACTTTTTAAATATGATTGGATTTTTTAAAAAAAAAATCTAAATAATTTTACTTTTGGAATTATTTAATTTAGATTGTATTGAAATCATTTTTTTTTTTTTTTTTATAAAAAAAAACAAAAATCACTCTAATTCACTTACCCTTATTTTAGAAGTTGGGTTCAGTAATTTTTCACTACAAAATCTTTTTTTTTTCTTTCTATTTTTCATTTGATCAAATAATAGATTGGGTTATGCCATATATTATAAAGATAAATTCAATTCCCATTTTTTTAAACTATAAAAAACCTTTTAGAAAAATATTTTAAAAAACTCTCACAATATGCATTTTTTTAAAGTTGGCTTTTTAATTTGTGTATTTATTTTTTGTATAACATTTATTTCATTCCCGTTTTATGGCTTTGTAATGAATAAACATGGTTTTTATGATTTGTTAACATAAAATTTTAAATAAAAAATTTAAAAATTGTTAATAAATACAAATATCAAAAATTTATTAATATTTTAGCATATCATTGAGAATTAAACAAATTATTTTATGCTTTATCTTGAATTAGAGAATGTATTTATTTCCGCTTTAAAGCAATAATGAAGGTATAGATACAATAAAACCATACTTTTTGTGAATTGTTTTTTGTTTATTAAAAATTAACTTTTTTTTAAAGTTCTCTGTTCCAAATGATTTAGAATTGGATATTTTGTTGTGTAGTTATGATAATAATGAATATTATACCTAAAATATACATTTTTTTGGTGAAATTTATAAAAAAGGAAATTATACAAAAAAAAAAAAAGTAATTTATTAAAAAATGTTGAAATTTCTATTTTTATACATTAAGGACTACGTTTCAGATTTATCAAATAGCCTCAACAACTTTTGATCCAATGTCATTTAAAATGTGAACTCAGGATCTTCAAAATAATCTCCAATTAGGATCAAAAAATCATTTTATGTGTATTTTTTTAATGAAAAATCCCAGAAAAAATTTTGAGATACCTACACTCGAACAACCTTCTGAAGAAAGGTAAAAATGAAAAAGAAAAATAATCAAGATTTTCTTATTGAAAAAATGACGATCATTTCATACATTTTCAATAAACAACCCTAACTTTAAAAGATCACATTGTCTATGATTTTTGATCATTGGGTTACATGGATTGTTCTATTGTCTCTATAAATCAGATTAATTCCGACAAAAGAGTTGTGGTTTTCTCTTAATTTTTTTTGTTTTGTGTTGATTCTTTTTGGTTTTTTCAAAAATTGAAGTTCACAACAAATCTTTTGGTAGAGTATCTCATCGATTTGATTTTTGAACAGAAAAGATCCTTTCAAACATACAAAACATTTGGTTTTTATTTTCGTGTGATATTTTTTTTTGTTTGTCTTGTTTCTCTCAAAACCTATTTGTTAGTATCAAGACAAATTGTTCCGAGGTTGTGTGTGAAATCTTTTTAGGAATTTTGCATTCAACAATTTATTGGAAATTAAATTTGCAGAAATTAATCAGTTTTTGTAATTTTTTAAAAAAATATTGTGTTGGTGAGTTGAGAAAAAAAAAAGTGATGGTTTTGAGAAATAGGAATTTTGGTGGATTCAAGACAATATCAAACCCACCCCCATGTCTTCTTATCAAAATGTGTCTTTGTTGGAAATAACAAAGTATTAGTCATCTAAAAGTGCAAATTTCCTACTTTTTGACCCTTTAGAACAGATTTTATAACCCTATTAATTTGCTTCCTTATTCTATAAAAAAAAACCTATAAAATTCTAGACAAGGTGCCAAGCTTTTAAAAATTGTTCTAAAGTGAAATTTTCCCCAAAATGAGATTTTTTCCGATCCTCTTTTTCATTTTTTGATATCACAGATATCACAGAATCGACAATTTTATGAAAAATATTTCATTTTTTACTTCTTAGATCTAACTGGATAAAAATTTGTGAGATTTAACAACCCCCTGAATAATGATTAGAACACAATATACCGCTTTTCAGTTTGAAACATAGTTCTTAAGGGGTGCCCTAAGAATATTATAACTTTTTCGTGTTGAAAATTGAAAGATCTTTTCGGGTTTTAATTGAATTACTTTTCAATTAGCGAAAGGAATTGGTTTAATTATATTGAAAAAAAAAAAAAAAAAATTATTTGGGAATTTTTTATTATTTTATAACTTTTAAAATATATACATATGATTTTGACAATCTTATAAATACCAGCTACACATGTGCAATATCGATGTATTAATTCTTTAAGTTTTTAAACACACCTGTAAGTGCCTATAAAAAAAGATCTCAAGTAAGAATTTATTGAAAAAATAATAGATTTTTCTTGTAATAATAATGTAAAATGTATTCCTCATTTAAGAGATCTGAAATAATTTTAAGTTGATATTAAGAGTTAGGTTTTTAAAGGAATAATATCAAATTTGAAATTAAAACAACATCCATTTTGGTGGATTTTGATGAATTTCAAATAAGACAATCTAAAAGGAATATTCACACTTATCAAGAGACTTCAATCTTGGCTAACATTCTTATTGTCCTTTAAAAAAGGGGTTTTTTAAAATCAAATACCTCTGTTTACGGTCATCAATTGAATTGAAAAAAAAATCCAAAAAAAAAAATCTTCTTTTGTGACAAAATTCAAAAAATCATTGTTCCAAATATATTTTTTTTGCAGTTCATTTATAATAGAGGCCATAATTAGGAAAATAGTTACCGTTGTGGAAAAAAAGTGAAACGGGGAAAAAAAGTGAAACACGGTTTTTAATTGGGAACATTAATAGGACATGAAAATGAAAAGTAAAAACGATTAAAAGAATAAACCAATTAACTTCAAATAATAATTCAATAGATTATTTTCAATCAAACCAACAAAAACAATTTAAATCTACTTCCATATCCAAATTGTTGGTGTGGTTTGAGAGATCCTCAAAAATAGTCAATTTTTTCAATAAATTTTTAATAATTGATCAATCAAAGTAAAACCCCATACCAAAAGATAGTATTAAAAAAAACTGTTATTGTGTTGAGTCCTTCATTTTGTCTTTAAATATTCATTTATTCTTTGATTAATTGATCTTTTCATCATCAGGTTCCCAATTGAAAACTGTGTTGAACTTTTTTTCCCTGTTTCACTTTTTTTCCACAACGGTTATTTTGTATTAAAGAATTTTTAATGAGGTTTTTGAAATAAAGTTCTTTGGTTGATAATAGGAAAGACTAAACCGAAGAAAATTTTTGTTTGAAATTTTAGTGATTTAAAAAATGAACCAATTTGCGATTTGTTATCCCTTTAATGAGTACGGTGAGAAAATTTGGCTGGCTAATCCTTGAGAAAAATTTTTGTAATTAATCACAAAAATTGATAACATTTCCCAAAACTCGTTTAGCTGAAATAACAGGAATTAAAAGATTATTAACAAAAAATTTTCAAAAAAATAAAAAAAAAACCAAATAAAAAGAAAAAAAAAGCAATAATTACCTTAATTAGCAACACGTATCTTGGTATTCTTTGTACTGGTGTGATAAACAAATCACTTAATTTTAATCCTTTTAAATTTTGATTTGAAGAGCACGTCTCGAGAAATTGCTTAAATTTTTTATTTTTTTCAGAATTTATTGTTATTCTTTTGAGCGCAATATCAAAATTGTTAATAAAGGCAGAGTAGAACACTAAATTTGGAAGAAATTTCAAAAAAATATCACTCCATACGAGAACGGAAAGATCAGTTTTCCTTGTTTCCAAATTATGTAGTAGTGCCCTGTTTAAAAAAAAGAGTGATTCTATGTTGTTGAATATTTTAATAATTTCTGATTTCTCAAGTATTTGGTTTTTACGAATTGGATAAAAAAATTCCTAAAGGAGTTTGAAAAAAAAAAAAAAAAAAAGAAAGAAAAGGATTTGGAAATCAGGGAAAAGGGTTTAAAAACATGAGAAAACAAAAAGAAAACAAAAATGACAAAAAGTTTTGCAAAAAAAAGGATGAAATCATCAGGTGTTGGTATTTTGAAAAATTTGTTCTCATTTTTGATTTGTTTTTGAATTATGATTTGTGGGTTTATTAAATAAATTAAATGTCTGAAAAAAAAAAAAAAGAAGAAGAAGAAGAACTTACACAAAGTAAATCCTTAAGATTTTTGACAAATGTTCTTTCTGTTGAAACAATTTCTTTCAAAAAATCAAGTTTTTTTGTTTGTTTTTTGTGTTTCTCTTTAAAGTTGTTATAGAAGTAAATAAAAATTAAAGAAAAAAAAAATAAATGAAAAGGAAGTCATGTGAGAACATTGAGGAGTGTTTGGTTTTTTAAAATGAAGGACTAAGAAAATTACTGTGTAAGTATTTTCTTGATCGATAACCCCGAAATACTTTTTGTAAAGTAAGAACATTTGTTTCTATATGAACAGGGACTTCGGTACGTTGTTTTCTTTTGTTTCTTTTTGGAATTGGTGGCCTTCTTTTGGGAGATCTGTTGCTCATTCTGGTATTTTGTGAAATAAAAATGAAAAAACAAAAAATGATTCCTATTTAATTGTCTATGAGTTTGATTTTTTATAAGGAAATTCAAAAAGACATTTGAATAAATCAGTGTACTTTGTTAGTTCAATTTTCAAGATTTATTTTTCTTTATTAATATTTTTAGGAATTATTTTTTAATTTAACTTTTTAAAAATTGCAATTCAAATAAGTTTTACCTTTTTTGAAATTTTTACGAAAAAGATAATTAATTTTGTAAACGAAATCTGGACATCTGTCGTTTTGAACAAGTAACTCAATTGTTTTTTTCAAATTTGCTCAATTTGTCAAGGAATTATTTGGAATAATTTTTTTTTTAATATTATTTCTTCTATTTAACAGGGAACTTGATCCCTGAGGTATTTTTTCAATTAGTGTAGATTTTATACTTTTAGAGATCTGGTATATTTTTTGATTGTATTTATCTTTTGGTATTTTTAAAAAAGAAAAAATGAGTTAAATGTTGTGTGAGAGATCATTCATAAAAAGAAAAGAGGTACAAACCTATTTTCGGAGAAAAAAGAATTCGAATCTTTTAAAATGAAAACACCAGTTGTAGCTTAATTTTATGTTTTTTCAGAATTTTGAATATGACTTTAAGGTTTACAATCCCTGAAATTTTAAAAAAGATTATCTTGTGTCGTTAGTTACCACTTGATAATTTGGTTCTTATCTGATCGATCTTGTACTAGGTATGGATTTTAAGAGTGGTTCAAAATAGCAATTTTTGACAATTTATTTTTTTTTTTTTCGGAAATCCGATTTGAAGAGTTTAAGATTAATTGGCTGGAACTGAGGTTATAAAAAAATGTGGTTTGTAGGTTGTTGATTGAAATTTTTAATTAAGTTTTGTTTTGTTGGGAGCTTTTAAAAAATATTATTTTTTCATTTGGTAAATTTACAAAAAAGTAAATCAAGATTCTTTTCTACAACCCAAAATTCGAAAGTTATTCTTGAACACCTATCAATCTATTAATCTTACACTCTTCAAATCAGATTTCGGAAGAAAAAAAAAAATAAATTGTCAAAAATTGCTATTTTGAAACACTATTACAATACATACAAAGTACAAGATCGATCAGCTAAGAACCAAATTATCAAGTGGTAACTAACGACACAAGATAATCTTTTTTCAAATTTCAGGGATTGTAATCCATATAGGCACATTTCTGTTAAATGAAAAACAATTAGAAAAAGTACCTAAAAAAAATTAAAAAAATACTGTTTAAAAACATTTTTTTTTGAGATTGTATCGATTATTCAAAGAGTTTGAAATAAATCATTTAAAAAAATTTCAGATTTTAAATCACTGAAAATTAATGAAAATTCATTTTTTAAAAATCCAATTATAATTTTATTAACAATTACTAATTCTTTTTGGTAATAGAATAAAAATCTTCAATATTATTTAAAAAAAAGATTCACTATGGATCTTGCCATTGGTTGATGATTAAAAAAAATTCATTATTAATTCTATTTTCTAAAAAAAAACTTTAAAAACCAGCAAAGTGGAGTTGAGTCCCGTCAAGTCCCGTAGAGTGCATAGGTTTTTACTTTTAATTTAGAAATAAAAAAGAAAATTTAATGAAATTTTCTTTATATTTCCTCAAGTAAAAAAAAACCAAAGTACATTTTCCAAGGAATTTAAACTAATGGCCAAAAATATTTAATTTTACTCGATTCTTTTTATTTCTCAAATTAAAAAAAAAAAATAATGGTGTTTTTCTGGAGTTTTCTATTTATTTGTAAAATCGATAGATTTTCGATAGGTTTTTTAGGTTTTCTATTTTATATGTGAAGTGTTCTACGTTTCTTTTGAGGATTTCTATTTTATTTGTGAAGTGTTCTAGGTTTTTTTTTACTTTTTGAAAACAACAGAAAATTTTAATAAATTTTCGGTATATTTCAAAAAGTAAAAAAAAACCTAACGAAAATCTATTGATTTTCCAAATAAATAGAAAACTCAAAATAACCTAACGAAAATCTGTTGATTGATCAAAATATACAGAACACGTAAGAAAACCTAACAACCTTTTGTTAATCGAAGAAAAAAAAAAATATTTTGTTCAATTCTTTTGAATTCTGAAAAAGTATGGTTAGTTTTTATTTAATTCCAGATATTAAAAGCTAATTTATAAACTTTTCTTTTAATTTCGAAGAATAAAAAAAACTATATTGGAAAGTTCGATTTTATAACCCCCCCCCCCCCGTAATTATAATTCATCAACGACTTGAATTCTATCACATAGACTGAGAAGAATTTTATCACCCAACCGATGAATTTTATCATTGTCGAGAAAAAATTGAAAATAGTTTAGATATTTCATAAAAGAATTGGTGGGTTTTAGTTATACTAGAGATTTTTCATTAGAATCAAACCTTGATGATATTTGTAACATGAAAATAAAATGATAAACAATAAATAATAATGTAATTCCAATGTATTTGAACACAGGATCTTGTATTATGATTAGGGTGGTTAAAACCAATTCATTATATGTTCTAGAAAAAAAAAACATATGTTAGAGAAAAAAAAACAAGGAAAATTAGAAAATTTTTTAAGCAAGATGAAGATGATTTGATTTAAGTGAATAGATAGAAACATTTGATCTTGAAAAAACAAATAAAATAATTTCTCTCTTTTCTAAAAGCAAGGTATGTTTTTTTTTAGATTTATCAAATTAAAACTTGTCCAAAAAATAAAGTTTTAAAAAGCGAGTACGATCATGCATAAAAATCATAATCCTCAATTGCTTTATTTTTATTAAAAGGAAACAAATAAACCTTTGTAAGCGAGATAGATGTTGTAGTGTGAAGAAAAGGACTTTTTACAAATTATGAGTCCTCGCTTTTGAATAAAATATGACACTTCAAAAAGGTTTAAATTCACAAAAGGCCTCACCTTTTTAAAATAGCTGCATTTGTCTTGACTTCAAATGAATAGTTTACAAAATTTAAAAAATATCGATCATGTTAATTTTATTAATATTTGAGACAAAGAAAAAGAAAAAGAAAAAGAAATAAAGATGATAAACAATCACCAATTAGACAAATTGTGGGCGAAAAAATAAATTAATTTGTCAATTAATTCAGAAATGTTTTTGTGAATTATATAATTAAATTTAGAAAGAAAATAAAACAAAATTATTTATCAAATAATTGTGAAAATGAATTCTTAATTAAAAGGAATACAAAGAATTAATTCATTATCAAAAACACATCAAAAAGAGATATGGTTGATAAAAGAAACTCTAGTTGACATTCTTTAAATATTTTTAAGATTGGCAAGTCTTTGTTCTAAATTTTCTTGCTGCTGATCCTTTTGTTCTTCTTGTTGTTCCAATGGAACATTTTCCATTTTTTTTAGGCTTTCAAGGCCAAGCTCATCGAATATTTTATTATAAACTTCTTCAGTTTCCTCCTCTTCGTCTGAGTCTTCAAAAATGTCGTCCAAAACGTCGTCCATTGCTTCTTGCTTGCCTTCCATAAGTTCGTTTTGTTGTTCAAATTGCATCATAATTTTTTGCATCATTGGGAGATTTACACTTCTGTTCATTGCACCCATGGCCTAAAATTGTTTCAAGTTTTGTTGGAAATTTGAACCAAAATATTTTGTTATAAATTTGTTTTGGAGAATTTTTTGATCAAATTTGAAAAACCAAAAACCAAAAATTGAAATTAAAAAAAAAAGATTTCAAAGCAGTCAAAAGAGAAGAAAGATTCAATAACACAAACAAGAAGAAAAAAAAAAAAAAAAAAAAAAAATAAAGAAAAAATTATTTTTAGAAAATTTACCCTAGCTGTTCCTCGCATAGCCTTTGTCATTGTTTGTGTTGATCTGAGGGTTTGTAACTTTAAACCAACAGCCTGGAGTTGTGCTTTCATTTTATAAAACTTATGAACTTGTGCTCTTGTTCGAACAAGATCTTTAGCCATAATACGACAGATTTTCTAATCGAAATGAAAAAAGAAATTGTTGTTTGGATTTTGGTTTGTTTCGTTTTTTTTTTTAGAACAAAACAATCATTGGCAAGGATTTGTAAGGAAAAAAAAAGTTATGTAAAAAATTCATACAAAAGAAGAAAGAAACAGAGACAGGTGTCAAGATCAAAATTAAAAGAAAATTTTTGATAAAAAGAAATTTAAAAAAAAAGAAAAGGAACAAATCCAAACGTTTCTTCCTTCTTTTGCTGATTTTTTCATTTCACGAATAATTTGTTTTTCTTGTCGCTGTAATTTTTTTCTTTCTCTTTCAATTTCTCTTTGGCTTTTTCTTAACATTTTTTGATATTCCTTCAACATTTCTTCCTTTAAAAAATAAAATAAAAAAAAATTCAGAAAGTTGAATAAAAGAAAAAGAAAAAGAAAAACAGAAAGGAAAAGATAATTTCTAGTTAACATACTGCAGATTTTTTTTTTCCAAAAAGCCAACTCATTTTAAAAGATCAATCAAAATTTCTTAAAAAGATAAAAATTAAAAAAATGATCTAAGAGTTTTTTTTTTTTGAGGTTAAGGGATTCACCCAATAAGAACAGATTCAAATAAAGCACTTTACAATTTTCTATTACTTTTATGGCTTCTCTTCAGTTCAAACCCCTAAAAACTTCAAAAAACAATGAAAAAATAAAAATTTTGACTACAACTGATAAATTCAAATAGGTGTAAAAATTTTTGCTTCACTTTCCGTTTTACAAATTTTTTCCCTTATATTTGGATAAAGCATTTTATTGCCACAGATCTTTATTAACTTTGTAAAATTAGTTGATCTTCAAACTATTCCAACAAAAGAACTGTTTGAAAAGTTGAGTTGATAGATTTACAAAAATGGAAAATGAATAAAAAGTTTATTACATGTGTTTGGTTTTATCAGTATTTACTTTTGTCAAAATAATGAGTGCAGAAAAAATTAATTTGTGTTTCAAAATAAAAAGCTTGTTTTTTGGTATATAAGACCTATACAAGAATCAATCAAAGAAAACAAACAAGAAACAATAAGTAAATACCATGTTCGTTTCTTAAAGATTTATTATTAATGAAAGATATTCTAAAAATGAAGGATCAAATAGGAAAATTTATCTCAAAAAATAGAGTAAATTTTTAAGAAAATTTTGAACAATCAAAAAAACAAAAAAATTTCCAGAAAATTTGGAAAATTATGAAAAAAATTTCAACTAATATCAATCCTGATTTAAATTTTACTGAAAACATCAAATGATTTTACTTTCAAGATTTCTTTGAACTTAGGCATACTATTTGAATAGTAAATTGGATATTTATTTTCAACATGAAAAAAAAAAAAGCATGGACTAAATTTGAAGCATGTATTATAGTTGTTGGGCATACATTATTTAGATCACTGTACGATACCAATTGGAAAATAAAAAAACAAAAAAACAAAATGAAATAATAAAAAACGAGGTAGGGTTTTTACAGCTATTTTAAAAAAGTAAAATAATTTTTAATAATTTTATAATTATTTGAATTAATTTTTTTTTCAAGTTTGTGTTTGAGATAATTTCTTTTGAAGATAAAACTGTTTTCCTTTAGAAAAAACCCAAACCCACCATTAAAAGTTGATTCCCCACTTTATTTAAATAGAAAACTCTTAAAATATAATAATACTGAAAAAAAATTCACTTTATTAAAATTGAAAACTTCAAAAAAGTTTTAAAAAAGTAATAAAATTTTAAAAGTCGTTGTATTTATGTCCCTATTTATTTGATGAAAAAATTTTATGTGAGAGAATTTTAAGATGAGAAAACTCAAGAGATATGATTATAATTATAATATTGATTCTTAAATGGGATAATTATATTTCATTCGATATTTGAAATTTCCTTCAAATAAAACTAGTAGCGTACTTTACGATAAGAATATGAGTGGTTTTGATTTTCTGATTTTCTGTAAGAAAATACAGAATTCAAACTTTTATTATATTTTTTATTAAAATATGATCAAATAACTTTAATAATAAAAAAGTTCAAAATTAATATTTTTATCTTGAAATTTCACTATTAATTTTCGAAATATATTTTTTTTCTTATTGAATTTGAGATTTTTTTCATACATCTTTGTTTCTATTGACGTTGTGAAATACTTTTATTTTTTTTCAAAAAGTTCATTTTTAAAAATAAATGTTAATCAATGAGTGTGTTTAATATTTTTTTTTTTGTTTTTATGGTAAAACACAATATAAATAATTATTTTCATACTTTGGAAAAATAGGACACTGCATAATAAAAAAAACAATAAAAATAAATTATTCCAACAATATTTCTATTTTCCGATCACAAAGAAATTAGAAAACGGGTTTTTGAGCTGATTGTAAATATTAAATCTTAAAAAATAGCTGTTAAAACAAGATTTTTTCAATTTAAGATTATATTGATAACCAGAAAAGTGATAAATGTAGTATAAAAAATAGAAAAAAATCCTGAATTAGTAAATAATATTTATTTATTATCCTAGAAAAGTCAAAATAGTTTTTTTTCTTACAAAGATACCAAAAAATCCAATAATAAAACTCATTTTCTTGCTCTATAAAAATAAATTAGATGTTTTAAATAATAATTTTTTTACAAGTCATTTTATAATAAAAACGATCTGATCATTGAACGTTAATATATTTGTTTTTGCAAGTAAAAGAAAATTTTACAAAACATTTATATGATGATGAAATCTTACTTTGAGCGATTTCTGATAGTTTATATAAACAAATAAAAATTTTTATCAAATTTTTATTTCAAATCTTACCAGAAAAAGGCGTCTAATGACTAACCATTTGTCCACTCTCTGAATTTGATGCCATAAATTTATTCACTTGAAAATGTATACTATAACAGATAAAATTTTAAAACTAAACTCTTTTTCAGTCAAAGGGGCCCAGTTTTATTGAAGAAATGGAAGACATTCTATGACTTTAATTCATTACTCTTATCAAACTAAAATTTTCAATTTTTAGATCAAAATCATTTTTTCTCATTTTGTAAAATTTTGTTTTTTTTAAAATTTTTTTTTTTGTTTTTTTTTTTCTTCTTTTTTTTCTTATTCCTTTTTTTAAAAATTAACTTTGAAAAAAAAATATTTAAAAAACGAAATAAACATTAAGAAAAGTTAAGCTTTGTCTGTTCTTTTAAAATTCATACATTTACAAGTAAAAAATCTTATTATCAACGATTTTAATTTCCTAAAGAAATTGAGAATTTTGCACGAGTCGTTCCAATGAATGGGCCAAAAAATTTTTTAACATTTTTTTTTTTTTTTGAAATTTATGGTACGTTCAGGAATTTCTTTTATAATTATGGACTCTTATAAGAAGTTTATTATTTCTCGTATTTCTAAAAAATCTAAGTTTGGTTGATTCTTAAAAATAAAGTGACTTTTTCATTTTTGGCTGTGCCCCTTTGAGTGAAATGGAGTTTATAATTCCGTGATACTACACCCAAATTAAAAAAAAATCTAAAACCTAATTATACTAGTTAAAAGAATAAAAATATAAACTTTTATCATGATTGATAATATCTTTGTTATTTCAAAATAATTTATCTTATTTTTTTTTGATTCTTATTTATTATTTAACTCTTCTTTTTCCATATAAATTCTTACTTAAGTACCAAGTTCCCAGTAGAAAATAGTGAAATCATTAATAAAAACTCTTGAAAAGTTCTATAATCTGATTTTAACTTTGCTCACCCGTACTTACTTGTGATAAAATGGAGAATTTTCACAGTTCGAACAATTTTCACAATTTAAAACTTCGAAGATACTATGAATTTTTACTTTTACAATCACATCATTTCCATTTAAAATCTATAGGCACAAAAAAAAATTCCAAAGTTTTAATTCAATTATTTCTTTCAGATACTTTAACAAATTTGAAATGTTTTAAAATTTGACCCTATACATTTAAAACCCTTCATTCATTATTTTTTTAAATTTTCATTCAAAAATCTATTTGAATAATTTTTTTTTGTTTGTGCTGATTATAACTTCTGAAATGAATAATTTTTTTATCCAATTTCTTCAAAAAGAAAATTCTTTTTGAGAAGTGAATGTAAAATAGCTTAATAACTAAATACCCTTCTCAGTTTGGGAATGTAGCCATTAAATTGTATTAAGAAATCTTTTCTAATAATTGTAATAAATTTTTAGTTGGGGTCTTTTAAATAATAACACTCGAATAAAAAAAGTTGATGGTATATAATCTTTTGATCTTTCAACCTTACTTTCTAATAGATTAACATATTTACCATTCCATTTTTTGTTTTTCTTCGCCCCAAAATTATTGAAACAACCCTTTTTTATTTTTATTAATCATTCTTGCGAATTCTTTTTTATTTTGAGTTTTGTAATCTAGGGAAATCTTGAATGATGGTACACACCACCATTTGTTATAAGTTTAAAGTCAGCATTCACTAAATTATAAGTTTTAGTTTCCAAAAATGATTTTTGATGTAAAAAAGTTGAATTTGGCTTTTATTTGTAAAAGAACTTGTTTCTGGGTTAATTTTATTCATTCTTTTAGGCTATATCATTCAAAAAATTATTAATATACAAAAATTACAAATAGTTGATTTGGAATTAAGATATAAATGAAACTTTTTTTTGAGATTGTTCTCTCTTTTTTTAATCTTAGAAAGATTACTAAAAATAATGTTAAAAAGAAGAAAAAGGTTAAATAATGTTAAAAAAACGTTATTTTGAGAGGGAAAAAGCATGTTTTGCTCGAATAGGAATTTATACGAAAATAAAACCAAAAATTATATAGATATATGAATACTTTCCATTGGCTTAGGATACTTTACAGTCAACAAATAAGTTGTTAAGTATAAAATATTATTCACTGAGCCAAATTTAGATAGTACTTTTTAAAAAAAAATTGGAATATAGTTCTCAAGTAAATGGCAAACACCATCAACAAAAAACAAATTATTCGAATAAAATTCGTTTAACAATATTGTCCACTCTTATTTATTTAAAATTATTATTTTTGAGATTTTTAAACAATTTCCCTTAAGAAATTTTAGGTTTTATGGTCGAATGTATGTTGAAAAAAAAAAAAAGTTCTTGGAACCAACAATTTTTGTGAATAATTTCTGGATTATTCAAAATCAACAGGATTAATTCGTCACATTAAGCACCCTCAAACTTACGTATTGCAACACATACCGAGAGAAGCGAGATAAAAGGCATAAAATATAATGCTAACAAATCACAGCTCTAAAGAAAAATCAGAAAATTCACTATATTCAAAACTTTCATAATCCGAATCGTACTCACTGCCGTCTTCAATGTCTGTATAAAAGTCATCAGATTTTTGGTTTGTTGATAAGAGCTCTTGGATTAGATTTTTTGTTGTTGAGTCTTGCTCTTTTAGGTTCTGATCCAAGAATGATTTTTGTGGTGTTTTAAAGTCTTGTTGTGGTTGTTGCTGTGGTTTTGGTTGTTTTTGTGGTTGTGGTTGTTGTTGTTGTTTTTGATCCTCTTGTTCTTTTTGTTCGGTTTTTTGTTGTTGTTGATCTTGCTTTAAAGTATTCTCTTCAACTTTCTTTTTTTCGTTGTTTGTTTTTTGATTAATTTTATTGCTTTTGTTACAATTGTTGTCATTTTGATTTTTTGAAGGTGAGGTTGGATTGAATTGGATAAGCTCTGAAAATTCACGTTGAAGAGGATCTTGATAATTAAACATATTTTGAGAAAGAAGACTCAAGCTTGTTTCTGTTGAAATTGTTCCGCCCATTCGTTCTTGAAAATACAACAAAATAAATTTTTAATCAAAAAATAACGAAAAATAAAATTCCAAGACTTTTGAGAATAACGTATTTTGATCGTAGGAAATTGAGTGTAATTGGGAGTACGGTTTGACCTTTTTGATTTTATGATCATTTGTTTTTGAATTAGGGTGGGTGGTATAAAACCAGAGAGAAATGGTTCCATAAAGATAATTGGATTTTCATATAAGATTTGTTCAGTGAAATTGTTGGTGAAATATCAAGAAATAACCAAACTTTTAATTGAGAAACAATACTTTTCAGACTACTGTCGTCAAAATAAAGCATGCAGAAAAGTTTATTACTGTAGTCAAAATAAAGCGTGCAAAAGAATTTAATGCATGTTTCAAAATAAAAAGCATGTTTTTTTGTTATAGTTGACCAATACATTAACCAATCAAAGAAATCAATAATAAACCATAAAAAAATATGGTATTGGTTTCTTAAAGTTCTATTATTTAATAAAGAAATTTGAAAAATGAAGGATCAAATTGCAAAATTTATCTCAAAAAATAGAGTTAATTTTTTTATAAAATTTTTATCATCAAAAAAACAAAAAAAACAAAAAATTTCAGAATATTCGAAAAGAATATAAACTCCATTTCACTCAAAGGGGCCCAGCCAAAAATGAAAAAGTCACTTTATTTTTAAGAATCAACCAAACTTAGATTATTTAGAAATACGAGAAATAATAAACTTCTTATAAGAGTCCATAATTATAAAAGAAATCCCTGAACGTACCATAAATTTCAAAAAAAAAAAAATGTTAAAAAATTTTTTGGGCCCCATTCATTGGAACCTCTTGTGCAAAATTCTCAATTTCTTTAGGAAATTAAAATCGTTGATAATAAGATTTTTTACTTGTAAATGTATGAATTTTAAAAGAACATACAAATCTGAACTTTTCTTAATGTTTATTTCGTTTTTCAAACATTTTTTTTTTCAAAGTTAATTTTAAAAAAAAAAAAAAAAAAAAAAAAAAAAAAAAAAAAAACAAAAAAAACAAAATTTTACAAAATGAGAAAAAATGATTTTGATCTAAAAATTGAAAATTTTAGTTTGAAAAGAGTAATGAATTAAAGTCATAGAATGTCTTCCATTTCTTCAATAAAACTGGGCCCCTTTGACTGAAAAAGAGTTTAGAAAAATTTTCAACTATTTGCATGAATAATTTAAATTTTACTGAAAATAACCAGTCCTCTACTTTCAAAATTGATTTGAACTTTGATATACTATTTGGTAGTAGATTAGATGTTGCCTTCGAACAAGAATAAAAAAAAGCACGGTTAATATTTTGAAATATGGATTATAGTTGTTGTGCAAGCTTTATTTTGATCACTGTACCGTGTTTCAAAATAAAAAGCGTGTGTTTTTTTTATAGAAGACCTACACATCAACCGATCAAAGAAACCAATATTAAACCCTAAAAAATAAGGTATTGATTTCTTAAAGTTCTATTATTTAAAAATAAATTTGAAAAATAAAGTATCAAATATGAAAATTTATCTCAAAAATTAGAGTAAATTTTTCATAAAGTTTTTATCAAAAAAACAAACCAAAAAATCTCAAAAAATTGAGAGGAATATTATAGAAAAAACTTCAACTAATTACATTCCTTATTTAAATTTTACGGAAATTATCAAATTTTTGACTCTCAAAATTGATTTGAACTTAGGTATATTGTTGGGTAAGGAATTGGATGTTACATAGGAACAAGAAAAAGAAAAAAAAGTATTAGTATATTTTGAATCAGGGATGAGAGTTATTGGGTACTCATCATTTTGATCACTGTAGTATTGGAATTAAACAAAAGGATAAAATTTAAAGTGATTTTCAATTTCATTTTTTAAAAAGAGAGATAAATTACACTCTACACCTCTTAGAACTTTGTCTCTCAAAGAAAATTTTGGTATATGAAATGAAATTTTTTTCCCTTTTTATAATTCAGATAATTAGAATTTAATTTTTTTCTTTTTTTCTCTCTTAATGTTTACTCTTTTGGATATAAAACCTGTAAAATTAAACAGTAAGAAATTAGACAAAATAAGGTGCCTTAAATTGAAATATATTTTCAGACACAGTTTTTGGACAAAAAATATATCTATTTTTACTGTCATTTTTGAAAATTATCAACTGTATGAAACCTAACTAATCCCAAATTATACAAGAGAAAACATATTGCAAACAAGATATTTTTTTTTCAAAATAATTTCTTTTGAGGAAAATTTCTTAAAAAAAAGGTTCAAGTATTTCTTTATTGAGTAAAAATTTTGGATAAAAAATATATAATCAATTTTAATCATTGATTCTGCTATGGTGAAAAATAATTTTTTGTAAAGGAATAAAAAGTTTTCAGGTATTTTTATCAGAACATAATACTAATTAAAAACTTTTCAAAATGTGTTGTACAATCAATCTCAAAATATCAACAAACATAAGCAATGTCAATTTTAGAAAAAAAAAACCAAGTAATACCCAAAATCCAATTTAAATCTATGTGAATTAGATGTTTGAATATAAATGGGTAAATTTTAAAGTATCACTCTTTGACACTTTTTGAGATCTTGAAGATTCTTTTCTTCTTTTTTTTTTTTTGCTTTCGCTTATGGATTATTTTAACAAAAATTTACAAAACCCTTACTTTGTCAAATATAAAGACTTACAAATCTAACTAAAAATTAGATTATATCCAATTTAATTGATTTTTTAATTAAAGAATACAAATTGTGCAATCTGAAGAAATTTTATAATAGTAATAATAAAAACAAAAAAAATATGGTTTTTAATTTTCTTAATTTAAATTTTTTTCTTTGATCAATTTTAAAAATTTTTTTTCAAGTAAAATTCTCGGACAGACACAACATTTTTTAGAAAATCTCAAATAATGTCCGAATTTTGATCAAATTTTATATTTCATTTTATTATACATAATACTATTGGAATTATAAGAATAAAAATTTTATATACGTAATTTCCTAAATATATTACTAAAAGTGGCAGTGTTGTAAAAATAATCCAAGTCATCAAGCCCCTATAATATCAAATAAAAAATTTATTTCTTTTATTATCCGAAATAATTCATTTTTATATAATAAGTTAATTATTTCTTAGTCGAAATCATTTTTAGTGATTTTATTTTACAAAATAGTGTTTTTAAAAGTAATTTTTTGGATCAAATAATTATTTTAAAATCAAATTAATTTTAAATAAATAAAAAAATTCAAAAATACACAATTTTTTTCAAACAAAGAAATTAAAAATAACCCCTAAAGCTCATAATAAATAAAAATTATAACAATATACCTCTTTAAATATTGCTTAAGTTTTAGATATATTTTAAAAGTTAAGATGAATAATTAATTAATGAAAAAACTCTAAATATTAAAAATGTGAGAATAACATTGTTTTATTTCTTAAAAACTTCCTAATTTACTGATCCACTCTTTTAAAAAAATAAGAAACTTACCCAATTACTCTTCTCCAATTTGAAAAAATAACAAATTGTTTCCAAACTGAGGGAAACTGAATTGAAAATTGGAATCTAGGCCAATTTGTTTATTTTTCATATTTGTTAATGACTCATTTTTATCTTCCAAATTTAAAAAAAAAAACCATTATGTTATTTTTCTCAAGAAAAACTGTTTGAAAAAAATATAAAAAATGATACCATATTTTTCAGATCTGCATCACTTGATATATTTGTTAAATGTTCGGGGTTTCAAAAATAATGACAAATTAGATTTAAACAAATTATATAGATATTGTACTGAAAGAAGAATCACCGGAGATTCTTACTCTGTAAAACATAACAAGAGAGTTACTATTTATTGGAAAAAAAAAAAATGGTATAAATTTTTCATTCACATTTATAAAACAAAAAGGTTTTTTAAATAGACTGAAATTTTCAAATTTTTTTAATTCCATAAAGTAGCTTAGATTATTGTTTGCCCTTTTGGAATTGGGACTTTGGTAAATTATTTTGATTATTGGGATTTGATTTAAAAGTAAATCAAACTGAATATCAATTTTGATGATTTTATTTGGCAATATTGATGTATTCAAATAAATATCTGGTAATTTTTACTTCATTTTCGATTTTACAAATTTTTTTACGCAGACTTTGAAGAAAGAATTTTATTCTTTTAAATTTTAAAAAACTTTGTAACATTGATTGTGCTTCATAAGGTTCTTTCTCTTGAGTTTTTTTTGAAAGTTGAGATATGAGATTATAAAATGGGAAATTGAACTAAAAATTATATTAAATATACTATTATTTTCTAATTAAAAAATGAAAATTTTTAGTTTCAAATTCTCCAAAATATTTTTTTATATGAATAATTAGTTGAAAACCCTAAAATTATTAACTAATCGTTTAGAAATGCTATTTTTAGACATTTAATTAAACTGCATTAGATAACTCGAGAACAAAATTTTTACTATGCTAATTTGATTGTAACAGTAATAATTAATATACATCAATGAAATTGAAATAAAAATTTTCATTTATTAATTGGAAAATAACAGTATATGAATTTATCAGTATATTTTACTAATTTAAAATAAAATCTGAAACTCTTTTGTATTGTTGGATAAAGTAACTTTTTTCAATAACCATGGTTTGTCTTACGATCTTCTTTCACTTTTGTATTTCGAACCACCCTTCCCTTTGATGAGTTCAGGTAGCTTAATCTCACGAGAATACTGTGACCTTAAAATAAACTTTCTTATTATTGAATAAGAATGTAATCAAATTTTGATCTCAAAACAGAGACCAGTATTTTCTCAAATGTGGTATTTAACAAGAGTACTACAAAATAAAAGAATTCTTCTTGCTTTTTCATTTTTTGTAATTTTGAATCGTATCCCATTAAAAATTTTCACAAAAATGGCCTACCGACTTTCAAAAAAAGAAATAGAAACCATCAAAAATGGAGATTTATCAGAACTTAAAAGAGTGATTAAGAAAAGGAATGTCAATTACAGAACATCGAATTCAATGACGCCTTTACATCTTGTCTTAGAAAACAATTTCCATTTACAACATATCCAATATTTGATTAATCTCGGAGCAAACCTTAATGCAAGAACTGAAGACAAATCGACCCCACTTCATTTGCTAAGCCGAAGAAAAGATTTGTCGTCTTCTGAAAGCGGCTCTGATGATGACAGTTCTTCTGGTGAAACTGAAAAAAAAAGGAAAAAACAAAAAAAGCTTTTACAACAACAACAGCAACAAAAAGAAAAAGAAAAGGAAAAAGAAAGAGAAAAAGAAAAAGAAAATATTGAAGCCAAAAATAATGTGGTCTTATTATCAAGTAACAAAAAGACACATAGCAATTCCACACAGGGATCTAATTTACGCGCACAGCAAAGCCAAAACGAAAAAAGCAATTTGAGTAAAGAAGAACTGGATCAAATGAACGAGGAAGCAGCGTTCCAATTGTTTGTCAACAAGGGAGCAAATGTGGACGTTGTTAATGAGCAAGATTTCACGCCCTTGCATTTGTTGTGCCATCATAACCCAAAGCTGGAATTAATCAAAATTTTGGTCAACAAAAAGGCCGATGTCAATGCGAAGGATAAAGAGGATTGGACGCCCCTGCATTATTTGTGCCGATACCACCCAGACCCAGAGATCATTTCCTATTTGCTCCAGCATAAGGCAAACCCAAACGTTAAAACGGACGGGCAATGGACACCCTTACACCACCTCTGCAGATACCATGCAAAGATTGAGACAATTAAGGCCATTGTTGAAAACGGCGGTAACGTCAATCAGACAACGAACAAGGAGTGGACCGTGATGCATTTGATTTGTATGTACAACTTTGATGCCGAGATCGTCAAATATTTGATTTCCAAAGGCGCAAACGTAAATGCACAAACCAGGCAACTCTGGAGCCCTCTCCATTACATCTGCAGATACCACGCAAATCTTGAGACAATCAGGACCTTAGTTTCTAATGGTGCAAACACAAATTGTAAAACAGACTCTGGTTGGACACCTCTACATTTCCTTTGTAGATACCATGCTAAAGAAATTCTCTTTCAAACACTTTTGGCTAAAACCATAACAATTAATGAAACAACAAATACAGGAGACACACTTTTACATATACTTTTCAAAAATGATGATATTAATATTGACACCCTTAGGTTTTTAATATTCAAAGGAGCAGATATCAAATTGAAAAATGTAACTTTCTTTTTGTTTCTTTTTTATTATTTGATTTTTTTTTTCTGTATTTAACTTTTTAATTGTTCTGTTCTTGGCGTATCTTTAATGTATTAAGATGAGTGAAAAACAAAATCAGATTGTAATAAGATTAATAATATTTACAAAACGATTTTTAGAAAATAAAGATAGATTCTCAGGTAAATCTAAATTGGGAGATTAACGGTAAGCCTCAAGTAAAAAATAAAAAGGAAAATTTAAAAGCTAGAAATTTCAAGAAGGCGAATTTACCTATAAATTATACCTGATGATTATTTACCAAATAATAACACAAATAGTCTGATCCTATTATACCGATAATTGCCTAAAAAATGGGTAAAAAATTTTCACTTCATTTTCACTTCATTTTCCTTATTTTTCTTTTACACATACAGTTTTCAAAGAGATAGGTTAAAATGTGAAAAACTCTATTTGAAAAAGAAAGTGAATATTTTTTTGAATTTATTATTCAAATATCAGATTAAAGTCTGATATAAGACCCATATTTTCAAAAAGTTGGGCTTCGGGAATAATCATGATTTTTTATTTATTTTTTACTTATTTTTTACTGGAAGAATTGAAAAGAAAAAATCAAGAATTTTTGGAGAATTTTTTTATGATGAATTTTCTTTTTACAGTCGAACACAAAAAGAAGGGTATTCGGTGGCAACTGAGGATTTTATAAAAAAAATCAGTTAATTAGTAGAGAAAAATTAAATCACCCCTCTTAATTTCTCAAAAAAAAAAAAAAATAAAACTATTGTTGTAATTTTAAGGAATATAATCAAAGTTATATTGAAATATATTAAAATAATATTTGATCAAATTTTCCTAACCCTAATAAAAATTTTATGTTGATAAAATTATATCACAAGCCATAAGCTATCACACATATATCACACTTCTTAGAACTCGGGATAAAAATTTATCACATAATAAAGATTGATAATAATAAAAAAAAAAATGTACTAAATACCCCAGAGATATCACACCGTGATAACTCATTTTTTATCCGTGTTGGCATACTTTTGTTGTGTGCAAGTGCGGCATCCCATCGCTATCCCGCTGTGGATAGAGAATTATTTTTATTCGGGAAACACTCTAGTTTTCTTGAACTTGACAACCACCACTTTCAAAAAGTAAAAAAAAAATATTATTATAAAATTTTGAAAAAATAATATTTTATTTTCTCTTTCATAATTATCCTGTATAAAATGAATATTATGAAAAAATATTATTTATATTTTACCTAACAATTAAATAAAATTTGCACAAAAAAAATATTAATTTTTTCAATTTTTTAATAAATATTTCAAATTAATCAACATTTTAAAATCAAAAAATGAACATTTGATTTTTTTTTTAGATCTAAAAAGGATTTTTTTGAAATTATCTTAAGAATTTATTATTCATTAAAATATAAATTCAGGATTTGATAACATGTTAACTTAATAGAGGTTTTGATGATATCTATGCTTAATTCACGATAAAGTTACAAAAATCGCGATAATTTCTATCAAATCGCGATATTTTATAAAATCGCAATAATTATTATAAAATGTGATAAATGACAAAACATAACGATTAAAAAGTAATCGCGATATAATAGTTGTTGTGTTTTTGGGCTAATTCAGTAATATTTTTACAAAGAAAATTTTTTTGATCAAAAAATAGATTAGGTGAAAAAAAGTTATTCTATGAAAAAACAATAAAAAAGATACTTGATTCAATCAAGAATAGGACCAATAGGGCTTTATTGTGTATTTGTTTGGTTTGGTTGACAAACCTACCGATCCTTTTAGATCAACAAAAATAAGAACTAAAGAGAAATAAATGATTTTCTCAGTCAATCGTGGTGTTGTAAATTGTGTTGAATAAAAGGAGCTTCTAAAAAAACCAACCCTTCACCTGTTCTTTAAAGAATGTGTTCTTGGATGAAAACATTTTCAATATTCTCAGAAAGGTGAAAGGAGTTAGGATAACTTTTCAAACGATTTCACAACATCCTTGCCAGATGATCACCAATGTTTAAGATTTTTTGTACCATTGTTGTCTTCTTTTTCTTACTCTTCTTCTTCTTTGTATTGGACAGAAAACACAACTAGAGCTTAGAGGTCTTTGTTTGATCGATCACCAATAACAAGGAAAATCACAAATTATTCTTTTTGGTTATTTAACTTGTGAAGGTAACAACACCATTTTAAAAAAACAAATCTATTTTATATTCAAGTACATTGTTGAAATGGATTATTATTAGTATGATTATAAAATCCATTTGAGATTTTATTTTTTGTTTAAAAAAAAAATGAAAAAAAAAAAAGTTTTTTTTTCCACGACAAACAAACTTATTGTGCTGATGAAAGTTTTCTGTCTTTCAAAATTTTCAAACACTTGAAGAGAATTCAAAACCCTTGAAAACACTTTCAACCATTTTTAAAGGGGGAAATTGTTGTAAAAGTCTCAAGGATTTGTAAAAACCAAGAGTTTTTTTTATGGTGATTTCAAAAAAATAATTTTTTATTTTATATTGCGATAATGTTGATTATCACGATTTTATGATTTTTCGTGATAAAGCTAGACTAATCGCGATTTTTTTATTAACATCGTGATTTTATTGTTAATATCATGATAATATATGTTATCACCAAAACCTCTAATATTATTTGAAATCAATTAAGAACTCTTTTATTAATAATGAAATTATTAAAAAAATTGAAAAATCAACATTTTTTTTTTTTTTTTTGTATTGGTAGCGACTTTTTAGGGGTTAGTCATAAACTTCAACGATTTCTCAAAAAAAATTATTTTTTGAAAAACACCTTTCTAATAAGTGGTAAAAAAAGGTATGTTAATTATTTTGAAAACCAATTTTAATTTTTTCCAAATTTTGTTGATACAAACAATATTTTCTCAAACACGAATTGGCTTTTTATTGATTTTATTGAAAAATTTTTTTTCAAATTTTTAGATACTAGAGCAAAAAGAAATGCTAAAACTTACAAATAACTAACAATTTATTTTTCGATTTTTTTGGGTGGTTTATACTGTTTTTGATTTTAATTGAAAATTTACTCAAGATCTTAAAATTCTTTGCAATTGTACCAAACATACTAAAAACCAAAAAAGTTTCCTCATAAAAAATTCTTTTTGTAAATAAAATGACATTTTTTTATGGATAGAGTTGAAAAAGTACATTAACTCAAAATAATTTTATGTGTAATTAAAATCCATCCAAAACAATTCTGCCATTGAATATCCGACTTTTTGTCTCTGGCTGTATATTTATCTTTTGGACAGAAATACATTCTGTTATAAAAATATTATTTCAAAAACTAGTGGCAAATTACATCAAAAAAAAATACTAAATATTATTTTGAAAACAACTTTCGGATCGTATTAAACTTAAAATACAAAAAAAAATAGTGAGTTGTGAGTGTTGTGGGGGTACCGTAAAGTGCTATAGAGTTCCGTAGAGCGCCGTAGAGCGCCATAGAGCGTCTAGGTTTTCCAGATTTCAAAAGAATAGAGTAAAATCGATGATTTAACTCAATTCTTTTAAATTCTGGAAAAGATAACAGCGATTTTCTTGAGTTTTTCCAGAATTCAAAAGATTTGAATAAAATCTATAATTTTCCTCTTTTCTTTTGAATTCTGGAAAACTAACAACACGGGATAGTATTTATTTTTCGATATTTTCATATATTATTTTTTTTATTTTTGATATTTTGTGTATTTTCTTTTTTCTTACTTTCTCAGATCATTAAATAAATTTGTATTTTCTTTAAAAGTAATGATAAAATTAAAAAAAATATAAAAACTGAATTTTCTAAAAACAAAAAAAGAATATAATAAATTAATTTTACATTATATTATATCAAATAACAATTCAATTATTCTACATTTATTAATATTATTTTTATATTATTTTTATGTATTGTTTTCTAATTTTTTTTTTTTTTTTTATTCTTTATTTAATTTTTCTTATTATTATATTTATTATTATTATTATACTTTATTTTATAGAACGTAAAAATTTTGAAATAAATATCTTTATTTTTTATATAGAAATTCATGTTTGAATATTCAGATGATGATTATTTATTATTTTTTTTTCTTCATTAAAAATTGGAAAACAGTTTGATTTTTTATTGTTGTAAAAAGAAACATCATTAAAACACTTTTAAATTTATTTTTAAAAAATCACCCAATTAAAAATTTTTGTATGATTTTATGAAAATAAATTTAAAAAATCATATATGATGGGAATTTCTTAAATTTGTTAATTAATTATTTTTTTTTTGAACTAATTTCTTATTTATTAATATTCTTCTACCTGTTCTACCACTTTTTCTATTTTTTCCACTACTATTTCTTCTTTTCATTATTCTTATTATAAATATATATATTATTATTTAATTTATCACGAACATAAATTTATTATTATTCTTAATTTTCGATCAACAACTATTAGGAAGTAATCATTAATTTCCTTTTTTTTTTTTCTTTAAAACTGATTTTCAACTAAAATATTAACTTTCAACAAATAAAATTTTTTTTGTTATCTAAAATTATAATTAAGGGTTTAACACCATTGGATATAGCAATACAAAATGGGAAAAAAGAATATGTAAAAATAACTAAAGGCTTGATTCAAGAAAATATAATTCAAAAACAAGAAAGAAAGAAAAATAAAGAATTGTTAACAAAATATTCGAATTTAAAAGAAAAAATTGCAGAAATGAAAATCGAAAAACAAAATATTGATCAAGAAAGATGGGAAATAATACAAAAAAGAGAAAATTTACACAAAGAAGATTATGAAACAGAAAAAATCAAAAAAAAAACAACAATTTTAAAAAGGAAAAATCGTAAATTAGAAATGGAATTAAAACGATTATTAAAAAATGGTGAATTTTAACAAATATTATAAATTTAAATATATATATTAATTTATATATTAAACATTTCTTTTTATTTTATCAAATCAAATTTGGAGAATTATTAAATTCAAAACAATAAATTATTTCTATTTTCTTAATTTTAATTTCGAGTGATCTTTTCTTTTTTGGGTATATTTTGTTTTATTTATTTATTATGGTTATTCTAATTCCAGAAAAACCATGAAACAATTATCAATTTCTTAATCCATTGAAAAAAATACTAAACAAAATTTCAAAAATTGTGACTCACCTGAAATAATAAATCGAAAAAAAATATATATCCTTTAGTATTCAAGAACAACTAAGAATTAAATCTTATTAATATTTCACTTTTACAATTATTTGAAAAACATAAAAACCTAATATTTTAAAAAATTAAAAAAAAATAAAACCAAAAACTAAAAAAAAGTGATTCAATATTTTTTAAATGAACATTACCGTTTTTTTATTACTGGACTTTAACTGAAAAAAAGTTAACAAGAAGATTTTTTACTAATAATTAAATTCATTTTAAAAGACATTACATAGTCGAAATTTTCTTAGTGATTATTGGTCTTTGAGAAGATCTCTTTTTTTTTTCCACCTGATCTTTTCTAAACAAAAAAGTTTCAGAAAAAAAAAGTATCAAGAAAAAAAAAGTATCAAGAAAAAAAAAAGAAAAAGAAAATGAAAAAGAAAAAAGAAAAATTTTATTAACTAAAGAAAAAGAAAAAGAAAAAGAAAAACAGAAGAATAACAAAAATTTGATTCAACAGCAAAAGAAAGTAAAACAAAAGAAAAAATGATTCTAATCCCAAAATTTGAAAATATTGTTTTGATAAGAATACTGGTAAAACTCACTTAAAACAAATTCCATGAACATTATAAAGTCAGTCAAAATTTTTGAAAAAACATTATTTTATTTATTTTAATATTTTTTTAACCCCTTTTGCATTTGCTAAAAATATTTTTTTTTAATTTTTTTAATAGATTAAGAAATTGATAATTACTTCATGGTTTTTCAGGGAAATTGTTTTTCTCTCTGTTTAGGTTCCAAGAATTAGAAATTTTATATTTAAATATGGTCTATTTTTTTGAGCTAAAATTTTATTGAAGTTTTGCATCTTAAAAGTAGTAATAACTTCAATATTTTCGCTAACTCCATTGGGAGAGAATGAGATCTTTTGCAGAACAAGTTGTTCAAAGTACCATTAAAAAATAACAAATTACTTTTTGGTTTTTACTTGTTTAAACTTGTTGATTTTTATATTTTTTTATTTTGGAGTTAGTTCATGAGTTACAAAATTACATAGGATCTCGTTTTGTTTCATTTGTTCAAAAATCACCTGTTATTATTCTTCGTTTTGGATCACTAACTAGACACAACATATGATATTACTCTAGAGTTAAAGATGATATTAATCTTTGTTCCTCGAACTCCTCCATAAAATCTTGAATCACTTCAAACAATAGCATATTTCTCATTTTTTACAGGTTAAACACAAATAATTAGAAAGGTGATTTTTGCCAAATCAAAACAATAATAATAGTTATTTTAATTGAATCATCAATAAAACAAAAATAATTATTTAAAAATTTGTTCATTTTTTTCAATGATATTTTTGTTTTTATTAATATTTTAAAGTGTTTCTATCAAGCCTTATAGCACTTTGAAAATATATAACTCTGATATAACAGACTTAGCATATGTTATAAAAATAATTTTTTTATTAGGGTATTAACTAAGATTTATTTCTAAGAA
This sequence comes from Anaeramoeba flamelloides, assembly GCA_027625915.1. Lineage (NCBI taxonomy): Eukaryota > Anaeramoebidae > Anaeramoeba > Anaeramoeba flamelloides. The sequence continues at coordinate 7,828,814 of JANTQA010000026.1, forward strand.
TAAAAAGAAAGACTAAAAAAAAAAAGAAAAGATTAAAAAAATAATGGATGTTTTATATATTATTATTTGGAATCAAAGAAATCCCAAAAAAAAAAAGAAATAAAAAAAAACTAAAACAAATCCATGAACAAACTGTCCATTCCAAGACTATCGCGATATAATTTTCAAAATTAAAAAGATAAATTGATTTGGTGGAAAAAAAATAAAAAATGGGTAATAAAAAATCTATTGATGATACAAAAAAGATTTTAAATTAATTGTTTTTTCCAAGGTTTCAAAACCCTTTCAAGTGCATGGTTAGATTTCAAGTAACTCAACAAAATACCATAATTAACTATTGGTACATTCATCTTTTTGAGAACATCTATTCTACCTTGCATTTGTTGAGGGGAAATCAAGCAACCACCGCAATGTATTATTAAGTCGACGTCTGGTATTTTGGAAGGGTGAGGGAAATCTCTACCGAATAAGAAATCGATGTTGATGTTGCCCTCCCCGAAAACTTTGTTTATTTTTTTAGGCAATTGGTGAGTGCCAATGTCAAGGCAAAGCTTTTCGTTTTTTGAACGGTCGTGGTTACAGGCTTCAGTGATTAAGACTTTATCGCCATTTCTTAACTTTTTAAACCTCTCAAGACCTTCAATGAAAACACCTAAATTGCCGCCGCTAAAGTAATTAGCCATCACAATCGAAAACGTTGTAATTGGCACAATTTCTTCGTTTTGTTTATTTAGGGTCCAAGGGTGGACGATGTCAATTGCCTGTGAGTCTGTAATTAAAAGATCAAACTTGCCGCTCTTCTTCAAGAGATCTAAATTGGATCGGAATCGGTGGAATTCCAATTCCCGTTCATACGAATTGTCTGACCTGGCGCGGCCAAGATCCATTCGATAGGCAACCGTTGAGACATAATTCCTGATTAAATACTCTTGGCACATTGCCTGTGGCTTCAATAGCCTGCCACTTGGGGTTTCATTGTCCATGGGGATGTTTAACATGACAAACGATTCTCTGTCGGGCTTGGCGCCAACCCATTTTGGTAATAAGGATGTCTTGGACTTTGGCTTGTACCAATTTTTACCGAGGAATTTTAAGACTTGATCACTTGAATTCTTTCGGCTCAAATCAATCTCCAATTTGGTGCACTTCTTCGAGATTTTTTTGAGGTTTGAATGGATGGAATTGATTTGATCCTTGATGCTTTTGTTTGTTTGTTTTTCCCATTTTTTGATTTTGTCTTCAAAGAGGTTATAGACAACCAAGACCCTTTGAACTTGCTTAGACTCTTTAGCTATGCTAACAACTTCTTCCACTACATCAATGGATTCCTTTCGTAATGGATCCACAATGGCTACAACAATGTTTGTTTCCAAAATTACTTTTTTTGTTTTTTCTCTTTTCTTCACACCTAGCCCACCAACCTCATCAAAGCCTGCAGTGTCAAACAGTTTGACTGGTCCTAAATTATGTAATTCCATAATACTAATTTTGGTATCAGCAGTGGTTCCTGCTTTGCTATCGACAATACTTGTATTGTGCTGAGTGACAGAATTCATAAAAGAACTTGAGGATTTTGGTTTTTGTTTTGATTGGAATATTTATGTTGTTTTTGTTTTTTAATTTTGTTTTTGAGCATTGACATTTTTTTTGACAAGAATGAATGTTCGGGATGTTTGGATACAAAAAAAAAAAAAAAATAAAAGAGAAATACTGGGTTTGTAAAACAAATATAAGACGTTACCTTTTTCCAGCATTCATTGCACCGAAAATTCCCACATGTGTACGAAGAACATTTGTACCTTTAGTTTTTTTTATAAAAGTTCTTGAGATTGCATTATGTATAAGCCGATTAGGTATTAAAGAAATGTTTTGTTGGACAGCTCGGTTTAAGGGATTATGAAATGAAGAAATGTATCTTGAAAATAACATATCTTTGAGAGAATACAAAAATGGATTAAATAAATCAAATAAAAAAAATGATTCTTCCTATCTTTTCAGTCTTGATAATTCGATTTCATCTTTATTTGTAACGTTCATTAGTCGAAATTTTTAATTGTTTAGAGTTGTGAAAGGTATTAAAAATTTGCGCATTTAAAAAGTATAAAAAAAATTCATATTACAAAGAAATTGGAAATTGTCTCTTTTTCAAATAACTATTCAACTTATTTTTCAAAACGGTACCAGATCTGAAAGCTTTTCTAACTTTCTTGTTTTTGAAAATTTCACGATTTTTGGATTGTTTGCTTTGTTTCTTTCCAAATATTTTGTATTTTTCAATTTGAATTTCAAACAATATAATTTACTAATAATAATTGTCAAAATACGACCTAAAACCTTAATTAGTCTTCAAAACAATCTTAATTTTAACAAAACAAAATTGTTTTTCAAAGATCTTAACAGAAATTGAACTGTTTGATTTTTTGGAGTACCAGTCCCAGAAAACAAACCAAAAAATCTTTATTCAAGAAAATACAACAATTTTTTTCGAGAAAGCTTTTATTTTTGGGTCAGAATTTAATAGTTTAAGGACTATTCGAATTTTATGCTCTGAGAGGGTTGGAATACCATACAATAAATGGTGAAAATGGTTAAAAAGTTATAGGTTTTGCTGAAAGTCAAAATATTGAAATTTTGGGAATTATTAACTGTTTTCATTTAAAATTAAAAAAATACATTTTGAGATCCTAAATGTAACTGAATTCCCTCAAAAAATATTGTAAATTTTAATTATAAATTTTTAACCTCTTACTTCTCTGACTTTCGACTTTATATTAAAGTATATTGATACTGCTCCACTAAACTCTTGAAATACATAAATACGAAGTAGAAAGTCACAGGAGCAATAGGTAAAAAATTTATTAATAAAATTTACAATGTTTTTTGAGGGAATTCAGTTAAATTTAGGATCTCAAAATGTATTTTTTTAATTTTAAATGAAAACAGTTAATAATTCCCAAAATTTCAATATTTTGACTTTCAGCAAAACCTATAACTTTTTAACCATTTTCACCATTTATTGTATGGTATTCCAACCCTCTCAGAGCATAAAATTCGAATAGTCCTTTAGGGAGAAGTAAACTAAAAAAAATCTTGAAGTAAATTCCAATAGCAAATTTTAAAAAAATTGTTACAACTCTTGAAAAAACATAATAAAAATATAATTATTACAAAACCAAACTTACACTTAAAGATATTTTCCGAAATGAATTATTTTTAAAAGTTTGATCCTTTTTTGCATTTTTGAAAAGTTCAAAATCTTAAAAAACCGATACAGCCATCAAAATTATGCATGATCAATCATTATAATCAATGTTTCAAAATATAATCCTTGTTTTTTTTCTTCTTGTTCCAAGGCAACATCCAATTTACTACCAAATAGTATACCCAAGTTCAAATCATTTTTTAAAGTAAATTCCTTGATATTTTCAGCAAAATTCAAATTATGAATTGAATTTTTTTCTAATTTTCTCTCTTTTTTGAAATTTTTTGTTGATTGATCTACCTTAAAAATTTACTCTCTTTTTTGAAATAAAATTTCCAATTTGATTATTTATTTTTTGAATTTCTTTTTTTATAATATAGCTTTAAGAAATCAATTCCATATTTAATTTGGTTTATTGTTTGTTTATTTGATTGGTTTATGTATAGGTTTTCAATAACAATCAAAAGAAAAAAAAGTCTACTTTTTATTTTGAAACACAGATTAAACTTTTCTGGACACATTCTTTTTATTAAAGTAATGGAAATTTTCAGAAATGGATTATTGTTTTTCAAAGTTTGATCCATTTTTCTCATTTTTGAAAAGTTCGAAATTCAATATATTTCTGAATAATTTCAGAAAAAATTATTTTCTTTGAACGAAGAAAGAAATCTTATTACCAGAAGAAAGAGTAGAAAAATATACTTTAAAAATAAAACCAGTAAGTTCTAAAATAACTCTATCAAAAATATAACTTATTTCAAAAAAAATACAATAATTATTTGAAACTTGTAAAAAAATATAATTTCTTTATTCAAATAACAATTCAAATCAATTTCTTCTTTTTTTTTTGAACAAAAAAAATATAAAAAATTTACCAAATAATTCTTTAATTAAAAACAATCCCAAATTACTTTTCCAGAACCTGAGAAATTTTAATCTTATAAAAAAAAAGAAATAATTTTGAATTTGATTATTTTTTTTTTTTCAATAATTAATAACGGAATATTAATCGATTAATTTTGTTATTAAGAACCCACATATTAAATTAACAATATAATTCATATGTAATTCTCAATTTTTAAATTATTTTTATATAAATAAAATGAATTCATATCAATAATTTTTAGAAAAAAAATATTGAATAACTTATTTAAATACGAAAAGTTTGTTTTTTACACTCTTAGAATTCGAAGAAGAATATTAACCATCTTTTATAATTCAAAAAATTAAATATTTATTAGCGAAACAATTGTTTTATTTCTCCAAGGATTCATTATATAAATTATTTTTTTCTAGCATTATTCCTAATAAGATTAAAGTTTCAATGTGATTTCTAACTAGAAACCCCCATAAAGTATAAAAAGTGTAATTTCTTCAAAATATATTTTTTTTTGCAAAATTTTCTTTTATATTTTGCTCTACTTTAAGACACAAATTTTCAACAAAATTTAGGATATAAAGAAATCTCCAATTTAGGTACATTTTTTGATTTTTTTTTATCACGAATTATTTCACTATAATCTGAATTTTGTGCTTAATTTGAGATTTTTTCACTGCCTTAAATTTGAGTTTAAATTTTGTGTCGTAAAAGTAGAAAAAAATACACTAAAAAATCCAAAAATTCAAATCAAAATGGGGTAAAGATCTTTTAACTGAAAAATACTTGGTAAAAATGAACTCTTTTAAAAATGATAATTCATAATTCTTAAGTTGATAAACGAAGTTGCTTATCATGTTTAATTGTATATTTGTGTTAATAATTACTCTATTACCTTTGTAAAAAAATAAAGAATAATTATTAGTTATTTAAAGTAATTTCTCTTCCAAGACCAGTTTTATATTTAATGTTTTAAATAAAAAAACACGAATAATCCAAATAAACATTTATCGAAAATATTTTAAGAGGATGGCCTCCAAAATAATTCTTCTTATATACTACAAATATCCTCTATTTTATTCTGGTTAAGGTGAATATAATATTTTTATCAATAAATGTAAATTAAAATTCTTGAAAAAAAAAAAAAAATATAGATTAATAGGGTATAAAAAAATAAAAAAAAATTGAAATAAAAAAAATGTAATTGAAGAATATTTCTTGCATATAAAAAAAAATTCAATTGAACAAAGTAAAAAAATTTTAAAATATATAAAAAATCTAAAATAAAATAATTTAACAGCGCTTCTTTTTAATTATTAGTTTTTAATTTAAAAAAAATCAAAAGTATAATATATATTGTAAAAACAAATATAAACTCCATTTCACTCAAAGAGGGGAAGTTAAAAATGAAATAATAAAAAAAAAACAACTATTTTTTTCAAAGAATCAACCAAACTTACAATACTTTAGAAATAATACAATAATAAACTTCTGATTAGAGTTGAGGTTCATATTAGAAATACACTAACAAACCATAAATTTCAAAAAAAAAATGTCAAAAAAAAAAATGTTTTGGGTCCCCTTTCATTATAATTTCTCTTGAAAGATTTTTCAATTTGCTTGGAAAAGTAAAATTGTAAACAATAAGTTTTTTTTTAATATATATATATATATATATATATATATATATATATATATATATATAAATATAAATTCATTTCAAAAGAAAATACAAATCCTTATTTTTCTTTCTCTTAATTAGGAGTTTCAAACATTTTTTTTTGAATGGACTTTAAAAGAATTTGGAGTCTCGAATATTTGTTAGTGATTATTTTTCTTTTTGAAGATTTGTTTTTTTCCATGATCTTTGTCAAAAAAAAAAAAAAGAAAAAAGAAAGAAAAGAAGAAAAAAAGAGAAAAGGAAACAAGCAAAACAAAAAATTGAAGAAAAAATATAAAACAAAAAAAAAATTTGAAGAAATGAAAAAAAAAAAAAAAAAGGATTCGGATGTAATAAATTTAATAAAATTTTCTCTGAGAAATTTTATAATAAAACTCACAAAACAACTTTTATTAACATTCTAAAGTGAGTCAACATGATTGAATAATAGTTTATTTGTAATATTCTTAACAGCAATAAAAGGTTGGTATAAATTTAACTTAGTTTAAAAAAATATACTGTTTTCAGATAAAAATATTAAAATTAAGTAAGATCAAAAAAGAAGCATTTGTTCTGAAAAATTAAAAGTGTTAATTTTAAATGAGAATTTTATTTGATAAATTCTGAAAAAAAAAAAAAAAAATATTTTATTGAACAATTCAAAAAATACCAGTATTATATTTGAAACTTTTTTATCATTGAAAAACCAACAAAAAAAATAGTATAAAACACAAGTTTTATCAAAAAAATTTCCATAAATTAAATATGAAAATAATATTTCTACCTTTTAAAACAAAAACCAAAACAAAATTATTCTAAATTACAAAAAGAAAAAAAATATTATTGTTTTTGTAAAAGTTTAAAATGAGATAATAAAAGAAAAATAATTTTGAAATTTTTTTTTGGAAATTATGTGTTTAGTAAAATTTATTTCAACACAAAAAAAGAGAAAAAAAATAAATTCAGCTTATTATTTAATATTTTTTCTAAAGTTTGTAATAAAAATATTTATTATTCCAAGATCATTGTTAGGTTTTCTTTGAAGATAATAATCTTTTTTTTAAAAAAAATACTTTTTTCAAATCAAAGTAACCAATACAATTTTATAGGTGTCCAATTATTGTTTTAACAGTTTTATCGAACTTTGTAAGATCTAAATTTGGATATATACTATTAATCCATTTTCTAGATTTTCTAACAATTAGAACCCATTCTAATTTTCTTTTTGGAAATTTTAATAAAATATAATTTATTACGATTATTGTAAACCACACTTTAATCTGTGTTAATTCCTTAGGTTTTTTCATTTTAATTTCATTAATATTTAAACCTAAAAATTTAGCATTTTTTTGTGTGAGTTCAAAATCACCACTCGCAGATTGGAGGTTAATGACATCATCCAAATTAATAACTTGGATTTGTTTATATTGATCCTTATGATTTAAGGGAAATTTGTTTGAGATATCTTTTGAAAATTCAAAACTTGTTTTTGTGGTTGTGGTTGTTGTTGTTGGTTGAGAGAAACTTTGAAATAGGTTGACTTCATTATTTTTGGAATTATTTAATTGATTTATATTTGATGATGCTGCTGAATTTGTTTTAATTGTTCCCTGAAAAGGATCGAAATTATCAAATGTACTTTGTGACCCTTGTTTATTGTAATTATTGTAATTATTGTTATTATTATTATTATTATTATTATTATTATTATTATTATTATTATTATTATTATTATTATTATTATCCATATTATTTTTGTTGCTGTTGTGTTTTTGTTTTTGAATTTCTTGAGATTTGATATTGTTATTATTCAATGAAAATGAAATCAAACTTTCCTCTTCACTATTTTGTAGATTATTATTAAATGTTTTATTTCTATTATAATTTTCTTGTTTAGTCTTTTCAGGTTTTTTTTGCAAAATATTTGAAGTTTCATCAAAATTTGAAAATAAATTATTATTAGTATTTTTACTTTTATTATATTTTTTATTATTATACCCAGAATTTTTATTGCTTATTTTATTTCTATCGGTATTTTGTTGTGAAATATTTGAAGTTTTTTCATGTTTTGGTGATAAGAACCCAATAATATCATATGTATTATTATTTGTATTATTTGTATTATTTGTATTATTTTTATTATTATTAAAATTGTTATTGGTATTATTATTATTATAATTCCCAAACGATTTTGATGTGGTTGTAGTTTGAAAAGTATTTTTATTTCCGGATTGATTAGTTCTACTATTCTTTTGAGAATTTTCGGAAACAAAACTACCAAATAAATTAGTATTTGTTGTTTTTTGTACATTTTGAAAAGGTGATAGTGTATTTTGTTGAGTATTATTTACCCTTGATCCAATTTGGGGGGTCAAGAAATCGAAAAGTTGAGTGGAATTATTAGTGTGATTATTTTGGCTAAATTGTTGGGTTTTTTGATTACAATTCAAATTAGAAGATCCAAATAAATCATCTAAGTTTGAATTGAAATATTTCGTGTTGTGGGTAAATTTTGGTTGGGAATTTGGATTTTTTTGCTGATAAGTGGATTGTGAATTTTTAGTAGGCATCAATACAGAATTATGATTAACTTGGAATAAAAAATTTTGATTTGTCATTGATCCATACTTTTGAGTCATATTCTGAGTTTGTTGTTTTAAATATAAATTGATTGGTCTAATAATAATTTCTTGATCAGAAAGTTCGCGTTCACTTTCGTCGACTGCAATAAAAGTAGTATATTTTGAAAGAATTTGATACTTTTTACTGATTGAAATTATTAATTGTTTATTATCATTTGATCCAGTTTGTTGATATGTATTATTTTTTTTCATATCAAAAGATTTGTTTTCAATTTCTTTTATTGACCTTTTTGCTGCTAAAAAATGAATTCTACGAGTATTGATTTTGTTTTTTGAGTCAAGATCTAAAGCCCAGGAAACTACCCCATTTGGCCCATGGCCAACTAATTGAACTTCCCCAGAAAATGTTTCAGGGAAAAATGCATATACCACATAAGGGGTTCCTCCAAAAATTGGAGGTAAAACTGAAGGTAAGATCTTTGTTGGGATCTGTTGAAATTTTCTCCAAAGAAGTTTTGGCTTTGTAATTACAGGTTGAATTGCCTTGTTAAATTGTTTCATAACTTTTATTCGAATGTTTTCATTATCTTTAATCATTTCATAATCACCATTACCCACTTTAGCAATTCCTTCAACTAATTTTTGTGAGGCATTTTGCCCAATACCAAACGTAAAAAAACGGGATGTGGTTTTTTGTTGTCTATATTTATTAATGTTTGTTATTTGTAATAAAAAAAATTTGTAAAATAAAGTTAATTTCGGAATATTTTTAATTTTTTCTCGGGTATCAATTTCACGTAAGCTATATAAATAACTTATTACCCTCAGTTATTTTTATTATTACTTTCCAATTTTTTTACACAGTTAAAAACCATCAAATTAAACAACAGTAGGTATAGAATAAATTATGAGCTTTTTTTTTTTTTAATTGTTGTGAAGTAAAAATATTTAAATAAACAATAAATAATTAATATTTTATTACAAAAAACAAATCTAAACTCTTTTTCAAAAATTGTGACGAACCTGAAATAATAAATTTAAAAAAAAATAATTATCATTAAGTATTCAAGAACAATTAATAATTAAATATGATTTGTAATTCACTTTTAAGTCATTCTAAATCTATAAAAGCCGGATATTTTAAAAATTATAAAAAAAATAAAACCAAAAACTAAAAAAAAGTGAGTCACAATTTTTGAAATGAGCATTACGGATTTTTTTTTACTGAACTTTCACTGAAAAAAAGTTGAACAACAAGATTTTTTATGAATAATTAAATCCATTTTCAAAGACATTACATAGTCTCAATTTTCTTAGTGATTATTTGTCTTTTCGAAGATCTCTTTTTTTTTTCCACATGATCTTTTTTTAAAAAAAAAAAAAGAAAAAAAAACGAAAAAGAAAAAGAAAAAAAAAAAGAAAAAGAAAAATTTTTCAAAAAAAAAGAAAAAGAAAAAGAAAAACAAAAGAAAAACAAAAATTTGAAAAAGTAAAACTAAAATTTGCAAAATTAGAAAAAATGATTCTGATCCAAAAATTTGAAAATATTTTTGGTAAAGAATACTGTAATTAAACCCCCAAAACAACTCCCATTAACATAATAAGGTGAGTCAAAATTTTTGAAAAATAGTTTATTTGAAATTAATTATTTTTTTATTGAATAGAATTTTTTAGAATTATACAAATTTCATTAATAACTTTTAATCATTTGAAAAAATTAAAATATTTTTAGTTAATAGTGGTAATTTGTTAAGTATTAATTGAAAAGTTTCTTTTGTTGAGCATATTATCCATAAATTTTCTAAATTATTTATACTAATTTACTGAGGAGTAATTTTGAAACAAAAATCAGGTTTATGTTTGATCAAACTTCCAATTTTAAGTTAAATCATCTTTAATATTTAACAGTTTTTTTTTTGACTTTGAAACTCATTGTAAGCGAATTTCCAAAATTTGCCATTGATAAAAAGGAGCCCAAAACTAAATAACCCCCAATTGTTCACATGTGAAAATTAATTTGAATCTAAAGCCTTCAAATTTCTCACATCAAATATTTTTGGCTTTTTCATTTTTTTTCTTCTTCATTCTTTTTTCTTTATTCTTCATTTTTTTTTAAGACTCTTTATTTTTCTCTCTCTTTTTTCTTAGAAAACTAAATTAAGTTTCAAATACTTCTAATGACTGTGTCTATTTTAGACATTCTTTGAATTGGAAGTCTCAAATTTAGTCAATACAAAATCCACCCTTTATCGGATTAAATGATTCTTTCATTTAACTCATTACGATAACGACAAATTCCAAAATTTTGAACAAGATTAAAATAATTTAAAGAATAACAACACTACGTACGCTTTACAGTAAATTTGGAAATATTTTTGATTTTAAAAACTCTTTTTCATATTTTGTCCTTTTGTGTTTTATTTTCATTACCTTTTCCCAGTTACTTAATCTCTTACATTAGATCTGAAAAAAAAAATTCGTTTTTCTAATGACTGAGATACCGTTAAAGTTGATTTTTAGTTAAATAGAAAAAATGGATAGGATTAGTTGATGGTATCTTAACCTTTGATCAATCTAAAATTGTTTGTAAAATTTTAACAAATTTAGCAATATATATTTTATTTTTCTACTCTCTCAGCATTTTGAACATATATATTTATCTTTTTTCGTTTTTTTTTTTTTTTTCTTTTGTTTGGATCAAAAAATTTACTTATTAAAACATCAATACCAGATTAACTGAAATGTGATATTACATTAGGTTTTGAAAAATATGATAAATTGTGTTTTTTTTTTTTTGCCTATTTTTGATTTTGGGTGTGTCCAAATTTTTGGAATGGTGGTTTAGCTACAAAAATATCGAAAAGAAAAAAAAGGGAAAAAAACGATAATTACCTTATAATTTGAAAGATTGTTTCAACATTCCAAACTTCACCGTCTGTGAATAAAAAGATTTGTCTTGCATAACCCTCAGGAATTTTTTGTTTTTGGATTTCTTGTAAAGGTTTTTCAAGAAGTGTTCCACCTAAATTCGCTTTAATATTCCTGACCGATTCCTTTGCTTCCTTCAATGTTAGTTCGTTATATTTGACACTTTTCTCAAAGAGGAATTCAAAATCTGTACCAAACCCAACGATATTAAAGAGGCAACTTTCAGGGATACAATGCAAGCAGATATTCAACAATTTTCTAACTTTCTCAATACGATCACCGATCATGGAGCCACTTCGATCAACAACAAAGACTATTTCCGTTTTCACAAGATCTTTGCTGAGATCTGGGAAAAACACAAGCCTGACGCAGTTTTTTTGATCGTTTGCCAATTCTTTTTTTGAATAGCCCACGTCAACAGAGGGCTTGTGCAAATCTTCCAAAATGATCTCCAATTTGACGTCAAGATCGCACTCGATTGGTAAAGGAGACATTGTAAGAGCACCGTGTTTGCCATTTATTTTTGGCTTGATGGCATGGCTTGAGGAAACAATTTTTGAAATATTACAAAACATATTAATATTGAAGTTGAAAGTCGTAGAAAAAGGCACCTCAGGTAAATTGGTAGACACGAGTTTCTCATTAAATGTTGTTAAATCGATGTATTTTTCCAAAACCTTTGTAACTTCTTGTGGGAAGGCAGATTGTGGTAATACAAATTCAATAGCATTGGAGTCTGAAACCTGCAATTCCGTAAGATAACGAAGTGTGACAACACAAAATTCAGAGGGCATCAAATTTCCCACACTCATTACAAATAAATTGCCTTTTTCCTCTTCCACCTTGATCGCTGTTTTGTTTTCTGAAATCGATTCCTCATAAATGTCATTTGCCTTCTCTTTTTCTTTGATCTTTCCTATGATTTTTTTCCCATTAATAAACACTTCAAAGGAAAAAACCGAAGAAAAGGGATCTTTTTTTTTTTTGTTTTTTAATTGTTTGTTTTTTCAACAAATAGAAAGGATTAGGAACGTTGCAGTGATGAGAGATTTTGTGTTGTTGTATAAACCCAAGATTTTTTGACAATGTGGAAATTAATTACCTAAAGGGAACATAAAAACTGTTTCAATTGGATCTGATTCTTCGTTTTGATATTTTTGGCTCATTGAGACCTCTGCAATATAATTTAGAATACTAACACCAACAGCGTTCCCCTTTAAAGGTATTGGGTTGTTTGTCTTTTTATTGCGTAAACCTGGCTTTACCATCAAGACTTTTAAATTATTCGATTTCAACAATGGAAAAAAAATGGAAAAGAAAAGATAAAAAATTAATTTATATCCATTTGTTTTTCACTTTAACAAATCATTACGTTGGGGTTTGTGTGGGTGTTGGTATTCTTTGAAATCAAGATTTAGGTAATTGAATTAACTTTTCTCAGATCAATTTTAATATATAAAAGATTTGTTAATACTTTTACCAGTTGAAAATAAATAACAATTATCAGAGGTTTTCCATGATTTACGTCAACTGAATATGTTTCGAATTTATATACCTTAGAATTTATAATTTAGCTTTTTACTAATTTTATTTTTCTTGTTTTCGTGTATTGAAAAGAATCGTTCCTGCAATTTAATTGTTAATATTAGTAAAATTGTTGTCTAATTTTGGAAATTTAAAAGGCAAATCCTTTATTTCAAGAATCAAAGTTTGTAAATGAGTACTCACCCACTTCTTAGAATAATGAGAACTAATCAAATTACACTTGTTTAAAACACAATTCAATCAATCAAAAAACAAGAATAAAAAGGATCATTAAATAGAATTCTCACAAACCTCTCAAAAACTCGATTGTTTTTCAAAAAAAGTAGATCTACTTTAGATAATCAAACAATTAAAGAAATATTCCATAGCTACCTAAATTTAATTAGCTTTAGGTAGGTCTTATTAAGAGGCTCATAAAAAATTTAGTTATTTATAAAAAGGATTTGTCTCTTGTTTTTGTAATAATATAACAAATTTTTTTAATATTAACAATTAAAAAATATATCAGAGACAATTTTCAGGTCTTGTGATTTTTTCAATACCATATGTGTAAATTTACATTTTAATTCTAAACAAATTAAATTACAGTTTAATAACTAATTTTTAGACAACAGTTTCACTTTTTTATTATTACTGGTGTTTGAATAATAAAAGGGAATAAATTTTCACTCATTTTTCCTTTTTTGCTGAACTAATAATTTTAAAAGTAATAAATTATAATATGTGATCTACTTTTATTTGTTTAGTTTTTTTTTTGTTATTTATTGTAGTATATTTTGAGTGAAGGAATAGTCTTAATTAAAGTAATATTTAGTATTGAAAAATGATAATTATAAGAAAATTTTTCATTCATTTCATTTTTAAATACAAGTGTTTATGACTTTATTCTTTTAATTACATTCGAGATGACTTAATTATAGAGACTCCGATGGCCCTTCATTTACAATGAATTTATTTCGAATACAAGGGGTTACTTGGCCGGAAAAATGATCTTGTAGAATAGCTCTTCTTTTGATGTACAAAATTTTAATATCAAAAAAACAATAACAAAATATCTCATTATCAAAAATTTAGTTATCAAAAAAAAAGTTTCACAATATTATTAAATAAAAAAATATAATAAAAATTCAAAGGATCCTAAATTTCAAAAAAAGTAATTAAGAAAAAAAAAGTTTAAAAGCATTTTCAATTCCAAAAAAATAAAATTTTTAAAAAATTAAAATTACAAATATAAATCTCAATTAAAAAAAATTCAAATAAAAAAAAAAAAAGTATTCTCAATTTCAAAAAATCCAAATTATTGAAAAAATTAATTATTGATTTCTGATTTTATATTTCCAAATGTTTAAATTTCTTCAATTTGAAACAAATCCTATTCTTTTAGAACAAAATTAATTGAATTTAATTAAACCCACTTTGTAACTATTTTATCATTCTCTATCTTTAATAAAGTATGGATTTTCTAACAATCTGGAGAAAAAAAATAACACATTTGGGAAAAGAAAAAAATCAAAAAAAAAATCTTTGAAATATCAAAAAGTGCCAAAGAGTGACCCTCCGAAACCAACACAGTTGTTTTCAAAATTATAATTCACTGCTATTCAAATTGGAAATTGAGTCTCTCTTTATCATTTTTTTCTAAACATTTCCTCTTTTTTGATTATTGATATTTAGAGATAGATCACACTTCACATTTTGATTAGTTTTTAACTGTTATTAGGAACTCATAAAAATTACAACAATTTTATTTTTCCATTTCAAAAAATTCTTTTTCACTGTAATTACACTACCCTTAAATTCATTTTATTACTCACATCATAAAAAATTTTTAACATTACTTATGATTGTTTATATGATTATTACACTATAAAAAATCTTAATTGTAAAAAATTATATTAGTTTTTTTTTTTTTACCAAGGGGATACTTTTCGATAAATACGGGATATTTTTATTGAAAGCACTCAATAATATTAGAATTAGCGTTATTAGATAAATTTACCAAACATTTCTTTTCGTGTCCTTATAAATTGTGTTTTCATTTCAGTGTAATGTGTTGTTTTTTAATATAATTTTATATAAATATTTAGCAATTACTTATTTTTATACTCATAATTCATCAATTTTTTTATCTTCGAAAAATGAACTAAATTGTATTTAAAAATCGTTTGTAGAAGACCAAACAATTTGTAAAAAAAATTTGCCAAATTTTTAATTTTTTTAAAATTTTTTTTCATTTTTTGAAAACCATAAAACACACTTTTTCAAACTTAAAAAATAAAAATTTTTTACACTTCTTCGATCTAAATTTAATGGATAAATATTTTTCAACATCAATCACAATTTCAATTTGTTTTATAACCTACATGTTCATTAAATCCATATTTTGATACAATAATTGGTATATTAATTTAGAAAAATACTGAGAAAATTAAAATTATTTTTAACAACCAATACTTTCCAACATAAAACGAAAAATAATGTTTCACTATTTTCAAGAATTAATTTAATCAGTTAATAAAAATAAGAGGTTACTTTTTTTTTGTTTTAATTTTGAAATAAGGATTTCAACAAAGAGACTCAAATTAATAAATTATTTCCTGATATTAATTAAAATATTTTATAATCCAAAACATAAAATACTTTAAAAAAAATAAAAGATAAGATGTGAAAAATATTTTCATTTTTTTTACACAATACTATTCCTTAAAAATTAACATGAATTGCTTTTTTTTTTTGAGATTGGTGAATGTGATATTTTTTGATATTTTACACTTTTGATGGCTATTAACAAGAATAATTGATCAGAACTTATTTTTTATGATTATTCTAATAATATTTTATTTAATAAAATGGGATATACAATATTCACCAAATCATTAGATTATTATTAAAGAATTTCCAAAAAAAGAGAGCTCTGTCCATTCAGCCGATTTATAAAATAAAAATGTAAATATAAACGAAAATATAAAACTAAAAGTAAAAAGAAGTTTAAACAAAAAAAAAAAAAAGATTTAAGATCTCGATTATTCAAAAAAATGTAAAATTGGTAGAGTCTTTTTTAAAAATGTAACTATTGAACTAATTCAGATTTAAAGTTATTTGAAAAGAAATTTTAGTTGAGATATTCGCTCTTAAAATACTTTTTGAAAAATTTAATAAATAATGAAAATAAAATTGATTTAAAAAAAAAAAACAAACAAAAAAGTAAAAATTAAAAATAATAAATAATTCTTATTTTGGAAAAATAAAAATTCCTTCCCAAAATAATTTAATTGGATAATTCCATATTCACATTAAATTATAACTTACATTACTATATTAATAATAATTTATATCTTAAACTGTTTAAAAGTGAATGATGAACAATGTTGTTAATGGAATACAGTTTATTTACAACATTTTTTCTCGGTTTCTTCTTCTTCTGGCTCTGTTACAAAAATGGTTCCACCAACTGTTTTTTTGACTTTCTGCTCATTTTCATCTTCATTATTTTTGGGCTGAGAATTTACTTTTTCGTAAATACGTGTCAAAATTGTGGAGAAGGCAAGTTCAACATTTGTTGAATCTTTTGCGGAGGTTTCAATAAAGGTCAAATCGTTTTCCTCTGCAAATTTTTTACCATTATCAGTTGGCACTGTTCGGGAATCCGTCATATCGATTTTGTTTCCAACTAGCATTATTATGATATTATTGTCTGAACTTTCCCTTAATTCATTTAGCCATGTGCTTATATTTTGAAAGGAATCGTAATTTGTAGTATCATATACTACCAAGGCTCCAACGGCTCCTCTATAATAACTATGAGTTTGTTGCAATTATGTTTACATAAATTGAAAAAATAATTAAAATTAATTTTGTGAAACTTTCTTGATTATTTCTTTCAAAAATAATAGCTTTGAATATTTTCAATTGTTTTTTTTTTCATATCTCGATAAAGATATTTTAATATGGTGTGAAAAAAAAAGGTGTGGAAAAGTACTCAATAAATGAACACACTAATAAAAATTTTACTTGATTAACTATGTTCAAAACATTTTGACATACTTTATAAAATCATTATAAAGTTGAGAAATTTAAACAAAATTAAATGTTTCTTTATTTTTTTTTTTTTTACAATCATTAGTTTTCAATAGAAATAGAAATATTTTATATTTTTCAACAATATCTAAATAATTGATTTTGTAAATAGAAGTTATACAAAACTAATTTTTTGATAATAAGAATAATAATCTTAAAAAAATAAGAATTTTTGATTAATAATATGAACCGATTACAAATTTGGAGTGATTTTAATCGGAGGTATTTCCAAAAAAAGTGGGGAAAATTTATTTTCAAATATCTTAATTAAATTCAATTGTCAAAAAACCATTTAACTAAACAAAATTATTAACAATCATTTATTGATTCCTGAAAATAACCCAATTTGATTCTTAGTCTGATATTACTTATATAAAAGATTTCAAAATTTCTGATCTCGATTTTATCTGATATTTTTTAGGAGTGAAAATGGGTGATTTTTTTTTTCTTTTTGAATAGAAAAAATGTTTTCATAACTTGTTTAATCTCGAAAATTATTCGATAAGAATTGAAAGCTTACCCAATTAAAAAAAAAAAATTATAACATGTTATAAACGTGCTATAAACGTTTAAAATGTTTTTAAAATTTTATTATAACAACTTTTATAACATAAATTTTTGTTATAAAATTTGTAACACGTAATAAATCTGTTATATGAATATTTTTTCAAAAATATTGAAAAAATCATCATATAAAACGAAATTTTGAGTATAAAGATTCTATTTATTTTTTTTTAAACATAAACATTTTCTTTGAAATTCTAAGCTAATAATTTTTGATAAAACAAATAAGAAAGAGGTTAGAACACTTAAAAGTTTAGGGTTGTATTGTAGTTTTTGTGAAAAGATTTTGAGAATTCCTTGTATTATTAATCAAAGTTTGAAAATTTTCTGATCTTCTTATTTTCTATTCTAACAAAGTAAAATAAGAAGTATTTTACCGAGAAAAATTCATCTTTAAATATGATATTTAAAGTTCTTTAATAGTACTTTAAAAAATTTTTTTGACGTTGTTTAATTGATAATAGTGAGATTTGCGAATGTATCAATTTAAAAACAATTGAATACATATTTTGGTCCAAGGAACCAAAATTATTTGTTCAAGAAAAACTAAAAAAAAAGTACTTGATAATTTGGGGAATGTTTGGAAAAGGAATGAATTCCATTTTTTTATTTAAAAACAATGTCTAAATACAAACATTGTTTTTTTCTCATTTCGAAAAAAAACCACTATCATTTAAAAAAAAAAAAAAAAATTATTTGTTCTCTTTTTTCTTCAAAAAAAGGAGAGAAAAAACCATTAATAAGGGTTTTAGAAAGGAGAAAAAGATACTATTAAAATTTAAGGAAAAAGAAAAAAAAATAAAAACATTTTTTTTTACTACATCAAGTCAAGGAATTTTTGGAGGATTGTTCAAAATCATTCATTGTTAAGAACACCAGGTTGGTGCATGCACGTTTTTAAGTTTGATCGTTTTCGAGAATTGGCTGACAAATGGCAAATAAAAGAGGAAATAGATCTCATTGAAAGGATGTACGATCTATTTTGTCTCTGTAAAATATAAACCAAGTTTTGTTTCCAATGATGAAAATGTAAAATTTAAATTCAATGTTTTTGTTAACTCCATTTGGAGAATAAGATCTTTTGAAAAGCAAGTTATTCAAAGTACCATAAAAAAATAACAAATTAGTTGTTTTGGTTAAATTTGTTTGGTTTGTTTTTATGTTTCGACGAGTTCGATTCTGAGTTCCAAAAATAAATAGAATCTCATATTGTTTCATTAGTTCAATCAATCACCTTTTATAATTCTTTGTTTTGGATCCCCTTCCAGACTCAAAAAAATGATATTGTTCTAGTAGAAGATGATATCCATTGTCGTTCTTCAAACTTATCAAAATCATCTTATATCACTTCGAACAATATCATTTTTCTCGTTCTTCCAGGTCAAAACTCAGATTATAACAAGAAGATTATTTCCAAATCAAAATAATAAACACAGTTATAAAAAATTTTTTTTTATTAGGGTATAACTGTATTTTATTGTTTAATTTTTTTTTTTGTATCCTGAGTATGTTGTCGATTTTTTATTGAATTTTATCGTTCCTCAATTTCTCCAAAATAAGTGTGAATTTTTTACACTTCTTCAATAATAATGAAAAAAAAAGTGTGAATTTTTTTTCCTTTTTTGGGATTTTAAGGAGGGAGGCTCCAAATGAATTCTAAATTTACAATACAAAAGTTAATTATCAATAGTAGTTCAGGTTTTTTAGGATCTTTTATTCACATGCTAAAATAAATTATTTGTGCAAAAAAGGAGTTTTTTTCTAAAAATTTGTATTTTATTTTTTGGTTCTTTTGTAAATTCCTGTTAATAATAACCTTGTAATTTAGAATAATATTGAATTATAGTGAAATTATTGAATTTCACTCTGTGCTTAATAGAAAGATATTAGTTACTCAATGGAATTAAAAAGTAATTGTAAAATATTTAAAATCGGCTAAACGTCTCATTAAAAAATAATTAAATGATTGGTATGAAACAAAAAGTTTATTATAATTCAAGAATAATTGAATTACCATTGAATTCAACAATTTAAAATACCTTTAATAAAGTTTTATTTTAGTGAAATTAAAGAATAAAATTTTTATTTCAAATTTTATTTCATTTAATTCAGAGACTCATTAATTATTAAAATTTCAAAACTAATACAAGTTTTTAATTGGTTTTCCATTAAACAAAAAATTCATTACATCGATGATTTGTGCTGAAACAATTATCAAATTATGAAGAGTTTGTCATCAAGAATTCACAGTTTTGTTTCTTATTCCGTTAATTTTGTCTTTTTTACAAAAGTTTTATTTTACATTTATTTTAAGAATACAATTTGTTGAGTGTCCTAAATCTTCAAATTCCAATTAGATGTCTATTTTTTTCTCTCAAATAATCTAATCATTATCCAAATTTTTTTATTCGATTGCAATAATTCAAATAATAATAAAAAAATGTGAATTACAGCCATTTTAAAAAATTGAGTATTGCTTTGTTTTTGTGAGATTTTCAGAATTAATCTTTTTTAAAGTTTTCTGTTTTAAGGATGGACGTTCTAAATGAATTCTTCAGGTACATCACAAATACTATGATTTCAATTTGGGAAAGGCTCTTACGATCATTTTTCAAAAGATCAAAATAAATTTCTTAACAAAAAATAGATTTTTTTCGGTTTTTATTTTTAGTTCTAACCTAATTACTCGATTTGCAACAAAGTATTAATGAAGAGTAATAAGGATTTATGGGAGAATTATAAAAAAATTGATGCAGTTTTTATTAGTACAAAAGTAATAATAACCGATCTAAATAAAAAACTAATTGGATTTGTATCTTCTTAGGTGTATTTCTAAGGGATTGGTAAGTGAGGTTTTAGAGTAGAACAAAAAATAAAAACCGTAGAAAATCTATTTTTTGTTAAGAAATTTATTTTGATCTTTTGAAAAATGATCGTAAGAGCCTTTCCCAAATTGAAATCATAGCATTTGTGTTGTGTTTGAAGAAATCATTTAGAACGTCCATCCTTAATAAAGTGAAAACTTTTTTTTTTATAATTTTGTCAGAATTAAAACGTTTTGAAAGTTTTTTATTTTAATCAATTGAAAACCTTGTTTTATAAAAAAAAAGTGCTTTTCTTCATACTCCAACCTCTATCCCACATTTAAAGGTTGAGGCCCCACTTTTTTAAAATAGAAAACTGTTCAAAAAGTTTTAATTCTGAATAAGTTTTCACTTTTTTCAAACGGAAAACTTCAAAAAAGTTTTTAAAAGTCGTCGCTTTTTTAAAACATTTCACAAGCGTAAATATGAATGTTGTAAAAAATAGAGCTTTTTCAATTTTTAAGATAAATAAAGATTTCCCTGCATTTACCCACAATTTGTAATATTAAATATAATATCAGTTTTGATTTTTGAGCTTGAATGGATTTTCAATATAAAACCGTTTGGTAAATACCAATCTTCCAATTTTAAAAAAATAATCATTTTTCAGCCAAAGTATTGGTATTTACCAAACGATTTTTTGATTAAAATTATTATTATTATATTCAGATAACCAGGTATTATATTTAATATTACAAATTGTGGGTAAATGCAGGGAAATCTTTATTTATCTTAAAAATTGAAAAAGCTCTATTTTTGCAACATTCCATATTTACACTTGTGTTGTAATAAGATTTGGGAAAAATAATTCTTGAGCTATTTTGATTTTTTAGAAATTTTATTTGATATCGAAGCCATGGGAGTTTGTAGATTGTTTAAGAAGAAAAAAATATTCTTCATTTCGCAAAATTGAAAAATGATATTTTTGTATTTAAAAAAATAATGAAAATATTTTTTTTTCCAAAATCAAGAAATTACACCACGTGTTTTATTCTTTTTTTCAAAAATCATCTTAGTTTCTTTTTTTAATAATGTGGGTTCGAGGATGTTGGATTGGTACTCTTTAAATTTTAAAAAAAGAATATTCAGTATTTATCAATAAGAAATCATTAATTTCGTTTTAAAAACTGATAATTGTTGGCTAAATAGGTTTTCAGGGAAACTTATAAAATTATTCAATATGGCTTTTGGATCAGTTACATGATAAAGAGTGAAAAGAAAAAAAATTCAGTTGGAATAGTATTCGGTTGATTTTTTCAAGACCAAAATGTTGTTTAAGAAAGGAAGAAATTAAAAATCTTTGTTTATTTTTGTTTTATCAAAAGGGAATGAAAAAAATAGTTTCAAAACTTACGCTGATGTAATTGCTCTGTATCTTTCTTGACCTGCTGTGTCCTTTTTTATTAAAAATAAAAAAAAAATTTCGCGAAAACAAAAAAAGGATGAGGATTTGGGTTAGTACAAAAAAAAAACAAAAAAAGAGATCACATACCCAAACTTGTGCTTTAATTGTTTTGTTTTGGATGGACATTGAACGAGTAGCAAATTCAACACCAATTGTGCTTTTGCTTTCCATGTTAAATTCATCCCTTTAATACAAGAGATTTGTTCAAAAGACAAAAAAAGAAAAAAAAAAAAATTTTTAAATTGAATTTTGAGGGGATCAAGTAATTCCACCTACCGACAAAACCTCGAAAGTAAATTTGATTTTCCAACACCAGAATCACCTATATTAACACATACAAGACAATTGTTTTTTGTTTTTTTTTTTAGAAAAGCACAATTAAAAGGCGACAGTCTGAAAAATTGTCAATTAAGGAAAAGAAAATACCAATTAAAACGATTTTAAAGAGGAGATCATATTCATCAGGATCACTCATCTTGATAAAAATTGTTTGATAAAAAAATATGAAAAATGAAAAAAATAATAAAAATTTTCATTGTGTTACCAAGTTAAACATGTTTTGAAACTCGATTAAATTAGTTTCTATAAGTGTTCGACATCATGTAAATTGGTAGTACAATGAAAAAAAAAACAAGTGGAAACAATAAAGAAAGATTGAAATATTAATAAAAATTACTTGTTGAGGGAGCAGAGTAAAAGAGATAACATTATCACTTTTTTCCAAATACCTATTTCGAATTGAGTATCGTTTTACAAGTAAATCATTCGAAAATCTATTATTTTTATGAATTAAAATGTCATAAGTGACCTTAGACATTCAGTGTGAAAATGCTTAAAGAATTTCTTTTCTTTTAGGTTTTTTTCATTAATATCAAGAATTACAAGTCTATCTTTATAAAGTTTTTTAAAGTTGAGATTGAAAACGAACCAATACAATATTAAAATTAATATAACCAAGATTATATTGTTAAAATCATATAATACTATTAATTCTAAAATAAAAAGATCAAAATTTTGAATCAGCTTTCCGAAAAACAAACCTCTCAAAGAATTAAAACAAATCATCATAAGTCACCAATTCTTAGGGGTGTCTTCAGAATTTAAGCTTATTTTAAGTATTAAAAAATTTGAAATTTTAATGATTTTAAAACCTTTTTTTTGGAAAGCTTTTGAATAAATTTTTTAATAACTATTTAGAAACAAATAGTAATTCAATTGTTAAATTTAAATCGATTCAACAAGTAAACAACAAAATTATTAAAACACTTTTTTAGAACTTTCTTAATTTTGATACTTTTTGATATAAAATTCAATACTCTCAATTGAAAAAAAATAGTTTAAAAGTTTAGATTTTACAAATAAACGTCAAAAAGATGTAAAATTTAATTTTCTTTAGAATGGTTTGATAAATATTAAAAGAAGACATTTTTTAAAATAAAAACTTTTTGAAAATCACAAACCAAATAATTCAAAATTGAAATTGGCATTTTTTACCTCATTTTACTTTTACTAACCACTTTATATATACATATATTTATAAAGTTTCTCTCAAATTTCAAAGACTTTAATATAAGGCAGAAATGATATATCATAAAGTAGATTTTGTTTCTCGAACTATTTACAGGTCAATTTTGAATTTGAAAAAACTATAAATCATTTTGACCAAAATAACAAATTTTCAAAAAAAAAAACAAACGTTATTTGAAATTTTAATAGATTGTCAAACTAAAAATTCTTTTAAGCATATTGATAAGTTGTTAGCTCTGGAGGTAATAATCAACAAACATAAAATACCGACACTCTTTAATTTGGTGGTTATATTTGTTTTGAAAAGTCTGACTTGAGAAGAGAAAGAAAGAACTTTTCAATTATCTTAATATAAATTTTAGTTTTAAAAAATCAAAAACTCTTTTTCAGTAAAAAGTGACCAATTTTATTGAAGAAATAAGAAATAATATATGCGTTTAATCCAGTATTATTCTAAAAATAAATATTCATTTTTTAGTTCTGATCATTTCTTACTAATTTTTTAGATTTTGTTTTTTTTTTGTTTTTTCTTTTTTTTTTTCTTCTTTTCTTTTTAATTATTTTTTATTTGAAAGAGCCAATTTACAAAAAAATGTTTGAAAAAACAATTTTGTTCAATAACTCCAATTTAATTTTCAGTAAAATTGAAGGTTTGTGATTTCTTTTAAAACAAATACATTTACTATCAAACAATCTTATTGTTAACAATTTTAATTTTCCAAAGAAATTGAGAAATTTTGCACCAATGTTCAAATGAAAGGGGCCCAATTTTTTTTTTGATAATTTAATTTTTTCGAAAATCTCAGTTTGATAAGGTATTTCTATTATTAATCTCATCTATAATCTCAATTTTACGATTTCTCTTATTTCGAAGCAACTGTAGTTAGTTGACCCTTAAAAAAAGTGACTTTTTTATTTTTTGCTTAGTTACTTTGAGTTATATGGGGTTTACATTTAATAGTTTTATATAAAAAAATTAAGTTGATAATAAGTATTTTTAACGTTTTCTGGAATTCAAAAATATTTTTCAGTTACTGTTTTCTGGAGAGACAGTGATCAATCAGGAGAAACAATCCATCTTTGAACCCAGATACTGGTTTTTGATTGCTCTTAAATAACTTATTTTGTATTGTTTGTCATTTACTCAAAAATTTAAAAAAATAACCAAGGTGGAATTATAATTAAAAAATGTGATTTTATATTAAAGAACCACTGATTATTCGAAGTATCCAACAATATTTTAAGACTATAATAATAATCATAACTTAATAAGGGTTGTAACATTTTACCTCAAAATTTAGTGATTTTATCTGATTCTTTGAGTAGATTCAATTTAAATGAACACAATCATTAATTCATATTCGGAATGTGCTGTAAAGTGACCAAGTTTTTTTTAATTACTAAAATTAAAAAAAAAACTAACGACACCTTTCCCATAATTCAAAACAATAGAACAAAATCAAAGATTTTTCTCAATATTTTTAAATTAAAAAAAAAAGTAAGGTTCTGTTTCTTATGGTTTTCTGTTTTATTTGTGAAGTTTTATAGGTTTTTTGGAAGTTTTCTATTTATTTGTGAAGTGTTCTAGATTTTCCAAATAAAATAGAAAACTCAAAAAAAAACTAACGAAAATCAATTGATTTACCAAATAAACAGAAAAGTAAAATATCAATTTTTTTTTTAATTTAAAAAAAAAAAAAATAAATATTAAAGAAATTTTCTTCTAATTTCTATTATTATAAAAAACTAAAAGGTATTTTTTTCATAATTCTTGGGGTTTTCTATTTATCTCTAAAATATTTTAATTCTCTAACCAAAAAAATATACAAAAACCTAATGGTGGTTTTCTTATGTATATTTTCTTTTATTAGTAAAATACACTAATTTCCCCCATAAACAGAAAAATTAAGAAAAGATAACTGTGATATTCCATAATTGCTTATTAATATGGTCAAATAATCAATTTTAAACGATTTTTTTAAATTATAAAAAACCTTCCAGTAAACTATAATAACTTTTTATACTCACTTAATGTATTGGTATCCCCAACAGAGAAGTATAAAATTGAAACATATTGTAGAATATAAATAAAATTAGTTCTTCATTGTTCAAATACTTGGAAAAATAGATTAGGGAAAGGGTACTATTTTTTGATCTTCATGATTAAAAAAGATCCTAAAGTCGTAAAAATCCCAACAATTCCAGAAAAAAATTTACATTTTGAGATAAATTTAAACGGTAAAAATCAAAATTCAGTCTTCAAATATACAATATATATTACTTAAAATTGATTTTGAAATAACTATTATATGCTAAAAAATTCACATATATTAAAAAAATTAAATAATTGACCAATAGAATAGTTTAACAAATTATTATGAAAATATTGGAATATGTATAGGTATTATATCTATCTTTATAAAAAGGAAACACAATTAAACAATATTGGGGGCATTCTTTATCATTATTGAGCAAATCCCTATTATCAAAAAATCAATAAAAAAATATTTACTTATTTAAAGCCATAAATAATGATTCTTAGATTCGAATACTGTTATTTTATCTCAATTTTAAGATTATAAATAATAATTAAAAAAAAAAATTCAAAATGAAATTTTTTTATAGATATCCTTTGTAAAAAAATCTAATAATGATTGTTCTATAATATTTATAAAGATTTTTTAGTGATTCATGAATGATGTAAAATTAATATAATTAACGCCCAGTAACATAATACTTTAAAGTAAACCAAATACATTTCTAGGATAAAAAATTGTTTAAGGTAATATATATATACTATTTTCTTCTGAAGGGATAGTATCTTTTATTTCGTAATTAAAAATTTAGAGGAATATAATTATTGATTGAGTGACTACCCCACATGTTTATTTTAAGATATCACAATTAAAATAGATCCAAAAATGTTAAAAAAATTTCCATTTGTTTTTGGAAAATATGAGGCCCAAAGAAGAATAAATAAAAAATGAGAAATATGAAAAAGATACAAACAATTTTGTAAATAATAAAATATTATAACATAATTTTTATTATAAGTATAATGTTATTCAAATTAAAGACCTTCTTAAAAACATTATTTCTCATCAAAAAGTAAAAAAAAAAAAAAAAAAAAAAAAAAATCAATTTTCACAGATCAAAAACTAATTGTAAAAAATTAATATTCAAAATTTTGATATTTTGAATTACAAAAATCCCATACAAATCAATAAAGTATATTATAATAAGAATAAATTTCTGATAAATAACTTATTTGGGTGATTAAAGAATTATATTACTATAACTTTAAGAAAAAGTTTGAAATAAAATTCCTGATTTTATAGAAATAGTCACAAAAAAATTATTTGAAAGTTGCTAAGATAGATATGTCACCAAAACAATAAAAAAAATTCTTATTGTAAAAAAGTTTTTTTCAAAGGTTTTATCATAAATAAACATAAAAATAATTATCTCAAATAGGGTAATGCTTGATTTAATTATATTAATGAAAAAAAAATGTAATATATAAATACCCTAAATCCCCCATAAACCAGTTCGAATATCTTACTTTACTTATGGGTGATAATCCTATAAATTAAATTTTTGTGGAAAAAATAAGAATAAAAGTTAAAAGTTAATTAATCCACATATAGGGTATTTTGAAGAGTAAAGAAATATCTTGCATTTTTCAGAGAACAATAATTTTCTCTCATTTTTTGTTAATCAAGAATAATTATTATAATAAAATATTTTTCTAAAATAATATAATAACGGAATCAAAAAACATCAAAATCTACAGATATATCTTTTTTCAAGAAACTTATTGTCCAATTCTTGTTTGGCCTTCTAAATCACAATATTAAACCCCCATCTGAAATCATTTCTCTAAATTACTAAAAAGAATCCAAAAATACATTTAAAAAAAATTTAGAGTCAAAGATTTCTATATTCTGTTAATGATTTAATCTTAACATCAAATTACAAATAAATTTAATTGAATATATCAAGTAAAGATTTTTTGAAGTTAAAAAATTAACAGAACGATAAATACAATATTAAAAAAAATGAGTCTCATATTATAAAAATTTTTCTTATTTTTTTGTTCTTTATTTCTTTTTGGTTTTGGATAGTTTTTAAACTAATTATATACTTGTACATCAAAATAAAAGAAAAATATTACTACAGTGCTGATTTTAAATATATAACCGCTTTCAAAAATATTTTTGAAAATGTTCAAATATTTCAGACCAGTTGTGTAATTAAAATCTGAATTTTTAATTAATTATAAAAAAAGAAAAAAAATTATAAAAATATTAAAATGATCAAAAAAAAAAAAAATAAATAATAATATTAATAATTAATTTAAAGAATTAGAAATTTTAATTATTTCCTGATTTGTTTCGACGAGCCAATCTTCGATATTATTAAATTTCATTGAAAGTGATTTTTTGCTTAATTTGGACAATTTTAAAAAGGATACATGCAAATGTAATAAATATAGACTAACTTCTATTAAGGAACGAATTATTAAATTTTGGTTTCTTTCATTGATTTTTTTTTCCTTTTCAATTTTGATTATTCGTTCTAAAATGATTAATTTATCAAAATAATTTTCCAAATTGCTATCTATTTTTTGAATTAATTTTAATCTATTACTTTTGAAATCTTTAAATTTTTTAGTATCCTGTGATAAATGGTCAATTTTTTTTGATAAATTGTTAAAATGTCTATCGCCTAATTGCATAAATAATATTTGGTTCTTATGATTTTTATAAGGCAAAAACTGTTCAATTTTTAATTCAGTTATTATCTTTAATGTGTTTTCTTTCATAAACAATATTATTTGATTTACTAAGAATTTATATGCTTTAAAAATTGAATTAAATAAATTGACTGAATTATTAAAAATGAAAAACATTTCATTGATGTCAATAAATTTTTTAATTTTTCCAGAATCTTGCCAACTTTTAATTTGTAAATTTAAATCCTCAGTTAAAACATTAAATTCTAGTTGTTTCTTTTCGGAAAATAAATTATGATTTAATTCATTTAGTAAATTCATTTGGTTGGTTATATTTTCATCAATTTCATCTTCATTCAAGCCTTGGTTTAAAACTTTTTGAATATGATTTAAAAATGAATTTTGAGTTATTTCTTGAAATCGATTTTGGATATTTTTTTGTTGTTTATCTAAAATATTATGAAGTCTATTTTGAGAAAGGTCCTGACTATTAATTAATTTTTCATTTGTATTTCTTATCTTCTCATTTTTTTCGTCATCATAATTATCGTCATCATAATTATCATAATCATCACTGTTACTATTATTGTTGTTTTTTCTAAAGAAATTTGACTTTTTCTTTTTATTGTTCTTAATTGGTGTAAAATTATTATATTTTATATCAGATTTATAGAAACCATCTTCTAATTTATTTATTCTAGGGGAAATTTTTCGATCAAGATCTTGTTTTATTTCTTCATTATTATCATTTGAATTCATTAACGAAAAAATATTTGATAAACTTTTTAATGGATTCTTTCCCCTTAAAGAAGTGTAGCTAACCTTTTTCTTTTCCTCATCTTGCTTACTTTTTGAATCATCATCATCGTCGTCACCATTTGAACTAAAACCATCATATGTACCAGAATCAGTCTCATTTTCATCATCATCATCATTTGAATCAACATCGTCATAATCTAAATAATCAGAATCATGATCGTCATTATTTTTTCCCCTCGCTAAATCAATTTTAATGGTATCACCACCAAATTGATCTTTAAAATCATTAAAATCATCATCAGATCCAAAATCGTAAAATATTGATTCGTATTCTAAATCATCTTCTAACTCGGAGTCCTCCCCTTCTTCGTTGTAACCATTGTATCTCTCACTCTTTTCGTCATAATCATCTTTTTCCTCATTGCTAAAATTAATTTCAATTTCGGTAGAACTATCAGAATGTACAATATCTAAATCAGAATTATCGAGATTAGCTATATCTGACAAATCATCAGAATTTTCATCTGATTCATCATCATCGTCAGAATCATCAAAAAGTGATGTTTCTGGTATATTGAAAAATGTTTTTGTAATTACATTTAAATTACCAATGGAAGAATTGTGTTTAGTAAATCTTGCTATATTATCCAGTTTAAACATTTTTAATTTTTTAGGTATTTCATTTTTTTGTTTTAGATGCATGGCTCGATCTTTTTGAAGTGTTTCAAAACCGATTAATTGTGGGAAATTTTTTCTTAATTTTAAATTCATCTTTTTATCACTTAATAATGTTGAGTAATTATTTTTTGGAACATCAGTATTTACTTTAATTAAATTCCTCAGTTTTAAGGTATTTAAATTTTCTTGAATTCTAAAAATAAATTGCTGACTGACTGTGGATGATAGTTTCTTGAATGTAATATCCTGATTCTGATTCTGATTCTGAAGCTTATTATTTTCATTATTATTCTTTTTTTTATTATTATTAGAAAAATTAACTTGTTTCATTACATTATTTAAATTAGAATAAAAGGAATTATTATCGATCAATTTTTCATATTTTATTAAAATGTTTATTATCTTTTGAAGAAATAGATTATTATTTTTTACAGTAAATTTGTTAAAATTAAAATTATTTAAAAATAAATTAAATAATTTAATATAATATTTATTTGTATTAATCAAATTATTATTGATAATTTTTATTAAGATTGTGAAGATAAAGGATTGATTTTTAATTTTGATAATTTTTATCAAATCATTTTTTAAATCATTACAAAAATCATTTGAATTTTTATATGTTTTATAATTAATTAATATTTTGGTAATATTTCCGAAATTGTATAATTTAGAATTTTTTAATAAATTATTATATATTTTCAGCAAATAAATGTCTGAAAATATATCAACTTTAAAATCTTCTTCATCATTTTCTTCATCCTTGTCAACATTTTTATTTTCAAGTTCTTCATCATCATCTTTATTGATAATTTCCTCTTCACTGAATAATTCCATTTCTAATTCTTTTTTTAAAAGTGATTCTTCATCTTCTTCGATATCATTTTTATTAAAATGATCAATTTTATACATTAATAAAGGTAAAAATATGAACAAATTAAAAAAAAATATTTGGTTGTCATAATGAGTTAATTGGTAATTTTTAATTATTAACAAATTATTAAATAAGATTATTAAAGATTTAAAATTTGTCGAAAAATCAAAAAAATTTAATAATAATTTATAAAGATAAAGAATTGAACTGGATTTTTTATTCGTTAAAAATCGAGGTTTATTTCTTATTAATATATTCCAATTATTGTTATTTAATAATTTTTTTTTAATTAATTGTAAAAAGATTTTAAAAATTATTTTATTTATTTGATTGTTTTTTAATTTAAAGCATAAGAAACAAAACCAATATATAATTGGAACTTTTATTAGAGTATTATTTTTATTAATTAATAATTTCAATGTTAATAAATTTTCTAAAAATAGTTTATCAATTAAATAAGTATTACTATTTTTTATATTGAATAAGTTACAAAGATTATGAATTATTTCTTTAATAAAATAATTAAAATTATGATCATTATTTAATACCATTCTAAAAATTTGATGTGATTTTGTTTTTACATTTATTTGCTTTCTGGATTCAATTTTTTCCCTTTTCCAAATTATCCAATCCAATGCTTCATTCGTCCAGTCTTTTTTTAAAGTGGGTTTAATTATCTGGAAAGTTTTTATTACTAAATTAATTAGTTTATTGATTTCAAAACTGTTATTATTGTTATTAATAGTTTCCATAATATTACTATTTATTCTTCTTTTTCTTCTTTTACTGTTGATAATAGTCGTGTTATTGATATCAGTATTGTTGATATTGTTATCATCATCATTATTATTGGTGTTATTTTTATTTTTATTATTATTATTATTATTATTATTATTATTATTATTATTATTATTATTATCAAAATTGTTATTGCAATTTTTGTCAAAGCTGTTGTTATTTTTTAAATAATTTAATAATCTTGTAGCTAGAGTTTGATTGTATTTAGGTAATTCTTTTTCAGATCTAAAGATTAAATTAATAATTAAATTGGATAACAATGTTTTGCTTTCTTGTCTTATGAAATCAATTTTGGAATTAAAAGATAAAAAAACTAAATGTAAAATCAAAGTTAATTTTGAATTTGATTTATTAATAGTAAAATTAACTAAATTTGATAGTAATACAATAACAAATTCATTAACGGAAATTAATTTCAATGAATTTTTTAATAACGATTGATTTTGTTGATGGAAATTATTAAAATTTTGTAATTGATTTGATCTTAATAATAAATCAAAAAAACTTTGTGACATTTCGTTTGTTAAATATAAAGCTATTTGTTTTGAGGCAATTAAATGTTTCAAATTAAATTTCCCAATACTACTGGATATTAATATTTGGATTATTATATACATGTTGGAATGGTTACTATACAATGATTGCCATAACGATTGGTATAAATCGAGATTTATAATTTTATCTTTATACAATATTTTATAAAAAAATTGAATAATAAACTTAAATTCTTCTTTCGATTTGATATTGTCTCTAATGAATTTTAAATTTTTTATCCAAGGTTTTAAATTATTTAAAATTAATTCTTTTTGTTGAATAATATATTCAGTGATAATTAAATTATTTAATTTATTATTATTTAATTTTAATTTTATTAATAAATTCCAATAAATCTTTAAATTTTTTTTCACTATTTGATAACTCAGTTCCGGTTTTAATTTTGCAAAAAACTCATTAATATTATTATTATCTAATGCCAATTGCTCAGTCATTAGGCAACTTTTGCTATGCAAAATAGGTGCTAAATTTTCTTTTCCCATTTCAAAATCTTTTTTTTTTTCCACTGTATCATTATGAGTATTACTTTTTATATTTTCACTTTCACTTTCTGCTTTCTCTTTTTCTCCTTTTTTATTTTCAACTTCTTTGTTTTCACCTTTTTGGTAAGATAAAAAACGAACTAAATTTAAATGATATAATTCAGTAATTAAATTTTGAATAATATAATGAGTATTTTGGAAATTAAATAAGATGAAATTAATAAAATGAACATCATTTAATTCAATTTTCTTTTCTAATAAAGAATTTACTATAATCCAGGTATAAATAATTGAATTATTAATATTTCCATTAAAACTTTTTTTATAAAAAATTTTCGATAATTTATCTGGGTATAAATTAAATAAATAATTTAGTAAATTATACAAAAGGATTTTATAGATTTTTTCTTCCTTGTTTGATAATATTTTAATAATTTGATATAAAATTAATTCATTTTTATCAATTGTTTCCCTTTCAGTATTTTCCTTTTTTTCTTTTTGAATATATTTATTTTTTTCGTGCTTTCTATTTTCTCGATCAATATATCTTTCTAATAAATTTAAATCAAATATTGGATATTTGAAAATTGAGATTATGGTTTGTAATGCTAAATATTCTATTGGTTCCAATTGCAATAATATTCTTTCCTCTACTTTTTTTTCCTGGTAATTATTATTTAATTTCATTTTTAGAAAATTTCTTAATTGCCTTAGATCTTTTTCTTTTTTGATTTTACCCACATTTAGTATTGAGCAATAAGGTAATAATATGTGAAAAGTTGTATTTAAATCATTCTTATTTAAATTAATGTTATTATTGGCATTTTCTAAAAATAATCTAACTAAATAAAAAAAATTATATCTTAAATCAATATCAATGAAATTTTTTTTTGTTGTATCAATTGATAAATATTCCAATATGGTTTGAATAAAAGTGTACACCCCGAGTAAAATTTCTTTCTTGATTTTTTTTTTATTTATCGTGAGATAATATAAATACTGCTTATAAATCAATGTTAATATATTTAATTTTGGCTCAATTAAGGAATTTCGTTTAATTTTTAATTCCTCAAAATTAATTTCTTTAATTTTATTAACCAATAATTCATTTAATATTGCCCAGCAATTCTGCTTAATATTGCAAAAAGCCAAAATAATAACAGTTTTAAGAACTTGCCCTCTGGAATTTAAGAGTGTTAATAAATAATTAAAAAATTCTGTAATTGTTTGCTCATTCGTTATTTTGGTGTTTACCACAGAACATAATAGTATAATATAATATTTGAATTGTTTGACTTTGTTGACCCATGCCATTTTTCCCTTTTTTTTATCTTTGGTAGGTGTAAAATTCATTTCTTTGATTTTTTTAAATAAAATGTCAATAATTACCTTCATGATTTCTGGTTCCTTTTTATTTATTTTTTTATATATTTTACACAAATAAATTAGCCAGATCAAATCTTTTTTTTTTTCTTTTGATTTATTTAATTTTTGAAATTTGTTGATGCATTTATTACTTTCTTCACCTTCATTTCCAATTTCATCATTACCAAAATTATCACAATCACAGTACTTTTCAGCATCATCACAATCTTCATCCCCGTGGTCGTCCTCGTATTCTTTTCCGTAACCGTTTTGGTTATTGTATTGATTTCCCATCATTTTATTATTGTTAAATGTTTTAATTTTTTTGGTTAAAAATGATAAATTATTATGAGTTGATCCTTTTAGCAAGGTGACCGGTAATGAAATAATAAAGGGATCAAAATTAAAATTTTTTTTAAATTTAATTTCTTTAAAAAGATTGAAAATATTTAAATTATTCTCATTTTTATAAATTTTATCATAACAATATAATATTTTTATTAAAATATTAATGATTTTCCCGGAATTAATACTAAATAATGACAATAATAATGGCTGGATTTCATTGTATATTTTTGATATTTCATTTTTTTCATTTAAATTATTATTATTATTATCAAAATTGTTATGAACTATTTTAACAAAATCTAATAATTTTTTTAAACAAAATTCAATTAAATATTTTTTTTTTACTGGCAACTTTATAATAAAATTTAAATATTGTTGAATTATATAAAATTTAATTTTGTTGGGTTTACTTTTTAAGAATTTTTTCAAATAAAAAATACTTTTTGAAGATACAATAGTGTCCTGGTGGATTGAATGTTTTATTAATAATTGAATGTCTTTGTAAATATCAGTAGAAGAACTTGGAATAATTTTATAATATTCAACTAAAAATATTAATTGAATTTCTTGGATGCTAGTAAATTTTTCAAATGTGGATTGTAAAAAATTTATGTTTCCAATATTGTGTTCAATAGTATTTAATGTCTTTGATATAGATTTATTAATTCTATCTTGATATTTTTTAATCACTAATTGGTATCGATTATTATGTTTATCTTCTTCTTTTTCTTTTTCTTTTTCTTTTTCATCATCTTTTTCTTTTTCTTCTTCCTTCCCCTCTTCTTCTTCTTCTTCTTCTTCTTCTTCGTTTTCTACTTCCAATAGTACGTTAAAGATTTTCAATCCTAAAATTTTATTTTTGATTATGTCTTTGGGTTTTACATTTACTTGATTGCTTAGATCGATATTTAATTCAAGAATAGGTAAAAGAATATTCTGTATTGCAAAATCACTATTCCATTTTTTAAGAGATTTTATTAAATTAATCATCGTTAAATTCATTCCATTTGAAGAAAAATTTCTTTCTTTGAAATTAAAATATTTCTGGATTAGGTTTATTAATAAATTTTCAATTTCTTTTTTGGAAAGATCATTTGAAAATCTTTTGAGAACACCTTTGATAAATAAAACAATGCATTCTCTTAGATTTTTTTTTAACTTGGTGGAAGAATAAATTTTTTGAAAATAACCCATAATTTCATCTTTTGTTTTTTGAAAGAATTCATAATTATTATTAATGATTGTATTGACATAGAATTTTAATCCAATGATCTGTGTTTTTTTTTTAGACAAAAACTGCTTTGCAATGCCCTTGAAATTGTTAAGACACTCATACCAATTATCAAAATTTAATTTTTCTTTTTCTTTTTCGTTTTCGTTTTCGTTTTCGTTTTCTTTGTTCTTGTTCTTGTTCTTGTTGGATTTTTCTTCCAAAAAGTTGATATTCGATAAACAATCTGAAAATCTAAAAAAAAACATGTGTTGTGTTTGTAAAGAGAAAGGTTTGATAATTTGAAATAATTCCTGAACAATTTCACAAAATTCGCTAATATTTTGATTGCTTGTCAATCTTGGCTCAAAATAATTCAAGAGAATTAATATTCCTCGGATTTCTTTTTCAGAAATAGTAAACAATTTCTTCAAACATAAAAAGGCGCTTTTTAAAGAGATATGTGTAGACAACTTTAATACTTGTCCATACAACTCACGCATTTTTGGTAAATTTAAGAATAAAGAGTCCTCCTCATTCATAAGCTTGGTAGATTTTGTGGCTTCTAACACTTTTGCCATCAATAAAGAATCTAATTTGATGAGTGCTTGGATTTTAATTTTGATGTTTTCATTTTTTAAAATCCTCTCAACGATCCTTGAAAAAATATACTCAATTAATTGAATTTCCTTTTGGTAAAGTATCCACTGAACTGGTGTTTTTGTATCACTTTTTTTTTTTAGGGGTTATGATTTTTGTTTTTTTTGTTTTTTTTGTGTTTTTTGTTTTGTGTTTTTTGGGGTTTTGTTTTTGTTGAATTTAGTTTTGTTATAGCAAAAAAATAAATGAAAAAAAATATGTTTAAACTATTGGGGTGTTGTTTCGAGAAGAAAAAAAAATTGATTTTACAATTTTGAAGGGTTTTTTCTTGTTTTGATTTCTTTTTTTTGTGGATCAATATCGATTGGTTTTTTCAGAGATCGGATCTTTTTTCGACGCCAAATTAATAAAGACAATATTATTTGGTTTGGATTAAACACACTGATATTTGAAAAGTGTGAAAGTAACTGATCAAGGTTGGGCTCATTTTCAAAACTAAATTCCCAATATTCCAAATTCTTACGTTGCCGATCTAAAAATTCTTCGGTGATTTCAATAAATGTATTAAACAATTCTTTATAGAATTGGTTGGGTATGTTTGACTCGTCCATTTTTTTTTGTTACCTTGTTGAATTTTGATTCAAAAGTTTTTTTAATAATTAGACAACAAGGTGAAAAAAATCTAAAAATGATCAGAGTTCAGAAAATGATTCCATTCTTGGATTTTGAGAATCTCAAAAATTTAAAATTGGGTATCATAATATACAAACAGTTTCAGTGGAACAGGTTTTTATCAAGCTTTTTCTCCTTGTTTTAGTCCATTTTCAGCATAATTTTTTCAACAACATCAAAAATTATTTTAATGTGATCATTAAAACCAATAAAAGAGTTTCTTATTTGGTACCAAAACTCTTTTAAAAAAAACAGATTATTTTGGTCCCATTTCAAAGTTAAATAATTTTCTAATCAGGAATAAACATAAAAACATCAGGAGTTACGAAAAGCAAAAGAAAACTAAAATCCCAAGAAGAAAAACCCCAAATATTAATTTTAATGTGAAATATGAAAGACATTCTAATAATTTTTAAAAAAAAATAATTATTAATTATTAAATAAATTTTGAGAATGATGTGATTTCTGAAAAACTGAATTGAAACAAGAAATAAGTTCACAATTAATCATTGAAATTAAAAAGAATGATTTGATACAATGGAATTAAAAAAGTATTATTTGAGTGTTTTTTAGAAAAAGCATCAAATTGTGAATCCCAAAAATGATTTTGAAGTAAAAAAAAAATCCCAGAACTTTGAGAAAGCCCTTCTCAGAGAAAAATGCAAATTTTTATAAAAGTCCAGAGATTTTTTTGTAGGTATTTGGCTCAAAGATTTTTCCATAGATTATGATTCTTTTCCAATTGGAGTAAAAAGGTTAAAAAAGAAAAAAAGTTATACATTTTTTTACAATCCCTACTCCTTAATAGAACCTAAAAATGATAATTAAGAGCAGTAAATTAACCAAAAAATAAATGGTTGATCAAACAGAAGATTAAACACCATAACCATTTGGGAAAAAAAGTGAAACAGGGAAAAAAAGTTCAAAACTTTTTGTAATTGTAAAAGTTAATCGAACCTGAAAATGAAAAGTAAGATCAATTAATAATTGTAATAAATCAATAAATAAATCCAAAATGTAGCTTTTAATACAATAACAGTTTTTTTTAATACTATCTTTTGGTATTAGTGAGAAACTTTATTTGATCAATTATTAAAAAAATATGTGAAAAAATAGACTATTTTGGCGATCTCCAAAATCACTCTTACTATTTTGATAATAAAGTAGATTTGGATTGTGGTTGTTGTTTTAATTGAAAATAATCTAATGTATTATTATTCGAAGTTAATTTGTTTATTCTTTGAATTGATTTTACTTTTCGTTTTCCGGTTCGATTAACTTTTACAATTAAAAAATGTGGTGAACTTTTTTTTCCCTGTTTCACTTATTTTCCTAAAAAGTAATAGTAATTACAAAATTAATAGAATAATAATATTCATAAACCTTTCTAAAAATCCAAAAACCGCAAAAAAAGAAGACCAATAAAACTTCAATGTAAAAAGCAAAACAATACACTATCTTATTTATTAAATGAAATAATTTCAAAAGTTTTGGACTTATAATAGCTTTTTTTGGAAAACTGAATGAAAATTTTGATCAGGTTATTTTGCCCCCATTAGTAATTGTTTTTATTAGGCTGTTTTTTAAAAGGTGGTGGTAAAAATTGACTATTTTTTTTATATCTCCAAAACTACTAAATATAATTCAGAGATAATGGATAGATATAAAATTGTTTTTATTGATATGATCTGATTGGAAATAATAGCATGAATTATTATTTGAAAGTATACTATTTCTTCTTTAATTTGGTCCATATTATGCATTGAAGGTAATCGAAAGGCTTGCATGAAAAATTGGATTAGGTTTTTCTTCTCCAAAAATTTGTTATTTTTTTAACATTTTAATTTTGATAAAGATCATATTTCTTCCAAAAATTTAAACGACTTTAAATAAAATATATTTGAAAATCAAAACTTACTTGGAAATTTTTTTTTCCGTTTGTTTTAAAAAATCTGAGAAAAATTACCAAACTCTAAAATAAAAAATGTAATAAAATAATAATATCAAAAAATGGAATATACAACTTAAAACCAAAAGAAAATCTTTTAAATTGAATTATTTTAAATCTAAATAATAAAACAATAACCTAACCTTGATGATTTAAGTTTTAAGTATTAGCTACAAATGATAAGAATTATCAATTGAGGTCATAATATTAATTCTTACATGGACAAACATTTACAATTTCAAAAAAATCTAATTCAAATTGATAATTCTGATGATAAAATATTTAAAAAATAATATCAAATATCTTATTGAATAAAAATAACAGTCCGTTGTTTACACTCTTAATTATTTGAAAAAGAAGATTACATAATCCTATATATTATATTGCAATTTAATAAAATATTGAATAAATAAAAGAAATCAACAATTTTTTCTGATTTTCATTTTTGAAAAATATTTTTGTTTTTAATTTTTCTTTGATTTCTTTAAAAAAAATAGCGTTCCGATATTACTCTTTCATAAAAACAATGAAAAATTACTTAATCCAAAATTTCATATAAATGAAAATGTTTTGGATATATTTTTTGTTCTTTGTTAAATCCAAAAATGAAACAAATATGAATGGATCCAAATCTTTTACTAAAAAATTAATTGAGAAAAATGAATTCTTTTAAAGATGAGAATTCATTTCTCCCAAGTATTGTAAGGATGTTTTTTCTTTCTCAAGTTTCTCTGGTTATTTGTCACAATATATACTCATCCACTTTTTACAACTAATAAATTCCAATATTATCGTTATAAAAAAACCTGTACAAGCATAATTAAGGACTATCTGAATTTTATGCTATGTGAGCATTGAAATACAAAGCCGTAAATAGGTTAAGACCTTTAAAATATAGTGAATTGGGGGAAAGTCAAATATTGTCAATTTTTAGCAATTTAAGATTTTTACTAAAATCATTTATTGATCCAAAAACTTTTCGAAAAATCCCAACAAAGCAAGGCAAAAATAAAAAGCTATTTTTTTTGATATTGGGAAAATGTCACTCCACTTCCTTTTCAACTGGGTGGTTACACTCACCACCAACTCAAACATACTTCAATATAAAGTGGAATGACATTTTCCCAATATCATTTTGGAAGTCGAAAATTTTGAGGGAAAATTTTGGATTTGGAAAGTAAATTTTTTTTGCCTTCCTGAAAAAAACCTAAATTTTACATTTTAACAAGATCTATTAACTCAACATTCTTTAGACTTCATAATTCGTGTTGTTGGTATAAAAGTGATAGCCACTGGGAATAAAATTCGAATAATCCTTAATTATACATTTCAAATTAAAACCCTTGTTTCATTCTTTTTTTTTTTCTAGAAAGATATCTCTCAAATGATCAAAGAAATCAACAGAAAAAATAGGAAAATATATGTGTTGTTACTAAATTTTCTACTATTAAAAAAAGAAAATTTGAAAAATAGAGGATTGAAAGTGAAAATTTTACTTGAAAAATATAAGTTGATTTTTTTTAGAAAAAATATCCCTAAAACAATCAAAAAAATTTGCAATTATATTAAACAAATTCCATTTCTATTTTAAAAGTTATAGAAAAGATTAAAGTGTTTAGATCCAAAATTAATTTATGCTTGTATATACTTTTGAATGGGAATAGATATTTTCTTTGGAAAAAGAAGATCAAAAAACAAGTTTTTCTTCGAGATATCACTATTTTCATAAAAAATGAAATTGAAAAAATTAATTTTAGACAAAAATATTACTAGCATTAGTCTTTCATCATTAATAATATATTTTTTTTTATAATATAATTAAAATTCCAAAAATTTATATTCTTGAGGTTATTGAATTTATTGTTGACAGTATAAGGGCGATTTTCTAAGTCTCTAGTCAAAAAAGAAAATGTGTTTTTTAGGGTGAAAAGTTCCAAATAAATGGGGCGGGTGAAGTTTAGTTTAATTCAACTTGGAGATATTTAATTTGATAGAACGTAACTTATATTTTTAAAATGTTGTACTCCTCTAATAAAAAAGGAAATAGACAAAAAAAAATCTATTTTAAAATATTCTTTGTCGTATGTTTCCAGATTTTAATAGAATGGAGTAAAGCCGATGATTGTTATATCTTATTTTAAATCCTGAAAACAGAATGGAATGTCTTTCAAGAGTTGTAGAAGTTCTAAAATAAAGTGAATTTTTATGAATTTTCCTTATTATTTTTGGAATTAAAAAAAAAAATAACAGCGGTTTTCAAAAGTT
Organism: Anaeramoeba flamelloides; assembly: GCA_027625915.1. Lineage (NCBI taxonomy): Eukaryota > Anaeramoebidae > Anaeramoeba > Anaeramoeba flamelloides. Next base: position 7,869,334 of record JANTQA010000026.1, read on the forward strand.
TTTTTGTTTTATTTGTAAAGTGTTCAAGATTGTTTTTGAGGTTTTCTGTTTTATTTGTGAAGTTCTCTAGGTTTTTTTGGGTTTTCTGTTTTTTTCGAAAATCAATAGATTTTCATTAGGTTTTTTTTAATTTTTGAAATAAAAAGAAAATTTAATAAATTTTAGGTTTATTTCATCAAGTAAAAAAAAACCTAGAACACTTCAGAAATAAAATATAAAACCTCAAAAAAACCGAGAACACTTCACAAATAAACAAAAAACTCAAGAAAGGTTAATTTTGGTTTTCCAGAATTCAAAAGAATAGAGTAAAATCTTTTGGATTTATTCTATTCTTTTAATTGTTGGAAAACTTACCACGAGTAACCGTTGAGTCCCTGGATTTTATTGAGTTTTTTTGTTTGAGCTGTAATATCTATCGCTTTTGTAAATAAACAGAAAACTCATTTGTTTTAATTTAAAGAAAAGTTAAAGGCGTGTTTTTTTATTTTTAGAATAATTCGGAAAATTTATTGAATATTCTGTTTATTTCAAGAATTAAAAAAAAACCTAGAACACTTCACAAATAAAATATAAAACCTCAAGAAAACCTAAGTGTCCGTCAAGTACCTAGCTTTTTTTGTATTTAAGAAAATAAAAGAAAATTATAGAAATTTTCTTTTTATTTCTTAAATTAAAAACAACCTAACGGAAAATCCAATAAAAATTATTTTTAACAATTTAAAATAACAAATAATTCTTTAATAGTCCAAATAATTGATTCCCTATTTAAATTATCTTGATGGGATTTAAAATACTTTTAAAATATAATAAAATGACTTCTTAACTATGAAAAAAAAACTATTAAATGTGAAGATAAAAATATTCAAATTTTTTACTGTTACTGTTGAGAGAAAAATGTTGGACACAGAAAAATAGTTGGACAGCATTTTTAATTTGGAACCTTACTGAAAATGATTTTTAATTTCAATCATTTGTGAAATAACTAAAGAAAATAACAATAATCTACTTATTAGAATAACCATTAATGTAATTCTACTTTTTCAAAACCTTATCTCTGATACCGTAAAGCAAGTTTAAAAATTACCATTTTCAGAATTATTAGTAAACTTTACTAGAACTTGGATTTTTGTTAAAATAGCATGATCTACTTTAGTTATCAACCGTTCAAATGAGTATTCTACACAAACCCCAGATAAATGAACTTATAACACCTTTAAAACTGAATTTATATAAAATTCAAATAGTTATCAATAGGATTTGATTTGAAATTTTACTAATGTTCCCAATTAAAAAAGGTGTCCAACCATTTTTCTGTGTCCAACATTTTTCTCTCAACAGTTATATTTGAAAAAAAAAATCTTAGTAGAACCTGAAAAATTGGATTTCTCAACTAAAATTGTTTAATATCTGGAAAAAATAATTTTTGATACACGATCATTTATTAAAAAATAATATTTTTTTTTCGGTGAAATTATCAAAAAGTGAAAAATTAGCCAATGATTAATTTTTTTTGTCTCAATTTTTTAATGATCAGGAAGATTTTTTTTCGTTTGGCTTTGGTTTTTGGATGACTGTTGTTGTTACTGTATTAAAAATGAAATAGAAATCTAACATAACTATAGTATTGTAAAGGAAAGATTGTGGTTTGAGTTATTGTGTGTAACTGGTTACTCCAAAAACAAATATAAGATTGAATCGACCTCGATTTTTTTTGTCAATTCTTTAATAAAGAACCAATTTTGATAAAATTCTATATTTGATTTGGTTATCTCAAATACTACTAGAGAATTATAAGAAGAAAAATGCAAGATCTCTCAGCTCTTCAAAATATTAAATAAAGATGTTTTATTGTAAAAATAATCCCATTGTACAATCTCAAAAAAAATCCAATAATAAGTATTCTTAGATATCTGAAATAACTCTTTTTTATATATTAATTCAATTTCATCTTGGTAGAATTCATTTTTAGTAATTAATTTAACTCTAATTCAATTTTTAAATTTATTTATCAAATTAAAAACTTTTTAAAAATCAAAAGTAATTTTTGAAAAATAAAATTATCAAAAGAAACGAAATTTTCAAAGAGAGACTATACAAATGATCTCCAAAACTCACACCCAAAAACAGCTATAACAACACACCTCTTAAATATTGGTTTAGTTTGGAAATATTCCCAAGATAAGAGGTATTATTATCTAATGAACAAACACTATTAATTGAAAATTCCAGAACAACATTTTAAGGTAAAAAAAAACTTTCCATACTTTAATGATCAGAACTTTAAAAATAAGAAACTCACATAACCATTCTTTTCTTTCTAAATATAACAAATTAATTATAAATAGAGGAAAAATAAACCACAAGTTTTTAATTGAGGTCGATTCATTAATAATCATTTTTTCGTTTTTATTCTTTTCTCTAATCGAAATGCAAATGTTTTACAGTCAACTTTCGATATTGACTCCACAAAATAGATGTTTAATTTGTAAGTTGCCTATATACGATGGTTCCCAAGAGATTTGCCTTGTTTGTCAAAAAATTCAAAATACAAAAACTGAAGGTTTGCGTGATACTGTAGCAAAACCAAGTAATGAACAAATTTTTTTCTTCTTTCTTCTTTTTTCATTTTATGATTAAAATTTGAATACCATTTCTAAGTAACTTCGAACCAAAACCCTTTGTTTTCACTAACATTCTGTTTCCAATAAACATAATATTTTGATCTTTTAAAAAATATTTTATTTACTGCAAAGGTGTAGTGTCCATTCCACAAATAAGTCCAATTTCGCAAACTGAACTTGAAGGCTCAGAAATTTTAGAAGAACTCTTTTGCCCTGAATTTTGCCAAGAAGGGATCACCTATCAAAAGGAAAAACAGATCTTTGAATTTAACACAGGATCAAAATTATGTGGAAAGAAAATATACCAAAGCGGATTTACAAAGATCTATTTCCAAATTCTAAACTTTCCACAAAAAGTCATGGAATGGAACGAAGTGAAAATTGGTGTAATTGAATCATCAAGCCGAAAAATGTTTCTAAACAAGAAAGGTTTTTTTAACTGTTATTATTTTGAAACTTATTGGGACGGAAACAAATCCTATTCTTGGAGATGTAAGAATTATGAACAAGAAGAATATGTCAAGCCAGTTAAGACAGACGATAAAATTTCAATAATCTTAAACCAAGACAAAAATCAAATTAGCTTTTGTATTAACAATGAAACCGAAGTTGCTTGGGACAATATACCCAAACAAGTTTCAATTTTCCTCTATGCAAAACCAAAGAGAAGTAATAAAATCAGGTATCTTGTCAACTAAATACTTGGGAGATATGTTTAAAATTATTGAATAAATTTATTTTGTTTTTTTTAAATGTTAATTTTTTTTTAGGAATTATAGCAATCATAATTTGTAATTACTATTAAAACCGAATTGAACTTATAAAAATTTTCTCTCAAAGTTCAATAAGGAAACTTAATCATATCTCTAAAATTATCATTTCTAATTGATTTGTGAAGATGTTTCTGTTTGTTCAACTAATAATTCGTAAAAATACTTAATTTGGGAATTTGAAATAAAGATTAATTTTCAGCTTAAGGGATTAGCGTCTACAAACCAGAAGTCGAAGATTAAAGGGTGTTCTTATTGGATGCAAATCACATTAGTTCTCCATGGTTCAAATGTCTCGAAAAATTTGCTTCTTAAAATAGGATTATTTGTTTGTTTCATTTATGAAAAACGATTCTTGTATTACCATTCAGGAAAAAAAGTGAAATATGAAAAAAAGTTTAAAATATTTTTTAATTGGGAACCTAACTGAAAACGAAAAGTAAAACTAATTAATAGAAGAAGCAAACTCACATAAAAGAATAATTCATTATATTATTATCTATCAAATAGACAAAAATAATTTAGATCTCGTGTTTTATCAAAATCTACAAGTGGTTTTTAGAGATCCTCAAAAATAATCAATTGTTTCATAACAAATTTTGAATGATAGATCAATCAATGAAAAATTCATACCAAAAGATAGTATTACAAAAAATGTTACTGTGTTTAATCCTTCATTTAGTCTTTAGTCTATTATTTTTTCTTTGATTAATTGATCTTACTTTAAATTTTCATAAGGTTTACCAATTTTAAATTGTTTTTTCTTTTTTCCCAAATTATTAGTTATAACATTCATACAATTTTTGAAAAAAGTATTTACATTTAAAGGAATTTTAAATGGTATAATTGTCAAATTCAGACTCGTGGATACAAAATACCTTTCTTAAATTTCTAGTGAAATGTAGATTAGTTTCAAAAATTTCATTTTTTTTTAAAAATCAATTAATTAACAATAGATTATGTTGACAAATTATTCTTACATATTTGAAATACATTGATGTTATAACTGGATTTTTAGAAAGGTAATTAAAAAAATTAATCTTTGGTTTTTTAATGTTGATGAGAATTGAATTAATCTTGAAATTAAAAAAAAGAAAAAATAGTTGATTTTGGAGATTCTAGATATGAATTTTTTAATTACAGGAAATACTATTATTTTGAGATTTTAAACTCCATTTCAAAAATTGTGTCTTACCTGAAATAAGAAATTGAATATATATATTCCTATAGTATCCAATAACAGCTAACAAATAGATATGATTCAGAATTTACTTGTTACTCATTCTAAATATATAAATATCTGATATTTTAAAAAATGAAAAAAAATTAAACCAAAAACTGAAAGAAAAAAAATGAGTAACAATTTTTGAAATGAGTATTACTGATTTTTTATTACTGAACTTTCACTGAAAAAAGTTTTCCAAGAAGAATTTTTGCTAATAATTAAATGAATTTAAAAAAAAAATACATGTGCTCGATTTTCTTTATTATTAATTATCTTTTCGAAGATCTCTTTTTTTTCCATATAATCTTTTACACAAAATAAAGGATCCAAAAAAAAAAAAAAAGAAAGAAAAATAAAAGAAAAAAAATTTTGCAAAATAAATTATTATTTTAAAAAAACTTCACTTTATTGATAATATCTATCAATTAAGTTCTTATTTAAAACTTAAACAAGTAATATTTATCATTTGATTTATATTTGGTCAAATACTTAGATCTTTTTATTAGAACCAATTATGATGGATATCTAGAAATTTTGAGATAAGAGGAAATAACCACCAACACATTCAATATTAATGTTGTAAAAAAATTATTTGAAATAATTAAGTTTTTAGCTTTTTATTGTTATTTCTTTCTCTCTTTTTTCTTTCAGAAAACTAAAACGAATTTAAAAAACTTCTAATGGAGGTGATTAAAAGTTTCTTTTGACTACTCTTTGAATTTTGAGTTACAAATTTAGTCTGTTCAAATCTCTCTCTTGACCAGATTAAGAGCTCTTAAGAACTTAACCCTTGCCAAAAAGTACCTATTCTCTTTCATTTCTTACCTTTATTTCTTCTTTTCTTGTTTTTGTTTATAAATCCTTCTTTTTTTTCATTTTTTACAAAAAATTAATGCTATTATCTTTAATCTTACCTAACTTTCTAGTTCTGGTATAAAAATTTCAATATAAATTATAATTTCAGAAAGAGTTCTCAGGTACTTTCAAATGTTTTCAAGTACCTATTTTTTACATAATTCAAAAGAATAGAGTAAAATCGAAAATTTTACTCAATTCTTTTGAATTCTGAAAAGGTCAATGAAAGTTTCCCTCAAGTGCCATTAAGTGTCGTGGTATGTCTAGATATTTTTTTAATTTTAGAATATGCTGAAAATTATAACATTTTCTTTTAATTTTTAAAATTAGAAAAAATATAACTTAATTTTTCCTAAATTCAAAAAAATTGAGTAAAATCAATGAATAACTTAATTTTCTTAAAATTCTGGGAAAGGTACAAGATTTTTTTTCACTTTTTGTTTTCAAAAATATTTTCATTTTCAAATCAGAATAAAAATTAAATAAAAAAAACTAATGTATAAAAGAAGATATTTTGTTTAATAACCTTTCTTCACATAAAAAAAAATAATTTATTTTTGTTTTTTTTTTTATTTGGGGTAATTTTTCTTTACAAAAGAGGAAAAAGTAAGAGTGGTATAGATTTATGGAGAATTTATTGAATTTTATAAAGTTGTTTAGCTTTTTTATTATAAAAATACTTAGCATAAAATATAATTGGATTACTATCTTTTTAATTGTATTTGTAAGGGTTGGTTAGGTCTTTGTTTAGATAGATCAATAAATAAAAATAAAAAAAAATGTCTTTTTGGAATACTATAAAAATTACAAAATAATCTCAGCTCGACAAGTTTCTGAAAGAAAAATTAAAAAATTTGAAATATGTTTCTATGTCAACTTTTAAGTATTACAATTCATATAACTGGAAAGTGGTTATCATGTATTCAGCATAAGAATAGTTTATTTTGGTTCTTAGTTGATCGATCCGCAACTTTCTCTAAATTTTAATAGTGGCCCAAAAAGATAATTTTTTTGATTTTTATTTTACTGAAATGTAAATTGATTAATTAAAGACCAATATGTTGGAAGACAAATTTGAAAAAAATATGATTGTGGGTTAAGATTGAAATTTTTATTAATTAGGTTAGGTTTTTTTTTGATTTTTTTCCAAAATTTAATTATTTATTTTGTTAAAAATTGTACCAAATGTAAATAAATAGTTCAAATAGACAACACATAATCAGAATTTATTAAGATTTAAATAAAATCCTATCTAATTGTCTTACAATCTTCAATTTGGGATTTTCGAGAAAAAAAAATAATAAATTGACAAAAATAACCTTATTTACCCTTTTGAAAATTAAGAAAAAGTTGAGGATCGATCAGCTATTGACCAAAATAACATGGCCTTGCACCCAATACATGATAATCTTTTTTTAAAAATTTCAGGATTATAATCCCTAAGTTTTGAAAATATTGTAAAAAATAAAAAACTTAATATAATTCACAATCAAAAAGTTTTAATTAAAGATGATAACTTGCGGATAGCTTAAAAAATTTCTTTATAAAGTTTATTTAAAAACTTAATTTGTATCAGGGTGTTTTTTTTCCAAATACATAATATTAACATTACAAAGAGTACAATAATAATAGTTTTTTTTTTTTTTTTTTTTCTATTTGCTTCTCTTTAATTCAAAAAAAAATAACAACAATTGATAAATAATTCTAGATTATTATCAAATAGAAAAAAGCAAATGAAAACAGATAAAAGAATCACGATAATCATAAAAGAATAAAAAATGATGTAAAAAAATTTATTAATTCTCATTAACATTAAATCTTTAAAAAATAAATAATTGTGTTTAATTATGATTAAATCTTAAATTGTAAATGAATAAGATTTATTCAGAAAGTTTAAAAAAATTCATCCATATTCTGATTGAAATTTCTTTGCTCATTTTCTTTTTGGAAAATCATTTGCTTTGCTTGTATTAAATTTTTATCAAGAGTTTCGACTTTTTTATCGATTGCTTGCATTGAATTGACATGTATGTCCAAAATTCTAGCGATTTGATATATTGTATCGTCTTCTCTTGAATGCAAATTTTGGACTTTATTTAATCGCGATACCAAATGTTGCAGGGTTAGCCCCATATTATCCATTTGGGAGTTCAGTTCCACCGTCATTTTAAAAGTATTTACTCTTTCGATGTCCTGGGGGTTTTCATTCATATTACGAAGCTTTTGATCAAGTTTATTTTCTAATTCATCCAATTTGTTTTCCATTTCGTTTTGTTGTGATTCTATATAATTTAAGGTTTCGTCAAGTTCCCGATGAACGTTTTCCACTCTTTTGACTTCGTGGTAAATTTCTACAGATTTGTCCATGTTTTTAACAATTTTTTTGTCCAATTCCAAAACTTGTGTTGCTTTTGTCCGGAATTCATGTACGTTTTTGTCAAGTTTTTTGTTCCATGTTTTAATAACTTCGCCTAAGGTTCGGTCTTTAATTTTTGACTTTGGTTTTACTGTGTTTGTTGTCGTTTTTGTTGTTGTTGCTGTTGATGTGCTTGTTCCTGTTCCTGTTCCTTTTTTGGAGCCTCCAAATAATGTTTTTTTAGTTCCTCCAGTTCCTGTGCTTGTGCTTGTGCTTGTGCTTGTGCTTGTGCTTGTTGCTGTTTTAGAGCCTCCAAACAATGTTTTTTTAGTTGTTCCAGTTCCTGTGTTTGTTCCTGTTCCTGTTTTAGAGCCTCCAAATAATGGTTTTTTAGTTCCTCCTGTGCCTGTGCTTGTGCTCGATCCTGTTCCTGTTTTAGAGCCTCCAAATAATGTTTTTTTGGCTCCTCCAATTCCTGTTCCTGTGCCCGATCCTGTTCCTGTTTTAGAGCTTCGAAATAATGTTTTTTTGGCTCCTCCAATTCCTGTTCCTGTGTTTGTTCCTGTTCCTGTTTTAGAGCCTCCAAACAATGTTTTTTTAGTTGTTCCAGTTCCTGTGTTTGTTCCTGTTCCTGTTCCTGTTTTAGAGCCTCCAAATAATGGTTTTTTAGTTCCTCCTGTGCCTGTGCTTGTGCTCGATCCTGTTCCTGTTTTAGAGCTTCCAAATAATGTTTTTTTGGCTCCTCCAATTCCTGTTCCTGTTCCTGTTCCTGTTTGTCTTGACAATAGGTTGCTTCTTGTATTCGAAGAGCTTTGGGTTGAACGTTTTGCACCAAAAAGACTTGACCTTGTACTTGTGCCTGTTCCACTCTTGGGCTTATTAAAAAGCCCACCTGATTTTGATGTATTTGATGTCCCAGATCCATACAAACCCCTTTTATTGCTTTTATTAAATAAAGACATTTTAAAGGAAAATCAAATTAAAAAGAAAATGAAAATGATCTGAAATTAGACTCTTTATTGTTAAATTTTTAAGAAAGTCTAATAGTCTTGTTTATGACTAAATTGGTTTTCAGTGTTTATTTTGTAAGTTTTTATTTATCTGTTACTTATTTGAATATTTAAATTTTTTTTTTCTTTTCAAAATAAGGTTACAACATATTTTTATTATGAGACTAATTACAGGTTTATATGGTATAAAATTAAAGTAAATGGTTAATGAAATAAATCCCTTTTACACCTCAATAATTTTTAAGTCATTAATAATTCCCATAATAAAATTGAAAATAAACAGATCTTTCAAATCTAAGTAATTGGCAAAAAATTTTCTTAATCTCTATTAAATTTAAGTAAAAAAATTTAATAGAGATTATTCCCTTAATATGAAACTAAAATTGTTATTGAAATACAATTCTAGGATGTTTGTAGGGTTCAAATTTCTCTAAATATTCTTTTTGTTAAATAAAAAAAAGTGATCTAAAAACAATTTCTACGATTGAAATGTCTTGATAAAAAAAAAAAAAACTTTGAAAACAATAATCTCGTTTTTAAGATAAATATAAAATGATTTTAACAATCCGAATACTTCTAAATTGAAAAATATCTATTTGGGATTTATCTTGAAAAATAAATTATTTTTGAAAAATTGTGATTAACGTGAAAAAAAAATTCAAAAAAAAAAATTTATTATGAAATATTCATGATCATCTGAGTTTTAAACCATATTCCTAATTAAATTTTTTAATTGAGACAAATCTATAAAAACCCGAAATTTTCAAAATTATTTGGGAATAAAATCAAAACTATAAAAAAAAGAGAATCTTTATTTTTGAAAACAGTATTAAAGATTTTTTATTCCTTAATTTTGATGAAAAATGTATAAACCATAAGATTTTTTGGTAATATATATATATATATATATATTCTCAGAGACTTTATATCTTATCTATATTTTAACTTTTCTTGATATTTTCTATTTTCCTTTTTTTTAACTTGATTTTCACAAAAAAAAAAGAAAGAAAAAATAAAAAAAAAAAATCATCAACATATAATGAGCTAAAATTAGAAAATCGATTTTAGAAATAATATTGAATAAAAACCTTAAAGGTCATTTACAATAGCATTATAAATTAAGTAAACAATTTTGAAAAATAATTTAATGTTTCTTAAATAATGTGAAATTTGAAAAAAACTTCTCTCAGAGTCCAGAAAAAGATACAATTAGTGAGAATCATTAGAATAAATCATACCGGGAAAGATTTTTCTAATTTTTAAAACCAAACCAACAATACCAAAAATAAAAAATAGGAATAAGTTCCGGCAAAATATCCTAATGGGAAACCTTATCAGAAAAACTAAATGTCAACCAATTAATAAAAAGAAAAAAATAAATTAATAAAATAAAAATGAGAACTCAGTACAATAGCATTTTTGATCATAATATCTTTGAGTAAGTGTTTTTATTTGAATGTTCCATTATCAAATCATTCATAAAATAATTTTCTATTTTCTAGATATTCATAATTACTAATTAAACTTTGTTTTAGTCAAAGGCACCCAACATTTTTTTTCAAATATCAAATATTTTTTAAAATTAACCTTTGAAGAATAAATAAGAATTAGGAATAATAATACACATTTATGAGTAGTTGGTACCTGTTTGAAATAAAAGTCAAAAATTAATAAATTTTCTTGAAAAATTACAGAACCAATTATTAGTACTATTGAGAAAAAAGACAATGTTCATTCTGAGTTCTATTGAAGATGAAAAAAAAAACAAATATAAATCAAATATTATTTCTCTATAATCATTTTTACTGTTTTAGAAACATTTTAATAACACATTTTTACAAAGTTGTTAATGATTTGCAATAAAAAAAAAGTAACAGATGAATTATTTTACCAAAAAAAAAAAAAAAAATGTGAAAAAATGTTAATAAAAGATTTCAATTTTGAAATTTACAAAATAAAAGTTTTTCTTCTAATATTGATTAAAACCCTTTGAAAATATGTAATTTATCCCCTATTACTGGTCATCTTTAACTGGAAAATGGTTTATATTTGAATTATATCTAATCTAAATTTTTTATTTAGATTGCCATTAAACTAAAGATGTATATTTTTCTCTGAAATTAATTTATTTCTCCATTGGGTAGATTTTAATTACATTTTACAGTTAGTTCCTATTTTAAGGTACAAACTTTAAATATAATTTAAGGTATAAGATAATCATAAATTAAGGCACAAAATTTGTAATTTTTTTTTATTGATAATTTACTTTACTAGAATCTGAATTTTGGTCCTAAATTTGATTTTTTTTTTTTTTTTGTGTCTTAATTTTCGTTGTAAGTGTGTGACTGTATTGTATGACTGGATTTAGGTAATTTTTACATTAAAACTGTATTAATTTTAATTTGCTAGTCTCTCTTTTTTTTTTTCATAATTGTTCATTTATAAATAAATATTCAAAATCTCTTACATAATTTCATTGTTCTAATTTTTTCATTTAAAAAAATATATATCATATCTTCATCTATTTATGAAAAATATTATTGTTTTAATAACGATAAAACTTTAACAATAAATATAATTATTTTTCTAAATAATTTTCTAATGATAACAACGAAACACAGGTTCCAAAATTGTGAATAATAGTTTTCAAGTTTGTAGTATTAAGATCAGCCATGGGAAAGTCTAAAATTCAAGATTCATATTAATATTTAAATTGCATTCATTTACTATAGTTTAAAGTTCTGTAAAATTTTCATTAGTAAAATAATATTCAATGTAGATCTCTTAAATAAAAAATGATCCAGATATTAGCATTTCAAAAAATTCAACAATTTTAGAAAAAATGTAATATTTCTCAATAAAACTACCAAGTGAATTATCTATCTTCTGAGGACTTCAAAGTTGAAAAATTATCTTTCTTAAATTTATCTCAAAATAGAATTTGATCATTAAAAAATTAAATAATAAACTTGTGAATTTTTTTTTATAAAATATTTTTAATTATTGTGAAATATATTGAAAACACACCAACTGCCATCTCAAGAAAATAATCATAATCATTCTTTGAGTTTAAGTCTTAATATTTGTTGAGTATATCTTTGAAATGAAAGAATTGCAAAAATAGCTATTTTTGGAGTGTTCTTAATATGAATTTTTTCAAGCAGGATTCCTTTTATTTCTATTTTTAGATTAAGAAAAGGAATGAAGTAAAAAATTCAAAATGATAGAATTGTTCCTTGGGATACTTGGGAAAATAAGCGAATAATTTATTGATCTGTAATATTTAGCATAGATTTTTTAGAGACCATGAGAACTTGAGGGTAATCTAATCATTATTCTTTCAATTACAAACATACTTTTAATTTTAGACGAATCTCTGATAGTGTATATTCCTACAGTTAAAAAAAATCAACGAAAAAATTTCTTCAAGAGAAGGCAACATTCAATAAATTTAATACCAAAGAGTATTTAAGACGTAATAGCTGTATAGAATGTATCAATCATATTTTCGGCTTTTTTCGTTGATAAAAAGTTATCAAAGATCAGTGAAAAAAACTTTTAAAAAAAAAATATTTTTTAAATTTGTATTGTAAAAAAATATTTGTTAAAAAAATCAAAACTAATAAATATTCAAACAAACAACTAATTTTTCATATTAGATTTCATTTTTTTTTTTTTTAATCAAAATAAAATAATTAAAATTTATTAATTATAAAACCCTTGCTTCTGTTTTGGATAATTTGAAGGCGTTACATTTTTACTATATGGCTCTTTAAAATTATTGACACTTTTCGGAAAACTTCCTCTTCCTCTTCCTCTTCCTCTTCCTCTTTCTTGATTAAAATTTGTTCCTGTTAATGATCCACTTCCACTTCCTCTTCCTCTTCCTCTTCCTCTTCCTCTTCCACTTCCTCTTCCACTTCCTCTTCCACTTCCTCGGCCTCTACCCCATGTTGGTCTGCTTTGTGGTTTTTTCCATCCTCCTGTCACCTTATTATTTTGTGGCTGTTCGTTTTTGTTCAAAAAAGATCGATTGGTTTGAGTAAATGAATTGTTTCTTTGGCTTCTCGTACCTCCTCTTTTTGGTATTGTTGGTGTTGTCTTTTGATTTTGGGTTTCATAATTTTTAGTGCCTTGATTAAAACTATTTCCTCTTTGTAGCCTTGGCTTTGTTGTTTTGGTCGTATTACTATTCTGAAATTTTGGGCTTATATTTGAAACTGATTCAAATTTTTCTTCTTTATTTTTATTTAGTTCATTTTGAGATTGTTTATTTTGATTGTTTGGGGGTGTAATTCTTTTGATCCATCCAGTTTTTTGATTTTTTTGAATAGTGTTTGGTTTTGTTCTATTTAAATTATTTGTTGGCTTGGGAAATCCTTTCACTGGGTTATTTCCCCACCCCTTTCCTCTTCCTCTTCCTCTTCCTCTTCCTCGTACTCTCCCTCTTCCTCTTTCTCTTCCTCTTCCCCTGGCAACCCCTCCTCTGTTAAATCCTCTTCCTATTGTAATTCCTCTTCCTTTGGTAACTCCTCTTCCCCGGTTATTATTTTTTTCGTTTTTAATGAAATTTTGATTTGTTTCTTGTTGCATGAGATTTGGAGAAGATTTATTGTTGATTTTGTTGATTTTTACTTGTGGTTTCAAAACATTATTTGTTGATTTTTGATTGAAATTGTTTCTGTTCCCCCATCCTCCTCGGTTGGTTGTTTTTGATGTAACTTTTGGAAAGGTGGTTGTTGTGTTTTGTGTTTTTGTTCCCCATTTGTTTACATTTCTATTTCCTCTTCCCCGTGAAGATGTTGTTTGGGTTGATTCTTTATTTTGTTGGTTGTTTTGGTTTTGTGTTTTTCCTATTCCAGTTCCATATTTTGGCATAGTTGGTGAGTTATTATTTTTTGGTGGATTATTAGTTTTTTGTGGTGTATAATTGGTTTTTCTTAAAGTATTTCTCCATGGGTTTGTTGTTGTTTCGGAAGAGTTATTCTCATTTTCATTTTTATCGTTTGTTGTTGTTGCCGTTGTTGTTGTTTTATTTGTAGTTGCTGTTGTTGTTTGCTTATTTATTGTATTTTTTCCACCCCATCCTCCTCGGTTGGTTGTTTTTGGTGTAACTTTTGGAAAGGTGGTTGTTGTGTTTTGTGTTTTTGTTCCCCATTTGTTTACATTTCTATTTCCTCTTCCCCGTGAAGATGTTGTTTGGGTTGATTCTTTATTTTGTTGGTTGTTTTGGTTTTGTGTTTTTCCTATTCCATGTTTGGGGATATTTGGCGAGTTATTTTTTTTTTGTGGATTATTTATTTGTGGTGTATAATTGGTTTTTCTTAAAGTATTTCTCCATGGGTTTGTTGTTGTTTCGGAAGAGTTATTCTCATTTTCATTTTTATCGTTTGTTGTTGTTGTTGTTGTTGTTTGCTTATTTATTGTATTTTTTCCACCCCATCCTCCTCGGTTGGTTGTTTTTGGTGTAACTTTTGGAAAGGTGGTTGTTGTGTTTTGTGTTTTTGTTCCCCATTTGTTTACATTTCTATTTCCTCTTCCCCGTGAAGATATTGTTTGGGTTGATTCTTTATTTTGTTGGTTATTTTTTTTTTGTATTTTTCCTATTCCATGTTTGGGTATATTTGGCGAGTTATTTTTTTTTTGTGGATTATTCGTTTTGGGTGGATAATTGGTTTTTCTTAAAGTATTTCCCCATGGGCCTGTTTTTGTTTCGGAAGAGTTATTCTCATTTTGGTTTTTTGGTTTATTGTTTATGTTTTCCATTGGGGTTGTTGTTATTGGGTTTCTTACTGTGTGCCTTTGTCCCCATCCCCCGCGATTTGGTATTTTTGATGTAGTTTTTGAAGTAAAATTATTTTTATTTTCAAAATTTTTAGTATTATTATTAACGGTGGTTAATTTTATTGTTTTTTTTGAAGGTGTAACTGGTGTATTAATTCGTTTAGGTAATGGTGGTGGACTTTTATCAAAGCTTGTTCTTTTAGTATTCATAATGGTATGCCTTCTTCGTGGCAATTTTGGTGGTATACTAATTGAAAACAAATTTTCTTTTTCTTTTTCTTTTTCGTTTTCATTTTCTTCCTGTTCATTATTATTTTCATTATTTTCCTTTTGTTCGTGATCATCGTTATATACATTATTTTGATTATATTCATTTTGTTCGTGATATTCATTGTATTCGTTATTTTGATTGTATTCGTTTTCATCATTATATTCATTTTCTTTTACATTTACATTGTTATTTTCATTTTGTTCATTTATTACATTATTTTGATTATATTCATTTTGTTCGTGATATTCGTTATAGCCATTATTTTGGTTATATTCATTTAGTCCATTATATTCGTTTTGATCATTAAATTGGATTTCTTCATGTTCGTTTTTATTTGCACTATATTCTTTATATTCATTTTGTTCGTTATTTTCATTATATTCATTATTTTGGTTATATTCATTTTGATCATTATATTCGTTATTTTCATATAAAACATTTTCATTATAACCATTTTCATTATACTCATTATATTTGCTTTCATTGTATTCATTTTGCTTATCAGATAAGCCAAAAGTTTTTTCAATCCCAGAAATGTCAGATAAAGAATTTTCTTTTTCATTTTCTTTATCAATTATTTTGATCATTGTGGCATCTAAAATCCCAATATCAAAATCACGTGTTTCGCCTTGCCACCAACCTGATTCGTTTGTACCTGTTATATAAATAATTTGCCCTTTTTTAAAAGACAATTCGCCTTGCTTTTTTGCAGTATAATCACACAATGCAATAGTCTTCATATCATCTTCATGGTCTTCGTCTGGATCATATGGATATTCTTCTTCTTCCTGTTGTTGGTTGTTTTGGAAAGACGTTACATTCGTACTTGTGTTTACGTCTTGTCTTTTTGAGAGATCTCTTCTTTCAGGGATGTACCCCATTGAGACTTCTTCAGCAAATTCAATAATTGGCTTTTTTTCTTCAAAGGGATTATCCATAATGTTTCCATCGTCATCAACAAATTCAAGGTAGGAAACAGGAACATCTCCAAAGAATTTTTGGGAATTTTCGGCTTGGACTTTCCCTTCCCCAGAGTTTCCATAAACATAGATAATTTCGCCTTCATTGAAAAAGATGTCATTTTCCTTCTCACCAAAATAGTCATACAATGCTCGTGCCCTTTGATCTCCTTCATGATCATAATCTTCATCATTTAATAATTCTTCTTCAAGTTGTTCAACTACCTCCACTCTTTCCTTTTTTTGTTTGCTAACCTTCATATTTTCTTCAACACTCTTAATTTCAGTGAAATTGTTGTTGTTGTTGTTGTTGTTATTCGTGATATTGATCGGAACAACATTGTCTTTTGTAAAATTGATTCCAGAAATGTCAGAAAGATAGTCCAGATTTGTGGTACTTTCTTCCTCTTCATCCAATTTGACCATAGACACATGAAAAATTCCAAAGTCATTGATGGTCTCTCCTTGCCACCACCCGCTTTCGTTTTTTCCCGTTATAAAAATCAATTCTCCTTCATCAAAGGACAATTCTGTGTTTTTCTGTTTGGTGTATGGCTGTAGTCCATAGCATTTTGGATCACCTTCGTGATCCTCCAAAAAAATGGTGTACTCGTCTTCTTCATATTCACTCATTAGTTATACTTTGATCCGTTTTTTTTTTTTTTTTTTTTTTTTTTTTTTGTTGTTGTTGTTTTTTCTTTTTGTTTTTTTATGTATAAAAAGCCTATCAACACAAAGAATCTTTTCAATTTTGAGGTGGATAAGAAAACTCGAAAGAAATTCTGAAGGAAGAGATAAACCCAAAAAAAAAGATAAAAAAAAGAAAAAATTTATTTTTAAAAACAAATCAACAAAAGAGAGAAAAATGAGAAGTTTTTATTTCAGTTTATTTGTGTTTATTAGAAAATTCTTTTCTCAACTTGTTCATCCTTTAAATTTTTTTATTGTTAAATGTAAAATTTCTATTTCTTCATCAAAAATAATTTGATTGCTGAACCGGAGTATCTCCCCATTCAATTAGTACTTGTTTTGTTTTGGATCTAGTTCCTTTTTTTTAATTTAAAATTTTTTTAAAAATTTTGTCATTTTGTCATTTAAAAAGAGTGAGAATACATTTGTTTCAATAACCCGTGTTGACTTCAATAAATATTTTTTTTCGGACTTTTACTGTTGTTTTTGTAATTTTGTGTTTTTAACTGTTGTTCTGAAAATTTTAGGAATTGTTCTTGGTTTTTAATTGTTGTTGAAAATTCATGTGAGTAAAGTTATCTTTATTTTTAACAGCAAAGTACAGATTGACCATAATATTGTCATTCTCTAAGTGTAAAAAGAAATTGTTTTTCAACATTTTTTGAAATATTTTTCTTTTAAAAAAATTGAAAGATCTTGATATTATAAATGAAAACTGATATTTTTTATGAGATTTAATTTGTTCTCATTCTGAAAATTGTTTAAAAAGAATTGATTTTTTAATAATTTGGAAATTGGACATGTTCTTGTCAAATTTTAATCAGAAAAAATATCTCTAAATTTACTTTTGATTCATTATGAAATATTTCTTCACTGAGGATTCTTCTCTCATCCAATGGTGCCAAAAAAAAGAACAAAATAAAAAAAATCATCCAATTCTATGATAAGATTTGAAGACAATTGATTAAAGGAAAAAACGACAAATGTAATGAATTTTTTTTTCATTTCGTTTTCAAAAAACTTTGGAAAATTAATATCTCATTTTTTGCTCATATGGAGATATCAGTAAAATGGGTTTTTCAGAAACTCTTTTTAGGGTTTTTTGATTTGTATTTATTCAAAACGAAAGATTTGGTTATTGTGAATTTTGGTGTTGTTTTGATTAATTTGGTTGAATTAGATCTCATTCATGAGGGTATTGGTCTTGAAGGTTGTACAAAAACACTTTGATTATATGATCAATTGTAAATATTGTTTAATTTGAAAGTATAGTTTAAACTGAACTGTATTTTTTCCAAAACAACAAATTAATAACATAAAACCACAGTTAAAGAAAAAAATATAACATGTTAAAAAAAAAACAACAGTTATTTACAAAAACAACACAAATAATTTTGAAAAACACAAACAAAATCGTCAACACGGGTAATTGAAACAACTGTAGAATTTAAATTTGAGACCAGAGAATATTTAAAGACACTTTGACTGAAACTGGTTGAGGTAGAACGATATAACCAAATTTGAAAGAAATAGAATCATTTTTTAATCAAACCCACAAAACCAAATTTTGATTTATCAAAACGAGCTTTTTATTATTTTGAGTGACTGGTATTTCGATATAAAATATTGCTGAGTCAACTAATTTTTGAAACAAAGTGTTTGAGGTTAACGTTTTTTTTCTGATAAGAGAAGAATTTTAGGATTTTGATCCAAAATACAATTGAGATTTTGAGGTTTTTTTTTGTTTAATTTTGACTCGATAAATTAAGTTGTTTAAATTTAAGGGTATAGTGACTTTAAAAAATTTTCATCCTAATTCATGGTAGACTTGATTTATAAAAATGATGTTTTGTGACTGAACTTATTTTGTCAAAAATGTTGAAAAGAATTTGTTGTTCGAAAACAAAATTCTATTTCCTTAAAAAGTCAAAAAAAGAACTCACAATCTAAAATCTTATTTTGTTTTTTAATTCTTTAACGTATTTAACAAAAACTGTTATATTTAACCTAAATATCTTAAAACCTTTTTATCCAATATTATTGAAAGTGGTAAGGTAGAATTGGTTGTAATATTCTCACATTCCGATCAAAACAGCATTTGTTTTAATTTTTTTTATGGAAAATTCAAAAACAAATTTTAATAAATGTAAACTTTAAAGACCTTATGAAGAAAAATGGAATGAAAAAGGAAAATAATCAAGATTTTCGATCCTAAAAAATGATGATTATTATCAAACACTCTCAATAAACAACTCTAACTTCTAAAGATCGGATTGCTGATGGGTAGTGAATATTGGGTCACTTGAATTGTTATATTTTTTTCCAAAATAATAGCAATTCCTTACAAAAAATTGTTTAGTGTGTTAAATAATTCTCGTTGGGGTTTTAATTTGTGTTTTGGAAAATTTTTTGTCTGTTGTCAAAATAAAGAGTACTGAAAATTTTGATCTGTGTTTCAAAATAACAAACATGTTTTTTTTGTTGTAGAAGACCAATACATTAATAATCAAAGAAAACCAACAACAAACCCTGATCAAATATATTAGTGGTTTCTCAAAGTTCTATTATTTAAAAAGAAATTCATAAAAATGTATGATCAAATTGGAAATTTTATTTGGAAAAATAGAGTAAATTTTTATAATGAAAAAAACAAAAAAAATTTCAAAAAAAAATGAGAATATTATAAATAAATGTGAACTATTTGTATGAATAATCAAATTTTTACGAAAGAAAACCAATGAATTTACTTTCAAAATTGATTTGAACTTAAGTATAATATATGGTAGTAAATTGGATGTTGCCTTGAAACAAGAAGAAAAAAAAAACACATAGTATATTTTGAAAAAAGATTATAACCCTTGTTCATACGTTATTTTCAACAATGAATTGCTTTTGTAAATAATTGTTTTGTTTTTTTTTTTTGAAAAAAAGAGTTTTATTATGTTTTTAATTACAATTTTTAGCTTTTTTTCTTTTATTCCTTAAAAATACCGTTCTGTGAAAAGGTTTTTTCAAAATAAAAAGGTATTTACAATATGTGAATTTTACCAAACTTTGTTCCCCGATCTTCCAACTTTATTCATCGCATTTAATAACTAATATCAATCAAATTTAAACAAACTTTTCACCAAAATTCACAACCACCAAATCTTTCAGTTTGATCGAAATAAAAAAAAAAAAAAAAAAAGTATTTTTTGAAAAACTGTTTTGAATCTATCTAAATGAGCAAAAATAATTTCTCAAAATTTCAAGTTTTTTTGAAACAGATATGATTTAAAAAATTCAAATTATTGTCTTTTTTTACTTTTACACATTAGTCTTAAAACACCCCCTTGTTATTTGTGAACATTGTTTATTTATTTAGTTCCTTTTTGTTACTACACCGGATTGCAAAATAAAAAGATTAAAAAATTAATTCAACTTTTCCAAAAAAATATTATTCTCAATAATTACAATAAATAATCAAAGACCTCAATTCTAAAAGGGAAAATAATTTAATCAGCTGAAATTTTATATAATTAAAATTCTACAAGAGTATTGGTCAAACGGTTTAAAAATAAATTCCAACTAATAAATCGGGCAAATAAGATCTCTCAAAATATCAATTCTTATTGGCTATAAAAAGATCTTTGTATTTTTTATTCAATTCAAAAAAAATTATTTTCGAGTATCTGTGAAAAAAAAATTCTTTATATCTTGGATGAATGTAAAGTATTATTAGCAAACCATGTTTCTTTTTTAAAAATAAACACACTCTTGATTCCTTTTCAGTTCAATAACTAAAAACTCTAAAAACTTATTTAAAAATTTTCGAAGCAACAATTAAAAACGAAAAAAATCCAAAACAGTAATAAAAATTAGAAAAAAAATAAATGTTGAATTCAACAGGGATTATTGAACAAATTGTAAATTTGTCTTTGTTTTTCTTTTGGTTTTTTTCTTTATTCTAATTGTTATTTTAATCAAAAAAAAAGTCGAATTTCTTCTTATCATTTTTAGAAAGAAAATAACTTTTGAAGTATGGAGTGAATTCAATTTACGAATAGTCCCTTAAAAACATCTTTTTTTTTTTTTTTTTTGTTATAAATTCAAATAATTTAAAAATTTTTGGTAACTTTTCAATTTTGTCATTTATTTTATAATAGTGAAATAAATACCGGACATGAAAATATTACCTGAAAAGATTTTGAAATGTGAATAGTAGAAAATAGATATAAAATTACAAATATTTTTAAAATCAGATCCGTATTTTTTTAAGAAACTAACTTTTTAAAATTATAACCCACTTATTAGAATAGTCATTAATGGAATTATGGTTGTTCAAAACACATTCAATGAATCAAAAAACACGAATAAAAAATCATCATTTCTCAAACTCCAAATAAACCTCAATAAAACTCGATTGTTTTTCAAAACCATAGATCTACTTTGGTTATCAAACAATTACTTCAGTACTCTATGGACACCCGGCTTAATAAACTTTAGGTAGGTTTATTACTAATCACATAGAAAATTTGGCTATTAACAAAAAGGATTTGATTTAGAATATTTGCAATTACACAATAATTTTCCGAATATTCACATTTCAAAAATCTTCTCTGGTATTATTTTCATGTCCGGTATTTTTTTCATGACTACACCCATTTTTAAATAATAAATTTGATTCATTCAAATCTTAAGAAACTAAGCCAAGTCAGTTAGGCGTCAGTTTGTTGTTTGTCAATCGACTTTTTTAAAAGTAAAGTAGGTTAAATAATCGGTGTTGACTTTAATAAATATTTTTTTTCAACTTTTTATTGTTGTTTTGGAATTTTTTTAGTTTTTAATTGTTATTTTGAAAATTGTTCAATTGTGTTTTTGTTTTTAATTAATGAGATTAAAAATTTTCAAGAATGTGTTAATTTTTCAAAAAGAAGCATAGTTTGATAATAATACTTTACATTCATCCAAGATCTAATCAAAATTTTTTTTTTAAGATCCATCAAAATAATTTTTTTTGAATTGAATAAAAAACCCAAAGATCTTCATTAGCCAATGAGAATTGATATTTTGGGGGATATAATTCACTCTCATTATTAAGAAAAAAAAATTTTTGATGTTTAGCCAATGCTCATGTTGAATTTTTGAGGTATAAAATTTCAGCTGATTAACTTATTTTACAATTCTGGAATATTGTTACATCTAGGATTCTTGATTTGCCCAATAAACTCAAAAAAGAACGTCGTAAATAAATAAAAGTTCACCGATTACAAGAGATGATTATAAGGCTATTGGATAAAGGTAAAAATTGAAAATAAAGTGAAATTTTTGGATTATTTCTTTTTTCAAAAAACTTGAAAATTTTTGAAATCATTTTTGTCCATTTAGATAGATATAAAACAGTTTTTCAGAAAAATCTTTGTTTTTTTTTATTTCGATCTATCTGAATGATTTTATGATTTTAGATTTTGATAACAAATTTCTTTAAATTTAATGGATATTAGTTATTAAATGGGATGAATAAATTTGGAAGATCGGGGAACAATCGTTTGGAAAAAAGTACTATTTTAAATACTTTTTAATTTTGAAAAGACAGTTTTACTTAAGTGTATATTTATGGAACAATAGAATAAATTTCAAAAACAAAAATTAAAAACAAAAAAACACTAATTGTAAAAAAAAAAAAAACAACAATTATTTAAAAAAACAATACAAATAATTTACAAAAACACAAATTAAAAACCCAATACGGATTATTTAACATACTGTAGAGTTTGGAGATTTAGAAAAATAGAAAATGAATCAAAAAGTTATTATAATTAATCTGTAATGTTAGTCTATTTTAAATCCGAAGTTTAGTTGTTGATTGTAATAGGGATACTGAAAAAATTTAAACCGTCTTTTTATTGTTTTTATTAGAATTGTAAAAAATACCTGACATAAAAGTGCTCATAGGAGAGACTTTTAAGTGTTACTATTTGGAAATTCTAATGTAATTGCAAAAATTCAAAATCAGATCCGTTATTTTAACGAAAAAAATTAGGTATGAACCAAAGCAATAAACTTACCCAATAAATTTTATTAAAGTGGGGTGTTAATAGAACACACATTTAAAATATATTTTAAAACCTCACTTTAGATCTGCCTATTTTGAAAAAACAATTGAATTTGAGAGAGGTTTGCAAGGAATTTGGAAAATGATATTTTTTTTCTTGTTTATTGATAGGCTGAATGGTACCGTGAACAATTTCAATTTAATTAATCGTCATTCTAATTAGTGTATAGGTTATAATTTTAAGAGTTTAATTATCAAATATGAAAATATTATCTATTTTTTCACAACTATCTTCACCTATTTCGAAATATTCACTATCAAAAATTGTAATGTATTTTTTTCATTTCAGGTTTTCTTTTAAATGCTTATTTTTTTTTTAAATAATTATTTTATGATAATTCTTCCAGAACTATTCTTTTTTGAAAGCCAATCAATCAATTTTTCTCAAATATCACCCAAATCACTTGAAAGGGTGTCCCATTCATGAGTAATTCTAATTATAAATTTTATAAAAAATATTGTTACCTGTGAAAAAGTCGAATTTACGATTTGTTTTCTAATTTCAAAAATGAATCAACTTCAAAAAACAATCATTTGTAACTTAAAATTAAGTTTCGAAAAAGATTCTGATCTGAGTTGTTGAGTTCTGACTTTATTGTTTTCTAGTAAAATTTAATTTTTTAGAATGTTTATTGACCCCCTTTTGAACACTGCAACTCCAAACAAAATTACTTCAAACCCGAGAATTTGTTTGGAAAAATCTTGCAATCACCTAAGGAAATGTCAAACGAGTCAGAAATAATTGGACAAAATGGATAATAATTCTGAATATCTTGTAAAAAAGCATACATTATATTAAAGAATTCTAATGTTTCAAGGTGCTTGGAACAAGAACATATTTATGTTTTTGAACATAATAAAAAATATGTTTTGTAGTACAATTCGGGTACTTTTGGAAAAGAAATAATAAAAAGTAACAGGAATAAAAACAGTTTAAAACCCAAAAAAAGTGCAATAGCTTCTGAAACGGGCACTGAAAAAAGTGAACTTGTTGTGTCAAGTAGGAAAGAAAAGAAACAAGAACACAATAAAAGGAGAAAATTTTGATAAAAAACATCATTTTTTGACCAATTTCTCCAAATTTACATTTTACAATAACCAAACCCTTATTTCGTTACTAATGAACAAAGAACAACTAAACGGAAGATTTCAACAATGCCCAAAGTGCAACGAGTTTGTTTCTGTTCGATCGATTGGCTTAGGCTTTACAAAATGCAAATGCGGCCAAATCTTTTGTCTCTTTTGCTGTGACGCTTTTCCAAATGAGCTTGATGCCTACTCACATTACAATTCATGCCACCATGGGATTGACACCCAGATCGAAACACAAAACCTAAATACCTTAGTTGAGAGTAGTCAAAATAAAATGATAACCGTCTTTGTCAAAACACTTACTGGAAAAACCATCACTGTCAATCTGATGAACACAATGGAGTGCGAAGAAATGAAGCTTGCAATCCAGGACAAAGAAGGGATCCCACCAGATCAACAGAGACTTATCTTTGCAGGTAGGCAATTGGACAACGAGAGGAGACTCAATGACTATAACGTGATGAACAATTCAACTGTTCATTTAGTCCTCCGTCTGAGGGGAGGACCAAGCAACCTTAAATTTAGCACCTTAACAGGTACAACCACTGGAATCCCTTATGAATCCACCGCGACGATCTCTAGTGTTCGTGAAGTTGTTGCCAAATCGTTTAGCATCCCAGTTGACCAACAAGTCTTCGTCATTAATGGTAACGTTCTCGAGATGTCAAACAAATGGAACAGTATTACAGAAAAGTATTCCTGTGTGTATGTATTAAAAAAGTCAGAATACGAATCAGCAAACGGAGATGCAATCTTTTCCAATGACTTTCTTAATCTTTATCAAAGAAAGGAGCTCACTGATCTTGAAATTAAAGGAATCAAAGTTCATTCGTTCATGATCAAAATAAGAACAAAAAGAGACCCCAACGAAGTCAAAAAGATCCTTGAAGAGAAGGGATTAAATGAAGACCAATTAGATCAATTTTTCAAATGGGTGTATGCAGAAAGAGGGGCCGGCCTAGAAATTGTTAAACAAATTCTGGGCTATCTTGAGATGGAGGTCCCAACTAAAGGTACTTTAAAAAAAGTCATTTCAGATTTATGGGAGGACGAAGAGAGTAAAGACTTGACCATATTAGTTCCAGACCCTGAAGATCAAGAAGAATTTGAACCAGTGCCACTCCATAAGATCATTTTACAAGCCCGATCAGAATTATACCGTGGCATGTTTATTAATGTGACAGAAATTGAGCCAGAATTAAAGGACTTTTCTGGAAAATCAGTAGAATCTTTAGAAATTTTCTATAAATATTTATATACAAACGATGTCGCCTTGACAGCAGATGAAGACCCAGTGCTTTTAATTGAAGAATTATCAGATGCAAAAGATTATTATCAACTTGCGCAAAATTCTAATTTCCCTTTCCTATTAAGAAAAATCCAAAAAGAACTAAATAAATAATTTTTTACTGGTTTCCTTATGGAATCAGACTTTTGTCCTTGCTTTTGTTTTGACATTCAACCAATTCAAATAATTTTAAAATATTACTAAAAATTTATCTTTCTTTTAACAGACATTTTATTTTATTTTTAAATTTTTTTGCTTTCTCTCAAATTTTATTAAATATGTTTTTATATACAGCCGTTCCAAGGCTACCATAAAATTTTAAATAAAACACAATTTATTTTTCTATTCTTATTTTCTCTATTTTCAAAAAATTCGGAAATAAGAGTTATTATTCAAAAAAAAATTTTTGTCTTGTTTTATAAACTTTGTTTCTGTCCAAGAGTCCCAATACTTTTTTCAAATGTCAATTATTTTATATAATTGACGTTTGAAGAAAAAATAAGAAAAAAGTAGAATAATACACATCAAAGAATTGTTGATATATGTCTGAAATAAAATTAATTAATCAATAAATTTTCTTAAAAATTAAAAAACTTAAATAATTCTGGTACCATTGAGAAAAACAAAAATGTTGGTTTTGATCTTCTACTGGTAGTTGAATAATAAATATGAAACAATTTTCTCTTCATTTTTCATAAATTTCTTTTAGAAATCAAGTCCCCAAATGAAGCGTGTTCGTATTTGTGGCCTCTATTTGAAAAAGGAAATGATAATGAAGCCAAAATTGTTTACATTTATTAAACAAATATCAGGATCAAATATTGAATAAAATCCCAATAGAAAAAGAATATAATGACTCAAAAATCATTTCAATACTTTCAATAACATTGAAATAACACGTTTTTAACATGTTACTATTGATCTTGCAATAAAAACAAGTTTACAACTTAATTAGGTTTTTGAAAAAAATGAAAAAAAAAATAAAAAATGAGAAAAAATGATTTAAATTTTGAAAATTTCCAAAATAAAATTTTTCTTCTAATATCCATGCAAACCCTTTAAACACATGTCTTTCACTCAATACAACGGGGCCACTTTAACTGAAAAATAAATTACTTTACAAAATTTTCATACATTCTTTTACCTCAGACTCTGAAATTTTATATGAATATGAATAAAAAAAGTATGACAGCAATATGGTGGAATTTGAAAGTGCAATTTGAATTTTGCCACAATACTAAATTCTTTGTTCAAAATCAAGATCAAAGCTTGACCCCCTTTAAAGATCAAGGAATGATGATGACCCACTTTTTCTATGTGATTTTATATTAAATAACATTTTTTTAGATATATTTGAGTATAATACTATTCTCTATGAAATTTCCCAGTCTATGAAAATAATCACAGATTATGACACCCGAATTAAAAAGAATTAATATATATAATTTATATATAAAACTATTATTCATATTATTATAAAAAAAGATTTCATCATTTATATTTACCATATTGTGCAATATACCGTAATATTTAGTTTTAATGAAAAATTTTAAATAAAAAAAGCAAGAATAAGAATAAATAAGTGAGGTTATTAAAGCTTGTTAAAATAATAATAATAATAAATAAAAATGTTACTTTATACATTTTTTTACATATATTCCACCGATACTGTAAATTTTATCTTTAGTACAAAGTAACTATCATTTAAAAAATTCCTTTCAACTTTGATATTCAAGTAAAAAAAAAGTTCATTTCTTTAATTCGGAAATTGAATACAAAAGAAAAAATCTGATTACTATAATATTTAGCTTGTTTTAAAATGTTACCGTCTTTCTAAGACCACCATAAAATTTTAAATAAAACACAATTAATTTTTCTATTCTTATTTTCTATTTTCAAAAAATTCGGAAATAAGAGTTATTATTCGAAAAAAATTTTTAATAAATAAGCTATTATTCAAATTTTGGAAAATCAGAAAAAAAAAATTGAAGATTCTTGAAGAACTTAAAAATGTTGTTCAAAAAAGAAAAATTTTTAAAGATCAGTAAATATTGATATTTTTTTTTGAGCTGTTTTGTACTATATTTTAAAGTACTTCAAGAATCTTCAATTTTTTTTTTTCTGATTTTCCAAAATTTGAATAATAGCTTATTTATTAAAAATTTTTTTCGAATAATAACTCTTATTTCCGAATTTTTTGAAAATAGAAAATAAGAATAGAAAAATTAATTGTTTTTTATTTAAAATTTTATGGTAGTCTTGGAACGGTTATATTTTCAGAAACGAATTATTATTTTTAAGAGTTGGATCGTTTTTTTTTACCCATTTTTGAAAAAGTTCAAAATCTAATTTATTTTCAAATTATTTCAAATATATATATATATATTCCCTTAAATAAGAAAGAAATATTATTGTTGAGAATCGGGAAAAAAATTCATGTTTAACAATTAAACCACTAAATTTCGGAATAACTTAATTTAAAAAATCTACTTAATTTCGCAAATAATAATAATAATTAACTTTAAAATTGAAAAATAAAAAAAATAGAATTTTTGGATTCAAAGAAAATTCAAATCAATTTCTTCTTTTTATTAAAAAAAATATTCTGAGAAAACAATCAATCATTAAATTAAAAATTCTCCAAAAACACTTTGTTAAAAACCTGGAAAAATGAACTTATAATATAAAGAAATACTCTATATTTGATTATTGTTAATCAATGATTAATAACCTAATCTTAATTTGTTCAGTGAGTTATAAACAAACCAAAGATTAAACTTATCAAATAGGATTTATTATTATTGCTCAATTAAAGAAAAGATTTACTAACAAATAAAACTCATTCAATCTAATAATTCTAATAAAACAAAAATAAATAGATATTATCAAATAACCAATTTTAATAATAAGCATTTATTCTTTATACTATTAATATTTGAAAAAAAAGAATATTACCTAATCTTTTAAATTTCAAGAAGATTAGTAATAATTGTAAAAAAATTGATGTTCAAATTTTTTAGATCTTCAAGGATGCAATCTTTAATTTATTTTGATTGTATTTTTCAAATAAGATTAAAAATGCATTGTTATTTGTGAATAAAGACTCTCAGAAATTAAAAAAAGTGATATTTCATCAAAAATAAATTTTTTTGCAAATTTAACATTTTCGAAATTGATCTAAAAACCTAACAAAAAAGGATCAGATCTTTTTTACTGATATTTTAATATCGAAAAATAAACTTTTTAGTTAAAAGATAACTCATTCTCCTAAAATTGTTCTGTTGGTAATTCGTATCAGGGTTAATTGTATCCTTGGGAAATTAATTACTCTATTACCTTTGGGAAAAATAATAAATAAGAGTTCCTAGTACCTTAAACCAAAATTTCTTTTTGGTTGTGAAGATAGAGAAAATTGACAAAGTTCTAATTAACATACACAAAAGGTAAAGAGAAAAAAAGATAATACTTTTTAATAATTCTTGTGGTTTCTTTTTTATTTGAAAAAGCTATTTCTTGATCAGTTTAAGAAAAATAATCGAATCAGCTAAAGGAATATGTAGGTAATCTCAGAATGAAATTTAATTAGAACATTATTTTCTGTAGAATTATTCACAAATAGGGTATGTCACTATTTTCAAAAAGATGTTTTTGGGGATACTTATTGTCGAAAATATGTTTAATTAAACTTCAGGTAAATTTACTTTCAAACAATCATTTTTTTTAGTTTAATTTCTGAACAGTAAACCTTTTTTTTTTTTCTTCAATTCTTGCCTTTATCCACCTGTTAAATTTTTTTATTCTTTTTTATTTTCATTATTTGACAATTATTTCTTTTTTGTAGTTGGGTTTTCAATGAACAAATACTCCTTTTCTACTGAATTAGTCTGCCAAGATTTAACAACAATTCAAAATGATTTCCAAGGGGTTACATCGTTTAGTGAACGATTAAAAAAATTGCAAAAGTGGAGACCAAACTGCATTAAAGGGCTGCCTCCCAAGTATTTAAGAAAAGAGTATGTCAAAGATAAACACAAAGCCTTGCTGCCCAGGAAAGTTAAAATCAAGCGTGATTGTATTACCGATCTTGTCTTGTTATGTTCGAAAGGGAAAAAAACAATTGAAAGAGGACTAGCCACTTTTTTTAAAAAATATTATTCGTTAAGGAATGTTTCAAATTATTCAAGGGAATGGCTGATCTTTGCTCAACAAAAGGACTTTTTAAAAATGAAAAATAACAAAGCACAACAAAAACTTGATGATCAACAAAACCAACCAAAACAATTGAGCAAATTGTCGTCTTCAAAGAGATCAAAAGGACCAAATAAAAGAAAGCGATCAAATAAACTAAAAAACAAAAAAAATATTAAACTTTCAACAAACCTAAAACGGGGTAAATTCCACCAGAAAAACCAAGAAAAAAAATCTAAAGATGCTCAACATCGAAAAAAAAAATTTTCAAAAAGCACAACAAAAGTCTCTTCATATGAGAAATTTCCTCCGAAAATTAACCAATTCGAAAAGTATGGGAAAATACATTTTCAGAATAAAACAAGTGGGAAAATAAAATACAATTTCCCTTTAAAGTTGAAAAAACACCTTTTACCTGGTGAACATAAAAAATTACACCCTAGTCTCTTCGATTTGCAACAAGAACTGACAAAAAAATTCCAATTACAAAAAAGGAAACGTAAAAGAAGAATACAAAAGACAAAAAAAAAGTTGCTACAAGAACCAATTCATAAAAAATTCAAGCACAGTTCTAAAAAAAGAACACAAAGAAGATTGAAATTAAAAAAAAAAATTGTTTTGTGTCCAAATTATAAAAAGTTTCAAACCAAAAAAAAAAAAATATTTCAATCTGAAAGGGATTTAAAACAAGAACATAAGCTGAAACAGAAATGTGAAAAGAAATATGAACAGAAACAGGAACGGGAACTAGAGCCAGAGCAATTGAAAGTACAAGAGGAGCAACAAGTAAAAATAAAACCAATGTATACTTATGCTCATGATTATGAATATGAATATGAAAATGAATATCAAAAAGAACAAATTCAGGATCAAATACATGATCACACCCAATTACGAATCCAAATACAAGAAGACGAGGGTGATGATGATGATGATGATGATTGTTACGGATCCAAATTTGAAAAAAAAGATCTAGATCAAAAAATCAACTTTAAAATTGAGGAACCACTTGAAATGTTTTCAATTCCAATCCTTGATTCTTCATCAGCCACATTTTCGGAGGGCAATTCAAACCAAGGGTTTAAATTTACTGCAGAAACAGAAAGCTTATTAACAGAAGAATTTGTAAACTTAAAAAATGTTTTCACCCCACTTATGGATGATATGTTTGACGACATTGATTGTAATTTAATGCTACCCCCAAACGACGACCATCAGTTTAGTTTTGATTAATTTAGTACCCTTTTCTAAAAGCCATTGAATAGATCCCTTTCAAGAATAACTAATTCCTGAAACATTTTTCTTTCTCTTTATTTCTTTCTTTTCTTTTTTTCTTCTTTTCTTCTTTTCACCCCTTTCTTTCTCCCACTCTTTCTCTTTCTCTTTTCACTATTGGAGCACATAGTGGTTTCCAATTTTTCTTATTTTGTGCCATCAGTTTCTTTATTTAATTTTTTTTTTTTGTTCATCTTTCTTTTTTGTTTTTGTTACTATAGCATTATTGTTTTTCTTTTCTTAATTTCTTTTTCTTTTTTTTTTTTCTTTTTTTTTTAATTGTTGTTGGATTAAAAATTCATTAATCTGAAAACAAATTTCTCTTTTACTATTCAAATTAAAAATAAAAATAACCAAAAGAAATATACCACAACACAAAATACCAAAACAAATGTTTTCACATATATTAATCAAAATATTTTTTTAAACATTTTGTTAAATTCTAATTTTGATGTGGTGTATCTAAAAAGAGAAAAAATGAAACTTTTCGGTTTGACTGTTATTTATTTATTTTTAAACCACAACCTTTTATTTCGTAAATTTTAGTAAATAAATTTAGATAACTACATATAAAAAAGAGATCAGATCTCTATAAAAGTTTAAGATAGCATTGAAGTTGCTATGGAAAGATTTTACGAAATTATGAAGTTGTTAGGCAAAGTTGGAAAAAATTTTTGGATCTTCTTAAATTAAACTATATTTCAATTCTAATCTAGTAAAATAAAAAGTGTTTTGCAAATAAATTTAACTTGTAATAATGATATTTAAAGTTATTTTAAAAGACTTTTTCTAATTTGTTTTTTTGATAAATCTGATATGAGCTCTTTTTTGTTTATTGATTATTTTTTCAAAAATTTTTTTGTTAAAGGAAGCTCAATATTTGTATAAATAAAAGCCAAATAAAAAGTTGTTCATTTTTATTGAGAACAGTTGAAAATGGAGTAAAATACATTTCTTTGTTTATATACAATATATAATTTGAAAGAGTATTTTTTTTTTTTTAACTTATTTTGATAAGAAATCAATATCATTTTTAAAAAATAAAAAAATATTAGGTCTTTTTTTTCGATGAAAAAACAGAAAAGCGACAATATATAGAACAATTGGAAAAGGTGAAAAAACAAATTTCTATTTAAAGAAAATCAAATCAAAAAAATAAAAAATAATTTATTTTAATTATGTCAATTAATTTTTAGAATTAAGTTCAAAATAATACACTATTAAGAACACATAATAGATGAAGTTATTTAGATTATTGGACGTATTTAGAAATTTCGTAAAAAAAAGTTAAAAAAAGTAAAAATAATTACAATTGAAAAATTTTCTGATTTGGTTTGTATGCTTTTTACATAAGTAAACAGAAAATTAAAAAGAATTTTAATATAATTCTGTTCAAACTTTGAATATATGACCTCAGATATATGCAAATAAACTAATACAAACTCAAAATTTTAAAAAAGGTCCATCACAAAACAAAAAAAAATAATGAAATAAGTTATAATGTTTGTCAAAAACAACTTATTTTGTTTAAATTTGAAAAATGATTTTGTTGACAAAGAATGTTTTTGACAAAAATTAAAGAATAGTATTTTAATAAATTAATTAATTTTGAAAATCCAGATGAAAAAATTATTGTGATCTTTTGGGTAGTTAGTAAATTCTTTAGAAGATACAGTGGTGAAAAATTTGATTTACTCTTGGAAAAAAAAAATAAAACACATAGACAAGAAATGAAAATATAGTTAATTACCCAAATAACAAACTCTAACCAAGTTAAATGAAAATAATCATATAATATCTTTCCCCCCTGAAGTTATTTTTAACAATTAAAGTAAACTAAAATTCAAAATTTTGATACAATTATAAAGGTCAAAACAATTACAATAATTCAATTTCATTCAAATTGGATATAATTTTGATTTTTATAAAATATGTAAATCTTTTTTTCATTTTAGTATTTTTGTTTTCATTTCATTGTTTTGATTTAGGTAACTTGTTTCGATCGATTAATAATTTTTTCAACAATTGATATTAGGTTAAAATTGAGTCGTTCAAAATAGAATATATCAAATAAAGACAGTCAATGGAATCTAAATATTTTATTGATCAATTTTCCTAATAGAATATAAATAAATTTATCAATGTATTTTTTTATTGGGCTCTTCTCCAAAATTTTTAACACACTCTTGATTTATTAGTTTTGATAATTATTTATTTTTTTGTTTTGTAAGTATTGCGATTTATAAATAATTGTTAACATTTCAATTATTGAATACTTCACACATAAACATACACACACACGCATATATATGTTATTATTATGTGATCCTTTTCAACTAGAAAAAATAGTTTTTTTTTGTATCTGAAAATTTTAATTAATCATGGGAATTCTTAGATATTTTCAAAGAAAGAATCAAACAATTAATAAATATTTTTTCTTTAAAGCCCAAATACAAAAAAAAAATGATAAAAACACAATAAAAAATTGAAAAATGAGTTTTTTTAATATAAATGTCTTAATCAAATATAGTTAAAAAATAGTTCAAATACACATTCTACAAATTTTTACTTCAAATTTATAACGGAAATAATTTGGTATTATTTTTCTCTATTATTTTTTTAAAGAATTTATATTTTATAACCCCCCCACTTAAAATATGAATTGTTTTTTCCGATATTTAAAAGATCAATAATTTTTATGATTTATTTAATTTTTATTGTATAAAATTTATTGTCTTTAGATTTTAATTATATTGTTTTTTTTTTTTTTTTTTGGAAATTTTAAAATGTATATTTGTAAGTATTTTTGCTTTTATTAGGTTTAATATTGTAGCCCAAGTTTTAAATATTGGTCATTTTATTATACCAATTTTTTTTTTTTTTTGCATTTTTTCGTTATTTTTTTCATTCAAATAATATCTTATCTTTAGTTTATAATATTGATCATTTCTTTATTATTTTTAATTCGAGTTATCTAAATATTTCCATTTTTATCTTCTGTTGTTTTCTGAATGTTTTTACTTTTTTATTTAAGAATAAATGTATATATTTTGTATACAGTCATTTTTGATTTTTTTGTAATAAATAAAGTTGGAAACTAATTTTATAAAAATTATTTGTTTTTTTTAAATATTTTGAAATTCGAATTTCGTGTCTTCGGTAAGGTTAAAGGTTGGTATATTTAACATAAATTGAAATTAATTGAGTCGATACCTTTAAACCATCAAAAAATAATTCACAATTTTCATTATCAACAAAGAAATTTATAAAATTAATTATTTTTTTCAATATTTTATTTTAGGAGTATTATCCAGCTTCTTCATATCCCTGAATTTTCAACTAAAAATAAATCAATTTTAATAGATTTTTTTTTTTTTTTTTTTTTTTTTTTATATTACTGAATAACAAGTAACAACTTTTTAAAATTTTTTCCTAAATTAAAATATATTCAAATCATAATAAAAATCCCAACATAAAATATTAATTCCATATTATTGATTTAAACACCCCCCATCTCGAATATTATCAAACCCAAATTTTAGAAATAAGAAACTAATTGTTAAAAAATACCTTTTCATCAAATATAAAAAAGCTAAATTGTGATTCAAATCAAACAATTGAGATCCAAAATAATGAAAAATCATCTGACATAATATAATATTTATTCATATATATATACAGCACAGTACATCAGGTTTACAATCTATAAAAAAAAAAAAAAAAAAAATTATTTAGTGATTAATACAAAGATATGTTACCTTGGTTCTTATCTGATCAATCCTTTATTTGTAGGAATTTTAAAAGTGACACAAAATTTTCATTTTTTCTTCTTCAAAATCGTAATTTCTGAGTACAATATGAATTATTTAATAAAAACTTATCAATATAATATTTTTTGATTTTTTTGTTGCTAATTGGAATTTTTATTTCCCTTTTTACTTGATTACCGAAAAAAATAAATTAAAATATCCCAAATAAAACCAAACATAAATCACAATTGTTATGTATAACCCAAAAAGCTTTTTTTTTTTTCTATAATATAGCTTCAATCATATTAGTCTTACACGTTTTAAATTGAGATTAGTGAAACAAAAAATAAATTTCCAATTATTGAATATTTTAATCATTATCAAAAATCAATACAAAGTAATAGATTGATCAGTTGAGAACCAAAATAACAATTTGTTGTATGAATCAGAAGATAATCCTTTTTTTCAAATTTTAGTGATTTTAAACCTTAAAGAGAAGAAATAGAGTTATTTTTTTATATCCAATATACAGTATTGAAATCCAAAATACTAATAAAATCTCATTTATTTAAATCTGAATTTTCTGTTCAAGTTTACAAAGGAAAATTAATTAAATCTTTTCTGTGATTATTTTCATTTCTTATATTTTTTTCACTACTTTAATTGATAAGTGTCACTATAAATTTATCTATAATCAAAGTATGTCGTAATTAGCTGAAAATGATATTAGTTGGGTATACCTCAAATAGATCTAAAAATGTATTCTGAATCTTATTGTAAAATAAATAATTACATTTTTTACTAATTGTCAATATTAAAAAGTTTACATTATTGATTTTTTTTTAATACCTTTTTTCAATCTAAAAATCCAAACTGAAAATAATAGAATGATCGTAGTTAATAATCCAGATTTAGAACTTTCAAAAGTAACTAAATTTATAATTTTTTAATTTCCAAGATTAACTCAATAATCATCAATATGAAAACTGAGAGACAAAATAGTATTGTTTCCTTTTTGATAAAGCTAAATTGTTACATCAATACATTTCCTAGATTTTAGAAATAATTTATCAAAAAAATTTATAGGTTAATTATTAATTTTTTAAAACAAAACTATTGTTTATCAACTAACCTACCTTTCGCTATCAATTTAAGAAAGATATTTTGCAGCTTTGGAGTACTAATATTGATCATACAATCTTTAAATTTGTAGCGAAATACAAATTTTTCCAAAATTCTTGGGTTTTTTACTAATTTAAAAATCATTTTTAATTGATAGATCAACAAATATTACTACTTGACTAATCGATTTTTTAGAGACATTGGAACCATTTAACACTAATTTGGTGAAACACATTAACAATACACTTTGATCATAGAATTATCCTTGGTAGACTCTAATCCCTTAAATAGAAAATCAAAATATTAACTAACGTGATCGCAAAAAAGAAAGAATTTTCTGGGGATTCAAAAAAGATCTTTAAGTTAGAAAAGAAAAAACTGGGCACGGTGAATCAAAAGAGGAAATAAAATGAAGACTCTAAAAAACCATTGATTTTCTTATATTTTTTCACTTTTTGGTCTGTTTGAAACAAATTTTCTTTCAAACTACATTTATTATTTCAAGAAAGGTTTTTCTCAAAAGCAATTAATTCATTAGTTTACAAAACAATAAATTGACTCCTCTTTAAAATAATTCTTAACACATCAAGTTTTTCGAGAATCATTTTTTGTTATTTTTTTTTTTTTTTTTCACAGATCTAAACTTTAATAATCCTTTTTACAAGGTTGGGTATAATTCGAGATTGTTGATGAATTATGGAAAATGCGTCACCCTTTTAAACCAGCGTATTAAAACCCCAACAAAATTTACAAAAATAGAAATAATTGAAAAAGCATGCCAAATGTTGGTTGTGAACTTATTGAACGAATCAACACATAAAAGAATCATGAACTATAATCCCAAAGTGAAAGTTAAAGTCAGCGAAAGAATTCAAACGTACCCAAAAAAGGTTGAGGAGTCGATGGCCATCTTGCTGGTAATGTGCCAGGATTCAAATTCCAATCTGCGAATGATCGCCACAAACTGTGCCATTTCATTTGTGAATCGTACGTGTTATTTCAACAGCGATCTCTTCTGTCAAAGTTTCCTAAAAATTTTAACATTAGAGGGAATTGGAGATCGTTCGAAGCAATTGGCGTTAAGGCTTTTGCCAACAATTATTACTTACCTGTCTGAAAAGACACTATCAACTTTTGCAACCAAATTTTGGAACACTTTAAATCTGTCAATTTTAAAGAAGGTCACGTTAACACTCCTTAGTGGCATGCAGTCGGAAAGTTATCAAAAAGTTTTCAAATATTTTTCCGATTATTTGCCTTTAAATGTGCAACAGCAAATCTTTGAAAAGTTAGTCCAATTATTACAATCAAACGATCCTGAAATTATAAGAATTTCAGGATTAATCATTTTTTCCATTTGCAAAAAAGTTAGAACAGAACAAACGTTACCTCAAATTTTAACAATGATCTTCCAGGTGTCTTTACAATACAAAAGTGTTTATTACCATAATTGGCTCATTGGCTCATTAAAATGTTTAAATTTATTCATATCAAACTTTTATTTACATTCAGATTTTATCAGCCCCTTCATTAACCAAATTTGGGATTATTCTTGGTTTTTAGTAAGTAACAACAATTATAACGAAGTGAAGAAAATACAACCAATAATAAAATCATTAGCAATGGAAAATATTTTAACTTTAATTGAAAATTCAAATTCAATGACCTGTATTTTCGATAAATTCAATAATAGTCATTTTTTAAATGTTATTCTTTCGATATTATTTGCTGAAAATAATTCTAAAATTATAAAAATTGGTCACAGAGTAATTGCGATTTCCATATTTTGTTCATTATTAAAGCATATCCCTTTAAAAATTATAAATATCTTTTTCAATAATACAACACAAGATCATTCAAATAAAAATAATAATCAAAATAATTCAAATAAAAAGAATAATTCAAAGAATAACTCAAAGAATGATAATGGTAATAATAATTTTAATAATAATAATAATAACTCAAAGAATGATGAATATTCCAATAATAATAGTAATGATAATAATAATTTTAATAAGAATAGCATTGTTTTAAATTTTGAAAATAAAAAAAATCCAGAATTCCATCAAAATAAAGAACATTCAGAAAAAGAAAATAAAATCAAAAAAGAAGATAATTCCAAGAAACTAGAAATTGATATTTTAAAGAACAAACAAAAGACAAACCAAACCAAAACAGAAGATGATGACAAGGAAATCGAATTTGATAATATAAAGAACAAGCAAAAGGAAATCAAAATCAAAACAGAAATCCACGACAAAAAACTAGAATTTGAAATTCTCAAAAAGAAACAGTTACAAGACAGTCCAAATTCAGAAGGCAAAATACAATTAAAAATAGACTTATTAATAAAATTAATAAAAAATGAAGATCCACAAATACAAAAAAAAACAATTCAATTTTTAGGATTATTATTAAAAAAAATTGTTCAATTCAAGCCGAATAAATATTCCATTGAAAAATATTTAATAATATTTGAAGGTTTATTAACTAATACCACAATATCTTCTTATGTTTTCCAAGCACTAAAAAAATTAATTTTCCCAGCATTAATTTTTCCAAAATATGAATTACTTTTTCAAAGAATAATGTTAAAAAGTATTAATATTTTAATTAACAATTATAATAGTTTTTCCAAAGTATTAATTATTTCATTAATTAGAACAATTTTCCATTATTTATATTATTATATAATTAACAACAGCAATAATATTATCATCACAAATAATAACAAAAAGTCTGGAGTCTATAAAAATCAATTTATTTCAAAAATTATTAAAAAAATCTATGAGATATTAATTAATAATAAAGATATTGATATCCGAAAAATAATTTGTCAAAAAATAACAAAAATAATAAATTTAATATCCATTAATGAATTTCGAATATTGATTAACGAATTATTATTTAAAAAATTATTGGGATTTGAAACGCCATTAAATACAATCGATAAACAAAACGATATTTTGAATATTACGATCAATTTATTATTTGAAATTTATTGCAATTATAAAGATTTTTCAAGGGAGAGATTAAAATTTATTTCATATGAAATAATACCCTTAATTATTACCCAATTAGAATTTGAATTGTGCTTATTAAATAATGAAATTCATTATCAAATATTAAATATATTATATATAATTTATAAAGAATTTCCAAAAATAAAAATTTCCGAGGGTGGCTGTAAAATTTATTATTTGGAAATAATTATTTCACATTTAATAAAATTATTATGTATTTTTAAAGAACTTGATTTAAAAGATGTTGAAAAAGATTCAATTGAAAGTATTTTATCTCAAAATACTAGTCATGAAGAAATAAAAAAAAAAAAAATATTAATTCAAACTTTTGTAAAAGATTTTCAATCATTATTAACTAATAAAAAAAAAACAAAAGAAAATTATTTCCAAAAAAAAAAGGGTAAAAAAAAAAATAACATAAATAGATTATTGCCTGAAACGGGGGACCTTTGGTTAAAACCCGAAAAGATGACAATTTATAAAAACTGTCATTTATATTTAGATTTAGTATATTATTTATCAAATATTAAAAAAATTGAAATTGAATCAATTCTCAATAAACAAAATTATTCATCTCAAAAGCATACTAAAAACTTCAGAGGGGGTGGTAGTCGTTGTGGTAGTACCAACAACCATCTTTATAATCAAATGAGGTACACATATAAATATAAATATGAACTAAAAAGGGAAATTGAAACATCTTCTTTTCAAAAATTAATTATTAGCGATTTAAAATTATTAAGTATAATTATTAAAAGATTGGGCTTGTCGGTTATTTGGTATTGGAATGATTTGATTGAATTGATGATTTATTTTATAGAAATAGAACCTATAACCAGTTCAAAGGTGATTTCGAATATGTTCTGTTCAATTTTAAACAATCTAACCTTTAGTGAAAGAAACTCTAAATTTATACAATCATTCCTTAAAAATTCAAATGTAGTTATTCAAAAATTGATATTAAAAGGTAGACGCTCGATAAATATTAATATTAAATCTGAAATCGTTAATTCAATCTCTAAATTTATACATTGTACGAATAATTTGAACGATGGGTTTTTTTTATTAAACAATTCCTTAAAGTATTTAAATCCTATGTTTAGTAACAGTAACAACAATATAAACAACAACAATAATACTAATCAAATTATAGATACCCAGAATAGTAACAATTCTTTATTATTATTACCAATATGTAGACTAATTTATCGATTATTTAAAAAGCAATACAAATCATTAAAATTGAAAGAAATTATAATTTTGTGCAATAATATAATACAAATCAAAAACAATGAAAATTTAATTAATAAATGTTTAAAATTATTATTAGAAATTTTATTTACAACAAACTATTTAGTCATTAAAAAAATAAATAAATTTCAATCCGATTTATTATATTTATTAATGAAAAATAATGAAACAAACCAATTTTTGCAAAATTTGAATTTAATTTTAAAAATTAATAAAAATAATACTTTAAAAAATGAAATAATTTTATTTGTTGAAAAAGTTTTTATCTCAAATGACATTATCATTCAAAAAAATGAAAATCAAAAAATAAACTTTTTTATTGGCAATTATAATAATGATAAAATCATCGATTTAATTGAACAAATTATCAAAATTAAAAAATTAAACCATTATTATAAATTTTCAATTTTATTTCAATCTTTAAATTTTGCAATATTAAATGAAAAGGAAATTAATAATTTATTTGTTATTCTATTCAATTTAATTTCAGATCTCATTAATTTATTGGAAACAAATATATTAAAAAATGATTATTTTGCTTATAATTCATTTCTTGAAAATATTTTGAATGCCATTAATAATTTACAAATAAACAAATTCTTAAAATTAGAATATATCAAAAATATAATTTTTGAGAAATTATATATTTTTTTAAAAAAGAAAATTAAGTTGAAATTAATTCACAAAAAGAAAATACAGATCATCAATTCAATTTTAAAATTATTATTAAAATTTTCAAATTTTTTCAAAATACAAGAATTAAATTTTTGGTTAAGTATTTTGGATCATTCTTTTTTAAATGTAATTCAAGATCCAGTTTTTTATAATTTGATGAATGCTTTTACTAATGATGACCTAGAGAAGGAGAATAACAAAAATAAATTAAACAATAAGAACAATAATGATAATGATCTTGATATTAATAATAATAATGTTCTTGATGATGATGATAATAATAAAAAAATGAATTCAAATAATAATAATAATAAACAAAATAATAATAAGTGTTATCTAATTTTATTTGAAAATAAACAATTTATAAATTTATTTTTTAAAAATTATTCAATAAAATATCAAATTTTTTTAAAAAAATCAATTGAAAAAATTCCAAATCTTATTAGTAAAATACTTGTAGCTTGTATAATTGATTATTTAAAAATTAATACAATAAATTATTTAATTTCAAAAAAAATAATAAATATTTTAATTTTATTACCTCAAATCGAAGAAAACAAACTTCAAAAAATCTTAATAAAAATCCCATTTAAATCTTTAAAATCTAAAAATGGTTTTTTAAAATTAAAAGAAAAGAATGTATTAAATCTTAATGATGAAAATAACTCTATTGATAAAATTTTAGATAATTTAATTAATTTAGATTTTCTGAAAAATGAAAAATTTACAAAAAATAATTTATTAAATTTATCTTTGAATTTTAAAAAAATAATGATCTTTTTAAAAAAGAAAAATAATAAAATAATAATAAATGATAAATTATTAATTAAAATTTTTTTCATCAAAATATATTTTATAATAAATAATAATTTCAATAAAATTTTTAAAATTCCAAATTTTTTATTAAATATAATGAAGTTAACTAATTATTTAATTCCATATTTTACAAACTCTATTAATTTTTTTAAATTGTTTAATAATTTTCTAAATATAATTTTTAATAATTTTTTAAACCATAAAAATGGAAACCGAAGTAATGACCACTTAAATTTTCAAAAAATTTCAAATAATGAATATAATGAAGAAGATGAAGAGAATGAAAAGGATGAAAATAGAAAAATATTTCTAATTAATAATTTATTTAAATATTTGATCCAATTAAATCATTTTAAATTAAAAAAATTTAATATCAAAGAAAAAAAAATTTTAAAAAAATTAATCCAAAATATTTTAAAAAATAATTTTAATTTAATAATCAAAATTCCTTTATTGGAAAATTTCTTTCTTGAAAATAATAAAACCTTAACAGTTGGTGATTTTTATGAACCAAAAAAGGTATTTACAACTCTTTTATTGATAATTAATTCTTTAGGGTTTAAAAACATTAATGAATTCAACATATTTTGGACTAATTCGTTAAATGCCTTTTTCTCAAAGGTTGAAAAGAATTTCCAACGAATAATAGGATATTGGGAATTAAAACCTATTTTATTAAAATGCTTAACTTCATTGCAATTATTAATCTTGAAAAGGGAAATTGGTAACCCAAATAGCTGTTGGAATTATATTGAAAACAATAATAATATAAATAATTCTTTAATAGATAATATTCCAAAATTTATTTCCATCAAAAATTTTTTTGAAAATATATTAAATTTTTCTTTAAAAAAATATCTAATTTTAGATTATCAATTTGATGAATCAATTAAATTAAGAAGTTTAAATAATTTAGATAATTTCAATAAATTAATTAGCAAAAATAATTATAATGATCACGATAATCTTGATCTTAATGATAATGTTGATGTCGATGTTGATAACAATGATGATGATGATGTTGATATTGATATTAACGATAATGTTGTTGATGTTAATATTATTGATAATGCTATTGATAATGACAATGATAGTGATGTTAATGATAATTTCAATATTGATATTAATGATAAAGCGAATGGTGATATAATCACAATTGGTGCTGTTATAAAAAATAATTCCGGAAATGCTAACAAAAACAATGATTTAAAATATTATTTTTATAATTATTATTATTCGTTTAATTTAAATTCTTTTTTAAATATCCAAAATTTGAATAAAAGCCAAAATAGCCAAAATAATAGCAAATTAAAAATATTCCATGATTTAACTTTTTTAGAAAAATTAAGAAAATCTTTATTAAATTATTATTTAGAAACTATTAATGCTAATTCGATACAACTATATTTAGAAATTTTGCATTCAATCACTATGCTAAGTGATTCTTTCACTAAAAGGGAATTAAACATTATTTATCCGATTTTTGAAAAGAGTTATTGGGAAGATTCCATAAAATATGATAGTATTATAATTAAACAATATTCCATTTTTGGTTTGTGTAAATGTATATCATATTTGGACTTAATTGAAAAGGGTAAACAAATAATCAAGGAAATCAAAAAAAATTTGGAAAGTAACCCAAATAATAATTCTCTAATAATGTCTTGCTTAAATGGGGTTATGATTTTATTAAAAAATAAAAAATTTTTATATATTATCCAATCAATAATTAATTTTTTGTTGAAATTTTTAATGAAATTAATTAATTATGATAATTTTCTTTTTCAAGATCAAATTCAAATTTTCCAATTAAGCTTTTTATTAATTGAAAAATATTATTTTTATTATTTGAATAATGATGATGGTGACGATGATGATGATATACATAATAATAATAAAGAAAATAATTTTAATAAAGAGCAAGACATAATAATTAAAGATTTTTTAAAATTATTGATTAATAAATGTTTTGAATTTAGCGAAGATATAAATTTGAATTTTTTAATTTTAATTTGTAAAGAGTTCGAAAATTTATTATTATTAAATATTTTGAATTCCAGCAATTTATTAGCAATTTTAAAATTAATTAGTTTTAGCTATTTTAATTTAAATTCAAATCAGATATTAAAATTATCATCTTTCCTAATTTCAATATTATACACTGAAACCAAAAAGGGTGGGATGAACAGCAATTTAATAAAAACACAAATTTTAACCTTTTTTTTTAATTATTTAATTAGTAAACCCTTCCTATTGACAGTATTTTTTTCCAAAATTTTTCCAACAATTATTCAAGATAATTTTAAAAAAAAAATTGGTATTAATATGATTATTAAAGAAATTATTTCAATAAAATGCCACAATCCAATTTTGCTATCTAAAATTTTGTTCAGATTATATCACAATAAAAATAATTTCCCTCTTAATTATAATAATAACAATTTAAATATTCCATTTAATAAAACTAAAATTTCCAAAAATATTTATAAATCAATAAAATTATTAAATAATCAGCAAAATTCCAATGAAAATGAAACGAAAATATATTTATTTAAATTTATAACCTTTTTAATTACAATAATAAACGAACAATCCAATTATAAATATATTTTTAAAGAAAATTGGTCCAATTTTGATAATACATTAAATTTTGACAAAATATTCAAATTATATGTTGAAATTGTGAATAAATTTTGCATTATCGAAACAAATTCTTTGAAATTAAAATGGAAATTAATTAAAATTATTCAAAAAGATTTGACAAAAATATTAGATTTGAAAATTAATAATGATGGAACACAAATTAAAAAAT
This sequence comes from Anaeramoeba flamelloides, assembly GCA_027625915.1. Taxonomy (NCBI): domain Eukaryota; family Anaeramoebidae; genus Anaeramoeba; species Anaeramoeba flamelloides. The sequence continues at coordinate 7,913,260 of JANTQA010000026.1, forward strand.
TGCAAGATTTATTGAATAAAGAAATTATACAGGTAGCAAAACTTATTGAAAGTTCAAAAAATCAAAAAATTCAATTACAAAATAAAATACAATTAACAAGACGATCTATTATTAAAAAAAAAATGAAATTATCAAATTTAAAGGAATTCCACTTAAAAGAAATAAATTTCAAATTAAAAAAATTAAAAATTGACAAAAAATTACTAAAAACAAAAAAAAAATCAATTAAATCTGAAAAGGGAGAAATAATGAAAAAAAGGTCAAAAATCCAAAGTCTTAAAGTTGAATTGCAATTAAAGGTTAAACATTTGAAAAAGAAATCCAGAATTAATAATTTAAAAGAGGTTGGTAAGAATAGCGTAAATACCACTGTAAATAGTAATATTAATAATAACAATACCCATACAATTAATCGAAGAATAAACTCACAAAATAATGAAAAATTAGAAGAATTAAAAATAGAATTAAAGAATAAAGAACAAAATGAACAAAATTTAAAAATAAAATTAAACAAAATAAAAAATCAAAAAAAAATGATTTTAAAAACAAAAAAAAGTTTAAAACAACAAAAAAATAAATTGAAAAGGGAAAGAAAAAATTTAATAAATAATCGAAAATTATTATCTCAAAAAAGATCTTCAATACTTGAATTAGTAAATAAAAAATAGAAATGAAAATTAATATCATATTATTTAATATTAATACAAATAAAAAACAAACAAAAAAAAAATCGCAAGTTTTATACAAATCATATTTGAAATTTTTATCAAAAAAAAAAAAAAAATTATTAAATTCTTGATTGATAAATTTTGTTCGTTAATACATTGTATAAAATTAAAAGAAAAAACAAATGATTAATCCAATATAAATTGATAGTTTTTCTTCAAATATAAATATTCAATTATTTATTGGATTAATATATATATATATATATATATTTGTGGGACTGAAACTCGACCTGGATTCCATCATTTTATGAAAATTTTTTAAAACAAAACTTATTTATCACTAATTTAAATATATAATAATGTTAGTTAATAGTAATTGTGATGCCATTGTATTATTAAAAAAAAATAGTTTAATGTATCATTTCAAAAAAATCCTCCAAATTATATCATTTTTAAAAACTTTTAAAAAAATAAATTTTTTGAAAAATTTTATATTTAGAAAACAAATTACTTTTATTTAAAAATAAAAAACACTTGATAATAGAATAATTTCTAATGAAGTGATTTTTGTTTTTATTTTTATTTTTTTATATCAAATTAATTGTTAAAAAATTTTTTTTAACAATATCATTTCGATTTTAATGATTTTTGGAAAAAAATAATAAGAAGAAAGAAAAGAAAGTTTAAACTAATACTGTTACAAAAGGGTGTTATGGAAAATACTTATAATATTCAAATCGTTGAATTATATATATATATATATATATATATATATTATTTGCAGTTGTGTTAAATTATACGTTCAAAAAAGTGTTTTCAAAGTTATGGTAATATTAGGATCAAGAACATACTATATTAATTATTGTGTTTATAAATAGGTTTTTGGATTAGTTAAAATATTTTTCATTTGCTCTGTTCAAGATTTTTTATCAATGCAAGAAATTATTAATGTTAGAAACCTAATTATTTTTAAAAACAAAGTTCTTTTGATTCAAGAAAAAAATAGAAAAAAGATGACAAATTATAATTTTTATAAAGATGAAAAACAGTACAATAGGAGTTAAGCAACACATTCCCAAATTCTATCTTTTAAACACTAACAATAAGTTGATATTTTTAAAATATAAAAAAAAAGAAAAAAAATATACTGAAGAATAAAAATGTTTGAATACATAGGGTGTTGGTTTGATTTTGATTTTGATTGGTAAGCTAAATTGAATTAATTGATAAATTTTTCAAAAAAAATTTCTTGGAAAAGATCCTTCCAGAAATGGGTGTGTAAGTGAAAAAAAATATTTTTATATTATTTTTGAAAAAGTATCAATTGTAACCTAAATTTATGTATACTTTTATCTTGAAAAGGGATATTTCTATAAAATCATTTATATTATGATAACTTATCGGAAGAGTCATCTAAATTATTTTAATAGTTGAAAGAAGAAAATCGTGTTAAAATGTAAAAATAAAAACCGTTTATAAGGTGTTATTAATTAATCAGATGGTAAATCATAATAATAATAATAAAAAAAAAAAAATAAAAATGTTATTAATTAATTAGCAAAATATGAAAAATATTGCTTCCTAAATTTTCTATAAATTAGTTCTGTAATTTTGGTAATTATGAATGTTCATGAGGTGGCTCAAAACTGGAACTAAAAATAACTTTATCCAAACTAAAATAGTATTTATGTGGCTTAAATCAAGTTTTGTAAAGATTTAAAATTGGGTGGATTCTAAAATATGTACTTTTTTTCAATAAAAAAGGATTGATGATGTAAATGGATTCATATAGTGTTGTAAAAGTTATGAATTAACCATAAAAAAGCTGGAAAGTGGAAGCTCAAATAACCTAATATTTTAATTTTTAGATTGTTGAAAAAGAAGATTTAGAAGAATTGTTGAGCAAAAGGAATCAACAAAAAAAAAAAAAAAAAAAAAACTAAATGAAGACCATGCATTTATCATTATGACTCAATATGCATTAACGTAAAAAAAAAATAGAATAAAAATGAATTTGAAGCCCGTAGTTAAACCATTTTCTCTCAATTTCAACAGCTCTAAACTTTATTCTTTTCTATTTTTAATTGTTTTTGTTTTTTTCTTTCTTTCTTTATTTATTTATTATTTTTTTTTTGTACATAAACTTTGTTGTAATTTCATTTTATAAAACTGAATTAAGTTTAAAATAATTGCGGGGGCTGAGTTTATTAACTCTTTGGGTTAGAAGTTACGAATTTAGTCACTTCAATATATATATATATAGCTATATATTTCGGCTGATAAAGTGTTGACTACCATCAAAACCGTAAAAACTATGAATCAAAGATTTAATAACTACAGTCCAGAAGAAATTGATATTTTATTTTATTTTCAATAATTTATTAAATTTATTGAGATCTAAAAGATTAGGTAATATACTTATTCCAATTATTCATAATTTAATTAAGAAAGGTAATATTAGTAAAAAAAAAAAAAATTGATTAAATTTTTATCATTTTTTGTTATTATAATTATTAATTTGAATTTATTTTGATTGTTTGAAAATTTTATAAATTTAGAGAAATAATAATAAAATCTATTGATAATTTTTATTCATGTCCTTATTACTAACTCCATTGAAATAATTATGAATCTGTGATAAGTTATTGATTATAAATAATCAAATTATAATTATTTCTTAGATTATGAGATAAATTTTCTAGTTTTTTTTAAAAAAATTAAGATTATTTTTAATTTAATTGTTTGATTGTTTTTTCATTTTTTTTTTTTTTAAAAAAATTCAAAAAATTATATTCTAAAAGTTTGTTAAATAAAGAAATATATATTTTTTTCGTGTCAAAAATAAATATTATGATTTTTTTGGAATTCGATAGATTTTTTTCAACTCAATTATTTCCAAAATTTTGTGGATTTATATGTAAAGTAAACTAAATTTCATAATAAATGACCCACCTTACATTTGAATAATGAATTGCTTTTGTATCGTTTTGAAGTTTTTCCTCTCACAATGAAAAGTTTGCAAATAAATCATTTTTTCTCTTTTTTATTTTTTCAAAAGTGTTTTGTTAAAATGGAAAATGAAAATGAAAAATTTGAAAGAAGTAACAGATGAATTAATGCAAATTTTGGTTTCAAACATGAAAAAGAGGGATTATATTTAGTTATTAAAATGGAAGGAGAATCGATAAATGGGTTTTTTTACTTATTTAAATTGTCTATTTTTCATGTAATGTTCCATTCAAAATAAATGACCCAATTTTTTTTAACAGTTTTTTTTATTTTTCTTTCTTTTATTTTTATACAAAAAATAAATATCTCTTGAGTATATTATTGATTATTAAAATCGAAATTTTTATATTATAATGGATAACTTCAATTATTAAAAATATTTTTATTTAAAATTTGATTTTTTATGGGCCAATTATTATGAAAGATAGTTTATGTTTTTGTTAAAATTCCTTTTTATTTGATAAGATTTCTTACATATTCAAAGAATATAATTCTGTTTTAAAATATTTTGAAGAGATGTTGAATTTTAAACTTTTGAAAAAAGAGAAAAGGGATCAAAACTTTTTAAAAAGGATATTTTCGTTTCTGAAAATTGCCATTAAAAGTAATTTTGGAATTATAATAATAGGATTTTTACTTCATTTTTCAAGTTCAGTATTTTGTAAATTATTTTCAATTTGCTATGAAGTTTAATCGAATCTAAAAGATTACATACCTAATTAAAAGTTACTATCTCTGAAATTTGAATATAATTATCTTGTGTCGGGCTTAGTGACTTGTTATTTTGGTACTTACCTGATGGATGATCAACTTTATATTAATTTTAATAGTGATTTCAAGTAGTTAAACCATTTTTGGCAATTTTGTTTTTTTTCTCCAAATATAAATTGAAGGGTGTAAGAAAATATATTGGAAGTTAAGTTATTAAAAAAATGTGGTTTATTTTATTTTCAAATGAAAATTTTGTTTAGTCTGGGTTTTATTTTGATCTTGGAAAAAATTAATTTTTTTTCTTCAGTTGTAATTGAGTTAATAGTTAATTAAATATTTCAATTGAAAACCCAAAAAGTAAAATTCTTTATATATTATTTTCCAGTTTAATTAATCTAAGATTCTTCGATGTAGATTTCAGATTAAAAAAATAAATTACCAAAAATTGTTTAACTACTTGAAATCACTATTAAAATTAATATAAAGTTGATCATCCATCAGGTAAGTACCAAAATAACAAGTCACTAAGCCCGACGCAAGATAATTATATTCAAATTTCAGAGATAGTAACTTTTAATTAGACATGTAATCTTTAAGATTAGAGTAAAGTTCATAGCAAATTGAAAATAATTTTCAAAATATAAAAATTGAAAAATAAAGTAAAAACCTTATTATTATAATTCCAAAATTACTTTTAATGACAATAATTTTCAGAAATGAATTATCCTTTTTGTAAGTTTTGATACATTTTTCTTACATTTTTGAATAGTTCAAAATCCAACATATTTCTGATTATTTAAAAAAAAAATATTTTCTTTGAAAGAATGAAGAAATCTTATTGTATGTAAAAGAAGTGTACTAAAAATAAACTATAAAATAAATCACTTTTTTCTGAATTAACTCAGAATAATTTATACTTGTTTTCTAAAAAATTACAATAATTATTTTAAACTTGATAAAAAAATATAATATTTTGATTAGAATAAAAGTTCAGATCAATTTTTTCTTTTTTTTTTAAATTAAAATTCTGAGAAAAAAAAACAAACAATCAAATTAAAAATTATATCATAATACTTTTTTAAAACCTGGAAAATTCAACTTATAATATAAAGAAATAATTTTTAATTTGATTATTAATAATAAAGAATTTATAACTCAATCTTATATTTTTTCAGTGGATTATTGACAGTACAGAGATAAATTTATCAATATACTATATTATTATTTTTACATTTTTTAAAGATTTCCAAACAAATAAAATGAAAACAAATTCATAAATCTAAAATAAAAAAATCAATCATACATCACCAAAGAATTTATTTAAATAATAATAGTTCCTGTTTATACTATTAATATTTGAAAAAGAAATATTATTTAATCTTTTATATTTCAAGAAATTTGATAAATATTTGTGAATAAAGTATAAGGTTAATTTTTTTAAATCTTCAAGGATTCAATATTTGATTTATTATTCTTGTATTGTTAAAATAGATTAAATGTCCAAAGTTTTTTGTTCATACAGACTCCTCAGGAATTACTAAAAGTGAGATTTCTTCAAATTAAAAATTTATGCAAAATTTTCTTCGAATTTTATCCAAAAACCAAACAAAAAAGGATCTCAAATCTTTTTGATAGAAAATTAATTGGGAAAAAATGAATTCTGTTAAAAATGATAACTTATTTCTCTAAAGTTGATAAAAGTGTTTGGTTTCGGGTTTAATTGTATTGTTGTCTTAAATAATTACTCTATTACCTTTGGTAAAACAAATAAATATGTTTTACTAGTCCCCTAAACCTTAACTTTTGTTTTTTAATAGCCGAAAAAATTCCTTCATTTTATTTTTCGTTAAAGCCCCGAACTTGAATAGATACAGGATAAAAGTTCAAGTTCATTTTCAAAATATTTTTTTCATATGAATTGAGTTTGTCAAGAAATAGGTGGTAATTTGTGCTCTCATTTTATTTGTTGTAACTTTTTTATTAGATCTCTTTTTGGGTATTCTTTGGTAAGAACCAAAATCTTAAAACAAAAGTTGGACTCAACATCTGAAAAAAGATAATCTTCTAAAAATATATCAAATTTCAATAGCAAATACCTATTGCCCTTAGAGAATCTATTTTTTTATTTCTTAAGTGATCTCTTGATAACAAACATAGAGTATTTCAAAATTTGTGAATAGGACCTGTACATTTTGATATTTCATTTTTTTTTTTCCTTATCAAAACTTTTCAAAAGATAGGCCTTAATGTCAAGCACTTCAAGCGAGGATTATCAAGAAAACAGTTCTTCAAATGAAGAAATGTCGAATAATTCTTCTGAGGGTGAAGAAAAACTTTCCAAAAGAGAAGAAAGAAGTTTAAAACAACGAAAAATGAAGAGAACCAAACAAAAGGTACTCTTCTTACCTTCAAGAGGAATTACAACAAGGCAAAGACACTTGATGAAAGATTTAATTTCCTTAATACCACATTACAAAAAGGATTCCAAGTTAAAAGCAAAAAATAAATTAAAGATGATAAACGAGATCTGTCAGATCAATTCTTGCAACAACTGTTTATTTTTTGAATCAAGGAAAAATAATGAACTTTACTTATGGGCTGCTAAAGTACCAAGAGGCCCTTCAATTAGGTTTCATGTTTTAAATAGTATGTATCTTTTTCGATCACTTTCTTTCTTCATTAATTTTTTTTTTCTTTTTTTTATTTATTTAAAGCTCAAAAAAATTACGTAACAATTTTTATTTTTTTTTTTTGATTTCAATTTGTTCCAGAATATTTTTGAATGCTTTTACTTCTTAAAATCCAAAATTATGGTTTTCTCATCTTTAACCAATACTGTTTTACTAACCTCTCTTTTCTAACCTAACTTGACATAAAACAGTTCACACGATGAGTGAATTAAATATGATTGGAAATTGTTTGAATGGATCAAGACCAATTTTAACTTTTGATAAGGCCTTTGATTCGCAACCACACTACAAACTCGCCAAGGAATTGTTTTGTCAAATTTTTGCAACACCTAAAAGACACCCGTGTTCGAAGCCCTTTGTTGATCACACTCTCAGCTTTACATTAATTAATGATAAAATATGGTTTCGAAATTACCAAATCATTTGGAAAGATCCTAAAGTTAAAGACAGCGAAACACGCTTGGTGGAAATTGGCCCAAGGTTTGTCTTAAAAATGGTTCGAATTATGGCAGGCAGCTTTAGTGGGGTTACCATTTATAAAGACGGCGCTTGGGTTTCTCCAAACGAAAAAAGAATCCAATTGAAAAAAGAAAAACAACAAAAATACCAAAAGAAATTATTAGAAAGACAAAAGCAAAGAAAGAGAAAAACCAAAAACATCCTTCCTAAAAATGAATTACAAGATGTGTTTAAAGATTAATCTGAACTTTTTTTTTTTTTTTTTTCAAAAGTAATTAAAATGGTGTAAATGTCTTTTGAATTTATTCGAGAGATAATTGATTTTTTTTATATACTTTTATAAATAAAAAGATTGATAATTTAATTTTATTTTTTTATTTTTTAATTTGCCCTGAGAGTGGAAATCGAAACATATTTTTCGTTCAAATTATTGTGATCTTTTGGTAAAATTCATTCTTTGAAAAAATTTTCGGATCCATTCTCGAAAAAGTAATACTCAAGATACCTTTTCAAAGTACTTTATTTGTAAAAAGAATTATCGGGGTATTAGGTAATATAATAAAGGTGGTGCTAATAAGTTTTATTTTTTTTTTTTTAATTAACATTAATTTTAATCTAGACAATTGAAAAAAATCCACGAAATGAAAAAAATCCCTTACACGATTTTAAAATGTGAATATGAAAAAAACCTATTTTGTAATTAATTTTATTTTCAATCAAATCCTTTTTTTATAAATACTGATAATTTCTAATAAATATCTGAAAATTTTTACTTCATTTTCCATTTTCAATTTTTTTTACACAAGCTTTGAAGAAAGAATTTTATTAGTTCAAATGTTAAAAAACTTTTTTAAATTGGTTCTGTTTCAAACGTTTCTTTCTCTTAAGTTGTTTTAAAAGTTGAGATATGAGATTATAAAATGGGAAATTGAACTAAAAATTTTATTAAATATATTTGAATTTATCAGTAACCAATTTTTTTATTAACCTAGTAATAAACCTACCTAAAGTTTTTTAAAGAAGGGTGTCTCAAGAATACTCGTTTAATTGAATGATATCATAAAAAGAATTAACAAATTTGAAAAACAATCGATTTTTATGGAGTTGTGCTAGAGTTTGTGAAATGATAATTCTGATTCTTGTTTTTTGATTAATTGGATTGCCCTTTGAACAAGTGTAATTTAAATAGCCATTATTCTATTAAGTGGATGAGTTATGATTTTTGGGGTTTATTTCTTAAAAAATGAATTCGAGTAAAAATAAAAGAAATTACAAAACAAATTTTTTTAATATACTAATTTAAAATCGCCTAAGGGATTTTTTTCACTTCTATTATTATATTAATTATTTAAAATGAAAAAACTTATCAATAAAAATGAGAAAATTATAAAAATTTGGCTATAAATTGCATGAATAATTTAAAATTTACTCGAAATATCAAAGAATTTGCCTTCAAAATTGGTTTTCTATTAGGATATGCTATTAGGTAGTGTATTGGAATTTTACATCATGATAAGAAGGAAAAAACGTAAGGATTGTGTTTTGAAACACGGATTATAGTCGTTTGGAACACATTGTTTTGATCAATGTAAACACATTAATGGTTGATCACATACGATTTTTTTTTGGTAATGTGGATGTTTCTTTGGTTGCTCACTTCATTAAAAATTAGTTGAAAAAATAGTTATATGATGAATTATATTCTTCTTTTACTAGGCTCTTTTCACAAGCAGAGTTGTTATGGGTATTATGGTTTTAAATTTTCAAATCCTATTCATTCTTAATTTTTTTTTTTTGGTTCGTTTGTTTGATTTTAATTTTTCAAAAAAAGTTGATTGTCCGTAGTTCGTCAATTAACATTAAGAAGTATGTACTTTTTACCATTTTGAAATTTTTTAATTGTGTAAACATTACTGAAAAAATATTTTTTGAGTGCAACCAGATATTGAAAATTTGAAATCAATACACCATTTGATGCTCTGTTTGTGAAAATAAAAAGAACTAGAGTGATTCGGAGTTAAACCTTTCATTTTTCGAGTTTTTGAACATTTTTTTTTGATTAAATTTTGGGTTTTTTAGTAAATTGGGTTTTCGATCTAGGTATGTTTTTATATGAATGGGATTGATAAATAGTAAATAAAAAAAAATACCTGAAAAGGTGTCTTTGAAACAAATATTTTCTTTTAAATGACCAAAAATAAAAGATCAACGTTCCAAATACATTTGTTGAAATTAATAAACAAAAAAACAATATAGGTCTATTTTCGAAGATTTTTTTTCTTTCTCTTTTTAATTTGTATGATCTAAACAATTTGTAAGCTTGAGTTTCTCGCTGCACAACTATTTATTATTGATGTACAAAATATTATTACAAAATTCTGCTTTCAAAATTCTTTTTTCAAATATTTATATGAAAAAAAACTAAAATAAAGAATACTATTTCAAAAATTAAAATATAGGGGTTGAATTCTTGGAATCAAAAAATAGTTACAAAAGATTCAACCCAAAATTAAAGAAAATTTTTTAAAAAAACATTGAAATCAGATTCAGAATTATTTTGAGTTCTCATTTTAATAGAAAATAATTAATTATAAAATCGATGTAATAAGTCCAATAAATTATTATTTATGAAGATAAATTTAATAAATATCCTATTTTTAGGAACTTAATCAAGAATTAAATATGTTGTATGAAAATAGGATTTTTTATTTTATTTTTTATTTTCTTTAGAAATAAAAAGTAATTTGTTTTTCAATGTTTTTATAGAAAAAAGTACTTCGATGTAGAATTTTAAATAATACCAAATAATGAAGATGTAATTATCATATGTTACACATTTGAGCTAGAAATAATTGTTTTTTATTTAATTATTTTTATTTTTATTGATGTTTTCATTTTTTTGATTAATATTTTTTAATTGGTATCATGAATTTATGATACTATGTTTATATTTCACTTATGTATTTATTATAATATTGATATAGTTGATTTGAAAGGAGATTTTGTTTGTTATGTTTCACAAAGATTGTGGCTCGAAAAATTTGGTGATTGATTTAACTCCCTTAAATTGATAATAAAAATTATTATAAAAAAAGAAGAAAAATACCATTAAATAGATAATTAAATATATTTTTTCAGGCTAATTTTGAACATTTAGCTTCGCTAGCTCAGTCGGCAGAGCGTCAGGCTTTTAACCTGAATGTCGCGGGTTCGAGCCCCGCGCGGAGCTTTTTTTTTACATTTTTTTTGACTCTCTTTTAACTTTTTATTATCTTCAAGTGTTGTCCTTTCGAATGAGCTAAAAAACTTTCTTACAAACTTTCTTTTTTGTGAAGAAACAGTCGATAAAAAAAATTATTTACAACATTTTAACATAAAAATTTTTCGAATTTTTTTGCACTAATAAAAATAAAAAATCGACTTTTAATTCTAAAAATTAATCTTTGTAACTTGATTTTTATAAGTAGAATATTATTTATTTTTGAAAATTTTTTTTTGGATTTAATTTATGATTAAATTTCAAAAAAAAAAATCAAAAAAAAATCAACAAGAATTTAACTTCAATTTTCTATTTCCAAGCGACTGTTTTTGTTTTAATAAAAAAAACTATTTGGTTCTTCAGGAATCAAAATCATTTTAATTGATATTTATTAAATAAATCAATTAAGAAATTTCCAAATTTCAAGCTCGATCAGTATTACTTTTCTGACGATACTAATGTTTATTCACTTTACATGAGTCTGAGTCAAGAGATCTTGTAAAAGGTACAAGTAATTTGGCTTGAAGTTGTTTCTTACTCAAGGAGTAACTTACCACTACGGATATATCATATCTTTGCACTTTTTTAGTTGATAAAATTGAAAAATTACGAACAAAATTCATTGCTATCCACACGTTTCAAAGAATTTACTAAACAAAAACAAAAAATCCACAGGATCTCATTGGTAAAAATTCCAATACACAAAAAATAGAAATTAAAGCTGGATTCTTCATGGCAAAAAATACAAGTACACAAAAAAGTTTCTAAGCTTTTAAATTGCAAAAATTAAAAAAAAAATAAAAAAACTAATAAAGGATCCAAAAGTTCAAAAAATACAATCATTCAAAAGAACTTAATTTCTATTGATCTCAATCAAAAAACCCAAACAATAACATTAGTAGTTCGTGGATCTAATTGGTAAAAAATTCAAATACCTAAAAAAGTCTCAAAATATTTGATTTTGAATATTATCAACCGAAAAGACTCCATAACTTTATTAGCTCGAGGGGAAAATAAAAGTATATGGAAATCTTTAAAAAAAATTCTAAATAAACATTTAGGAATTAGAAGAGTGCTGTGGAGTGCCCCCAAGTTTCATAAAGCGCCGTCAAGTGCCTACGTTTTCCAGAATTCAAGAGAATAGAGAAAAATCAAAGATTTTATTCAATTCTTGAAAATTCTGGAAAACCCTAACAACAATTTTTTTAATTTTAGTAATTAATCGAAAATTTCAAAAATTTTCTTTTTATTTCTCAAATTAATAAAAAAAAAAAACTAACAGTAAACAGAAGATATTCAAAAATCCTCCCTTAAACAATAAAAAAAAAAAAGGTTTCAAAATATTTAAATGGTAAAAAATAAAAATAAAAAAAAAAAAAAATTCTTCAGATATTCAATTTTAAAATTACATTTATCAAAAAAAAAACAAAGTAGGACAATATTATCAAATAAAAAAGGATAATTAAAATTCGAGAGGATCCTCAATTACATATAAATCTATGGTAGAAAAATAAAGTTTCAAAGTCTTCTTAATTCCAAAAAAAAATAATTGTTTACAAAACAATTACTTATCTCTTTATTTAAATTTCCAAAAACTTAAATTTCTTCAATTTGAAACAAATTTTTATCTAAGAGAATTAAATCAATTAAATTAATTTAATCAAATTTGTAGTTTGATCCTAACCTTCTTCGTTCTAAACAATGTAAGGATTTTGTGTATTCCTTTTATAATAATAAAAATTTTTAGTTTAGTAGAAAATTATAAAAAAATAACATCTTCAAGATCTCAAAAAACGCCAAAGAGCATTAATATGATCCAAAACTTATTTGTTTCGAAAATGGATATCATAATCATTTTAGTTTTTGAATTAAACTCTGTTTCAGTCAAAGGTTGCTAACATTTTTTTCAAATATCAATTATTTTATATAATTGGCCTTTGAAGTAAAAATAAGAAATAAGCAGAATAATATAAAACAAAGAATTATTGATATATGTCTGAAATAAAACTAATTAATCAATAAAATTTCTTAAAAATTAAAAAACTCGAATTCTCAGGGATCCATTGAGAAAAAACAACAAAGTTTGTTTTGATCTTCTACTGGTATTTGAATAATGAATAGAAAACAATTTTCACTTCATTTTTCATATTTTTCTTTTAGAAATCAAGTCCCCAAATAAAACATGTTGGTATTTTTGGTCTTTATTTGAAAAAGGAAATGAAACTGAAGTGAAAATTTTTCACATTTATTAAACAAATATCAGGATCAAAGATTGAATAAAATTCCAATAGAAACCTATATGATTTCTCAACAATCTTTTACATGGTATCAATAACCTGATAATTACACATTTTTAACACATGACTATTGATCTTGCAATTAAAAAATTTTTTTGTAACTGAATTAGGTTTCAAAAAAAAAATCGAAAAAAAAAACACCAAAATGTGCAAAAATGATATAAATTTTGAAAATTTCCAAAATAAAATTTTTCTTGAAATATTTATTCAAACCCTTTAAACACATGTATTTCAACCATTATAAACGGACCATTTGACTAAAAAATAGTTTAGTTACCCCCCTTTTTTGCCCTTTTTTCAAAAATTTTCTATTTTTTTTTTTTATTATTGAAAAAGTGTAAATTATACTATAGTTACACTTATACTTAAACTCACTTTCAGAAATTTAAGCCAAAACTCATAGATTCCATGATTATTAATTAATGAGAATAATTTCAAACCATTCACAGTTGACAATCAATTCCTTAGGATTAATTTCTTTTAATTTATTAAGAACAATTAATCTATTTTTTTTTTCATAAGGGGGGCATACCCATTAAAAATGATTAATATTTTCTATTATTTCTTTGTGTTCATATTTTAGACATTATCGACAAAATTTATTTGAGTTTTTTTATCTATTGTATAATAATATCTATTTAGGCATTAGTAAATGTTCTGAATTTTATGGTTGTTGAGCTTGATGTATAACTTAAATATTTTTGAGTTTTGAATAAAGAGTTTTGATATATTATTATTGTGAAATATGTCTGTGGGTGTTTTTAAGTGTCGCCAAGTGCCGTAGAGTGCCTTCGAGTGCCTAGGTTTTCCTGAATTCAAAATAATACAGAAAAATCATTGATTTTACTCAATTCTTTTAAATTCTGGAAAACCTAATGGTGGTTTTTTTTAATTTTCGAAATAAATACAATATTTTTGAAATTTTCTCTTTATTTCTAAAATTAAAAAAAAGTGAATAGTAATTTTCAAAAAAATACAAGAACAGAGTAAAATCAATGTTTTTAGTCAATTCTTTTGAATTTTGGAAAACCTAACAAAAAGTGTCACCAAGTACCTGGCTTTTCCAGGATTCAAAAGAATATAGTAAAATCAAATATTTAACTCAATTCTTCTGAATTCTTGAAAAAGCTAACTTCGATTTTTTTCAATTCAAGAAATAAACTGAAATTTTCTCAAATTATCTTTTCATTTCTCGAATTGAAAAAAAACTAACAGCATTTCCAGCTCTAGGAATTCAATAATTTATTAAATGTATATTTATAAATTTCTTCTTTTAATTCAATTAAATCTTTTGAATTCCAATTGATTTTATTATTTATTCGTTGGTTAAATTTTATTAATTTTTCCAAATAAGGGAGAGATATTTTTTTTTAATTTATTTTTGAATCTAAATTTCTTTTGATTGATGAAATTATCATATTTTCAATTTTGAATTCTGTTTTGTAAATAAGAATTAGTGTATTTCTGTATTTCAGTAATACATGAATTAATCCAAGAATTTAAATAATTTAAAGTTTTTATTTCATAATTATATATTCCTACCAATGTGTCAACTGGCTTAATATAAAAGAATTAAATAATTTTATTTTCAAGTTATTGATAATAGAATTATTGTTAAATAATTGTTTAGAGTCATTAAACGTCTATTTTGATATTTTTTAAATTATATACCATACAGAGAATTTCATCTAAATAAATACCTAAATATTTATTATTTTTAAATCTTTTAAAACAACTGTTTTATCTTTATTAGGTTTTAACCCAAATTGGATAATAATTTTAGATATAGAATTTAATTTTTGATTTAAATAATTTTTATTTCCTTTTATAATTAATTAATCAGCAAATATTTGCCAATGGTACGATTTTCAATAAAAGAAAAGGTAAAATTAGAGCAAATAAAATAGGAGATAATGGATCTCCTTGGAATATACCAAGTCCTTTACCTGTAAAAATATTTTAAAAAAAAATTTTTGAATAATTTTATTTAAAATAAATTTTTTTATTGTTTTTCTAATTATTTTAAAATTGATAGAGTCAATGAATTTTGTCATACCAATCATTATAATATATATTTTATCATTTTCATTTTTATTATTTGATTTTGTTTTATTATCAGTATTTAAGAAATTTAGACTAAAATTCAAGTATCATATTTTTTTCGAAACTCAAATTGAAATTTATGAATAAATTCAAAAAAAGGTTCAATTAGTTAGGATAGCATTTTTAGAAATAATCTTGGTTAGCTTTGATTTTTAGAAATCGATCTTATATTTAAATTCACCCCTTCAAATTTTACTCTTTTTTAATTGTTGGTTTCTCAATAATTCACTGTCCGTCAGATACCTATTTTTTTTAAATGGAAATCGGAATCAATAAAATAGGAAGGAATGTTTTTCGTTTCCATATATTTTTTTTGTAATTGAAATGACTTTAAACTTCCGAATAGTCGGTAAAATAAAAACAAAAACGAAGGGTTTAAGTATCCTTTAAATAACAAAATAAAAAGATCAAAAAGCTTCAGTTGATTTCCAAAATCACACCGATCAAAAATTAAAATAAAGAACATCAAATCCCCCAATTCTAAAAAGACAAATGAATAATTTAAACTATTTTCAGAATGAAAAATTTGAAATGTTACAGATTTATTAAAATCTATTTTAGGAAAGCTGAAGGAAATTTTTGTACCATTTATTTTGAAACAAATTGAACAAACAATTGTAAATTATTAATTAAACAAAGAACAATTATTCTGAACAAAATCAAATTCCAAAAAACTACGTTAAGGAATGATTCATTTTTTTCAAAATTACAAAAAAATAATAACGTAAACACAAAAAGATGAATGAAAATTTATCAGAATTTGAAGATCTTGTAAAAAGATTATTACTACCAGACAACACAGTCCGTGGTAAAGCAGAGGAACAGTATTACACATATCTAACTGAAGATACGGATTCTTGCTTAACGTTCCTACTTTCAATGATAAACTTTAGTGAAGCCGACGAAGTAATTGCGTTGTCATTGGTGTTGTTACGTAGAAATGTGGTTTCTGAATTTAACCCATTTTGGTCGAAAAGCACTGAGGAAACCCAAAATACTATTCACCAATCGTTATTTGAAGAATATACAAAGCAAAAAAGGTTTTATTTCAAAAAATTAATTGCAGACATTTTAATAGCTATTGACAAGAAGTCGATGACTGAAAATGGTATGTACTATATCTTTTTATTGTGTTTCCTTTTGTTTTTTTTTTTTAAACAAACCCAAAAAAGAAAAAAAAAAAATTCAAACTTACCGTTATTTTTCTTCAATTTTTAAAAAATTTTGATTGTGAAACTCTTTCATAATTCCAATGTTACAATTCTTTTTTCGATAAAAACCATTGAATTAATGAAAAAAAAATCAAACCTCTCTTGTTCATCCAATCAAATTTCATTTGTTACTAAAGTTGAAAAATAAAGTGTACAATATTTATCTTTAGCTTTCCAAAAAAAAAAAAAAAAAAAAAGGTTTTAAAAAGTTTCCCGATCAAAGGTAAAATTTAAAACTATTTAATTCTGTAAATCAGTTGTATTTTATTTTCCTTTCTTGATCGGGACGTTGGTGATCGGTTTTAATTCTGAAATTATTTTTAAGTTTACCTTGGAAAGCTGAATGAAAGCTTTGTTCTTTTTTTGTTTCAAATAATTGTTTTGTGAATTTGAAAAAAATAAGTAAAAAAAAGAAAGTTTTTGTAAAATCATGAAACAAAAATCATCATTATTTTCATAACAAAACCCCACCTCCACTTTATTTTTGGGTTTAAAAAAAAATGTTCAAATCTTTAAGTTGAACTTAAATGGGTCAAAAAAGAATTCAATAACTTAACACAATGGAACACCATTTAGATATTTTTTATACATTTCATCCAATCACAAACCCCTTCTTTCTAAGTACCCCCGATCTATTAGATTTCCCACAATCTTTTGAATATAACTCTGAATGGCGACCAAAGTCCATATTTTTTGAAAAAATAGTTTTCTTAATGGAGGTAGTTGAATAATTAATTAAAAAAAAAGTTTACAAACACAATGAGGAACAAAATATTCAAATTAAAAATACCGTTGAAAAGGAAAAAAAAAGTGAAACAGGAAAAAAAAGTTAAACACGGTTTTTAATTCGGAACATTTATAGAAACCGAAAATGAAAAGTAAAATCAATAGAATGAAGTATTCAACACAATAACAGTTTTTTTTAAATACTATCTTTTGGTATGGGTTTTTTCTTTGATTGATCAATTATTAATAATTTGTTCAAAAAATTGACTATTTATGGGGATTTCCAAAATCGCGCAATCATTGGATATGAAAGTAGATTAAAAATTTTTTTGTTGGTTTGATTGAAAATAATATAATGTGTTATTATTTGAAGTTAATTGGTTACTTCTTTTTATTGATTTTACTTTTCATTTTCAGGTTTCTATTAATGTTCCCAATGAAAAATCGTGTTTAACTTTTTTTTCCACAATGGTAAATAAAAACAAATAACAAGAATTAAAAAAATGCTTATTACACCGTTTTTAAACAATGGTTAATCCAGTTTTTAAAAAGTGTTCCCCAAACCACTTGGAACGGACAAATCAAACAATTTGAATGTTCACTTGTGAAACTTATAGCCCTTACCATTTTTAAACAATCATATAAAGGAAAAAATTTATTATAAACTATTTTTCAGTCAAAGGGGCCCAGTTGTAATGGGTATAATAGATGTGTTTAAAGGGTTTGCATAGATATTAGAAGAAAAATTTTATTTTGGAAATTTTCAAAATTGAAATCATTTTTTCATCATTTTTTCACATTTTTGTTTTTTTTTTTTTCGATTTTTTTTTTAAAACCTCATTCAGTTTCAAAAAATTTTTATTGCAAGATCAATAGTCACTTGGTAGAAACGTGTTATTCTAATGTCATTGAAACCATATAAAGACTGTTGAGAAATCTATTGATTTCTATTGCAATTCAATTCGATCTTTGATCTTGATATTTGTTTAATAAATGTGAAAAATTTTCACTTAATTTTCATTTGCTTTTTGAAATAGAGACCACAAATACCAACAAACTATGTTTGGGAACTTGGTTTCTAAAAGAAAAGTATGGGAAATGAAGTGAAAAATGTTTCCTATTTATTATTCAAATACCAGTAGAAGTTCAAAACAAACTTTGTTGTTTTTCTCAATAGTGACCTAAGAATTTGAGTTTTGAAATTTTTAAGAAAATCTATTTATTAATTAGTTTTCTTTCAGACATGTATCAACAATTCTTTGATGTTTGTTATTCTGCTTATTTCTTATTTGTTCTTCAAAGGCCAATTATATAAAATAATTGATATTTGAAAAAAACGTTGGGCCCCTTTGACTGAAACAGAGTTTATATAGAAAATTTCTTGTATTTAGAACGTGTAGAAAGGATTTACCATTTGGAAAAAAAAGCAAAACAGGAAAAAAAAGTTAAACACGATTTTTAATTGGAAATATTAATAGACGGCGAAAACGAAAAGTAAGATCAATTAAAAAGAAGAAATAAACTAGCTTCAAAGAATACCCCAATATATTATTTTCAATCAAACCAACAAAAACATTTTAAATCCCCTTTACAATTCAATGATTGCGCGATTTTGGAGATCTCGAAAAATAGACAATTTTTTTTTAATAAATTTTTAATGATTGATCAATCAAAGAAAACCCTTATCAAAAGAGAGTATTAGAAAAACCGTTATTATGTTAAATCCACACTTTTGTCTTTATTCATTGTTTTTTTTTCTTTTATTAATTGATCTTACTTTTCATTTTTGGGTTCTATTAAGGTTCCAATCAAAAACCACGTTGAACCTTTTTCCGATTTCACCCTTTTTCCCCAATGACCAGAAAAGAAATACCACAACAAACTATAAATTTTCTCAAAAAGAAAATGTAAAAAAAAAATTGTGAAAACTTTATTCATTGTAATGTCTCGTGCACAAAAGTCTCAATATCTTTGAAAAATTAAAATTGTTCGCGATAAGATTTTTGAATAGCAAATGTATTAAAACCATTTTCCATTCAAAGATACCAGATACAGCTAGAGTTCATTACATGTGTTTAAATCATTTGAATTGATCTTTGAAGAAAAATTTATTTTGGAAATTTCAAAGTTTAGATCACATTTTTTCACCTTTTTTTTTTTTTTTTCGATTTTTTTTTTGAAACTTAATTCATTTGTAAATTTTTTTTTTATTGCAAGATCGATAGTCACAAAGTAAAAAACATGTTATTCTAAGGTTACAATGTCATTTAAACAATGGGAATGATTATAGAGAAATCATATTTATTTCTATTAGAATTTTATTTAATCTTCAATTGAAGATCAAAATGAATATTGTAATTTTTCTCAATGAGGCACTTAAGAATTTTGGGTTTTTCAATTTTTCAGAAAATCTATTGATTGATTAGTTGTACTTCTGACAAATATCAAAAACCCCTTGAGGTTTATTATTCTACTTATTTCTTTTTTGTTCTTCAAAGGCCAATTATGTTTTATAATTGATATTTGAAAAAAATGTTGATTCTATTTGACTGAAACAAAGTTTAGTTGAAAAGAAATTACACCGCCTGGATTTTCTTGGATTTTATTTGTTATTACAAAGATTTTTTTTTTTCAAATTGGCCTTTATAAAAAGAAAAATAAAAAGAAAAATATAAAAAAAAGTAAAAAAAGCAAAAAAAAAGAAAAAAAATTACTAAATTAGAAAAAAAGAAATGAAAAGGAAAAATTTGTCAAAATTAGAATAGTAAAACAATAAGGTATTTCCAAAAAAGCAGGTAATTTTTTTTTATGTTTCATCAAAAATCATCTTTGTGAGTGAACCCATTCGTTAACTGAAAATAAAAAATTAGGACAAATATTAATACTAGATTGGATCAATAACTATGGTATTATATTTCAAAATATATTATTTGAAATATTTCCAAAAAATGAAAAAAAAAATATACACTTTTTTTTGTACAAAACAATGAACAACAAATTTCAATAAAAAAATGAAAATATGGCAATAATATAAATGATTTTTTAAATAATAAAATACATTGTATATGTTTCACCCTATTGGAAAATTTTTTTCGAGATTAAACAAGTTATGAAAACGATTATTTAGACCCTAAATAAAATAATAAACACCATTTTTCACCTTCAAAAAAATCATATAAAATCGAGAACAGAAAATTTAATATCTTTTGTTTATGTAATACAATACTATGAAACAAATTGATTTATTATCCGAGAATCTAATAAATGACTGTTAATGATTGCGTGTTTAAATAGTTTTATGATGATTGAGCTTAATAAATATATTTTAAAATAAATTTCCACACTTTTTTGGAAAATGCTTCTAAAAAAAAAAAAGAAAAAAAAAATTTAAATTAAAAAAAAAAAAATGATCAGATCTAAAAATTGGAAATTTATATTTGAAAAGTATTGAATAAAAAACAAGGAGTTGCCCCATTCAACACAATTAAACATGTACCCTTTAACTGAAAAAGAGTTTATATATTTATTATCCTTGGTGATTAATAAAAAGATATTTTCATATATTTGAAAAAATTTCTAAATAAAAATTTTGGAATTCTAAAAAACCAACCCATAGTTTTTATTTTGATTGAGGAAAAAAAAAAAATCCATCAACAAACAATAGTTAACAAAAACACCACCCTTAAACACTAAAAAAAAAAAAATTTTTTTATTCTTCTCGTTTTACTCTTTTAAAATTTTTTACAAAAACAACAAAAAAAAATAGAAAATAAAAATGATGAATTTTTAATCTATCTTTTCAAAACAATTGAAAACAACTCCGAACTTGAACTCCAAACATTTATGTATATTATTAAGGAAATGTGCGTCTACAACCCCCAGGCTTTAGTTACAAAGGTTGGGGAATTAAGTGAGCTCTTTTCAAATTGTTTATCAAATGAAGTCAATTTGAACATTAGGAGCGACACCACCATTGCAATCTGCAGTTTTATCCCATTATTGGAAAAGGAGAACCAAGAAGAATATAATATACTTATCCCTTTAATGGTCGATGTGCTTTGGGCTTTAATTGAAAACGGAGATCAAGATTTGGCAGAGAATTGTTTAAAATCAATTGTCCAATTGGCGTCAAGAACGATCAAGCCATTCAAAAAGCAAACGAAACTAATCCTGGAGCAAATGCTCAAGATCAACGAAGCTGAAAACGAAAAATTTGAAATTGATATGCCCTTAAAATTATTAGCCGTCGAGTTATTAATCACCTTTATTGAAACAGCCTCTGGCGTTGTCGTAGAAACAGAAGGATTTTTGACGAGGTTAATTCAATGCGGGATTCAATTATTAACAAACATTGATGAAAACGAAGAGATTGATGATTTTGATAATACAAAGGAAACAATTGTTGAAGAGCTCTCGCCTGTGAGCAAGGGCGGCTCTATTATAGATCGGATCTCTTTACAATTGGGCGGCGAAATGATTGTGAAGGATATTTTTAAACTCATCCCTGATCTATTGGGATCTGAATTTTGGAATTATCGATTTGCAGGATTAAGGACCTTGGAATATATTTCCGAGGGGTGCCGAAAAACAATGCTACCGGAATTGGGAAGCATTGTGGAATTAGTTGTACCTATGCTGTCTGATCCACATTTTAGGGTCTGCTACCAGGCTATTGACACCATCCAAGAATTCACAGTTGGATTTTGTCCATTTCTTCAGAACGATTATTCAGATTTAATCTTGCCAAAATTAATTAAATTGTTTGATTCCGAGTCATATTTGATGAAGGCAAATGTCTGTGCGTGCCTCACAAAATATTTACAAAAAATCAAAAACCCAGAACCAATCGTAGACTATATTGCAAGCATCATGAACAACCTATTAAAGGTGTTTGAAAATACCAATTATAATAGCCAAACTAAGGAAGAATTGATTGTGCAAGAACAGGCAATTTCAACAATAGCTGCAATGTCCATTGCGCTGAAAGAAGACTTTTTAGGCTATTATGACCAAATTATGAAACTCTCAAAGGCAATCTTAAAAGAGGCAACTTTAGACGAACAGAGATTGCTATGTGGGAAAACTATCGATTGCGTGGCGCTAATTGGGAGGGCAACTGGCCACGAGAGCTTTGAGAACGACGCCCTAGAGGTTATGAAAATTATGATTGATGCACAAGAAAATAGTGAAATTAATTCCGACGATCCCAAGTTACCTTATATCTTGAAGGCTTGGGCGCAAATCGCAGTTGTTTTAAAAGAAAAATTTGTCCCATATTTGGAGGTTTTAATGCCACTGATTTGGGAGCAGGCTGGCCAGAAAATTGATTTAATTGTTGTTGATGAACTCGATACCCAGGCACAAGAGTCCCTAATAGGGAGAGAAGTTATTGTGTTTGGTGATAAATTAATTGGAATTAACACCACGGTATTGATCTCGATCAGCAAGGCACTTGAGCTATGCTATTCGTTAGTCCATGTACTTGGGCATCATTTTATTCAATACGTGGACAAAACTTTAGAAATCGTATTACATTTGACACCCTGCATTTATGATCACAAAATTAGATACTATTGCTCGTTGTTAATACCAGAGTTATTTAATTCAATAGTTCTGGCCTTAAAGTTAAAGACGATCAATAACCTCGACAAAAATGTTTTGGACCATTTTTTCAATGAATCCATCAAGGAACTGTATAACGCTGTTATGAGCGAAAGCAAGCAAGACATTTTGTCTTCCCAATTGGAGGCAATCTCAGATTTAATAGAGTACTACGGCAAGGAGGGGATTGACGAGCAAAACATTCCAATTTTAATCGAGGTTATAGTCAGTGAAATAAAGGACAGTGTCCAAAGAAGGGAATTGCTCATCCAAAAAACCATCGAAGGTGAAAAATATGTCGACGAATCTGGGCTAAGTGGGGACATTATTTTACAACAAGACTTGCAAGAAGAAAATGAAATTTTTGAAGCACTTACGCAAATTATTTCGAATTTGGCACAGAATTGTTTCCAGTTTTTTTATCCTCATTTTGAAAAATTAATTTTCCCCTTTTTTAATATTTTGATTAAACTTGGCAACCACCCAATTAACTCGCAATATTCCTTTTCCGCCTTATCATCAATAATCATTTATGGTGAACAAAACCTCTTCCAATTCTATTGGGAAATTATTAAAGAAAACGCACTCGAGTGGATGCCCCACATCGAGCAGACTGGGGTAATGCAGGCTGCAGCTTATGCCATTGGAGTCTGTGCCCAAAGGGCGGAAAGTGACCAATTATTTAAAAAAGACGCTCCAGCAATCGCCAATTTCATTATCCAAACTTTACAGGCAATTTCAGAATTGGAAAATGACGACGATATGCTACTAGCTAAAGACCATTTAATCTCAGCCTTGGGTAAAATTTGCTTCTATCATTCACAAACAGTACCCTTCAACGAACTTGCCCCAGTTTGGCTACAATTATTACCAATAGAGAAAGATCACAAAGAAGCGCAATGGAATATAAAATCATTGGTTAAATATACCGAGAACAACAATAATGTCATTCTTGGTGAAAATAATCAAAACTTGACGAAAATTTTCCAAATTTTGACCCTTTCTATTAATACCAGTTTGTTGAACAAAGAATCCCAAGACCAAATTTTGAAATTATTTGGACAATTTAAAAACGAATACCAATCAAACCAAATAGAATCTTTAATTCAAGATTTTGAGCAAGAACTAAAAGAAAAATTTGTAGAAATTTGGGAAAAATTATAATTTTTTTTTTCTCCTACTTTTTTTTTATTTTCTCTTTTGTTCTTTTTATTTTTTTTTTTTATGCTTTTTTGATTTTATCACATTATTTGAATTAAAGTTAATTAATTTTATTTTATTATTTTTTTTTGTTTGTTATTACTTTTAATTTTACTTTATCCTCTTTTAAACATTTTGATTTCAATTTTTATTTTTTTATTCAATAATTAATTTGAGGTTTCATTATTCATAACAGTTTTTTTGTTTTTTCGAAATAAATCCTTTTTTGCTCTCTTAGTAATAGTATTTGTGATTATAAATCCAAATTTCACTTGGAACTTGAAGTTATAAAAAGCATTCGAAAAAATAGTATATCTTAGAACATAACATAGATTAAACTCTTGAAATATAATTAAATATAAGCTATTTCCAATAAAGTTTGGCAAAATTATTTTAAAATATCTCTATTAAAATCAATTCTACAAAAAAGTATTTAAACATCCAAAATCATTAACCACTAGTTATCTGTTCTTAATACTAATTCAATTTTGTTTCTTAATATTCTATTACCTAAATAAAATATATTAAATTTTCTCATCTCGATTTTATCTTTGCTATTTTTTAGAGGCAAAAATTGGTGTTTATTATCTTCTTTTTGATTGAAAAAATCGTTATCATAAATTATTTAACCCCAAAGAATTTTCAAATATAATAAAAAGAATATAAATACATTTTATTGTTTAAAAAACAAATTTAACCTTTCCATATTTCCAGTTTTCTATTAAAATTGGTCCTTACATTGTTTTCACCAAAAAAAGTGCAATTGTTTTTCCTTTTTTTGGAAATATTTCAAAATATTTATTTCGATATAAATACTCTGGTCATTGATTCAATTTTTATTAATATTAAAGTTAATTTGGTATTTTTAATTTATAAAAACCTCAACTAACAAAGATTATTTTTTTGAAAATAAAAAAAAATACCCACTTTTTTGGAAATACCTTAATTAATTTTGGGTTGAAATAGAATAGTAAAATCTCTCTCTCTCCCTCCCTCTTTTTTTTCGGTAAAAAATTGTTCAAACCTAAAATTAGACCTGCAAAATTACAAAATATAAAAATTTTTGTTATATATGTCCAGAAAAATAATAAAAAAAAAAAAAAGAGTTATTTTGAAACCAACTAATTGTTTTTTGCTAGATTACAAAGTAATTAATTTCTTTTCAGATTGTATTATTATGTATGGTATTAACATCTACTATAGAAAAGTATATATCTAAAGTCTTTTGCTTTGAGTACAAATCACATTAGTGCTCTATGATTTCAATATCTCTCAAAATTCTATTGGTAAAAATAGTAATATTTGTTGTTCCAATCAATTTTAAAAGATCCATTGTATAAATAAAAATCCAAAAAATTTTGAAAAAATCACATCTAAAGGTTAATTTAAAGGACTAGAAATAAATTTGAAAACTTCAAAATTGCAAAATATGTCTCATAAATTTATCTCAGAATATAAACCCCAATTCAAAATTTTTGAAAGACCAAAATACAATTTTCAAAAAAAAAATCTTATTTAATCAATTCTAGGTGAAAGACTTAATGAAAAAACATTCACTAATTGGAATGTTAACAATTATTTGTAAATTTTTAATATTTCACAAAAAAAAAAAATTTGTCAATACCAATAAATTATGGGTTTCCTGGACTTTTTGTTTTTTAGTAAAAAAAAAAAACAAAATAAGAATTTTCATATCTGATTTAACAAAACAATTTATATCAATTTGTATAATGGCCATTATCCAAATTTAAGATTTAATTTTATCTAAAAAATGTGAAATAAATTGTTCTGAAATTTGGAGGGAAAATTATAATATTTACATGTTTTGTAGATCAATTTTCAAAGAAACATATTTTCTTTATATAATTATCTTGAAACCAAAATTCTTATTTGAATAAATATTATCTGCGAATATCGAAATCTATATATACATTTCTTTGAATCATTGAATTATTTGAATTCATATATCGTTAAAAAAAACAAAAGATTCTTATTCATTCAAGAACTGTTTGATATTCAATTTGGTTAACCATTCTTTTTTTAATTTATTAAAAATATATTAAAACCTGATATTTAAAAAATTATAAAAAAATAATACCAAAACCGAAAAAAAAGCAATTCCCAATTTTTTAAAGGACAGTTACAGTTTTTATTACCAAATTTTCAAACAAAAAACATGTTTACAAAAAAAAAAAAAAAATGTTAATAAACATAGACACTTTAAAAATTGCAAAATCACCTCAATTTTTTTAAAAGTTTCTTTTCCTTTTCAAGGATAGTTTTTTTATGTATACTTTCATAAGGAAAAATGAAAAAAAAAAAAAAAAAAAAAGGGACTAAATTAGAAAAAATTGTTTTGATATGAAAATTTATAAAAAGAATTACAAAAATTCAAAGAAATTGAAAAAAATAGAAGAATTTCGTATAAAACCTTCAATAAAAGTACTTCTAATAACATTATTAATTGATCCAACAATTTTTAAAAATAGTTTATAAAAAGTATTTCCAAAAAAATTATATCTTTTTTTTTTTTTTGAAATTTCATAAAAAATCATCTTTTTTAGTTGAGCCATTAGTTAATTGGTAATAAATAATTAAGTCCAATATTTAACACCAATTAAATCAATAACTATAATATTTATTTCAAATTAAGTTTGTTTAAATATTTCCAAAAAAATAGAAAAAAAAATAATACTTTTTATTTTGGGTGAAAACACTGTACAGCCAATTTCAATAAAAAACCCGAAATATGAAAAGGATACTAAAAATTTTTTAAACAATTAAATAAAGTTATTCTTTTCAATTCGATTGGTAAATTTGTTCAGATATTACAAGTTAGAAAAACAAATTGTTTCAACCCAAAGAATTTAATAAATACCAATTTTAAAACCTTAAAAAAATCATATAAAATCGAGACCAGAAATTTTGTTATCTATTTCATTTATACAATACAATACTAAGAAACAAATTGAATTATTATCAAGAATCAATAAATGTTAGTTAATGCTTTTGTATATTTGTATACTTTTTTGAAGATTGGGTTTAATAAATATATTTTAAAATAAATTGGTCCCACTTTTTTGGAAATAGCTTAAATATGTTGTTGAAAGAATGTTTAAAAAAATATTATGTTCTCTTATTAATTAATTATAATTCAACAATAAATTACATTAAATAAAAATTTACTGATAAAATGAAAATATCAACTTTTATTTCAGTTAAATGTTTATTATTAAACATGGTTTTTAATTTTAATTCAACATTATATCATATTTTTAATCCTTTTAATGAACTATGTTTACTTATAGACAAACAACATTTAAAAAACACTATTTATATTTATTAAAAGTTTCTTTAAATAAAACTATTTTAATTTAAATTAAAAAATATTTGTTTTGGGTGATTGTTTTTTTAAAAATATTAATATGCATCTTTATTATTATAATAAAATATAACATTTTAAAGAATATCCAAACCTTTTGTAAGGACAAGATCAATTATTTATATATACCAACACCTTTTTCGAAATGTTGATTGTCCAGAATTGGTTATAGGTGGTTACAATAAAATATTATACTAAAAATACAATTATTTGAATTCAGCTACAAAATAGAAGACTATCTCCTTCCCCCCTTTCTATATTTTTATCATTCTTTTTCCTTTTTGTTCTTTTCCGCCATTATATTTTTTTCAAACACTATTTTTGCACCCATTATAAATCTTTGAGGAATCGAATTATTGGCGATCTATTATTTTTTTCAATTATTTTCAAGAAAATTATCGTTAGTGTGAGTTTTCAAAAAAGGTACCCGCATGGTTAAAGATCTTCTTCTGATTTTTTTTTGTTTTTTAGTCGCACTTTTCTCATGTAAATTCTTCAATAAATTTAGATCAGATTGACAAATTGGTTTTGATTTTGATTTTTTTAATTTTTTATAATTTCTTTCCTCTAAATATTCAAATTCCTATATAATTTATTGTTATATTTTTAAAAAGTTTAATATTAGAATAAGTAAAAATATTTTTTCCAAGAGAGATGCAATAAACACATTTTTTTTTATTAGAAATTGTTCATAAAGGTATATATATATTAATTCAAATTTAAAAGTTTTTTTTTTTTTTCATCTGAATTATATATCCAAAATTTTTTTATCTTGGATTTTAATAAAATATTTAATTATTATAAGTGTTAAGAAATATTGTAAATTTGTTGATTTTATGAAAATTTATTTGCCAATAACTCTTTTTGTTATGTTGATTTAACAAATCTATCAAAATTTAAAATTGAATTTCAATTATGTTTATTCATTTTTGAATTTATTAGTAATGGTAAATATTTTGTTTACTATATTTTTCAGGATTTCGTAGAACCGAGTAAATTCTAGAGTTTACTTTATTCTTCTAAATACCAGAAAAAAATAACAGAAGTGTCATAGGCTTTTCGGAATTCAAAAGAACCGAGGTGAATCTATATAAACCCCTTTCCAGTCAAAGGGGTCTAGTCTAAATAAAGAAACAGAACACATTCAATGAGTTTAATTCATTATTCTACTCAAAATAAATTTCCAATTTTTAGTTCAAAATCCTTTTTTCTAATTTATTCAATTTTTTTTTTTTTGTATTTTACTTCTAGCTTTTTTCTTTTTTTTTTCTTTTTTTTTTATAACAATTAAATTTTTAAAAAAAAACCTTTGAAACTCCAAATTAACATTAAGAAAATTGAGACTTTGTAATTCCTTCAAAAATTCAAACATTGACAATTAAAAAATCTTATTATCAACAATTTTAATTTTCCAAATAAATTGAAAATTTTGAATGAAACCGTCTAATGAAAGTGGCCCAAAATTATAACAAACATTTTATTTTTTTTAAAATTTATGGTTTGTTCAGGTATTTCTTTGATGAGCCTCAAATATTATATGAAGTTTATTATTTATTTTATTTCTAAACAATCATAGTTTGGCTGATTCTTAAAAAAAGCGAATTTTTCATTTTTGCTGGGCTCATTTGAATGAAATAGAATTTATTTTACTTGTCCTCTTTTCTTTTGAATTCTGAAAAGTAAAGGAAATGACTTTTAGGTTTTCTAGTATCCAGAAGAATAGAATAAACTCTAGAATTTGATCTATTCTTTCAAATCCTGGAAAACCAAACTTAAGTGTCTGTAGAGTTCCGTAGAATGCAGTTAAGTGCCTAGGTTCTTTTTAATTAGAGAAATAAACCGGAAATTTCAGAAATTTTCGATTTATTTTTTTATTTTAAAAAAACCTAACGGTGGTTTTCTTGAGGTTTTCTATTTTATTTGCTAAATCTATCGATTTTCGTTAGTTTTTTTTTGAGTTTTCTCTTTGTTTCGAAAATTAATAGATTTTCGTTGGTTTTTTTTTTGCTTTTTGAAATAAAACGAAAATTTATTAAAATTTTCTGTTTATTTCAAAAACCTCAAAAACCCCTCGAACACTTCACAAATAAAATAGAAAACCTCAAAAAAAACCTAGAACACTTAACATATAAACAGAAAACTCAAGAAAACCTAAGGGCGTCTATTGATTTTATAAAAAAAATTCAAACAAAAATTCAAAAAAACCTAACGAAAAATTAAAAAATAAAAAAAATATAATAATTTTTTAAATTCAAATCCTAAATAATTCTTTAATAGTACAAATAATTGATTCCCTATTTAAAAGATATTCTTCAGATTTAAAATACATTTAAAATATAATAAATAACTTCTTAACTGAGAAGATTAATTTTTCAAATTTTTTACTATTAAATTTCAAAATTCTATTAGAGAACCTGGAAAATTGGATTTTTCAACTTAAATTATAAAATATCGACAAAATAATTTTTTGATCAACGATCTTTTATTAATTGGTAGTATTTATTATAATTGAAGTTATTAAAAAAATGAATTTTTAGCAGATATTAATTTTTTTTGAAAAATTTATTGATAAAAGTGTTGAGTAAAATATGTTTAATTATTTAAGTTTAATAACAAAATTGAAATCTTTCCATAAACTATGACTCTTTTTTGGTATGTTCTATCAGAAATACTGCTTTTCAAGAAATATAATTTTTCTAATCTCAAAAAATTTAATTTAATAAAAGAACTAAAATGCTTGGGTTTATTTTTTTTTGGATTTCTAAGGTATTATTTAGGGGTTTTAAAATTTCTGTTTGAACCCCAAACATTTTAATTGGTTTATTAAATGAAAATGTTTGTTATTTAAAATCAAAAATACAATGTTTCAAAATAAATTTAACAAAATTTTCATTCAACTTTCCAAAAAAAGATTTTTAACAATGATAAAAACAATTCAAATTTTTAATATTCTGTAAAATAAGTATAAAATCATTCATTTCACTTTTTAGATTTATCGATTTTTGATGATTTATTTAAAGTTCTAGAAAAGTTTTTTTTTTTAGAGAGCTGAATGAAAATTTTGATCTTTTTATTTTGAAATTAATTGTATATTAAAAAGTTTATGCTTGGTGCTGAGTTTACCTAAAAAGTATCAGAGTTTTTGGTGAAATAGGAAATTGTTTAAAACAATTTTAGACTACCTTTTTACAGAAGCAAAACAACAAAAATAATTAAAAAAACAATAGAGATTTTCTTTGAAAAAATTTGTGAAAAAATAAGTTCAAAATAAGAGGGAATACAAACGTTTGTAAGTGTTTTGATTTGTTTCATCAAGGTACTCACCCAAACTTCACGATCACTTTCAGACTTGCACTTAAATTCCCAAGACTTCTTCTGTGATTGTAGAAAAAATAGTGGATGTTTTGTTTTCTTTCTGTGCTTGATTTTAACCAATTTTCTACAATCTTTTAATAGAACAAGTCCTATTGGTTCGGTCTATTTATTATTATACCAGACGTTTAATGTATATACAAAGTGGGGGGGGGGAGGAAAGTTGACAATTAAAGAAACAATTTATATCTTGACTAATTTTTTTTCGTTTATATTTTGTAAGGAAAATCAAAAAAGCGAAATTGTATTTTACGTTAATTTTTTTCGACCAAGAAAGGGATCGAGGATACAATTGAATATATCTTTTTTTCCATGATTGGAATTTGGAACGGCGCTTTGTAAGTGATCCCTTCAGGATTGGTTGGCTAAGAGGAACGTTCATAACCCAATTTTCATCATATTGTTCAACAATTCTTCGTGGGAAAATCCCGTTTTTATTGTTACCAAGATTCTTTCCATAGCACAATCCTTTTTTTAAATCTTTTGTGATGAAAACAAGATCTCCAATATTTAAGGTAATTTCTCCTTCTTTTTTGGATTTGTAGGAATGGAGAACAAGATACTTTGTATTGTTCATTAGAAACGTTAATAATTTGAAAAAATAGTACAAATAAAAAAATACAGAAAAAAGACTTCAACAAGAAATACTTTGGTTTAATTTCTGTTTTCTAATGATATGATTTCCTTTGTTAGAGGAATTTGATTTTTGTCAAATAAATATTGTTTTAAAAAAATTTTTTTTCTCAAAATTGATCATTTTATGAAAAGAATTTTTCTATCAGCAACTATTAATTTTTTTCTGATACTATTTCACTTTCATTCGAAACTTGTTGTTAATTCGATTCAAAATAAAGTTTTTCTTCATTACCATTTTTTCTATTATTTTTTTGACGGGAATAAATTTTCAGAATAGGGGAGTGTTTCACTCAAATGATTGTTTTTGAGAACTCAGGCTTGAATTTATTGATCAAAAAAGAAAATCTTTCAAAAGAAATAGTGTTGTCAAAATAACCCGTAAAGTTTGGTAATGACCATTCTACAAATTAAAAGACAGTATGATTTTTAAAAGAAGACTGACTCGATAACCAATGAAAGAAACAGACAGTGGCCAATAAGAAAGATCGGTGTTGCTTTTAGAAACATCATTTATTTATAAAAAACTTATCGATTAATTGAAAAATATTTTTTAAAAATGGAAGGTTTTTTGAGATAATTTTTGACAGAAAATTACTTTTCATAAAAATTCGTAAAAATATTAAACAGATTGAATTCTTTTTCAAAAATTTTCTCAAAAGATCAATGATTAAACCCTCAAAATAGAACAAAATTTTATTCCTGAGACATATATTGGATTGGACGAAGTAGCAGAAAAAGTACAGATTAATTTTTAATAAAGGTTTTTTATCATCAAGTTTATTTTTAGCTTTCTGACTTTGTAATTATTTTTCTCTTAAAGATCAAAATAAAATGAGAATTTCTAAAAAAAAAATAATTTCGAAAAAAAATCAAATTAATTGTGACAAAACTTTTTTTTTTGATTTTTTACATAAATAGAAAATATTTTTTCATTTTTAGTAAAGATAAAAAACCAAGTGTTGGGTGTTATTGATAGGTTGGTTCTTTGTTTATGTGGTAAAAATTAAATTGAAAAAAAATGAGGATAAAAGAAGGAAAAATGTTTTTTGATTTAACGGGTTTCTCATTGTATAAGCCAAGTTGAGATTATTTTCAAATCTACAACTTCAATAATTATCTTTAGTTAGTAGGATTAGAGATCTTGATTAAATTTAATTTTTTTTCATAATTTTAAATTTGGGCAAAAATCATTTTTTACAGATCAAATTCAAAATTGTCTTCAAAGAATTTGACAATCTAAAAGATCTACTACCCTCCCAACGTGATATTCAAGTGTCGTGGATTTTAAGGTGGACATATAAATATCATTTCATTTCGGTGAGGGGGGAAGATGGATTTTTAAAACAAAAAAGTAAGACTAAAAAAAAAAAGAGATTTTAGACCAAGTTAAACATTATTATTTTAAATTCCAAAAAAACCCTCATTCGAAATATATATTTTTTTGAAGCCATTCGTTAATTGACAATACCAAAATTTAGTGAAATATTATTATTTGCTGAACCACAACCTAATGCTTTAATTCAAAATATATTCCTAAAAAGATTTTCAAAAAATGAAAAAAAAAATTGTAACAATATATCAAGTGATATAGATCTAAAAAATTTAGTATTATTTTTGAAAATTTTTTTAATATTTTTACTTTAGAAAAATAATACTTTTTTTGGACTAAATTTAGAAACTTTTTTTCAATTTGAATAAAAAATGTACACTCTGGACATAAGGCAAAATATTTTTTAAAACAATAGAATTTAGTTATAAATTTTCTATTCATTTAGAAATTCCAACAAGATAAGATCATCTTACAATTAAATTTTTTGAGATGAAAAAGAGAAAAAATAATTAGTAATTTTCATAATATAATAATATATCATATAATATCAAGATCAGAAAATTTCATATCTTTTATTTAAGTAATGCCATACTAAAATACAAATTGAAACATTACTAAGGAACAATACAATATTAAGATATATTTTTGAGATTTCAATTGTTTTATTATGGTTATTTTTGATCATTTAAACTAAAATTCAAAATTTTCCACACAACGTAAACGTTTCAAACAATCACAATAATATAATTTCATCAAAATTAAAAATAATTTTGATTTTTGATCAAATATGAAAATCATTTTTTGATCTTTTAGTTTTTTTTGCTTTCATTTCATTTTTTTCAAGTACATCACTTGTTTTGTTAGATCCTTTTTTTTTTTTCAACGATTGATATTATGTTAAAGTTGAGTTGTTCCAAATAGAAGAACTCAAATAAAATTAGTTGTTAGTATCTAACCATTTGATCGATCAATAATCCTAATAAAATTTTATAAATTTACCAATTTTTTTTTGTTTTTGCTCTCTCAAAATTTTTTAACACATCAATAATTTATTTGTATTGATAATTATTTATTTATTGTTTTGTGAGTATTATAATTTGTAAAAAAGTGTTAATATTTCAATAAATTAACAAATGGTTCCAATTTGGTATTTCTTCTTGAATTGATTAAATTAGTTTTTTTATTTACAAATCGAATTTTGTGTGTTAAAAATTTTGAATTGGGGTTTATTTGAAAATAAATTTGCTTAATTTTTTGAAATAGTTTACAATTTGATCCATTGGGATTTATTTTTGTAAAAACTTGATATTGTGATTAGTAACTATTTATAAAAAAAACAATCCTTTACGTTCTTGAATGTAAAAATATCACCAAATTAAAAAAAAAAAATAAATAATTTTAAAAGTGTTCAAAGTTATTATATTCCTTTTCAATGGATTTAATAATCTCATAGTGTTGAATTATTCTTTCTTTTTTTCTTTTGTGAATAACCGGATTTAAATTTATTATTTTAGTTTATAAGTATTATTGGGAAGGGGCAAGATGACAAAATTACAATATACTTTCAATTATGTTTTTTTTTTTTTCATTTTTGAAATAAACCCAAAATTTAATTAATTACAGTTTATTTCACGAAATAAAAAAAAATTGGTCATTTTCTCTTCCAGAATTGCAAAGAATTGAGTGGAATTAAAGCTTATACTCTATCATTTTGAATTCTGGAAAAAGGTTGTTAGGTTTTCTTGGGCTATTTGTTTATTTGGAAATTCAATATTTTTACACATAAAGTGTAAACCGCAAGAAAGGTATATTTGTTTTTTTTTTTTTTTTTTTTTTTATTAAAATGAAATAAAAATTTATTAAAATTTCTTTTAATTTCAAAAATTAAAAAAAAAAATAGGGATTCAACAACACTTCTTAAAACCCTTAACTTTTTTTCATGTTATTTTATCTGAGATATAAGAAATTCTTGATTCTAATAAATTAGAAATTTTCGAATTTTTTTATAGAAGGAAAAAAAAATTACTATTTCCATTTTTTTAACAAAGACAATAAAAACAGAAAGAAAAATAAACAATACAAGGTTGTAAAAAAAGGGTAAAAGTATAATTTAAAAGTTTTTTTGTATGTCAAGTGTTCAATGATACTGATGGCCATTTACTTCTTTGTTGATTTTTTTTCAATCATAATCCCAATTTATTTTCATAAAGAGAAATCTATATTGAACGAGAATAAAAATTAAATATAATATGGTACTTTCATAAGTTGAAAATTAGAATTTTCAGGATAATGGTTATAGTATTAAAATATCAATTTATTGTGATTGATATCATTTTTTTGTTCGGTCGTTCTCATTTTTCATGGTTTAAAAGAATAGAGTAAAATATTATTGATTTTAGTCTGTTCTTTTAAATCCTTGAAACCCTTATGAATGTGTTGCCTTTTAAAATACTGAAAAATATTGATATTCAAATTTTTTAATACTTCTTTAAAATTGATGAATAATATCTCAGATATTATTAATAATAAGAATGCATTATTTATTAATCATTTTCCGGTTAAAGGGGAAAAGTTTTCGGGTGGGTGAATTGGGAACTATTTTTAAAGGGTTTGATAGGATATTTGAAGAAAAACTTTTATTTTGAAAATTCCAAAATTGAAATCATTTTTTCACTTTTTTACACATTTTTGTATATTCTAAATTTTTTTTTTACACCTAATTCATTTTCATATTTTTTATTTTTGTTTAAGATCTCTAGCCACTTAGTAAAAAGGTCTTCGACTAATGTTATTGATAAAGTAAAAATTATTGTAGAGAAATCATTTGTTTTTTGGATATAAATTTTATTCGATCTTTTATAGGGGATTAAAATGGGTATTGTTGTTCTTCCCAATAGGGTCATAAGAATTTTAGGTTTTTCTATTTTCAAGAAAGTTTATTGTTTTATTTGTTTTATTTCATGCTGATATCAACTTATTTTTGATGTTTATTATTCTAATTATTTCTTATTTAATCTTCAAATGGTCATTTATAAAAAATAGTTGATATTTGAAGAAAATGATAGGCACCATAGACTGATACAAATTTTCTTATCATTAGAAAGTTATAATGATTTTTTAAATTCTGTAACAAAATTTCTAAATGTTTTGAAATTAGGAAAGTATAGACAAGTACAACAGAATCACTTAAAGTGGCATCATGTTCCTAGCTTTTTCGGAATTCAAAAAAAAACAGAAAAATCAAAGATCTTACTAAATTTCATTAAATTTGGGTTAATCTAACCACAGTTTTTGTTAATTCAAGGGATTAACCAAAAATTAAATACTTTTTTGTTTTTTTTTTCTAAAAATAAATAAACCCGACGGTTCTTTTCTTGAGTTTTTCTGTTTATTTCGAATCTATTGGATTTCAATATAAAAAAATAGCATCAAGAAACTTTCCTTCCCAGAATTCAAAATAAATGATCAAAATATATAATTTTCCTCTATTCTTGTAAATTATATAAAAACTAATGATCCCTGAAAAAAGTAATTTTTCCACTTAAAAAATAAATAAATAAATAAAATACTCTTTTTTAAATACTAATAAATCTTCAGAACTGTCTTTTTATAGGTTGTTTTGCCTTTTTTTCTTTGTATCTTTTTTTCATAGTTTTTTTTTTATTTTTTTCAATTTTATTTTAATATCAGTTTCTATAGCTCTTACTTTATTAAAATTCCAATACATAACACATATCCTACAATATTAACTTAGCCCATGTCCTGATTTTATAATATTGTGGCGAAATGTTGATTTTGCCTATTCCAGTTAAATGACTTTTAATTTAACTGATTAGGTTCCGTATAGTTAATTTAAGATATAATATATAATAAATTCAGTTTTTATATATTGAAATACGTGACGGTTCTAATCTGAGATTCTTGTGAATAATCTTATCAATTCGTATAATGATTGTCAATTTTTTTTAACATTTCCTAAAATTTCAAAAAGGGGGAACATAAAAGAAGGAAAACAACTAAAAAAAGAGAATTTTAAAAAGTTTAAAACAATATCCAGTGACTTTTAGAACAAATTCAAAAAAAAAAAAAAACACTTTAACCTATAATTTTTAAAAAAATTAAAAATGTGACTATTATAATATAGAAATTACTGTATAAGGTATCTTTAGTAATTAATTATTGTTTTAAAATGCTTGATCAATTTTTTTCATTTTGAAAAATTCAAAATTCAACTTTATTTTCAAATTATTCCAAAACAAATATTTAGGTGGGGGGGGGGGTAATATAGTATGTGAAGAGAGTGGAAAAGGTTGTATTTTTAAACAATTACTTATCAAAATCAACTTAATTTTCAAAAAAAATACAATAATTATTTGAAACTTGAAAAGAATATAATTTGTTTAGTTAAAGAGCTCATTCCAATTAATTTTATATTTTTATTGAAAAAAAAAAAAAAATCAGAAACAAAAAACAAAAGTATATTTTGTAAAAAATGCCTTAAATACTTTTTGAAAAATCTTGATATTTTATTTATAAAAAATATATACTTTGTAATTTGATTATTTCAACATAATAACCGATAATTCTAATCTTTATTATTTCAGCCAACCCTTAATAACACAAATGATATCAACATTAATAATCAATTAATTTTATTCCTAAAATTTCATAAATATTATATAAGAAAAAGGATTCATATTAATTATTATTTAAAAAAAAAATAATAAATATGAACTCACAACTTATTTCAATAATTGCTGTTTGTCGCTGATAATCTGGTTATTTGAAAAAAAAAAAAATTATTAAATCTTTTATATTTTAATAAATTTATGGGAATATATACATCACAATATTCGCAGAAAATGTAACATGCAATAGTTTATATAAAAAATATATTGTACTCTTACTTTTAAATTTCACCAAAATTTTTGAAAAAAAATGTAAAATTTAACAAATATTAAAAAATTCTTAGAATAATATCTTCAATTAGATTTTTTAGAGAAAATGATCTTTAAAAAAAACAATTAAAAGGTGATTTTGGGAAATTTATTTAATTATTTTTATGAGATTATTTTCCCAAAATCGAATAATACGACCCTTATTATTTGTATTTAAAGACTTTATTGATCTTTTTTTTAATATTTTTTTGATAATCATTTTCTCTACAAATCCAACTATTCAGGATCAATCAAAAATAAAAATGAATAAATATGAGTTTTTTTTTCAACACTAATTTAGGAAACTGGGTTTCTTTGCTATTTCTAGAATAATTTTTCTTTTATTATTTCATATCTTTCAAAAAATAAATTATGTTGTTTGGTTGTTAATTTTATTGCTATTCAAGAAATATTTTTTTTTTTTTAAATATCAATTATTCTTGAATTAAAGGTGTTAGATTTTTTTCCAAAAAAAAAAATACAGGGATTAGTCCATTAAGACATATTTAAACATAAAAATTGAAACAATAAAGACACAGATCTTTTTTACTAAGAATTAATTGGTAAAATACTACTTTTTTTAATAAAGATAATTTTTTCTCAAAAATTGATAAAGGTGTTAGTTTATCAGGTTTAATTAAATATTTGGTAGAAATAAGTACTCTATTGTCTTTTACAAAAAAAATCAATATGAATTACGAGCAAATGGATAATTTCTAAAAATTTTCCCGATAATTTTGTTCAATTTATTTTTTAACAATTAGTAATCTATCAAAGAGCAAGTGAGCGTTTCTTTCTAGGTCACTGAAGAAAACAAAATTGAACGACTTTTATGATTCAAATCACTGTGCCTTAATAAAATTTTTCATATTTTAAAAACAAAAAGAACGTTAGGTAATTAAATTCTTTTAAAAAAAAAGTTTCTGGCAGAACTTTATTAAGAACAAGAAAACGGTTTTAAAAA
Organism: Anaeramoeba flamelloides; assembly: GCA_027625915.1. Taxonomy (NCBI): domain Eukaryota; family Anaeramoebidae; genus Anaeramoeba; species Anaeramoeba flamelloides. The sequence goes on from JANTQA010000026.1 coordinate 7,951,815, forward strand.
GTAAATAGAATAATTTTATTCTTGAGTTGTTAGGCATTGAAGTTTTTCTCTTTTTTTCTTGACCAATATTTCAAACATTTTCCTTTTGTGTTTTTTGTAAAAAATTCTCTACTGGGAACAATTTTCATTGACTAATAAAACTTGTTTTCTCTTTTTTTTGTTGTTTCATTTTTTTTTATTATTTTTTTCATTTTTTATTATTTTTCAAGACAAAGGAATAATTTTAATTTGAAGCAATTTCTTTTTAATCCACAAAAAAAAAGTTAATTGTTTTAAAAAAAAGCTAATTGTTTTTTCAAAAAGAAAACTCTTTATTAACAAAACCTCTTTTTTTTCAAAACCACCATCAGAAACTTTTAAAAATTTGAATAAAAAAAACAAAAAAAATAAATAAAAAAAAACATTTACTTAACCAATGTCAAACGATCCTTTAAAACCAAACTTTACAAAGGGCCTCGGTACAGGAGGAGAAAATTATGATCAACTCACACACATGATGCGAACGAGAGGGAATTATCAGAACTTTCAGCCAATGATGATGCATCCACAGACAAGGACTGGTGGTATGGAATCATTACCTTCATCTTTTGGGACAAATTTCGGGGGAATGAACACCACCCAAACCACAAACACAAACAAAACTACAACACAAACCCAAAACACAAACACAAACGTTCCCCTTAGTAACAACACTGAATTGAACCAAAAACAACAACCCACAACCAAACAACAACAACAATTTATGTTTCAAAATTTGGGCAACCAAATGGGCCAAATGGGTCAAATGGGTCAAATGGGTCAAATGGGTCAAATGGGTCAAATGGGTCAAATGGGTCAAATGGGTCAAATGGATGAAAAAGATCGAAGCCTTGCCTTTCAACAACAAATGTACATTGAACAACAAAGACAAGCATTTTTACAGTTCCAATTACAACAATACCAACAACAACAACAGCAACAACAACAATTACAATTACAGCAGCAACAGCTTCAAAAACAACAACAACAGCAGCAACTAGAGAAACAAAAAACCCAACAACCACAAACAACCACAACAACATCCATCGAACAAAAAGAGCAAGAAAAACAAACAGAACAAAACGAAAAAAAAACAATTGATCCACAACAACAATACCAAAATCAACTCTTACAGCAACAGCAACTTGAAAAACAACAACAACAACAATACCTAAATTCTTTACAATACCCCTACCAACAACAACAACAACAACAGCAGCAGCAGCAGCAGCAGCAAACACAATCACAAATTTCTGATCAGCAGTCACAAACAAAGACTAATAATGAAACAAGAAATTTACAAGAAAGTGTGACCGAACAACAACAACCCCAAATGGGCATGGGCTATATGGGGATGACTGGCATGATGGATCCATACGGGAGAAATTTTGGAACTCAAACCGGTATGGGCATGGGAATGGGCATGGGTATGCCGATGGGAATGGGAATGGGTATGCCGATGGGTATGGGAATGGGTATGCCGATGGGCATGGGAATGAGAATGCCTATGGGTATGGGTATGGGAATGCCGATGGGCATGGGTATGCCAATGAGCGGAGGAATGGGAATCCCGAACACTCGTTTACCAAATACAAATACCCAATATGGCGAAGCCAAATCAATGATCGAAAAGCAAAACCAAAATAATGAAAAACAGCAATTGGAACAGCAAAAACAAAATTCCGTGGAAAAACAGCAAAGTTCCTTAGAACAACAGCAACAATTATTACTGAAACAGCAATACGAACAACAGCAACAACTAGAGGAACAACAAAAACAATTACAACAAAGGCAGCAGCAGCAGCAACTACAACAGCAGCAACAGAAACAGCAACCGCAACTACAGCAGCAGCATGTTAAATTAGAATCAAATCAAGAACAACAGGAAAAACAACAAAATAACACCATGGATTCGAATCAAATCAAAACAGAACTGCCAATGAATCCCCAATCAAATCAGCAAGTTGGGAATATGTCAGTTGATGATGCGTTATTATATTTAGATGAAGTAAGACAAAAATTTTCAGAAAATCCACAAGTTTATGAAAAATTTTTAACAATCATGAAGGAATTTAAAGATCAAACAATAGATACACCTGAAGTTATTTCGAGAGTTACTCAATTATTTAAAAATCATAAAGATTTGATTTTAAAATTTAATCAATTTTTACCGCAGGAATATAAAGTACAAGAATCTGATATTTATCAAAAAGTTGAAGAATTAGACACAGCCATTAGTTATGTTAATAAAATTAAAACTAGGTTCCAAAGCAATTCAGTTGTTTATCGATCATTTTTAGATATTTTACAACACTATCAACAGGAATTAATTACTATCGATGAAGTTTTTAAACAAGTGAAATCATTATTTGATGGTGAGGAGGATTTGATTAATGAATTTGGTGCCTTTTTGCCTTCACTTGACATGGGACATGAACCTAGACCAGAAACAAGCCAAAATACCAATAACAATTTACAACAACAGCAACAATTACAACAACAACAACAACAACAATTCCAACAACAGCAACAATTTCAACAACAACAGCAGCAGCAGCAGCAGCAGCAATTGCAACAACAACAATTACAACAGCAACAATTGCAACAACAACAATTGGAAAAACAACAATTGCAACAACAACAATTGGAAAAACAACAGCAGCAGCAACAGAGCAATAATGGTCTTTCTTTTTATCAAGAAAATAATAAAGGATTGATGAATCAACAACAACAACAGCAGCAGCAGCAACAACAACAGCAACAACTTCTCTTACAGCAACAATTGGAACAACAGCAACAACAGCAACTTTTCATACAACAGCAATTATTATTACAACAACAACAGCAACAATTACACCCACAACAGCAAAACCAACAACAATTTCAACAACAACAACAACAATTACAACAACAACAGCAGCAGCAGCAACAACAATTACAACAATTCCATAATCAACAACAACAACAATTACAACAACAACAATTACAACAACAACAATTACAGCAGCAACAATTACAACAACAACAATTGCAACAGCAACAATTACAACAACAAGCCACAATTGAACAGCAACAAAAAAAAAAGAGAGAAAATAGTAATAATTTAAAAAAATTTACCAATAGTGACGATGATGATTTTGAAATAAATAATAATAATCCAAGAAAAAGAACTAGAACTGAAATGCAAAAGAATACAGAAACAATAATACCAAATAACACTACTTTTAACCAAGCAGATTTCATTGCACCAAGACGAAGTTCAAGACGAAGCTCAGCAAAAAACCGCCTCAGGAATTATATTAAACAAGAAAATCAAGAAGATGATTATATATTTGAAGATGACACACCACAAATTAATAAAAATAATCAAAATTTAGAGCCTAACCATAACTATATACAAAAGCAAATGGTTAATATAATTAACAATAAAATTAATGATAATAATCATCATCAAGAAACAACTCATGAAAATGAATATTCAAATAATAAAATGGAAGAGGAAGCGGAAATTGGGGGGGAAGAGGAAGAGATAGAGGAAGAGATAGAGGAAGAGAAAAAGGAAGGGGAAGAGGAAGAAGAAGAGGAAGAGGAAGAGGAAGAGGAAGAGGACGATCAAATAAATAATAAAAATTTCGAAAATGGAAAGGGAATTAAACATGTTTTAAATAAAAAGGAAGAATTTTTTCAGGAATTAAAACAAATATTAGATGAAAATGATTTTTTTGATTTATTAAAATCAATTAATTTATATTTGAAAGGAAAATTACAAAAATCCGAATTGATTGATTTAATTACTCCAATACTTACTTCCTTTAAAACTGTTAATAACTTTGAAAATAATAATAACAATAACAATAACAATAACAATAATACTAATTCATTAATTTATTTTGAAAAATTTAAACAATTATTATTTTATGGAGATTTATCTTTTGATCAATGGCAAAACGGTGTTTTAATACCAATAAAAGAAATTGATAAACAAAATTTAGAAAAATGTTCGCCATCCTATTGCAAACTACCTAATCAAGTAAATCATTTTTATTTTTTACTTTTAATTCTTTTTTTTTTAAAATTTAAATTTAATAATTGGGATTATTACAACACAAGTGATACAATATTCAATACATACACACACACACACACACACACACACACACACACACACACACACATCTTTAAAAATAACTTTCAATTTATTTTATGTATATCATGAATGTTTTAACAAGAATGATATATTATAATAATTTGTGAGTGATTTTTTTTTATTTAAATGAATAATGTAAAATACCTTGAATGAACTACTTTTAGTTATAGTTTCATTAAAAGAAAAACAAATTTATTTTCAAAAAGACATGATTTTTTTCAATAATGTTTATTTCAATTTTTTTAAAATTTTAAAATGTTCTCTTTTAATTTTAAAAACATGGATTAATAAATAAAACATTGATATAATTATTATCAAAAATTGAAAAATCAAAAAATCTAAAAAAAAAGCCATCTACAAAAAGAAAAATAATTTTATAAATCAAATATCACAGCCTTTATGATGAATTATTAAAACTTTAAGTTTTCACTTTTTGAAAATGACTTTAATATAATTTCCTCTAAATTAGTTTATTTATTAAAAATTGATCACAAAATTTAAAAATATACACAACTTATTTTGATTTTCTAATTGTGTGAATTTTTATTACTTCACGGGACGAAATAAGTCTTATAAATTGATTTATAAATAAAGTAGCAAAAATTATAATTTTACGTAAACTGATTATTGGTTAACGTGTTTTTACTATAATAGCTTTTGATTTGTTTCAAAAAAAAAACTTTAGTAATGTTATGACAATTAACAATCGTATTATTTTATACTCGATCAAAATTACCACCCAATGATGAAAAATATAACATAAAAAAAAAACAAACCATCTCTTTAAATTTTTCTATTTTTTTTTTTTTTTTTTTTATAAATATTAACTTTTTATTAATAATATAATTTTTATTTCTACAAAAAAAATAATTATTTTTTAAAATTATAGTATAAAAGATCGTCAAATGAAATGACTGAATTAGAAAAAAGTGTTTTAAATTTTGAATGGTTTTCAACTACAAATTATAAAATGAAAAATCCAAAACTTTTTGGCAAAAACAAAATTAATAAAAATAATGACCAATTTGAAAATAATTTACAACAGTTAAACAAAAAAAATCAAAAAAAAGTTCCAAAGAAGAGACGCTTTTCAAAAGAAAATTTAATTTTAAAGCTTGAGGAATCCAAAATAAATATAGATATTTCCATTGAAACTAATTTAAGATTTATAAAGAAATTAGAGCAATTAAATGTAATATTGAACCAAAATACTAACAATAACAATAATAATGATACAAAAAATCAAATAACTACAATAGTTCAAGATCAATTAAATATCAAATGCTTGAGAATGCTTTATCAAGAAAATTATTTTGAGATTATCAAAGGCTTTGAATCTAATCCATTTCCAACTTTGATGGTTATTTTAAAAAGATTAAAAAACAAAAACGAAGAACTTTTACAAAAGAAAAAGAAAATAGAGAAATTTTTAATAAAATCACATTTACAAAGTTTGCAAAGTATTTTTTATCAAAAAAGGACGAGATTAAAAACTTTGATGAAAACAAAATTAAAAAATAGATTATTATTAGCCGAATTTTTAATGAATGAAATCACGTTTTCCTATGATGACATTTCTTTGTTGGAAGAATCATTCAAGTTAATAAATATAATTATTGAAAATCCAAGTATCCATTCAACTAGAATGGCTAATCATCAATTACAATTGCAAATGGAATCTATGCAAAAAAAAATGAAAGAAAACAATAGCAATAATGAAATGGAAACAGAAACGAACAATGAAATGGTTGAAGAAGAACGAAATAATCAAAAAGATGGAAATATTGAAATTGAAAAAGAACAAAATGGAGAAGAAAATAATAATAAAAATAAAAATGAAGAAATTTTGAAAAAAAAAATGAATTATTTTAATAATCAACCAATAATCGATAAATTGAAATCCTTTCTTAATGATTTTTTATTATCATTTTTTAAATTAAACAACGAACAAAAGGAATTAAAACAAACAAAAATAAAAACACAAAATCATTCTACTAATTTAGAAAATAATATCAATGAACAAAATTTAAATCAATTAAATATCAATAACAAAGATGAAAGCAATACTAATAAAGATAGTAGTAATAGTAGTAATAATGACGATAATGATAAGAAATCAATAAAAATAGAGGATAATACAATAGATGAAAAATCAAAAAGACTACAAAAGCATGAAATTCTTTTTGCTGGGATCGAATTTTATCGTTTTTTTTATCTTCATCAACAATTATATAGACTTTTAAAGCAAATTAAAACTTCACTAGATAATTCGCCACAAATAATCAATAACAATAACAATAATAATAATAATAATTTGAAAAAAAAAATAGAATTTTCACAATTTTTAAATCAAGTTTCGTCATTATTTAAAGGCGAAATAACACAAAAGGAATTTGCCATATTCTGTGAACAAATTTTTGGAAGTGAGTCTTGTTTTTATTCTCAAATTGGCGAATTTAGCCTAATGGTCTTTTCACAAATGAAAAAATTAATTTTTGATGGCAAAACAGATTACTTGGTCAAACTTTATGAATTTGAAAAATCGAATGAAAATTTTATTGAAATAGTTTATTTATCAAATTGTAGTGTCTTAATGGATTCACCTAATTTTTTTAAATTTGAATTAAATATTTTGAATAAGGAAAATGATGATGACAACAACGATGAAGATCAAGATGATAACGATCATGATGATGATGATGATGATGATGACGATGATGATGACGATGACGATGGCGATGATAAGAAACACAACAAAAAGATTAATACAGGTAATCAAGGGAAAATCAATAATGAAGGTGACAAAAATAATTTATTATATACCATTCATATTAATTTAGTTGAAAACAAAATTAAAAATGAAAAGGATTTATCAAACGACTTACAAAAAAATAAAAGAATAAACGAAAAAATTTTGTCCAAATTTAGAGCAGTTGGCGATATCGACTTTAACGAATTTATTATTAAACAACAAATTTTTTTACCGAGAAATTCCAAAAAATGGAAACAACGTGGAGAAGAAGCTACACAAAATATTTTGATTTTAAATGAATTAGAACAAAAATTTAAATTAGATACAATGGAATCTAAATATATACAAGAAACTGAAGATATTTTTTATAGATTTGGCTGGTTAAAAAAATCTTCAAAATTTCAAGAAACACTAAAAAATGTAAATGAGAGAAAATAAATTTTCTTTATTCTTACTTTTTTTTTTTCTATCTTTTTTTTTTTTTTTTTTTTTTTTTCATTTTTTTTTTTAATTTTATTTTCATTTTGATTATAGTAAAATTTATTTAATATTATTATTATCATCATATATTTTTATTTTCTTAACAATTTTGTAACTAAAATGTATAACTTAAAACCTACATTTGGTAAAACATATTTTATGATATATAAAATTAATTTTATTATCTTTTTATTGGTTAAGAAAAAATATCTCTTGATTTTTTCTTTGAATAAATTATAAAAAAATTTCTGAAAAATTTTTCATTTTTATTAGTTAACACTTTAAATTTTTTCATTTGCCATTCATAAGTAGTCGGTTTGTGGCTTTTTTTCAATCAAAAAAAAAATAGATTTCAGTTTTTATTTAGGCATGTTTAATATATTTTTTGAATTTGTTTTATAGAAATATTTTTCATGATCAAGAGTTTTATTCATTAAGAGTTTCTTAGAAATTAGTATTGAAATTCATCATTAGTTGGGGTAACTAATAATGAAAGAAGAATGTTAAAAGTAAAAAGATATATTAAAAGTTCACAAATTAGGAAATTAAATAAAAAAAAACAAATTGTTTAAATGCAAGAAAAATTTATTATTAATGAACTTTATTTATGATTATGTTAACGTTTATCAAATACTTGATTTAAATTGTTTTGATTTGGAACAAAATTATTAAACGAAAAAAATCCAAATTTTTTTTACAGTCAGTTTCAAATTTAAGGCACAAACTTTCAACGGAATTTAAGACACAATAAAAATCTCAAATTTAAGCCCAAAATTTGGAATTTTTTTTTTTCATAAATTATTTTACTAGAAACTGAATTATATACCTTAAGTTGAGATTTTTTTTTGTTCCTTAAATTTCGTTGATAGTTTGTGCCTTAAAAGTGGAGCTGACTCTATTCAAATTTGGTTTTAATTAAAGATTTATTTTGTAGAAAGGTTTCCAATGATTTAAGTATGACATTTTGTATAAATATCAAATTTTCATAATTACTAAATTATTTTTTGGCTCAATAAACAAAATCAGTTTAACTGAAAAATAAAACAAGTATCATGTGAATTTAATTGTTAAAATACGTTTTTATAAAGGTACAATAAGAAATAATAAAATATTTGATCCCTTTTCCTATTCTAACAATATTTATTTAATTATAAATTGTATTTCTTTAATCATTTGGGAAAATACAGTATATCATTATTTTCAACATATTTAAAAAAGAGTATTCGATTTAGGAACTGTTTTAACACAAGTATTTATTTGTATATAGTGGACATATAATATATTTCTATAATTCCAAAACTGATTAAAATGAAATGGTAAATAAATAGTAGGACTGATATATGACCGTTTGAAAATTTTCAGGGCTTTTTTTTGTTTATTTTTTTTTTTTTAGGAATGGTGTTATTAAAACTTTTCAAAACCAAAACATAGTTTCAAAAAAGTGATTACATTTTTTTAATAAAAAGAATAATGTTTTTTTTTTTTTTTTTTTTATTTTGTGAAAGTGGTAATTAAAGAAAATTTATCAAATAAAAAAATGAGAACAAGAAAAATGATTAATATATATATAAAATAATATTATCCTTTTCATTACCAAATAGAAACTATCCACGTCGTATATAAACATGAGTGGCAAAAACCTGATGGAAATATAACTGATTATAGATAAATCTTCCATAAACGGTGATTAATAATTGATATTCTATGACTCTCAAGAGTGGGGCAAACAATGCCTGAATTTATATATTTTTTACTATTTTAAGTTTTTTGTTTTCATTTTATTTTTATTATTTTTTTTGTTTTTACATTAAGTTTTCTAACCATAAGAGCTTTGATAAAAAATTCTCGATAAGTGCAATAAATTTCATATTTTTGATTAGTCATTTTGAAGAGTTTCTGTGTATTTATTCTAAGAATAACTTTTTCGTATAGTTTCTTTAAAAAGAATAAATTTTACATATCTATATTTAATAAAAAAGTTTTTAAAGGAACTTTTGAATATGTTTATAAATCTAGATATATTAAAGTGGAAATAAAAAAATTTTTACAAATATTTTAGTGATCAATATTTTAAAACATTAATCTTATTGAAAATTTTGTAATAAAAAACCTTTGATTTTTTTTTAAAAGTATAAAAACCAATAAAATAGCTATTTTTTATGTTAATATTTATCTATTAGATTTTTTTACTAATTATAATTATTTTTTAAAATCGCATTTCTAAAGAGAAAATCATACCCTGAAAATAATATATAAATTTATAGATTCATATGCCACAAATCAATATAGGTATATCAATTAATAGTTGTTCGAGAATTTCTTTGGCAAGGAATTTTCTTGAAAAAATTAGGATTTGAATATTTTGGTTATAAAAGTATCATTTAATTAGAAAAACCAAATAAAATACAGTCAGTTCCACTTTTAAGGCACAAACTATCAACAAAATTTAAGGCAGAAAAAAATCTTAAATTAAGGCAAAAAATTTGTAATTTTTTTATTTACAATTTATTTTACTAGAATCTGAATTTTGTGCCTTAATTTGAGATTTTAATTGTGCCTTAAATTTCGTTGAAAGTTTGTACCTTAAAAGTGAAAATGACTGTAACTAAATTATTAATTTAAAATACGGTAACATTTTTTTAAAAAAATCTTTTAAATAAATATTAAAATATGGTTTAATATATATTTTTTCCCGAAAATTTTGATTAATTTCACTGTTTAATTACAAGAGAAACCAATTAATAGATTTTAGTGATCATCAAGTAAAAAATGATAATTTTTTTTAAAATATTAATTTAAAAAACTCATTTATGGTTATTTTGTGATTAAAGTTACCATAATTCTCTTTAAATTTTTGAATTAAAATATAAAAGTTTTTTCTTTGATAAATAAAGTAAAAGATTTTTTGTTATATATATATATATATATACCAAAAAGTTATTTATGCTACTTTTATTATATATATATTTCCTTGAAGAACCATACAATTGTTTAATTTGCTTTTCAATTTATAAATAATCGTGCTCAATTGTTTTGAAAATATAAAGTATTAATTTTCTTTCTTTCTTTCTTTTTTTTTTTTTTTGTATAAATTTTTTTGTCCAAATTGAAATTTGGTTATATTATTTTATTAATAACAATGTTTGTAATAAAGTTATCTAAATTAATTATATAATTTTGTTAATGAAAAATTAGAAATAAAAGATTATAGTATTTTTTAAATGAATTTAGTTTTTGTCTATTCTAAAAACCTAGAAATTTCTGAACTGTGAAATAAATTAATTTATCAAGTAAAATTTACTTTTACCTTTTTTATTTAAATTTTTCTTCGAAATTAGAATTGAAATTATTATTCATTTCATTTTTTTTTTTGATTGTTTTAGCAAATTTTTTGTAAGGTTAAAAAGTAAGAGAACTAATATAATTTTGAAAAACCTATTAAGGGGGTAGTAACTCTAATGCATTTTTTTCCAAAGTTAATGGAGTAATTATTTAAGAAAAAGATACAATAGAACCCGATAAGCAACTACATCTTTCAACTATAGAGAAATGTTGAGTTATGATTTTAAAAAAAGTTATTTTTCCAAGTGATTTTTTCAGTAAAAAGTCTTTTCCGTATTTAAAAGTTAAAGATCTAACAATTCAGAAGAAGAAAAATTTGCCAAAGTTTTTATTTTGAAGAAATCTAATCTATGTCATTCTTGGGATTTTTTTGAACATATAACCTTGAAACTTAAATCTTGTTTTACAAATACAATATAGATAAATCAAATATTAAATCCTTGAAGATGATCCCTAAAAATTGATCATTTCTTTCATTTAATGCATTTATTAAATTTCTTGAAATTTAAAAGATTAGATTATATATATATATATATATATATATATATATATATATATATATATATATATATTGAAATATTAAGAGTATAAACAAGAAAAATCTTAGCATTAAAATCAGTTATTTGATAATTATAACTCTATTTTTAATAGAATTTTTTATTAGAATTAATTTTTTTTTTGCTTGAAAATATTTAAAAAATTGAGAAATAAAATACTCCTATTAATAGGTTTTATTCTGTAAGTTATAACTAACCCACTGGGGGTAATTTATAAGAGGCAATTAATTATTGATTAATATTAAACAAATTAAAAAGTATTTCTTTAGAGAATAAGTTGAATTTTCCAGGTTTAAAAAAAGTATTTTGGGGGAATTTTTATTTTGATTATTTGAGTATTTTTCTTGTAATTTTTTATTCAAAAAAAAGAAAAATTCTATTCAAACTTTTCTTTATATCAAAAAATACTAAATAAGATTTTTTTTCAAGTTTAAAATAATTTTTGTAATTTTTTGAACTTTAGAAGATTTTTTATCCTGGGTTATTCTAAAAATTTATGGTTTTTTTTTTAAAATTATTTTTGTACACTTCCTTTACAGATAATTTGTTTTCTTTCTTTTTCGACTTTAATAATTTATTTTTCTATCTAATAAGTTGAAAATATTTTGATTTTTTTACTAATGTATAAATGAGAAAAATGAATGTTACTTTTCAGAAGGATAATTTATTTTTGAAAATAGAATTAAAAGTAATTTTGGTCTTCTAATAATCAGATTTTTACTTTATTTTTCAATTTCAAGATTTCTAGTTTTTTTTGAATTGGCAATTAGATTCACTTGAAGACATTTTTTATATTTACGAGTGACTTCCTAATTTTACACTTAGAAAGTGTTGTATACAATTCATAAAATATCTCTTTTTATATTTAATTCTTTTGCAAAGAGATTTATACCCCTTAATTATTTTAAATAAAAGACTCATTTTCCATTTTAAAATGTAATTAATTGACACCTTGATAAAAATCTGATTATATTCTGCCCTCATAAACCATCATGTAAAAACTGCACACTTGGAAACGTCAAGAAAAAGTCTGAGAAACTATAAAGTTCTATTATTGTTTCAGAAATAGTTTAAGATCATGTGTTTTCAAACGTACTTTTCATTTTTTTATTTCGAAAATCAGAAAATGTTTTTTGTTATTTCAGCTATTGTTAGAAAAACAACAAAAAACTCACCTTCTTCTGCTACTTAATTTAACTCTCAAAAACCAAAAAGGAAATTTGGTTCAATACAAAAAATATCCAAACAAAGACACAAATAAGCGTAAATGGAATTGATCCAAACCGATCCGAAGCATTTTGTGTTTGTAAGCGCTGTTATTGTTCAACCATTTTTTTGGAGGCTTTGTGTTAATTTTTTAACAGACAACTTTTTATGAAAAAAAAATAAAAACGTGTTTTTAAAATTGAAGATCTGTTATTGAAAGTGATTCGTGAAAAATACATTTCAACAACTCAGAAAAGAATGGCTGAACTTTGAAGCATCGTCTTTTAAAGAAGATCCAATTAAAAGAATGAAATTCCTTCAAAATGGCGCTATCTTGTTGTAAGAAAAGTCCAAAATAATGAAGCGTAATCATTATTGTTCAATAGAATATTTTATGCTATTTTATTTGTCCAATTTATTATATTTTTCAATTTGTGGTGAAGAAGGAACTGTCCAATCTCATGAAATGTAAGTTTTTATTTTTTTTTTTTTTTCTTAGATTTTTTTTTTGAAGAAGAAGAATTTAATCACAAGAATCTTTTTCTTCAAAAAAATATGAAAAAACAAAATAACGTTTTACAAAATAAAATGATTTTAATTAAATGAATAATAAGAAATTGAAATACACCACAAAATAATCACCCCTTTATTAGTTTTTCACACTTTAGTCCCTTTTTAATTCAAGGATTAAGACAGAAAAAAAAAATTAAGAAAATGAATCATTTTGAATATTTTTTAAATCAACGAATAAAGAGTAGAAAAACAAAAAATTAAACCAACAATCAAAAAGATTTCAATTTTGTTTGAAATTGAGGATTTTTGTCCCATCAAGATGAAGAATAATTTATATTCAAGTTTTTTGATCAAGTAATAAAACCCCCTTTCCAAATTCCACATTTTATTTGATCAATCAATTTCAATTATAGATCCAAAAAAAAAATAATTTTTGTTAAAAATTTTTCAAATTTGAATAAAATAAAAAAAGATTTCAAAAGAAATAAAAAAAAAGGAAAAATCTTTTCAACACCAGATATTAAAGTGAATGAATCAATGAATCCACAATGTTATGACCTTTCTTAGTCATGTAATTTGCATCCTTAGCTCAGCAAGGCAGAGCATTTCACACTTAATTAAAACAATTTATCAAATTCGAAAAGGTCGGAAGTTCAATTCTTTCAGGATGCAAATCATATTTTTTTTCCCTTTTTTTTATTACTTCCATTGTTTCATCCTTGGGTTATCATTTCGCCTCCTTTCATTTATTCAGAACAAATATTAATTTTACAGTTAAACAAATAATCTTTAAAATTATCTGATGATTTTTTTTTAATAATTTCAATTTTTTTGACAAACAATATTCAGATCTAACAATTAATATTATTTTTCAAAATTTATTAATTCGTTCAATAACTGAAAAAAAGTATCTATTTATAAATTGTTTAACCTCAATAATCAAATTTATTCAAAATCTTTGATTTCCAAAAAAAAAATAATAAAATGAATCATTTTAAATTTTTTTTTAAATCAACAAACAAAAATCCAAAAAAAGAAAAATAAAACCAATAATCAAAATAATTTCAATTTTGTATGAAATTGAGGATTTTTTACCATTTCCGATTAAAGATAATTTATATTCAAGTTTTTTTAACAAGTATACAAAAACCCCCTTTCCAAATTCCACATTTTATTTGATCAATCAATTTCAATTATAGATCCAAAAAAAAAATAATTTTTGTTAAAAATTTTTCAAATTTGAATAAAATAAAAAAAAATTTTAAAAGAAATAAAAAAAAAGGAAAAATCTTTTCAACACCAGATATTAAAGTGAATGAATCAATGAATCCACAATGTTATGACCTTTCTTAGTCATGTAATTTGCATCCTTAGCTCAGCAAGGCAGAGCATTTCACACTTAATTAAAACAATTTATCAAATTCGAAAAGGTCGGAAGTTCAATTCTTTCAGGATGCAAATCTCATTTTTTTCCCTTTTTTTTTTATTACTTCCATTGTTTCATCCTTGGGTTATCATTTCGCCTCCTTCTATTAATTCATAAAAAAAATATTAATTTTACAGTTAAACAAATAATCTTTAAAATTATCTGATGATTTCTTTTTTATAATTTCAATTTTTTTGACAAACAATATTCAGATCTAACAATTAATATTATTTTTCAAAATTTATTAATTCGTTCAATAACTGAAAAAAAGTATCTATTTATAAATTGTTTAACCTCAATAATCAAATTTATTCAAAATCTTTGATTTCCAAAAAAAAAAATAATAAAATGAATCATTTTGAATATTTTTTAAAATCAACGAATAAAGAGTAGAAAATCAAAAAAATAAAACCAATAATCAAAAAGATTTCAATTTTGTTTGAAATTGAGGATTTTTTACCGTTTTAGATGAAGAATATTTATATTCAAGTTTTTTTAACAAGTATACAAAAAGTCCCTTTCCAAATTTCACATTTTATTTGATCAATCAATTTCAATTAAAGATCCAAAAAAAAAATAATTTTTGTTAAATTTTTTTCAAATTTGAGCAAAATCAAAAAAAGATTTCAAAAGAAATAAAAAAAAGGAAAAACTCTTTCCACATCGGATATTAAAGTGAATGAATCAATGAACACACAATGTTATGACCTATCTTAGTCATGTAATTTGCATCCTTAGCTCAGCAAGGCAGAGCATTTCACACTTAATTAAAACAATTTATCAAATTCGAAAAGGTCGGAAGTTCAATTCTTTCAGGATGCAAATCTCTTTTTTTTTCCCTTTTTTTTTTATTACTTCCATTGTTTCATCCTTGGGTTATCATTTCACCCCCCTTCTACTAATTCATAAAAAAAATATTAATTTTACAGTTAAACAAATAATCTTTAAAATTATCTGATGATTTCTTTTTAATAATTTCAATTTTTTTGACAAACAATATTCAGATCTAACTATTAATATTATTTTTCAAAATTTATTAATTCGTCAATAACTGAAAAAAAGTATCTATTTATAAATTGTTTAACCTCAATAATCAAATTTATTCAAAATCTTTGATTTCCAAAAAAAAAAATAATAAACTGAATCATTTTAAATTTTTTTTTTTAATCAACAAATAAAAATCCAAAAAAAAGAAAAATAAAATCAATAAACAAAATAATTTCAATTTTGTATGAAATTGAGGATTTTTTACCATTTCCGATTGAAGATAATTTGTATTCAAGTTTTTTTTTAACAAGTAATAAAACCCCCTTTCCAAATTCCACATTTTATTTGATCAATTAATTTTAATTCAAAGATCCAAAAAAAAAATAATTTTTTTAAATTTTTTTCAAATTTGAGCAAAATCAAAAAAAGATTTCAAAAGAAATAAAAAATAGGAAAAAACCCTTTCCACATCGGATATTAAAGTGAATGAATCAATGAATCCACAATGTTATGACCTATCTTAGTCATGTAATTTGCATCCTTAGCTCAGCAAGGCAGAGCATTTCACACTCAATTAAAACAATTTATCAAATTCGAAAAGGTCGGAAGTTCAATTCTTTCAGGATGCAAATCTCATTTTTTTCCCTTTTTTTTATTACTTCAATTGTTTCATCCTTGGGCGATCATTCCACTTCCTTTCGTTAAAATAGAATTACAAATCATCATTTTTCATATTTACCACTCTGAAAATAGAAAATCCTTTTTGAAAAAATTCAAATCGGCTATTTATTTGGGAATCTCTAACCAGTAACTCTAAACTAACAGGAAAGATACAACTGAAATTTTTTATTTTTGAAATATCTGTATAGTAGATCAAGATTAACCAAGAAAAATCACAATTATTTGAAATACAATAAAATAATGGTAATAACAAAATCTTGAATCCGAAAATATCAGCCCAAGATATAAGCATGGACTTATTTTCAAAAATCTTAACTTTTGAAAAAAATTTATTATTTTTTTGGGAATTTGATTTTTTGAAAATTGTTGAATTAGTGATGCTATATAATATTAAAAAGTAAATACAGTCAGTTCCACTTTTAAGGCACAAACTATCAACGAAATTTAAGGCACAAAAAAATCTCAAATTAAGGTACAAAATTTGTAATTATTTTTTTTTACAATTTATTTTACTAGAATCTGAATTTTGTGTATTAATTTGAGATTTTAATTGTGCCTTAAATTTCGTTGAAAGTTTGTGCCTTATAAGTGAAACTGACTGTATATCTCATTTGGATCTTATGGAATTTAAGTTTCTTATTTCTTTCTCAACATAAATACCAAATAGATAGTTTCTCCAATTAAAGATATCCACAAATTTTTTACACACAAAGTCATTAAATCTGTAAATTTAGAATTTCTTTTTATTTTTCTTTCTTATTTCAGGATATTCATTAATTTCATGTTCAAATTTTGCGAAAGTACAATATACTCTTTGAAAATTTAACTATTTTTTCACAAATTTGGAGAAATCGTTAAATTTCAATGTATTCCTTGGTATATACAAAAGGTAAATCTGAAATCAATGATCTCCTTAAAGACTTAATTTTTTCAAATACTGATTACAATAATTTTTTTTTTATTTTTATTTTTTTTTTTGTTAAGTTTTGCAATTTTTATCTAACAAAAATAATCAAAAATTCAAGAAGGAATTCAAAAATCATCTTGTTGTATCATTGTTTTTGCATTGTATATTGAATATACCCAAACAAATGGAGAACTGAAACCAGTAATAAATACCCGCTTTTTTGTTACTACTGTGTAAATCAAATGGCCCTAATCAAAATTTAATCTCAAAGCCCAAGAAGGAAACTAAATCAAATCTCTTGAATGATCATTGCTTATCAATTTTGTAAAGATCTTTTGTGTTTTTTCAACGAGTTATGAATCAAACAATTTTGGTGAACTTGAAATAAAAATTTTCATTTATAAATTGGAAAATAGTGGTATTGTTAAAAAAAAAAAAACCCACAGACTTAGTAAACGTGTATTGCAAATTAAAAAATTATGTTTCTTTTTTTTTTTTAGTAATATGAATTAATTGATCCAAAAACCGAAAATAAATAATAAGTAAATATGATATTGGTTTCTTATTGTTCTATTTATATAAAAAAAAATCTAAAAGTTGAAGGGTCGAATATGTAATATTTTAATTAAATAAAAGAAACGATTTTTGAGAATAAGTTTTTTTCGTATTAAAAACAACAAATATGAAAAATTATGAAAAATTGATAATCAAATTCAATTTATAATTTGAAATTTACACAAAGCATGAATGAGTTTATATACAAAATTGATTTGGCCTTCGGCATACCATTAGGCTGTTAATTAGATGTTGTATCGGAACAAAGATAAAATAATAAAAATACTGGTTTTATTTGATAGACGAGTTTTATGCTCGGAAAACACATATTTTTGACCACTGGAAAGTTCAATTTTTGTTTAAGAGAAAAATGAACAGAATGAAGACTTATATTGTAAAGAAGGTATTCCCCTTTCAAAATTCGAGAATTATCCAGAAAAACCTATTGTTTGAAAATTTAAAATAAAAACAAAGTTAAAATATTCTTTTTTTTTAATACTGTTAAATTCAAATTCAAAAAATATAAATTTTTTCATCAAAATTTCAATCAGAAAGAACCAAATTTAATCTCGAAAATTTTCATTTTTCATTGTTTTTGAAAAGATCTTGGGAATTTTCAAACAAAAATTAGTTAAATATAAACTAAAATTCAAAATTTCCCACACAGCTAAAATGTTCCAAACAATCACAATAATACAATTTCATTCAAATTGGAAATAATTTTGATTTTTGTAAAATATGAAAATCATTTTTTCATCTTTTAGTTTTTTGTATTCATTTCATTTTTTGAATTATGTAACTTGTTTAGTTCGATCAAAATTTTTTTCAACAATTGATATTATGTTAAAGTTGAGTCATTCCAAATAGAAGAACCCAAATAAAATTAGTTGGCGGTATCTAACCTTTTGATCGATCAATATTCCTAATAGAATTTAAACAAATTTACCAATGTATTTTTTTGTTTTGCTCTCTCCAAAATTTTTGACACATCCTTGATTTACTTGTATTAATAATTATTTTTTTTTTATTTTGTGAGTATTGTAATTTTACAACAAATGTTAACATTCCAATTATCAAATGGTTCTAATTTGGTATTTCTTCTTGAATTGATGAAACTAGTTTTTTTTTTTTAACAAATCGAATTTTGGTGTGTTAAAAATTTTGAATTGTGGTTTAGTTTAGAACTTGAAGTCATAATTTTCATTTATTAATTAGATTTGAAAGAAATTTGTAAATAAAATTATGTTCAAAGAATTACTAAATATAAACTCTTTTTCAGTCAAAGGGGCCCAGTTTTATTGAAAAAATAAAACATATTCTATGAGTTTAATTCAATATTCGTCTCAAAATAAATTTTCAATTTTTTCGATCTGATTTTTTTTTCTATTTTTTAAATCCAAATCATTTTTTCAAATTTATTCAATTTTTTTTTTTGTTTTTTTTTTTGCTTTTTGTATTTTTTTTTTAAAAAGTAAATTTGAAAAAAAAATCCTTTAAAACTCCAAATTAACATTAAGAAAATTGATACGTTGTAATTCCTTTTAAAAATTCATACATTTTCTATTAAAAAATCTTATTGTCAACAATTCTAATTTTTTAAAGAAATTGAGAATTTTTGTACGAGAAATTTCAATGGAAGTGGCCCAAAAAATTTTTTTTAACATTTTTTATTTTTTGAAATTTATGATTTGTTCAGGTATTTCTTTGATGAACCTCAACTCTAATTCGAATTTTATTATTGCTCTTATTCCTAAACAATCGTAGTTTGATTGATTCTTTAAAAAAAAAAAAAAAATTATCATTTTTGGCTGCGCACCTTTGAGTGAAATGGAGTTTAATATGAAGAAAATTTAAAAATATAAATCAAATGGACTGAGTATTATATTTCGTAAAAATTACCTTTCTCTAAAAAAATCAAATAACACAAAATTACTTTTTATTATTTTTTTGAATATTATTTTCACTGTAATCTTAATTGTGAATATTATCCTTAAGACAAAAGTTTTTTGATTTTTTTTTTTTATTTTTTTTTTTTTTAGGGGATTAGAACTTAAGAGTAACAAGATATAATTTTTTTTTTTAACAACTATCACACACTTCAATTTCAGTAGATGTTATTTTGTTGTTACTCCCATTAAAAATAATTAATAATAGTCAGTTATTTTAAAAAATTGAAAAAGGTTTTAAAAAGATTTAATATTTAAAATGTCACTTTTTTAGGCAAATAAGAGGAATTGAAATCTTTTCCCCTAAACAATATAAAAAAAACAAAAAAAAGTCACTTTTTAAAAAAGAATGCAAATAATTATATCTTTTCTTTTGAAATTTATAAAAGAATTTTTTGATAAACTTCAAAATCTTTTAAATCATATTGATTCCCAAAAATGAAGAAGATAATTTGAAAAATCTTTTCTTATAATTCCCTTTCATCCTTCATTTATTAAATTAAAAACAATTCTTTCACCTTTTTAGTTTTTAAGGGAGTAGCTACACCATAAGACATGATAAAAATTTGAGAGAGATGAGATAAGAACGTTTTATTTTAGTGGCGTGTGATCGTAGATTCTCTAAAATATTTTTTTAAAAAAATTATTTGATATTTTTTTTTTTAGTAATGTTCAACAATAAAAAAAAAGAGATTATATTGATAAAATAGTTTTATTATTATTATTATTTTATTATTAAAATAAACTTAACTCGATTAATTTGGACACAGTTTAAACAGTTAGAAGAATAACAAAAACATGATTTACATCAATTTGGAAATTAATTTTAATTCAACAAACTATATCATTTTTTGTGTTTTTTTGTTTTTTGTTTTCATTTTCTTTTTTTTCAGGTACTTAATCGGTTTAGTTAGATCTGAAAATTTTTTATAGATGGTTACTAGATGGTTACAGTTGAGTTTCTTCAAGTGAAAAACCACATGCGATTTGTTGATGGTATCTTATCATTTGATCGATCAACCATTGTTGGTGTAATTTTAACAAATCTACCAATATATTTTTTGTTCAAACTCTTTCATTTCAGCTCGTTTCATTTTTTTTTGGACACACTTGTTTTGATTTTTTTGTTTTATATTGTTTTCTTATATTTGGATGAAAATTATTACTTAAAAAACCTTTAATACTATGTTACTTAAATCTGGTTTTTATTTTAGGTTTGGGAGAATATAGTAAATTGAGTTTTTGTTTCACTATTTTTGATTTTAGATGTGTCCAAATTTTTGGAATGGGGTTTAGTTTTTTTTCTGGGAGAAGATAATTTCAGATTCTTTGAATAAAAAGTGTATCTATTTTGTGGTTTAAACTTTGATAACATATAATCATATTCACTTCTCATATTCCACTAAACCCAACGTTTTACAATCCTAACAAGTAATAATTCTACTTAATTATTCTAATTTTGGAATTCTTCTAGCTATTTAAGTCCCATTTATGTTTCCTTTTATGATTCTCTCAATTGTAATATTGTTGTTCTTTTTAAACAAAATCCATTAATCCTAAATGCCACTAATAAAAAAAATATTTCTAATTGCTTTATCTTGTCAGGATTAAAAAAAATCTCAAAAATGATGAAAAAAAAATAAAAAATGAAAAAAATTAAATGCCACAATAGAATGTTGAGAGAAGAATAAAAGATAAGTCATTCAACATTCAAAACACTATTTTAAGTAATTCAACTCGGCATTCTATTGTGGCAATTTCTTTGAGACTTTGAAAAAAAAATTTGAAAAAATCTAATGAATGAAGTACTTTAAATAATAAAAACCAATGAGGTACAACCAGAGTAAAAAATGTTATTTTCTGATCCTCTTCAGAATTGCACAAAAGTGAAAAATTTTTCTTTACCGTGGCTACTCCCTTAAATTACAAAATATAAAAAAACTAATTGAATAAATAATTTCACCATTAAAAAAAAAATGATAACAAATTAATTTTCAAATATTTATGATTTACCTATTCAATTCCTAATTTATCAGTAATTACAAAAGATTTAATGACTTGTCTTTTTTTTTTTTTTTTTTTTTTTTTTTTGATAACAATGTTTTAAAATAAATTATTTTTTTTCTTTTGAACCAAAATCGCTTTGCCGCTCTTTAAAATTGTTATTATGATTATTATTATTGAGAAAAATGTACATTTATCTATTATTATTATTATTATTTTATTTGTTTTTTGCTTCCTCAAGCTCATTCATTTTTTTTTTTTTTTTCCTGATTCAAGTGCTGTGATTTTTACCAGGGGTGTGATATAGTTAAAATCATCAAGGGAAATAATTTTATAGGAATTCAATTTAATTATTTTCAGTGGTTTAACTCTTTCTTTTAACAAGGTGTAAAGTAAAAGTTTTAAAAATTATTTCTAAATCATTTTGCTATTTCAAAATACTTTTATAAACAGTTTTACTTTCAGGATTTTAATATGTTTCCTAAACATATAATTTAAATCTTCAAAAACTTTAATTTCTTTTCTTCATCTAATAATTTCATATTTTTTTAAAAAATCTCACTTAAAATAGGAAAGATAAAAAAGTTGGATTTCAAGTGACAGCTAAATTTGGAACAATAAATTCAGATACTGAAAAAGTTTTCTCGAGAAGAGATGAACTTTGCTCGCTTTTTTATTTAATCATTGAAATACTAGAGGAGAACTGTCACGGGGAAAATATAATGATAGAAATTGTCTTTTTGAATTAAAAATGCAATATACAAATAAAAATTTTTGTAAAGTATTACCTAAAGAATTATTATTCTTTTATAATTATTTAACTATATTAAAATTTGATGATAAGCCAAATAATATATATTTAAAGCAAATATTTACATAGGGTATATTAAATTCAGTTTTGATGAAAATACAAAATACAACTAGGAAATCCCAGAAAGATCAAAATAAATTAAAAAAGTCGTTATTTTTAATAATTCTTATTTTTTACAATTTTTCTTTATTTTTCATTTTTTTCATAATTTTAAAAAAAAATGTTTGTATTATTATTAAAATTCTTCTTCTTCTTTATTTTCTTGTTTATTATTTTCTTCTTCGTTTTTTTATTTTTGCTATTATTATTTCAGCTTAAATTCAAATATTAATATTTTCAAAAAAAAAAAAAAAATTGATTCTTTACAAGAAAACACAAAAAATTTTCTTGATGAAATTGATCAAAAAAATGAAATAATTCTTCGGATTTAGGTGAGAAAAATAAAATACAATTTAATAGCAAAAATAGAAATCTCAATCATGAAAAAATCAAATTTCATCATCTATGTTAACAAATTCAGAAATGAATATAGAAAATGAACAAGAATTGCAAATAAACATAAAAATGATCCAATCTGGATAATCACCCTAGTTATCATAATCATCATCATCATCTAACGATTCAATGTCAAAAATTGGGTGTAAATGTATAATTTGTTAATTTTTTATTATCGTCTTTCTTCTTTTTTTCTTATAAAACAAGTTTTTAAAATTGAAAGAATCATCATTTTATTTTTTATTTTTTATTTTTTTTTTTTTTATTCCTTTTCAAGCTTGTTATGTTTAACAATTTAAAATAAAATGATTGTTATTTTAATGTTTTTTTATACTTATCATTAATTGATGAAAATTATAAATTATAATTTTAATTTGTACATTAAAAGTATTGGGATTTTTTTTTTCTATTATAAATTAAAATATCATCAAACTAAATATTACTTTTGATATTTTTTTTTAAAGACCTCGTCCGAGCATAAAAGCAAAAAATTGTCATTTTTTCGCTCTCCTTTTTCAAAAACCCCATGAAAAAAATGGTCGACTAAAATGTAAAAATGATTACTATTCAAACCTAGACAAATACTTGGTTCAAAACTATAACTTAAAGATATTCCAAAATAGTTAATTTAAAAAAAAATGACAAAAAATGGCACTTTTTTACTTTTTTACTGAGATTAGGGTTTTAAAATGTAATTAGATACTAATACTAAAAAAAAAAAATACTCAATATTGTTTTATAGATGAAATGTGGTTTTATTGAACAGATGATGATCTAATTTTCCTAATATATTAATCCATTTTTAAAGTCTGTTTGTCAATTTTTATAAAAGTTAATGAAGTTAAGTCTAAGTATGGTTTTTATATTGTAAAAAAAATTATAAGAATAAATTTACTTTAAGAGGGGGTAATTTTTACTGATTTTGATTGGCACAGTTTATTTAAAACTGAAATCATTCAAAAAAATCCTTTACTAAATAAATTAATGTTTTAATAAATTGTAGAGTGTAATGTATCCTAATATACTGTATTTTCATACTAACTAAAGAAATTTAAATCAAAATAATTCTGAAAATATTTTTGAAATTTTTATCACGGCATTTACTTTTTTGTTAAGTTAAACTTTTTATAGTTATTTGGAATAGGAAATTGAACCAAAAAATGAAAATTAGTTGTTGATTGGAAAGTTCATAAGAATATTATATTTCACATTTTTTTTTTTTTTTGGCAAAGTGTTAAACTTGTTTTTGATAAATTTTTTCTGAATTTAATTAACAATTTTCTTATAGATAATATGAAATAATATCATAAAAAATTAAAACATAAAAAGGAAAAATAATTTCAATCAAGTAAAAATATAATATAAGATCAGTTTAAGATGTTGGAAATATGAAAATTAATTTTGATTTCTAAAATTATTTCCGAAATATTCTAATTTTGAACCAAACCAAATACAAATATTCAAAAATAAAATTGAATTATAATTAATTTATTCATTTATTCAATAATTAAATTTAATTGATTAAAGAGAAAAAAAACTCATTTTGTTTTGTTCTTTGAAGTTTATATTTTTGTAAATTTTTTTTTTTTAATTTTACACATCGAAACAACAAAAAAATTACCTAATTCTTTACTTTATTTAAATTTTATTACAAATAAGTCTATTACAATTTCTAAATTATAAATGTTGAAAAATTCATCTAGATTTATCAAATAGTACAATAAGAATTAGAATCTGTTAACACTATGATTCAAAGTTTTATGAACAATCTAAAATTATTTTTATTATGAATATTTTTGTTTCATTTAAGTGTTTTATGTAACCTTAAGGGATTAAATATAAATATAGAATATTTTTAATGAATTTCTAAAGAAAAAAATTTGTGAAAAAGGTTTTTTTGAAACTAATATTTGAAAAGAATAATTATAACTTATAAAATGATAATTTTAAGAAAAAAATATCTGTTTCGAAATTTTCCTAATATATATCACATGAATGACGTATTTTTAGTTGTTATAAACTGATTTTACACATGTGATCCACTTGTACAATTCTTTTATCTTGAATTTTTATATATATATATAATCAAAAAACGAAAAAATAGGTGATCTGATCTAATTTGGAATTGGTAAAAAAGTGAAATTTTAAACACTCTTCTTCACCAACTATTAATTTTAAAAAAAAATAATTCTTTTTCTCAGTTTTTAATGAGTTTATAATTTTCAAGAGTTTTAAACCGAAACTCTACTTCACATTGTTCTGGTGTTTTCAAAATAGAAAAGTAAACTATTTCCATTGTTTTAAATACAAAACCTCCCACTTAAATACGAAATTGCGAATTTCCATTGTTTTTCAACAATACAGAGACAATTACATCCTAGATGTATACTTTTGTTGTTTTTTTTCGTTGTTTATAAGTTTTTTCGTTTGTATTTTTTCACATCTCAGAAACGAAAAGTATGGTTTCAAAACAATTCATGGACTTTTTCAAAAAAACTTAAAAATTAAACCTCGAACTAAACCAAAAACATATATAAAAAAATTGAAAACTCTAAAAAATGCCATTTTATAAGTATTTCGTGATTAAAAAACAGAATATTGTAATATTTTAATATATATATATATATATATATATATATAAGCTCCATCCAAAAATGTGGGGCAAAAAAATATCCATCAATATAAGAATAAATTCTTTATTCAGTTATTAAACTCAAAACTTTAGACAAAAAAAAAAACGAAGCCATTAATAATAATAAAACTCTTGATTAAAATTTGTGTTTATTGATCAAAGTTCGAAGAATAAAAAATAAAAAAAAAAAAAAAAAATTGCCCCTAATTTTTTGGAAAAATATCCAAAATAAGTAATGTCTATTTAACAATCTTTAGTTCGATCTTTTTTTCTATTTTTTTTTTTTTGATAATGTGTAAAATCATACTTCAATATATTTTTGATTTGATCTTTAGATTTTTTTTTTTTCATTTGATCATTAACTTTTTGTTTTTCCCATTAACTTTTTTGTGTTTTTTTTTTTTTTTTTTTTTTTTAAAACATTTAAAAAAAGCAAACTGAATGAAAAAAAAAAAAAAAAAAAAACCCTTTTTTTTTTTTTTTTTTTTTTTTTGTTTATCTCACCTCTTTAATTGAAGTGTACAACTGTTCTGAGCAATTTTTCCACCAAAGTCCATCGAAGTCAACTCAATTGTTTAGAATCAAAAGAATTTTTTGGTTGATTTCTTATCACATCTCTTCTGAACTTTGTTAAATTTTGGACAATAATAATAACAAAGTAAAAATGAAAAAAATGAAGAATTCGAAAAAATAGGGAAATGAGAAATTTGACTCTATTATTTTTTCAAAATTAAAAATTTTGCAAAATAATTTTAATTCAAAAAAAAATATTTAGAACCCATTAATAAAACTTCAAAATACAAGAAATTAAGTATGATATGTTAAAAAACATATTATTGTTGTACATTTTGTATAATTGAAATAATATTAAGAAATAATTATTGAAATAAAAAATGCCCTATATTATTGGAAATAGCTTATATATATATACAGCTTTAAATATATCCTAAAATAACTCTATCAAGTATTAGATTTAATTATTATCAAAATTTAAAAATATTTTCTTAAGAGAGTAAGTAGATTTTACCATTTTAAAAAATTTTAGATCGGTAAACATTACTGAAATTAGAGTTTTTAAGTGCCACTGGATATTGAAACTTTGAAACCTAAAAATCTCTCTCTACTTTATTTGTGAAAATAAACAAAGTAATTCAGAGTTAATTTTTCAAAATTGTGGATTATTTTTTTTTAATGTGATCAATTTTTGGATTTATTAAATTATTTTTTGGATCTAGAAATGTGTTTATTCAAATGATCAAGATTAACCAAAGAATAAACCTAAAAAATAGAACCTGAAATGGTGTGTATTTAGTAAAAAAATTCTCTTTTCGAATACCAAACAAGAAAGAACATCTTTCCGAATATATTTGTTGAAATCAAGGGAAAAAAAACCGATAAAAGTATATTTTACAAGATTTTTTTTTACTTATCTTCTTCAGTTGAATGAGTCCAAACGATTAATAGACTTGAATTTCTCACTCTATTACTTATTTATTAGCATTTCACAAAACATTTCTTTACAAATTTGCTTACAAAATTCTTTTTTCAAATATTTTTATCCAACAAACCCAAAAAAAAGAATATTTATTTCAAAAATTATAATAAATCGGCTGAAATTTTGGAATCAAAAAAGCAGATACAAACATTCAATCCAAAATACTATAATTGAAATTTTTAGAAAAAAACTTCAAATCAGATTCAGAATTCTTTTTAGTTCTCCATTTTAATGGAAAATATGTAATTATAAAATAACAGGAATTTGAACAATAAATTTTTATTTCTGAAGAGGAATTTAAAAAATATCCCATTTTCTGAACCCAATCAAGAATTAGATGAATTAAATCAAAATAGGATTTTTTTATTTCATTTTGGAAATAATTTAAAAATAGTTAGTAATTTGTTTCTTAAAAATTTTACAAACAAAAGTACTTCTATAAAGAATTAAAAATAAAATAAAATTAAGAAGAAGTAATTGTAAAAAATTTTACAGATAAGACCAAGTAATATTTGATTTTTTTTATTTTTTCTTGATCTATCATTTAATTTTTTTTAAATTCCATTTTTTATTTGGTATGAAAACATGTTATATCAGGATATCTTCCACTCTAGTATTTATTAAAATATCAATATATTTGGTTAAAGAAATGATTTGAAGAATTCAGTTTTAAATAAATTGGGGTACTCAAAATTTGAAAAATGTACTTACTTCTGAAAACAAAATATATAAATTTTCTACTATAGTAGATGAAATAATATTTAAAATTTTTATTTAAAAAGATTACATATCCTTAATAATATCATACAAGAATTCTTCATCCAGAATTAACAATTGCAGAGAATTCTTTCAGAATAATAAAAAAAAAAAAAAAAAAAAAAAAAAAAACAAATTATATTCTGACTTTGTTACCAAAATTGAATTTTCAATTTTTAAAATATATTACTGGTATTTTAAATATAAAATTGATCTAAAAAAATTTGTTCACGAGATTATTATCACATTATATAAAAAATTACTTAATAAAAAAATAACATAATATTTTTTTGGAAAAAAAGTCTTTGAACAAAATAAAAAAAAAAAAAATGAAAAAGTACTTTTTATAAAAATTTTCAGATTTTAATTACATAACAATATCATAGAAGCTCTATTATACAATTATAATTTAATATGTTGTAAAATTTTTTAGTGAAATATGTTTTTTATTTCTCTAAAAAATCTATTATCTATTAATTAATTGAACAATAAATTAGTGATTTTTTATTACCAATCACAATTCAAAATTATCATCTTTGAGAAAAGATTTTTTGTTAATTGTTGAGAGAAAAATAGTTGGACAGCAATTTTAATTGCGAACATTACTGAAAATGATTTTTAATTTCAATTGTTAGTGAAATAACTAAAGAAAATAACAATAATCTACTTATTCGAATAACGATTAATGTAATTCTACTTTTTCAAAAGCTTATCTCTAATAATGTAAAGCAAGTTTAAAAATTACTCTTTTCAGATTTAATAGTAAACTTTACCAAAACTTGGATTTTTGTTAAAATAGCAAGATCTACTTTATGTTATCAACCATTCAAATGAGTATTCTACACACATCACAGATTAATGAACTTATAACACATTAAAACCTGGATTTATATAAAATTCACCTTGTTATCAATAGGATTTGATTTTCAATTGTACTAATGTTCCCAATTAAAAATGGTGTCCAACCATTATTTTGTGTCCAACATTTTTCTCTCAACAGTAATTACTTTTCCAAATCTAAAAAATAGAAACCAAAAAATCTAAACCAGTATTTAATAATTCTTATTTAGAACTTCCAACAATTTACTATTGTTTCATTTTTTGAATTTCAAAGATTAGCTCAATAATCATCAATAACATAAAAGCACAAAGACTGGTAAGTTTTGTTTCCTTTTTATAAAACTTGTTATATTTTCAATATTTTTGCAAGATTTCAAAAATAATTTATCAAAAAAATTTATTAGTAAATTATTTGATTTTTTAAAAAAAATAAATTTTTTAGCTAAAGATCTAAATTTCCAGAGAAATTTCATAAATATATTGTACAACTTTGAAATCTGAAGTTATGATAAATCAACCTTTAAATATGTTTTCAAACATTGATTATTCGTAAATTCTTGGTTTCTTACTAATTTAAGAGATCATTTTTAATTGAACAGATCAACAAATATTACTACTTTAGTCTTCGATTTTTTAGAGACATTCAACCAAATAAAAACTAATATTATTTCCATGTAATAACAAAGTACTTTAATTTTATATTTCTCCGTGATCAATGGTAATCCCCTCAAAGAGGAATTATCAAAAAGATGAGTTTTTATTAGATTATTCTCAAATTCATTTTTTTTTCAAAAATTTTTCAAAACATTTCTTTTTAATAAGATTTAAATCAAATACAAAACAATGCTTGAAGAAGAAGAACAACTTAAATTAACCCCAAGAATGGAATTAATTCAATACAAATTCCTTATGACACTTGACGATGAAATTATTACCAACAAAAAAGAGATTAAAGAGAAAATCCTCAAGATCGCAGTTGAAGATAGTAAGTCAACATTTGTTCAAAAAAAAAAAAACCTTATTGTGAAATCTTTTTTCTTTCAAAACAAAAGAAATTTACCTTCGTTTCTTTTTTCAAAATCATCCTTTTTTTTTCTTTTTGTAAAAAAACAAAAAAAAAAAAACAATCAATAACTCGACAAAAACAAAATGGTTTTATAAAATCTTTTTAAATGTATGAACTCTGAAATAAATATTAAAAAAATCAAATTAGAAATGGCTCCTTATTATTCAAGTATTTGTAAGAAATTTGGTTGGGGAGTTGACGAAGAAACCTTAAAAACATTAAAAAATTCGAATGCAGAGGAATTAAAAAAATTAAATGAATCCATTAAAAATTCTGAAGAAAATGATGGTGAATCAGAAATCCGAAAGGCTTATTTGGACAAATCAGTGTTTTATTGTCGAATTGGTGAAAAGGTTTGTAAACTCTTTTTTTGTTTTTTTTTACTTTTTTCTTGTTTTTTTTTGACACCCTTTTTGTTTTTTTTCTTTTTTTTTTGATTTTTTCTTTTCTTTTTTTGATTTTTTTTTTCTTTTTTTTAAAAATTTGGAAACATTTTTTTGAAACAATTCCGAGATTCGATTTCAATCTCCATTCTTAACTTGAGTTCATCTATTCTTCATTATTGATATTTAAACTAACCTTTGTGTCACATTTTTTCACTGTCTTTCACAAATCCTTTTCCTTTTGATCGAATGGAGATTCATTACGACACACTTTTAAGCAATATTTTAGTGTCTTACTGATAATTGAATTTAAAATGGGAAAAAATTTTCTGATTTTCTTTTACCAAAGAAACTTGTTGTAATTTTCAACAAAAGCAATAAACGGAAATGTCTCAATTTATTTTAAGAAGTCCCTTTAAAAATATTAAAAATAGATACATTATCTTTTGGTTTTTTGTGTAACCTCAAAAGTTCCAACTGTAACAAAAAGGTGAAGCTAAAATGTTATCCTATTTAAATTCAACTAATAGTAAAAAGCAAAAATAACTCATTTTTGAAAACATTTTTTTTTAAAATTGTTTTGAAATTAAACTTTATTCAAAATTCATCAAGTTAAATATTTCGTTAGTTGTTCTTATATTCATTTCAAATCTGAAATTTTTCACTTTACTAAAAAAACGAAAAAGTCAACAGGCAATTAATACAAAAAAAAATGTTTTGAAAAATCAGTATCAACTTTCTTTTAAATTGTTAGTTGTGCTTTAAATTTATTAAAACTGTTGAATAAAAGATGAAAAAAAATCAAGTGCCTATGAGTTTCAGTATTTTTCTACCAAAAGTATTCCCATTATGATATTGAAAAGTACAGCCCAATAAGATTTTTTTCCACATAATTTTTTCGAAAAAAACTATCAGAAAATCATTTTAAAAAAATCTGGACAACAAAATATTTTAAATAGATACTGGAAAATAGGTTTACTAAAGTTTGTTGGTCGATTTAAAGATCCTTTTTGAAAACTTTTAATTCACAGTTTTTTAAAATGACTTTCTAATTAATGAAAATTCAATTGACACTTTTTTTTTCACTTTATTGATCATTAATAGTAATTTCACTAATCTTACAATTGACAAAAGTTCTTTTAATTTCTCTACTTTTTTCATTTATTTAATTCGGTTTTAGAAATGAAATGAAGTCGAAAAAAACATTTCAAATTATGTAGAATTTATCAGAATTTTGGGAGTTACAAAAAACAAAGTTACAATTTATAGTTTTATTTTAATTCACAAAATAAAAAGAAAGGAATTAGAAAAAGAAAAAGAAAAAGAAATTTTGGAGTATTCTTTTGTTTTCTAATCAATTAAAACGTGTTGTCTTGCGTTATTTTAATTTAAAAGAAAACCATGAAAACGAACTTTGTAAACTAATTGATTTTCTAAGGTTGAATTTTTTTTACTAAAATAAAACTCTCTAAAATGTCTTGGTTTGTGTTTAAAGTTTCTAGGTTTTATTTTTTATTCTGAAGGTTTCTACATTTTATTTCAAAACATAAAACTCGAAAAGGTTAATCGGATCGTATCTGGTTTGTTTTTGCAGTCAAAAAAAAAAAACTAAAGGAAATTTCAATAAACTCATTTATCCCAAAAACTTGGAAAAAAAGCAAAATAGAAACAAACCTTTCAAAAAGATTATTTTATCTTTTTTTTACTATCTTAAAATTTGTGGAATTTAAAATAATGAAAAAAAAATTTTAAATTTGATATAAAGAAAAAGTAAATTTCATTTTGATCCTAATAAACTTATAAAAGTATTCGATTCTTTGTGATTATATATTTAAACAGTCTTGCTCTAACTCTTAAAATTTTATTTGCAAAAAAAAAAACGAAATTATTCTCCGAAATCCTTAGATCAAATCGAATTCTAATCAAATTTCCCTTTTCTTTCATCCTTCGATTAAAGTATTTTCCAAAAAAATGGTATAAAAATATTTGTAATATAATTTTATATTTTATTTTACTATCTTAATTCATAAACAATAAAAATTTAATATCAATTTATTGATTTTTAAATTTATTTAAAAAAAAAAACAAAAATAAAAACAAAAACAAAAATAAAAACAAAAACAAAAAAAAAACTTACCAAAACAAAAAAATAGGAAAAGGCACTTGAACTTTTTAATGAAACTTTTAATAAAACTGTCTCTATTGGCCAAAAAGTTGATCTTTTAATGACAAAAATTCGAATGGGATTCTTTTTTGATGATATTTCGCTTGTTGAAACAAACCTTACTTCAGCAAAGGTAATTCTTAAAAAATCCTCCGATTGGGAAAGAAAAAACCGTATTAAGGTCTATGAAGGTTACCATTGTCTTAAATTAAGGCAATTTAAAAAAGCAGCCAATTTTTTTTTAGACTCGATCGCAACCTTTACTGCAAACGAATTGTTCGACTATACAAAATTTGTATACTATTCAGTATTATCCAGTATCGTTTCGTTTCCAAGAACGGACCTTAAAAAAAAGGTAATTGATGCACCAGAAATTTTGACTGCAATCGAAGAAGTTCCCCATTTAAGCGAGCTTTTAAACTCACTTTACGATTGCCAATATAAGGATTTTTATAAACATTTAATTGCAATTTATGACGGAATGGAACTTGACAAAATCCTTTCAGAACATCGCCTTTTCTTTTGTAAGCAAATGAGGATTATTGCCTATTCTCAATTTTTGGAGGCATACCGTTCAGTTACTCTTAAATCAATGGCGGAAACCTTTGGCGTCTCAATCACCTTTTTGGATAAGGAACTGAGCAGATTTATTTCCGGTGGAAAAATACATGCCAAAATTGATAAAGTTGGTGGCGTTGTAGAAACGACTAGAGCTGATTCCAGAAATGAAGGATATAAAGAAATTATTAAAATTGGCGATCCAATGCTAAATAGAATCCAAAAATTAGCTCGAATTTTAAATTAAGGTTCTTTTCAAATACAAAATTTTGTTTCTCATTGATTTTTTACTTTTTTTTTTTTTTTTTTTATCTCATTGTTACCTCTTCTTTCTAATATTTTTTTTTTCTTTGAAATTCAATTTTTACTTTTCCGTCGAGAAGATCATTTTTTTCTTTTCTTTATTTTTACTTTCATTATATTACATTTTTTTGTAATAAATTCTTTTATTTATTTAAAATTACAAAACAATAAAATTTTAATCTCTATACTTTGAATTGCTTTTTGTTTTCAATTTTTTTCATTTTTTTTGAAAAAAAAAAAAAAAGTTACTTTTATTAAAATTCTCATGAAAATTGAAGTTAATGAAAATAGTTTTAATACATGAGGAGGTTTTTGACAATTAACGAATTTTTTATTTTGAATTTATTTTTTTAAGGTATCTAACGTCCACCAAAAAAAGGTCTAAAATTAAAGTATGTTTCTATTGAAGGTATATCATATTAGTGCTTCTTAGTTCAAATTTCTCTAAAAATTTGAAAGTCAAATATTATCAAAGGAATAATCTTATTCATTATAAATGATCTTTCTATTTGGTAAAAAATGCATTTTGGTGCAAAAAATCTACATTTCTAGAAAAATTTTAAAGTTAAATAATCAAATAATGTGACTTCAAAGTTGAAATTTTTTTGATCTTAAATCTTTAGTTAAATGTAGATTTAGTCACTAAAAAATTCAAATTATTTTAAATAATTAGCCTAGAGATTATTTTTATGAATTATTCTTAGTTGAAATTGGATTCAAACTTTTTTTATCATCTGATTTTGGAAAATATATATCATAGTAGTAAAAATGAATTCTCCTCAATGGTGGTGATCTGATAATTTCTATATTATATAATTTTTTTAAAACTACCTGTGAAAGTGATTGAATTTTTTTCTCAATTTATTTATTATATTAGTGAAAAAAATACCTGAAATAATAATAACCTTTAATTTTATTTTTTTATTTTTTTATTTTTCACAAAAGAAATTGATCTTTGATAGTATTGAAAAAAATACTGTGGATGAAAAAAATCCATGACAAGTTTTTTAATTGTGAACACTAGGAAAATTATTGTATTTTTGTAATATTTTCAAACAAATCCTTTTTATAAATAACCAAATTTTTCATGAGCCTAGTAATAAACCTTCATAAAGTTCATTAAAGTAAGGTGTCTATTGAATACTGAAATAATTATTTGATATCATAAAATAGATCAATTGTTTTTGAAAAACAATCGAGTTTTATAGAGGTTCTACGAGAGTTTGGAAAATGATAATTTTTATTATTGTTTTTTGATTGATCGAATAGTGTTTTTTCGACAAGTCTAATTTCATTAATCGTCATTCTAATAAGGATGTGAGTTATAATTTTGCAAAACTTTGTTTCTTAAAAAAAATGATTTGATTTTAAATAAAGGAAAGTATTTAACAATTTTCCTAATATTAACAATTAAAAATCTTGTCCAGGATTATTTTCATGCCCCATATTATTTTCACTACTATAATTAAAAGTTGATGATTATAATCTGTTACGGTAAGAATTTGAATTACATAGAACAAATTTGTTGGTACTCCCATCCTAAAAATTAACGATTTAGTTTTTAAATTCAAGTAAAGTATATTTATTTTAATTATCAAAACTTGGACAAAATATTGAAGTATTTCAAACTCTCCTGAATCTTTATACCATTTGTTTGATATTTTTAGTTTGTTGGGAGTTTTGTTTTTAAAAAAGAATAGTACCAATTGACGACTTTTCCAAGCCAATATATAAAAGTCATAAAATGATGAAAATCCAAAGAATCAATCTTGAAAAAATATATGTTATCTTGAAGAGTTTATGTCCACACTAACATATTAATGTTTAAAAACCACAGCTAATTCAAACATACTGAATCAACTTCTAAAGAACTTTTGAAAATTATCATTTTTTATTCTTTTCTTTGGAAAATTAAAAAGATAACTGAATATAGGCTTTCGATGAATAACAAAGATCTGTATTTAACCAAACTCCCAAATTGTATTTCTTTTAAATGTGAGTCCAACGAATATAATATTTTTAGCCCCAAGTACAGCCATCAAATCTTTGGCCCCATCGAGAACATTTTTGGATATCAGGAACTGAACATTGTCATCAGGATGACACCGTCTGGATCTTATTATACGATCAAAATCTCACACAAAAAGGAGTTTAAACTCCAAACCGATCTGTATTCTCAAATCACGGAGATTAAAGAAAAACTAACCAAGCACTTGCACGAAGAATCCTATTGTGTTCGTACACGCCCATTTGAAGCACACTTATCAAAGGAAAAAGAAAACGAGGAATTCCAGCCACCAGGAAACATCGTTCGAAGATTTTCTTGTGAGAATGGCAAACGTAATTTCATCATCACGATGGGCACATTCAAAGATGAAAGACTTGTCCAATATTTTAAAAGGATCCAACACCTTAACCTTTGGTTTATTGATGGCTATCGTCTTTTAGACACCACGGATCCGAATTGGAGGATCTTTTTCCTTTTTGAAAAATGTGCGCACACATTCCGAAAAGAGCCGACTTACTATTACACAATCGGAGGCTTTTCTTGTGTGTATCTTTTCTCTCTTTCCAGAGATTCCAAACGCCTCAGAATTTCAACTTTTTTTATCCTGCCAGCATACGCAGCTACAGATAACACCGAATACCATTTACTTTCGGCAATCAACCGCTATGCACGTGGCGAGGTGAGGATCGATATGGTTACCTGCGAAGATCCGGACAGCCACTTGCAGTTGTACCGAAGCTCCTTCGACTTTGTCAGGTTTCTACGAGCCTCGAAAAATGGCTTTGATCCCCAAAAGGCCAAGCAAATAATGAAACAATTGCAAATGTGCCTACGCCAATTCAGGATATGTGTCGAGTGTTGGTATCTCATACAAAAAAATAATAAAGACTTTCAAAAATCCCAAAAATTAATCAGGTCAAGGCTTGAAAATGAAATCGATGATTATTTTTTGGAAACAGACGAAGAAAAGCGAATCGAAAAAGAAATGAAATTTCTTCACCAAGTAATTGAGTTTGCAAATCTTCTCAATGATAATCAAGAATTTTGGGTTAATTAAAGAGATTGTCAAGAAGTTCTTTTTTTTTAATTTTTATACCTTTTTTTCATTTGTTATCATTTAATAAATTTTAAATTGTTTCATCCAAAAATAAAAATATCGAAAAGATTTTATAGTTTAACAGAGAATAAGCGATTTCAATGGCAAAAAAAAAAAAAAAGTCCACTGGATATATTGTTTAATTGATTATTTATTTAAGCAGAATGGGCATTATTCTTGGCACAGGCTTTCAAGAGTTATTTATTTTTTTTTTTTTTGAATCAATTTCGAGTTCTTATTTCAGATAGATATTTTATCGGTATTAGGACCTTTTGATTGAATGGCTCAAGATTCCAAATGCCTATAGAAAAAAAATATTTTTTTTTTCAACAAATTGGAAAATTTAAAGATACGATTTTCTTCTTTTCAGGGGGGTGAGAAGAAGTAAAAATGAAATAGGAATATTTGAAAATCTGGATCAAACTAACTATTTGTTTTTCTTTTAGTGAAATTAATCATTATTATTATTTATATGAAAAAATGAGGCAATTATGAAATTGGCCATTCAGCAGTAATTTTTATTTATTTCAATTATTTTAAGAGTTTTTAAACATTATAAGTAGCTGAATGAAGATTTTTTAACCAAATCACAAAAATCAAAGTTATTTTTTTTTTTTTTAAGGTGAACTCTTTATAATAAAGTTTAGGATATTAGCATTTTTATGAGTTATTTGGATTGTATTTAATCTCTTACCTATTTATTGAAGAATAATGAAAAATTACATAAAGTTCATTGTTTTTTTTTTTTTTCAATGATATTTTGAGGTTATCCTGATTTTTAATATTTTCAGAAAATTGAATAAATTACCTGCAAAAAAATATTTTTCCCAATCGCCTTATTTTGGAAAAAATAATTGTATAATTACTTTCAAAGTTTTTGTATAAAAAACTAAGATATGTGGGTTTTTCAATTATTTCGATTCCAGTCCTATAATTGCTATTCATATGACCTGGAAATTAATTTTCAAAAATAAATTTTGATTTATATAACAAAAACGAAATTTTTTTATATTGTCTAATCTGGGATATGGTGAATCAAATTAAAATGAAAAAAATATATATTATTACTTTTTTTTTCAATTGCATTTTCAAAAAATAATAATTAAAACGACAATTAATTCTGATCATTGATTCACAAAAATCATAATAATATCAAGTATACATAATTTAAAATTATTATTGAAAAAATAATTTTTAATTTTCTGTGGTTTCTTTTTCTTTAAGAATTCAGATTTTGTATTTGTTTGGTTTATTAAAAAAATAAAATAACCTTTTTTTATATCATGGAAATTGAAGATTTCATCTTATAATAAAGCCAGTTCCACTATTAAGGCACATACTTTCAACGAAATTTAAGATACAAAAATAATCTCAAATTAAGGTACAAAATTCAAATTCTAGTAAAATTAATTGTGTAACAAAAAATTCTAAAAAATGTGCTTTAAATTGTGATTTTTATGTAACTTAAATTTCCTTGAAAGTTTGTGTCTTAAAAGTGGAACTGACTGTATATGATAATTTGGATTTTCTATTTCATAAATAAACAATTTTATAATGGGTGATTGAACTTCATTCCTAATAACTTTCCAATGGTTTGGTTTGTATAGTTGTAGCAACAGTAACATTTTGAATCTATTTTATCATTATCTAGTAAAAAGAATTGTTAGTATTTAAGTGGATTGCTTATTGTATCATTTATATCTGTATTTTGTTGAAATTATAATGAATATTAGATTCGTGTTTTTTAAATACAAAGTAGTTTATCTTCCGGAAAAATTGCAAAAAAGTAATATCTATTTACCATTATTCTTTTTTTATATATAATGAAAATCATGTTGTTTTTTTTACAATATAAAAAAATAATTATAATTCACCATAAATAAATGATAAATATTAGTTAGTAAATGAAAATAATCCAATTTATTTGTCCTTGTTTTGGTTATTATGAGATAAAACAAACAATTCTTTTATTTACGAAAATTTATATTTGATGAAAAATGATTCTTTGATAAATTGAATAGGTAGTTATTTTTTTTTTCAAGTATAAGAAAACGCCAAAATAAAACTATTTTGTAGAAATTTTAAAACAAATGATCAATAAAGAAACTCGGAAAAATCAATAAAGTAAATTTTCAAATGGGTTAAGGGACTAGTAAACTAAAAAAAATCTAAAAGGTAATTCAATGGCAAATTAAATAAAAAAAAATTAACTGTATCTTGAAATTGAAAAGGTAAATAGAACTTAAGTACTAAAAAATCAAACTTGCATTTTAATGCTCTTTTCTAGAAATGGATTATTGTTTTTAAAAGTTTCCATCGTTTCTTTTAAAGTAAAAAAGTTCAAAATCCAAACATATTTCTGAATTATTTGTAGAAAAATTTTTTTTTCTTTGAAAGAAGAATAAAATCTTATTGTATGGGAAAAGGAACTATACCAAAATATACTTTAAAACGAAACTTTGTAGTTATAAAATAACTCGGAATAAAAATCTACTTAATTGTAATACAATTACAATAATTATTTTAAACTTTGAAAAAAGATAATATTTTTATTTAAACAGCGGCTCGGATCTATTTTTTTTTTTTTTTTATTGAACAAAAAAATCTGAGAAAAAAGAATCTAACCATTAAATTAAAAATTCTCCCAAAATACTTTTTTAAAACCTATTAAAATAAACTTATAATAAAAGGGAATATTTTATAATTTGATTATATTTAATCAATAATTAAAATCACAATCTTAATTTTTCAGTGGATTATTGAGAGTACAAAGATAAATTTATCAAAATAATGTATTATTATTTTTAAATTTTTTAAATATTTTCAAACAAATAAAACCAATTCAAATTAATAAATCTAATCTAAAAAAATGATAATAATAATAGATATTGTCAAATAATTTATTTAAATAATAATTGTTCCATGTTTAAACTCTGAATATTTGAAAAATAATATTACAAAAAGGTTTAAAATTCAAGAAATTTAATTAATATTTATAAATATAATAAAAGATCCATTTTTTTTTAATCTTCAAGGATTCAATATTTGATTTATTTTTACAGATATTTTTAAAATAAGATTAAATATCAATGGTTATTTGTTCATATACACTCTTGGAAATTGCTCAAAGTAGGATTTCTTCAAAAGAAAAAAATTGTAAAATTTTCTTCGAATTTTATCCAATAATCTAACAAAAAAGGATCAAATCTTTTTACTGAAAATTTCATTGGGAAAATAGAACTCTTTTAAAAATGATAACCCATCTCTCTAAAGTTGACAAATAAATTTGATGCCGGTTTAATTTTATCAGTCTGTAAATAATTACTCTATTATTTTGGGGGGGGGGGGAACTAAATAAGAGTAAAAACGATAGTCAAAATAAAGCGCGCAAAAAAATTTAATACGTGATTCAAAATAAAAAGTGTGTTCTTTTGTTATAGAAGACCTATACATTATAAAATTAAAGAAACTGGTGATAAACCCTAAATAAATATCTCTTGATTTCTTAAAGTTCTATTATTTAAAAAGAAATTCTAAAAATGAAGGATCAAATCACAGAATTTATCTCAAAAAATTGAGTAAATTTATAGAAAATTTTTATCATCTTAAAAAAAACAAAAAAATTCAAAAAAATTGAGAATATTATGGAAAATTTTCAACTATTTCATTCATAATTTAAAATTTTACTGAAAATATCATCGAGTGTACCTTCAAAATTGATTTGAACTTAGGTATACTACTTTGAGAGTAAATTGGATGTTGTATTTAAACAAGAAGAAAAAAAAACTACGGATAATATTTTGAAACACGGATTAAAGTCTTTGTGGACGAATTATTTTGATCGCTGTAGTCCCTTAAATAAAATTAAAATCTCTTTGGCTTCGATCAAGGGGAAATTAATTGTTGTACTATTTTTTCATAAACTTTGAATCACCAAACGGAACATTAAATAAGAGTAAATATTAAAGTTCTATAATTGTTGTTTTAGTGTTTTATTTTACAATCCATCAATCATACAGATCATTTACTATTTACTGGTATTTGAATTTTCAATGGGAAAATATTTTCACTCCCTTTTCCATATTCACTGATGTAAATAGAGTTCCTAAAGAACAGGGTTGCAATTTGTGGCTCACTTTCAAAAAGAAATTTGGAAATAAAGTGAAAAATATTCCTATTTAATATTGAAATAACAGTAACATCTCTGAAGAATGCTAAAAAGATTATCTCATGTAGGATGTGGGGGCATGTTATTTTGGTTCTTATCTGATCGATCTTTAACTTATTATGAATTATAATATTTGTTAAATCCTGGTATTTGAATTATAAAAGGGAAAAATTTTCACTTCATTTTCAATTTCCTTTTTCAAATGAGTTTCTAAAATACAATCACACCCCAATTCTTGGAGATCTTAATTTAGGAAAGAAAAAAAAATATGAAAAAGGAAGTAAAAATTTTTTCCCATTTATTATTCAAATACCAGTAATGTAATTTTTATCATTTGTTCTTTTTTTTTTACAAAATCCAAATTCAATTGTGTAAAGTTAAAAGGTTTGGTCGATATTTAATCTGATTTGTGGATTGTTGATTGAATGTTTTAATGAGGTTTGGTTTTATTTAGAGCTTTTACAAAAATTTTATTTTCATTTAGTTAATTGAGTAATAGGGATATAGAAATTTGAATCAGCAACATCAAATTAGATTTTCCTTCTTGTAGGATTCCAGTCAACTAATCTTTAATTCTTAAATTGGGGTTTAAGAAAAAATAAAGTTCAAAAATTGTCTTTTTGAATGACAATTAAAATGAGGAATAAATGAAAGATCGATCAGATTCGCACCAAAATAACAAGACAATTTTTTTTACATTCTTTGAGTTTTCAACCTTAAAAGTTAAACAATTTTTGTTTTTGGGTTTCAATTGTTACTTACCCTTTGTTACGAAAAATAAAAAAAAAATTCTTTCGAATAAATTGAAAATTCATCAAAAGGTAATTAGAAAATAAAGTCTAACTCTTTCTTTATTTGTTTACTGTTCTCAAAAAGGTATGAAATTGGTTTATGTGGCCGTGGTGTTTGTTTGTTTAAGGCAAAGAAAATAAGAACCAAAATAATTTTTTTGAAAAGGAAATAATGGATAAATAGAAATGTGTTATTTCGCTCTGTTTTTGTGTGACAAAAAGAAGGTGGGGTTTCGATGACAATTTTTTGAGAAACAATGATCTCCAAAAACTTTTCCCAGATTAAACTTGAAGTGTTGCTTATTTTCTTTGAAAATCGACAACTGATTTTTGTAAATAAAAAATCTATCAATTAATTATGGAAAATATTCAACAAGATCGAATTTAACTTTTCTAAACATTTTGTAGACATACATTCAATAGTAACTCTTTAGTTTTTATTTGTGGAAATATTTTTTTGGATAAAGTAAAAAAAAGTTTATCAACAAAAAAAGCTAAAAAAAAAATTAAGAATGAATGAATGGGAATACAAAACCACTACAAAAATTGAAATATGAAAGATAAAATGGTTAATTCAAAAAAACCCGAGAAATTCCTATTGAACATTTCTAAAGAATAGTCTTGGTTGATAACTAAAAACAGAGATTCCTAATTACATAATCAGAAAATAAGAATTTTATTCCCAACCGAAAATACAATTTTTGAATAAAAATGTAATAAAAAAAAGATTTTAATGCAATAGAGCAGTATTAAAGAAAATTGAATTTGGTAATCATACAAAGCAAAAAGTTAAAAATATTATTTTTTTTTTTATTTTTCTGATATCCCTTCTCAAACATAAACAATAGATACTTCTATTTTTTCAATTCTTGGATAAACTTGGATGTTTCAATCATGCTCGACCATTTTCAAATTGTTTCTTTTGTTTTTCTTTATAATTTTTGGATCTGCAAGTGAATTTCTCTTGAGCACCAACAAAAAGGAAGGAGAGTATCCATATAATCCAACATTGGGTATTTTTGTTATTGAAATGCTGAAATTGCTCATCTCGTTGATCTTTTCATTAGTGCTGAGCTTACGATCTGACCAACCTCTTCGACAGATTAAAAAATCATTTGAACCGACAAAAGCAAGATGCTTCTTAATTATCCCTGCAACACTCTTCGTGATCGCCAACAACCTCGCCTTCCTTAATCTTGGGAATTGGGACTCATCAATTTTTAAACTGGTGATGAACACACAGATCATTTTCACCACCATTTTAAGTTTCCTTGTTCTGAAAAGAAAATTTACAAAAACGCAATTGGTCTCTGTCATTTTATTAATTCTTGGTTGTGTAGTTAGCCAAATGTCGTTCTCAAACACAAGCTTCTTGAAGTCAATCAAAAATTCACAAACAGAACTGAGCCTCTCATCATTGGCAAGTCTCTTTTTATTAGTCCTTCAAACATTTTTGTCAAGCTCTGGGTATGTGTCAACAGAATTTTACTATAAAAAGGATTTCCAAGACTCGTTGCATACACAGAACGCTTGGCTAAGCCTTTGGTCTTTGTTGGCCAATTTGGGCTTTTCAATTCTTTTCTTGGAACAAAATCCTTTCAATTTTGAGTACTTTAATCAGCTCCTTGAAACAAAAGCAATGATCACCATTTCATTATTTGTTGTCTCTGGAATACTGACAACCTCCGTTCTAAAATACTTGAACGCAACAGCCAAAACCTATGCGTCCTCTCTTGAAATATTTTTTATTGCCTTGCTTTTTTATTTCGTTTTTAAAACAAAAATGAATTCTTTATTTTTAATTTCAATAACTATCATTTCAAGCTCGATCCTCTTTTATAATCTTAAATTGAAAATGAAGAAAAAAGAT
Organism: Anaeramoeba flamelloides; assembly: GCA_027625915.1. Taxonomy (NCBI): domain Eukaryota; family Anaeramoebidae; genus Anaeramoeba; species Anaeramoeba flamelloides. Next base: position 7,994,772 of record JANTQA010000026.1, read on the forward strand.
CAAAGACCTAAAATGAAAAATAATGAACCGCTCATTGAAGAAGTCCCCTTATTGGAATTAGACGAATTAAATAATGTAGAAATTTAAGTGTCTTGGGTTGCAATTCTTATTAGGCTTTAAGAAATAGACGCTTTTGTTTGCAATTATTATGTTGCTCTTCTTCATTTTATTTGCTATGTTTCTAAAAATATTATTTTCTTGTTTTTATAACCCTTTTCAAAAAATTTTGGACGAAAAGTTTTAAAAAGTGTTGCTCAAGCTGCCTAGCTTAATCGGTTTAAGCAGTTTTAGTCACTTTTTAATTCTTTTAGTACAAAATTTTTGAAAACAACTATTTATATGAGAAAAAAATTTTTTTTTATTTTTTCTTTTAGATTTTTAATTGTGAATAATGAGTTCACAGCCATAGTTAGGAACATACAAAATGTTAAAATATTTGAATATAAATGTGAAAATCAAATAAAAAAACAAAATCGATTTCACCACTAATAAAATAAATAGAATTAAATCAATTTTTTTCATTTTTAACACTTAATCTTTTTTATTTTTTAATTTGCTTTTTTTTTTTATGATCATTTGAAATAATCTTAAATAGAGAACGAATGAAAATTAAGTTTTATTTTATTTTATTATTAACAATATTATTGAAAATCAAGACTTAGATCTTTGTTCTTCATTTTTGAATTTAAAAAACAGTATTATTGATTATTTATTTTTTTTTTTGTTTCAAGCAATTTTAGATATTTCTTTACTAATTCTTTTCCAAGCCTTTTTTTTTTTTTATTATTTTATTGGGAGACTTTATTCTTTCATAATCACTTAAAAACGTATAGTAATATTTTTGAAAAGAATCTTGTAATATTAAATTCAAAATACCTTTGAGTGTTTTTTAATTATTTAATTTATTTTTTAAAAAAATTAAATATTTTTGAAATAAAAAAATGGCTTAAAGAGTTCTGTACAGAGCAACCGATATATATATATATATATATATATATAAATAAATAAAGGAACGCAATACTATATTTAATTAAAAGTTCAGAAAATCGCACACATCCACCCATTTCTGAGGCGAATTTAATTTATCTGATATTTTCGGTGTTTTTATTTGGATAACCTTTTATAATTCTTGTAATTTATTTTTTTCTTTCTGATCTGATTGACTTTAACCTTTGATATTTTTAAAGTTGCCTTTATTTTTTTTTACCAGTTACCCGCACTTCCACGTTTCGACACGCCGATACAAACAAATAACTATCAGTTCTTTCCCTGTTGCAACCACTATCATCCAATAAAAACCAAATAAACACCATATCAAAATCATAAATAGATTAAAAATCAAATTTTGAAAATAAATATTAGTATAAATTGAAGTTATCTATTATAATAAAAAAAATAACTATTTTAATATTCAGTTCTATAAACTAGAAATATTTGTTTTTCATCTAAAAATGCAACAAAAAAAAGTAAACTACAAGTGAAATTTTAGTAATAATCTTTAAAAAAAAAAAAAAACATTGATTTGTTAATTTTATTTAAAGAAAAGTAAACTTTCAATTTTTTTGATCCAGAAAAAAACAATAAAAAAATATTTTTAAAATCAACGAAAAGATTAAAATTTCCATACTATTTAAAAATTCATGTTTTCAAGCGATTGATAAATGAAAATAATTACATAATTTAAACTACTTCTAAACACTTTAAAGGCTGGACTCAACCCTCTAAAGTATTTATAATACCCTTGAGTACAAAAAATACAAAACATAATTTTGAGTTTGGTTTCTATTTATAAATATATATTATCTATTTAAAAGATAAATTTCAAAAATAAACAAATTTACTTTTTTGTATAGATTTGAACTAAGAGGGGTTTTATATATGAACCTGTAAAAAAAAAACAAGATATTGAAAGTCAAGTAAAAAGTCTTAAGCATAAATTTGAATTTATTAGTTAACCCAAAAAATACTCAAAATATTATTTTTTTGATTATCAAAATCTAGATCTAAGTGCCACTTCAAAAAAGTGACACTCACCTGAAATAATAAATTGAAAAAAATATATCCTTTTGTACCCAATTACAACTAATATTTAAATACTATTTAGGATTCAATCTTCAATGATACTAAATAGATAAAAATCTGATAATTTAATAATTAAAAAAAATAAAACCAAAAACTAAAAAAAAAATTGAGTCACAATTTTTGAAATGAGCATTACCGATTTTTATTTACTGAACTTTCACTGAAAAAAGGTGAACAAAAAGATTTTTTGCTAATAATTATCAGAATTTTAAAAGACATTACATAGTCTCAATTTTCTTAGTGATTATTTATTCTTTTCGAAAACATTTTTTTTTTCCAAATGATCTTTTGCAAAAAAAAGTAGCAAAAAAAAAAAAAAAAAAAAGAAGATAGAAAAAGGAAAAAAGTGGAATTTTAAAAAAAACGAACAGAAACAGAAAAATATAAAGAAAAAGTCATCCAAAAAAATAAGAAAAATTTTTAAAAAAAAAGAAATGGAAAGTAAAACAAAAGAAAAACAAAAATTTGAAAATTTTTTTATTGAAATATGGGATAAAAACTCGAACAAAACCACTTTCAATAACATTATAAAGTTAGTCAACATTTTTGAAAAATAGTTGTGTTAAAAATTATGAAAAAAAAAAAAAAAAACCTTCTTTTATTGTTAATAAATTGATTTTTAAAGCCCTAGTAACAGTATAAAAGCAAAAAATAACCATTTTTTTTTTGAGATTTTTTTAAAATTAACTTTTTTGGAACATCTTGAAGCTATATTTTTAAACCAAGTATCTGAATAGGTTTGAATAGTAATCATTTTTACATTTCAGGCAATGCTTTATTCATGGGGTTTTTGGAAAAGGAGATTGGAAAAAAATGACAAAAAAAATGGACACTTTTTGCTTTTATACTGGTACTAAGGCTTTTAAAAAAAAAGGGATTGATATTCTATCACATATTTCTTCTATATATTATAAGAGTGAATTTTGAATTTTTTTTGATTTAAAATTTCTTTGTAAAAGGTTCTTCTGTTTGTACATGTATGTGTTCCTGACAAATACCATTTTTCAATTTTTTAGAGCAACTGTCTGAACAAGAAAATACCATTACATTTACAAACTCTAACTTTTCCAATTGCTTTGCGCTTAAATATTTCCCAATTTGGCTTCTCATTGAAGAAACAATCTGCATTTCAAAAATTCTTTTTGCACCACAGCTACACTTTGGAACTTTTTGGATTGAGAATGGTGAGGCTAGTATTGGCTTTCCATCAAATTGATAACGAAGTAATTGCTCTGGTGATAATTGAATTCTTTCGATAAAATTGTCAAAAAGATCTTGTTTGTTTTCTGAAAAATCTCCAAAATCTTCGTTGTCATCGTCATCGTCGTCTTCAAGTGTTTCTTGTTCTTTCTCATTTTCCAAATTTTTGCTTACTTTTTTTTTCTTGTTAGTGCTTTTTTGTTTACTTTTTTTATTTTCTTGAATTTCTTCGACTTCAATTTCATTATTTTCTAAGTATTTTTGTAATAGTTTATTTTCATATTGAAATTGTTTTTTACTTTCTAATTCAGGCTCTTCGTAAAGCTCAATACTATAGGATGGCAAAACTAAAAGATCTTTTAGTGGTTTCTTATTATTTTCTTGCTTTTGTTTGTTTTTCTGATTTTTTGGTTTTTCCTGATTCTTTTTGTTTCTGTTTTGGTTGTTATTCTTTGAAAGTAACTGCTTTTCGGTTTGCTGAAGAAGTTTTTCGATTTTGAGATCTTCGTCTTTCTCTTTGGGATTCTTTTCAACACTAAATTCAGATCCTGATCCTGATCCAGATCCAGACTCAGATCCCCAATCATCATCAAAACCAAAATCTAATTCGTTTTTTTCTTCCTCTTCTTTTTCTTTTTCTTCTTCTTTTTCCTTTTCTTTTTGCTTTTTTTCGTTATTTTCGTTGCTCAATTGTAATTCACTTTCTTTTTGTGATCTAAAAACTTTCCAACTATTTTTTTGATTCTTACAAGAACTTGAAAGACAACAAAAGACATATAAAATTCGATCATAAGACTTTTTTTCAAAAGTAAGTGGCGCATATAATTCAACTAATAGTGTTAAGTTGGATCCACACTCAGAACACAATAAGGCAGATTTGTTTGGTGAACCAACTAGCCATTTTGGTGATCCTCCCAATTTACAATCATACTCTATTTCTTCGTTTTCGTTGATTTTTGATTCTAAGGCACCCAAGAATATACTTTCGCTCATGTTTTTTTTTCACAACTAGTAATTTGGATTTGGGATAAATTGAAAAAATGGATTTGGAAGCTGAATAAAAACTCAAAAAAGTCAACTTTAAATCACACAAACTGTTTGTTCACTTTTTTATAAAATTACATAATTTAAAATTAATAATGTTTTAATTGTTATTTTTTAAGGTAGAAATTATTCTTCTGAAATAATTAACAACAAGAATGGTATGATAGATAAATGAAAATAAGAATAAAGCCATACAATTCTTCAATTTGTTTTTTTCAAAGACTTTTCTTTTCCTCATAAAAAATAATTGTGAGCTTGGACCTTTCAGATGAATACTTAACACACATCACAAAAATCATCTTCTTATCTTGGTTAAGGCACTTAAGATCTTTATACACACCACCTAAAAGTTAATATTTGTATAAAAAAAGTGTTAATTGAGTCTTTGTTGGGTTTTATTATTTGTTCGACTCATTGGCTGCATTTATGAATCCCTGAGATATCCACATTTGAAGATATTTATTAAATTAGTTTTCCAAATGTTAGTTCTTGGTACAGTTGTATCAATAACTCGAAAAATTTAACAAAGTTCACTAAACTAATACCCCTCTGAATTATTTTTTTATTTCTGGTGGATACAGATAATAAACGGTATAATTGAAAACATATAAAACCCTATTTTTTTGACTATGGGGATTTTTTTTTATTTGGTGAAAAAAGGATTGTGGTTATCTTGGCCAAAATGTAAGAATATCATTTATAGTGTTATTTCCGAATTCACAAAGAAATTACCCCTTATTTTTTTAGTAATTTATTTTCAATTTTTCATCAAAAATTTTGAATTATTTTTTAGGTTTTTAATATATGGCAAAATCAAAAATTGATTTTGAACAAATTTTAAGAAATAAAAATCTTTTAGGAATGTATTTTTCATAAATAAACAATTTTAATAATTATAATCATCAAAAAATTCCAAGTTTTTTTTTTTTTTTTTTTGAAGACAATCATTTAATTTAGATATCAAATAGTTTTTGATTCAATTAAGTAAAAAAATATTGAGGTGATATCCTTACGAGATACTATTTAAAATAAACTGATGCTAATTTTTGAACAATATTTGTATGAAATTTTCCCAGCTTGTTTTTTGAACACAAGTGTAAATAGGAATATTATAAGAAATAGAGTTTTTACAATAGTCCATATTTACACTTCGCAATTATGAAAAAAATTTTTGAAAAAAAAAATTAAATATTTGTTAATTTTTCACTTTTTAATAACCCCACTTAAAATAAACACTCTTGGTTAATAAACGATCTTGGATCAAAAATTATTTTTTGAGATATTTAAGAATTAAAGTTGGAAAATCCAAATTTCCAGTAATATTTTTTTTCAATTTAATAGTAAAAAATTTAAATATTTTTTTTTACACAGTTAAGAGGTTATAATCATATATTTTAAAAGGGTTTTAAAATTAATAAATATCTTCCAACTGGATAACAAATTATTTCGATTATTAAAGAATTATTTATTGATATAAATTTAAAAAATTATTTTTTTTTTGATTTTTCTGTTCGGTTTTTTTTTAATTTTTGAAATAATCTGAAAATTTAATAAATTTTCGCTTTATTTCAAAAAGTAAAAAAAACTTAGGATAATTTTCGTTAGTTTTTCCAGGATTCACAAGAATAGAGTAAAATAATATTGATTTTTCCCAATTCTTTTGAATTCTGGATAACCTAGGACACGAAATATTTATCATCAGTTATTTTTTTTCTGTATTTGATTTTTTTCGAAGAGTTAAGAGTGTTTTCAAAACTATTAGTTATTATTTATTCAAAAAAATATCCTAAAGTTGAATTTAAGAAAAATTAATTGTGACATCCATTTAAAAATTTTTACCCCAAAACATACCTTTTTTTCTTGACTAGAGAATTTTAAAAATTGTGGTTCTACCGATAACAATAAATAAAATATCCTCATGAATTTGGAGTTATGTAATTTTGATTCTATTATGAATAAAGTCTAAAATTTAAGATGATAGATTAAGGGACATAGTAGTTTCGTCTAACTTTTTTTTTTACAATTTTATGTTATCGTGCTAGTGTTGTGAAATTGTATATTTTATTTTGCCTGAATTTTTTTGTTTAGAAGATAAAAATTACTTTCAGTTCTTAGACTTATGAGTCATAGTGTGAATTCCCTATATTTTTCCACAAATTTATACAGACTTTCTGCTCTTGTAATAATAATACTTTAGACCATTGTGATTTCTGAGGATTCATTCCTGAAAATTTTAAATTTCGAGAGTCTTCTTGTAATCACATTAAAATCACAAAGCTCATCAATTGTATTTTTTTATTGATTGATATAATATAGGATAATATCCGGATTTAATTCACAATATTCATTTTATTTATCACCAACTACAAGAATCAAAACCAAACAAAGTAAAAAGAATAAAAACAAAATAAAATGAATATAAATATTATTTTTCATTGCTCAATCTTTTATTTTTTATTTTTCTTTTTACTTTTAATTTTTTTTCTTTTTTATTGATATTAAGTTTTCTTACTTTCTTTTCGTTTTGAGGATCTTTACCTTTTTATCCTTGTTATTTTTTGTCTTTTTTTTTTTTTACATTTTCTTCTGACAAACACTGGCGCTTTTTTCAACGAAAATCTTCTTCAGTATATAATAAAATTAATCAAGTTAGTAAAAATGTTAATAAATAATTAATAAATTTATATTAATTTTCGCTTTTCTTTTTCAAATAGTATTTAAATTCAAACTCTTCTTTTTAACATTTAAAATGAGCATAAAGAGCAATTATTGTTTAATTAAATTTGGAATCATTTTAAAAACGATGATATTTATTTTAGAGACAAAACAAAAAACCATTAAAAAATATTACAAGTATTATCTTTTCTGGTATATTTTATATGTTTTTTTTATAAACCCATTAAATATCACAGTGTTCAAGATAATTAGTGTGTAATTTTGAAGGTAAATATAGACGATTTTGATGAATTTTCTGAGATTGGATAGTTAACCAATATTATTTTATTTCTAAAAAGATGATCATTGAATTATTGGAGAGTATAATGGCAAATTTATTTTAAAATTAACTATTTTTGTAATTTTTTTTGATATTTGCAAATCAGGCCCAGGGAAAAAATAATTTTTATCTTTTTATTCTTTGCGTATAATTGGAGATTCAATAGAACCCTAAAAAAGTTTAAACTTTTATGGCCAGTTATAGAAAATTGAAATAATAAATATATACACTAATATTATATAAAATCCTGAGTAATAAAAATTGTAATAAAAGTCAAAAAGTTGTAATAACGGCCGTAAAATGCTGAGAAAAGTCATTACTGGTAGTTAAAAAGATTAAGTTTTTTCAAACCTGTTAGACTCAATATTAAGGAATAAAATTTCAATTAAAATTAAAAAACATTTTAATTTTCAAATGAAGGGAATTAAAATTTAAGTTTAGTGATTTGTTAAATAAAAAATTCCAAAAAATTCTACTTTATTAGAGATTTTTTTTTTTTTATTTTTTCAAGATTTTGTGACTTTAATTCGAAACACCTAGTGATTTAACTCTATTTTTAAAAAGAAAAATGAATGATTTATTAAAAAAAACAACTATATTTCCAAAAAGAAAAAATTGTTTTTTTTCAAAAAACAACAAAAATTGAAAATACTAAATCAATTATCAGATAAAAAAAATCATTGTATTTTTTTTTTAATTTATCTAATTGGCCAATCAATACTTTAGCGAAATATAAAATATAACTAATGGCAAATGAGTGAGTCTTCGTTTAACACCAGAATTATATAAATATCATCAATCAATACCACTAACGTAATATTCAGTTCATGTATAAATATTATATGGATGATTTCCTATCACATGATTTTTTTTCGTGTTTTATTAAAGTTTAAATGAGAAATTAAACTTTATAACCGTTCTAAATCACATCTTCTAATATCACAATTAATCAAAAATATTAATATAAGTTCATTTTACCCCCCTTCTTTCTTCCACCACATGCCACTTAATATTGAATAAGAAAAACAAGCTATCGGATGATATATAAACTAAATTCCAAAAATAGGGGCCCAAATTTCGAGATCTCGTTCTAGAATCATTGGATTTCAATATGATGTTGGGCAGTTGATTAATGATGTAATTTAAATAAAATTTTCTACTTCATAATTTACTAACCAAACTTTTGACTAAAAATTGGAAGAAAATAAAAAAAATTTTCAAACAATCAGATGTCAATTTGATTTTTTTTTGTTTGTTAGTTTCTTCAATCGATTAGTTTCAGATGCCAATTTTTTCTTCACTGATTTACATTTAATATTTTTACATGATGAAAAATTTCAATTTAATTCTCAATCAAATTACTCTTACAACCGAAAAAAAATTCGATAATATCCAGATGTTGTAAAATTTTGGATGATTTTTTTAGCCAAATTTTTGTACAAAAAATGAAATAGATTTTGTTCAACGTATAAAAATTTTTTAAAGAAGACACCTTGTTAGTATTTAATTTTCTGATGATTATCCATCAACTTCTAGTTTATTGATGATTATTTACAGGGTTCCTCATATAATTAGTTTTCCTGAGTATCATTTGAAAAACTGGGCCCTTATTTTTCGAAAGTAGTTTATATATATAAGGTATTTCCAAAAAAGTGGGGCATTTTTTTTTACATTTCATAAAATATTATCTTTTTTAGTTATGGTAATCATTAATCAACTATACAAAATTAAGTTTAATATTTATACCGATTGAATCAACCACTTATATATTTAATTTAAAGCATGTTAGTTGAAATATTCCCAAAAAATGAAAGAAAAAAAATAGCACTTTTTTGGTTAAAGCAATGTACGACCAATTTCAATAAAAAACAGGAAATATGGAATGGGAACAAATGATTTTTTAAACAAGAAAACGCAGTTATACGTTTTTAATTATATTGTAAATTTTGTTGAGATTATACGTGTTATGAAAAAAATTTTTTCGATCAAAAAGAAAATAATAAACACCAATTTTCACCATAAAAAAATATCAGATCAAATCGAGATTATAAATTTTAATAAATTTTTTTTCTTCAATACAATAATAAGAAACACATTGAATTATTATTAAGAATCTATAAATGATGGTTAATGATTTTATATATTTAAATCATATTTTGAAGAATGGGTTACATAAATATATTTTAAAATAAATTTGCCCCACATTCTTGGAAATAGCTTATATATATTACAAGTACTAAATATATATAATATCAATTCCTCTTAATTTTTATTTTTTTAACAAATACAAGGTTATATATATTATTTTAAAAAAATCTTCTATTCGGAATTAAGTACTTTTTTTTTTTCATTTTTTATAATTAATTATTTCTGAACTGGATTTCATTTTGAATTTTACATTTGTGAATCAGAAAAAAAACAAATAAAAAGATGAATTATATTTTTTTAAATAGCAATTGTTTTGATTTCTCCTGATTATATGATTTGATGGTTATAAATCAGATTATACCACAATTCTATATCCTCTCCTAGAGTTTATTGACAAACTTTCTCATAATTTTTTTTCATATAAAACCTTCATTAATTTCATCTTTACATAAATATAGCCGTTCCAAGGCCACCATAAAATTTCAAATAAAACAAAATTGAGTTTTCTATTCTTATTTCCCATTTTCAAAAAATTCGGAAATAAGAGTTATTATTCAAAAAAAAAAATCAATAAATGGGTTATTATTCAAATTTTTGAAACCTGAAAAAAAAAAATTGAAGACTCTTGAAACACTTAAAAATATTGTTCAAAAAAGGTAAATTTTTAAAGATCAGTAAATATTGATATTTTTTTTGAACTTCTTTGGGCCGATAATTTTTAAGTTTCCTGGGATCTGGAATTTTTTTTTTTCAGGTTTCAAAAATTTGAATAATAACCCATTTATTGATTTTTTTTTTTGAATAATAACTCTTATTTCCGAATTTTTTGAAAATGGGAAATAAGAATAGAAAACTCAATTTTGTTTTATTTGAAATTTTATGGTAGCCTTTGAACGGCTGTAATTTCCTAAAATAATGTATAACTGTTATTTTATGTTCATCATAAACCAAAATAAAAACAAAAATGGAGATAACAATCTATTGTGTTTTACTATTGGGCTTTCAAAATTAATAATTCTATTTACTATTAATTTGTAAAATCAATCAGTTAAATCCTTTTTTTTTTCTTTTTTTTTTTCTTCCTATTATTTAAAAAAAAAAACATTTCAAACGAATATATATATATATATATATATATATTAAAACCTGGTATTAAATTAAATAAAAATAATATAAAATAATAAATTACATAATTATTTTAAGAGCAATCAAACACAAAAACTAAAACAATATAAAAAAAAATAATTTTTTCATTATTAACAAAAACTGTGTAAAAATAAACAATAATAAACATAATAATGAGAACAATTTTTGGAGAGCTAAATCAAGAGTTAAAAAAACACATTATGTTGGTGTACATTTTTAATATTTTCTAATAATTTTGATGCATGATCAGCAAGATTGTTCATTTTTGTTAGATCATGGGCTTTTCCTCTTTGAAGAATATTTTTCTTTGAATTTCTTTTTAAGGTCGTAAATTTTTTCTGGAATCTTAAGTGATTAATTATCTTTTCGTCTCTTGTTTGTTTTTCAATTTCGGCAAAACTTCTTTTTCTATTTAAATTCAAATGAAGATCTTTTTCGTGGATCTTTTCAAAATTTAAGTTTTCTTTTCCAAGAAGAACTCGCTTTTTTTGATATAGACAATTCTTGCTACTATGTTTATCATCATTTAACCACCATTGAATACTTTTGTATACTTTAATTTGAGGGATACTATTTGGTTTTGGGTTGGTTATAGGCTCAGTTCGCGTTACTTTAATAAAAGTTAATGAACCATTAAAATATAAATTAGAAATTTTGAGTCCTTTTCGGTTGAAGAATAATCTCCAGGCATTTCTGACCCCAGAACTGCCCTGTTTCAGAGCGCATTGCTGTGCGAAAATAAATGTTGACGAAAAAGAAACTTTGATTAAATTCAGGTTTTTGTCTCGAATAATTTCAAGATGTGGTTTCTCAAAATTCTTCTCAAACAATTTGAATCTTTGGTTTAATCTTTTCAAATCTTTTCCCTTCAACAAGATTTTTTGTTCCTTTGGTGTAAAGGAATTCCACGCTTTGGTGTGCTTACCTTTGGGTATAAACGAGCCCTTGGGCGCCCGAGAGCTATTTCGATATAGTGTTTTCTTATTTGGCACAAGGCAGGTATGACTTTCCTTCAAATTATTATTCTCTTTGTTTTCCTTTCTTAGCATGTGTTGAATTTTTTCGCTTTGATCAATCTGTTGCATATTGTTTCTTAAGAATTTACTTTTTGTTGGGAACAGTATTTTATATTTCTTGGAGTTAAAACGATTCTTTTTCGATTTTATTTTTTGGATTTTTGTTAATTGGCTCAAAAAGATGCCTCCATTCTCGTTTGTACAATTTTCATTCACAAACAAGTCTTTGTGAACAAAATCTAAACACGCACCCTTTCGGAATTTAGGGTTGTTAGGATTTCGAATTAAACCCTTTCGATTGAAATACGAACTAAACGTGCTCCGTAAATTTGATGATCCTGTCTGTGTTGCAACAGATAATGCTAATAGCAATCTGCTGCTCATTTTGACTGTCTCCAATTCTCCCTTTTCGTTGACTGAAGACACAAAATCTTTCGGGAAATGTTTCTGAAAGGTTTCAATTCGGAGATCGTTGCGCAGGCTTCTGCATTCCTTTAAAATCCCTTGCTCTCGCTCGGTCATTGATCCCCACGACTCAAGCTGTAAATTTGTCATCTCGCTCATTTGAAGAAACCCCTTTCTTGCCCTTGACTTTGTTCGGCTTGGCTTTGGTATTCTCGGGACGATAATACACCTTGCTTTTGTATTTGATCTCGAACACTGCTTGAATTCCGAGTTTGAGTTGGCTTTTGCTTTTGCTTTTTGTTTGTTGTTCATTTAAGCAACGAACGTTGTTTTTGGTTTTGATTTTGCTTCTCTATTTTTAGAAAAATTTGTTTCGCACCAAAAAAAGAATTTTGGAATATTGTGTAACTTAAAAAAAATTAATTATTATTTCAAAATTTTTGTGATCTGTCTCCACAATTTATTTTTAATTCGATCAATTAATTCTTAGTCAGACAATTTAACAGTCAAATCTGAGTAATACATCATTTTAGGTTGTCATATTTTTTAACAAATATTTTGACCTTGAGCAAAAAATCTTTGAGCTTCTTCAGAAACCATTTCAATCCCCTTCAAACTCTCTCAGAATTATTTGCTTATGATAAAGTGAAAAATTTTTGTTAAAAAATTGCGGATAATTGAGTTTCAATCCTGATTTGAGTTGGTTCATTTAAATGAAAATAGGGACTCCTTCATGATTTTGTTGAATCTAATAAAACTTAAATTTTTGAACTTGTCGATTCATTTTCAACAGATATGATTTTTTGATCATAGGAGTAATAAGATTACTCAACACCTAACTACAGATACCTCGGTAAACTAACCATGAATTACATCACTTTTGATTGAATTATATAAAATTTATTTTGTAACGTTTACAAAGTTAAATCAAAATTTTGATTGTAATAGTTTTGAGAAATATTAAACTTTTGAGATAACACTTTCCATTTCGATTCATTTGATTACAAGTATGTTTTGTCTCAAGAAAATAAAATTGATTCCATTAAATATCAACAGAAAGAAGTTGTTAATATTTAACAGTTTCTTGTTTTTGATAAATTCGAATTTGATTGTTTTTTCGCCTCCAAAAAATACTTTTTTTTATATTTTCGACTTTACAAACAAGCTCTTTGTGAATTGTTTCATGTTTACAATTTCTTTTTCAAAATCACGAATTAAAAAATGATTTCAACGGGTGAGAGAAAGGCAAATTTTTAAAAATATTATTTGTAATTCTTTGATCACTTGAATTCAAAAATGTTATTAGGTTCTGAAATTGATAAGTTTCCCGTTATTTTGAAATTTGTTTTTACATATGATGGAAAATGACCAGTATATAAGAATTAATTGAATTTTTTTAACAAAATTAAAAAAAAATTGTATTTATTAAATTGTTTTTAATTTGGTACTTATTTTTCTTTTTAAAAAATATTTTCCTTCTGTTTCTAAATGTTGGTTTTTCCAACGGACTGAAATTTAACATTGATCATTATTTATTTTTTTTTTAAAATGTAAAAGAACGATGCAATCCTGTATTTGGAATTACTTCTGTTTTAGGATCAAATTTTATCCTTATTTGGCTTTTTTTGTAATTTTTTCTCTTTTTATTTTAGTTATTTTTTTATTTTTTTTTTAGAATTTGTTTCAAGCATATGGTGGTTACTTTTCATTTGGAATCAGTAATTTCTAGATAATCAACCCTAAACCAAAAAAAGAACATTATATTTCGTTTTTTTTTTTGATTCGTATTGAAATCTTTTTAAAAAGTGTGGGAATTCTTCAAAGTGGGTAAAATTTTGAGCAGACTTAAGGAAGATGTCACATTTAATTTTTAGAAAATAAATTTTCCAGTTGGTAATTGAATAAAACTATTTTTTTTTTTAGATATATATCAAAATGGGTATACTTTCTGGCTGACAGAATTAATAGGTTATTCTAAAAAAAAAAACAATAATAAAAATGTTTATTTATAACAATTCTATTGGTTGAGTATATCTATCTTTGCTTTTTTACAATAAAAAGCCCCCTTGTGAATTATATGATACTTTTGGAGTAAAAAATTAGATTATCAAATTTGAAAATTGTTTTAAGGTTTCTAAAAATATTTAAAATTAAAAAAAAAACACTAAAAGTTAAGCTTAAAGAATTCTTAAGATTAATAAAAATAGATTGGTTAAAAATTAAACTTGCCTATGTGAAAATATTTATTTGATACTTATTATTTCTAAGTTAACAAAAAGTGAGATATAAAATACCAATTAAGCCAAAGATGCTCTTATGTTTAAAAAAATAAAAGGAAATATTGTTAAGATTTTATTTATAAACATTCATTTCGACTTTGAAGATACAAACTTAGAATGGAATTTAAGGCACTAAAAAAATTCAAAATTAAGGCCCAAAATACGGATTCTAGATAAATAATTTGTGAAAAAAAAATTATAAATTTTGTGTCTTAATTTGGGGTTTTTTTGTGCCTTAAATTTTGTTAAGGGTTTGTGTCTTAAAAGTAGAACTAACTGTTTATATAATTATCGTTTTATTTATTGGTTTTATTGTGTGGGGTGGACGATTTAGAATCGTTTAAACGCTTTATTAACATGGTTAATTTTTTTGAAATTCATAATTATCATTTTACAAAGATAAAACAAAAAAATATATTAATTTTCAGAAAAAAATTAAAGTTAATTATTGAAAACCGTATATGATATTTTTTGTTTTATGATGAAAAGTGGTAATCTAGTTTTTACTGTTTTTTTTTTTTTTTTTTTTTGAATTTATATGTAGTATTTAATTATCAACCTTTCAATTCTATTTACATAAATAAAAGAAATCGGAGTTTATTAGTTAAATAAATCTAAATTTTGTAAGTTTTAATAACTGTTTATCTATGTAATTTAGATATATTGAGTAAAATCTTGTATTTTTTTTCAAGTTTAAAAAAAATTAATTTATTTGTTTTGAAAAAAAAAGAGAATAAAACACAATTAAAATCTTTTCAAAGTTGATATTTTTGGAAAAATAAATTGTTTAATAATCTCAAGAAGTGTTATAGTAGTGTAAATAATCTTGGAAATGGTAAACACACTATTTTGAATTTTGAGGATTAAAATTCCTTTAATAGCAAAAATCTTTAAGACAAGTTTATATTGAAAAATTAATTACTTTATTTTAATATAAAAACACAGATTATTTGTAAAAATTTTTAAAATGGTATGAAAAAAATAATTGATTGAAATTATCTTCATTAAAATTATAAAAATAGTTTTAATATCTTAAATAATCATTTTTTTTTTTTTGGTTTTCAATAATAATAATCACAAAAAAGAAATATATATATATATATATATATCACATGTAATACAAGTTTTCGTTTCAAAAACACAAAATATGTATAAAATCGCTTTTTTTCGCTTTTTTTTAATGTTTTTTCGTTTCTTTCGTTGTTTTCGTTTTTTATTTTTTGAAAAAGTACTCGAATTCTTTTGAAATCATACTTTTCGTTTCTGGGAAGTGAAAAAACGCAAAGGAAAAAACCTAAAAACAACGAAATATATATATATATATATGTGTGTGTGTGTGTGTGTGTGTGTGTGTGTGTGTGTGTGTGTGTGTGTGTGTGTGTGTGTGTGTGTGTGTGTGTGTGTGTGTGTACGTGTATAAGATTTAATAGACTTAAAAGCCTTGGAAAACAATAATAGTTTGTGATTTCCTATTTAAGTAGGGGGTTTGAGTTAAAATTTCATATATTGTTCTTTGATTTTATATTTGCACAATTCGATAACAATAAAAGTGGGTTACCCGTTTAAAACACATAAAATTGTAGACACTTTAAACCTTGGGTAAATGAATAATTTTTTTTTTAAATAATTCACACAAAGAGTTGAAAAATTCGTCAAAATTAGAATTTTTTATCAAGTCCAAATTAGATTGGTTCATCTAATTTATAGTGTTTACGTACACCACCCCATAATATTTTTTTTACGATCACAAAAAAAAATTCAAAATTATTAACTTATAAAAAATTTTTATCACAATTTCGAATTTGGAAAATGTGATCAGTGTTTTTTTTCAGCTTTTGAGTTATATTTCAACACTTGAGTAAGAAAATCATATTAGTTAATTTTTTTTTTTTTGATACAATAAAACCGTTTTACTCCTATTTTTTACATAAAGCTTAGCGTATTTCTAATTTATTCACAATTATTTCCTTAGAAATAACTTTATTGACAATAGTTAAAATAATAATTTCATTTTTTTTATTATTTATTTTTTTTACAAAATTGTTTTCAAACAATACTTTTTTACCTTTTTGCCCCAAATTTCCCATTGCTACATTTTAAAACAATAATCATTTATTTAAATTAAAGGAAAAAATCAAAAAATGTCATAACATAAGTAAAAAACACCCTTACTTTTTAAATTACTTTCAAGAATTATAATATTATTTCTTTATTATATTTACATGTTCTAAAATATTTATTACCTTTATCATAACAATTGAACAGTACTGAACCAATAGAGATAAAATTAAAATAGTTAGTCCAGATGTAGAGAAGATTTAAATTAGAGTTTCCATAAATTTGATATTAAAATGATTAGTATTTAATTGATTTTCTTTTTTGTTTATATTTTTTTTTTTTGTGATCGATCATAATTTTTTATTTTACAAAATTATTTAATTACATAAAAATAAATTTTAATTCAAAATTTTTCAAAATTTCTTTTTTTTTTTTACAATCAAAATAATAAAATAGAATGGATTATTCTTTCAATTATTTTCATTATTTTATTATTGCTTTTATTGTTTTTTTTTGTTTTCAATGAAGAATTATTTTTTGAGTTTTTATTTTTCCTTCAAAAAAAAAATCATATATATATATATATATATATATCGGGTAAACGAATTTTACGCGTCGCTCACACGTGCACCAACGCGTTTCATGACATCAAAAAAATCGTCACACCTGTGATATATATATATATATATATATATATATCACAGCTATTACATTTTTTCGTTTCAAAACAATGAAAGATTTAAAAAAGCGCGTTTTTTCGATTTTTTTATATGTTTTTTCGTTTCATTCGTTGTTTTCGTTTTTTGTTTTTTTAAAAAGTCCTCGAATTCTTTTGAAATCATACTTTTCGTTTCTGGGACGTGAAAAAACGCAAACAAAAAAACTTAAAAAAAACGAAAAACAAACAATTATATACATGTATGTCATAATTTCCTTAAAAGTGTTTCATCAAAAGGGAATTCATGATTTACCATTTATGTGTGAGTTTTTAGTTTTAAAAGCCAGGTAAATAGTTTTATTTTCAATTTTTAAAAAGTAAAAAACACGCAAAGTGGATTTCAGTTTAAAAATCTTAAAAATTGAAGACACATTAAAAACTGAGTTAAAAGAATTATTTTTTTAAAAAAAATTACTATTTGAGTTGAAAATTAGTTAAAAATTCCAATATTTTATTAATCAAATACCTTATAGGGATCTTTTATCTATTTCCATTCCCAACAATATTTTTTTATTGATCACAAAAAAATATTAAAAATTATCATCATAAAAAAATTTTTTTTTCACAATTCCTAATTTGGAAAATGTGATCAGTAATTATTTTCACCTATGAGTTCCCCTTTAACTTATAAGCAAGATAATTATATTATTTTTTTCTTGATAATATAAATTAATTTTAATCCTTTTTTTACATAATCCATTCTCAGATTTTTATCGGGTCTATTATTTCTTAACACTTATTTCGTTAGAATCAATTATTATATTTTGTAAAACAATAATTTCATTTTTTATTATTTACTTTTTTACAAAATTACTCTCAAACAATTCTTTTGTTGTCTGTTTTGTACAAAATTACTACTTTTTGTGTTATTTAAATATATATATATATATATATATATATATATATTGATGGTGGAAAAAAATCGAAGAATATGTGAACATAAGTAATAATTCTTTTCACTTTTTAAATTACTTTTAAGAATTATTATTTTGTTTCGTTCTCAAATTTACATTTTTTATTATAATTTTTATTTAATTTAACATGACAGATAGAAATTAACGAATCAACAAGTGTAAAAATACAAAACACAATCCAGGTGTAGAGAATGTATTAAATTTTATTATGTGACAAATTTGATTTAAAATCATTAGTATTTAATTTTTTTTTTGTTTATTGTTTTATTTTTTTTATGATCGATTATAAATTTTATTTTTTAAAAATATTATATTTATCAAAATAAATTTTAATACAAAAAAATTTTTTAATTGCTTTTTGGTAACAAGCCAAAATAATTTTTTAAAATAAATCATATTTTCGATTATACTTCATTTTTATATTTTATTTTTTTGAATTTTTGAAGTTTCAATAATGAAGAATTTATGAGATATACTATCAGAAAAAACATATTTTTTAGTAAACAGGGATTTTTGAAAAAAAAATTCTTTTTGTCTACTCAGTCTAATGGCATGGAATTCACCCTTTTTTATTTTCCATGTTGACAAAATGTACCTACTTATATATATATATATATATATATATATATATATATATATCCGAGAAACGAATTTTACTCGTCGCTAACGCGTGCGCCAACGCCTTTCATGAAATCAAAAAAATCGTCATACCTGTGATATATATATATATATATTAATATCCCTTCAAATAAATACATGATAGTGTGTAATAATCATGGAAATGGTAATAAAAGGATAAAAAATATTATATGGGAAGAAAAAAAAGAAATTGAATAATTTTTTTATGAAAATTTTGAAAATAACAATATTGATCTCACCAAAATAATTTCTTTAGGGTTTTTTTGGCAGATCATCTTTTTTTGACCTTTCAAATATATAAAATAAAATATTAAATATTATCCTCTAAAAAATTTTTGATATTTTTTTCCTTTGTGATCAAATGTGGAAAATTTGTTTATTATTACTACTACTCATATTTCTATTAAATTGGCAGTAATAACAATTTTTTATCAAAATTCCAAGATTTAATGATAAAATTTTATTTAAAAACTTAAAAATAAAATACAATAATCTTTAAAAACAAGAAAAATCATTTGGTATTTTATATTGAAAAATAATTTGATATAATTTTTTTTAAAATCAATTATTTTCTGTTTTTATTATTGGTATAATAAACTCCGTGTTTAGATATATTATTAATTTTAAAAATAAAATAAATTTTTTTATGTGTTTAATTTGTATGAATTCTAGCAAGTGAGCTTTCAAAGTAATTATTTATATTGAAAATGTTAAAGGTAAACTGATTTTGTGATGTTTATGAATATTTAAACCAAAATTTTTTATTCCCATTCAAAGTGGTTTAAATTATTACAAAAAAAAAAAAAAAAAGGGGGGGGGGGGGTATTTACCAATATATATATATATATATATATAAATAAATAAACTCTTTGTCAACCAAAGGGGTCCAGTTTTATTGAAGAAATAGAACAGATTGTAATGTTTAATTCATTATTCTTCGCAAACTAAAATTGCAATTTTTTAGATCAAAATCATTTTTTCTCATTTTTTAATTTTGTTTTTTTTTTTCTTTTCTTTTCTTTTTTCTATTTTTTTTTTAAAAATTAAATTGAAAAAATAAATGTGTGAAACTCCAAATTAATATTAAGCGAAGTTAGGCTTTGTAGGTTCCCTTCAAATCCATATATTTACAAGTTAAAAAATCGAATTGTCAACAATTTTAAAATCCTATAGAAATTGGAAATTTAGCATGAGATGTTACAATGAAAGGTACCCAAAATATTTTTTACCATTTTTTTTTTTTTGAAATTTTAAGTTTGTTCAGACTTTTATTTTATGATTATTAACTCTAATACAAAGTTTATTATTTCTCATATTTCTAATCAATCCGATTTTGATTGATTCTTAAAAATAAAACGACTTTTTCATTTTTAGCGGGTCCCTTTGAGTGAAATGGAGTCAAAGATATGAGAAGATGGTTATATTATCTATTATAATATATTTAGACCAATTTATTTGAAATGGGATTCTCTTTTTCCTAAATTTGTTTAATATTTGTTAGTTTTTAAATCGAAATATTAAGAAAATGTTTTTAAATGTAAAAAAAAAATTTTTCGAAAAGCAATAAATGCATTCTTATTATAAAATTATTTTCAAAGAATATCTGAATAAAGAAAAAAAAAATTATAGGTTTCTGAAATAAAAATGTGAAAAGAGTTCAATATCTTCAATTCTGGAAAATACATAATATAAAAAATTTATATTAATCTCGATAATATGCTTTCAACAACTAATTATGGATTTCAACTTTTTAATGCTATTATGTATTTATCTTATTATCCAGGTTTGAGAATTAGATTTTTCCAAAATTTCTTTTATTCTTTTGGTATAAGTTATTTTTATGAAGGATGGATAAAAATATTGTAAAATTTATCATTCAATTAATAGTGTTACCCTAACAAAAATAAGTTAACAAGAATATATTTTGCTAATAATTAAATTCTTTTTAAAAGGTATTACATTGTTTCAATTTTCTTAACAAATAATTTAAAAAAAAAATAAAAATTTAGAGAATATAAATATTTTTCAACAAGAAATTATATACTAATTTAGTTCTTGTAAATTTATTCAATTTAAAAATAAATCAAAACTATAATTTAGAGTTAAAAAATAACTAATTGTTAAATATCTCCAATAATTCTCTCTTCAATAGGAATTAACTCGCAAAATACTGATATTTTAAAAATTTCTAAAATAAAAAAACTAAAAATACAGAAAAAATGAATTAAGGGTTTTTATTTTAGTAATATCAATTAAAGGTGTTAGAATAAAGCTTTTAGATAATATATTTTTATATTTAAACGGAAATAAAATGTTCTTAATTTTCCTATAATTTATTAGTATTTTCTTGTGTTTTAAATTAATCCCTGAAATGGTGAAATGTTATATAAAAAAAAACAAAAATGAAATACTAAAGGCTTGAAAACCTTTTTTATACACTATGGCTTTTTGAAATTTTTGGAATTAGTTTCTATCAATAAAATTAAGGTTGGTAGGTATTGTTGATTTAGGTAAATCTACTTTTTCTTGGGGTGTGTTATCAAAACCAATATGTATCCCATCTTTTTAGAATTTTCTTCTTTTGATCAAGTGGATGGGGGTATTCTTTTCGGAAAAAAAAAAGATTTTTACTCTTTTATTTATTTTTAATTGTTTCAGGGTTTTCAATGGTTCTTTAATTATTAATAAATTGGCATATAGATATAAGCCAAAATTTAAAATTAGGGGCAAATTTTATTCTTATTATTTTTTTCTTTTTTCATTTTTCTTTCAAAAAATAAAATGATTACACTATATTTTTATTTATTACTCTATATCAGCTATTATCTCTGAAAACTTTAGTAAAATACATTATTATTCAAAAAAAAAAAAAAAAAGAATTAAAAAAATTTTTTCTGATGAAAATCTGCCCCTATTTTTGAAATTTAGCTTAGATTTTTTTTTTTTTTTTTTTTTTTTTTAGTTTGGGGGGCATAAAACATGATAGGTGTTTGATAAAATGAAAATGTAATTATCCCCAAAAAAGGTAAAAATGTTTGAATAGAATTATATTGGAATTTGAGGGGAATGAATAAATACAAATTTGATGTGAGAATAAATAAATAGAAAATTAATTTTTTTTTATTTTAAAAGAATTTTAAAGTGCAAAATGAACCAAAAAAACTGATAATTGTCAAGGAAATATCCAAAATAGGCTATTTTATGGGGTTGAGTTATCAAAAAAATATTTTAACTTATCCATTATCTCTGTATATCAAAAAGAACTATTAAATATTTTTTTGGCTCATACATAGCCTATAATGGTTTATTTTGGAAAGTATTTAGTAATAATGTTGGTTAATTTTTCATTTTCAAAATGTATATCCCGGAAAGATCCTATTATCAGAAAATAAATATAAGAGTAAAAAATAGTTTTCTGGGATTTATTTATCGTGGTTTCATTTAATCAAAGTGTTTATAGTTGAAAGCGTTCTGTAAATTTTTATTTAAGATGGGTTCTCTAAAAATACTGTAAAAATAAAACAATAACTAAAATAACTCTTGATTAATGAGATAAAGTTATATTGATTTTAAAATAAAACAATTATTTTTGATATGAATAAAGAATTAAATCTTTTGAAAGTGCTTATAAATACATATAAAATGGGGTAAATGTTTTTGAAAAGTAATTGATTCCCGGGAGGAATTTCAAAATTAATTCTTCGCATACGGCACAGATTCTTTCATTTCGATTTGGTATTTCACGAATTTAATTAAGGAATCTTATAAAGTAAATAGATTGTTTACAAATTCCAAGATAAATAAAGAGTTCCATACATTTAAAAAAAATCTGGAAAACTGGAAATATGATATCTGGTTATCTTAAACAACTAATAATAAGTTTAATGGCAAAACCTTTTAGTAAAACCATTTTGTTAATTTTAAAAAAAAAAATCATTTTTCAAACAAGGTATTGGTATTTGACAAATGATTTTATATTGGAAATCCCTTTGAGTACAAAAATTAGAAGGGGTGTTTCCTTTACTATGGCCAAATTTTGGATAAATATGTAAAACTCTTTATTTATCTTTAAAAATATAAAAAATCTATTTTACAACATTTCATATTTGTGCTTGTGATTCTCTTACGAACTTTTATCCAAGAATTAAAATAAATCATTTTTTTAAAAATGCTTGTTATTTTTGGATATTTTTTGGTTTTTAATTTTTGATCTATCTAAAAACACACTAACCAAACCCTTCAAAATACAACCAATAGACATGTATTCAACTAGTTTTTCATTTAGGTTGGTTATAGGAACAAAGGTACTAAAAACTCATTATAATTGAATAATTTCCCCAGAAATGAATACAACTTTGAATTGAGACTCTGTAGTAAGTTTTGTAATTTACAAAAGAACAAAAAATAAAAACTCCCAAAAAATCTATTTTTTACAGGAAAAAAATTAATCAATCTTTGGATAAAAAAGATCGTTTGAGCCATAACCAAAATGAAATGAGAGTGTTTGTGGTTTTATTCGAAAAATTCATTTTGAACTTCCTTCCTTAAAAATAATGAAGAAATTGAAAAAAATGATTTTTTGGAATCTTTTTTTCCAGATCTTGAAATAATTCAAAAGTTATATTAATCTCAAAATACTAATTGAATAATGTTTTTTAAGTTTATTATAAATTTTGACATAGTATTGGAATGGAAGTAAGTTTTGGACATTATTAAAAAATAAAATGAAAAATTAAAATAAATGAAATAATTTTTTGTTTTTTTTTTTTTTATTTGTTAAGAATTTCTTTTTGTTTAAAAATAAAAATAAAAATAAAAATCTGTATAAAATAAAGAATAAGAAAAGAAAAAATGAACATTTTAATGGTGCAAAGTATTGATTTCACAAAAAGTAAACTCAATTCTTCTTTAAAGAGAAAAAAAAAATAAGAAAAATAAAAATAAAAATATAATAAAATGATAAATAAATTGTTAAACAATAAATAATAATAAAAAAAAAATATTTGTTGAATATTACAATAGTAGAATTCAAAAATTGCTTCTCTAAAGTTTGTATAATAAATTTTTAGAATCAAAAAAAAAAAAAAACAAAAGACAAAAAAATCTAATTTTAAAAGAGCACTACAAGCGATAACAAACAATAATAAGGCGACTTCTGAAAAATTTGTTCAAATTTCAGATTCCAAATTTGAAAATGTAAATTATTAGTTTAGTTGTTGGCCTAGTTGCTTCTTTTCGAGCCATTGTTTGTAGTTGTATTTGTTTTGAATATTTTGCATCTTCTCAAATTTGGTCAAGTTTCTCCATTTGTCCTTGAGATCGTGGGGTGTCCTCTTGGCGTGGAATGTGTATTCGCTTTGTTTCATGATCTTGGCCCACTTACCGACGCCAAACCGAGTGATGCCGTCGATGAGGCAGCAACATTCTTCGTTGCTCCAGAAGACCCTCTGGTGTGCAAAGGCTTTTGGCCTTGTCTCGTGGCGATTAGATCCTTTGTGCTTCCTTCTAGTGGTGGTTTTGATGGTTGACTTCGTTTTGTTTCGGAGTTTTAGAACGATCCTTTTCTGTGAAACCAATTTGTTTCGGCTTGTTCTTTTGAAGGTATTTTTTTTGGTGTTTGTCTTTGTGTTTGTTTTTGTCCTTGATTTTTGTTTGAGGCTGTTTTCAAATGTTTCAGATTCGGATGTTTCAGACACTTCAGAACTCATTTCAAGATGCACTCTTTTTCGAATGATGGTTTCGCTGTAGTGTAAATTTTCTTCGTTCAAAAATTGTTCTACATTTTGAAAGAAAACAGGTGAACTTGGTGGACTTTGAAATCCCATTTGCTGCGGTTGTTGTCGTTGTCGTTGTTGCTGCTGTTGCTGCTGCTGCTGTTGTTGTTGAAATCCAAGGCTCATCAACGACAAACACGCTTCTTGTTCTTTGTGTGTCTTTTGGGTAAAATATGGATGAAGTTCAAACATGAGGTTGTTAATTTTTTCACTGTTTGTGAGTTGTTTTTGGAAATTCATAATGTGTCGTGGGTTTAATTTTACAAGAAAAAGCAATTTTTTCTAAGAAGGTAAAGGTGATGGAAAAAAAAAGAAAATAAAAAGAAAAAAATTTTTTGTTCTATTTTTAAAAAAAAAAAAAAGAAAGAAAAGAAAAAGAAAAAGAAAAATTCGATAAAAAAGATAAAATTCTAAAAATGAATTCGTTTTGAAAAATTTTTAGAAAAATTATTTTGACTTGCAAAATGAATCACTCGCTACATACTTTGAAATTGGTGGATTTTTTTTGAGGGTTAAAAAATAAATTTTTTATTTTTTTAAAATGTGTAAAAAAGATGTTCCTCTTAAACCCCAAGAAAAACACCCACTTCTAATAAACGCAATTTTGTAACACGTAACTTTCTTTCCAACTTTTTTATTACTAATTATTCTTCCTTTTTCATATCTGATCATTTTAAATCATCTGTTTTTACTTTAAAAATACCTTAGTTGTTCCAAGATTTGGAAACTTATTTTGACTGAAAATAAATTCTAAATTAGGAATTAGTAGCTAAACTTTCTTTTTTTTGACAAAAAGAAAAGAGACAAAACCCTAAAACAATCACCTAATTCGTGTGAGTGAACAAAGTGACTTTGTCAACTTTAGAGAAAAGAATTATTAATTTTCAGAATTTTCTTTTTTGACAATTTATTTTAAATAACAAGATCTTGATCTTTTTTCGTTCTTTTTATATTAATGTGTTCCAGTTCATAGAGAAATCCTTCATTTTATAAAGTGGGAATTTTGAAGAGACCTATTTCATTCGTTTTAAATCAATGAAAGATCATACACAGTTTTTAGTAACCTTTTTCCGAATTTAAAGTTTTTGAGGGAAAAGTGAAAAAAAAAAAAAAAAAAAAAAAGGCAAAATAATAAGAATTGGTAAAGAAGAAAAATATTGAGAGGAATATGTGATTAGTCAATATATACCACAGTCATTTAGAAACAAGTAAACTTTTAATTCAAAGCACTAGGTGTAATAAGTTCATCAGGAAGTGTTCTAAAGTAAGATCACAATTTTCTATTACTAACATTTTCCATTTAAAAAACAAAAATTTTTATTTCATATTCCAAAATATTTTTCTTGTTTATAAATTGTTCGAAAACCCTTAAATATTTAAATATTAGTTTAGAAATGATATTTTTTAATATTTGATTTAAACTTCCTTCTCTAATTCGAAGAAAAAATTTTTACTCTACAAATTTAAATGTGACCGTAATAATTAATATTCATTTTGGAAATTGGAACAAAATATTTTCATTTATTAATTAAAAAATAATAGTATTGTTTACTTTCCTTCAAGTTCACGAAGTACTCATTCGACGTAATCAAAAATCTTTATTTTTTTTTAAAAAATCTTTCCAACATTATTCCTATTTTTTAAATCTCTTCTAGATCCCATATGAAGTACCTAATAATACAATTGTTACCACTTCAAGTTGATCGTTTTTTGGGATCTATTCCTTTTCTACCCTCTGTACGTGTTTATATTTAAGGGACTAGTAACCATAAAAAAAATCTTTAAGAAAATTGAATAGCAAATCCAAAAAAAGTTTACCTCTTCTTGGAATTGAAAAAAAAGTCAAAAAATGATTACTATAAGACAAATCGACTTTTAAATTGATTTTATCGAAATAAATTATTTTTTTAAAAAATTTTGATCTCATTTTCAATAAATATAAAATCCCAACATATTTCCAAATTTTTCCAATTAAAAACGATTCTAGTTAAAGAAGAAAGAATTCTTTTTATCTGTGAAGGAAGTGCACTAGAAATACACTTTAAAAATGATACTATTAGTTTGTGAAATAAATTTGTTGAAAAATTCCACTTAAGGGTAGAGTAATTAGGGTGATAAATAATTTATTGAAATGGAAAAAAAAAAAATTGTATTTTTATTAAGTGTCCAAGAACCAATCAAAAAAAAACCAACCTGTGGAGTGTTTATTATCTCCAAAAATCAATAATCAAAAAAGAGTACAATTTAAAAAAAAAGCTCCCAAGATTGAAACTCAATTCCCGATTAAAATGGTTAGAATATATCGTTTTGAAAACAACTGTGTTGATTTTGAAGTGCCACTCTTTGGCGCTTTTTGAGATCTTGAAAGATTTTTTTTTACAGTTTATTTCTATTCTCAAATAAGTTATTTTCTACTCAAGAATGTTACAAAATCCACACTATGCCAAATATAGAGAGTTACAATAGGACCACAGATTCGATTAAATTGAATTAAATTGATTGTATAATCAAAGGAAGCAATTTGTTTTAAATTGAAGAAATTTAACCATTTGGAAATTTTAAAAATGTAAAAAATATTTTTTTTTCAAATTTGATTTTTTGGAACAATTACATTTGCTTTTAAACCTTTTTTAAATTGAATTTTTTGCCAAAGAGAACCTGTCAAATTTTTTTTTTGTTATTTAATTTTTTTCAATCAAAAGAAGAACATTTCCCAATACCCCCATTGAATTCACCCCCGAGTCTGGAGCAAATCCACTGTAAAAAAACTAGACCCTTAATTTGAAAAAAAAAAAAAAAAAACATAATAGAGGTTTTGATGAAAACATATATTATCATGAGATTAACAATAAAATCGCGATATTATTAAAAATCGAGATTAGTCCAACTTTATCGCGATAATGTTGATTATCGCGATATTCATATTATCGCAAAAAAATGAAAAATTTTTTTTTTGAAATTACCTTAAAAAAATCTCTTGACTTTTACAAAGTCTTGAGACTTTTACAACACTTTCCCCTTTAATAAATGTCAAAAAGTGTTTGTAAGAGTTGTGAACTGTCTTAAAGTGTTTGGAAGTTTTGTAAGACAGAAAACTTTTTTGAAGGGAATGAGTTTGGTTTGTAGTGGAAAATAATTTATTTCGATTCATTTTTTTTTTAACAAAATATAAAATCTCAAACAAATTTTATTATCAAACTAATAATTACCCATTTCAACAATACACTTGAAGATAAGATAGATGTGTTTTCTTACAATGGGGTTGTTACATTCACAATTTTAAATAGTCAAAAAGAATAAAGAATAATTTTCCATCTTATTGGTGATCGATCAAACAAAAACCTCTAAAATCTAATTGTTTTTTCGGTCCAATACAGAGATGCTCAAAGAAGAAAAAGAAAAACAAGAAGACAAATCTATAAAAAATCTTAATAATTGGTAATCATCTGGCAAGGATGTTGTGAAAGCTTTTGAAAAGTTATCCAACCCCTTTTAGCTTTCGGAGAATATTGAAAATGTTTTAATCCAAGAACACATTCTTTAAAGAACAGATAAAGGGTTGGTTGATTTAGTGGCTAATTATTCAAGGCAATTTCCAACACCATGATTAACCGAAAAAATATTTATTTCTCTTTATTTCTTATTGTTGTTGATCTAAAATTTTGATAGGTTTGTCAACCAAATTAAAAGAAAACATAATAAAACTCTTTGATCTGATCCTTGATTGGATCAAGTATCTTTTTTGTTGTTTTTTCAAAGAATGACTTTTTTTCACCTAATCTATTTTTTGATCAAAAAAATTTTTTTTATAAAAATATTTCTCAATTAGCCCAAAAACCCATCAACTATTTTACCGCGATTACTTTTTAATCGCAGTATTTTGACATTTATCGTGATTTTATATCATTATCGCGATTGGTTATATTATAGCGATAATATTGAATATCGCGATTTTCTGATATTATCACAATTTGATTAAAATTATCACGATTTTTGTAACTTTATAGTGAATTAAGCATGTTATCATCAAAACCTCGATTATCTATTTTCGATTATTTTTTATTGAATTTTTGGTTTCAAACAAATAGTTAATATTTTCACAAAATTACATTTCTAGAAATATAAATCCCAGAGAAAAAAAACGTTTAATTTGTTAATTATATTTTAAATGGCTAAAAATAAACCTTCCCCCCTTCAATGTAAAGCAAATAAAAAAAAATTACAAATCTAAAAGGATAAAAAATGATAAAAATAAAAGAGGAAAGAGTTGAGAAAAATATCACTCTTAAAAAATGTCAAAATTTATATATTTATCATCTGAAAAAAGAATAAAAAACAAAACAAAAAAAAAAAAAAAACACAATATGACTTTATAAATAATGAAATAAATCAAAATAAAGCAGGTTTAAAAATCTAAGAAGTTGACACAACTATTATAAAAATTTCAATGAAACCCATTTCAATGAAATCAGTCAATAAAATAACCAATAAACATTTTATTCATTGTTAAAAACTTTGAAAATCTAGTTGGATTTCGAAAAAGTTTTTTATTTATAACAATTTGTTCTTCTAATTAAAGATACTATTTAAAAAAAAGTTAAAAAAAAAAAAACACAATTTATAATTCCAAAAATTTTATTCATAAATTTATTTATCAATAAAATATATTAGGACCCCTTTTAATTACTTCCTTTATATTAAAATAAAAAATAAATTTTCAATTATATTTTTTATTTTTCTGGAAATGTCTATTTTAAAAAAATCTTGCAAAAAAAAAAAAAAGATTACCACAGCCTATAAAACAATAACAAAACCAAATACAATACCAAAACCTTTATCAATTAACAGTATTTTAATTAGAGAAAAATATGATATACATACATCTACACGCTTAATATATATAAGAATTTGACATTTCGATTTGAAATGAAAGAAAATATTACGATTTTTTTTTTTTTTTGGAAGGGATTATTTTATCAAAAAATCATGAAAAATTCAGAAATATATTTTGATACCATTTCTTAAAAATTTAGTTCATCACTTTTTCTAGATTACTTGATATATATCCACTCTTAATAAATA
This sequence comes from Anaeramoeba flamelloides, assembly GCA_027625915.1. Taxonomy (NCBI): domain Eukaryota; family Anaeramoebidae; genus Anaeramoeba; species Anaeramoeba flamelloides. The sequence continues at coordinate 8,024,272 of JANTQA010000026.1, forward strand.
AAAAAAAATTTTTTTGTTCAAATCAATAGAAAATAATAATAAGAAAAAAAAAATATTTAAAAATTTGATCATTGACTAATTCAATTGAGATATAATACTATTTTTGTATCCTATTAAGGAATTTTTAGCAAAATAAAATTATTTCAAAAAAATAAAAAACTTCTGACACACCATTATGTGAAAAAATTCATTTTTTTTAATATATTTATTCAGAATAAGGGTTAATTAAAGAAAATTTATCAAAAAAAAAATATTGAGAAAGGAAATAATTAAAATATTAATATCTCAACATAATATAATTTAAATGATCAAATTAAAAATTATACCAGTTAGATATAATTGGGGATACTTTGGTGTTAAAATATTAGCAATAATAAATAACAATTCCAGAATCTGTGATGAATTATCGATATACCGCAACTCTTGGAGTTGCGCACTTGGCGCCAGAAAAAAAGAATAAAATAAAATTGTGTGGATAATCCCACTGAATTTAAATTAATAATTGGTTTTAATGTGACAATTAATCATTTCAAATTGAAATAAAGAATATATTGTTTTACCATATATATCTTTTGTGAACCGTCTAAATTTCATTTATTCCAAATTTTTTTTGAATTCAACAAAATCATGAGTATGTCTTTGATCTTTCGTTTTAATTTGGTTTCTTAGAACTTTTTTTAGAAACCTTTCAAACTTTTACAATTCGATTGTGATCTTAACCTTTTTTTCAAAAAAAAAAAAGTACCACTAATCAATTTAATAATATTGTAAAAATGAAATTATTAAGTTATTATTTTGTTTTCATCATTCAGACAGTTATTAAACTAGAGTGATTGTCATACATCTCTACACATGTTAGGATCTGCAAGGTTGTCGAAATAACTATCTTCTCACAAAAATGGTTATTTCTGTTTGTAGAAGTATAAAAATTGTTTTCACAAATTCCCTAAACTTCTCGAAGATCAATTCTTGAAAGTAAAACAAAACAAAAACCAATTGATTTATTCAAAAAGACATCTATTTTCTATGGAGACTATTTCAGGCATTTAGTTTGGGTGTCTGATTTCCTCACAAAAATTCCAAGAGATTTTATTTTATTTTTTTGCAAATTTTTTTTGGATTTTTTAAATCTCTCTTGAAACAAATTAAAAAACAATTAAACTCACTTGAAAAGTTTCTAGTTTCACAAAACAAAAATCTCACAAATTTAATTTTGTTGATTATCATTTTTTTTAATAATTGAAATAATTGAGAATTTATTTATTGATAAATGTCTTACTTCCAAAAGAAACTCAAAAGAAGACAAGGAAAGTTTAAAGAAAAAAGTACTCCCTCACTCTCTCGAAGCAAAAGAGTTGAGCATACTATCAAGTTATCAAAAACAAAAAGAGACGAACGACTAATGAAAAGAAGAAACATTGGCAAAGCTGGACACAGAATCGGAAAAAGTACTTCAAACAAAGAAATTACGAATTACATTCCATCGGTAAGTATTCGTTATTCGTTTAATTTATAAAATTTTTTTCAAAATTTGTTTGATGAACTTTTCTTCAAAGAGACAGACCATCCCAAAAACAAAGAACAAAAACTAATTTTTGTATTCAACAAATTGAGTCCCAAAATTGAAAGATCTCAAACAAATTCTTTTTTTTGTAACAATACTCATACATTATCCCAAACAAATTTTTTTTTTATTTTTATTTCTTGTTCTTGTGATTTTTGATGAATAGCTTGAAGAATTACCAAGCTTAGTCAAGAAGGTACAAACAGAAGATCTTGAGATTGTACACATTTGTGCCCAATTAATCAGAAAAATGATTAGTGTTGAAGAAGATCCACCAGTTCGAGAGGTTCTCCAAACACGAATTATACCAACATTTGTTGAATTTTTAAAAAAAGGAGACGATCCTTTCTTACAAGTAATTTTTTGATTTTGCTCTTGCTAATTCTTTTTTTTTTTCTTTGCTTATTTTTAATTTTTATTTTTGTTTTTTTTGTCTCGAACAAAAGGTTTGAATTAAAACACCTTTTTTATCAAAATTTCAACTGCAAACAATTTCTCAAATCATCAACTCTTGGTTATCTTACAAAAAAGATTTGTTTAGCAAATATCAATTTATTGCTTTTCCTCTTTATTTTGAATTATGATTATTTGGTGAGTGTGTGGTCAAAAATCTTTTTTGTTAATCGCCTTTCCACCAAAATATCCAAAAACAAAAAAAAACCTTTTCTTTTGATTTGGTTTTTATTTTGTTCAAACTACCACCATTTTTTTTTTTTTTTTTTTTTCATTTTTCAAAAATCCAAAAGCAAGGAAGGATCTATTTTTAAAAAATGTGACAATAAACAGATTTCTAAAGTATCCTTAAAACTGCCGACACCACTTCATTAGATCTATTTTTCAGGACTTTGCTCTCTACTTTTTTAGTTAGTCTTTTTTTTAAAACGACTTTACCAACAATTCCAAAGAGTTTTAAAAATAAAATTAAAGGAAACAATAAAAGTATTTATTTTTTTCAATAAAAAAGATCGAAATGAATATTTAAAAACTATTAATACTTTTGTTTGTATTATCGTCAATACATAATTGTCCTTTTATTGTTACAACCCTCCAAAAATTTTATGAATAAAAGTTTTTAAAAAAGTTTTTCACAGACTATTTGATTAAATATTTGAATTTGTTTGAGTAACACTTATAAAACTTTTAGTACTCACTTTTTTTAGAACAATTGAGTGTTTCTTTTTTTCTAAAATCTTTTTTTTGAAATTCAATTTGAACAATTTTAAATTGAAAAAAACTTGTGAAATTTACTTTGAATTCAAAAAAATACATTTCAAAGTCTTTTAAAAAAAGTGTTACCAAAAAAATCTTAAATATATTAATAAAAATAGGCCTACTGAAGTTTTGTCAGGGATTTTATAGATTCTTTTGAAAATATTTTCAAATACCCCCAAAAAGTATTTACTTGTTTTTTTTTTTTTTATTTTTTTATTATTGAAGTAATGGTGTTGTTAAACCCCTTTGGATATTGTTATTTTTTTTTTAATTTTTAAAATTAAAAGAAAATTTCAAAAATTTTCGTTTTATTTCTCAAATTAAAAAAAACTGTTGTTAGCTTTTCCAGAATTCAAAAGAATTGAGTAAAGTCAAAGATTTTTCTCTATTCTTTTAAACCCTGGGAAAGCTAGGCACCCTACGGCACTCTACAGCACCCCGTAGCACTTTCCGAATTCCTAAATAAAAATTTAGTGAATTTTATTAAAGACCCAAAAATATATTTATTATTTAATAGTGATGAAAAATATATGAATCCTTTTTTGTAACAATATGAGAATATTATTATTTTGAAAGCATTTTCGATTATTTATTTTTTTTAATTCAGATATCCAGATTTTATGATTATTTTCATTGGCTGGGAAATTCCATAGAACAAAAAGAATTACTTTGATAAAAATAACTTTAAGGGAGCTTTGAACAAAATACATAAATCGTTATCGAATTTTTTATCATTTTAAACATTTTTAATCTTTTCAGATTCCTAAAAAAAATTTTTTTAGGAGGGTAGTGATGAATTTAAGAGGAATAAAGATTTACAGAGTAATTTTAAAAAAGTGTAACAAAAATGTTTTCAAAAATATTTATTAAATAGATCAACAAACTTTAATAGGCCTTTTTTTATTAATATATCAAAAAGTTTTTTGGCCACAATTTTTTCAAAAAGAATTTATTATGTAACCAAAATGTAATTTTTTTTCAAAATATAGAATACAAAACATAGAATACAAAATACTTCAGCTAGATAAATTTTCCTGATTATTGCAAAGAAAAATCAAAAAAAAAAAAAAAAAAAAAAGGCAACATAACATCTTTTCGCATTTAGTAGTAATTACTGAGAAATCCCAAAAGATTTTTTTATTTATCTTTATTTTTCAAATTTTTTTTCATATTCATTAAATCTTTCTAATTTGAATTGTAAAATCCTCAAAACTAACCAAATAATAAACCCCAATTGAAAATTTTTATCACACCAAAATTTAATTTCCCATAAAAAAAAAATATTATTCATTATTTATTTACTTAAATTACATGGTGGGGGATTACTTTTCTTTACGTAACCAAAAATAAAATCTCATTATTTATTATTCATTTAAGGAATACTAAAATTAGAACCCCTTACCCAATGGATATATTAACACGTATTTATCATTTAAAAACCCCACAAAAACAAAAAACAAATAAAACAATATCAGATAAAAAATAAAAATTTGTTCACTTACTTTTGGAATGATCAGAATAAAAAAAAAACTTTGTTGGTGAATTTTGTTCAAATTTTACTTACAAATACTTCTCAATCAAATATTATATATGATCAATCCTTTTTTTTAAATTTTCCATTAAAATAGCCAAACTGTAACTTACTATAAATCATTCTAAACATTTTTTTTTTTTATAAGGCAAGATAGACTATTTTGTTATTTGGAAAACCGAAATGAAAGCTAACAATCAAAAAATGATTAAATAATTTGAAAATATATTTGAAAGAATATAAAATACTTTCAAACTCGAGAAGAATTTAATAATATTATTCTCATAACCCCTTTAACTTTGCAAATAAATTGAAATTATAGTTTATAACTAAACATGAGTAAAAAATTTAACAATAACATTTTTTATATTTTTATATTTTTCATTTTAATTTCTTTGAATTCTGATGCGAAAGTCAACGATAATCATAACCAATAACCAATAACCACCAACCAATAACCAATAACAAAGAATTAAAAATCACCAAACAATGTACTTCTAGTTGTAATTTTCATTCCACATTAAGCAACATTAAAAATAAAGTTAGGAATAATCATCACAGAGATATAAACTATAAATTAAATAAGATAGGTAGTAGCATTCTATTTGGAAAATAATTTTAATAAAATATCATAACCCTTTATTTTATATTATAAAGTTGTTTCAAGGATTCCATAAATTTTTTATGAAATGAACTTAATATAAAACTATAACTCTTTAATATCAATTATAATAAAGTCGAAACATTTTACCTCTACTTTCAAAAAGTAAACGTTTTGAAAAAAGAAAAACAATTCTTATTTATATCGGAAAAAAATTATCAAAATGTTTCAATGAAATTTCTTTTAATTCAATATTTATTTTGGAAATCACAAGTCCAATATTTAAACTTTTTTTTTTTTTTTTGAATAAAAGTTAGAACTTTTTCATAAGCTATTTTTATTTTTAGTTAAAGCACTTACTAAGACATAAAAACAGATTTTTAGACGTTTTGTAAACATTTTTTTTTTTTTTTCAATTTCCTTTTTTAGAAATCCCAATCAAATAAATGCTCATTTTAATATAAAAACAACTATTATTCTAACACATAGCCATTTTAAAAAGGCGTAACAAAAAAAAAAAAAACAGCTTTCAAAAGCGTCCATAAAATAGATGACAAACTTCAATAATCCTGTTTTCAGGACTTCATTTAAATTATTTTTTTAACACAGTTTTTTAAAATGAATTTCACAAAACACTTAATTCTAAATAATTTATAAAAGAAAACTTTCAAAAAAAAATCCAATTTAAAAAAAAAAAAATATAACAAATTATGGATGCACCGGTTTTTATACTTTAATTTGCACTTTAATCTCAATTATTATTGGTTATTTTATTGCTTAATAATAAGTTGAATTTTAAAATATTAAATAATCTTGATCCAAAAGTAATTTTCAGACTTAAAGAGTATATTTTTCCATTTAAAAAATTAAATTAAAACTTTTTTTTCTACTCTTTAAGTTTAAAAATGCTTTTTATTTATTTTTCCTTTTTTTAAAAAATAGGAAAGTTACTTTCATTAAAATAAAATCAACCAATTAACATATTAAATAATACATTTTTTAATTAAAAAAGCTTCATTTATTATATATATATATATTACTTTTTGAACTGCTGACCAGTTAAAAAATAAAAATAAAATTTATATTTTTTTTTCTATAATAACTAAATTTTTAATTTATTATCATTTTTTTTCCTAATTTTTTCATTATTTTTAATCTTGATTTATTTGAAAAAAAAAAAAAAAAAAAAAAAAAAAAAACCCATTTCTAATTGTATAGTTTGAATCGGCATGGATCATCTCAAATGTTTGTAGTGGTGATCATGACGAATGTGAATATGTTGTTGATTTAGGCATTGTACCAATTTTCAATCAATTATTACATTCAGAAGATCCTGATCTTCTTGAACAATCTTGTTGGGCGCTTGGAAATGTTTCTGGAGATTGTGTTGAATATCGTGATTTAATCCTTGAACAGAATGGAATAATAGATAATCTAATTAATGTAATTCAAAACTCTTCATCAAATCTTGATATTATTCAAAATGCAAATTGGTGTCTTTCAAATTTATGCCGAGGGAAACCTAGACCACCATTTAACAAAGTAATTATTTCTTTGTCTTTATCTTTGTTTTTGCAGTTTTCTTTAGCATTTTCTTTTTTTTTTTTTTTTCACTTTCTGATTGTAAATTTTTCAAAAAAATTTCTATATGAACAAAGAAAAAATGATTTGTTCTATTGTGTTTATTTATTATTATTGTTTTCTTTAATTTGTTAAAATATTTATTCTCAATTAAAGAAGTAAATTTTTTTAATTCAAGAAAAAATGAATAAATAAAGAAAACAAAATTACAAATTAAGCAAAAAAAATTCTAAAATAAAAATTAAAAATTTCGAAATACAAGAACATTACAAAAAAAAAAATCACATAAATAAATTTCAGCCTTTTTTAAAAATCTGAATAATCGTTTTCAAAAATTGTGATCAAAAAATAATTTAATATATTATTAGGAATAGGTCAACAGAAGTTTGTTGATCTATTTTATAGAAGCTTTTGAAAACTGTTTTTTTATGTCACACCTTTATAAAAATGACTATAGTATCTTATCATTTGAATCAAAATTATGAAATTAATTTGGAGTTAAATCTTAAATTTTGAAAAAAAAAAAAAAAATAATTATTATTAAAATGAGTATGACACCAAAAAAAGATATTTAATTTCCTCCTTATTATGATCTACTTTTCTTATTTTTTTAATAATTTATACATTTTTTTTTCAATAATTTATATTTAATAGGTTAAGAAAGCAATACCCGTTTTTGCAGAGCTAATTAACAAAAACAACAAACCATTAATAATCGATTCTTGCTGGGGGTTAAGTTATCTTTCCAATGGCACCGATATAAATATTAATTCAGTTATTGAAGCGGGGGTTATTCCTAAAATGGTTGAATTTTTAAAGTAAAATCCTTCTTTTCTTTTCTTTTTTCCCCTTTCTCTTTTTTATTATTTAATTACCTTGAATCCAACAAGAAGTTTATTTTGACTTATTAAATATTGTATTTAAAATTGATTATGTTGATTAAATGAAAAATTTAACTTGTTGATTGCATAAAACAAAAATTTTAAAACTATTTTTTTTAATTTTTTCCAAAAGAAAATTTGGGGAATGATTGTTTCAACAATTTTAAACCATTTTTTATTTTGTTTAATACTTTGTTTTTAATTATTAATTTGGAATTTAATTTTTAAGATATCAGTTGAAATTGATTATTTATTTATATACAAGTTATCGTTTGTTTGTTTGTTTTTGATTTAAATATGTAGATAAAAAAAAATAAATATTATTGATTCTTTTCAAAAAAAAAAAAAAAAAAAAAAAAAAAGTGGTTTAAACTTTTTGAAATCACGTTTAATTCATATTTAAAGATATTCAAATCATAATTACAATACATTAATTTTCTTGGAATATTAGATAACGAAACAACCTTTTATTCATAAACAATAAATGTGGCCTAAAATTCTAACAAAAACCAAAATTTCTAATCATACTTAAATTCTTTTCGAAGTATTAATTGTGTGGATTCTTCTTCTTCAAAAAAAAAAAATTATAATTTGCTTAATTTTTCATTTTGTTTTCTTTATTTATTCATTTTTCCTTGAATTAAAATAGAGTTAATAGCCCCAAAATCCAAACACCAGCTTTAAGAGTAATAGGTAACATTGTTACTGGCAATTCTAAACAAACCCAAGCTGTATTAGATACCGATATTCTGGAACAATTGATTCCATTAATCGACCATCACCGAAACCAAATTAAAAGAGAAACGTGTTGGGTATTATCAAATATCACCGCAGGAAAACAAAGTCAAATCCAACAAGTCATTGATTCTGGCATTATCCCAAAAATATCCAGGATGATGAAAAAAGCTAATAAACTAATTAGGCAAGAAGCATGTTGGATACTCAGTAACGGCGTATATGGTAGCAATGTTGACCAAATAATTTATTTTGTTGAGGAAGGGTGTTTAAGTGAATTTATTTATTTTCTTAAATATGATGGAACAAGGATCTTAAAAATATGCCTTGAGGCAATTGAAAAAATTTTACAAGTTGGCGAAATACAAGCCGAAAAGAGTGGTGAAAAAAATCCCGTGGTTAAAATGGTTAAAAATCTGAATGGATCAGAGAGAATTGAGAAACTAATTGATCACCATAACAAAAATATTTACAAATTGGCAGAAAGAATTTTTGATACCTATTTTTATGATGATTTAGCTTCAACTTCTTCTTCTTCTTCTTCTTCTTCTGATGACGATGATGACTATGATGACCAGGAAGACGGAAACGATTACGAAAACCAATATCTTAACGAACATAATAATTCAAACAGTTTGAACTATTATGACCAAGAACAGGAACAAAGAGTAGATAATGATATATACGAATTCTAAACTTTGTAATTTTATAAAAGCACTTATTACTTTTTGAAAGCAAAAATTTGAAAATTTCCTTTTCTTTTCTTTTCTCCCCCTTTCTTTCCTCTCTTCTACTTTATTATTATTATTATTTTTTTTTAAATTATTTAGAATTAAATTTTATTCAAATGAAAATATTATAAAATAGATAACAAATATTTTAAAAAAAACTTACATTTTATGGAAAATAAAAATTTTTTTATTAAAAAAAAATATTTCTATATTTAAAATTTTACCAAAATAAGTTTTTATCCAACTGCTTTAATTTTTTTTTCTCTAATAATAATAATAATAATCTCGATTTTATTTTGATGGTAAACTTATTTTATTTTTGTGTTTATTTATATATATTTAACTTTCCAATGTGGTATTTTAGTTAAAAATTATTATTATTATTATTTTCCTAGTTAAATAAGTTAACACTAAATCTACCGGTTTGTTGCTGGATTCTTTTTAATTATTTATTATATTAGAAAATCGGATGTTTTTCTTTATATTAACGAAATGAAAAAAAAAAATAACCATTGTGAAAAAAATTTGGGTCATTAAAAAAAATTGGGTCAGTCAAAAATTTGTTTTCGTTTTTTAAATAATAAATTTTAGCAAAATGGTTTTTGATCAAAGTAAAATTTTATGAACAAATCTTACATTTAATAAAAACCAAAGTCATTATCAATAATAACTTTCAAATGCAATATTAAATTGTTGCATTTTAACCTTTTGGAATTACTGTGGAACTCTAAAAAACAAAAATTTATTTTTAATTGTAAACTTTAATAAAATTGTTAATTTTTTTTTATTAGAAAACATTACAAGATCAAGTTAATTATTGTTTGGGAAGACCAAAAATTAATAACAGTTTTAAATTAAGGTTTATCTATGAGGATTTTTAGAATTTAAATGGTTTCTGAAATCTTGAAATTTCGGTATTTTGAAGTTTTGATTGTAAACATAAGTGGAAAACAACCTCTTTCGAAAAAACAGCTTTTTTGGAAGATTTTATGATTCAATTTGGTTTAAAAGGATATTTAAGATTAACCGTGATAAATTTGCGTTCATTAACAATGATAAATATCTTATTGAATTAATAGATTTTGATATTTCCTATTAAATAGTTCTCTTATTTTTAGTAAAGTTGGCAATTAAAAATAAATTTTTGTTTTTTTAGAGTTCCACAGTAATTCCAAAAGGTTAAAATGCAACAATTTAATATTGCATTTGAAAGTTATTATTGATAATCACTTTGGTTTTTATTAAATGTAAGATTTGTTCATAAAATTTTACTTTGATCAAAAACCATTTTGCTAAAATTTATTATTTAAAAAACGAAAACAAATTTTTGACTGACCCAATTTTTTTAATGACCCAAATTTTTTTCACAATGGTAAAAATAAAAAGCTTTTCTCAAGTTTATTATTGAGTTTTTGAAAAAAAAGGATTGTTAGAATAAAATATGGACACCAAGACAATGACTAGTATGTTTTTTTTTAAGTATATAAATAAAAAAAACTTTCTATGGAACTCTACTAGAATGACCCAAATCACCATTTTTTATTAGAGGTATTGTTAAATTTTTGTAAAAGTATAATCTTTCTAGAATAGGATTTATCGCTTTTAATCGAGAGTATTTTAGTTTATATTTTTGTTTTATTTGTAAAACTAATTCAATTGCTTTGTATTGTAACAATAATTTTTAAATTGTTGAGATGATTTCTCCCCAAAGTATATTTTTATCGAGAAATAATGATAATTCTTAATTCAAATGGAACGTAATTTATATTTTATATGGAATAATTAACAGGGAAAACTCAATATTAATAATAACTTTAAACATCTGATTAATAGATGTTCATCTTATAACTGAATCTTCACGAGCTACTGTAATATCTAATTTTATATTTGCCGAAAATTCGATATAAAAAAATCTGGATTTTAATAATTGAGATAAACTGCCGTGTTTATTTGTATTTGGTATCAACAATTATAATTTATTTATTTTTTTAATATTTAAGACCAGAAAAAAATAAAAATTGAGAATTAGAAACTTCACTAAAAACAAGTTATATCTTTCAATACTTTTTTTTTTTATTTATTGTTTGCAAACGATTTTTTAATAATTTTTAATATATAAAGGAACAATCAACTGAAAAAAAACAAATATTTTAATATTTGATATACCCAATTCAAATTTGTTTATATTTTTATTCACTAATAATATTGAAATTAAATTATTTTAAACCCATTAACTCTATAACCCATGGTAAAATGTTTAGAGTTGAATTATTAAACAAATTCTTTTTTTGAAATAGCCACCATAATCATCAAGATATTTCTAATTTGTAATTAATAATAACAAAAAACAGACAAAAATCTGCTAAAAGAAAACGACAATTCATTTTTTATACAAAAATATACTTATTAAAAGATTCATATTATTTCAATTCATATTATTTCCAAGTGCTCGAATATTAGAATTTTTGATATTATCCAAAATATCTGAATATATATTTAACAAATACACATATTAAACAGAAAAAAAAATTAAGAATATTTAAAGCTGTTGTGGTTTTACCATATATATATATATATATATATATATACTTAATACCATACACCCAAATATTTTTTATTACTTTATATTTATTAAATGTTTACCGTCTTTCCAAGTCTACCATAAAATTTTAAATAAAACACAATTGAGTTTTCTATTCTTATTTTATGGTAGACTTGGAAAGACTGTAACCTTTTGAGTAAATTATAAAGAATCAAAAATAAAAAACAAAATAAATAAATAAATTTTTATTTAAAATTCTTCAGACAAAGAAGGGTCTCTTTGAATTAACAATTTTTGGTGTTGTTGATTATCAAAAAACTTATATTTCCTATTTAATTTCCCCATTCTCAATATTAATAAAAAAGTAGAAATAGTTTTTGGAATGAGTAATATAAATTTCAAAAGAAATGAGCGTAAAGAAAATGTTTTATTTTTATTAGCACAAAGTGTAACAGTATCAAACAAATATACATGCGCATCTAAAAAATAAGTTACAGCTAAAATAATATTGACAATAAATATTCTTTTATATTCTCTGAATATTTCGGAATTTGGGTTTGACTGCAATTGCTGTTTTAAAAATACCCCAAGAACTATATTAATAGCCGATATTGCTAAATTAAAGACCAAGAATAATATACTATGCAAAATTGTAAATATATGACTAATTTCTTTTTTTGTAGAGTTACCCATAAAAGTTGTACATAGTGATAATAGAATCATAGAAAATAAACAACATAACCCAATTATCATACCTTGTTTTTGCTGGATTTTTTTTGTTTTCGAGTTGCTTTTGCCATTTTTTATAGACACCCTTATAATATTTCTAAAATCACAGTATTACAAATATTAAAATATTCACAAATAAAATAAAAAAATAATTGTAAGTTCATAGAAAATGTTAGTTCAAAAAAAAAATAATAAAATAGACGCTAATTTTCAACTTTCTTTATATTTTTTCTTGTTTTGTAAATTACTAAAAAAATAATTCAATTTAATTATCTGTTTTAAAAATTTTAGGTCTTTTTTAAAACTTTTTATGAAGTTTCCTTTCTTAAAAAACCAATTTTTTTAGAATTAAAACAGTTTTTGAAAATTTTCTATTTTCCTAAAGTGAGTGCTCAAACTTTAAATGTGGGAGCAGAGATTTGAGTCTGAAGAAAAGCACCTTTTTTTATCAAAAAGTTCACACTTTATTAGCACAAAAAAATTTGAAAAAGTTTTTAATTCTGAAAAAGTTTTTACTTTTTTAAAAAAGGAAACTTGAAAAATATATATCAAAAAAGTACCCACTTTTTTTAAAATGGCTATAATAAGATATTTTTAATAATTATTGAATAAACAATGGTTTTTTACCCGGTAGTATTGGATTTCCTTTAAAAGATGAAACACATTTCAAGTTAGGCTATTAATTATTCAAGCGAACAGTTTAAAATAAAATTATAATAATCAGAAATGATCAAATAGAAAACAAAATATAGATCGAATATTAAACTATTTTTCAGAAATGATTACTCACTCTGTACTGTTATTGGGAGCAATTTTATAGATTTTTATCTTGTCCTATTTCAAAAAAAAATTGTCGAAAAAGTATTTTATGATCTATTTATTAAACCCTATTTATAATACGACGTTTAAATACACATAATGATTTTTAATCAACTAAAGTTTCTTAATAATTACAATTGATGTTATAATATAACATTACATTAATAAATGAGATTAAAATTTCTGAACCCAAGTTTATATGTTATTTCTAAAAGGCGAAATTTGGTGGATATTATTTTTCTTTTTGATCATTAGAATGTGTTTTCCCAAGAAATTTGTTCTCAATAAAATCAAAAAATGGAAGAACTTATAAATGTATATCATTGTTTAAACTAATTGTTTGTAAATTTGTGGAATTAACTTTTTTTATTTAAATTGAAGGTACCTTGTTTTGCACAAAAACAAAAAAAGTTTTTTTTTTTTTTATTGAAGAAGTGCAAATTACACTCTAGTTGTCATTGGACTTAAATTTCTGAAAGGAAATTTAGGCGTAAGATCATATAATCCACGATTATTAATTAATGAAAATAATTTCAAACTATTCACAGTTTAAAATTAATTCATTAAGATTTATTTCTTTTAATTTATTTTGAAAAATTAATCTATTTTTTTCATAGGAATGACATACCCATAAAAAGATCAATATTTTCTATTATTTATTTCTATTCACACTTTAAACCAGATGCCAAAATTGATTTGAATTTTTAACTATTACATAATAACACCTATTTAGGCAATTAGTAAATTTCCAGAATTTTAGGATTGTTGAGTTTGATGGATAATTTAAATTTCTTTATGTTTTAAATAAATATTTTTGATATTTAATTATTGTGAAATATTTTTGAGAAATGTCGCCAAGTGCCGCCAAGTGTCGCAGAGTACCTAGGTTTTACAGAATTCAAGGAATAGGGCAAAATCTTTGATTTAAACCCAATTCCTTTAAATTATGGAAAAACTAACAGCGCTTTTCCAAAATTCAAAAGAATAGAGTAAATTCTTTGATTTTACTCTTTTCTTTAAAATTATGGAAAACCTAACGAAAAGTACCGTCAAATGTTTCAAGTACCCAGGTTTTTTTGGGATTTTCTGTTTTATTTGTGAAGTGTTCTAGGTTTTTTTTACTTTTTGAAATAAACAGAAAATTTTAATAAATTTTCGGTATATTTCAAAAAGTAAAAAAAACCTAACGAAAATCTATAGATTTTCCAAATAAACAGAAAACTCGGAAAAAATAATAACTATGTTTTTTTTTAATTTAAGGGATTAGCGTGACCATAGATTTACCAATCATTAAAGTATGTTGTAATTGGGTGTAAATGGTATTAGTGCACCATGGCTCAAACAACTCTAAAAAATCTATTATAAATCTTATTGCACCATAAATTATTACATTTTTTACTAATGATCACTATTAAAAAAGTTTCATTTTGAAATTATTTTTTTAATTCCTTTTCCAAATCTAAAAATAGAAACCCATAATACAGCATTCTGGTATTTAATAATTTAGATTTGGAACCTCCAAAAGTAACTATTTTTTTTAATTTTTTGAATTTCAAAGATTAACTCAATAATCATCAACATAAAAGCACAAAGACTGGTTATTTTTGTTTGCTTTTGATAAAGGTACTTGTAGAATCAATATATTTCCATGATTTGAGAAATAATTTGTCAAAAAAATTTATTTGTTAATTATTTAATTTTTTTAAAAAAACGAATTTTTTAGTAACTAATCTACATTTCGCCACAAATTTAAGAAAGATATTTTGTGACTTTGTAGTCTGAATATTGATTATTCAACCTTTAAATTTATGGCGAAATACAGATTTTATTCTGAAATTATTGGTTTTTTTTACAAATACATACACATTTTTAATTGATGAAATCAACAAATATTACGACTTGACTTTGAGATTTTTTTGAGACATTTGAACCATGTAGTACTAATGTTGTTAAACCCAATAACAACATACTTTGTTCCTGGACAACTCCTTGGTAGACGCTAATCCCTTAAATAATTAAAAGAAAATTTTTAAAATTTTCTTTTTATTTCTCAAATTAAAAAAAACCTAACGACTTTCCAGCTCTTGGAATTCAATAATTCATTATATGTATATTTATAATTTTGTTTTTCAATCCAATTAAATCTTTTGAATCCCAGTTATTTTATTTTATTTTATTTTATTTTTTTTTTTTGATTGTTGATTGAATTTTATGAAGAGATAAATTTTTTAATTTTTTTTTTGAATTTGAATATTTTTTTATTAAACCGAAATTCCAATATTTTCAATTTTGAATTCTTTTTTGATAATAAGAATTGGTACATTTGTATTTATTTTACATATTTCATTAATGCATGAATTTATCCAAGTATTTAAGTAATTTTAAGTTTTATTTCAAAATTCAAAATTTCTAATCCGTATCTTAATTGGCTTAATATAAAAGATTTAAATAATCTTAATTTAAGTTATTGTTAAGAGAATTGTTATTAAATAATTGTTTTGAATTATTATATATATATATATATATATATACATAAACTCTTTTTCAGTCAAAGGGGCCCAGTTTTATTGAAGAAATGGAAGACATTCTATGAGTTTAATTCATTACTCTTATCAAACTAAAATTTTCAATTTTTAGATCAAAATCATTTTTTCTCATTTTGTAAAATTTTATTTTTTTTGTTTTTTACTTTTTTTTTTTTTTTTTTTTTTTTTTTTTTTTTTTTTTTTTTTTTTTTTTTTTTTTTAAAATTTAATTTTAAAAAAAAAAAGTTTTAAAAACGAAATAAACATTAAGAAAAGTTAAGCTTTGTATGTTCTTTTAAAATTCATACATTTACAAGTAAAAAATCTTATTATCAACAATTTTAATTTCCTAAAGAAATTGAGAATTTTGCACGAGACGTTCCAATGAATGGGGCCCAAAAAATTTTTTAACATTTTTTTTTTTTTGAAATTTATAGTTTGTTCAGGGGTTTCTTTTATAATTATGGACTCTTATAAGAAGTTTATTATTTCTCGTATTTATAAACAATCTAAGTTTGGTTGATTCTTAAAAATAAAGTGACTTTTTCATTTTTGGCTGGGCCCCTTTGAGTGAAATGGAGTTTATATATCTCCCTCTCTCTTTTTTAATTATAAACTATATGTCGAATTCCATCTAAATAAATACCTAAATATTTATTTTTTTTAAAAATCTTTTTAAACAACTGTTCTATCTATATTAGGTTTTAATTCAAATTGACTAATAATTTCATATAGGAAATTTAATCTTTGATTTAAATAAAAAAAAGGTAATTTTGATTTTTCATTTTTTGAGAAAAATTTAGATTAACATAATTTGAAATATATCCAAGAATTGATGATTTCACCACTACAGTCAGTTTCACTTTTAAGGCACAAACTTTCTACGAAATTTAAGGCACAAAAAAATCTCAAATTAAGGCACAAAATTTGCAATTTTTTTTTTTACAATTTATTTTTACTAGAATTTGAATTTTGTGCTTTAATTTGAGATTTTTTTTGTGCCTTAAATTTCGTTGAAAGTTTGTGCCTTAAAAGTGAAACTGACTGTATTAATATTTCACTTAATTTGATATTACATATTTACAAATAGAACCATTAACAAAAATTATTTTATTTGAAGTATTAAAAGATTTCCCGATATTTTTGCAAATATCTAATATTCATATATAAACATAATTTCGATTTTTATTGAAATAATTATTTTCTATTTTCGTCAAAATTTGTTTTTACTTTTCTGTTTCTTTCTCTTTTTAGCTTTTTTTATTGATCCTTTTTTTTTTTTTGATCCTTTTTTTTTTTTTTTTTTTTTTTTTTTTTGATTCCCTCAATTTTGAGTAAGTCAGTAACACAATAAAAAAAAGTCTTTGGAAATACCAAAATAAATACCCGTAAAAATGAGAATATAAAAAGTCCTTTTTAAGGATTTATTTATTATCAAAAAAATATTCTTGTAAAACTTTTTTTATTGAAAATCCAGTAAAAAAGATGTAATGCTAATTCGAAAAAATGTGATTCATTTTTTGTATTTTTGAGTTTTTTTCTCTTGATTTTATTTATAGAATTGATTTTTAGAAAAATAAAGTTCCTATTTTTCCATAAAGGAGAAATAAAATTTATTTATAAATTTAAAAGTGAAATAATAAAGAAAAAAAAAAACTATTTGATTTTTTATATTTTTTAAAATATAAGTCTTTTATGTATTTAAAACAATTTGTAAGTGAATATTCAATTAACTTTAACAATTAGCTACTTATTAAATATCAGTGAATATATATATATATATATATATATATATTCAATTTATTATTTCAGATGAGCAACAATTTATGAAAAATGTTTTATTTTTAAAAATCAAAAATTAGTCAAGAAACTACCCAGAATATCCCCTAAAAAAATAAAAAAGTTTTTGATCATGTAAAAAAAAATTTAGGTTTGGTCCATTTATGAATTATTTTTTCAAACACCATGTTTTTTTCACCTTTAATTAAAAGTAATAAAAATTTGAGATCAACAATAAAATTTATTCATCTATAATTTCAACGTAGACGCCACTTACAGTATTTCTACCGTGGTTATAAATAAATCTTTGATCGATTTTTTAGAGAGAAATCTAATTAAAACATAATAACAAAATAAAACTATTTCTTCTTCTTCTCTCTTTTTTCAGTAGATTTCAGAAAATATATACAATGATTTTAAATAATAAACAAGTTTCAATATATTTTTCCTTATTTTCTTTCTTTCTTTCTTTCTTTTTTTTTATTACTTTATTTAATATTTTCATCTTATAATATTAATTTTAAGCAAAAAAATAAAAAATAAAAAAAAATTTAAAATGTTTAATGAATAATAACATAAAAATATTGAAAAGAATTGTTAAAAAAAAAAAAAAATAAAATAAAATAAAAAAAACAAACATTTTCCCACAAACAAACATTATTGTAACCGAGATGAAATAAAATTGGAGACATTCACAAACTATAGTATTGTAATTTCTTATTAGTTGATCATTTTCGATTGATGTTGATAGTAAGGTAATTTGATATAATATATAGGCAAAACACCCAATTAAATATGTGATATGACAAAGCTTTATTATTATTATTATTATTATTATTATTATTATTATTATTATTATTATTATTATTATATATTTGTGAAAGTTTAGAAGATAATTTTAAAAAAAAATAAAACTTTTTTATTTTTATTTATTTATAATTTTTTTTTTCAATTTTAAAAATATTTCAAATTTGTTTACAAAAACCAATAACAATTTTCGAGAAAAGATTCCCTATCACAAATTGACCACACCCCTTCAAAAAATTTCATCAAAAACACACCCCATGATCTTATAACATTGCATCTCATAAGTACAAAATTATCTCCTTTTCAAAGAATTTTTATTAACTAATATATATTTGTTTATTTAAATATGACCAATTCAGAAAAAAAAACAACATAAGATCTCAATTTATATTGTCTTTGAAAATTTCAGTAAAAGGGTTAACGTACTGACCCAAGGAGATATATTATCAAGTTCAGGAAGACCTTTTTAATATTTTTAAAAAATTGCAACGAATCTGTTTTATCCATTCACAAAAAGAATTAGATAATGATAAGTTTTTTTTTTGTTTCGATGTTAAATTATTTTTTATCTTATTTAATCAAACCTTTTCTGAAAATTTCATGTTCCTACAGAAAAAAAATTTTTTTTTTTTTTCAATTTTTCTCAAATATTTTGAAGTAAACTAAACCCCGTTTCAAAAATTGTGACTCACCTGAAATAATAAATTGAAAAAAAAATATATATCATTTTGGATTCAAGAACAACAAATTATTTAATCTGATTAATAATTCACTTTTAAATCATTCCAAACGTATTAAAACCCGATATTTAAAAAAATTAAAAAAAAACAAATTCACAAACTAAAAAACGTGAGTTACAATTTTTGAAATGAGTATTACCGATTTTTTAGATTATTGAACTTTCACTGAAAAAAGGTTATTACGTAGATTTTTTGATGATAATAAATTCATTTTCAAAGACACTACACAGTCTCAATTTTCTTAGTGATTATTTACCTTTTCAAAGATATATTTTTTTCCACTTTGATCTTATGCAAAAAAAAAGTATCAAAAAAAGTATCAAAATAAAAGGATAAATAAAAAGAGAAAAAAAAAGAAATTTTTTTAAAAAGAACTAAAAATTGATGAAAAAAAATTTTAAAAAGCAAAATAAAAATTTGCAAAATTAGAAAAAATGTTTCTGATCCAAAAAATTGAAAAAAATTTTTTTGATAAGAATATCAGATAAACCCTCAAACCAACTTCCATTAATATGATAAAGTGAGTAAAAATTTTTGAAAAATAACTTGCTTTCCAAACCATTTTCCAGTCAAAGGAGCCCAGTTGAAGGGCGAGCGAATTACACATTTTTAAAGGGGATGAATGGATATTAGAAGAAAAAATTAATTATATAAAATTTCAAAATTGAAACTATAAATCATTTTTTTCACATTTTTTCTATTTTTTCTCATTTTTCACATTTTTTTTGATTTTTTTTTGATATCTACTTTTTTTGTTAATTTTTTTTAAATGCAAGATCGATAGTCGCTCAGTAAAAACTTGTTATTCGAAGGCCATTGAAAGTGTGTAAATGATTGTAAAAAAATCATATTGATTTCTATTGGAATTTTTATTGATCTTCAATTTAAGATCAAATAAAAAAGTGTTGTTTTTCTCAATAGGAACTAAGAAATTTAATTTTTTCAATTTTCAAGGTAATATATTGATTGTTTAGAATTACTTCAGACGGATACCAACTCTTCTCTGATATGCATTCTTCTACTTGTTTTTTTATTTGTTCTTCAAAGGTCAATTATAAAAAATAATTGATATTTGGTGATTAAAATTGTACAGAATTTCAAAGAAACAAAGTTTACTTTTTAAAGAAAAAAATGAAATTCCCATTTATATAATTATGGGATTGTTGTTATGATTCAAAGTTATTTGTTAATTTTGTCCAAAATTTTATTCAATTCCAAAATATCAAGAAGAAAATTTTCTTTTAAAAATTCAAATACGATTTTATCATTCCCGAAAACAATATCTAATAGAAAATATGCCAAATCAATTTTAATTGTGAAACGATAGTAAAAGTTACATTTTGTAAATAATACTCAACACTTTCCCCCCCTTCATTTTAATACAAAAACCAAGATTAAAAATTAGTTTGGATATTATTAACTAAATTCCGAAAATTTGGAAACAGTTTAACTAGTTGAAAGAACAACAATGCCACTCTTTACTTTCAATTCGGAAATAAATACTTTTGATTTTTACAAACTATTTTTCATTTTGTCTTTTCTCGTTTTTTTTTTTTATTTACTTTTTTCCAGTTACATAATCTGTTTCGTTAGATCTGGAAATTTTTTTCAATAGTTGATAGAAGGTTAATATTGAGTTTGTTTTATAGAAAAAACATACACAATGAGTTGATGATGTTTTATCATTTGATCGATCAACAATTATTGATGGAATTTCAACAAATTTTGTAATACATTTTTTTTTTCTGCTCGTTTCATCATTTTTGACAGACCAATTTTTTTTTTTTCGTTTTATTTTTTTTTTCTTTGATTTTGAGAAAAATGATTACTTATAAAAAAATTAATACTGGGTGACTAGAATTTTATTTGATATATACGTTTGAAAAAATACAATTAATTTGGGTTTTTTTTTTTGCTCGAATTTCGATTTTGGGTGTGTCCTAATTTTTGAAATGGGGTTTAGTTTAAATAGAATTCAAAACACCAAATTAAACCAAAATTTAAGCATTTCCAATTTACCCAAATTTGAATTTTAATAGGAAACATTAGTAAAATTGAATTTTATCATTTTTTTTTTGATACTATGATTTTTCCATTCATGTGAAATTGACAATGCCAATTTAATAATGAATTTTAATTTAAGTTTGTGCAATTTCGGTTTCATATATTTTTATGGATCAGTGAAAAATAATTCAAATATATATTTGTAAAATTTTTCTTTTTCATACCATTTATCAATTAAAATTGATTTAAAATTATTTTTCTATTTGTAATTTTTTTTATGGAATGGTTAAAATAAAATTACAATTAAGGAATAAAATTGTTGAGTTATTTGCCAAATTTATTTATTGAAACTATCCTTATTGTAATAATACTTTTACTTTTCAATTATACCAATATTTTTTTTTTTTTTTTTTGTGAATCCAAAAGGAAAAAAAAAAAAAAAAATTACATTAATATTGATAACTTAAAATATTATTTATAGTGTAACAGTGGCGAAAATAGTGATAAACAAAGTAAAAACTTTTTAAATTGTGAGAAATAAAATTTATTTGAAAATTTTCATTTTTTGAAATTGAAATTATTATACAAATACGACACAAACTAACATTCGCAATCAACCATCAAACTCAAAGAAAATAATCAAAACATTTTGGCCGTGGTTCTGTATTTGTGTAATTAAGCCAAAGGTATTGAATTTTTATTATTATTTTCTTTTTTTATTACTAATCATTTATTATAAACCCCTCTTAACCTTAAAAAAAAATGTATTTTTCGTTTTGCTTAATTTTTGTTTTTTGGGCATTTTTTTTGTTTTTTTATCAAGTTTCTTTATTTTTTTGCCTTTTCAACTATCAAAATAATTTTTTGCTTATCTTTTAGTATTCTCAAATTGTCTTTTCAAAAAAACTAAAAGAAAGATTATCCTTTGATTTATAATACTGTAAAAGTTTTAATGAAGATAAAAATCACGAAATAAAGTTTAGTGATTCTGACAAACATAATATTCTATCTTTTCGTATTGTCTCCCTACCGTTCAATAAAAAAAGTAATCGAAAAAAATAATTTTCTTTTTTGGAAAAAGTAGGAAAAAAAAATTTGATCTCAATCGTAGTCGAATTTTCTTTTATTGAGTTTCTGATGTCATTATAATTATTTAGTCCTTCATCTCGAAAAAATAAGAAAGTAAAGAATAACACCAATACCATATTTTAATATTTTGCCCAGCTGTTATATAAGATTGATCCCTTAAGGGTCGAGTCATTATGATTTAAAATAATTTTCTGAAATGGGTTAAAAATAATTTTTGTAATTTTAATGAGTACTTAACACCAATCAAAAACTAACCAACCTGTGAAGTGTAATCGATCTCCAAAAATCAACAATCAAAAAAGAGTACATTTTTAGAAAAAAGCGTCCAAGAGAGACACTCAATTTCCAATTAGAATGGTTAATTTATCTCATTTTGAAAACAAATATGTTGATTTTGAAGTGTTCTGCTTTGGCGATTTTTGAGATCAAAAAGAATTATTTTTTTTCATTTTTTTACTATTATCAAATGAGTTATTAATTTCACAAGAATGTAACAGAACCCTTAGTCTGTCAAAATATAGAGAGTTGCAATATAACCACAAATTAAATTAAATCGAATTAAATTAATTTTATAC
Source organism: Anaeramoeba flamelloides (assembly GCA_027625915.1). NCBI lineage: Eukaryota > Anaeramoebidae > Anaeramoeba > Anaeramoeba flamelloides. The sequence continues at coordinate 8,046,717 of JANTQA010000026.1, forward strand.
CTAAAGAAAAAAAGTTGATTTTAAAAATGAAGAAATTTAACCATTTAAAAAAAGAAACAAGTAATTTTTTTTTGGAGACTTTAAATTTTGAAATTTTTGGAGAATTCTTTGGAACTTTTTTTTTTGAATTGAATTTTTTGTCAAAGAGATCCAATGAAATTTTTTTTTTTATTGAATTTTTTACTAATGGGATCCTTTTGGTATTTTTTTTTTTGTTATTTGAATTTTGCAAATAAAAAGAAGGGCAATTTCACAATACCCTTTTTAGTTTTCTTGTCACTCATTGAGTATGGAGCAAATCCACTGTAAAATACTAGACCCTTAAATCCAAAAAATTGTTTTAGTCAATTTCTGAAAAAAAAAAATTGATTACCGTTTGTCAACACTTGGATCTATTAGGGCAAATCAAAATGGAAACAAAAGTTTTAGGCACTTGTCTAGTTATTTCTGTGATATGTCTCAAAAAAATTCAAAAGAGAATGATTGATGTTTGAGAGAAATGAAAGAACTTTTCTTTTGTCAAAAGATATTAAATCAAATTAAAGACAGTAATATTACCACCATCAGTTACCCTTTTCTATTCAATTCCCCGTTTTTAAATTTAAAACCAAAAATGAGAAGACTGTTTTGCAAGATCACATCAATTGAAAAACAAAAAAAGAGTTTGAAAATTAAAAAAAGAAAAAAAAATCAAGAGAGAAATTAATTATTTACCAAATCATATAGAAAGTCATTTGATTCCTTTTTTTGCTTTAAAAGATTGGAAAAAGTGATGAGAAAAGTCACAGAATAAAGAACGATTTCTATTATTTCAAAATAATGTGTGTTTGTGATCATTAAAGCAAAAAATTAAAAAATGATTTTCCAATTTTAGGGACAATTTGTTTTTTGAAACCCAAGTGAAAAAAATAACACAACAGTTTAATATTTACTCAAACCAGTTTTACTTTGAAAGTTTCTAGAAATATTTTGCTTTACATATCTTTTTTTTCAAAATTAAAAATAAATTATTATTTCGATGAATTAATCTCCTCAAGTCATAAAACTTGAAAATTATCTTATAAAACGAACAAAATTAACTCTAACAATCCTTTTTACTATTTGTTGCATAATAAATAGAACAAAATTTTCATTTAACTTTCGAAAAAAAGATTTTAATAATCATGTTACATTTCGATTTTTTAATATTCTGTAAAACCAGCTTAAATCATTAACCAACTTTTTTGAGAATTGGGACTTTTGATGATTGATATTAATTTTTGAGAGGTACGTTTTTTGGAAAGCTGAATGAAATTTTTGATCTTTTTATTATGCATTTAACAGTTTTTGAATTATATCGGAATACTAAATTAAGAGTTTTGAAATAATCGTATATTTTGTGCAGTATTCAGATTTCGAAAAGAAAATTACTTGAGTTAAAATTTAGGTTGAAGACTTTGTTAATACAATTTCCAATTTACTGTTGAGAGAAAAATTTTTAACAGAGAAAAATAGCCGAACAACAATTTTAATTTTGAACTTAACTGAAAATGATTTTTAATTCCAATCGTTTGTGAAATAACTAAAGTGAATTACCAATAATCTACTTCTTAGAACAACGATTAACTTAATTCTACTTTTTCAAAACCTTATCTCTTAAATCTAAATCAAGTTTAAACATTACGATTTTAAGAATTAAGTGTAAACTTTACCACAACTTGGATTTTTGTTAAAATAGCATGATCTACTTTAGTTTTCAACCATTCAAACGAATATTCTACACACACCACAGATTAATGAATTTGTAACACATTTAAACGGGATTTATATAAAATTCACCTTGTTATCAATAGGATTTGATTTTCAATTTTACTAATGTTACCAATTAAAAATGGTATAACAACCATTTTTATGTGTCCAACATTTTTCTCTCAACAGTTATCGAGTATTTCTTCTTTCTAGAAGACCCTAACTATAAATGATCACAGAAAATTTCAACAAACAATAAGTAAATATTGTATTGGTTTCTTAAATTTCTAATATCTAAAAGAAATTCTACAATTCAACGATCAAATATAAAATAATTTTTTTAAAAAATAGAGTTAATTTAAAGAGGAAATTTTTTCCCTATAAAAAAAACAAAAAAATGTAAAACAATTAAGAATAATTACAGTAAAAATATAGAACAAATTCCTACTATAATTTCAATTTTCCGAAAGTTATAAATGAATTAACCTTCAAAATGGATTTGAACTTAGATATATTAATCGACCCCAAATTCGATTTTGTATGAGAATAACTACAAGAAAAAAAAAAAATCGCTTTGTATAATTTGAAAACATGGATTATGGAATTTGGCAACATATTTTTGATTTATGAATTATTCAAAGAGACTACCTTTTTTTTTTTTCCATCTTGCATTTTTTTTTTTTTTTTGAACAAAACTAGAAAATACAAATCAAATCTTGTGAGTATTTATCTGCAAATAAGTGGCTAGATATTGGATTAATTTAAAATGACAAAAAAACATGATTTGTGTTTACTTCTAATATTTAGTATAAGTGAAAATTTTATCAATTGTGAATATTAAATGTATTTATAATAAACAAATCAGAGAAACAAATAATCTTTTTTTCATAATAATTTCAATATATTTCAATTCATGACTTTCAATAACTCATAAATTATTTTTAGTCTCGATTCAACCTTTTTTCTTTGTTTTTATTAATCTAGTTTTAACCAATTTGTATAAAATCCAAAGTTTAAAATTTAGTAATTGTTTAAATTAGAAGAATGGTTTAAAAATATAAAAAAGTTTTTTTTTTTTGTAAAATCATGAAATGAAAAAAGTCAAGCCAATTAACCAAAAACTAAATACTCATATTAATAATTATATAAAACAATTTACAATTAAAAAAATGATAAACTCCAATTGACTAAAAGGATATATTTGATCAAACTAATATTTTAAAAAATTATTTAGTACAAAAAAATAAATAAGTAGAAGAATTTGAGAAAAAAAATTACTATAAATTGATAAAAAATAAAATGATACAGTATTTTATTATTTAGTGTATTTTTTTTTAATATAAAAATATCAAAAAAAAATATTTTTAAATTTTATATTAGACGAAACTGAAAAATAGTATATTATTTATGAAAAAATTTAATATATATTTTTTTCATAAATCTAACAATGACGAGAGTCATTAATTTAACAGTTTATCTCCAAAAATTAATCTTTTCTATTTTTTTTTTCAAAAATTGAAATACATAGGAACTCAAATCTCTTGGAATATAATTTCTCAAAAATAATTTGGATTTAATAAAGATTCAAAACACGAATTATATTTTTAATTTTATTTTAATAATTTGAACAATAAATATTATACTATTTTATAGTTATTATAGAGATATAAAATTATTTTCTTCATACAATATTCATTAGTATATCAATCTGTTTAAAAATTATTAAAATAATAAAGCTTTTTATTAAAAAATAAAAAAAATCGTAAAACAATATTTTGTTAAATTATTTTCTTTTATTGGAAATATCATTGAAAATATAACTTACTTCAAAGAAAGGAAACAAAATTGTTAAACCATTTTTTTTTTGTTTTTTATTGAACACACCACAAACATAAAAAAAAATTAAAAAATAGAAACCTTTTTGGGGTTCTAACTATTAATTATAAAATACTTATAATATAATTGGAAATGTAATTTGAAAAAAAAGTTTTTCAAAATGAAAATTTTTTACTAGTGAGAATATAATTTGTAATTCTTTAACAAAATTTCTCAAAAAAGATTATATCTTTTGATCCATAGAGAAAAGTTTTTTTCACTCTTCAAAAAAAAATAAAAAAAATAATTTAAAAATTATTAATTGTGATCATCAGAAAAAAACAAATAATTGATTATTCAATAATACCTATAATAGATTTTTTTGAGCAATTTAAATCATGCAGCAATAAAATATCATTTACAAAATAATTATAATATACTTTAATATATAATGAATCTATGTCGATGGTAATCCCTTCAGATACAGTACCCCCCACCACCACCATAAAAAAAAAAAAAAAAAAAAATTCAAATAGGATAAAAATATTGATTTTGATTTTATTATTTTATTTTGAGAACATGATTTTTTTTCTAAAATCTTCTAAATCTAAAAATCTTCTAAAAAATTTTTATTGAAGAAAACAAGAGGTAAATGTTTTTAGAAGATGTTTTGGTCTTTAAAAACTGTTATTTTTAAAAAATGAAGAATTTTTGATTGAATTTCAAAAAAGTAAGGAATTCTTTAAAAACTTTCCAGAATTTTTCAAAATTTTGAAACTTTAAACTGATAAAATTGTTTAGAAATGGTAATTAATGATAGTTCTTGAAAAAATAAAAAGGAAAATAACTTCATTCCTCTTGTTAATAAAAATTTTAAAAGATCAAAGCCAAATTTAAATTTGTGAATAATGCAAATTCACAATATTATGGTTTCCCTTTTAGAGTTATGGTTTTAGATGATTTATTTTAATTCTTCTATTTCCTAGTTGCTTTCATTTTTTTATCAAAAAGAAGTAAAAATTTACTCTTTGTGTTTTACAATTCAAGTTCAGAGTAGGATGTTGTGAATAACCAATGTTGAAAAACTTTAACGGATTACTAAAATTTAAGTAAATTTTTTTTTCTGATTTGAGGTTTGGAAAACAGAAAAACATACAGACAAACTTGGTTTGTATTGGAAGGGGCTTTTGGAATTAGATTTAGAATTAATCTAAATGGTTTCAAAAAAAAATTATACTTTTGTACTAAAAAATTTCGTCATACAGTATTGTAAATATACTGGGACAAGTCATTATTACTTGGGACAGCTTTTTACCAAACAAAAAATTTTTATTGGTACATTGTTTTTTAATTGGGACAATTTTTTACAGTAAAGTAAAATTTTACTTGGGACACTTTTCAAGAGAAACATTTTTTTTGAGAAACATCATTTTTTAATTGGGACATTTTTGTTGTTTGGGACATTTTTTTTTTAAACAAAAATGTTAACTTGGGACAAAAAAACAGCTAAATGCCACATAAAAAAAGGAATAAAACATAAAAGGTCAATGAAAGGATCAATCAAATATTTTAGTTTCAGTGAAAAAAAAACAATGAATAACACATTAGCTATTCAAACAAATTTCCTCTCCTTTTTAACGATCTAAAAGAAACTAATCCATGGGATCTTTTTGAACCATTTTTTTCGATTTCTTTTACTTTCAACATCAGCAATAAACACTTTTCTAATTATGACCACACTATTAATAATATAGTAATAATGCTTCACAATGTTTTTTTCTCGTCCCCAATACCTAACAATAAGCGTCCACCAAAAATAATCCAACCCAAATATCAGTCAAAAAGAATAAAAAAAAAAAAGAAAATAAAATCTTTGTAAAAGGGATCTTTGAAAAACATTTGTTTTTTTTTTTTTCAATTTCTTTTACTTTCAACATCAGCAACAAAAACTTTTCTAATTGTTACCAAAATTCGTATTCAAGGACAAAGAATCTTGCTCTACACGATCAAATTTCCCAATTCAAACAAAAAAAAATCTCCGGATCCAATCGATTTTAGTTCATCCAAAGAACCATAAAAATTAAAAAAAAAAAAAATTTAAAGTCAAAAAAAAAACAGAAGAAAAAAAGGATTCAAAAAAAAAAAAAGAAAAGTAAAATAAAAATAAATAGAAAAAAAATGAAAAGCAAAATAATAATAATACCAAAGAGAAAAAAATGAAAAATTCAGATTAGAAAATTGTTAATCAATGGACAAAGGATTTAGAGGTAATCTTTTCATTTTTTTCATTTGAGAAACAGTCAATTATTATCTGTTGATTTTTTTTATCTCTAAATAATAAATATAAAAAACAAGAAATTGATCCAGTGTAAAAAAAATCCTCAAATCGGGTGGTTACTTGAAGGAACTGAAGACAAAAGTGACTCAGAAGTGTTTAACTCTCTTTTAAAAATCACTGAAAACTGTCCCAATTAAAAAAACAAGTTTGGCTTGAAAAACTGTCCCAATTAAAAAAATCATAATTCCAAAAAATGTCCCAATTAAAAAATGATGTTTCTCAAAAAAATATGTCCCTCCTAAAGCTGTCCCAAGTAATAACTCCCGTCCCAAGTAATTTACATTACTGTAATTACAAATTTTGTGGAATTAAATTCTTTTTTTGTTTAAATAATTCACTGGATATTTAAAGATCCACTTAATACGTTTTTAAAATTTCTTCAAATAACCCTATTCCTTGGTTACATGATTTTGACATCCAATTTATTTATTTCATTTATTGTGACAGTTAATCAAAATTTTTTCAAGAGTTAAATTTTTGAAATAAGTTGAAGTTAAAAGCATAGTTTGTTTCCACACTGTATAATTTTAGACAAACCATTTACTGGTATTTGAAAATAAAATTGTGAAAATTTTTTGACTTCCTTTTCCATATTTATCTTTTATAAATAGAGTTTTCAAAGAACTAAGTTGTAAAATTTGGTTGTTCTCATCTGTAAAAGGAAATTGAAAATGAAGTGAAATTTTTTCGGATTTGTAATTCAATATCCATTATTTTTTTATTCATTTATGTTCAACACACACTTTAACTTCAATTTTGAAATTAATTGGTTTTATTAAGAGTAGTATACTTCTGAGTTGGTTTGATGTTTGGAATTTCTGATCATTCAAAATTGGATATCAAAATCTTATAATTTTCAAAAAAAGTAAAAATCAAAACAAATTTGAAAAAAAATTGAATAAAGTGAACTTAAAAACTTTCCCCATTGATATGTGAGTATTTTTTTGTTTACTAGTATTTTAAATTTAAACCAAATCCATTCTTTCAACAGTAATGATAGAAAAATAATTTAGGAAAAAAATTGACAATATTTTTTTCAGATCCAATCATAAATTCTTTAATTTTTCCAATTTAAAGTTTTTAAAACCCAAAACACCCTTTTAAAAGGGTTTTCTGAAAGTTTTCTTCAATAAAAATTTTTTAGAAGATTTTTAGATTTAGAAGATTTTAGAAAATTTTATTTTTACTCTTTTATTTTTAATTAATTTTATAAATAATATTAAAATTTCAATTAATAAAGAAAATACGTAAAAAAAAAAAAAATAAAAAATAAAAAAAAAAAATCATCGATTACCAAAATTGAATATTATGAGAAAATAAAGATTCCTCATTTTTTTTAATCCAATTCAATACTTGTAATTCACCTTCAATGGCTTCATTTTTAGAAATTAAAGGATGAAATACAGTATATAATTCATAATCATCTGTTATTGTTGCAATCAATACTTCTTTTTCTGAAGTTGATGAATATTGTTTATTTTGAATTTTTGAATCGAGCAATAACCCGGACCTTGTTGTTTTATAAAGGGTATATAATCTTTTCCTTTCACTTTTTAAAGTATAAGGTAATGCTGGTTTCATCGTAAAGCATTGATTGTTTTTCCTATTTTTGTATATAAAATGTCGTAATTTTTTTATTTTCAAACTTTTTACACTTAAGGATTCTGTTTTTTCGAGACTCTCACTTATCTTATCAAGCGTGCCATCATTTTCCAAATTCTTTATATTCAAATATATAGTGATATTAATAAACAATAAAAAACAAAAAAATATTTAAAAAATTGTTTCAAAACGTTAAGAAATTTTTTCATTTTTTTAATTTTTGTATTAACAATAAATAAATTTATTTTTCGAAATAAACCCCGTTCCAAAAATTTGAAATACCCAAAATCAAAAATAGGCAAAAAAAAACTCAATTTATTATATTTTTCAAAACTTTATAGGTTAATCAAGTTTAAGTCACCAAGTATTAATGTTTTTATCTGTAATCATTTTTATCCATATAAGTTATTTCCAATAATATAGGGCATTTTTTATTTCAATAATTATTTCTTAATATTAATTCAATTATACAAAATGTACAACAATAATATGTTTTTTAACATATCATACTTAATTTCTTGTATTTTGAAGTTTTATTAATGGATTCTAAATATTTTTTTTTGAATTAAAATTATTTTGCAAAATTTTTAATTTTGAAAAAATAATAGAGTCAAATTTCTCATTTCATTATTTTTTCGAATTCTTCATTTTTTTCATTTTTACTTTGTTATTATTATTGTCCAAAATTTAACAAAGTTCAGAAGAGATGTGATAAGAAATCAACCAAAAATTCTTTTGATTCTAAACAATTGAGTTGACTTCGATGGACTTTGGTGGAAAAATTGCTCAGAACAGTTGTACACTTCAATTAAAGAGGTGAGATAAACAAAAAAAAAAGAAAAAATAAAAAGGTTTTTTTTTTTTTTTTTTTTTTCATTCAGTTTGCTTTTTTTAAATGTTTTAAAAAAGAAAAAAAAAAAAAAAAACACAAAAAAAGTTAATGGGAAAAACAAAAAGTTAATGATCAAATGAAAAACAAAAAATCTAAAGATCAAATCAAAAATATATTGAAGTATGATTTTTCACATTATCAAAAAAAAAAAATTGAAAAAAAAGATCGAACTAAAGATTGTTAAATAGACATTACTAATTTTGGATATTTTTCCAAAAATTAGGGGCAATTTTTTTTTTTTTATTTTTATTTTTTTATTCTTCGAACTTTGATCAATAAACACAAATTTTAATCAAGAGTTTTATTATTCTTAATGGCTTCGTTTTTTTTTTGTCTAAAGTTTTGAGTTTAATAACTGAATAAAGAATTTATTCTTATATTGATGGATATTTTTTTGCCCCACATTTTTGGATGGAGCTTAAAAGGAAAAAAAAAAACACGAATAAATAAAAGAATCCTCTGTTTCCAAAATAATGAAAAGGAGTAGAATAAAAAATTGTATTAAAAAATTTGTTGAAATTCAACAAACAATTGTTACTCGATTAAATGGTAAGATACCATCAACTAATTGTATGTGATTTTTCTATTTTACTAAACTCGACTTTAACTTTATATCTTTTATTGGGAAAAATTTTCCAATCGAGATCTAACGAAACAGGTTAGGTAGCTGTAAAAAAGGAAATGAAAACAAAATAAAAAGTGAACAAAAATGATAAAAATAGTTGTTAAAATCAAAATTATTTAAAAATTTCAGGAAAGCGTAGTATAGTTATTCTTTTAAGTGTTTTAAATGTACCCAAATTATGACAATTTAGTTTATTTTTTTCATTGTTTAATTTCAAAATTTATTCATTTAATTCATAACAGTCAAACATAAAGAAGATTATTTTAGTTTCCTTTCTATGAAAAAAGCCATATTATCAATATATTTTTCATATATGTAAAAATTATTTTTCAAAAATAATCTAAAAAATTAATTATTTAATCTTTATAAAAAAAAATCGAATTTTTTAAAAAACTAATATAGATTGCGAGACAAATTTATGAAAGATATTTTTGCAACTTTTTGAGCCTGAATATTGATAATACAACCTTTAAATTTGTAGCGAAATCTCGATTTTTTTTCTATATTTTTTGGGTTTTTAACTAATAGAGGCAACATTATTTTATAGATGAGATCATCTTTTAGTACTATTTGACTTACAAACGAATTTTTTAGATACCTTTGAAACAGAGAGTACTAATTGGATTTACATTAAATAAAACCATACGTTTATTTTTAGTTTTCTCTATGGGGGGAGATCATTCCTTAAGTCTATTTTATTTAATGTAATTCTTATTTTAGAAAAATTTTATTTCTTTTTGTTTTTTTTTCTATTTTAAAAACAATTCAAAAAAAAAAGGCTTTTTTTTTCTATTTTATTGATGAGGAAGTGTAAATTACACTCTGGGCACCCTTTTACTTAAATTCCCTTTCAGGAATTTGAGCGTAAAATCATAGATTCTACGATTATTAATTAATGAAAATAATTTTAAGCTGTCTTGACTTAAAATTATTTCCATTGAAAATTAATTCTTTTAATTTATTTAAAAATATCAATCTATCTTTTGTATAGGAATGACACACCCATAAAAAGTGATCAATATTTTCTATTATCTCTTTATGTTCATATTTTAAACATAAAGGGCAAAATTTATTTGTGTTTTTATTGATTACATAGTAATATCTATTTAAGCAGTTAGTAAATGTTCTGAATTTTAGAATTGTTGAGCTTGATGAATAACTTAAGTATTTTTGATTAATAAATATTTTTTTTTGGTTTTTAATTATTTTGAAAATATTCTGTGGGGTGTCGTCAAGTACCGTCAAGTGCCTAGGTTTTCCAGAATTCAAAAGAATAGAGAAAAATCTTTGATTTTACTCAATTCTTTTAAATTCTGGAAAACCTAACGGCGGTTTTTTTTAATTTTTGAAATATAAAGAAAATTAAATAAATTTTGGGTTTATTTTCCAAAGTAAAAAAAACCTAACAACACTTTCAAACTGGTAGAATTTAACAACTCATTATAATTATAATTATAAATTTCGTTTTTAAGAAGTTTTAAATTCTTTTAGAATTTCAATTAATTTTATAATTAATTCTTTGGTTAAATTTTATTTGTTTATTCAGATAAGGCAGTGATAAATTTTTTAATTTATTTTTGAATTTAAATTTCGTTTTATTAATTGAAATTACCAAATTTTCGAATTTAAATTCTGTTTTATAGATAAGAACTGGTGTATTTCGGTTTATTTTGCATATTTTGGTAATACATGTGTTAATCCAGGAATTTAAATAATTTAGGGTTGTAATTTTATAGTTATATATTTCTAAACCATATGTTAATTGACTTAATATAAAAGATTTAAATAATCTAATTTTCAAATTATTTGTTAATAAATTATTATTAAATAATTGCTTAGAATTGTTATAAGTTTCTATTGCCTTTTTCAGATTATATATTAAATGCGAAATTTTTTCCAAAAAAATTCCCAAATATTTAATCTTAGATAAATTTGTGATATTTCTGTTTTGTCTTTATTAGGTTTTAACCCAAATTAAATAATTGTTTGATATATTGAATATTAATTTTCTATTTATTTGATTTATATTTCCTTTTATAATTAAAATTAAATCATCTGCAAACATTTGACAATGATTTGTTAATGGTATTATTTTTAATAAAAGAAAGTGTGAAATAAGAGCAAATATGATAGGAGACAATGTATCTCCTCGGAATATACCAAGTCCTTCTCCTTGATAATATTTTATTATAAAGTTATTGATAATTTTATTTAAAATAAACCTTTTTATTGGTTCTTCTAATTATTTTAAAATTAATTGAATCAAAATATTTTGCAGAGCTCAATCATCCTAATATAGGTTATATCATTCTCATTTTCATTTTTTGATTTTATTTGTTATATGTATTCAAAAAAATTAAGACTGCAATTGGAGTATCATATTTTTTCCGAAACCCAAATTGTGACTTATGAATTAATTCCCAACAAGGTTCTATTAGTTTATATAACATTTTCGGAAATAATCTTGGTAAACTTTGATTAATTGAAATTGGTCGATAATTCAAAGTTACACCTTCGTCTCCTTTTTTATGAATAAATATAATTGATTTTTTTTTAATATATTCAATAGTTTTATCGTTAGGGGTAATGATTAACCATTTATTGAATATATTTTGGATTGTAATTAAAAATTTTTTATAATTTGTGTTTTCGATTTGTTCAAAATTGAAATTTATATTATTTTTTTCACTTTCATTAATAAATTTTAAATTCTCAATTTTTTGAAATCCTTTTACAGATTTGTTTTGTAAATATTTAATTATATTTTTAATATTTTCAATTGGAAAAAATTATCAATTTTAAACTCTTTTAAATTAGTTATTTTGAGATTTTTGATCTATTCTAAAATCTTTTTACTTGGTTCAATTGAATTTTTTTTAATATGACCAAAATATTCTTCAATCATATTTTTATTGTTTAAAATCATTTTCATTTTTTTAGCCCTTATTAAAAAGCTTTTTTGTTATTTTTTACCATTTTTCCCTTAACTGAATCTCCTTTATATTGGAAAGAAGAGTTACAAAGGAAAAAGATCAAGTGGTTAATTATTAATGCTGTGACACTGGAACACGAAAGTATGAGTAACTTGAAAATAAAAACGAAAAAGCAAAGGGCTAAAAATGACCAATGGTTTCAACCAAATCAAATCAAAAAAGAAAAAAAAAAATTACAACAATTAAACTTTGAACCCCAAATTAATATTCATGTTCAGCTATCAAATTATTGAATCAAACAAAAGTATCGTGGCTGTGATTTTGGGTATCCTTAATATAAAATAGCATTTTTTTTTTATTTTTTTGATTTTTTACCAATTGCCTCTTATAAACCCTTTTTAAAGCCCTAGTCCCAGTATAAAAGCAAAAAATGTCCTTTTTTTTTTCAATCTCTCGTTTTCAAAAACCCCATGAACAAAGGGTTACCTGAAATGTAAAAATGATTACGATTCAAACCTATTCAAATACATCGGTTCAAAACTATAACTTAAAGATGTTCCAAAAAAGTTAATTTAAAAAAAATGACAAAAAAAAATGGCCATTTTTTGCTTTTATACAGAGACTATGGCTTTAAAATTTATCCAAATTTTTTTTCACATTTTGAACAAGTTGAGCTGAAATAATCAAAGTCTGGTGTCATCATTTTATGTAATCATTATTATTTAGAAGATGATATTGATTTTTATTACTTCGGTTGTGGAAATAAAACTATTTTTTTTTCTATATGTTGATCTATTCGATCTATCTCTGTGTTTAGTTACTAATGAAATATAATTGGAGAATCAAAGTTTGAAATAAAAAAAAAAAAAAAAAAAAGAAAAAAGAAAAGGAAAAAATAACAATTTTCATACCTTTACAACTTTTTCACTTTGAGTTTTCAAATCCATAAAGCCTGTAGGGTCTAGGCTTATTAATAATAAACAAATTTTTTGTTTTTTGTCAATGTAATTTAAATAAGCATGTACAAATGCTTTTGAGTTATAATCTGGTAAGCATAGAGGAGACCAAATTTCGTTTGGTCTAAAGGCGGGGTCTTGAGAAAAATTTTGCAACAAGAAAAGATCATGAGTTGAAATGGCCTTTTTTTTTGTTTGTGTTAATTGGATAACACCAGAGTCTGTTAATAAGATTGCAAATCTTAAAAATTTAAATTTGGTTTCACGTAAGGCACTAGCCACCTTTTCTCTTATGCTAGGCTTTAGTTTTAAAAATTTAATTGAGTCTGTTATAAAATCATAAGAATTCATCCGATGGATCAGAGAATCGAAAAATTTGGTTGTGCCGCCTAAGTAAGTCCGTAGATCTAACTGTGGTCTTTCGTTTAACATTTCAATGCCCCTTATTGATAAAAAAAAGATGATTTGTGAGTGTAAATATTTTAGTTGCTTTTTAATTTGCTCTGTGGATTCATCCAATTTTGAGACGCAAACCAAAATAATTGGTCCCCTAATATCAAAAACAATGTTATGCTTGTCGGCTTTTAAACACTTGATTTCGTCACCAAGATCGATGACAAATGCAACCAACGCCTGGGGGACACAGATGAAACTTGAAAGCTTCGAGTCTGATCCATAGCGTGTATAGATTGGCTTTCCAGATTGTGTTAGAACTAAGTAATGCTTTTTATGGTTCCTCCACTTTTCGTCGTGTATCCCTTCTTCTTCATGCTTTTGGTATCTTCTCCCTCGAAATTGTGAGAGTTGCTGATTGAAATTTTCCGCTTTTTTTTTTAAATCCTCTTCTCCTACTTGAACAGAAGAAAGATCCTCTTCTTCTTCTTCTTCTTTTTCTTCTTTTCCTTCTTCTTCTTTTTCTTTTTCTTCTTTTTCTTTTTCCTCTTCTTCTTCTTCTTCTTCTCCTTCTTTTTCTTTTTCTTCTTGTTCTTCGTTTTCTTTTTCGTTTTCTTTTCCTTTTTCTTGTTCTTCGTTTTCTTTTTCAATTTCTTGTTTTTGTTTTTCTTCTTCATTTTCAATTTTTTCTTCTTGGTTTTGATCTTTGTTAATTCCTAAAGAATTAATATTTTCACTATCTTTATTTTCATTTATTTGTTGTTCATTTAAAGTTGTCATTAAAGAAATTAACTTGAAAAAAAATGAAATAGGAATTGCTGTGAATTTATGGAAACGTTTTATACTTGTAAATCCCACCACATTGGTAATTCGGGACTAATATCATTTAAATTAAAAGTTGTTTAAATAATCAAAATTTCAACATTCCAATTAGGTAATTTTTCTTTGTTTACTTCGATTTTTAAAAAAATCTAATTCAAGAGCTTGAACAAAATTTTTTATTTGGCAAACTCATGGTATTTCAAATTTTTTAAAAATCTAAGTAAACAAAGAAAAATTACCTGATTGGAATGTTGTACTTTGCTAATTATTCCACTGATGAAAGGAACACTTTCAAACAATATCAATTTGATTTTTTTTTATCTTAATTATGTATATAAAAATAATAGTTTTACATCTGTCAACAAATCCAAAGACCTGTTTCTTTTTTTTTTTTGATACTATTTCTTTCAAAATAAATTGAACAAAATTTTCATTCAGCTTTTCCTAAAACAGATTTATAAATCATATAATTTTTCAAATTTTATAATAATAACGAAAGAAGCTTAAATTATTAATTTCTATCTTAGAGAATTGGGGAACTTTGACGATTTATTTTAATTCTTGGCATATGATTTTTTTAGAAAGCTGAATGAAAATTTTACTCTTTTTATTTTGGAATTAACAGTAATTGCCAATCAATTAATCCTAAAAATCAAAAAAAAAAACAATAAGGGAAGGAGATATTAATTTTGAAAGTTCTATAATTAAAAAAGAATTCTTCAAATTCAAAGATCAGATGTAAAAATTTTCTTCATAAAAAACAATTTAATTTTTTTGAGAAAAATTTTTCTCTTAAAAAAAAAAACAATTAATTTTCAAATATTTCAAAAATTACAAGGAATTAATAACTTCCCCTCAAAATTATGATCAAAAATTAATATTATTTCGATCACATTTCATTATTATCACTTTATTTAGATATTTTTCTTTTATTTAATATTATTTAATTCCAAAAAAAATCTAAAATATTTCTAGCAAGCTATTATTGTTGCTTTAGAATAAACCAAAACTTATTTTTCAAAACTCAAATTTTTTAAACTTTGATTTTTTTGAATTTGTAGATTTCTAGTTCCTTATACATTTGAAAAAAAAAAAAAAAAAAGTAATTACTTATAGGGATAGAATCAGATATCGCCTAAACTTAATTTTAAAAAAACTTTCAAAGAGATTACATTCATATTCTGTACTGAGTCTACAATCAAAGATTTTGATTAGAATATTTATGAACTTAATTTTTAAAAAAGCAAACAAAAAAAAAAACAAAAAATATATCGAAAATTTTAAAAAAGCTTTAATTATATTTTTAAATGTTTTTCTCGAATTAAAATTATAAATTCAATCATATTGTAAAATAATTAAAAAATATCTTGATAATCAATTAAAAAAAAACAATAATCGTTACAAATTCTGAAATAATATTAATAATAATTATTTTTTTACATTATTTTTTCTCCATTCAGAAGCAAAATAAATGATTGTTCTAGTAATTAAACTTCGCTCGGATGGCCGAGTGCAAACAATATTAACCGATGGTATCGAAGTGGTTGAGCAAGTGGATGAACGTGTCCATTCAATTACAAAATGGGTTGAATTTTCTTTATCATTTTTAATTTCTGGACGAGATTTCCAGGGTATGGTGTATGCTACTGATTTTTCTATTCCAACTTTCATTTTATTTTTTCTAATTTTCAAAAATCCAGGCAACAATGTTAATTTCTTTTGCTTAACAACTGCAATCAAAAAATTGACACCATCGTTGGCCATGTATTGCAAGAGAATAGTTTCAGGTTTGTCCGTTGAATTTATATAACTGACCCCTGATAATAAATTTTGGAAGGACTTATTTGGTGTAACCAGGGGTGGTATTGTATGGTTAAATAAGTCTTCGCTGGAGTTTTCCTGCCTTTTGAAAGGGGTTTTACCAATCTCCGGTCTTTTTTTTGTTGTTCCAGATTTATTTGGTTTATTCTTCCAATATTTATTTAAAAAATAAGTTATGGCGGTTATTCCAGATATGGCTTTTATTTCATCATCAAATTTGATTTGGAATTGCTCATTTTTTTGTTTATTGCGTTGCTTTTTTGTCGACTTTTTAATTATTGAAATTTCACTTGGATCGGTTTTTTTAATAGCTATTTGGAATGAATCTTGAAATGAAGAATGTTTCAAGATTGGCTTTTCTTGTTTCTTATTTGACTTTAATATCAATTCTCTTTCGCTCAATTCAACCAAGCCATTCTTGGGGGTCTGATGGTTTCCTTTCGCTATTTTGACTTTAAACGTGGAATGCCCATTTTGGCCAAAATTTACAGCTTCTTGATAAGCTTGACGGCAAATTGGTTGATAAGAATCAAATCCATATTTTTTAGAAAACTTGGTAGAAGCCATTTTACTATTTTGTTTCCATTTATCTTGGGTATTTATTATATAAAAAATTAAATACAAATATGCCCTTGTTTTGGGACTTTTGGTAATTTGCTTTTTATGATTATTTTTTGGAGATCTTTTAAAGATTTGTGATATATTGTTAATTAAATACATATTCTTTTTATTAATCAACAAAGGAATTATTGCATGTGATCCTTCATCAGGGGATAACTTTAGTGGGACAGATATTATATTTAATTGATGTTCGTCTTGCCTTTCTTTTTGTTTAAGCTTTTGCTTTTGCTTTTGCTTTTGCTTTTGCTTGTGATTATACTCTTGGTTGTTTTTTTTGAAGTTCTTTTGCTTTTTGTTGTTTGATTTTGATTTTGATTTTTTTAGGTTTAATTTTGGATTATAGTTTTGTTTTTTATGAATCTGTTTTTTTGTTTTTGAATTGGTGTTCTTTTTGTGGTTTTTCTTTTTACTTCTTTTAAAATTCCTGTTGTTCTGTTTTGATCTTGAAGAATTTTTTTTATAATCCCTATTTGAATGCTTTGTTATATTTTCAGAATCTTCAAAATCTCCCATACCTTCTGAATTATATGAACTAAATGAATTATCCGAATTATATGAATTGTTTGAATTGGGGTAATTGTTTGAATTATCTGAATTATATGAATTGTTGGAATTATATGAATTATCCGAATTATATGAATTATTTGAATTATATGAATTGTTTGAGTTATATGAATTGTTTGAATTATATGAATTATCCGAATTATATGAATTATATGAATTGGGGGAATTGTTGGAATTATATGAATTATCATAATTGTCAAAATTATTTGAATTGGAGAAATCATTTGAACTTTGAGGGCTGTTGTGATTGAAAGAAGAAGAATTTGTTGAATGAAATTTTGAAGATTTTCTTTTGTTTTTGATTGGAGTGTTTTTTTTATGATCAGAATAAGAAAAGGTGGAAGAGCCTTGGTTTGAATTTGAATTTGGATTTTCATCAGAGGAAGAACTAGTAAAATTAAATCCGTTTTTATTAGCATGATCTTCAAAATCTTGGGAACTTTTGTCATCAGAAGTGGTGCCAAAACTGTCTTTGTCAAAAGAGAAATTAGTTTGAAAGTTATGGTTTTTGTTTATATTTCTCTTTTTTCTGTTGTTTTTGTTTTTTTTGTTTTCAATTTTTTTTTTTGGTGTTTCTTCAAAGGTAACGATGGCGTTTTCAAGATCAACCTCATCCCATTCTTCATCAAATTGAGTATTTTTTATTTTTTTCAAATTGGTAGGTTCTTCAATTAAAGAGTGCCCGAGCTCCACACTTCGGAATTTTAAAAATTTATTTCGACTGGTTTTTGGATAAGAAAAAATATTTTTCATCAGACAACTCTCTCTTTTTAGAAACAAATCAAATGACTTTTTTTGGACCAAAAAAGGGTTTACTCCATTCACCCTTCTTGAGTTTTGTGATTTCTTTTTGGAATCTAAATCTTCATAAATTAAAAATGTTCGGATTTCGTTTTCTTCATATGGCTGTTGCCCGTTTTTCTCATATTCAGATTTGAAGTGTAAAAGAATTAAAGCCATTTGTTTTTGTGAGTTTGAGTCCTTTTTTAAATACTCTTTCGCTGGAAAGTCCCGAAGAACATATTGAGATCTCTTTGCTGCTCGTAAAAATTCAAGTAAATTGCCCTCCCTTTGTTTCTTCTTGGAATTGATTTTTTTTACTTTGTTCATCCTTGTTGGACTTAAAATGTTCACTAAATTTAACAGTTGAACACAGTTTGGTGAAAATGCTTCTTCAACCGAAAGCAACGGGTTTTGTAACATTTCTTGCATAAATATTAAAGATCTTTTCATGCTAGATCCTTTTGTATGCGTGAGTTGACTGTTATCAACAACCAGGGTTGGATCATATTTGATTTCTTTAAGTAATTTTGGTTCTGAAATGATGAACATGTTTTTACTTGATTAGCGCTTGGTTAATAAAAAAACCAAATGAGAAACAAAATTTTTCAAAAAAATAAAATTTATTGTTAGTTGTTTTAATATTTATCAAATCAAAATGGAAGGGAAAATATCTTAAATAAGGTGGGTTAATTTTAAGGTATTTCGAAAAGTTTAGTTAACATTTTTAAATTGTGTTTCAGGGAAAAGTAAACTAAAAAAATCTTCTATTATATTTAATAACAAATTCAAAAAAATTTTACAAAATCCAAAAATTTCAAAATAAAGTAAAAATCAGATTACTACTCAACAAACTTAGTTTTAAAGGGATTTTCTAAAATGAATTATTATTTTTTAAAAAGTTTGATACATTTTTTGGATTTTTGAAAAAGTTCCAATTCAACATTTTTCTGAATTATTTCAAAAAAAAAAATTATTTTCTTTGTTAAAAAAAGAAATCTTATTATCTGTGAAGGAACTAACAAAATAAAACTTTTATCAATAAAACCAATAAGTTATTGAATATCTGAGAAAAAAAAATCTACTTTATAAAAAAAAAATACAATAATTATAATAAACTTTAAAAAAATATAATTTGTTGATTTAAAGAACATTTCAAATCATTTTTTTCTTTTTAGTGGACAACAAAATTTCAGAAAAATAGTCTAATCATTAAATTTAAAAATTTCCCAAAATACTTTTTTAAGACCTGAAAAATTCAACGTATGATCTACGAAATATATTTTTATTTTAATTATTTTTTGTCAATAATTAATAACCCAATCTTACTTTATTCAGTAAGTTAGTAATAGCCCAAAGATTAAGTGTATAAATTGAATTTATCCTTATTTCTCCATTTTTCTCGGATTTTCAAACAAATAAAACTAAGACAAATTAATAATTCTTATTAAAAAAAAAATAAGAGTAGATATTCTCAAATAACTGATTTAAATAATAACAGTTCCTTGTTTATACTCTTAATATTTGAACATGTAAATTGTATAATCTTATAAATTTCAAGAAATTTAATGAATATTTGAGAAAAAAATACAATATCAATTTTTTCTGGCCTTCTAAGGATACAATATTTAATTTATTTTTCTGGTATTTTTCAAATAAGAATAAAGTTTCAAAATTATTTGTTCATAAAACAATCAGATATTACTAAAAGAGAGATTTCTTCAAAATGAATTTTTTTTGCAAATTTTTCTTTTTTTTTTTCGAGAATAATTCTAAAAATCCAAACAAAAAAGGTTAAAAGGAACTTTTTACTAAAAATTAAAATTGGAAAAAATGAACTCTATAAAAATGATAACTCATTTCTTTAAAATTGATAAATGGGATTTGTTTATGAGGTCTAATTATTCTCTTGTGGTAATACTTACACATCGCCTTTGAGAAACAAAAGTGAATGTGAGTTACTTGTCCCTTAATTTAAAATTGTAATTTTGTAAAAATGTGTGTGTTGAAATGTTTAATCTTTGTTTCAAAAAAAAAAAAAAAAACCTGTTTCTTGTTGATAGAAGACTTATAAATTAAGATCTCGTGGAAACTGTCAATAATTCATAAGTAAATAATGCACTAATTTCTTAAATTTCTATTATTTCAAATGAAATTCTAAAAATAACAGATCAAAGTAGAAAATTTTATCCAAAAATAGTTTAAATTTGTAAAGAAACTTTTTACAATCAGAAAAACAAAAAATTTCAAAAAATTGAGAAAATTACAAAAATTTTCAACGTAATTCAATTCCATAATTGAAATTTTGATTATAAAATCAAGAAATTTACCTTAAAAATTGATTTTAACTTAGGTATACAGCTGGGTAATGGCTTGTGTGTTTCATTCGAACTAGAAGAAGGAAAAAAAGGACAGATTACCTATTGAAACACGGATTATAACTTTAGGAGCATATGATTTTGATCACTTTTAATAGTTATTTGAAAGTTAGTGAGGTTAGCAAATATTTCTTCAATTTTGATTTTTTTGGGAAGAAGTGAAGTTAAGACATTTGAAAAGTAAAAGTATACCAACTGTTAAAAATACGTATGTAAAGAGGATATAACATACTATTTGATTTAAACTGTGCTTTTATATTTTTCATGTTTTAAAATTTAAAATATTATTCGTTATCCAAGAGTAAAAGGAAGGTAAAATCAATTTTGAAATTTTATTCTTTTATTTTTTGAGAATAATTTAAATTAATTTCAAACTTAAAATACTGAAACAACAAAACCAGACGAAATTTACTTTTTTGATCTATTGAAAAAAAAAACATTCAGACACAAATACATATATCTTCCTTTTAGTTTAAAAATACTGAAGAAACTCATCATATTTACTTTAATTCTTGTTTCTAAAAAAAAAAAAAATTCAAAACTTTTAAAATACAATTGTTTAGAAGATTATGATTATGGTAAAACGATTAATTGAAATAATCCACAAAAGTGATAAGTGAGAAAATGTAGATATCATTTAGAGGTGTTCAGTAAAAATTTATATAATATATAAATTAAAGTGTAAATCTTAAAAAAATTAGTCATTTTAGTATTGACTGTGCATTTTTTCTTTACTAGTTTCCTAGGATAATTTGAATTTATATATATATATATTGCTAATTTCAAAAATTTCTCCACATCATCAAAAAAAATAATAATTCTCAACACCAATTCCATTCAACAATTTTTACGTACAACACTCCACTCTTTGAAAAAATCAAAAAATAAAAAAATCAAAACAATCAAAAAAACAAAAAACAATCAAATATAAAAATTTATTTTTTTAAAAATTTTTCTTCGACTATTTGAGGACCATTTTCTTGGTACTGCTTTTTCGAAATCCAAAGATGTTGAAAAAAAGTCAAACTTGAAAGAATTGATCCACCGATCCAGGAACTAAAGCGTGTTTCTATTGAATTTTCAAATTGAATAACTTTGCAATTAGAATTTTTAAACATTTTGTTTTGGATTTCCTTTTCTGCACGAGGGATGATTCCTTTTGTTAGAGCGCCGCCGCCTGTGAAAAGGATGCACTCTGAGAGTGATTGCTTAATGTCTGTTAAAGAATTGTTGATTGAATGGGCAACAAGGTCTTGGATGGGAACTATATTGTTTGAAGAAAAGTTTGGGTTCAAATGCGAAACATTCAAGCCATTTTTGTTCAAATAATTGTTCTCGCTAAACCAAGTTTCGACAATCAAAGAGCTGTCCAATTGAAGATCAGCAAGTAACATTTTGTTGGGCAGTTCATAATTTAAATCCACATAATTCGAGGAATTGCTCCCATTTTGAATGAGTTCAATAATGATGTCCTTATCTTGAACGACGTTCGATAGCGATTCCTTCATGTCCTTATAAATAAGATGGTCAAAAAATTGGTTGTGGGATTTTCTGTATTGGAACCCACCATTCAGATTCATTTGGTTGCTGGTATTTGTATTATAATTTTTATTTTGATTTTTTGAAAAATACTTGTGCTCAAGATTCGGTGTGCCACGGGTGTGTAATAAGTGGCGATACAGATCTTCGATTAGTATTGATCCCATTTGAGAGGTGCCAATCCCTGACCGTAAAATATAACCCTCGTGCACCGGCACAACCCTTGTGGTGGATCCTAGATCAACAACAAGCCCTGAGCTTTTGCCCAATGCAAAAAGAGAAAGAACAGCGTCGTGTGCAAAATACAAAGCAGGGATTTGGAACTTTTCAAAGAGGATTTCTGCAAACTTGGATCGTGTTCCTTGCTCGGTGCCATAGGTTTCGCTCAACAAAATTGGATAGTCGCTGGCATCAACTTGCAATTTGTCCTTAAATAAATGATCGAGAATCTCCATGACAGATTCCCAATTGCCGATGCTCCCATTGGCTTTCATCTTTAGGATTTCCAAATTGAGGCGTGGGTTTAATACCTTGTCCCCAACGTAATATTCATTTTTGGTCAGATCCTGCCCATAATAACTTGAAAAAACAAAATGTGGCGCATCTTCTCCTCCAATTCCTGCTTTTGTAGACTCACTTCCTATGTCTAGGATAATTGATGGAAATTCGTTATTTAAGCTAAACATGAATTAATAATCCTTTGTTTTTTTCTTTTTTCTTTTTTCTTTTTTCTTTTTATTATTTGTTATTTTTTTTTGTTTGTTTTTATTGTTCTTTTTTTTGGTTTTTTTTTTGGATCAGCTTTATTAGCTTTATTTTTTTTTTCTTTCAATTGAAAACAAGAAAATGAGTAGACAATAGCCAAAGACGTAAAATTGTTTTTGTTAGATTTTAAAAGTAATAAACGAATTTAATATTTTCTTTTTTTTAAAAATCGAGCAAAATCTAAACAAAGAATTTTTGAAAAAATGATGAAAAAATGATTTGATTTCAATCATTTTTATTTTGTAACATAATTATTTTCTTATATATGACACCACATCATAAACCATAGTATAATTCAAGACTTTACATTTAATTACTTTTTAAGTCCGAATAATACAGAAATATCTCATTTTTTAAAACAGAAAAAGTTTTTTTTTCTTCATATTATCTTTATTAGGATAATTAAACAAAACAACCGATTACCCAGATGTGAAGTCTGTGTATTAAAGCTTGATTATATTTACTTCAAAAAAGAGCTATAAAAAATATTTCGATGAATCTTCTTACTTTGTTAAAGTTCTTAATGTGGCAGTGTAACTATAAGATTATGAAATTGAAAACTGGGGCAAGTTATTAAAAATTGTATTTGTGCTCTTAAATTCTAGATTCTCCAAAAATTAAAAAAAATTAAAAAAAAATATTTTATTTTAAAATCTTTACAATTATAAGACCAATGTAAGCAATATTAAACGAAAAAAAAAGTAAAAGTAAATTTTGAGAAATGTATTTAATTTTATTCTGAAGATTATTTTTGATATCAAAATATAAATTCATTCACTTTATATTTTCAGATTTTATTTATATAATATTTGGTATTTTTTTAATATTACTTTTCGTGATAAAGGTGCTCTAAATACTACTAAGTTGGAGTTTTCAAAAGAAAAAAAATATATATAGTAATTAATTATTTTTTTTTTTTTTTCAAAAGACATCTTTGGTACAAGGAAATCGAAGATAACATTCAAATGTTTTCTATAAATTTTTCTTAAATTACTCAAATAAATTTATCAAATAAAATGTAAATTAGTGAAAAAAATACCGGACAAGAAAAAAATCCCTGGTAAGATTTACAATTGTGGATATTAGTAAAAGTGTTGTAGAATTTCTTTTATTTAAAATCGAATCCTTTTTATAAGTAACCAAATTTTTTATGAAGATAATAATAAACCTGCGTAAAGTTCATTAAGGTGTGGTATCTATAGAATACTCAATTAATATTTTGATTTCTTTAATAGATCTACTTTTTTTAAAAATAATCCAGTTTAATCAAGGTTTGCAAGAGTTTCCACACTGCAAATTTTTATTCTTTTTTTTTTTAATTAATTTAATTGTGTTTTGAAAAAGTGTAATTTGATTAATCATCATTACAATAAGTGGATGAGTTATAATTTTAAAAGTTTGATAGTTAAAAAATGGATTTGATTTTAATAAAAGAAATTACACAACAATTTTCCTTCAGCGTTTCATAAAAAAAAAATATGTAAAAATCATGTAACATGTCAAATTTTTGAAATTCTGATAAATCAGTTTTATTTTATTAGTTTGTCCTTTTTATAGAATTGGGGTAGTTTAATGATTTGTTTAATTTCTTTGATAGATTTTTTTGGAAATTTGAATTAAAATTATGAACTTTTTATTTTACAATTAACGGTATTTTCAGGTCTGTAGTTTTTTCACTGCTAGACACGTTATATTACCAAAATATATTTTTTTTATCAAAGAATTTTTCAACAGAAATAAAGCAAATTTTTTGGGACAATTTTCCCTTACAAATTATTTTTTTATTACTGGTATTCGAATTAGAAAGAGGAAAAAATTCTCACTTCTTTTTCTAGAATTTTCTTGGCCAAATAGATTTACCAAAGAAGTAGGGTTTAATTTGTGTATCGATTTGAAATAGAAAAAATTCAAAGTGAATTGAAAATTTTTTCCCATTTATAATCCAAATACTGGTAAGATCAATTAATAAAAAGATTTGATGGCAAAAACTTTTCAAATTAATTCCATTTTTTTCTTTTTTCATACAAAAAAAATTATTAACAAAAATAAATGTCAAAAAATGAAATGGAAAAACCTGATGTAATTCTAGGTTGTGACTCACGTCTAAGTTTTCTGGCTAATAACAACAGATTACCTTTATGGTCGCATGTACCAAAAACCAAAATCACAAAACCAAAAAAAATTGTAATGGGGTGTTCTTCGCATGTACTTATTTGGTGCAAAAGCAATAGTCTCGAACTTCACCATAAAGATCTGGGAGTTAAAAAATATCAATTACCAAACGAGTCAATCTCCGATATTGCTTCTGGTTCGAACACCTACCTTGTTCTTACAAAATCAGGTACAGTTTATTCTTTAGCAGATGGAGGTAGATATAACGAGGTACCTTTCAAAGATCCACAAAATAGCAAATGGGATTCCCTTCGAAAAGTTGATTTCTTTACAAAGAAAAATATTGTGATTAAGCAGATCGGAATGGGGTACTGTAACGATTACTTTCTTGCTGAGAATGGAGATTATTATGCAAATGGTAAAGTTTGGGAAGGTAAGTATTTTGAGTACCCATTGTTTTTTCTTTGTTTTTTTTTTTTTTTTTTTACTTTAATCAGTGCTCTTTTAGGTTTTCAAACTTCCAAAAATGGTTTTTAAATTTAAAAAACATTCATCAAACATCAAACAAAAATGTGAAATAAAAAAAAGAAAAAAGTGAGAAAAAATTGTTTGTCACATAAGAAAGAACACCAAGACATGAATAAGATTGGTTAAAAAAATTTACAGGTTTAAAAATAAAATGCTTTCCAAAGGATAAGAAACTTTGAGCGTGTATTGTTTCGTTGTAATGTTTAGGGGATATTATAATTATTTTTTAAAGAATTTTTCTTTTTTTTTTTGTTTTTTTTGTTATTGCCTCAATAAACAGAAAATGAACAAAGAAATGGTTAAACAATTTATTTTTTTTTTTTTTTTAATTTTAAGGACAAGAAATTACCTCCATGAATTTTCTTCAGATTCGAAGAATTGACTTACTATAAATGAAAATATGAAAATGTGAAAGTGCCTTTCTTTTGGTTGAAAAAATTCAAATAACAAAAAAAAACAATTCTTAGGATCTTATTGGTAAAAATCTCAATTTTAAAAAAAAGTCTAAAGTGTCTCTTTGTCAAAAAATACAATTCTCTAAAAAGTGTTTCATAGAATCTCAAAGACAAAAATTCAAAAATTAAAAAAAAAAAAATCATCAGGATCTCTAAGACAACAATTCAAATAATAAAAAACACTTAAAAGGATCCCATAAGCAAAAAATGTAATTATTAAAATAAATTCAAGATTCTCAAAAAAAGTCCAAAAAATTATAACTTAAAAATAGTTTAAAAGGTTTGTAATTGAAAAGCCAAAAAATTCTAATTAACAAAAAACCAATATTGAAAAAAATATTATTTTTTTTTTTATTGTTAAAGAAGTGTAAATTAGACTCTAGTTGCCCCTTTATACTAAAATTTCTGAAAGGAAACATAAACACGAAATCATAAAATCCACGATTATTCAATTAATGAAAATAATTTCACACTATCACAGTTTAAAATTATTTCCTTAAGATTTATTTCTTGTAATTTGTTTTGAAATATCAATCTATCTTTTTCATAGGAATGACATACCCATAAAAAATGATCAATATTTTCTATTATTTTCTTCTGTTCATATTTTAAACATAAACTACAAAAGGTATTTGGTTTTTTACTGGCTTCAGAGTAATATCTGATTAGGCAGTTAATAAATGTTCTGAATTTTAGAATGGTTGAACTTGCCAGATAACTTCAATATTTTTGAGTTTTAAATAAATAGTTTTGATTTTTAACAATTGTGAAATATTTTTTTGGAGTGTATTCAAGTTTAGTGGAGTGCCGTAGAGTATCTAGATTTTCTTGAGGTTTTATGTTTTATTTGTGACGTTTTCTAGGTTTTTTTTTAACTTTAGAAATAAACCGAAAATTTATTAAAATTTTCGGTTTATTTCTAAAGTAAAAAAAAACTAACGAAAATCTAGAGATTTTCCAAATAAAAAGAAAATTAAAAAAAGACTAACAGGAGTATCCTAGGTTTTCCGAGATTGAAAGGGATAGAGTAAAATCTTTGATTTTTCTCTTTTCTTTTAAATTTTGGAAAACCTAACGAATAGTGTCGTCAAGTGTCGCCAAGTGCGGTAGAGTGCCTAGGTTTTTTTTATTTCAAAAGAATAGAGAAAAATCTTTGATTTTACTCAATTCTTTTAAATTCTGAAAAAGCTAACGGAGTTTTTTTTTGTGGTTTTCTATTTTATTTGTAAATTCTATTGCTTTTCGTTTTGTTTTTTTTTTACTTTAGAAATAAACCGAAAATTTATTAAAATTTTCTGTTTATTTCTAAAGTAAAAAAAACCTAGAACACTTCATAAATAAAATAGAAAACCTCAAAAAAACCTAGAAAACTTCACAAATAAACAGAAAACCTCAAGAAAATCTAACAGAGATTTATTTCTAAAAGTAAAAACAACCTAACGGGGGGTGCCTAGATTTTTTTTTATTTCAAAAAGTAAAAAAAACCTAACGGCACTTCCAACTTGTAGAAACCAGCAACTCATTATATGTATATTTATATATTTCTTTTTTGAGATCGATAAAATCTTTTGAATTCCAATTGATTTTATTATTTATTCGTTGATTAAATTTTATTAATTTAAAAATTCATCTTTTCTTATTTTATATTCCCAAAGAGTTAAATTTCTGCAATTTAAAACAAATTGTTTTCTTTCGGTACAAAATCAATTTAATCAATTTGTGAGTTGTTTTGTAACCCACCATATTTAACAAAGTAAGGATTTTGGAACATTCTTTTGAATAAAAATAACTCATTTAGAAATGAAAACAAATGAAAAGAAATAAAATCTTTCGAGATCTCAAAAAGATAGCCAAAAAAGAAAAATAATTCGAAACCAACATAGTTGCTATTCAAAATTATATAATTCATAAAGATTTAAATTGAAAACCGGGTGCCTTTCTTTGAGTGCTTTTTTTCTAAAAATGTACTATTTTTGTATTGCTGATGATTTAGAAATCTATTCTACAAAATATATTGATTTGTTTTTTAATTGTCATTGCTAACTTGTAAAAAAATACAAAAAGTTTTTTCAATTTCAAACAATTTTTTTTCATGTTAATGACCCTACCCATAAGTGAAAAAAAAACCATTTAAATTAATGATTTTTTATTCGAGAATTATAGTCAAAAAAAAAAAAAAAAAAAAAAAAAAATTCTTCATAAATATGTCCCAATATAATAAAATCCATCGTAATAATTAATAAACTAATGGCTTTTTATTTATGTAAATCCAAAAATAGGAAGAACGGGAAAAAGTCATGCCGAACAGAATTTGCCGATTATAATTTGTAGTGATGTTGATAAAATATTTAGTGGGCCACATGGTTTAGGCATATTTGTGATCAAAACCAATAATGAACTGTTTTCAAGTGGCAACAATTCATCCAAAAAATTAGGTCTTGGGAATATTCAAGATCAAAAGGTCTTAAAAAAGGTTACATGTTCTGGATTTGAGCCCAAGGATATTGTAAAATTAGTAACTGGGCAATACCATTCAACTCTTTTAACAAATGACGGTAACGTTTTTTCTTGTGGTGGTGCTTCGCAATCTGGGCATGGTGTTGAGACGAACACGTTCACTGAAATTGCCGAATTGAAAGAGAAAGTTATTATTCTTTTATCTTCCGGTGAATACCATCAATTGGCGATCACTCAAGAATTAGAATTATTCGGATGGGGGTTTCAAGTTTCACCAACAAGCGGAAGCGTCGATTATAAAAAGCCGGTGAAAATCACCCTTCCAAATTTCCCAGTAACAAGAAAAATGCGAATTGATTGCGGTAGTAGTTCTGTAATGATTTATAATACAGCTAATGATGATATATCTCAGGATTTTGAATTGTTTTTTGCCAATAAGAAATTTTCTGATACTTTTCTCGGTTCCAAAGAATATGAAATCACTTGTCATAAATTAATTCTTGAATGCCGAACAAAACTGAAGATTGAAGATATCCAAAAAATATTTATCCAAAATAGTTCCACCAAAGAAGAAATCATTACATTTTTAAGGTGGGTATATTACGGCGAACAATCAAATTCAACGCTCTTAAAAAAGGTATTTGATTCTTTAAATTTAACTTTCTCTCCCAATGACAATTTATTGGAAAACGATTTGATAAGATTATTTAATGATGAAGATTCAAAAGATTTTTCGCTTCTGATCAAAGATGATGAAGAGGAAGAGTATGACGAGGAAGAGGACGAGGAAGAGAATTTTGAAGAAATTCCTGTTCATAAATTTATCTTGTTAGCAAGAAGCGGGCTATTTAGAGAAATGTTTGAAAATTTGAATGAAAAGGAAAAAGAGATTTCAGAAATTAAAGATTACTCGGGCAAGTCAATAGACAGCATTGAAATTTTAATCAAATTTTTTTATACAAATAAAATTGAATTGACAGCTGATCATGACCCTATTTTAATTCTTGAAGAATTATCTGACGCAGTGGAGTATTACCAATTAAATGAAGATTCGAGTTTAACTGACGAATTAGCAAAAATTAAGCGGCAATATAAGATTAATTAATTTTACATTTTTTAATTACAAAATATCAATTGTTTTCTTTTTTGTTTTTATTTTTATTTTTATTCCAATATTTAAAGTAATCCTATTTATTTATTTTAACAAAAAAAGGCAAATGATCATTTACTTACTATAAAAAAGAAAATGAAACATTTTATTGGTTTATTTTTTCAGAAATGATTGTTGGTTAACTTTTCTAGAATTTTTTTTTTTTTTTTTTTTTTTTTTGGTTAATCCTATCTACCCAGATCTTTTCAAATTATTTGCTTTAAAAATGATGACAATTTTTAGTTTGGTGTAATAATAAAACAAAATATTTTTTTTATAATTTGAAGATAATTTTATTTGATAAGCTGGATTTTTTAATGAAATTCTATTCAAATGTTTAATGTTTTCAAGAAAAATCAATAAATTATCAAGTAAACCCAAATAGTTTGTAGAATTCAGTTCAATATTTTTGAGTTTTTAAAATTGAAATTTTTTTTAACTTCTATATCTATCTTAAGGGATTAGCGTCTACCAAGGAGAAGCCTAGGATCAAAGTATTTTTTTATTGGTCGTAACCGCTTTAGTGTTACATGGTTCAAATGTATCTAAAAAATCGATTAGTCAAGTAGTAATATTTGTTGATCTTATCAATGAAAAATGATCTATGTATTAGTAAAAAACCCAGCAATTTCAGAATAAAATCTGCATTTCACCATAAATTTAAAGGTTGAATTATCAATATTCAGACTACAAAGTCACAAAATATCTATCTTAAATTTGTGGCGAAATGTAGATTAGTTATTAAAAAATTCGTTTTTTTTCTTAAAAATTAAATAATTAACCAATGAATTTTTTTGACAAAATATTTCTCAAATAATAGCAATATATTGATAATACAAGAATCTTTATCAAAAGCAAACAAAACTAATCAGTCTTTGTGCTTTTATATTGATGATTATTGAGTTAATCTTTGAAATTCAAAAAATTATAACAATAGTTACTTTTGGAAGTTCTAAATATGAATTATTAATACCAGAATACGAGTGCTTATTAAATTTTCTAAAAAAACCCGAAAAAAAAATTTACCAGAAAAAAAATTTTTAATCAAAATTGATCAAATACAATTATTTAACAAAGTGTTGTCTAATTTCATCATGTTTTTTAATTTTTTGATATATTTGAGGTTTTTTAAGACTCAATTTCTCATTTTCAGCTAATTACGACATACTTTGATTATGGGGAAATCTAAGATGACCTAATCCCTTAACATCATTTAAATTGAAATCTTTTTGATTTTGATTAAATCTATCTAATCCATAAAATAATTAACTAATATAATTTTTTTTTTAATATTTGTCATTATACTCCAAAGTGAATTTGTGTTTAAAAAATCAGTTTTGATTTTTTTTTTAAAATTTATTTTTATTTTTTTGAAGATTAACTAATGTCTTTCTTTTTTAAAGCCAACCAAATCCTAATTTTTTTTATTGTGATAATTAATTTGATTTTAGAGTTTTATCAATATTTAAACACATTCCAAATTCTTGGATAATAATGTTATTCCAGTGTATTATTTGATAGCTTTTCTTTGATTATTAATTCAAAAATCAAAATTTCCAAAGAAAAATTTCATTCCACGTTTTTAAAATGTGTTTGAGTTTAGTATTTAACAATAAATTCATATTGTCCAAAGTAAATTATGTTATAAATTTTATTAAAATCCGTTTTGAATTCTTACTTCTTTTGTTAAAAAAAGGTGTTCATCAGAATAAATCTCAGGACAAAATCCTCAGAAAATCTTAAAATTGTAATATCTTGAATTTCCTTTATCTGTGTCCATTATCTTGGTTTTTTAATTTACAATCCCATATTTCAACCCAAACGTAGCATAAAATTCAGTTAGTCCTTGAACATTAGATGTGAAAGGAAAAATCCGATAGATGGTTTTTATCAAATTGTTTAATGAAACAAATTTGATTTTCCAACATTGGTAATTTTCCAAATTGGTATCTTGTTTAATATAAATTTCCAATGAACTTTTTCGATTTCTGAATTTTCCAAAATACTGTAAAATTTAAATAAATTGAATAAAAGTTTTTGTTCATTTTTCCCTTTTTGATAATCCCAGAGACTCAACCTTTAACACTCCTCAAAAGAAAGAATTTTTTGATACCAAACTAATTTTCCAAAGTTTCTTAACCTTCAAACCAATAAAATCATTTATTCACAGCTTTCTTTAAAAATTTACAAAATGTATCCTTATTTAAAAATTTTTGAAAAAAAATTTAAATTTATTAGTATTTTCAAAGTGATTCATAAAGGTAATATAAAGTGTTGTTCAAACTGTTTGGCTCTCTCTTTAAACCAGTTAGAATAACAAATCGGAAAAAATTATACTAACATTTTCCTTATTTTGTTTTAACAAAAAGGATTTTTAGAGAAATAAAGCGTACTTTTGGGTATCTGATTTTTTTGTGACCCTTTTTTTATCCTATATATTTTTATTGATTTGGGTCTTTGGGTAAACAAACAAAATGAAAATGTAGTAAATTTTTATCTCATTTATTATTCTAAAATAAGTAGATCAGTAAAAGAGGTGTGTTAACATTGTCTTCAATTCTTCAAACGGTGTCTAAGTCGCTCCAGTATTTTAAAATTCCTTGTTGGTACACTTTTTCTTTTTCTCTGATCTGTTTTAAATGTGGAATAACAATCACAAACCATTCCGAGATCTACCCTTAGAATAATTCATTGAAAAAAAGAACAACTCAAATTATAATACCCCATAGTAGTAGAACTAAATTCGTTTGATATTTTGAGGTATAGACTTGTCCTGCTAATTCACAAGAGTGTAACTTCGGAGTTAGTTTGTGAACAAAATCTTTTGTTGAAAGAGAATAATTTCGAAAAAAAACACACACTTTTCAAATTTAAAAATTTTTAATAGTTTCCTAATCGTGTTTCTATTCCAGTCCAGCCATTTGCTTAATGCATTACTTTTTACTTTTTTTTTTTTTTTTCACTTTATGTAAATTTGAAAAAGGACACAATTAGGAAAAAGAAAATTCCAGTTCGTACATTACTTTTATTGAAAATACAAGAATTTGAAGATTCGTGAAAGGACAAAGAAGATTATTAAAACACCTAAAAACATTTTATTGTTAATCTTTTCTTTACTCAATATCTAAATTTTTTCTAATTAGCATTTAAATAATAAGTTAATAAAAACTGAGAATCTTAATCTTATCCGAAATTAAAAGTCAAACTGGACTGTGTTTTATTGGAATCAACAAAACAGTTCATCTCAATTGTCAAACAATTTCATAAATTAAAACATACTTTGTAAAAATAATGTTATTATGACTTTCCATGAAATATCCCTAAAATCAGACTACAATAGTACCCCACTTCACTAAAATGATTTTTCACAACCCCAATTTTGAAAAAAAAGTTTTTTAAATCTAATTTTTGAGAAAAAAGGTGGAACTTTTAAATCTTTCATATTTTCTTTTCTTTAACTTTCCAATGAGCTCTAAAACAAAAAAAAAAGTAACCAACAAAACCAAAGATCAAAAAGCGATTGCCAGAAACAAAAAAGGACAGAATTCAAAAAATACCAAGAACAAGAAAACATATGATAAAATCGATATCAAAAAACAAAGACAAAAAAGATCCATTTTTGATTTCTCAAGTTCACAAAAACCATACGGGGTCAGAAACCAATTCGCTATCATGGCTGTTTGTGTTGTTGTTAACATAATTTTCTCCTTTAACCATCCAGAAAAATACAAGTTTTTATTACGCTTTGATTTTGGATGGGGAATGTTATTGATTTTCAACGATGCCTACAAGTTTATCTTTTTCCAAGCCGTGATTTGGGGTCTCGCCATTGTTTCTTTTTTTCCAAGATGGTTATTTGAATCCAAGCACATTTCGAAAAAGGTTATGAACCTATGGTATTATTCAATCTTTTGTGGTTTTTATGTTAGCCTATTTTTTTCCATTTTTGCAAAGTTTAGCTGTGGTATGCCTTTTAATTCCATTTTTTCAATCGTACATGTTCTATTTTTTGATAAATTCTCTGTCTTTGGATCCCTCGAAAGGGCGATAACTATTAACTGAAAAATAAATGGAACAGAATTATCAGAAAGCTTTTTGAAATAAAAACAAAAAAAAACAGAGAATTCTCAAAATCATCAAATCCTCTCAATTCGAAAATGAAAAGAAACCCACAACCTCAATGGTCTGTGGAATTTGACTTTCGTGAAATTTGAATTCGATCACTTAATCATTTTTGGTGAACTGTATGAAAATTTTGTTCATTTTTATTTTTCAGTTAATAGTTTTTTAATGTTTGAATTCACAAATTTTTCTAACAAGCAAAAACTCTTTTATCAGAAAAAGTGTAGTCGTAGACTGTAAAAAGAATTAGTCTTTTAAACAAGTCAAATAAATAGTTTTGTGTCGAAAATCAGATTTCAGAAAGAAAAATTGAAAAGGGTTGTTTGTTGAATTTATTAAAACGAACAAAATTTTCACAAACCCTTTTCAAAAAAAAATTCAAAAATCGAATAAAATTTTAACAACTTTATGAGATTAAATCTTGTTTATATTTTGATTTCTCCTTTTGGGTTGTGAATATTTTGTTTTTTAAGAAAATCTTCTTCTATTATTTTTGAAACCCACAACAATTTGGTCAGTTTTCTATTTGTTCTTAAAAGTTTTCAGGATTTTCTCTTCAAATTGTTCTATTTTTGATGTTATACCCTTTTCTGGAAAGTTTTTCAAGCCTTTAATTAGTTTTTTCTTTTTACAAATGATTTCTAATGTTTTTAATTTACCATTTAATTAAGAAAAACTTTATTTCACAAATATTTTCGGAATGTTTGGTTGAAAAAAAAGCGAAAATCTTCTTTAGAAAATCATCTGAAATGATAATTTTTAGAGATTTAATTAAGCACCCTTAATGTATTTTGAAATAATATTTTAATTACCTTCAATTTGGTTTTTGAATCAATATTGTTTGTTTCTTTCAATACGTTTATTTATCAACATAATTTAGAACAAAAAGTTTTGCCTTTTAAATGTCTGTTGTAAGAGAACGAAGAGAAAATAGTAGAACTCTTGTTTGTACATCCGTTTTAAAAATGTGAGGGCTTTTTGAAAATTTTTATCAAGTTTTCTATTTTACAAAAGCCAAAAACTTTTCTGAGTTTACTATTTTAATAAAGCGAGGAGTTTGTCAACCTTTAAATATGACCGTTGAGGCTGGATTCTGAAGGAAAGCACTTTTTTTTAAAAAAAATCCACGCTTTATTAAAACACAATACTTTCAAAAAGTTTGAATTCTTACATTTCTTTAAAATTAAAAATTACTCACTTTTTTGAAATGGCTGTTACATAAAAATATTTTCTTTTGGAATAATAATTATTCAATAACCTGTTTAAATAGATCATTTTAATATTTATTAAAACTACATTGAAAATAATCTGTCATTTGATTGTACTTTATGATTTGCCTAATTTTTATTTTGATCGAATTTTGACGACTCAAACAAAAACAAATCACAAGTTTGACGAATTTTTCTGATTTGAACTAACCTTGACACCCCTTAGTTTGATCTTAAATTCAGTTTTTAATTTCTCAAACTCCAAAAAATTGAAATCATAAAAAATCACCAAAAAGCAAAATCAAAAAATAGAAAGAAAAAATGGGTGTGTTAAAAGTTAGAATTTTTCTCGAAAGGAAAAAAAAAAATTGGAAATTGGATTTAAACTTTTCAAAAAACGAAAGTTTTCAATTTCTAAAGTATTAAACTTTCAAAATATGGTTTGAAATGAAAGAAAATTTTTAATTCCTTAATTTTTTTTTTTTCTTGTGGGTTAATTCACAAAAATGCTTTTAAAGATTTTGAAACAATTTTCTTTTTTAAATTTTTTAAAAATCACTTTGAATAAAGAACTTTATTGTTTTAAGCCAAAGAAGCTTTGTCAAATTAGTTGATTTTAGAAATATTCTTTGAAATGAAATATTATGGAATAAAAATTAAACACTTTTCTGAGATAGTTACTCTCAAAAAGCGTGCAACCAAAGCTTTAACAACCGTTGTACCAACTGTTTGGTTCACCAGTTTTAATTGATTTGAGGAACATTTTTTAACACTTGAATTCCTCATCCTTTTCAATATTAGCTATATAATATCACTACGTTAATTACAAAATAAAATG
Organism: Anaeramoeba flamelloides; assembly: GCA_027625915.1. Classification (NCBI taxonomy): domain Eukaryota; family Anaeramoebidae; genus Anaeramoeba; species Anaeramoeba flamelloides. The sequence goes on from JANTQA010000026.1 coordinate 8,082,159, forward strand.
AACAAAATTTTCAATCAGTTTTCCCAAAGAAAAATCAAAACCCAAGAAAAAGATTTATATAAATCAAAAAGTATGTAACACTAAAAGGTACATCAGACTCTTGCTGATTTTCAAAATTAAATAATTTCAATTTTACTTGACTTTTAAAACCTTTTTTCGTAAAGCTGAATGAAAATTTTGTTTCATTTTATTTTTGTACAAATAGCAGCTTTTGCTTTATAGGCCATACTAGGAGTTGAAGATTAATTTTTTTTTTTAAAAGAATAAATACTGATAAACCCAAATAAATTTTTGAAATTTTTTTTTTTTTTTTTCTTTTTTTATTGTAATTTAAGGGAGGAGTTTAGAATTTCTCTTGTTTGCCGTTAGGCTTTTTTTAATTTGAGAAATAAAAAGAAAATTTTTGAAATTTTTGGTTTTATTTCTTAAATTAAAAAAAACATAGGTACTTTTCGTTAGGTTTTCCAGAATTTAAAAGAATTGAGTTAAATCTTTGATTTTACTCCACTCTTTTGAATTCTGGAAAGCCGCCGTTAGCTTTTCTTGAGTTTTCTGTTTATTAGGAAAATCGTTAGATTTTTGTTAGGTTTTTTTTAATTTTTGAAATAAACAGAAAATTTTAATAAATTTTCGGTTTATTTCAAAAAGTAAAAAAAAACCTAGAACACTTAACTAATAAAATAGAAAACCTCAAGAAAAGCTAGGCACTCTACGACACTTGACGGCACTCTCATAATTCCTAAACTTGAATTTAGAAATTTTTTACAAGATTCAAACAAGTTTTTGAAAAATTTTTAATTCATTTTTAAATTTAAAATTTTTTTTACTTAGTTTTGAATAAAGCATTTCAAGGGTCTAAATGATAATACACTTTGTTAAATGGGTTGATCTTCAAAAATATTCATTGATAAGAACTGTTTTAAAAGTAGAAGTGATAAGATTTTCAAAAATGAAAATTGGATTAAAAATTGTTTTATATATTTCTTTGAATTTATCAGTGTTTCTGTATATTTTATTTATTTTATTCTTTTTTGTTTTAATATTTTAAATTATAAAAAAACTTTTCAAAATTAATATAAATAAAAATGAAAAAAACATCAAATTTAAATCTTTTTGTGTCTTTGCAAACTAACTAACTCTTTATTATTATTATTATTCTTGTTAATTTTTTATTTTATTTTAATAATATTTTCATTTTATTACACATACATTCAATAGCACTCGCATTGGAACATTGTGTTATCGTATTATATCTCAGTTTGAAAACACATTCATGGATTCACACGATCGAAAATCAAAAGCGAGAAGAAGGCGTGAGCAATAAACAATATTTCTTAAAATATATTTACTTTTTGATGGTACCAGTGATTGTATATTCTAATAGATTTGAAATGAAAGATAAAAGAAGGATCTGGTATATGTTTTATAAACTGTTCAGTTTCCTCATTGGCACATATTCATTAGGATTAATTTATCTCAATTATATGGAACCCGTTCTCTCCGAAAGCACAGATACACGATATTGGAAGCTTCCTTTGGATGTTTGGAGATTGACAGTCCCTGTGATCGTGTTTTGGTGGGTCTCCTTTTTAACTTTCTTTAGAGGATTTTTGAAACTGGTTGCTGAAATCTTAAAATGTAAAGATAACAAGTTTTATGAAGATTGGTGGAACGCCGATAACCTTCAAGACTTTTGGAGAAAATGGAATCTAATGTTTCATAAATTTGCTAGAAACCATATCTTCAGTGTATTAGTTAAAACAATCAAAATGAACCCCGCGCTTTCTTTATCCGGGGTGTTTTTAATCTCAGGTATTTTACACGAAATAATAATTGATTATACTCTCCGAGTTTGGTCTTTCCAATGGTTTATTGGATTCCTTGTGCAAATACCCGCAGTTTATATACAATCTAAACTTCCAAAATCGCTTAGCCGTGGCGACGGTGGCAATGTTCTTTATTGGTTGGTTCTATTTTTCGGTCTTCCCTCCCTAGCTATTTGGTATAGAAGAACACAAATTTTACAACTTGGCGATAATATTTAATTGCTAATAACTGATGGCTGGTACTTTATTATATATATTACATTTTATTTTGCATTTTTATTTACTTTATAAGAGCAAATTTGAAATGAAATTATTTTTTTTTTTACCTCAAAATCTAATAAATATAATAGTTTCAATAATATAGTTTTGAATAAATAATAAGAATAACCAGACAATTATTAATAGTTAATTCATTATACAAACAAAATTAAAAATAATTTAGATCATTAAATTTTTACTCTTTTTTTTCCAAAGTTTAAATTTTATTTTCAATAGTTAATATTTCGATAATGTACAAATTAGCGAAAATCTCAAATATTTTTATCCAATGTTTCATTTTTAAATTATTTGGATTCTTTTTGTTGAATATCCATGGGAAAGAATAGATAGTGGCACAAAGGTTTAATTTTAAATTTAATATTTTTTTCAATAAATCATTTTTTTTCAAAGATTAAAGTATTTTTTCTCTGAATTTAAATCAAACCTTCTTAATCTTATCAAAAAAAAAAAAAAAAAATTCAGATTAAATTTCTTTTTTATAGCAAAAAATAAGTATTTTGGATTAAAAAATGTTTTTTATCAAATCCTGAGAACTTGATTTTATGGACTCTAGAAACTTTACGTTTTGTAAATATATCTTTTATCACTAAATACATTTTTATTTACTTAAAAGAACGTTAGGTTAATAGATCTAATTAAAATATTAAAACTTGGATTTTTTATCAAATTTTTATTGTATAAGTAAAATCATATTTATTAACTAAAATTATAAATTTACTTTTAATAGTTTTGAAAATCTAAATTTTATTATGAAAAGTTTACTCTTATTACCTTTTAAGTATTTAAAGATGTTAGAATATGCGTATAAATACACCTTAAAATGATGTGAATAGAAAGTTTAGTAGCAGGATAAAAAATCGCTTTTAATGTACCTCTGCTTGTTTTGAGAACCATAAAAATTTTTCAAGATCAATATTTTTTTTTCATTTTGATCCTCTCTCTTCTTTAATGTTTTGATTTATCAGCCAGTTAATAATTGAAAAATAAAAAGATTTCGTTCTTCATATTCAAATGTTTGCAGATGATTTACTTATTATAACGTAAGAAACAATTTCAGAAATTTAAAAAAATTTAATAATAATTTATAAAATTATCTAAGAATTTGGAATGAACCCAAATATTGATAAAACTTTAAAATCAAATCCAAATCTGGAATAAAGTATTAGTGAAGTAGACTAGAAAAAGAGAAACATCTACTTGGAAAAATTTAAAAAATAATTTAAAATAAAATAAAATGAATTTTATCCAGAAAAATAATATAATAGATTAAAATTGCAAACATTAAAATCGATATGCCTTAGCGAAATATTTAATGGATTAGGAATTTTACATCTAACCCAAAAATATTTCAATACAATATATATTTGAATAAAGAAAAAAGCCACAATATTTTTAAAAATTAAAACACATTATCCTTGTATAATTGATAAAACTGAAGAAAAAATTGACCAAGTCAAAATTTCAATATATAAAAGAAGATATAATCTCAAAAAATAAATTAGCAAATCTTGGTTTTGAACATATATCCAAAAATTTAAAGTTTTCATAAAAAGATAGCAACTGTATTTATTGGAAAACATAATTCTTAGATTTCTGAGATACCGATTGCAATCAATTTAGAGAAAACTTAATAATGAATTGCCCTCGATGGAAAGACCAATTATATTTACAAATTACTAGATATAATATCAATATAAATAAACATTCAAACGTTAATTTCAGTGCTTTTCTTGAGTTTTTTATTTTATTTATAAAATATATTGATTTTCGTTACAGTCAGTTTCACTTTCAAGGCACAAACTTCCAACGAAATTTAAGGCACACTAAAAATCTCAAATTAAGGCACAAAATTCAAATTCTAGTATAAATAAATTGTAAAAAAAAAAATACAAATTTTGTGCCTTAATTTGTGATTTTATTGTGCCTTAAATTTTGTTGAAAGTTTGTGCCTTAAAAGTGGAACTGACTGTAGGTTTTTTTGAATTTTCTATTTATTTATGAAGTTTTACTAGGCGTTTTTAAGGTTTTCTATTTTATTTGTGAAGTTTTCTAGGTTTTTTTTTTTACTTTTTGAAATAAACAGAAAATTTTGGAGAACCGGTATGGGCCAGTGGCAACACAACCCAATGTACAATCTGAAGGCCGGGGTTCTATTCCCTTAACCATTATTTCTTATTGTTTACCATTTTCTCAAATAGCCACCACGGTGTAATTTTAATTAAAAATCGGGCTTATGCTTCTTAGAACCACTAATTCTTTGAGGAAATCGTTTGGCCGAATTGAATCTTTTTGACTATTATAAAACTGAACGGAATTGGAACAAAATCCCTCTCAATTTATGGCGCGGATCCGATTTTTGGGAGAAATGACCAGCTCTCACTTGGTTCAACAATATCTCTAATTCAAATTAGGGATTCGGGCAAACAGGTGGACTTTTAGTACCCACTCTTTAATGGAAAAAAAATAAACAGAAAAGTTTAATAAATTTTGGGTTTATTTCAAAAAGTAAAAAAAACCTAACGAAAATCTATTGATTTTCGAAATAAAATTGAAAACCCCAAAAAAACCTCGAATACTTGACAAATAAACAGAAAACTCAAGAAAACCTAAATGTGCTTTTCTAGAATTCAAAAGAATAGATGTAAATCAAAGATTTAACTCCTTTCTTTTGAATTCTTGGAATCCTAACGATAAACAGACGAACTTTTAGGACTCACTATTTTAGGATAATAAAAAATATTTAGCACTTTTTAATATACTGGCTAGTAAAAAAAAAACAAATAAATAAAGTTGTGTGATGGGAGAACTATTTTTATATTAATTAATTCGAAAATTTTGAAACACATATAATCAAAAATAAGCAATTAAAAAAAACCCATTTTATAATATTATGTAAAAATTAATATAAAACCACATTCAAGTCCAATGGTATGAATGATTTACTTGAAGTCATCATTTTTAACCAAATAAAAGAAAAAAAATGAAAACGAAAAAATAATAAAAATATCTATATTAAAAATGATGAAAGGAGCATCAAAAAAATTGTATTGTAAATTTTTTTTGAAATTTCACCAACTATTATTTATCAATAAAATAATTAAATAACATTATTTAATCTTTATTATTTTTTCTATGTATCTGAATTTTACTTTAACCTTCTATCTACCATTGAAAAACAAGTATGATCAAACAAAACCAGTTATCAACCAAAAAAAAAGAAAACTGAACAAAAAAAAAAGATGAAATAATCAAAGTAATTTCAAAAATTAAAATTATTTCCCAATTTGACGTTTGTATCACATTGAACTTTTCTGATTCTTGTAACTATTTCAAATGAGTCCAAAATTTGGAATTTAATTACATACACACACACACACACACACACACACACACACACACACACACACACACACACACACACACACACACACACACACACACACACACACACACACACACACACACACACACACACACACACACACACACACACACACACATATATATATATATATATATATAAGGTATTTCCAAAAAAGTGGGGCATTTTTTTTTACATTTCATAAAAAATCATTTTTGTTCGTGGAGGTATTTGTTAATTTACAATACCAAATTAACTTTAATATTAATACCGATTGAATAAATGGCTAATGTATTGATTTCAAAATATGATGGACGAAATATTTCCAAAAAATGAAAAAAAAATGAACACTTTTTTTGGTGAAAACAATGTACGACCAATTTCAATCCAAAACTGGAAATATGGAAGCCATACAAATGATTTTTTAAATAATAAAATGCATTTATATGTTTTCAACACGATTTGAAATTTTGTTGAGATTAAACAAGTTATGAAAACGGTTTTTTCGATCAGAAAGAAAATAATAAAACCGATTTTCACCCCTAAAAAATATCAGATAAAACCGAGATCATAATATTTAATATTTTTTATTTATGTAATACAATACTAAGAAACAAATTGAATTATTATCAAGAATTAATAAATGGTAGTTAATGATTTTGAATGTTTAAATACTTTTTTGAAGATTGAGTTTAAAAGATATATTTTAAAATAAATTTGCCCCACTTTATTGGAAATAGCTTATATATATATCACTTAGCACCCGAAATATATTAAACAGCTTAGAAACAAAATTTTTAATAAAATTATTGTCTAAGGATTATAAGATTTAGAATTTATCAAAAATTATCTAAGAAAGTAAAATTTATAGTTAACAATTTTATAGTTAGATATATTTAAAAAAATAACTTGAAAAAAATTTAAAACAATTAAAAAAATTTCTTGGTTATTGTGATTTTATTATTTTTCCAAATTTTATCAAAAAAAAGATTCAATTTTTTTTCTTTTGAAAACTTTATCTAGACATCCAAAAATTCTTAGTTTTAACGATTAAAACACATCATACTTAACTTGAAATTTTTTTGTTACCCTTTTCAACCCAAAATTACTCAAAATACTTGATTAAATAATTTATTCGTAACAAAAGATTTTTTGGCATCACATTGGAAATTTGTTTTATCTGTTAATTACTATTCAATGGTAATCTATTTATTTGATTCCAAATTATTTAAAAATAAAAAAAAATATAAAATAGTAAAATTGTAAAAAAAATAATATTTTTTTTCATTGTAAAATTTGGAAATTTTTTCAATAAGAATTTTTATCAAATTTAAATAATTTTGCAAATATTTCAAGTAAGATTTAATAATTGATTTTTTTTTTTAATTTTAGCTATTTTTTGATTTTTGACTTTTGAAAATCTAGGAATAAAATAAACAATTTTATTGAATAAGAGACCAAACAACAAACATTTTTTCAAAAGGAGAAAAATGGAAGAGATCTGATATTGATGTTATTTTTGAAAAACTAAAAGTTTTTTCTTTTCTTAACTAAAATCCAAATTGTAAAAACAAGTAAAAAATGATTCATTTTTTATTATATTGAGATCTAACAACAAAAAAGTAAAAAGATTCTGGAAAAACAACCGTCTTTATGTACACAAACCAAAAAAAAGAGAAGAAGCAACAAGGATATCTAAAGGTAACAATTTCCTGTTTTTCTCTTCGTTAATATACACAATCTTCCACATCATCTCTGTGCAAATGGATTTGTGCACACAAAAACTTCTTTTTACAGCTATCACTACAGCTAATTGTTGGTTCATATTTTGGATAATAGTTGGACACAAACCAATCGAACAAAGTCTGGTCATCGTTTAATTTGTTATTCCAAGCTCTGTAATTTTGGCACGTTAAATTTTGAAAATTCATTGGCGATTCTTTTGTGTTATAACTTTTCTCCCAGGTCACGTACATATTATCGTTTGAATCCCTTAAGTTGTTATAATACTGGCTGTAGTCATATAAGATCTTTTCTGAATCCGAGTAATTGTAAATCCGAAACGCAGAATTGATCCTTTTACGCGGGTTGAGGGAAGGATTTAAAATATGTAGCGAATCCTTTGTTCCGCATCGGAAATTGTCGCAATGCTTGTGCCCATAGAGGTACCCCAGTATTATGGAACCGTATTGCTCTTGCCAGTCATTGACATGATCCAAAAATTGGTCTTGGAAATCCTTTGTGAACGAAGGGTTGAGAGAAAAGGAGCTGCAGCCCGGGGAGATGTGGCCTATAAACAAAACACCCTGATTGTGATCGTTTGCGCTTTCCAATTCAGACTCAACCCAGCTTAATTGGTCTGCGATGTCACCATCGAGATCTTCTGTCAAGTCATTTAATTTGTACCACATGATGGTATTTAACGAGATGATTTTCATATTGTTCACATTTACGGAATAATATGCACCCTTTTGAATGGTAGCTCGTGCTGCATCCGACACGACACCCAGAGAGTATGACAATTTCGTGAAAAAGGGTGTATTGTAATATGGGCTATTGTGTGTTGGGAAAAAGTCATGGTTGCCCGGTGTGTAGATAATTGGTACACCAGGGAAATATTGATCAAAGATTTCGTTAACAAATTTGATCGACTCTATGATTGTAAAGTGATCGTGATAAAATTGCTCATTTGTATCGCCGCCATGGATAATGAAATCTGGGTTTGGCAATAATTCTTTCATTTTTTTGGCAGAATTTTCAATTAGCCAAAAGGGGTTGTTGCAATAATAGTCCCCAAACACACCGGCATCACCAGAGTTGATTTCACACTCATCATCGTTTGAAGCGTTTGGTAAATAGCATAAGCTGAGATGAGCGTCAGAGAAATAGATGAATTGCCCTGTTCTTGCTCGAATACAAGAAAGGAAAAGGGTAAAAAGAATTATACTAATTAGTTTCTTTTGATAATCCATTTGAATTTTAATTTTTTTATATTTTATTCCAACAATAAAAAAAATAAATCTGATTTTCATAAAATTAAATTTATTCACTTTAGACTTTTTTTGTAAAAAATAAAAAGACTTTTTTTTGTGACGATGGAAAACAACGAGTCCAGCTCCATTTGTTTGGTTTTTGGAAAGAAAATTCTTCAGATCTTGAGATAAATTATTTCCTCAGAATATTTAAAATATTATTTAATTAATCAAGACAACAATGTTAATACCCCCCCCCCCCCTTCAAATATTCGCCTCTATTCAAAAAGTGAGTAATTTCTTTTTTATTTTTAGATTGCCAGAATAACATCTTTTTTTCATTTTTCTATTTTCAACAAGTGTGAACTTTTTTCCAAGGGAGTAGACTTTTCTTCCTACTCCAACCCTCACACTATATTTAAAGGTTGACAACCTAACTTTTTTTAATATAGAAAACTTTCAAAAAGTTTTAATTCGAAATAGTTCTTTACTTTTTAAAATAGAAAAATGGAAAAAAGTTTTTAAAAATACACACTTTTTAGAAAATGACTATATAAAATTTGATCTAATCCTTTCAATGAATTTTGTTGAATAATATATCCAATAGTTTTTTTTTTGGACTAACTAAGATTTATTTTCTGGGTTTACAAATTTTGCAAATGTTGAAATTTGATTTTTTAATAATCCATTTTAAATATTTGAATATTTTTTTTGATCTTTCAATTATTTATTATTTGAGAAAGTTTTTTTCTACAAAATGAAAAATAAAATTATTCATTATAGTTTTTATAGTACAAAACTAAATTCTATTCAAAATGTCATACTATGATCATATTTTCTAAAACAATTTTATCAATTTTTATTTAAAATCTTTTTTAAAAACTTTGAGATCTCTAAATTTTGAAAAATTTATTATTCATTTTATATACTGAATTTTTTTGAATATTATATGATTGGTTAATATACGATTATTTCTAATAAGAATATGAACATATTTAATTATTTATTAATTGTTTTTTTTTTGTGAAAATTAGACTTGGGAGAATACTATAAAATAATTTTTGCAATCTGTAGAATTACTTTACAAAAATATACCTTTCCCCCTTTTTTTTTATTGTACTTTCTTTCAGTATAATAATTTATTATTTTTTTTCATTGAAAAATTAAAATATATTTAGTAAATCTTGAAATTAATTAATTATTAAATATTCATTATTCTATAATTATTTGTAAAATATTGGATCAATTTTTGGTAATATATCTTTTATCAGTTATTATTCATTATTCACTTGGTCGCTGTTTTGGGTACACCATTGTAGATTTAAAAGGGTTTTTACAAAATCATTAATTGCCAAATAGTAAATTAATTTTTTTTATTATTTAAGGTGTAAGTCAATTGGGTAAAAAACAATTTTTTGAAACAGAAAAAAAAATTTTTGCTATTTTTATGAGTACCCAAAATTAATTATCCAACCAATCTATTATGCTAAAAATTCATCTCAAAAAATCAACAATGAAAAACAAGGACATTTTTTGAAAAAAGAGCCAAAGATATTATACAAAAATTTCTCATTTGAATGTTTGTAAATTAGAATTTTGAATAACAATTGTATTAGTTTTGAAGTGTCATTCTTTGTTGCTTTTTGAGATCACAAAGTTTCTTTTATTTTTTCTATTTCTCAAATAAATTTTTTTTATAATCACAATAATGCTACAAAATCCTTACTCAGTCAAATTTATAGGGTTACAAAATAACCACAAATTAGATTACGTCGAATTAAATTGATTTTGTACTTTTAGAAAACAATTTGTTTCAAATTGAAGAAATTTAATCCTTTGGAAATATTCAATAAGAAAAAAGTATTTTTTTTTTAAAAAGTAGATTTTTTTAACTTGATATTTCTTTTTCAATATTTTTTTTTCTTTGAATTTTTTGCTAATTGAGATCCTATGACATTTTTTTTTTTGGTTTCTTATTATTTGAATTTTGTCAATCAAAAGAAATACAATTTCACAATACCCTTTTAGGTTTCAAGCTACCCCTTGAGTATGGAGCAAATCCACGGTAAATGACTAGAGCCTGAAAAAAAAAGATTTTCTACAATAGGTAAAAAAAGATCGAATAAATTTGTATTTGTGAAAATTTGGTCATACGTAGCTTTTGATGAAACTTTTCTCTTTTAATCAATAATAATATTTTTCAAAAAATAAATTTTATTAAATTCACAGATACAAAAAAAAAAAAAAAAAAAAAAAACAATTATTTTTTTTTAATATAAAACAAAATATAAGAATGTTCGGTTTTAACCTGTCCGAAACCATCCAATTCAAGTATTTTAGTATCATTAAATTGATACCATTTTTCGGAATATGAGTTTTGAGCAAAGGCTGTATAGTGCCCAGAAAAGGAATCTCCTATGTGATTTGAAACTGCCTTTAAGGAATAGATAACCTTTTCAGAATCTAAACCCTTTACAAAATTACTTAAATTTATATTTTTTTTAAAATCTATGTAATCAACTATTTTTTCTGAAAAGGAGCCACCGTGCCACCTTTTTAAATGCAATATTAAAATATTTGGTGCCTTCCATAGAAATACTTGCTTCATTGCCCGCACATTTTTCTTGCAAGAATTACAATTCCATTTATTTTTGATACCAAGTTTTTCCTTTTTAAAATATTTTTTTAAGCAATCCTTAAGTTTGATATTTTGTTGGATTGAATCAAATCTATTTGGTTGATTGTTTATAGATTCGTCAATATCAATTTTTTCTAAATCGTATGTGGTTAGTTTCATTGTAGAGGTTAAATTATAATTCCATCTAATTGCAAAGATCATTCCACATTTTATTTTTATATTTATATTTTTATTGGATCCATCAACATTATCATTATTTAATATTTTTTCATACTGAGGAATAGAAAATTCAACATTCTGTTTTTTGACAATGAAAATTTCAAATAATTTTTTTTCATTCATCAATTGATTATTATTTTGATCAAATCCTAATGGATTCTTATTAATTGAATCACTTAATGCGGTTTTTATAATTTTATTATTATAGTGCTCATTTGGACTTTTTCTTTTTTTGATTTGATTTAGATTTAATTTTATTTTTTCTTGTTTTTTATCAAATTGTAAGATTTTTTTTTCATTATTTAATATTGTCTCTGATGAAAATATTCGTTCATTTGGTTCATCTTTAATTGGGGGTTTTAAATAGTCATCATCACTTGGGTGATTAAATAATAAGCCCTTTTGAACCAACACTGGTTTATAAAAATTAATAATTGCATTATACAATTCTTCATATGTTATTGTGTCTGAAGGGATTTTTAATAATATTGGAAATTCAAGTAACTTTTCTTTTTTAGTTGATAAAAAACGGCTTTCTTCAAGAAAAAGATTAACAAATTGTATTATAACAGATTGGTTTTTATTGTTATTTCTTTCCACTATTTCCTCTTTCACCCCCCCCTCCACTTCTTTTCCTTCCCCTTCTTTTTCACACTCTCTCCCGTTTATCATATCTCTTCCCACTTTAATATTTACATTATTCTTGTCGTTATTCTTGTCGTTCCAATTATTATCTTGAATTTCATCGCTGATAACAAAATTCTCATTCTCCCCTTCATCATTCATTTTTATATCACCATTAGTATTATTTTGATTGGAATTATTATTAAAATTAATTATTGATTGGGAATTATTTAAAATTTCAAAAGCAATAAATTGATCATAATAACTCGTGGAAAATAATTTTTTTAAATGCAATGAATAAATATTGCTTATAAACCGAGAAGATATTTGAGCAATTATTAAATTATTTTGATCTATTTTACTAAATTTTGAAATTTTGTTAATTATTCCTTCCACTCCTCTTTTTTTTTTAGATTTAATAAAAAATTTTTTAGGAGTTTTTCGAAAATCTTGATAAAATAATATTATATCAAATTTAAAATATGATTTTACTGGTATTGGCAAACTTAAATACATGAAAGGAGAAAATGAAATAGAATAATTATTACAATTGGGACAAATTAACTTTGATTTTAATTGGCCATGGAAAAGATCGACAATTATTGAATTATTTTTTTGAAGATGATGATTCCAACTAAGTTGAGCAAATTGGAAATCAGTTATTAACTTATTATTGTTATTTGTTTGATGATTATCATTTTCTTGATCTTTTTGGTTCTCATTTTCATTTTTGTTCTCGTTTTCGTTTTCGTTTTCGTTTTCGTTTTCGTTCTTGTTTTCATTTTCGTTTTCGTTTTCGTTTTCGTTTTCTTTTTCGTTTTCATACTCGTTCTCATTCTCGATTTCATTCTTGTTCTCATTCTTATTTTCATCCTTAATGTCAGTGTTGTTGTTATCAATATTATTAATTCTATTTAAATTTTCATTTAAACCATCAAGAAAATAAATTAAAAATTCTTGAGAGTCATGTTGTGACATTCCGTTAAATTGTTTAAATTTGTTACAAATTACATTTTTCAGTTTAAATGGTGAATAAACTGAATACTTTGCCGAATAAATTTCTCGAATAAATTCACCAAATGTAATTGCTAAATTATCATCAAAATTATTTAAATTATCATTAATTTCATTATAATTTTTGAATTGCTCATTATTATTATTATTATTATTATTATTATTATTATTATCTATATCCTTTAAAAAATCGTCTTGTGAAAAATAAGTTATTAATTCTGGCAAATTCAATAAGCATTGAAGGATTGAATTTAAAAAGCAAGTATTTCCTAGATTTACCAAGCCAGTTAATCCAGGGACTTCAGGTTGTGTTGTAATATTTTGTAATTGATTTTCATTATTGGTAAAATTTTGGAATAAATCAAAAGTATCATTATCAAATGTTTCTACACTATCTTGATAATCATTATCATAATCATTTGAAAGCGTTTCAAAATCAAATTTATTTTTCTCAGTTAAATAATCATTATTATTCAATAGGAATTGATCAGTATTAAAAGTTTCTAAATTTAAAAGTGGATTCATATATTCAAAATTATCTGTATGGTATGATCTTTCATTATATAAATTATCATCCACACTAAATCCATAATTCTCCCTTTCAAAAAATGCCGGCGTGGATATTCTATTTGTTGTTACTAAAATTGGTGAATCTTCTAAATTTAAATCACTATTAAAAATAAAATTTTGTTTTGTGTTTTTGTAAAAACAAATCAATTAACGTATAAATAAAATAAAATTATCTCATTATATTTTTAATTTGAGGTTTGTGTGATTTCTGTGATTTTCATGATTCTTTTAATGTTCACAATTAAAAAACATGTTTTGCTTTATTTATTTCCCCACTTTACGCTTTTTTTAAAACAACAATGTAAGGATTAAGATCTTTAATTGGTAATTTTTAAAAACCCTCTATTTTCTTCTTATTCTCTCAAAACATTCCAAATTTTTTTAGCAATTCTTGTACACGTTCAGTATTTTTATTTGGCATATTCCTTTTCATAATTTTTAATCAATTATTGAGGTGATATTATTTTTTCTTTTTGTAAAATTAAAAAATGGGGAAAGTTCAAAAAATGACTAATAAAGTAGTTTCTCTCAAAATTTTTAACTTTGGCTATAATATACCCATTTTATTATTTTGTTTAATTATCTTTCAATTAATTAACCCACTTTTGTATGTAGACCAACTTTTAAACAAATAAACTTTTATTATTTCAATAAATACTATTGCCTATCTCAGCCCACTAAAAATAATTGGATCACTTGACTTTTTTTTAAATTTATCATGAAATATAAACTAAAATTCAAAATTTTCCACATAGTTAAAAGAGTTAAAAGAAACACAATAATACAATATCATTCAAATTTAAAATAATTTAGATTTTTGAAAAATATGAGAATAATTTTTTCATTTTTTAGTTGTTTTGCTTTTATTTCGTTTTTTTTTATAAAAAAAATATTTTCGCTCGATCGAAATATTTTTTTTCAAAAGATTAATATTAGGTTATAGTTGAGTTGTTACAAATAGAAGAACTCAAATTAAAATTAGTGATGATTTATCTAACTATTTGATCGATCAATAATTGTTATTGGAATTTTAAACAAATTTACCAATTTGTTTTTTTTTATTATCCATCTAACCAAAATTTTCAACACCCACTTTTTATTTTATTTTCATTTATAATTATTTATTTTTTGTTTTGTGTGTATTGTAATTTATTAATAATTATTAAAATTTCAATTAGTGAATGGTTTTAATTTGGTGTTTCTTCTAGAATTTATTAAAAAAGATTTTTTTTTTTTACAAATTGAATTTTGGTTGTTTTAAAAATTTTGGATTGGAGTTTAGATTAGTTGTTAAAAAATTCAAGAATTTTTAAAAATTAAATAATTCACAATAGATTTATTTTTGTAATTTTATTTTCATATATTGGAAATATAATGAAAAAAAAACAACTAATTACATTGAGAGAAAACTAAAGTAATCAATTTTTCAGTTTTTTTATGTTAATAATTATTGAGGAAATCTTTAGGAAATAAAAAATTAGAGAAAATAGTTACTTTTTAAAATTTCTAAATATTAATTTTTAAATATTGAAATAAAATTATTTTTGGTTGCTATCTGAAGATTTTAAAAAGTAATTAAAAAAAAATGACAATCTTTAATTATGATCATTAATAAAAAATTCAATAATTTATTATTAATGATTTTTTTTTTTGGGTAATATAAACAATAGAGTATGGATATGATTTACATTTCATTACAGCATATCTGTACTTTCTAGGAAATCTTCTTGTGAAGTTAATCCTTTAAAATCATTTGAACTTCAAGAATCCTGTAATGTATAGCTATTATCAATTTTGAAAAAATTGAATATACTTTAATAATAATTATCTTGTAAGAAGCTTTATTACTAATTAAATTATGAAAGTTTATATTGAAAAAAATAAAATTTGAAAAAATATTAAACATTTTTCAAAAAATCTTGTAATGCATAGTATCCAAAATGAAAGCTGTTTCCCATTTAAAATTGGAAATACTAGATCGTAAAAAAAATTGTGAAAAAAGTCAAAGTACAAGTAATTTACTTGGTTAATTGTAAAAAATAACTAATTTGCATGCAGTGGATCTTAATTGGATTATTAACAATAAATTGATTGATTGAAGGATGCGCATTATAAATGAATTCTTCATATACACCATAAATACTACCCTTTCATTTTGGTTCAGGTTCTAACAATACTTAACCCAAAGATGAAAGGGTGATATTTTTAGTGTACCTGAAGAATTTGTTTGGAAAGCTCCTCCTTAAGGACTACGTTTTTAGGCAAAAACAGTGAAATAATGTCTAAATTCGCCCTTGAAAGAGTTCTGTAATCCAAATAATATTTTTCCAAGGAGAATTTCTTTTCGAAAAAATGTGAAATTTTCACAATTTCAACAATTTTCACAATTTTTGCCTTGTTAGATCATGTAAAAATTCTTGATTTTAATATTTTAGAATTTCCATTTCAACTTTCAGAGCTCACACTATTTTCTAGGGCTGTTCTAGATATTTTTTACATTTGCTTTTGCAAGTTTGAAATGTTCTCAAATCTGAAATGCACTTGAAAATCCCGAAAAGCCATTTTTTAGCAATTATTTTTTTTTGTTATTTTCAATTTTCCTTTTCATTTAAAAACAAAGAAAAACAGTCTGCGTGAAAAGGTAAAGAAGACAAATAATGTTTTTTTTTTTTTTTTGTCCAATTTCTTCCGTGTGAAAATTTTTTGTGAGAAGCGAAAGTGAAATAACACAATTACTCAGCCCGCTCAAGGGTGGGAACGTAGTCCTTAAAAGTTGACTTTTCATTTAAATTGATGATTTGTAGGAAGAACTCAGAAATCATTCAGAAAGATTTTCTTGATTACTCAGGAATTGAAATTCGTAGTATGTAACAGATTTAAGAATCTCAATTTCTCTGTAATTAACCAAATGTATTAAAAAAAGAAAATTAATTGTTACCTTTTTTCTTCAAAATCGTCTATATCTGTGATTTGGTTTGAATTTGAATTTAAAGGGAAAACACAAACGTTTAGCTTTTGATTGTAGCAATGCTCCAGATGAGAAAATGGCTTTTTTATTTTTGCAAGGAATTGATAATCTTGATTGCTTTTATTTTTTAGCATGATTTTAATACTGCCAAGTATTTCTTCGATTTCAGGGATCAATTTACAAATCAGGCTGACAAATCGTTCGTATGTACCATCCCTCGAAAAGGTAATTTGAAATTTATTATTGTCACCCTCAAGGCTATTATTATTGCCGTCTTGGTGAATATTTGTGTTATTGTAAATTGGCAAATTCTGATCAAGGACGATGGTAATTAGTAAAGGGTATAATTCAACAACCAATTCGTTTGAAATTAAAATCACCTTTCGTTTGATTATTGGGAATAACTGGTATCTTTTAAAGAGAAAGCTCCATTGCTGTTCGCTCAATAATTTATATTCCACCAAATGCTTAAGATCCTTTCTCAATGCCCCTTCTTTGGTCATTAAATCATTGTTAGTAATTGAAGTCGAAAAGACATAGCTTGTTTTGGGTTTTGAAAATAGCCATTCTTTCCATTCGTTCCACCATTTTATGCTCAGAAGAAAGACGTTATTACCTTGCAGTTGTTCTAAATGTATTTCCTTGAAAGTATTGAAATAGCTTAATTCTTCTTTTATATCATAAGGCCGTTGTTGCATCGAAAAATATAAAAGGGTTTTTAAAGAAGAGATTACCTTTCTTTTTTTAATTTGAAATGTTCTTTACAATTTTTGAGAATTAAAAAAAAGAAAAGTAATTCACGAGTAAAATAACAAAAAATGATCATTTCAATTTTTATTTCCTTACTTTCCTAATTATTCCTCGATTGAAGAATATTTGAATAATTCATTATAATATCAAGTTCTTGAAGTTACCATTTCTTGTAGAAGGTTCATTAATTTCTCAATTAGCATTACCAAGTTTCCAATAAATTGTTTTTATTGATAATCATAAATCCTTTTGTTGATTTTTTTAACTTTCTTCTCTTGAATATTCTTTTTTCTATATTAGTTTTTTAATTTAAAGATCATACATATCACAATTTTTGCCTTATGAAAGAGCCTAAGGAGGTTGCAATACTCTTGTTTTTTATTACCAAATGAAAAAATAATTAATACATGAGAAATTTTAATGAGGAAACTGGTCAAAATCATATTAATTTCACCCATTATTTTTTTGGAATCCTTGATTTGTTTGAAAGTTTTGTTTAAGAAATAGTACTGAAGGATTGATCTTTGGTGTTATTATGAAGAGTTATAGATGTTATATTTAAATTTTTTTCTTAATCAATAAAATATATTATTTCTGAATCACTTTATCAAAATTTCTAACAACAATAGGAGGAACCCAGCAGTATCTTAAAAATACTAATTTAACTTGTTCAAAGGTCAATTTAACATGATAAAGGGTTTAAATGAAATTAGAATAAAATATTATATTTTTTTTTCAATTCTTTTTTAAAAAAACTATAAAAAATCTAAACCTCTTGTGAATGTAGGATTTTGTCAGATAAATTCTTATTTTTTGAAGAAAAATTTAATTTTATTTATTTTTTCTTTTTTAACTATATTTATGTTTTATCAGTTGAATTTTTGTCTTTTTTATTTTTTCAATTCAATTTTTTTTATTTAATAAAATCTTTTGAAATAATCCTTATTACTTTGTTAGTAAAATATAACTATTATTCTAAATTTGTAATATATAGATATAAATATATTAAAACCCTGAAACCATTTGAGTTTTGAAATAAATAAGTAAATATTTAAAAATATATAAAAAATTTAAACCTATTAGAAAATTAGTCAATAATAATAGAAATGGTTGCTATCCCAATAATTGGTTTATTTTGTAATTTCGAAATAAAAATCCCACGGGTTCTTTATCAATTAAGTTTTAACCCCCCTAAAAAAATATTAATTTTTTAGAGTTTTATTAATATATAAGAAAAGTTAAATCTTAATTCATCTTTATTATTCTTTAAAAAAGTATATTCAACTTTTAGTTTAAGAAAAACAATATTCTTAAAAGATAATTATTTATCAGTTTATTCTAACAATTCATTTTTAGTGTTAATTGTTAAATCCATTTTTTAAATAATTCCATTTAAAATAATTTAATTGAAAAAATCTCAAAAATTTTGGTTTATTTTTAGTAGTTGTAATTCTATTTTTTCCTGATATTTTTATTATTTCTCTCTCTAAAAAAAATAAATTACGTATTTTTTACTATTATTCGTTTTAATTTCTTATAATAATATATAAGTTCGTATATATTGTTTAATGTTCTTAAAATATAAAATATGGGTTTTATTTCAGATTTTTTCATATTAAAAAAATTATTTAATATATAATTATCAATTTATCAAGATATACTATCTATTTTTTTTTTTTTTTTTTTGATAGGATCAGTTATTTTGGAATATTTATATAGTTCATTTTATTAAATTATCTAAAAAGAAAAATATGAAGATTAAATTAAAGACTGGTGTATCTCTTCCAAAAAAAAAAAATAAAAAAGAATGAAAAAAAATTTATCTATTAAGATACTTTTTAATTATTGTAATTTGTAGATTATTTTTTGAATATGAGAATTTATAGAAATTATCCGATTATTTTTAATTTCTTGGTGTTTGTGAAAAAAAAATAAAGTATACGAAAAATATTATATTGTCTATTTCATATAATTAATTACAAAACTAGAAATACTTATTTCGAAAAATAATTTTATTTTTCTAAAAATTTAATTACGGAGTTACAAAATATTATTTTTTGTTAATAATTTCTTTAAAATATAAGAGAATTTTTTTGGAATTTTCTTATAAAAAATTAATATTTTAAATTTTTTTCCACATTAGTATTTTATATTTAACTAATTTCAATAGAATTATATTTATATTACTAGATCATTACAAAGTATTTTTATCTTTATTCTTTAAAAAAAGTAAAAATTATTTTTATTTTTTACATTTGTCATTATATAGATTTTTTTAAAATATTTTTGATTTTTTAACATAAAATGTGTCTCTATTGTTGTTGCCTTTGAAGTATTTAAATCTATCATTTCAGCTCAACAGCGATGATAAATGTTTATTTTTTGTATGTAAGTGATCTACATTACTTTAGAATAATAATATGAAGGGTGGCAGTGGTGACCGACCCTATAAGTAGAGTTCCTCAAAATCTTTTATAAATCGGATATGTAAAATAATAATAGTTTTTATATTATTCATAAATAATATTAAATATCTTCATGATATATGTTGAAAAAAAAAATCTGTTTGAATAATCTTAAAATTTTTCGAAAAAATATTTAGAATTATTGAAGTTCTGCAAACTGTTTTCGAGTACCATCAAGTGCAGTAAAGTGCCTATGTTTTCCAGAATGTAAATAGAGAAAAAAATCAAAGATTTTTATTTTTTTTACTTTTTACTTTTTCCAAATTTCCTTTTTTAAGTTGTTTGGGTTCCTCCTCTTTTTGTTTTTTTAGGTGCTTGGGGAAGGTAAAAGGAATAAAAAATCATTATAAGAATTGGCGGACTTGGTCATGACTAACCTAACTAAACTTGTTAATGATCAGATCTAAAACGAATTGAGCTGGACTTATGCAACTGTAGAGAACTGAATCCAACGAATGCGATCTGAAACCAACCAAAGTGAACCGAATTGGACTTTCCGTACAATCTGTCGAGTCGTTACCTGGACTGGGTTTTTGCTGTCGAGTCGGTATCTTGTACTGGGATTTTGCGAAAACAAGATTTGGGAAACTTGCAAAAAAAAAAAAAAAAAAAAAGCAACTCAATTTTGTAAAACCAAATCTTATTCTTAAAACCTTAGCACTTTATAGAATCAAACCATCTATAAAGTTCTAAAAAACTTAATAAAGTAACCTATTTCATTTGATCTATAGTTGTTCAAATATTTAGATCTCTTTATTAAAACAAATTGAAAATATTAATCATTTTTTATGGGTATATCCTTCCTATGAAAAAGATAGATTAATATTTCATAACAAATTAAAAAAAAAAAAAAATCTTAATGAATTAATTTAAAACAAACAGTTTGAAACTATTTTCATTAAATAATAATCGTTAAATCTATGATTTTACGCTTAAATTTCTGAAAGGGAATTTAAGTAAAAGGATATCCAGAGTGTAATTTACACTTCTTCAACAATAAAAAAAAAATCAAAGATTTTTTTCAATTCTTTAAAATTTTGAAAAACCTATCAGTGATTTTTTTTAATTTCATTAATAAAAAGAAAATTTTTGAAATTTTATTTTAATTTCAAAGGAAGAGAGAAAAATCTAAATTTTTTTTCAATTCGTTTATATTCTGGAATATATAACTATAATTTTATTTTTTTCAATTGTATTTTGATTAGAAATTTAATAGATTTTCAAAACATAAAAGAAGGATCAAAAAAAAATCTTAAGGTAAATAAGAAGAATGAAAAAACATTTAAATTACTTATTATTTTTTATTTTATTTTAAAGGGGTGGATGGATCTATTTTCCTCTGACACCTCAAATTTCTATCAAATTAAAATAAAATAAAAAAGATTTTTTTAATTCCATTAAATAAATAAATAAAAACATTTAAAATAAGAACTCTGTTCCTAAGTATTCTAAAAGTAAACACTGTTAGCATTGGTTTATTTCAATAATAAATATTAGTTATATTATGATTTTTTTGTAAGTTAGGAATTTATTATTAAAATATGTATTATTTTCTTTTTTCTGTTTCTATTTAAATGAGGATTCAGATATATTTTTTCCAATTTATGATAAAGTTCAAAAAAAAGAAAGTTCAAAAAATTTCATTATTATCTAAAATCTTGATACTGGTAATATTGTTATTTAAATAAAAATCATGATATATATATATATATATATATATATATATTTATTTTGAAGGGAGGAAATAAATTTCCACTTACAGCCCTAATTTCTAAATTTTAGTTTAGAAATCTCAATAAAGAATCATAATTCTCTTTATAATTAACTAATGATAAAATAAACAATGAGTCTTTATTTCGAATAATATAAAAGATATTATTCTTATTATTTTTGTTCATTTGAATTAAATCAAAAATCAAGATATATGATAAAATCTTAATAATTGTGAGAAAAATTTAAATCTAAATATAATATTAATTGAAATTTTTGTCTAATTCAACAAGGGTATATTACTAAAAAAAAGTTTTAAAATCAAAAAATAGATAATGTTGAAATAATGTTATTTTTTTAAAAAAACAACACAAAAGAAAATTATTTCATCAACATCAGATCAAGATTTTATATTATTTCTCGATTTGGTTGGCAGATCTATCTATCATTTAGATCTATGAGAATAATAAAAAAAGGCAAATAAATATTCAGTTGCCAAATCTTTTTTGGTATTGTAAAAACCTTTTGAATAAAAATGTTAATAAAAGTATAAAAGTTTCATTCTATTCTTTCAAAAATATCTTTTTAATTAAAATATTTTATTTATTCTATTTCAGTATAAAAGGCGATGGACAACTTTTCCAAAGCTTTCTCACTAAGTCATCCACACCAATATAATTTTTAAGATTCTTTTCTTTTCATATCTTTTTTCTTCTAATTCATCTTATTTCTTTCCATTCCACAGAAAAAAAACTAGCGTTTAAAGGTTGTTTTGGCGGCTTACCATTAATCAGAATTAAATTCTTCTTTATTCTTTTTGGTTATTTAACTTGTGCAGGTAATTACTCTATTTTTAGAAAAAACACATATATTTTATATTCAAGTATATTTTCAAAATATAAAAATTATTTGTTCGATCGTAATCTTTATATGGGAATTCCCCTTTTAAAATAAAAAAACTTTTTTTTAAACCATTCATGACTTGTATGAAGCTTCGATGTCTTTTGAACCTTTAAAACACTTTCAGAAAATTTACAAGCCTTTCAAACATTTTCTAGCTTTTTTTACGGGAGAAACCATTATAATTGTACTAAACTTTGTTCAATTGATCGGAATTTTAAATATATTCATTTCAAAAAAATAAGTTTTCTTTTTATCCCTAGATTTGTATTTTATTGCAATATTGTGGGTTATCTCAATTTTATAGATTTATTGTGATTTTATCAATTTTTCGCAACATTTTAATTTTTCAAGAGAAAATTGAATAAATCTCAAATTTTCTTTTTATCCCAAGATTTGTGTTTTATTTCAATATTGTGAACAGATCTCTTAATTATTCAAAAAGTAATAAAGTATGCTATGCAGATATTAAAATATAAAAATCTATCTTATTATCTAGATTTTTTATTGCAAATTTTGTAATAATCCATATAATCACAAAACCTAGAATTAAAAACGAAAAAAATAAAAAAATAAATTAAAAAAAAAATGACTTTATTATTCTTTTATAAACAATTTCGAAATTTAATTTTTTCAGTCGAAAATAAATAGTTTTATTAATTAATTCTAATTTATTTATTTTCTAATTGTATCAAATTAAATCTTGATTTATTTTCTGAAAGAAATAAAAATGAAGTAACATTTCCCCACATCGTTTTTATATGTCATTTTCACAAGTGTGGATTTATATAACAATAAGAATAAAAGATAAACAATGATAATCAAAAATTAATTCCTTTTTTTTGTAAATTCTCTAATTGATTCTATCGAACAAAAAATATTGAAAATTATTCCCAATGTCATTGTAATCCAAGGGATAATTGGTTTTTTTCTTAAAAGTTCTAATTCAAATTCATTTACTTCTTCAGCCAGGTTCAATTTCTTTATGTCATCATTTTCAGAAAAGTTTGTTTCTGATGAATTTATTAAATTTTGTTCCTGATCTTCTGTCGAATTTAGTGGATTAGAGATTAAATTTTTTTCATTTAAATTTTGTTCATTTAAAATTTGTTCACTAATTGTTTTATTTTTTAATTCATTCTGGCTCTCATCTTCATCCCCGTTATCATTATCGCGGTCACTGTCAGCCTCAGCACCATCAGCATTTTCATCGTCATTGTTGGTAACAATAATTTCTCTTAAATGAAAATCTGTTTTCCAAATACCTTTCTGTTTTTTGAAATTATGTCGAAGTTTTATGAAAAAAAAAGAAGGGAATATTATAACAACAAGTGTTCCACAAAACGCACCTGTAATTGAAAAAATTGAAACGACATCTGGGATGAGCAAAGACAGAATCAAAATTCCAAAAAAAGGGATAACTGAGGTATACCAGACATTTTTGGAATTTTCAACAGAATCTGTGCCATAAATCACTTTGCGAAGAGCAACTTTCCCTGTAAAAAAGATGACTGGTGTACTAAAGATGATTGCAATGATCATGCCGATTTGAGCAAAAATGGACCAAACGGAATCGTTGGAATAATTCAACAAAACATCACCATTCGTCGTGTCTTTAAAATCCAGATAAGCAAAGATCCCAACAACTAAATAAAACGCTAAGCCAAGCAAAATGGTATTTAAAATCAACAAAAAGACCTTTCGTTTAGTTGGGTGGATCAGTTCTTGTTTGACTGGGAAGAAGGCCACTTGGCAAACAAAGGCAAGAGAAAAGATCGGAACTGCCAATAAGGATTCCAAATTGAATCGAAAATAAGAAATCTCCTTTGGACTGATCCCATTTTTCCTTAAATTAGGTATGGAATGGATCAGTGTTTGTAAAACGACAATAAATAAGGCAATTATAACCAAAAAAGAAGGGAATCGTAAACTTCCGATCTTCCTGAAAAATGTCAAGGGTAAGATTAGCGAAATCGAAATTATGGTAATAAATAACCTCCGATCGATCCATTTAGCCTTGCTAGATGACGTGTCCTCAAAAAAGGAACTTATTAAGGAATCACTCAGATCTCCAAGAAAACAAAAATAAGCCGTAACCGCGCCAAAAATTAACAAAATGATAATAAAGGATACAATTTTTGAAAATCGCTTGTTGAAAATAAATTCTGCAAGATCCTTGTATGAATTTTGTCCTGTCAGTCTTGACATTTGATCAAGTAACATTAAAGAGTAGCCTGAAATTGATGCACACAAGATTAAAAGAAATATTCCTTGTACAATTCCCGAGACAGCAAATCCAAATGGAACAGAAAGCGTACCTCCTCCTAAGAGCGTATTACATAACGTTAAAGAGGCGCCTAGTAAGTGCAATCCAGGTTGGCTCTTTACTTTTTTTGTGACAGCCATAAGTCAATCTTGCAATTTAAAAAGTTGGATAAATAAAAAAAAAAAATAAAACCCTAATTTCATATTTGGAATTTTGTTTTTTTTAAACAATTTTATTTATTTGCCAAATTCGACAGTCGATTCAAAAATTTGAATGCTTGTTTAACTGTTTGTCAATAAAACAGATTATCAAAAACAAGAAAAAAAAGAACGATTAGAGTAAAAAATATTTACAATTTTTTTCACTTAACAATTCGCTTCTTTTTGTCAAGTAGTTTTTTGATAGCCCTGATCTTTTGTTTACAAATTTTTTTTTAAGGTTTTGATTATTGAAGAGTGACATTTTTAGTGTCTTTGTTATTCAGAAGTGTAATTGAAAATGTTTTATTCATAAAATTTTTTTGCAAATTTCTTGTTGGAAAAATTTTTATTTGTCAGATTTTAACTCCTCCAATAACTTTACTTTTTTAAAAAACCAACCTGTCTAAAATAACTTGTGTCCAAAGGCTCTAACACTTTTTTCAAAAGATAATTTGTGAATTTTGTTTTTTTTGTTCCAATGTAGATCTAATTCAGTAACCAATCTGACAATGAATTCGAATTCATTTTTGAAATAAACTCCTTAACGATTTACAATTAAATCTGAAATTAGGAAGGCGTTTTGTTGAAAAATTTTCATAATTTTTTCGAATTTTTCAAAACGAAAATTTTTTTTATTTTTGATAAATTCAATTATTGAAAAATTATCTCGTTTATAAGATAAAGGTCCAATTTGATCTTTATATTTTTACAATTTCTTTTTAAATAATGGAACTTTAAGAAATCTATACTCATAATTCATTATCCCGCATT
Source organism: Anaeramoeba flamelloides (assembly GCA_027625915.1). NCBI lineage: Eukaryota > Anaeramoebidae > Anaeramoeba > Anaeramoeba flamelloides. Next base: position 8,107,692 of record JANTQA010000026.1, read on the forward strand.
GCCAGTTTCTTTGATATGTTAATGTATAAGATCTTATATAAAAAAAAACACAACTTTTATTTTGAAAACAGGGATTGCACTTTTCTGTATCAATTATTTGAACAATAGCAACCTCAAAATGTTTTTTTTTCTAATTATAATTTAATTACTCTAATTAAAGTTAAAGTAAAAAAAATATAAAATTATTAAAAAACTTTATGAGAACTGTTGATTATTGGTGTGAGTTGTTTGTTTTTAATTTTTATATTTATTTTGTAAAAAAATTTTGAAGTTTCTGAAAATCCATTAATCTTTTTCTTGAAATTCTGATTTTTTCAGATGAAATATTAATTTATTTTCATTTAAGGGATTAGTACTCTACGACAAAAATTAAAACTGATTAAAATATGTTATTTGGTTGTATTCTCTCCTTAAAAATTTTGTATATATAGGGTTTCAAAAAATTCTGATCAACGAAGAAACCCAAAAAAGAATATTTTTTTTTTAAATCTATTTATTATTTTCCATTTTTTCTAAAAAGAAAAAGAGATAAATTCATTTTATTTCTCACATTATAAATTTTTTTAACATTTTTTATTGTTATTTTCATAATTATTATTTAATAACAAGTCTTTGTTGATTGGTATATTAAAATCAAGATTTTTTTTTCTTTTTTTAATTCTTTTCGTTAACCAAAAAAAAAAAAAAATTATTGAACCAATTGAATTTTAATTGTATTTTTTTTAAGAAAGGTAATTATAATCATTAAAGTTTGAAAGTCATTTATCATTTAAAAAGAAATTTTGTTTTTGTTCAAAGATAAAATTCAATTTTTCAAAATAAAATTTTCTTGAAGGTATTTAGGAATCCAATCATCAAAATTCAAAATCAATTTTTTTCTACTAAAAATGATTTAAATTGTTAAAAGGTTGCTTGTGAATAAGAACAAACAGTTTGTAAAAAAATTTTTCAAAATGGAAAATTTTTTTGAAATTTTTTTTTGATTTTTTGATAATCAAAAAAAAACTTTTTTAAAACTTTACAGTATAAAAAAAATTCCTTGATAGATTTAAATTTCATTGATAAACTTTTGTTAAAACTACATCAAATATCTATTGATTTAATCAATTATACTCTAATAAGTTTAATTGGTTGATATTTTTATTGAAATGTTAATTATTATTGTCAGTTCAACTTTTAAGACACACAATTTCAAGGGAATATAAGATAAAAAAAATCTCAAATTAAGGTATACATTTTTTCGAATTTTTTTTACACACATAATTTTAATAGAATTTGAATTTTTTACATTAATTTGTGATTTTTATTTTGTCCTAAAATCCATTGAAAGTAAGTACTTTGAAAGTGGAGATGGTTATATAGATTTGTAATGTATGTTCGCTTGTAGAAAATAACTATTTTTGCTTATTATTTATTAATTTATATTTTCAAGAACTTATTTTTTGATTTTTTTTCTTTTTTTTCTTGAATTTACTTTTTTAAGGGTTTTGAAAGTTTGAGATCAATAAGTTTTATTATGACTTTAAAATACTATATCTGGGGTTTTTTATCCCTTGAGAATTTTAATAATGGGTGATGATATTGTTCACTCTTTTGGAACTTTTATTGACTGTTGATTGTAAAATAAATGGAACAAAATTTTCATTTGGCTTTCCAAAAATAAAACACCTCAAGAATTAAAATATATCTAGAAAGACTCCAATTCTAAAAGGGAAAAGAATAATAATTTAAGTTTATTTAAGGTCTTAAAAATTTGAAAGGTATTCTTTTAAAATCATTTTTCGGAAAGCTGAATGAAAATTTTGTTCCATTTATTTTGCAATAAATAGTAAGGTAAATAATTGTTGATTTTATTAATTCCTTGTTTTATCAAGTATTGACTAATTTTTTGATAAATAAATGATTTTTTATTTTTTATACTTTTTACTTTTTCCAAATTTCCTTTTTTAAGTTGTTTAGGTTCCTTAGGTTCCTTGGGTTCCTCCTCTTTTTGTTTTTTTAGGGGGGGGGGGGGGGGAAAAGGAATAAAAAATCATTATAAGAATTGGTGGAATTGGTCATGACTAACCTAACCAAACTTGTTAATGATCAGATCTAAAACGAAGTGAGCTGGACTTATACAACTGTAGAGAACTGAATCCAACGAATGCGATCTGAAGCCAACCAAAGTGAACCGAATTGGACTTTCCGTACAATCTGTCGAGTCGTTACCTGGACTGGGTTTTTGCTGTCGAGTCGGTATCTTGTACTGGGATTTTGCGAAAACAAGATTTGGGAAACTTGCAAAAAAAAAAAAAAAAAAAAAAGCAACTCAATTTTGTAAAACCAAATCTTATTCTTAAAACCTTAGCACTTTATAGAATCAAACCATCTATAAAGTTCTAAAAAACTTAATAAAGTAACCTATTTCATTTGATCTATAGTTGTTCAAATATTTAGATCTCTTTATTAAAAACAAATTGAAAATATTGATCATTTTTTATGGGTATATCCTTCCTATGAAAAATATAGATTAATATTTCATAACAAATTAAAAAAAAAAAAAATCTTAATGAATTAATTTAAAACAAACGGTTTGAAACTATTTTCATTAAATAATAATCGTGAAATCTATGATTTTACGCTTAAATTTCTGAAAGTGAATTTAAGTAAAAGGGTATCCAGAGTGTAATTTACACTTCTTCAACAATAAAAAAAAAAAAAAATAAATGATTTTTTTTTTAATCCAAGAACAAGTTAAATTTTGAATATTTTGAATTTTCTTTTAAGGGGTTATTAACTCATATTTATTATATATTCTCAAGGTGGTAGAGTAATTAATAATACAAGGATTTTATCAAACTTGATAAAAGAACTTTTTTATAAACTTTCGAGAGATGAGTTATCTTTATTAAAAAAGTTCATTTTTCCCAATTATTTTTGAATAACAATATCAAATTTCCTCTTGTTTATATTTTTGGATTGAAAAAGAAAGACAAAAAATTTTCAAATTATTTTTATTTTGGTGGAATTTCACTTTTATTAATTTCTGTGTGACTAGATGAACTAATAACCTTGAACTTTTAATCATATATAAAAAGACGAGAGAAAAAAACCTAAATACTGAATACTCTAAATTATAATAAAAATTGATCTTTTATTTTATTTATCATATATTTATTAAAATTTCCTGAAATTTAAAAGATTAGACAATATTCCTTTTCAAATATTAAGAGTATGAACCGTGAACTATTATTATTTCTATAAATTGGTAATATATGATTGATTTTTTTATCATTATAATTATTAAATTGAATTGGTTTTATTTTTTTGGAAATAATTAAAATTTTGGAAATAATTATAAATCCCTATTGATATTTTAATTTTTTAGGTTAATATTAACTCGTTGTAATAATTATGATTGGATTATTAATAATTGATTAAAAATAATTAAAATAAAAAATATTTCCTTTTCTGTTATGAGTTGACTTTTACAGATTTTAAAAAAGAATAATTTTGGGAATTTTAAATTTAATAGTTTGTTTGTTTTTCGCGTATTTTTTTTTTTCAAAAAAAAAGACAAAATTAATATAAACTGTTCTTTTAATAATGAAATTATACTTTCTTCAAGTTTAAAATAATTGTTATGATTTTTTTTTAAAATATAAGTTTGTTTTTTCCTACTAGTTATTTCAATACTTAATTTATTTATTCTTAAAGTGTATTTTAGTACAGTTCCTTCACAGACAATTAGAGTTCTTTCATCTTCAAAGATAATATCTTTTTTTGATATAATTTGGAAATATATCTGGATTTTTAACCTACCAAAAATGGAAAAAATGAATAAACTTTTTGAAAACAATATTTTATTTCAGAATATTGTTTTTAAAGTGTGTTTGGTATTTTAGTAATAAGATTTTTACTTTTTTTTTCAATTTCAAGATGTGGGATTTATTTTGTTTTTGACTTTTTTATTTCATTTATATTAATAATTTTATAGATTACTATAAATTTGTAAAAATAATTACTGGGTATTTTGGGGTTTTTTTGATATAATTATGAATTAATGGGGGGATAAAGTTTAAATATTATTTTTAATAGTCTTAAAAGGGTCATATTTTCCAATATAAAATAAAATCAATTATTTCTTTCAAAAGATACTGTTAAAATAAATTGAAATGCTTATTTTGTTCTCTTTTGGAATAATTTTAATCATTTTGTATATTTTCAAGTTTGAGTTTTAATATATATTCCCAGTTTTTTTTTTTTTTTTACTAATTATTTACAATTGGGTTATTTTTCTTACTTGATATACAATATTAAGTTCATTAATTTTAAATATTTCAAAAAAAAAAAAAATACCCCAAAAATTGGTGTTTTTTCAAAAGCCTGTAATTTTGAAAAGGAGGGTTTTTGTATCTTGATTCGTTTAGTAGCTATCCATTCTTGATGAGATCAAATTAAGCATAACTTTGAAAAAATAATTGTGAAGAGATATGTAACTGAAAGCCAATATGTAATTTTGGCAAACTTTTATACTCAGAATTTATTTTTTTCGGTACAATGAAGTGTAAATATGAATGTTGTGAAAAAATTGAATTTTTACAACATCCATATTTAGACTAGTATTGTGATATGTTGAAATTTAATTAACAAAATTTTCAATCATTTTCATTGGTTAGTATCTTGTATTACAACTCATAGAGTAAAGAAAAATTGAATACGGCCAGTTCCACTTTTAAGGCACAAATTTTCAATAATATTTATGGCACAAAAAAATCTCAAATTAAGGTAGAAAATTTGTATTTTTTTTTTTTCACAATTTATTTTACTAGAATCTGATTTATAAACCTTAATTTGGGATTTTTATTGGGCCTTAAATTTCGTTGAAGTTTGTCCCGTAAAAATGGAATTGGTTGTAGTTTTAGACATTCAAAGGGGTGTTTAATTCTTAAAAAGCTTTTACAAGCCAAAAAAGAAATTCTTTATACTTTTTAGTATGATTATATGAAAAATACTTTCCAAAATAAAAAAGGTTAAGGGCTACACTTTTAATTTAAAACAGTGAAATAATGTCTAAATTCACCCTTAAAGGGGTTCTGTCATCCAATTAATATTTGTCCAAGTAGAAGTTCTTTTCGAAAAAATGGGAAATTTCTCAACATTTTGACCTTTTCACAATTTTTGCCTTGTTAGATCATGCAAAATTTCGATTTTAATATTTTAGAATTTCCATTTCAACTTTCGGAACTCATACTATTTTATTGGACTGTTCTACATATTTTTTAAATTTTGTTGTACAAGTTTGAAATGTTCTCAAATTTGAAATGTACTTGAAAATCCCGAAAAGCCATTTTTCGCAATTATTTTTTTTGTTATTTTCGATTTTCCTTTTCATTGAAAAACTAAGAAAAACAGTCTGTGTGAAAAGGTAAAGATGACAAAAAATGTTTTTTTTTTTTTTTCCAATTTCTTTAGTGTGAAATTTTTTGTGAGAAGCGAAAGTGAAATAACACAATTACTCAAATCCCTCAAGGGTGGGAACGTGGTCCTTAATAGTTAAAAATAACTCTTCGTTAAAAAAAGTTCAAAAGAAAATAAAATTGATTGTTATGGAAAAAAAAGTTCAACACAGTTTTTAATTGAGAACCTTTCTCGAAATGAAAAGTACAGATCATTAAATAAAAGAAAAAAAAAAATAATCTAAAAATAAAGACAAAATCAAGAATTCAGCACACTTATAGTTTTTTTAAGACTTTATTTTAATATGGGCTTTTCTATTTGATTGATAAATTATTAAAAATTTGTTCAAAAAATTGACTGTTTTTACGATGTCTAAAACCACACCGGAATTTCGAAATTAAAGTAGACTTAAATTACATTTGTTGGTTTGATAGAAAATAATAAACGTGTATTTGAATTAAAAATAGAAAACATTTTCACTTCATTTTCAATTTCTTTTATCAAACAGAAAGATAGAGGTCGACAACCTACCTCTTTTGGAAAGTCTATTTATCAAGAAAAAAATTTAAAAGGAAGTAAAAATTTTTACCCATTTCGAATCAAATACCAGTTATGGATTATTATTTGAAGTTAATTGACTTTTTCTTCAAATTGGTTTTACTTTTCTTTTGCAGGTTCTATTAATGTTTCCTATTAAAAACAGTGTTTAACTTTTTTACCTTAATGGTGAATATTATTTTTAATTGAAAAATTTCTCAATAAAAAAAAAGTAAAATCAATTTAAAAGATTAAATAATTTAACTCCAAGTCATAATTAATGCTATTGTTGCCAATTGAATCCAGATTACGAATTAATTCTCTTTGAAAATCATAAAAATACTTCGTATTGCTTTATCAGATCTTCAAAATTGTCAAATTTTTCTTCAACAAATTTGGAAAAATTTGATCACTCACATAATAACCACATTCTAAAAGATGGTTTTAAAAAATATATGTTATTGTGCTGAATACATCATTTTATCTTTAGATTATTTATTTTTTCGCTTATTCCATGATCTGTACTTTTCATTTTCAGTAAGTGGTACCAATCTAAAATCTTGTTGAACTTTTGTTCCTGTTTCACTTTTGTTTTCTCAAAAGTATTCTTTTTTAGAAAATAAATAACAAGTAAACAAATTTTTTTTACATGATTAATGAGTTAGTTTTCAAAGAATTCATTCTTGGTTTAATTTTGGAAATATTTAAGAAAAAAAAAATTATGAAAAATCGCATTTACACAAAAAAGAAGAAAAATAAAAACATTTAGATTTTGTGGATAACCAAATAGGTAAAGGAAATTTTTTTCGCCTTCCTTTTCTAGAAACGAACTGTTGAGTGTTCCAATATACTTCATTTTATGAAAAAGAATTTTTTATAACATAAAAATATTAATTAACAAAATCGCATAATTGAAGTGTTTTTTTGAATAAAATTATTTCTTCCATTTTTCTAAAATTGAATAAATCTGTTTTTTTTCACAATTCTTTTTGAGCCTTCTTCTTAAATGCAGAAGAATACTCTCCAAAATAATCTCTACATCTGTGTTATCCTTCTAGTTTCATGCTACTACCTTACAAACATTATTCCTTTTGATAGCCGCTCTCGCAAAAAACTCGCGACCCCCGATTCTCAGAACCAAAAATTTGCGAAAAGTAAATTTCAAACAATCATTTATCCATTGCGATCTGAAACCCAAAACAAACAAAAAAAAGAGTACCACTGTGACACATTCAAGCAACTCCAATTCAGATTTACGGAAGACAAAATCAACATTAAAACAAAAAACAATTTTCTTGGCTTCCGTTTTCTCGGTGGGAATTTAAGCAATCTTTCTGCACATGGAAGACTTGCATCTTATACCAACATTCTTAGATCAAATGCGGAACAGTCTCAAACCCATGTACCTAATTACCAGTCGGTTAGGTATTCTACAGTCTATTCTGGGATTGACGTTGAATACTTGAGAACAAAAAGTGGATTAAAGTCGAATTATTATTTAAAACAAGCATGGCGCTACCCAGAGATCAAAATCCAATATTCGGTCGGTAACCCCAATGTTCATTTACAAGTCAACAAAAAAGATGGATCACTCGAGTTTTATGACATCCTCAAAGGGAAAACGATTTTAAAAGAATCAACACCAATCTTCTTTCAAAACACAAAACAATTCCTTGGATCATTTCAAATTTTGGATCCTGAGAAATTAGTTGTTGGGTTTAAATTAAAACGGAGTGACTACGATCTTTTAGAAACAAACCAGCCACTAATCATTGATCCAAATTTTTCCACTTATTTAGGCACAGAGGAATACGATACCGCAAATTCAATATGGCAATATGATGAAAATAATATTTATGTAACTGGGACTACCTATAGCGCCAATTGGGAGACCACGCAAGGAGTTTATCACGAAAGTTACATTGGAGGTGCTGATGTCTTTGTTTTGAAAGTGGACAACTCTGAGAATTTGATCTGGTCAACCTATATAGGATCTGACTATGATGATTTCGTTTACACAATTCGAACAGACTCTCAAGGGAACCCTACCATAACTGGGGAAACTGGATATTTAGATTCTGGCCAAGCCTGGCCTACAACACCCGGTGCATATAAAACCTCTTGTCCAAATACCAACATTGTCCTCCCATACGTAACACAGCTATCAAAAAACGGAGACCTACTAGAATATTCTACATTTTTATGTGCAAACGATTCCTCTGCCTGTAAAATTCTTTTTATTGTTTTTATATTTGCTTTAGTTTTTATATTGATGTGTGCCTATTCCCATATTTTGGTTAACATTTGGATTTTATTTAAGGAACTAGTAACTCTTGTTTATTTGTAATCCCAAAGGTAATAGAGTAATTATTTACACAAGGATACAATTAAACTTGATATACACAACTTCATTTATCAACTTTAGAGAAATGAGTTTATCATTTTTAAAAGAATTCTTTTTTCTCATTGAATTTTCAGTCAAAAGACCCTGATCCTTTTGCTTGTAATCTTTTTTTATACTTTGTTTTTTTGGTAAATTATTTTTCAGTCAAAAGATCAGATCCTTTTTTATTTGGATTTTTGGATCCAAAAATAAAAAGAAAAAGAAAAATTTGCAAAAGATCTTTATTTTTCGCAAAATCTCACCTTTAGTAATTTCTGTGAGTTTGTATAAACACGACAAGAATAGCACAACCCATACAAGCACTTTCAAGACTTTTTCGAACTTTCAGACTGACAGTCTGCACGATTTCAGTCTCTGATATTCTTTCATATTTTTTCAAATTTCAAATACTTGATACAAACTTTTGTAAGCTCAAAAAATGGTAAAAAATAATAATTAACCAAAGATAACATTTTGAATTTAATTGAAAATTTTAAAAGTTATCCAAAAGAAAAATATTTCTTAACTTTGAATAACCTGAAACTCTTTTTATGAAAACCAAAAATTGGAAAGTTGTTTAAATTACATGTTTTTAAAAGTTTATTTTGTAAAAACTTTTAAATTGAAAGTTGTTGAATTGTGATCTTGTAATTCCTTTTAAAATTTGGAACAATTTGAAAAAAACAAAAGTGTTGACAAGTAAAAAAAGTGACTACAATTTTTGTGTTATTTTTGTCTTGAACAAATAGCATTGAAAATTTAATCATATTTCAAAAATACAAGAAAAATAAATCAAATATTGACAAATTGAAGATCCCTAAAAAATTGATCATCTATTGTATTCACAACAATCTATTCAATTTCTTGGAATTTAAAAAGATTAGGTAATATTCTTTGAAACCATTTTCCAGTCAAAGGGGCCCAGTTGTAATGGGTAAAATACACACATGTTGAAAGGAGTTGAATGGATATTAGAAGAAAAAAAATTAATTTTGGAAATTTCAAAATTGGGATCATTTTTTCACATTTTTACACATTTTTTTTTTTGTTTTTTTTTATTACAAGTAATTCAGTTACAAATTTTTTATTTTTATTCCAAGATCGATAGTTACTTGGTAAAAAACATGTTATTTTAATGTTATTGATAAAATGAAAATGATTGTAGAGAAATCATATTTATTTCGATTGGAATTTTATTTGGATCTTCAATTTAAGATCATAATGAATTTTGTTTTTTTCTCAATAGTCCTCCTAAGAATTTGTGGATTTCTATTTTTAAGAAAATATATTGTTTTTATTCGTTTTATTTCATCCAGATATCAACTATTCTTCGATATTTATTATTCTACTTATTTTTTATTTGCTCTTCAAAGGTCATTTATAAAAAATATTTGATATTTGAAAAAAAAGTTTGGCGTCTTTGACTGAAACAAAGTTTACCAATATTAAGACTATAAACAATTAGTCTTAAAATCAGTTATTTGATCATATCTATTATTGGTTTTTTTTATTTAAATTATTAATTTGAATTAGTTTAATTAGTTTGAAAATCTTTAAAAATTGGGAAATATTAATAAAAACTATATATAATTTAATCCTTGTGTTATACAAACCCACGGGGAAATAATTAAGATTGGGTTATTAATTATTGATTCTAAATAATCAAATTAAAAATCATTTCTTTAGATTATAAGTTGAATTTTCCAGGTTTTAAAAAATTATTTTGTTAGAATTTTTAATTTAATTGTTTGGTTGTTTTTCTCGTATTTTTTTAATCAACAAAAAGAAAAAATTGATTTGAACTGTTCTTTGAATCAACAAATTATATTTTTTTCTGTGTTTAAAATAAGTATTGTAATTTTTTTTGAATTTAGTATTTTTTTTATACTGAGTTATTCTAAAACTTGGTGGTTTCATTTTTAAAAGTTTTATTTTGTCACACTCCCTTCACAGATAATAAGAGTTCTTTCTTCTTCCAACGAAAATAATTTATTTTGAAATAATTTGGAAATATTTTGAATTTTGAACTTTTCAAAAAATGACTTAAACTTTTTAAAAACAATAATTCATTTTGGAAAATAGCATTAAAAATAAGTTTGATCCTGTAGTAATCAGATTATTACTTTGTTTTTCAATTTCAAGATGAGGTCAAATTTTTTTGAATTTGCTATTATATTTACTTGATGATTTTTTTAAGATTACTATTCCCTTAAAGGTTAAATTTCAAAATATTTTTTTTTATTTTGAATTTTCAAAAAAGGAAATTAGTTTCCTCTAACAACAGTTAGGTTTGATTGGGTTTTCTAAAATTTTGTTTTGGAATTTCAATAAAGAAACATAATTACATTTATTCATTAACTAATATATAAGATTAATAATGAGTCTTTATTTCCAATAATATCAAATATATTATTCTTATTATTTTTGTTAATTTGGGTTAATTCTTAAATATAAATTTTATGAATTTTTCCTCAGAGGATGAACAGTCTTACATTTTCAAAATATTTGATAATTATTTTTTGCCTCCTGTATAGAATAAACTAAACTTGTTAATTGAATCAGTGTTTTGAATAAAGAATATCCACATTATATGCCCTCTGGGGACTGAAATACAATATTGCAAGATAAAAAAAACCCATTCAATTAATTATAGTATTGAAAAAAATATCAGACATGAAAATAATTCCTGACATAATTTTAAATTGTTAATATTAGGGAAATGGTTGTTAATATTGGGAATATTTTAAATCAAATCCTTTTGATAACTAAACAAATTTTTTATGAACACAGGAATAAACCCCCAAAAAGTTCATTAAAAAGATTTGTCGATAGAATACTCATTTAATTATTTGATAACCCTAATGCATTTACCTATTTATTAAAATTTATAACATAAACCCTAATAAAAAAAAATTTTTATAACATGTTATAAACATGTTGTAAACGTGTTATAAACGTAAAAAATGTTATAAAATTTTATAATAAAAACCTTTGTAACATAAATGGTTGTTATAAAATGTGTTATAAAATTGATAACATGTTATAAGTCCGTTATAAGAATATTTTTTCAAAAAATATTGAAAAAATTATTATATAAAAGGAAATTTTGTTATCAAAATGTTATATAGATGTTATAAAAAAAGTTTTTTTATTAGGGAAACCTGTTATAGGAATATTTTTTGAAAAAATATAAAAAAAATCATCACATAAAAGGAGATTATGTTATAAAAATGTTATATAGATGATATAAAAAAAGTTTTTTTATTGAGGATAATGAGTTTTGCTATGCATTTGGAAAATGATATTTTATATTCTTGTTTTTTGATTGATTGAATATGGTTTTGAACAATTATATTTTAATTGATCATCATTTCAATAAATGTTTAGTTATAATTTTGAATGTCTGATTCTTAAAAAAAAGAAATTCAAAAGCAATAAAAAAACAATTTTATTATTATTAACAATTTAAAAATTGTCTTGGATTATTTTCATGCCCGATACTTCTTTCAAGACTATACTTTCAAAGGGAAAGTTAAAAATATTACAAATTTTTGGATTGTTGAGGATTTGAATAAAAATATTTTTGATGCAAAAAATTTAAGGACTATTCATATTTAATGATCTTTTGAGAGTAAAATACAAGAATTAAACCCTAAAAATGATTGAAAAGATTTTCAATTTAAGGGAAGTCAAAATATTGCAATTTTTGGTTGTTTGGTGATATCGAAGCAAAATCATTTAATGATCAAAAAATTTTCTGAATTTAAAATCGATTTTCTTTACCTCCTAATAAACTTTTACCCCTGATGAAATATAAAGTATACTCATAAATTCACAAAAATATTAACCTTTTTTATTCACTTTCCTGTTTTTGAAAATGTTTTTATGAGCTATTAAGAAAGAATTTTATTTAGTCGAAATTCAAAAAAAATGTGTAAATTAGTGGACAACAAGACTGTTTGTTTTTGGAAAAAAAAATGTTTTGAAAGTTGATTTGCAAGAAATTAAAAAAATCCAAATTGAACCAAAAAGATTAAAACTTTTTTTTGAATTTATCAGTATCTACACATTTAACTTAAACTCTCTAGTACTTGAAAATAAAGTGAAATGAACGATCAGCAGCGACTTTTGAATTTTCAAACCTTTTTGATTTTTAATATTCAAATTTGGTTTGTTGAAATATGGTTTGAACCAAATGACAACTTTTCATAAAAAAAAAACCTAAATTTTTTTATTATTGAAGAAGTGTAAATTACACTCTCGAGTTGCCCTTAGACTTAAATTACCTTTCAGAAATTTAAGCATAAAATTATAGATTTCAAGATTATTAATTAATGAAAATAGTTTTAAACTGTTTGATTTGAAATTAATTCATTAAGATTTTTTTTTTTAATTTTTTTTTTTTTTTTTTTTTTTTTTTTTTTTATATGAATATTTTTTTCTTTTTATTATTGAAGAAGTGTAAATTAGACAAAAAACCTAAATTTTATTGTGATTCCTTGACTCAACTATCTTTTCATTTGATAAATATCTTATTGGTTACTTTAAGTAATCTTCACTGGTCATAAAACTTAGATGTCTATTGGAACATGTTAAATTGTGAGATTATAAGATCTTATTATTTCTAAATGAGGTGAAAGAATTATAATAATCCTATTTCCATAAATTCGTAATTACTCAATTCATCAAACGATAACAAATCTCCCAACTCGATATTTTTTAGATAACTTGAATTAATTTTTAAAATTCTTCTAATGAGTATTCTAGACAATCTTTGAATTAACAATTACAAATTTAGTCATTTCAAAATTCTCTCTTTAACAGATTAAGGTGTTTTTTAAAAATTTATCCCTTAACAAGAAAATCCTCATCTCTACATTTTGATTCCACTTACTGATTTGTTTTCTTTTGGATCATTTAATTAATATATCCTCTAAAAAAAAAAAACAAAAAATTCTAAAGGGGTCTATTGTTGTGACATTCACCGTTAAAAATTAGATCTTTCTCATTTTTTTTTTCTTTTTATATAAAAAGATAGAGAAAAAGAAAAAAGCAACACACAATAAAAACTTTATTCGAATAATGTTAAGCTAATAAAAAAAAAAATAATAATAATAATAATATTCATCTTTATTCTTATTCTTATTTTATATTCAATTGATATTTGTTAATTATTGATCTGATATTAAATTCAATTTAATATAGCAATCGGGCTTGCCTTTGGTGAGATGGATGAGGTTTATCTTTATGGGCATACGAGGGGCTTTGTTGAAGGATGTGTTGTACCAAATAATCGTGATGGGAAAATCTTTTTAGCAAAACTAAATAGCAACGTTTCAAATTTGATTGATATCACATGTCTCTCCGGTGATGATGAGGTTGGTGTGAAGGAAGGTAATCAAGTTTTCGAGTACAAAAATGGGTATTTATATTTTATTGGGATTACAGTTGCATCGGATTTGGAAACAAGCCCGGGGTGTTACCAGGATATTTCTTACGGCTTAACGGAATGCTTTATTGGGAAATATGCTAGCGACACGTTTCTATTAGAATCCTCGACATATTTTGGCGCCGAGGGTGATGATATTTGTCAATCGATCGCAGTTGATGAGTATGGGGATATCTGGATAGGTGGTACCACATATTCGATGTATTTGCCAACCACATTTGATGCCTACCAAGAATACAACTCTGGTAATGAATATCAAACCGATGCCCTCTTTGCAAAATTCGATAATGATTTAACAACTTTATTATATTGCTCCTATTTTGGACTATGGGACGATGACGAGGCTGTGCAGGCAATTAATTTCGATCGAGATAATAATGTTTTGATCTCTGGATATGGGAATCCTTACTCCGATTATGATTTCAATTATAATTATGGGAGGGGCGGGTACATTGCCATATTTGATCCCAGCGCTACGGAAATTATTAAAAAAATTACGATAGGTGGCTCTTATATTGATGCGGCCTTCTATAATGCCAGCAACGATCAAATATATGCTGTTGGTTCAATTAATGAAGACTATCAATTAAAAACTACAAGCAACAGTTGGCAAGATTATCATGCGGGGGGCGACTTCGATGCAACTCTTTACAAAATCCAAATCAATTGTAGCAGGGGGGAATATGGCACGTATGAGGGATGCCAAGTCTGTGAAGCGGGCACTTACCAATCCGAATTCTCCGTGGAGGAAAAGGATTCGTGTATCGAGTGCGATTTGGGAACCTTTTCAACCGCTGGCTCATCCACATGCAGTAAGTGCGAATTAGGAACATATGGCAACCTCAAGAAATTGGAAGAGTGCTTCAATTGCCCGATGGGGACCTACAATTCAGAGCACATAGGGGCCACGTCTGAGGGCGTATGCATTAAATGTGAAAAGGGGACGTACAGCAGCCATCTAGGCGCCACGGATGCAAGCACCTGCGTTAATTGCACGATCGGATATTATTCGACGATCGAGGGCTCCGATGACAGTTCCAATTGCCTGCCATGCCCCGCGGGCACCTATGCAACAAGGGGCGGGCTAGACGATATCGATTCCTGTGAAAAATGCCAACCTGGCGAATATTCGACCGAAGTCGCAGCAACATCCAAGATTATCTGCACCAAGTGCCCGCCGGGCAAATACAATACGCGATCTGGTGCCGGCTCGTTTGACTTTTGCCTTGATTGCCCCATCGGGACTTACAATGCATTGAACGGATCGGCGAGTGCCGAAGATTGCAACAAGTGCTCGGAGGGCACCATCAGTTCCGGCCTAGCTGCAACAAGCTGCGTCATATGTGGCTTGGGCCAGGAGCCCAATTCCAAGCAATCCCAATGCGTCGAGTGCTCGCCCGGCTCGTATTCGGACGAAATAGGCGGGCAATGCACGCTGTGCCCCGTCAATACCATCAATAACCAATTTGGCTCCACAAGCTGCTTGAAGTGTTCTTCCGATGATCTGTGCCTCGGATCAAATCTCTGCAACAATGGACTTGATCCCGATAAGTTTTGCACAACATGCCAAAACGGATATTTTATGGTCGGGACGAAATGCTATGAATGCCCCGAAAATTTAAAGGTGATCATCCTTTTGTGCGTAATCATTGGAATATTTTTATTAATTTTGATATTTCGGGTCAGAATAATGAAATTTGCAAAGTCCACAAAAAACCCAATGAAGGGGATCATTTTCACCTTTTTACAACTACTGGCAGCAGTGTTTGCCTTAAATTTAAATGGGCCAAGTTCCTTTGACGATTTGAAAATATGGACGTCCTTTTTAAACGGGCAATTGTCAATCATTCTATCACCCGAGTGCTACCAAAGCTTTGATACCTTTTTTTCGCGATGGCTGTTTATGTTTTTGTTACCGATTCTGTTTTCGTTTCTTGTTTTCGTGATGTTTTTTTATTACGCATGGAGATACAAAAAGGAGCCCGAACGAATTGATCGCAGGAGGGCACGGTTAATCTATTGGTACACATTGATACTGAAATGGCTCTATTTGCCCTATGTGATCCTTTCAGTTCAGCCTTTCGATTTCACCTACCAAGAAAGCGAGAAGAAGTGGACACTGAATTCAGATCCAAATTTGGAGATCGATTCTGATCAATGGAAAAAATATTTGCCTCTGTATATCCTATCGGTGCTCCTGTACATATTTGCAGTCCCCATCGCATTCATCGTCATTCTATTTAAAGCGAAAAGGGCAAACTTTTCAGATTATTATTATCAAAGATATCGGTGGATGTACCAATGGTTTAAACCCAACAGATATTGGTTCGAATTGGTCGAATTGGGCTTGAAGTTTTCTATTATGACCACCTCCTTGTTTTTTGGAATCAAATCTGAATACCAGCCTTGGGCGATCATTGCCATTTTTGGGTTCGTCATCATCATTTTTCTAATTTTACGCCCCCACCGCGGAGACTCCCCACGGTATGTCGCAGAAGATCGTGCTTCGATTGGCTTTTTTTTAATTTTAATAGCAGTTACCTCACTCACGATCCCTTCTTTGAAGAATTCTCTCTTTGTAATTTCTTGGTCAATCGGCTGCTACTTGGTTTATATTGGTAGTAGGGATAATTGGAAATGGTATAAAATTGAACGGAAAAAGTTAAAGAAAGAATTTGATCAAGCACAAATTGAAAAAAAGGAACGAAAAAAACAAAGAAAGCAAACAAAAAAGCAAAATAAATTAAACAAAAAGAAATCACCGTTGGAAAAAAGTCAGAGCTCAAATTCAAGTGATAATGCAAATAATGAAACAGTACGGGATTCAAGCACAGAATCAAGCACAGAATCAGACAGAGAAGCAATACAAGAGTCAAGCCAAGATTCAAGCCAAGAGTCAAGTCAAGATTCAAGTGTAAGTTTGGATAAATCTGAAGATATCAGTTTACCATCTATTACTGGGAGTGAAGTTGAATTATCCTCAGATATACCAGATCTTCCACCACTCCCACCCCCCAAACAAAAACGTCAACCTCCTCCACCCCCTCCCCGTAATAATCGTATGCGAGAAAACTAATAATTAATGATTCCTATATTTTTTTTTTTTTATTTATTTTTTTTGTTTTCTTCTTTTTTTTTTTTTTTTTTTAGAATTGTTTATTATTTTTTTATTCTTTATTATTTTTCTAATAATTTGACAGATATACAAGATTAAAATAATATTTGTTTAGTTCACATTTTTTTTATTTTCTTCAATTTCCAGGAATATTAAATAATTACAGAGATTTGAACACGATTCTTTGATGTTACAAAAATCAGAATAAAATAAAAACAGCCATTAAGTGATAAAATTGGTGGAAATGTAATTTTATAAAAAAAATTTTTCCTCTCTATATATTATGGTAATTTCCATTCAATATTATTACTTGATTAAATTAAGAGTGAATAACAATGAAAGTAGGATATGATTAAAATAATGAATATATGAATTTTATTTGATTTTAGTTTGAAACAGTTGAAAAAAGTTTGATCAAAGTATAAAATTTTTTATTAAAAAAAAGAAAAAGAATTTAATAAAATAAATGAATATTTCCTCTTCTGTAATTTTTTCTTTGTTTTTGTTTTGAAATTGATAATAGGTTAGTGTTGAGTTTGTTAAATTGAAAAATCATATACAATTAGAAGATGCAATCTTATTGTTTGATCGATCAACAATTGTTGGTGAAATTTCAACAAATTTTCCAATACATTTTTGGTTCTCGATAGTATCATTATTTAGGAATTACCAATATTTATTTTGGTGTTTTATTTTTTTTTCTTTTATTCTGATGATATTGATTACTTATAAAAACATTAATATTGGGTTACTTAAATGTTGTTTTATATTACGTTTGGAAAAATACATTAAATTGAGTTTTTTTTTTGCCTATTTTTGATTTTGGGTATTTCCAAATTTTTGGAATGGGATTTATTACAGGTTTTATGATTATATTTTCAGGATTTTTTTTTGAATTTTAATAAGTTACATTATCTGATTTAAAGTACTTTTTAAGTTTTATAATTACTGGTGATGAAAAAATAGTATCGTGTGTTCGGGTGAAATGACTTAATATGTGATTTATTAATTTATTGAGAGAAAGGAGTAATCGAAAGAAATTTTGCTTGATAAAAAAGAGAAGAATAAAAATAATTAAAATATAAAGCACAAAAATTTATATCCTTTACCCGGCCAAATTAAAAATTATTCACTGTCGTTAGGTTTTCCAGGATTTGAAAGAATTGAGTTAAATCCTTGATTTTACTAAATAATTTTGGATTCTGTAAATCTGCGGTTAGCTTTTTTTTAATTTGAGAAATAAAAAGAAAATTTCCAAAATTTTCTTTTTGTTTCTCGAATTAAAAAAAAGTTATGTTAAGTTTTCTTGAGTTTTCTGTTGACTTGGAAAATCAATTGATTTTCTTTATGTTTTTTTTACTTTAGAAATAAACAGAAAATTTTAATAAATTTTTGGTTTATTTCTAAAGTAAAAAAAAAACCTAGAACACTTAACAAATAAAATAGAAACCCCCAAGAAAACCGAACACTTCACAAATAAAACATTAAACCTCAAGATGGGCAGCCGTTATCTTTTCCAGAATTTAAAAGAATTGAGTAAAATCTTTGATTTTTTCTCCATTCTTTTAAAATTCTGGAAAAGCTAGGCACTCTAGGGCACTCTACGGACACCTTTCGTTAAATTTTATAAAATTTAACGAATAGAGTAAAAATAAAGATTTTGTTCAATTCTTTGAATTCTAAAAAATTGTCTTTAGCTTTTCTTGGGTTTTCTGTTAATTTTTTATACTAATAGACTTTACAAAGTCAAAACGGAAAACTCAAGATAATTACATGGTTTTTTATTGTTTAAATTTAAGAAATATAATAGAAAAGCTCTTAAATTGTGTTTTTATTTCTTAAATGAAAGTAAAAAACCTTTAATTATTTAAAAATTTAAAAGAATAGAGTAAGATCAAATATTATTAAAAAACAAGTCACAATTCTTTTTAACCCCATGAAACCTAGGACAGCGAATATTTATCATCAGTTATTTTTTTTTCATATATGATTTTTTTTGAAGAGTGGAGTGTTTTCTTAACTATTAGTTATTATCTATTCAAAAACCATCCTAAAGATGAATTTCTTCAAAAATTCATTGTGACATCATTTTAAAAAAATTTACACTATACTAGCCCTTTTTTTTCTTGACTAAAGTATTTTAACAATCTGTTAACAGCTAATAGTGATAAATTCAACAACCCCAAGATTTTTAAGAACTGAAATGTTGATTAAATTGTGAATAAACTCAATTATTAATGATGAAAGGTTCATTGAAAGGAGTTATTTTGTCTAACTTGATATTTTCAATTTTATTTTTTTATACTAGTGCCCTTAAAGTTTTTTTTTTTTTTTTAAAAAAATTGATAAAAATGATTAAAATATTTACTTTATGTTTGTTATTCTTGAAAAAATATCATAAAGTTTATACTGTTATTTGAATTATAAATGGGGGTGGTGATTTTTATCAAATTTTCCTATTTTATATCATCTTTTTAAAAAACTGGTTTGGTAAGAAGTATGTTTTAGAATTTTTTTATTTATTTATTTGTTCGATCATTTTTTATTAGATAATATTTTCAATGTATATTAGAGTTGTACTGAGAATCCCGAAGGAAAGTTGGATTTGAGTGTTGAAAAAATCATAAACAGTTGAAATTCAATCCCATTTAAATTTTAAATACCATCATCAATATTAAATATTAGAAATGTTAAAGCTAAGATTTTTTTTTTAAAATCTGAATATTTTGTGATTAAATTAAAAATGTAAAAATTTTGATAATTGATTTATATTAGTTTTTTAAAAAAACATTGTTTTTTCAAAAAGAATGAGAGAATGAAAATTATTTTTGAAATTTTTAACTTTGGAATTAAAATTCAACTAAGAAACTCTTGAATATTTAATTATTTTACAAATAATCTGAAAAGCTGGTGTTTACTTAAAACTAATTCTAAATACATAGCTAATCAATTTTTTTATTTCAGATATACTGTTATTAAAATAACGCCTGCATACTTGAATAAACTAAAAAGTCAAATAAAAGATCCTTTTTTTTCTCAAAAGTTAATAATTAATTAATCAAAGAAAACAATAAGTTAATTTCCTACTCTCTTTGATTTCGTAAAGTTATATGATTAAAAAAGTAATTCTTAAAATTAAAAATCAAATTTATAAGCTATTGTTCAAAAAAATAGGATATTTTTTTATTTAGTACTATGATAAAAACCAAAAAATTTCATAAAAAAATCGAAAATTATAAAAACTTTGAACTAATTACATTCATTATTTAAATTCAATTTATAACTGAAAATTAACACAACAGTCTCGATGGGTTAACCTTCAGAATTGATTTGACTGGGGCTTACAATTGGGTCGCAAATAAATGTCGTATCTGAACAAGAAGAAATAGATAACACTGGTTTTACTGATATTTGCATAATAAATGAGAAAAACCTATTATCGTCTATCTAAAATTTTATGGACTGAATTGAATTCTCAAAAAAGTAGGAAATAGTTTGTATCTCTATATGAAAAAGGACAAGGAAAATGAAAATAAGGTGAAAATTTTTATACACTTTATTATTCAAAGGCCCTTACGGAAATTCAAATTAAAAGTAACAATTTTCTCAAAACATCAAGTGGTTAACCTTCAAAATAGATTTTATCTTGGGTATACTCTTAAATAATGTGTAAGATTTCAAAGGTAAAACAAGAAGAAAAAAAAGTGCATGATCAATTTTGAAACATCATAATAGTCTCTTGAAAAGGGGTTTTTCTATAACCATAGCAAAATTGTGTGATTCCAAAAACAATTTAATCTGTGTACTTTGGTTTGTTTTGTACTAATAAACTGTTGATCCTGATTAAAATGTGTATCTACAGTTATTAAAAAAAAGTGTCAACAACAATGCTAATCCGTGTTTCAAAATATAATCCATGCTTTTTGTTCTTATTGTTCCAAGACAAGATTTATTTACAACCCAATAGTATACCAAAGGCCAAATCAATTTTGATAGTAAACCCCTTGATATTTTCAGTAAAATTTAAATTAGGACTGTAATTAGTTCAAAGTTTTTCATACTATTCGATTTTTTTTTAGAAATTTTTTGTTTTTTTGATGATGAAAATTTTCTGAAAAATTTTTTTTTTTTTGTATTTGATGAATTTTGCAAATTGATCCTTTATTTTTGAATTTATTTTTAAATAATAGAACTTTAAGTGATAAACACCATATTTAATTAGGGTTTATTGTTGGTTTCTTTGATCGGTTGATGTATTGGTCTTCTAGAACAAAAAAACACAGCTTTTTATTTTGAAACAAAGATTATTCTTTTCTTTACGCTTTATTTGAACAACAGTCACTTTTATTGCTTCTTTCTTTTTGAATATTTGGAAAATAATCAATTTTATTTTTCCAATTTAACTCAAATTTCAAAAGTTCAGTAAATACTTAGTATTGGTCAGTTAGTTGTAATACAAAGGCTTAACACTTTGATTTTTCACTTGAACAATTTGTAAAAAATAATTTACAAATTAAAATTCATTACAAAAAGTACTTGTTACTGAAGATCCTAAAACTAGATTTCATTATTTTAGTCAGATTTCAATTACAATAAATCAAAAAATTGGTTTTAACACAATTAAACTTGACTTTTGTTTGAGAAACCTTTTGTTGTTAGATTCCAAAAGAGTTGAAATAATAAAATTTTTTTGCCAATTGAAACTAATCTGGATTCTTAATTTATTGTTTAATTCCAGATTTTTACAGTTTTCTTGCGATTTTAATTTATTGTAATGCTTTCTAAGCAATTTAATTGCTCTTAAGTGACCTAATCTTTTTTTTTTTTTCATCTTTTGTAATTCAAACCAATTTTCAAATAAGATAAACAAAATCGAATTAAAACCCAATTTGTAATCAAAATATCGAAAACAGCCAAAACAGTAAGGAAATAAAAAAATTTTTCGAAAATCAATGAGAAAGGTAAACTGAAAAAAATTTCCAAAAAAAGAACAACCTAATTGAAATTTCTTCGGTCCAAATCCTATAAAATCAGTTCAAAGATATCATTTCAAAAATTGAAAAATTGGAACTTTTCAATCATTAAAGAAAATCTTCTAATTAATTTATGTGACTTAAAGTGTTATTGAAAAAGATCGTCTTGTTGACAAAAAAGGATATAAAAAATTTACTTCAAAGACTCTGATCATTTTTTTTTTATAGTTAAAAAAAACACATTTTTCATTTTTTAGTTTTCCAACTTATTACCAAAATGTCTTTAAGTTTTCTATTCAACAAAGAAATTGAAAAAATCTATAACTTTAAGTTATTGAACGAAATCGAAATCAAAAAACTTTGCGATAAAGCAAGGGAGATCTTTTGCAAGGAACCAAATATTATTCAGTTGAAATCACCTCTAACTGTTGTGGGCGATACCCATGGCCAGTTTAAAGATACCCAAGAAATCTTCAAAATTGCTGGCAATTGTCCCAACGTGAATTACCTTTTTCTTGGTAAGAATTATTTAATCATTTGTTTCTTGTAAAAAGAAAAATTTTTTTTTTAATTTTCAACTAATTTTTTTGTTTTTTTTTTATTTTTTCTACAAATAGGGGATTATGTTGATAGGGGTAAATATGGCCTTGAAAATTTTCTTTTTTTGCTAATGCTCAAAGGTATTCTTTTTCTTAAAGCCCACAAATTCAATAACATTCTTCTATTCATTAATTAATAATTATCAATTTACCATTGTCTTTTTTCACTTATCAATTTTATAGTTCGTTTTCCAAATAGAATCACATTATTAAGAGGGTTTGATATTTTCTATTTTCTATTTTTTGTTTTCTGTTTTCTATTTTCTTTCTTCTTTCTTCTTAATACAATTTAATTGTAAATTCAAAAAATTTTTTCCAGTTTATGGTTCAATTTTCATCTTTTTAAATTTTTTTTGATTGCTTTTTGTTTGGTTTTGCGGTGGATATATACAACCTGTGATTTTTATTTTCTTCTTGTTTTACCCTTGAAATCTCACTCACTATTCAAAAATATACCCAAGATAAAATCTATTTTGAAGGTTAACCACTTGATATTTTGAGAAAATTGTTACTTTTAATTTGAATTTACTTATTGGTCTTTGAATAATAAGGTGCATAAAAATTTTCACTTTATTTTCATTTTCCTTGTACTTTTACAAATAAATCTACAAACTACATCCTACTTTTTTGAGAATTCAATTCAGTCAAAGAAAATTTTTGAAAGATCAAGTGAAAATTTGTTCCTGTTTATTACTATCAAATTCACAAAAAGATAAAAAATTTTTAGTTCACTTTCCATTTTGTTAAAACAGATAACTCTTTTTTCAAAACAATTTCCACCAAAGAACATTTCAGAAACCAACCCTTTGAGAATGTGTGTTTGGCTTTAAACCAATAAAATTCTTTATTAAAAGTTAAAAAAATTGAAAAAGGGAAATTGAACTAAAAACTCCAAAACATTTCTTTGAATAGATCAGAAATCAAATAGCAGTCAAACAAAAATTATCAAAAAAATTGGTCATAAAAATAATAAAATATCAATAGTTAAATTACTGTTAATTGCAAAAAAAAAAGATCAAAATTTTCATTCGGTTTTCCAAATAAAAATCATCATCTAAAGAATTATAAAATAAATTACCAAAAAGCCCAATTCTAAAAGGGAAATTAATACCTAAGACTCTTTTCAGAATTCAAAATTTAAAATGTTAAAGAATTTAAAAATCTTTTGTTGGAAAGATGAATGAAAATTTTGTTCCATTTATTCTGCAACAAATAGTATTTTGTGTAAAAATTCTTCGAAAATAATTAATTTTGATAATTTTTTTCATATCGAGTTCATTCCATGAAATAGGGTTCTTAAAAATTGACCAAAAGCCAATAAAAACGACTTTTTCTGAATATTTCATTTTAAAAAGTCGTGACAAAAACGTTTTCTAAAGTATCTTACCAATAGTTGACAAACTTGAATACAACTATTTTTAGAACCATTAATTAAAATAATTTTTTGTAATCCCTTTTCAAAACAACTTTGGGTTGTTCAATAAACTCTAATTCACTTCAAACAATAACCTTTGTTGTAACAAAATTTGTTTCACTTTTTCCACTCATACCACTGATAATTCAAAACATAAAATTAACCAAATTCAAAAAAAAAATAATAAATTCGTTTATTCCTTAAAAAATTGGAAATATCTGTTTCCACAAAATAATCAACCTCAAATTGTTCTAAATATTTATAAATTTCCTTTTCAATATTATTCACAAAATCATTTAATGAATAGAAATCATGAAGGAAAACAGCTAACGCAAACTTATGGCTTTTATGATGAGTGTATTCGAAAATATGGATCAACAGACGTATGGAAACATTTAACAGATTTATTCCAAACTATCCCAATAGCCGCTTTAATTGAAAACGAAATCTTTTGCTTTCATGGTGGATTGTCACCATCATTAAAATTTATCAATCAAATTGAGGGATTGGATAGATTCCAAGTAACTATTTTTAATAAACCTGACTGGGTTTGAAATAAATATAAAAATTAAATTCTTATAATATTTGATCTTTGATTTTATTATTCTTATTATTATCAACCCATATAGGAAATTCCACTTGAAGGTGCAATGTCTGATTTAATATGGGGAGACCCCGGCGAAAAGGACGGTTGGAAATTCAATCCAAGAGGTAAATATTTTTGTTCTTTAATAATAATGAATATACCGTTTTAAAATAATGCTAAATTATGATTAAAAAAAAGCAAAAAGTATATTGTCATTTGTAAAAAAAGTCGAAACAAAAAGGATTTGTATCTTATCCATAAAAATAGTTCTTTAATAATAATAAAACTTCATTAGAATGATTATATGGATTTTTTTATTGTAATTTTCGAAAAGAAAAAAGACAGTTTCTTGAACAATCATTTTACAATAAAAAAAAAAAATTAAAATTATTATTCCAAATCCCCAACTCTTTTACTAATTCTTAGATATCAAAACTTATTATAAAATCAATTTAAAATTCAAATTTTGGAGGTTTAATTTGGCTCTTCCCCTACAAAATATTGAGATAAATTTTGATGCTTTTTAATTCAAATTTAATAGTAAAACTGTTTTATCGACACTTTTTTTGAAACCTTTTTTATCAGAGTTTTTATAAAATGACTGTAAAAAAAGTTAACTGGAATATTTTACAATATTCAAAAAAAAAAAAAAGTTAAAAATTGAATTTTAAATAATTTCTATTATAAATATTTTTTTTTTATTTTTCTATTAAATTTATATTTTAAATTATAGGGGCTGGTTATTTGTTTGGTAAAGACATTTCGAAGAAATTTATTAAAAGAAATAATATAAAATTAATTGCAAGGGCGCATCAAATAAAAATGAAGTAATGTTTTAGATTATTTTATTTTTATTCATTTATTTTTTGAGATAAAAGATCTGAATTTGTTATTAATTTTATATTTTACTATATTTCCATTTTTTTTTTTTTTTTCTTTTCTTTATAAATTTGTAATTAAATAGGGGCTATACACTTGAACATGACAATTCAGTACTTACATTGTTTTCTGCCCCGAATTATTGTAACAAATGCGGTAACGAAGGTGCTGTTATGACCATTGATGATAATGTTAATAGATACTTTATCCAATTTAATTCTTCATCAGTTGGATCGGAAAAAATAAACTCTGACCGAATACCAAATTTTTTCTTGAATTAAACAAATGTAATGAAGATTTCACCAAATTTACTAGACTGATAAAAAGAGCAATCTATAGAATACAGTATTTTTTTACTGTAATTATAAAAAACTGATCTAAAAAAATTTACAAAGTATCTAGAAAACAGGCAATAGACTTAAATTGGACTTTTTTATGATTTTTGTTCTAAATTTTTTTCATCACATTTTTTTTGAAATGACTTGTTTATTTTCTTACAATTATAAACATAATTTTCATCCTGAAATTGCCTTTATGTTATTTTATTTTTACATTCTTTTTCTTAATCTTCTTTTCTCTTATATATATATATATATATATATATATATATATATATATACTGATACCATAATAATATTGCCACTATAAACACATTTTTGGATATAATAATCTATTTTAATTCAAAAAAAAAAAGAATAAAAATAAAAAAAAAAAAAAATAGAATATTAAATAATTATCAAAAAAATATTTTAATTGTTTTGTTTCATTGTTTTTTTTATTTTGTTTGAGGTACCAAAAAAAAAATTGCATTAAGTGTTTTTTATTTTTGAATTGGGGTTGATATCATGTAATAACTAAACAATAAGAGTGGATAGAAGACAGGTTAATAAAAGATTCTAATTTAATAGAAAAGAATATCAATAAAGCTATTAATTTAGGGATTATTATTTATTTCCTATTTTTTTTTGTTGAAAAGATTTTTTAAATTTTAGTAATTTTTTTTTTTATTTTTTTTTGATTTTTTCTTTTTTTTTTTTTTTTTAAAAATTTAATTTGATAAAAAAAATATTTGAAACACAAAATCAACTTTCAGAAAAGTGAGTCTTTGTTATTTGTTTTAAAATAAATATATTTACAATTAAAAAACTTATTCTTGACGATTGTAATTTCCAGAAAAAATTAAGAAATTTTGAATGGAATGTTACAATAAAAGGTATCCAAATTTTTGGTAACATTTAATTTTTTTCCGGAATTTATAGTTTGTTCAGGCATTTCTTTTATGAATATCAGTTTTCAATCTGAAGTTTATTATTTTTATCATTTCTAAATAATCTTACTTTTTTGATTCTTATATTAATAGGGTTTTTATTTTTGGCTCATTGATTTTGAGTAAAAAGAGGTTTTTTCAGATTGATAAAATCCTAAAAATATCAAAAAAAAAAATTTTATTCAATTTCTTTTTTTCTAAAATTTCTATTTCAATCCCCAAAACAGTTCATATCAAAGAAAGTATGGAAAAATTAACTTTTTTCAATGTTAATTTGGATTTAAACAAACAAAATTCTTTGTTTCAAAACTTTGTTAATATATTTAAAACTAAACAAATTGGACTAAAAAATTGAATACCCTTATTGAAATTTATCAATATTGATAAAATCTGGCTTAATTAATTTATTTTGTCTAATCTAAACCTTTCAAATATTTATATTTATATATATATATATATATATATATATATATATATATTTCTTTTAGTGCACTGTAAAAGGGTTTTCCGGGTTTTTAAAACTATTTAAAAAAATAAATTGGTTATTCAATCAGAGTATATACCAAAGTTTTATTGTTATTTGGAACTTAATTTTATAATTTTAAGATCAACTATCATCTTTAGGGTTTGGGAATAATTCATCAATACATCAACAGTATATATAAGTTTGTAACATTTATTAAAGTTACTTTATGAATTAAACTGTTGGGTATCTGTAATTAGAAGAAGAAAAGTATTGAATTATCAAAGCCTTTAATTTTTTCTGAGATTAAAATAAAAATACCCAGTGTTACAAACTGTTCACATTTGTTACAAGATCTCTTGAATACAAAATATAAACAAATAAATATTGAATCTGTTTTTTGGGTAAACTCTTTTGTGTAGGTTTATAGTCTTATTTTAACTCTTAGGCTTTATTTCACTTAGAAAAAACGTTTTAAAAAGATAAAAAAATACAAAAATATACCCCCAATGATAATTATGATGACATATTTCATATCTAAATCCTGATTATAAAACAACCAAAGTATCTATAAACACATTACCCTCTGTTTGAAACTTTATTAATTTTAGAAAAAATGAGATTCAATTAAGATGATAAAAAAAAAATAAAGTTTCTTTTTTTGTGAAATTTTTTTTTGAAATTTATATATAACTTGCTTCAAATTTGTTTTTAGTTTGATAATCAATTATTAATTTAATTTTTGTGGTTAAATAACCATTTTTACAAGAATCTTAAAAAATATTAAGAAATTATCCTATCAATGAAATTACCCATTCTAATTTATATGTATATATATATATATATATATATAATTAAATATAATTTTGATTCTCAAAAGGTTTAACATGAGAAATAATATTTCTTAACAGAAAAGTAAATAAAAAAAATATTGTTTATTTTTGGTTTTTTCAAAATTTCAAAATTAGGAATAAACTAGTATAGAGAGAATATCTGATAAAACAATTTCATTTTATTTTATAAATTTAAGATTTTCTAATAAAAGTTTCAATAAAAAAAATTGAATTTTGTGATCTCTTTTTGTTTGTTTGATCGTTCTTTGAATTACAGATTGGATAAACTAAGAATCCTAAATGAAAGTCAAATTTGGGAAGGAATAAAGATAATGAGCCAAAATGTTTCCCTTTTAAATTGGAAACATTAGTAATTAAGGTTGACAATCCTTGGAATTCGAAAAAAAGATTATCTATCCATTATGACTTCTTGTTATTTTCGTTCTTGGTTGATCTATCTTTGACTTGGTTTGAATTCTAATAGTGGTTCAAAATGGCAATTTTTGATAATTTATTTATTTTTTTTCCAAAATTCTAATTGAATAGTTTAAGGCTAATAGATTGGAAGGTATGTTATAAAAAATGGAGTTTATGGGTTTCCAAATTTTAATTATATTATATTAGGTTTGGTTTTAATTTGGATCTTTGAAACAAATCATTTTTTTTTTAGTTAATCAAGCAGAAGGGAAATTATTATTTCAATTGTCTACCAAAAATCACATTATTTTGTATCACTTACCAATATATATTCTTTCACCCTTCAATTTGGATTTCGGAACAAAAAAATAAATTGTCAATAATTGCCATTTTGAACCACTATTAAAATTCATCCAAGTTCAAGATCGATCAACCAAAGACCAAAATAACAAGAAGTCAATATAAAAGATTATCTTTTTTTCGAATTTCAAGGATTGTAAACCTTAATTACTGAAGTTTCCAATTTAAAAGGGAAACATTTTGGCTCATTATCTTTATTCCTTCCCAAATTTGACTTTCATTTGGGATTCTTTGTTTGCACAATCTTTAGTTTCAGAAATACCAAGCTAACAAAAAGAGATCACAAATTTCAATTTCTTTAATTTCAAACTATCTTGGAAAAACATCTCTTTGGAAAATTAAGTAAAAATTTTTAACAATTGAATCTCAAACAAAAAATATTTCTTTTTTGGAAAAATCGAACTTTTTTCACAACTTTTCTTATTTTTGTGACAAATTAAGGAAAGACCTTTTTCAACTTTGAAGTCTGAAAATTGAAGATTAAATCGATGAAATCTGTCTCGAACTGAAAATTTTTTCTGAAATTAGAGTATTATTTAGCTGATACAATGGATCTTGTTTCCTTTCAAAGGAGAGATCAACTTTTTACTCTTTTTACTAAATGGATTTTTAGTTCCTTACGAACCATGTATTAATAATGTGATGTAAATTCAATAACAAGACCCTTTAATTTGAGGTCATTGTGTGGTAGTAGATTTTCCCCTTTAAATGTTCATTTAGAATTGAAAAGTTGAAAAACATTATTAGATCGAGAAAATTCTCATTCACAGAGTTTCTGAACAAAAGAGAAAACCGAAAAAAAAGGAACAAAAGAAGATATTAAACAGATTTCTTCAATATCAAGATTCATTAAAGTCAAAAAATAAAAAAAAAAATATTTTCTGAAAATGAAAATTTTTCGACATATTTAAAGTAAACAACTACTTTCCCAAAAAACTTGTTGGTTTTTTGCTATTTTCCAATCATTTTTTTAACTTGTTTTGAAAAAGAGAACCACAATTAAAAAATGACAAATTCTCGAACTTCTTCCAATTCTCTTCAGTCAATTGGTCCATATTATTTAGGTATTATTCTACTTTTCTTTTTTAAGATTTTTGTCTTTGCTCGTTGTTTATCTTCGAATCGATTTTTGAAACGAACTCTAAAATCCTTATTTAAATTAATCTTAATAAAGGCTCTACGCTCGGAAATGGAAGTTTTGCCAAGGGTAAGTATTTCTTCTCTGATAAAACTTTAAAAGCTAACAAATAATCAAATTAGATTTGTGTGTTTTTTTTTTTTTTTTTTTCACTTTGTCTTTTGGAAAATAAAATATTTAATTCCAAACCAAACGAATAAACAAAAAAGTGAAATTAGGAACGCACTGCGAAACAAATGAAAAGGTAGCAATTAAAATCATCAAAAAGGAAAATATCTCCCTAGAACCCGAAATGATGTCCAAAGTACGAAGAGAGATTGCTGTTCAAAAATTAATCAAGCACCCAAATGTTTTACGAGTTTATGACGTTTATGAGACTTCTGAATTTCTTTATATTGTTTTGGAGTATATTTCAGGAGGTAAATATACATTGTCCGAGAATGGATTTTCAAAAAACAAAAAACAAAAAACAAACAAAAAACAACAAACAAAAAACTGAAAAATTAAAATATCTTTTTTTTAACTTATTAAAACTTGAAAAATTAAACTTTTAAAAACCAACAAAAAACCCTTCGTTCACTTTCTTTTGGTTTCAAAATTAACCTACTCAAATTTACTTTTGATGGAACGCTACTATTTTAAAGGGGAATTATTCGACTACATTGTGAAAAAAGGATCTCTTCCTCGTGACGAAGCCAGGGTGTGTTTCCAGGAGATCGTTTATGCGATTGAGTACTGCCATTCCTTTTGTATCGCGCACCGTGATTTGAAACCAGAAAACTTGTTACTTGACGATTCAAATAAAGTAAAAGTGGCAGATTTTGGGATGGCAAGGATCATGAAAAAAGATAATCTGCTTGAAACCTCTTGTGGATCCCCACATTATGTTTCACCAGAAGTAATTAAGGTAAGCAAAAATACATCGGTTCCATTGTTTATTT
The DNA here is from genome assembly GCA_027625915.1 of Anaeramoeba flamelloides. NCBI lineage: Eukaryota > Anaeramoebidae > Anaeramoeba > Anaeramoeba flamelloides. The sequence continues at coordinate 8,138,488 of JANTQA010000026.1, forward strand.
TTTTGTTTAATTGCTCGTTGAAAAATTATACATCTTTGTTCTTTATTTGGTGCACATACAAAAATGAAAGATGAAGAAACTTTCAAAATTAGAAATGGTTGAAGATGATAACCAAAATATAAAGAATAAAAAAAAGGCTGTAGATCAGTGTTTTTAGCTTTTTCTTCTACTCCGAAATTCCAATCAAAAAACTTTTTAATTTTAAGGACAACCTTTTCAGGTGAAAACAGTGAAATAATGTATAAAAACACCCTTGTAAGAGTTATGTAATCAAATTAATATTTACACACTGAGAATTTCTTTGAGAAAAAATGTGAAATTTTCACTAATTTCACAATTTCAACAATTTTCAATTTGAAAGATCATGCCCAAAATTTTATTTTAATATTTTGGAATTTCCATTTCAACTTTCTGAACTCACAGTAAGTAATTCCTCTGACTGTTCGACATATTTTTTACATTTTCTTTTACAAGTTTGAAATGTTCTCAAATCTGAAATGCACTTGAAAATCCCCAAAAGCCATTTTTTTGCAATTATTTTTTTTGTTATTTTCAATTTTCCTTTTCATTGAAAAAGTTTGAAAATAAGTATGCATTAAAAGGTAAAGAAGACAAAAAATGTTTTTTTTTTTATTTTTTTTCAATTTCTTGAGAATGAAAATTTTTTGCGAAAGTGAAAGTGAAATAGCACAATAACTCAACACTCCCAGGGGTGGGAGCGTAGTCCTTAACTCAAAAGATTTAAGAAGGAAGAGTCTAAATTATTTTGAAAAAAAATATTCTTTTTAAATTAAGGACTACGTTTTCAGGTGAAAACAGTGAAATTGCTGATAAAAACGCTGTTGAAAGAGTTATATAATCTCAGTTAAATTTACTCAAATGAAAATTTCTTTTACAGAAAAATGTGAATTTTTCACAATTTGTAACAATTTTACCCTTATCTTAGATCATGCCAAAATTTGATTTTACATATTTCATAATTTCCATTTCAAATCTATAAACACAAAACAATTTCATCAAGCTGTTCTAAATATTGTTTTTAGTTCCTTTTACAAGTTTGAACTTGTGCTTTAAAATTCCTTAAAGTCATTTTTTTTTATTATTGTTTTTATTTCTACAATTTTGTATTTTTTTTGTCCAATTTCTTCAGAATGAAAATTCTTTTTTATGAAGCGAAAGTGAAATAACAGAATAACGAAACAACCTCAAGGGTGGAAATGTGATTCTTAACAGAGATCTTTTTTGTAGGAATTTTAAAAAAAAATTAAAAATATTTTTTCAATAGTATCTATAAAAAAGATCAACAAACTTCATTCAAGAAATGTTTAGGGATTTTTTCACAAAATTTTTTACCACACTTTTTTCGAATAATTTTATTATTTTAACCCCCCTAATATAATATCAAAATTGTCACACTTTAATAAAGGTGTGATAATAATTTAACACATAAGATCTATAACCGAGATAAACATATTCTGCTGTATTGTGTTTATATCTTATGTGCTAAATATTTATCACGCATTAAACACAGTTTAATGAATTTTTTTTTTTTTAGAAGGGTAATTTTGAGGAAAAAAAAGATTTGGAGAATTATAAAAAAAACAATTTTTCATTTAATGCAGTTATTTTAAAAAAGTGATTACTGCTTTTTTTTTATGAGATTGCCAGAATTAAAACTTTTTTTAAAGTTTTCAATTTTAATAAAATGTGACTTTTTTCAAAAAAAAGTGCTTTCCTTCAGACCCCATCCCCTACACCACATTTAAAGGTTGGGACACCACACATTATTAAAACAGAAAATTTTCAAAAAGTTTTAAATCTGAAAAGGTTTTTATCATGAAAAAGTTTTCACTTTTTTAAAAATAGAAAACTTCAAAAAATTTTGAAAAAAGTGTTCATATTTTTAAAGTGGCTGTAATTGGAAACTGAAAGTAACTATAAACAACACATTTCAGGGAATTATAAGTAAAAATTTTCATATATTTAATGTAGAATTAAAGTAATGATAAAATTCAAAATAACTTGACAATTTTTTTTCAATTCACACATAAAACCTGAATCTATGGTGATGTTAAAAATAAACCTCATTAGAAAATTAGTTTTGAATTTTATCAAATCAAAAAATTCAAAAAACACCCCGTGGAATTCCAAATAATTAGTTTTTAGATTTCTTTTGTTTTTAAAGTTCTATTTACTTTGCCACCTTTTAATAAGACACTTTCAAAAAGTTATAAATGATGATTTTAAATAATTTTGTATAATTTGATGATGTATTATTAAGTTGTTAAACTTTTTTTTGAAAACTTTTTGATCTATATTTTATTAAAATGGATATCAAATAAAAAATAAATAAATTCACTTTTTCATGGTTAGAAAACTTAAGGTCATCAAGAAAAAATTAAAAATAAAAAATTCAAAATATAAAATTCCTAAAATAGTAAAAAATATATATGTATAAATTCGGGTACATAGTGCCCCACTCTTCGGAGGTAATGTCTAGGTTTTTTTTTAATTCGAAAGAATTGAGTAAAATATTAGATTTTACTCAATTCATTCAAACCCTGAAAAACCTAACGACGGTAGATAATTTTTAATTTGGTCATGTAAATGATATAATATTTTTGTACTTTAATATTTTAATTATTTTTCTTCTTCTCTTTTTTATTTAGTAAATTTTCTTTGATTGCTCCTTTCTCTCAATAAAAAAAAAATAAATTCACTTTTTCTCAAAAAGATAAAAATATCAAAAAAATTTATTTATTCAAAAAACCATCAAACGAAGATAATATTTCAATTCAAACAAGTTAAAATTGAAATGAATTCAAATTGGTTATCCTTACAAAAAAAAAAAAAAAATTAATTTAAAAAGGAATTTTTCAAAAATATCGATAAAATTAGTAAAAAATTGAATAAAAAGGTAACTTAAAGTTTATAACACAGCTGCCTCAGATTTTGAATTATAAAAAAAAAAACGATCAAATCTTTAATGATTATTATACTCATAAATTTTAGGTAAGAAAAGTACATAAATATAGATCTAAATCCCAATAAACATTTAAAAATTTTCCTTTCTCAAAAAAAAAAAAAATAAAGAAAAATAAATTTACAATCTAAAATACAATTAAATAGGATAAAATGGTTCAGCACAAATTCAAAAAATTCTTTATTCAAGAAATTTTCATATCTTTATCTAAAATAAACAGAAAAACTATCAAAAAAAAAAAAAAAGAATCAAAATATAAGAGTAAAAACATTATTTTACTTGATTTCCATTAAGTTTGCCCCTAGATTTTTGACAAATTTTCTTTTTTATTTGGAAGTTCTATTGATTTCCCAAATACAGCAGAAAACCTTAAAAATGGACATTGTTTATATATATATATATATATATATCACAGGTATGACGATTTTGTTGATGTCATGAAACGCGTTGGCGCACGCATGAGCGACGCGTAAAAATCGTTTCTCTGATATGATATATATATATATATATATATATATATATATCGGTATAATATTTTTTTAAAACAGGAATTCTAAAAGAAAAAGTGGATTTCATGTGCCATAAATACATAGACTGTAGATTATTTTTATTTTTCTCAGTATATTATAAAAAATCATTCATTATTGCAACTAAAAAACCAATAAACCTAATATAAAAATAAATAAAATACTGGAAAAAATAATTTATTGTGTATATTTATTTTTGTTTATTCACAAAAAGAAAATTATTGAAAAGTTACAAATAAAAATTTATTTTGATGGAATGAAAGGTACTTTTTTAAAAAAATTTTATGATCGATCACAAAAAAAATAAAATTGGATAAAAAAAAATATGAAAAAAATACTAGTGATTTTACATCAAATATATCAGATACTTAATTTATACCTTCTGTGCATATGAATTATGTAATTTTATTTAATTTTTGTTGGTTCGTCAATTTTCCCCTGTTATGTAAAAATTAATAAACATTAAAATAGAATTAGTGAGTTTAATAAAGACATAATTTCATAATTCTTAGAGAAAAAAATAAAAAAATGTTAGGGCTATTACTTAGGTTAACACCTGTATTGAATTTCTTTCACCAGTACAACAATGAAATATTTTTTAAAAAAATGGAAAAAGAAGGATTTTTGGATAAAAAAAACAAAAAAAAAATATTTTCCCAAGAATTTTGACAAAAGTGAAATAATAAAAAATGAAATTATGTTTTGGCATAATATAATAAAGGAATATTAAGGATATGACAGTTAAGAAATGAGAAATGTACTTATGAATTAAGTACAGAAATTAAGTTTAAAATATGTATATAATATTAAAATTTTTGTAAATGAATTGTCTTTCTGGGCAGTTCAAGTAAAATCATAGGATGAAAAAAATTACTGATCACATTAACCAAATTAGTAATTCTGAAAAAAAAACTTTTTTAAGTTAATAATTTTTATTTTTTTTGAGATCAATAAAAATTCACTATAGAAGGGTAAAATCTCATTATAAAAAATTGGGTGAGATGATCTAATTTGGAAACACAAAAAATATAAATTTTGACCAATGTTCTTTCTCAAATTATAATTTTTTTTGAATAAAAAAATATAATTCTTTTTTCCGGTGCTTAAAGAGTTTACAATTATAAGAGTTATAAACGAGCGAAAACTAATTTTATTGTTTTGGGAGTTTCAAAAATCAAAAATCAAACTATTCCCCTAGGGTTAAATACATAATCCCCAACTTAAATGGGAAATCGTGGATTTCCCTTGTTTTCGAACACTTTTAAAGTAATTAAACCATATCTCTTTTTTGTATTTTTCATTCTATTCATTTTTTTAAGTTTTTTCGTTTGTGTTTTTTCATATCCCAGAAACGAAAAGTATGATTTCAAAAGAATTCGAGTACTTTTTCAAAAACCAAAAAACGAAAACAACAAATGAAACGAAAAAACATGCAAAAACCCAGAAAAAACGCGATTTTATAAATCTTTCGCTGTTTTAAAACGAAAAGTCGTAATACCTGTGATATATATATATATATATATATATATGTGTGTGTGTGTGTGTGTGTGTGTGTGTGTGTGTGTGTGTGTGTGTGTGTGTGTGTGTGTGTATGTGTGTGTGTGTGTGTGTGTGTGTATGTATAGATATTTAAAACAAATGCGTAAAATATTTGATTTTAATTATTTAAAATTCTGTAAAACCATGTTGTTAGGTTTTTAAACAAGTTAAGAAAGGAACAGATAGTTTATTAAATTTTCTTTTTCTTTAATTAAAAAAAAAAAAAAAAAAAAAAAAAATACCCTTGGCGACATTCTACATTACGATACAACACGTTACCTAATTCTATGTAACTCCATTAGTTTTTTTTTTTGCATCATTTTTTTAATCAGAAAAGGATTATATTTTCTCCACAAAAATGTTATTTAAAAAAAAAATGAAAAAGGTTTTATAAGTCCTGTAATGTGTATAGATTTTCTCTTATTTAATTAAATAAATTTGAATCCTAGAAATCTTAATGTCAATTTTATTTTCTTTTGATTTAAGAAATAAAAGCCAAAATTTTCTTCATTAAATTTAAACATTAGTAAAATATCAGACGTTTTCTTTTGGTTCTAAACAATGAGGGGAAATTAATAATATTTTCTCTATTTCTCTTTTCATTATAAAAAATAAAAAAAAAACTAGACACTTGTTTTGATTGGTTGTATTTTAAGAGAAGTAAACATTCTGATTTTTCTGAAAGGGGAAATAAAATACAAAGTATTTTTAAACATAAAAAAATTAGTCAATTAAAAACGAGATACTCCACTTACAATATTTTAAATACTCAACGGTTCTAATGGGATCTACTCATAATTTTTTTTTTCGGATCTCAAACAATAATTTTAGCCAATTAACCGAATTATTAAAAAAATAATAATAAAAAATTTCCATAACATATAATTAATATATTTTTAAACCACTTTATTTTAATATATTTACAACTATTTAAAGGGTGTTGCTTACGATGGGCAAAAAAGTGATATTTGGTCTATGGGTGTAATATTATATGCATTATTATGTGGGTATTTACCATTTGATGATAGCAATTATTCAAAGTTATTAAGAAAGGTCAAATTAGGGAAATTCAAGATACCAAATAAATTGAATAAATTGGAAAAGGAATTAATTAAAGGGATGTTAACAATTGACCCGGAGAAAAGAATTACTATTCAAGAAATAAAGAAACATCCATGGTTTTGTAAAAATTTTCCAGAAAAATATATCCCACCATCCCCAACTGAAAATTTTGAAAAAAAGTTTCTCAAGCCATTTGATTCCAAAAAAATTGATAAAAATATTTTACGGCAATTAATTGAATTAGATTGTGGCACCAAGGAAAAAATCATCGAGGCTTTAAAAAAAAAAAATAGTAATATTATCAAAATTTTTTATTCCATTTTTGAAAAGCAAACAGACAAAACAAAAAATGAAATAGTTAAAAAAAGAAGAAGAAGAGGATCGTTGCCACCAAACAGCAGCTATAACAGGCCACGAAATCTCAAAAAAATTACAAATAATATCCAAAAGGAAAGATCATTTTCAAATTCTTTTAATGAAAAACAGACCAACTCGAAGTTTTTATTTGAATTTTATGATATAATTAAAGACACGGAAAGTAATAAAAATTTGAATGTAGATCAATATTCGAAATTTATAAATCAAGTTGATGAAATTTGTAATGTTAATGAAACAACTGATAACAATAAGAAGAATAAAAATCAAGATAATGAAAATAATTCAAATATTTCAAAGTTGGTTAGTGATCAAAAAAAAGAAAGTAATAACAATGGCAGCAGTGGCAGTAGTAACAACAACACCGATAACAAAATTAACAATAATAACAGTAACAGTAAAAATAATAGCCCAATAAAGGCAAAGCCAAAAACAAGAACAAGTAAAAGAAGATGGTCTTTTTCAAGAACAAGGTCAAAGGAATCAGAAACAAATAATAACAATTCTAAAAAAAGTCCAAAAATACAAATTCCGTCATCACCAAAACAAAAAACAGGTTCAAAACTATCATCAAGTCCAAAAATTTCAGATGAGCAATCTTTTAATAAAAATAAGACAAAAATCACTCTACCAATTGATGACAAAGAGAAAAAAGGATGGTTTGATAAATTTTTTGAAAAGAAAAAAAAAAAAAAATTGGATAAAAAGCTTAAAAAAAAATTAATTAAGGCGAAAAAAGCCATATGCGATAATTTGAAATTAACTGTTGATGTGCCAATTGATGTTCTTGATGATAGAATGTTGTTGTTAACTGACAAACCACTTTTAGAATTGATTACACAGTTGCAAATCTCCTTAACCATTTTAAGTCTTGATTGGTGTTATCCTAATTTGATTACTTTAATCGGGAAATCTTCCAAATTTGAAGTCAAAATTAAAATTAAAAAAAATGTGGAGTCAAATAAATTAAAAAAATTATTATCTCCCAATGTTAGTAAAAAAAACAATAATAATAACAATAATAATAATACTAACCAAGAAACCCAAAAAAATGATGAAAAGAATGTTGAGGAGGAATTACAACAAAAGCCTTTCCGTCAACAATTATTTAAAGATCCAAATAAATCAATTATACATTTTATTTGGGTTGAAGGATCACCAAATAAATTCAGAGACGAAATTACAAATTTAATTTATCTTTTAAAACTTTAATAATCATTTTAATTTTGTATACGTGTGTGTGCATGGGTATATATATATATATATATATATGTGTGTGTGTGTGTGTGTGTGTGTGTATGTTTATGTGGGCATGTGCGTGTGTGTGTGTATGCGTGCATATGTATTAAAGCAAATTTTAATTCCTATTGCTTTTATAATTTTTTAATATAATTTCAATATTTTAATTTTTTCCTTTTTTTTTTTTTAATAAAATTATAGACTAATTAAAAAGAATATTGATTTTTGTTTAAAATATGAACATTAAGAAATAATAGAAAATATTTCTTTTTTCTTTTTATGGGTCTATTTTCTCTGAAAAGGACAAATTAATATTTATAAACAAATTAAAAGAAATAAAAATTAATGAATTTATTTTTAAACCAAAACCGCCTTTAAAATTATTTTCATTAATTAACAATCATGAAATCTATGATTTTACGCTTAAGCTTCTAAAAAGAAGTTTTAAGTCTCCGGAAAACCCAGAGTTTAATTTACACTTCTTCGATAACAAAAATAAAAAATAAAAAATAAAAAAAGAATAGCGATTTTTTTTTATAAAAACCTATAATCCAAAAACTTTTAATTTTTTTTTTTTTTATAGAAAACAAAGGTGTAATACTTCATTAAATAACTTATTTCAATTTTTTTTTTGAATTATTAAGGTGCTAGTGTCTCACACAGAGAAGTCTAAGATCAAAACAAGTTGTTATTGGGCGTAAATCGCATTAGTGTGGCATGGATCAAATGTCTCTAAAAAATCGATTAGTCAAGTAGTAATATTTGTTGATCCCATCAATTAAATTATGGTCCTTGTATTAGTAAAATAACCGGAGAATTCCAAAAAAAATAACTGAATTTCAAGACAAATTTAAAGGACAAAACCATCAGTATTCATACTCCAAAGTTTGCAAAATATATTTCAAAAATTTGTCACAAAAACTTGATTAATAAAGACAAAAAATTCATTTTTTTTTTAAAAATTAAATAATTAACCTATAGATTCTTTATCCAAATTATTTCTGAAATCGTTGAAATATATTGATATTACAATTATCTTTATAAAAAGGGAAAACAAAAATAATCATTCTTTGGGTTTTTATACAGATGATTATAGAGTTAATCTATGAAATTAGAAAAGTATAAAAATCATTACTTTTTGGAAGTTCTAAATAGGAATTATTAAAAATTGGAAAACTATTATTTTGGGTTTCTATTTTTAAGTTTTGGAAAAGTAATTAAAATAAAATATTTCCAAAATGACAAAAGTTTTATTGTGATCCTTAGTAAAAAAATAACTGATAATTAATTATTTCGATGATATTTATAATCGATTTTTTAGAGTCATGTGATCCATTCAGCACTAATATCATTTAAATATAATTACAATATTCATTAATTATTGTGAAAACTGTGTTGATGCTAATCCCTCCATCCAAAAAATTAAAACTATTCCATAAGACTTATTTTGATTGATAAGAGTTTGTAAATTTATTTCGCAAGAGAATTACGGATATAGAACTTTTTGGCAAAACCCGATTGTTATTTATTATTTAGTTGATACCGTACTTTTATATGACGGGTAAATGAAAATAGTATTAAGTTGATAGGTATTAAGAGATATAATTAATTTCAGATGTATTAAATGTAATCTAAGTGGAAATTAAATTATAGAGTGTTTTGAGTATTTCTACCATCTTTAAAACTTGATCTTTTTTAACAGTTCACTCACAAGTGTTTTTTTTTTTTTGGAAATCAACTAATATATTGAATTGTAAAAATAAAAGTAACCTTTCAGGGTGGTTTTTTGTCTTTTATGTTTTTTTTTTTGGTTAACAAGAGAGATTAATTATAGTATTGTAAATTCAAGAAAACTTGATATATATATGCACTTATTGTTCAATGTGAGAGAAATGAAATCTTGTTTTTAAGGGTTCATTTATATAAAATATTTTCCAGTCAAAGGGTCAGTTTGGGTAAGTGAATTACATGTTCTTAAAGGGTTTGAATGGATTTTTGAAGAAAAAATTAATTTAGGAAATTTCTGAAAATTGAAATAATTTTTTCCTTATTTTTACTTTTTTTTTTTTTCAATTTTTTTTTTGAAATAAGTAAAATGTCACTGGATAAATTTTTCTTATTACAAGATCTCTAGTCACTTGGTAAAAATGTGTTATTCTAATGTTATTGAGAAAGTTGAAATTTTTTTAGTGAAATCATATTTATTTGTATTGGAATTTTTATTGATCTTCAATTGAAGATCAAAATTCACATCGCTGTTTTTCTCAATAGGTACCGAATAATATTTTGAATCTTTCAATTTTTAAGAAAATCTATTGTTATTTTAGTTTTATTTTATCCAGATATCAACTATTCTTTGATGTTTATTATTCTAGATATGTTTCGTATTTGCTCTTCAAAGGCCATTTATAAAAAATATTTGATGTTTGATATTTGAAAGAAATGTTGGTACCTTTTGAGACAAATTAAGTTTAGTTAATTTGCTCAAAAATAATTTACTTTTTTTGTTTCAATTCTTTGATTGGGAAAAATTAACACTGTTAAAAATGATAACTCAATTGTTTATAGTTGACTAAGTATTGCTGTTTGAACTAGTTTAATTGTATTATTGTGAAAATAAGGACCCTGTTTTCTTTGGTAGAAATAATATATAAAATTTGATTGTTTCTTAATGAAAATTTTATTATAATCTAGTTAAAATTGTTTGTTATTTTTCAACAAAAAAATTGTAACAAAAATATTTTGAATTTCAAGTATCTTTTTTGAAAGACTCCTGAAAGTTTGAGAAATAAGAGTTTACTTTTCAAAGATCAAACCAAGTTCTCTAAAAGTGATTGCTGAAAATAGTGATTACCCTTAATATAGATTCTAAAAATAATTTGAATATTATTGTTTAATCCTTTAAGATTTAATAACCTTTTTAGAAAACCAAAAAAAAGAATAAATATTTCGGTGTTTATATTGCAATTTAAATTTGGTTTAATTTCCGAAATAAAAGAAATACCAGCAAAAAAATTCTATTTCAACAAAAAATTTTCAAAAACTTAACGGATAGTCAAAAAAAGATCTGAAGTTACAGAAAATAATGGAAGCAAGGAGTTTAAAAAAATATTTTTCTTAAAAAATCTTTCTTTGTTACTTGGCTAATAAACAGTCTAAAATTACCAATCAAACCCAAATTAAAACTTATTCTTGAAGGATGTTGTTTTTGGTTTATTTTATTTTTTTGCTTTTTCCTTTCTCCTTTTCTAAAAAAAAAATCTTATTTTTTCAAAAGATCCACAACGTATTTTCCTAAATGGGTGAATCTGCACAAATAAGCACAAAGGAATTTATTCAACGAACAAACCGAATTTATTCACTTTGGGAAAAGGATATTGATTGCTATTGTATAGTTGTTGGTCGAGTGAAGTCAGGGACTTCTTATTCGAAATCAAATTCATTACAATTTTGGCTGTTTGGGTGGGAGCTTCCTGACACACTTATTGTTTTATGTAAAAACAAAACAATCCATTTCTTTTCATCCCAAAAAAAAATAGACTTATTTAAACAAATAACCACAGAAGAATATAGCCTAATTTATCATACCTTTCAAAGAGGCAAAAAACCAGAAATAAAAAACCAAAATACAGAAACACTGAACAAAATATTTGATCAAGTCAAATCTTTAAACGAGTAAGTTTTCAAAAGGCTTTTTCTTTTTTTTTTTTTTTTTTTTTTTTTAAAAAAAATAAGAGAAACAAGTAACGTAAATATTAAAAAATTAAGTTTAAAAGACTTTTAATTTCCATTGTTCTTCACTCTTTGAATCTGAAGTTACGAATTTAGTCAATTCACAATTCTCTCTTTTACAGATAAAGTGTTTTTTTGAACACCAAATCCTTAACAATAACTCAAAGTAATGTCGATATGATCCCTTTTTTGAAGCAAATAAAATTATTATTAAGACCACTTAACACACCCCCTTTGTGTGAAAAACAAAACAACAATACAGATCTCTTTTTTTATTTCTTTTTTGTTGGATTTGAAAAAGAAAATAAAAAAATACACAACTATTTTTGCTTCAAAAAAAACCAAAAATCAAAAAGAAAAAAACAACAAAAAAAAATTCAATAAAAAAAAAAAAACCTTTTTCATTTTTTTTCAAACAAACAAAAACAAAAACAAATAAAAAAAACAAAAACAAAATATTAAAAAACGAAAACCCTTTTCATTTAAAAAACAAAAACAAAAAAAAAAAAAAAAAAAAAAAAAAAAAAAAACAAAAAAAAAAACAAAAACAAATAAAAAAACAAAAACAAATAAAAAAACAAAAACCTAAAATAAACACAAAAAGAAATGAAAAAATTAATTTTGGAATGTTTCCCAACGAGAAATGGGAGGGAACATTTGTTACACACTTTAATGAAATTTTAGAAAAAAAAAAAGAACAAACTCTTCAAATTAAAGACATATCGTTTACGATTGCAAAGGTGTTTTCAATAAAGGACGCTAAAGAAATCTCGAATTTTGAAGTATCTGGCAAATTAACAACAGCTGTCTTATCAAAGTTTGTGATCCCAAACTTGATTAGGATTATTGATAAAAACCGGAAATATTCACACCAAAATTATTCCGAAAAGATTAAACAAATAATGGTGAAAGCGAAGCAATTTAAAGTAACCTGTGATGAAGAGTTGGTTGGATCAGTCTTTACACCTGTCATCCAGTCAGGCGGGCAGTATGATTTAGAAATTCCATCTACAAGTTCAAAGGGCAATATCCAGTCGGATACCATTCTGTGTTCTCTCGGCATTAGCTATGACTCTTATCCATCCTATTCCACTCGAACTATTTTCATCGATCCAAACAGCAAGCAAGAAGAAAATTATTCATTTGTGGAGAATTTATATACCAAATTAGAAAAAGAAATAATTGTTGGCAAAACGTTTTTACAGATTTATAAAACGATTTTAAATGAGGTTACTAAGGAGAGGCCAGAATTAGAACTACACTTGATACCAAATTTTGGGTTTGTAACTGGGATTGAATTTTTTTCAAAGGAATTAACGATCTCGCCCAATGTTGATCCAGATGCCAAAGTTGAAAATGGGATGGTGTTGGTTTTGAGATTAGGGTTACATAATTTAAAAGTTTCTGGAAATGAAAACGAAAACGAAAACAAGAATGAAAATGGAAAAAAATATTCAATCTTAATCAGTGACACATATATTGTTCAAGAAAACAAACCATTGCAAAATTTAACGATGGGCTGTAATAAAACGCTATCTGAAATTAGTTACCAAATTACAGATAAAAATAAAAAAAATGATAGTCTCAATAAAAATGGAAATACGAGCAATTCAAACAAGGAAAACGAGAAGGAAAAGGAAAAGGAAAAGGGAAACAACAACAACAACAACACAGATAACAATTATAACCGGGGCGAAGATATGGATGTCGATTCTTCTTTAATTTTAGAAAAAAGATTAAGAACAAAGGAATACACCAAGCAATTGAAAAAAAGAGAAGATCATCAAAGATTTTTAGAAGAAAAGAAATTACAAGAAATCGAAAATAGATTTTTGAAAAAAAAAAGTAATAAAAATATTTCTGAAGAAATAAGAAAGCAAAAAATTGGAATTTTAAGATCATATAAATCTGCAATGGAAATTCCTAAACATTTAAGGAGAAATAGAATATATATCGATAAGAAGCACGAAACTGTTCTTTTACCACTTTATGGCAAACACGTGCCTTTCCACATTTCATATATCAAAAATATTACCAAAAATGACGAAGGCGATGTGGTCTATTTACGTATCAATTTCAACAACCCATCGAATATTGGGAAAAAGTCAATTGCTGTCAAGGAAAACATGAATTCCATTTTTGTGAAGGATTTAACCTTCCGCTCCTCAGATGCTCAGCATTTCCACGAAGTGTGGAGGGTAATTAAGGAAATTAAAAAAAAGATTACCAATCGGGAAACAGACAAGCTTATGAAAATGACCATTGTTAAACAAGAGGATTTAATTTTATCAAGAGGCAACGTGCCACGATTGGCGGGCGATTTGTTTTTAAAACCAACCATCTTGGGCAGAAAGACCTCTGGGTCACTCGAAGCACACCGAAACGGTTTCCGCTTCACCTCTCGACGCGGACAAATTATCGACATTCTTTATAAGAATATTAAACATGCATTTTTCCAACCCTGCGGGGACTCAGATACCATCACGATAATCCACTTCCATTTGCAATTCGAAATCATTGTTGGTAAGAAAAAGACAAGAGATGTCCAATTCTATACCGAGGTCGTTGAAAAGTCAAGAGAAATCTCGAGATATCATTCCCGCGATCGCTATGGAGGCCAAAATGAAGATCGCGCAGAAAAGGCGCTTAAAAAACGAATAAACCAAGTGTTCCAAAATTTTGTTTCCAAAATTGAAGAAAAGGTCGAGTCATTGGAATTCGATATCCCTTATAACGACCTTGAATTTACCGGTGTTGTGACTAGATACCAAGTGACCTTTAGGCCCACATTATCCTGCCTGGTACAATTATCCTCATGGCCAACAACGGCTATTACGATCGATGAAGTGGAAATTGCCTATTTCCAAAGAATGTCCTTCGGGTTAAAAAATTTTGATTTGATCTTTGTATTTAAAGATTACACAAAAACACCCTTACACATCAATTTGATTCCAAAAACATTCCAGGAAAACATCCAAATGTGGCTTGATAAATCAGAAATTCCCTATTACACAGGAAAAGCAGCATTAAATTGGACAATGGTAATGAAAATTATCCGAGACGACCCAAAACAATTTGTTAAAGATGGCGGTTGGTCCGTTCTTAGCAACAGGTTCGGCGACCCCGATTCAGACAACGACGAAGAGGAGGAATCGGAATTCAGCCCACCAGATTCAGATGAAGATTCTGAAGAATTTAACGAACTTTCAGATTCAGACGACGACGAAGACAATTTCTCAGATGAAATTTCTGAAGAAACATTAGATTCATTAACCTCAGAAGACGATGAAGACTAATAAATGGAATTTGATATATTGTATTGAAAATGATTTTTTCATATCTTAATTCTTTATCATTCATTATCCAGTTTTTTCATTTTTTTTTTTTTATTTATCATCATTTTTTAAATAAGTAAAACAAACAATTTTAATTTTTTATTTCAAGGTTTACTGTTTACCGAAACTGATCTATTTTCTAAAATGCCGCAAGTTTGAGAGATTAAAAACAAGTTAGTTAACAACAATTTCCCTAGTTATTGATTTTAGTTTTTTTTTTTATTTTTTTACCCCCAACAAAGAAATAACTATTAACACATCACATCATTTTTTTTTAAAGAAATAATATTAAACACCATAAGCTATTTCCAAAAAAGTGGGGCAAATTTATCGTAAAATATTTTTATTGAACCCAATTATCATAAAACTATTTGAAAATAGACTTTTTATTAACTACCGATTTCTCGATTCTTAATAATAATTCACTTTAATTGTTAGAATGACATTAAATAAATAAAAGAGATTAATATTTCTGTTCTCGATTACTCTGATATAATTTCCAAGGGTGAATATTGCTGATTATTTTTTTTCTTTTTAATCGATAAAATCCTTTTCCTAAGAGGCTTAATCCTGATAGAATTCTCAATAAAATGGAAATCTTATTACTGTATTATAATTGCTGAAAAAATAATTTTATTCTTTCCATATTGACTATTTTTAAAATGAACTTTCCTGTTGCATTGTTTTTTCCATAAAAAGTGCTTGGGTTTTTATATGATGATTCAAAGAAATATTTTAAAGTATATATTTTGAAATAAATATAATAAACCCCAATTCAAAAATTTTAACACACCAAAATTCAATTTGTTAAAAAAAAAAACTTATTTAATCTGATCAGGAAGAAATACCAAATTAGAACCATTCACTAATTGAAATGTTTACACTTTTTTATAAATTAGTATACCCACAAAACCAAAAATAAATAATTATCAATACAAATAAATCAAGGGTATGTTAAAAATCATGGAAATATGCATAACCAAAAAATTAATTGCTAAATTTCTTTAAATTCTATTCGGATTATTGATCAATCAAAAGGTTTGATACTACCAACTAATTTTATTTGAGTTCTTATATTTGGAACAACTCAACTTTAACCTAAGATCAACTGTTGAATTAATATTTGGGGTAAAAGAAAAAAATTAGTTAATTCAAAACAATGTAATGTAAAACAAAAACCCAAAGATGAAAAAATGATTTTCATCTTTTATAAACATCAAAATTATCTCCAATTTCAATGAAATTTTATTATTGTGATTATTAGGACTCGTTTTAGTAGTGTGGAAAATTTAGAATTTTAGTAAAGATGATGATTCAACCAGATTCAACATTTTTCTTAATTTGATATTTTTAATTAAGGAATATATCCACTAAAAAAGAGGATAAGGTATTGAATGTAAAAAAAATTCCCCCACCTTTTTGAAAATACCTTCTATTAATTATAATTTCAAATTTATAGATTTTTAACAAATATATTTTTTTTTGGGATTATTAGTGTTATTTAAAAAATAGTTTTGAATATACTTTTACTTATAAAAACAATGATATAGATATTCTTTCAAATTAATAATTATTTCTATTTAACCCCCATCATTGATTAAAAATATTTAAAGTATAAAAGCACAATTTTTAAAAGAATAATTCATAAAAATTTGAATTGTAGAATTATTTGTATAAAATTATTCTTGTTTTTTTTTAAATCTAAATGATACTTGTTTTCATTTCTCATTTGGAAATTAGTAATTGGTTTATTTCAATTGATTTTCCATTACCATGTACAACATAATTTTTTTACTCAATTCAATACATACTAAAAAAATTTATCAATTGATAAAATGATAAAGTTATTATCATTAAAAATGGATTTTTTGAGGAAAAAAAAATTCCATTGAATTTATATGATTCAGTACTTTTATTGATTAAAATATTTTAACAAACTATTTCGTTTGAATTTATTTTTTACGATAGTTTTTGTCAATAGTTGGAATTGATATATCAATATTTGATGAACAATCATTTGAATTCAATATTAATTTTCATATTTCCAAGTTCTAAAACTATAATTTCTTCAACTTTATCATATTAAGAATTTTTTTACTTAATTGAAATTATTTTTCATTTTTTCAATTTTATTTTTTATCTTTTTTTTTTTTATTATTGGAAAGAAAATAATAATCACCGAATCCATAATTTATCTACTAAAAAGAAATTAAAACTGTTTAACAAAAAAGAGAATGAATACTAAAATGTTCCATAGGAATTTTTTACTTACCAAACCAATTATTCTAATCTTTCTTCTAAAAAGCTTCCGGTTTTCAATTTTAATGAAAAATCTTAAACTTCACAAATTACTTTTGATCATTAAAAATTCAACTTAATAGATAAAATTGAACAAAATTGATTATTTTTTGGAATTTAATCCCAATCCCAAAAAAAAATTCAAAGTATCATAAGAAAATAATATTATATTTACCTTTATTACCAAATAAAAAAATACTTGTAAAAAATTTTTTTGAAGGTGGAAAAATGAAAAACAATAAGTTTCATTATTATTATTGAGAGTAAGTTATAAATTAAAGAAAACTTTATTAAAAATAAAAAAGAGAAGAAGAATAAAAATTAAAACATTAATTTAAAAATAATGGATCATTTGCATAACCATTTAAAAACAAATCCAACCCCATTAAGTTTTTAATTTAAGAAATAAACATATTTTTTTAAAAATTTTCTTTTCATTTCTTTAGTTAAGAAAATCATGTTAGCTTTTCAAGAATTGAAAAGAATTGAATAAAATGATGATTTTTATTCTATTCTTTTGAACCATAAAAAATTTAACAACTTTAAAACACTTTTTGTTAAGTTATCCCGGATTTGAAATAATTGGGAAAAATCCTTGAAATTATAATATTCTTTTAAATTCTGTAAAATCACTATTCTTTTTTTTCTAATTTGAGAAATTACAAAAGTTATTTATTGAACTACAAATCACCAGAATTCACAAGAGATGTAAAAAACGATAGAGCGATAAAAGTAATATGTTTCTAAAATCTTATTATTTGAGTTCTGAAATGGTTAAATATCTTTTGAAAATTCAGTTTCTCTTTTTACTAATATATATATATATCACAGCTATTACATTTTTTCGTTTCAAAACAATGAAAGATTTAAAAAATCCCGTTTTTTCGATTTTTTTATATGTTTTTTCGTTTCATTTGTTGTTTTCGTTTTTTTTTTTTTTAAAAAGTCCTCGAATTCTTTTGAAATGATATTTTTCGTTTCTGGGACGTGAAAAAACGTAAACGAAAAAACTTAAAAACAACGAAAAACAAACAATTATATACATGTAGGGGGTAATTGCCTTAAAAGTGTTTCATCAAAAGGGAATTCATGATTTACCATTTATGTGTGAGTTTTTAGTTTTAAAAACCAGGTAAATAGTTTTATTTTCAATTTTTAAAAAGTAAAAAACACGCAAAGTGGATTTCGGTTTAAAAATCTTAAAAATTGAAGACACATTAAAAACTGAGTTAAAAGAATTATTTTTTTAAAAAAAATTACTATTTGAGTTGAAAATTAGTTAAAAATTTCAATATTTTATTAATCAAATTTCTTATAGGAATCTTTTATCTATTGCCATTCCCAACAATATTTTTTTATTGATCACAAAAAAATATTAAAAATTATCATCATAAAAAAAATTTTTTTTCACAATTCCTAATTTGGAAAATGTGATCAGTAATTATTTTCACCTATGAGTTCCCCTTTAACTTATAAGCAAGATAATTATATTATTTTTTTCTTGATAATATAAATTAATTTTAATCCTTTTTTACATAATCCATTCTCAGATTCTTATCCGGTCTATTATTTCTTAACACTTATTTTGTTAGAATCAATTATTATATTTTGTAAAACAATAATTTCATTTGTTATTATTTACTTTTTTACAAAATTACACTCAAACAATTCTTTTGTTGTCTTTTTTGTACAAAATTACAACTTTCTGTGTTATTTATTTATATATATATATATATATATATATATATTGATGGTGGAAAAAAGTCGAAGAATACATTCGGTTCCACTTTTAAGGCACAAACTTTCAACGGAATTTAAGGCACAAAAAAAATCTCAAATTAAGGCACGAAATTTGGAAATTTTTTTTTTTACAATTGGTTTTACTAGAATCTGAATTTTGTGCCTTAATTTGAGATTTTTATTGTGCCTTAAATTTCGTTGAAATTTGTGCCTTAAAAGTGGAACTGACTGTATGTGAACATAAGTAATAATTCTTTTCACTTTTTAAATTACTTTTAAGAATTATTATATTTTTTCTTTCTCAAATTTACATTTTTTATTATAATTATTATTTAATTTAACATGACAGATGGAAATTAACGAATCAACAAGTGTAAAAATACAAAACACAATCCAGGTGTAGAGAATGTTTTAAATTTTATTATGTGACAAATTTGATTTAAAATCATTAGTATTTAATTTTTTTTTTGTTTATTGTTTTATTTTTTTTATGATCGATCATAAATTTTATTTTTTAAAAATATTATATTTATCAAAATAAATTTTAATACAAAAAAAGTTTTTAATTGCTTTTTGGTAACAAGCCAAAATAAATTATTAAAATAAATCATATTTTCGATTATTTTTCATTTTTATAGTTTATTTTTTTGAATTTTTGAAGTTTCAATAATGAAGAATTTATGAGATATACTATCAGAAAAAACATCTTTTTAGTAAACAGGGATTTTTGAAAAAAATTCTTTTGTCTACTCAGTCTAATGGCATGGAATTCACCCTTTTTTATTTTCCATGTTGACAAAATGTACCTACTTATATATATATATATATCCGAGAAACGAATTTTACACGTCGCTCACGCGTGCGCCAACGTGTTTCATGAAATCAAAAGAATCGTCATACCTGTGATATATATATATATATATATATTACCAATTATATATATATATTACTTTTTTAAAAATCTTCAAATATAAATTTAATTCCACTCAAAGTTGCACAGCCAAAAATGAAAAAAATCATTTTTTTTTATTTTTAGAGTCAACTAAAATAAATATGTTTAGAACTTGAAGAAATTTACAGAGTGCGATCCAATGAATGAAGGTACATATTTTTTTAAAAAATTTTTTTTATTAAGATATTTCTTTTATGAATATCAAATCTAATCCATGATTTATTATTTCTCTAATTTTTTGGATATTTAAAATTCTTGAGAATATTATTTTTTAATAGTAAATATATTCATTTTTGATTGAAATTACCAACCCTCATTTTTTTCAATATTTATTTGATTTTTTAATATTTTTTTTTTCAAATTGACTTTTCTAAAAAACAAGTAAAAGATGATTTAGATAAAACAACAAATCATAAAGAAAAAAAAATTAACTATTTTGAGAAAAAATAACTGATCTAGAAATTGAAAATTTATTTTGAGAAGAATATTGTATTAAAGGTTTATAGAATTTGTTCTGTTGCTTCTTCAAATGAATAATTCAACTCAAAAGAGTTAATTTATACTCGTTGAAAACAAATTGATTATTCTATTGATTTGAACTAGAAGGGAGCAAAATAGAAAAAATTTTCTTAAAAAAGAAAAAAAAAATCTAGATATTAGAAAAATAAAAAAGAAAATAATAATAACACTTGACTGAAAAAATTAAAAAATATACAATTTTGAAAGGATTGTGTTTTTGGAGTTGTTGGGTGCCATTTTACTGATTTAAAGAAGTTTTTATTTTTAAAATAATTTCTCTTGTTTAATAAAATAATTTTTTGAAAATCCATACTTTTTTAATTCTTTTTTATTTTTTATTTGGTTATGCTTATTTTTTCTTTTAATTTCATTAAAAAGCAGAGAAGAAGAAAAACAATCAAATAGTTGTATCTAATGTAGAGTACAAAGTATTGAAGAAAAAAAACAGCTACCCTAATTTAACTTCTTCTTTAATTCAATTAGAATATACTGGAACTAACTTCTAACAAAAACGGCGATGACACCCTTTACTATTAATAACTTATACCAAGTAAGATGTTACTCAAATAAATTCAAAAGATTAAAAGTTTATAACTTTTTATTTTTATGAAATTCATTTAATACTCATTTTTTTTAAAACCAATAAATTCAAATAAAAAAATTTTTCATTTTATCTCCTAATTAAAAAAGGAAAAACTATTCTAGATGGAAATTTCATTTCTAATTGATTGACAAAGTTTCTTTAATTTTTCATTACTTTTGTGCAAAATATTTTGCGAATTTGAAATTTATATTTTTGTTTCTTAATCTGAAAATGATAGTAAAAGAATTTTATTTATAATACTATTCAAATTAATAAATACAAAAAAAAAAAAAAATTAAATATCCGATCAAATCTATTTTTATTATCTGTGAACGAGGATTTTAAGAATAAAATATTCTTAATTATTTATTTATTATTATTATTTTTTTATATTAAAATCCTTTGTATTTAAAGAAAATTTTAATTATAAATTTCACAATGAAAAATATTTAATAATTTCGATATTATTTTTAAAAATGATGCTTTCTAAACGATTAATCACTATTGATTTAATTTTATTTGAAACCTATTGTTATTCTTATAGAGCATTACATTTACATCTTCAAAAATTCAGTAAATTTGAATAGAATGTTTTTTTAAAAAATTTCTTCAAGGGGATGGATTATTAATTTTTTTTTTTTTTAATCTTTTTTTTATTTCTTTTGCTTTCTAGAAAATATGAATCAAGAGCTGCTTTTGATTTTTTTAAATCTTTCATTTTAATTTCTACAAACTTGTTGTTTTTGAAATGTTTTTTTATTTTCATTAAATTTTTTAATGAATTTTCATTGCTAGTCAAATTAAGCGCCCCTCTTCTATTTGAAAATCTTTTACTTTTCCCAATTCTATTCAAATATAATTTATAATCAGGAACTTTTTCTTCAGTGATTGGAATACCATAATTAACTATTAACGAAACTGATAATATGTCTATTCCATATGAAAGAGTATTATCTGCAATCAAAATTTTTTTTTTTTTTTTTCTAAAATTATTCATTATTTGTGTTTGATCTCTTGGTTGAACATTACCTAAAAGCACAAATGATTCAAATCCTATTTTAATATTTATTTATTTGAAATACATATTAAATATTGTTAGATTTGTTTTTTTTTTTTTTAAAAATAGGTAAAGTTTAATAGTAAAGAAAAATAAATCATTTAGAAAACAAATATTTATAATATTAAATAAATTGCCTTTTTGAAATTAATATTTTTTTTTTTGGTTACAAGATAAAAAATATTAAGATCTTAGCAAATAGTTTTTACATTTGAATTTTGATTAAAACAAATTTTTTTTTAATAAAAAAAAAGTAAAAGTTGAAAAATATTAAAAATCAGAAATATCAAAAAAAAAAAATCACTTGAAATTATTCAATAACAAATAGAAAATTATTCTAATAACAAATTTAATTTTAAAAATTAGTTTTTTTAAAGAACTTGAAGTGAAATTATTTTTTTAACTCAAAATTTTATTAAATGTAGAATAATAATAATAATATATATATAAACGGAAAATTTTGATGAAACTTGGAGAATAAACTTTTTTAATGCTTATAGAATAAACACTGTCTTGTCAAAAATTAATAATATCTACAAAAAACCTTACAATTTTTAGGTTTAATTGTATTAAAGTGATTAATTAATGATAGATATTATTTTGAAATACATGAATTACAATCTAGAAAATATAAAAAAAAATTTTTTTAGAAGAATAAATTAAGTTTCAAATACTTGTAAAGACTGTGTCTATTTTAGACACTCTTTGAATTGGAAGTTACAAATTTAGTCACTTCAAAATTCTTTCATTACCAGATTATATGTTTTTCCATTTAACCCTTAACAGTAACAATAAAATTTAAAATTTTTGACATAGTCAAAACAGTTAAAAGAATTATAAGTAATACTATAATTACATTCAATTTGGAAATAATTTTGATTATAGTAAAATTATCAATAATTTTTTTTTTTTTTTTGTTTTTTGTTTTTATTTCATTTTTTCAATTATGTAATCTACTTTATTCGAACAATATTTTTTTCGATTGATATAAGGTTAAATTTGAGTATTTTTAAATTGAAGAACTCTGATAAAATTACATATCAATAGTTGGTGGTATCTAAACTTTTGATCGATCAATAATTATAAATTAAATTAAAAAAAATTTTTCTCTAAATTTTTTTGTTCTTTCTCTCTCCAAAATTTTTGAAAATTCTTCTAATGACCGTTTCTAGACATTAAGGTTTAGATACTTTTTGAATTAGAAGAAGCAAATTTTGTCACTTCAAAATCCCCTCTTTAACAGATTAGGTGTTTTTTAAAAATTTATCACTTAATAACAATAAATCCACTCTCCAAAAATTTTGACATAGTATTTTTTTATTAGTATTTATAATTATTTATTTTTTGTTTTATTGGTATTATGAATGATAAATAATTGCTAAAATTTCAATTAGTTAGTGGTTTTAATTTAGTATTTCTTCATTAATTTATTTAATAAGATTTTTTTTTCAAACATTGAATTTTGATATGTAAAAAATTTTGAATTGGGGGTTATATTAATTTTTCATATTTTGGTAGATTAAAAATGGAAAATTAATGAAAATTTGGTTGATTCTACCAGTTCATTGTTGTTTAATAAGAAACTTTAATTTATTGATTAATGAATTATTATTTTTTTATTCATTTGTATCTTTATTTCATCGCAAAAAATAATATTTTTTTCATTTTATTAAATTTTGAATTGTAAAGATTGTATCAAATTATAAATGTAATAGAATAAGCCCAAAAGAAGGAAAATTATTTTAAAATTTAAAAAAAGAATAAAATTGAGTGTTTTTTACATTTTTGGATATGATTCTATTATTTAATAAATAAAAACACATAAATTTGAAAAAGAAATTTCATAATGATTTTATAATTATCTCCACTCTATCTCTTTTTTTAAAATACATGGTATAATTTAAAGATTAATATAATTAAAAGATATTTTTAAAAAAATAAATCATTTAAAAAAATGGATAATTTTTTTAAAAAGTGAAATATGTTCAGAATTTCTCAAAAATTTCAGTTTTTTCAAATATATCAAGAAAATTTAAGATTTTTATAATTTTATTTCCCATAATAAAAAATGTTTTCAACTTTTTCAAAATAATAGTTAATATATGAAGAATAATAATATTTTTTTCATCACAAATTGGAGTTAAAATTTTCCATTGAATGTTTTTGAAAATTTTGAAATTTTAAACAAGAACCACTTTTCTAAATTCAAAAAAAAAATATCTAATAAAATCTCAATAAAAAATTAGTTACCAAGAACAAAATATTAATTAACAATAATTTACAGACACACACAGACACACATAAATATATAATAAATATAAAAAATATAAAAAATATAAAAAAATATAAAAAATTTTTTACCATTTTCGAGCAGTTTTTCTTGGAGCAAATAAGCAATATTTTCTTGTTGGACAAAAATAATTGCCTGGCCAATATTTTTTAGTAATAAAAAGAATTCACATAAAAATTGAGGTTTTTTATTTCGGTTTTCAAGTTGAATATATAAATTTAAAATATTTTCAATTGAAAGCTTGTCGCGAAAACATTTCTTGATTACTGGATCAGGAATGTTATATGTAATATATTCTTGCAATTTCTTTGTCAATTTAGTTGTAAAAATTGAAATCTGGACATTTTTCTTAATTTGAGAAAAGATCTTTCCCATAATTAAATTGTTCATAAAATTAATAGGTTCGTTTAAAATCATAATTTTGATTTGTTGAAGTTTTAGATTCATTTTTTTCATACATTGTGAAATGGTACTGGGCGTCCCAACAATAATTTGCTGAGTTAAATTTGTATCTCCACCTCTTAATTCTTCTAAGAAACCTTTAAATGCAAAAAACACTTTAATGTTATGAAAACCATTAAAAGATTCAATGACTTCTTGAACTTGAAACACATTTACATCAGATGGACATATACATAAAGCCTGTGGATAATGGAATTGTGGATTAACTATAGAAAGCATTGCTAATGATAATGCAACAGTTTTACCAGTCCCCCGTGGTGATTGGCCAATGAAATTTCTTAAAGTTTATTAAAAAAATACATAATTAAGTAAAAAAAAATATTGAAAATTAGCATATTATATATATATATATATATATATATACAAATCAGCAAAATAAATTGTCTTGTAATTTTTTTTTATTATTTATTAATAATCAGAGTTCACCATTTAATCCCAAATTTTTTTTTTATTTTTTTATTTACAGTCAGTTCCACTTTTAAGGCACAAACTTTCAACGGAATTTAAGGCACAAAAAAATCTCAAATTAAGGCACAAAATTTGTAAATTGTTTTTTTTACAATTGGTTTTACTAGAATCTGAATTTTGTGCCTTAATTTGAGATTTTTATTTTGCCTTAAATTTCTTTGAAAGTTTGTGCCTTAAAAATGGAACTGACTGTAAGGATATCAAAAATAATTACATTTCAATTCTATTGTACCTTTTAATTTTGTTGGTTTGTTCAGTAATTTCACTTTAGTGAGATTCAGTATGTTTTTAATTTTAATAAAAATTCTTACTGTTTGTATTTTTTTTGGTGAACTTTATTAATAATGATAATAATAATCATAATCATAATCATAGTCATAATAATAACAATAATTTTGAGTTGAATTATTTAATCGGAATAAGATGAAATTTTTAAAACCATTAAAGTCCATTTATATACCCCGTGGAAATCATATGAATCACATTTTGTTATTACTAAAAGTAAAAATTAATTATTGGTTGGAAACTCTTTGAGATCTTTTCTAAAATTTTGATTATTATGTATATCTAAAATTAAAATAAAAATTCCAAATATTCATTTAGAAAATAACCAATTTAATCATTTTTAAATATTTCAAGCAAAAAAAGAAAAAAATTATTTTATTAATTCTCCAAAAAGAAATATTATAATAATCCTAAAAGAAATGATTCTCAAAAATAAAGTAAAATTGTAATAATATTCTCACCAAATCTAAATTATTAAATAAAAATGCTTTTTAATTATTATTAATGAGAATTCTTAATAATAGGTGATTTATAAATTTATGGGCGAAATTCGATTATATTTTACTGGTTCAATAAAGTAAAGAAAAAAAAAGAAAAAAAAGATATTTACTTTCCATTAAGTAATAAAGGAAGGCCAAATTCTTGAATTGCTGTTGGTACTTTATATCCACAATTTTTTATACTTTTTAATACATTTGTTGGTAAGGAAAGATCATCAAATGTTATATTTTGTTTATAATTGTTTTGAGAATTATTATTGGTATTATTTTTATTATTTTTATTATTTTTATTATTGGTTTTATTGGTTTTATTTTTAATTTTTTTTTGTTCTTCTTTTTCAAAATATTCATCAAATAAACCGCGTTGTTTAACCTTGCCTCTTTCTTGTTTAATTTTCGTACCTCTTCCTTTTACTTTTCCTCTACCTTTCCCCCTTTCATTTTCTTTGCCTCTTTCTTTTTCTATTTGGTATTGATCCTGGTATTGTATTCTTCGATTCCTACCTCTTCCTCTTCCTCTTCCTCTACCTCTACCTCTACCTCTACCTCTTCCTCTGCCTCTTCCTCTACCTCTTCCTCTACCTCTCTGTATTTTTCCCCTTCCACGAGATTTTTTTGAATTTTCTTGATAATCTTTTAATTCTTCTAATTTTTCGAATGTTTCAGAGATTGTTTTTGGTTTTTTATTATTCTTTTTTTTATGAAAGTTTTTGGTTGGCTTTTGTTTTGGTTTTATGATTTTTTTCTTCTTGTTTTTTTGATTTTTTTTTTTTTTTTTTTTTTTTTTTTGTTTTTCATCTTTCTTTTCATTTTCATTTTGATCGCTTTCATCATTTTCAATTTCCTCTTCGTCATCTTCATCCTTTTCACCACCTTCATCTTCTTCATCTTCTTCATCCTCTTCATCTTCTTCACCTTCTTCACTTTCTTCACTTTCTTCACTTTCTTCACCTTCTTCACCTTCTTCACCTTCTTCGTCCTCTTCACTTTCTTCGTCCTCGTCTCCTTCCTCTCCTTCCTCTCCTTCCTCTCCTTCCTCTCCTTCTTCGCTTTCTGGTTGTGAATCAGAATTAGCATCTTCTTCAGATTTTACTTTATTATCATTTTTTTCGTCACTTTCAGATTCATTCCAATCAGCGTCACTCTCACCTTCACCTTCTTCGCCTTCTTCTTCTTCTTCTTCAGACGGTAAATTTATCGTTTTTTCATTTGATGTTAGTTGTGTTTCTTCCTTTTTGTCTTCTTCACTTTTACTTTTCTGAGTTTGTTCATTTAGCTGTTTTTCAGAAGGCTTTTGTTCTGTTTCTTGTTGGTTATTATTCTCGCTCATTATGAAAAAAAAATATATTAAAAAAAGATAAAAAATGAAATTTTTGAGAAATTGTTAATTTATTTTTTAGGTTAATAAATGAAATAAATATTTTCAAATTTTGATTTTAAAAAGTCGATAAGATAATAAAAGTCTTTACTCAAATCAAATTAGTTATATTAAACACAGTTTTAAAATGGTAATTTGGCTGGATTATTGTGAATTATTTTTGAAGAAAAAGAACTGGTTAAGGTTTATTAGGGATATTTTAAGTTGTATGTATCTCAGAAACATAATATTTGATCGATAATTAACGATTTTTGAGGTTTTGGAAAAACTTGTAATAGAATTAGACTTCACAATACAGGAAGTTCCACTTTTAAGGTACAAACTTTCAACGAAATTTAAGGCACAATAAAAATCTCAAATTAAGGCACAAAAATCAAATTCTAGTAAATAAATTGTAAAAAAAATAATTCCCAAAATTTGTTCAGTAATTTGTAAATTTTTTTGAAACTCAAATTTCATTTAAAGTTTGTATCTTAAAAGCGGAACTGACGGTACTGATAAATTCGAAAATATATTTCAGAATTTGAAGATCAATTTTCCTTTTTGAAAATTTTTGGGATCTTTGAATAACAACATTTATTAACCAAAGTTCAAAGATAGTTTATCTAATTATTGGTTTTCAATATTTTCTTTGAAATGAAACCTTGTGAAAATCCTAATATCTTATTCAGAAAAAAAAAATCTAATAAATTTTTTTTTTTTGGATTTCTTCTGATTTATACGGATTTACGTGTTGATTGAAATAAATTCAGCATATACATTTTAAATACCTAAGATTTATTATAATTCAAGTGATTATGATTAACCATAACCATATTAAAAAAAATTGTTTTTGGGAAAAATGAACTTATTTTCTTTATTATTTTTGTTCTTTTATAACCATATTCATACAAAAAGCAGTAATTAAGAGTATTTTTGGTTACAAGCTATTTCCAATTAAGTGGGACAAATTTCTTTTCGTATATTTTTATTAAACCCAATTTTCTAAACCGTATATAAATATACAAAATCATTAACTACTATTTATTGATTTTTGATGAGAATTTAATTTGTTTCTTAGTATTATAGTACATAAATAAAATATATTAAAATTTCTTGATCTCTATTTTATCTGATATTTTTTAGGTATAAAAATTGGTATTTATTAATTTCTTTTTGATTGGAAAAATTGTTTTCATAACGTGTTGAATCTCAAACAAATTTTCACATCGAATTGAATCTATATAACTACATTTGATTGTTTAAAAAATCATTTTTACCCTATTCATATTAACATTTTTTTTTATTGAAATTGTTTGAAATTTTTCAAAAAAAAAAGTGCTATTTTTTTTTTTCATTTTTTGGAATTATTTTAAGAAAAATCTTTAGAAATAAACACATTATTCATATATTCATTTGGTATTTATGTTAAAAACAATTATGTATTGTTAATTAATGAATAACCTCGACTAACAAAGATGAATGTTTTTAGAAATGTAAAAAAAAATGCACAGTTTTTTTGGAAATACCTTATTATTCAATTTCAAATTTGGTTAAATTTCAAAATGTTTTCAAAGTTATTTTTTTTATATTTTTGAAGAATTTCTTAATTATTATTATTATAATGAAAATCTTAAATGGGTTTTAACGTTATGGGGGGGGGGGGGGGGGGGGGGGGGGGGTAAAAAGGATTATTTAAAGATTGGCAGTCTTTTATTACTAAAATTCTAGAAAATCCAAAATTTTGAAATGATCAATACTAATTATTTTCATAAATTTGTTCAAAACCCAATTTTAACCTCCACGTTAAGTGAAAATTTACCACGTAATACAAATTAAAAATTTATAATTGGTCTCTTAATTTTTTTTTTTTTTATAATTGAACAAACCATTCAAAACACCAAAATCTACTCCAACCTAACCTAACATACTCTAAAATCATCTTAAATACTTTAAGATACATGGAATGGGTGTTTTAAAATACCTAAAGTAAATATTTTTCATAATATTGACTTTTTTTAAAATAATAAGAATTTTTCAAATTTTGAAATTTGACAAAAAACAAAAAAATAAAATTTTCCCGTATTTTTGATTTGTGGTAAATTATTGAAATTTATAGAATAACAGAATTTTTATACTAATAGCTGATGAAATTAAAAATTAATATAAGATTTGTATTATTTTGTGTTTTTAGGAACTTGTGTAGATGTGTTTTTGAGTAGATTAAAAATAAAATTGAAAAAGTAAAAAAAAAAAAAAAAAATGTATTTTAATTTTTAAAAAGTTGTTCATAATCACTTAAACAAAAAAAAAATCTAGTTATTTGAAATTTAAATTAAAAATTTATCAAATATCTGCATACTTTGTAATATTTTTTATAAAAGATAATATTAAGATTCTTGTTTTTTTCTATTTTTTACATTTTCAATTATAAATTGTTTTATTGATATAACAATTTTGTATTAAATTTGTATTAATGGATTGTGAATACATGTTTTCAACACATATCTGAATTGTTCAACACCCCCAATAATATTTTAAAGAAGATTTATAAAATTTCATTACATTTTTTTATCAATATTTTTTTGTTATTCTTTATCATTTTTTATTTTTATAAAAATTTAATCTTATAGCAAAGTTTAAGAAAGGATATACATTAATAAATTATTTAGTATTCAGCCTTTTGTTAGAAAAAACATGAAAAATTAAGAAATTATTTTTATCTATCACTATCATGAAACAATTTTCTCAAAAAAAAAAAATTAGTTTGACTGCATTTTTCACTTTTTGATAACCTCAATTAAAAACAGAATTGGTAAATATGAGATCTTGATCAAAATTTTTTTTTCAAGATATTTATCAAATCAAGTTAGAAAATCCAGGTTTTCTTAAGTTTGAAAAAAAAATCTAAATAATAAAAAATTCTGAAAAAAATTTTTATAACAGTTAAGTGGTTATAATAATATAATTTGAAAACATTTTAAATTTCTAAAACATCTTTCAAATGAATAATCAATTATTTTGAGTATTAAAGAATTCTTTATTGATTTAAATTGAAAAAATAATTTTTTTTTGATTTCAGGTTAGGTTTTTTTTTAATTTTTGTTTTGATTAGAAAATCTATAGATTTTTGAAACAAAAACAAAAAGTGATAAAAATTGCAGTTATTTTTCTCAGAATATACAAGAATTGAGAGGAATCTATTGATTTTACCCAATTCTTTTAAATATATGAAAAGTTACCGTTAGCTTTTCTTAAGTTTTCTGTTTCTTTGTGAAGTGTTCAAGGTTTTTTTTTACTTTTTGAAATAAACCGAAAATTTAAATAAATTTTCGGTTTATTACAAAAAGTAAAAAAAACCTAACGAGAAACCAGAGATTTTACAATTAAAATAGATGAACTCAAGAAAACTGCGGTTAACATTTGTTTTTAATTTGAAAAATATTAAGAAAAATTCTGAAATTTTCTTTTTATTTCTTAATTAAAAAAAAACTAGGTACTCTACGGCACTTGAAGTAAACTTTTAGTCTGGTTATTTCAAAAATAAAAAAAAAAAAAAAACAAGTTAGGTTTTCCATAATTCAAAAGAATTGAGAAAAATCTATCGATTATAACCAATTCATATGAATCCTGGGAAAGTCTAAAACCTGAAATATTTATCACAAGAAATTTTTTTTTCTCTATTTCAGTTTTATTAGATGATTACAGCATTTTCAAAACTATTAGTTATTATCTATTCAAGTAAAAATCTGCAAGTTGAATTAAACTAAAATTCATCCTTTTGTTTATTTAAAAAAAATTTACCCAAAATAAACCTTTTTTCTTGACTAGATACTTTTGAAAAAGATGATTCTACTGACAAGAATAAATACAATAGCCTCATAAATTTGAAGTTCTGTAATTTTGATTATATTGTAAATAAATTTTCATATTCAGGATGAAAGGTTAATTAAAGTAGAAGTTTTGTCTAACTTTTATTTTTCATACTAGTGATGTATAAAGTTCAAAAAAGTAAAAAGAAAAAAAAAAAATGATATCTAAAATTATAGAATATGAGACTCTTTTTGAGGATTTATATTTTGTAAAATTGCCATAGATAGCAGACCTTACAATAATTAATCATTGTAAAATAATAATAATAAAAAAAAAATAAATGATAATGTAAACCAAAACCAAATAAACTGAATAAGAAATGTAAAATGAATTGAGCAATTGATAAATAAACTAATTAATGGATTATTTTTTCCTGTTTCTTATCTCTGTTGAGGACACATCGATTCTGAATTCGTCTTCTGATAATGCAATAAAATGGTCTTTCAGTAATGGGTTTAACTCCACTTTTGATAAATCGTATTCAAATTTACCATTGTTTACTCTGCCACCGACAATGAATTTAATGTTATGAGAAATTATTAAAGATTGCAAATGAATTATTTCATTAACATCTTTATAATATTTTTGATCAAATAACCGAGTATATGTGTCAAATCCAATAACATAATAGCAATTTCTGACAAATTCAATTTTGTCAATAAATCTTGGGCTGCAACTACAAAGATAAGCTACACCACGAACACGGAATTGGTTTCTTCTTCGGTGGAATTCTTTTTGAGTGATTGTGGGCTTGTCTGGGTTTGATAAAGAGGTCTCAAAAAGTACATGTACTTCTTTGTTTGTAATTTGCATGATTTTCTTTTTAGCTGCACTTGATAATTTTAAATGGCCGTTATGCAAAGGATTGAACGATCCTGGAAAGATTGAGTAAACTTCGTTTGGAGGTAGACTTTTGTAAGAATCTAAAGTGACGCCCTTTTTGCAAGAGTCAATGTACTGCTCGTTATGCGAATAAAATAAATAATTGATTGTTTGTAACTCGAGCAGCTGATCAAAGAAATCAGGTTGATCCGTGATTTGAAATTTAATGTCGTCCTCCTCTTCACTCATTTCTTTGATTAGCAAATCCAATTCTTCTGTCCTTGCAAAATCAATAAGTTTGAACAACAAAGATAAGAGGATTAAGGACAGAAATTCATCTTCTTCGGTCCTTGTTCGAAAGCCCTTTGCAAGCTTGACATGCGAGACGATCTTCTTTGTTTGTGCTGTGATACACAAATTGCCGCCATGCAACTCTTTCATGTCCTTGGAAACTAACGTACAGATCCCACCAATGCCGAGCACACTGCTTGGTGAGGTTGTTTTTTTTTTGTTTCTTAAGGTCTTTTCCCTTGACCTTTCTGCAATTTGGACAACAGTTTGTTCATTCAACTCGTCCTTGTTCATGTTCTTGTTTGGTTTGTTTTTGATTCTTTCAAGAAGAGTTTCTTTCCTGATTTTTAAATCAACAATACAATCCCCACAACCAGACACACCTGTCAAAAGGGAATAAAAATATCCCCCAAAGCCAACAAGTGTGGAACTAATTTCATATTCCTTTTCATAAAATTCTTTGACTAATTCCTGTGGTAAGCTCACCATTTTGATTTGAAATAATAAAAATGAAAAAATAACTTTGCTTTTAAGAATTCTAAGAATTATTCTCCCCATATTGTCAGAGGTAGGTTTCAAACGGATTCTTCGGGTGTGTCATAAATCCCTTTGTTCCTATTAGGTTAAAGATATTATTTTATCAGCATATGAGAATAAATTTTGTTTTAAAAAATTTCCTATTATTCTTCTTCCGGTTATTTGTTCGATTGTAAAAACCTACGAAATATTAATTTCAAATTAAGAGTAGTAACGATTTATGGGGAGTTTATTGTGCTACTTAATGTCAAAGAGCCCTGCTTTTGTTTTTCAATAGATATAAATGTACTTTTTTTGTAAATTCATTTAAATTCTTGTTGTTTTATAGGTTTTGCTTTATTATTGTTTAGAGGGTTTTGAAGTTCATCTGTCTTTGTATGGTAGTGTTTGAATTTTACATTTTCTTTGATGGTTTATCTCATCAATAGGCAAATTTTAGGAAAAAAAGAGTTCTTAGATTTTTAAAAAGGTTCTTTTGCTAAAAAAAAATTGTTTTAAATATCTTTAGTTGTTTTAGATTTTTGAAAAAAGTTCCTTTTAGCAAAGAGGTTTCAGTAATCAATGTGTGTGATCAATTTAAAGTTCAATTTTTTTGCTAAAACTCAAAATATGACATTTTTCATTTACTTTAAAAAAAAACACAACAATCACCGATTTTAACAACTTGGTAAACTTTTAAAATACAAAAAGATCAGAAAATATAGTTAATGCAAGAAACTATATCATAATTACCATTATTCTTTGGTTCATCTTACCAATTGTTAGTTTTAAATAATAAATGATAATAATTTAAATTAAAACATCCTAAAAAGAAAAAATAAAATTGAAAAAAAAAAGTTAGACAAAAGTACTACGTTCCTTAACCCCTCATCTTAAAATAATAGACTTTGTTCGCAATCTCATCAAAATTTCCGAACTTCAAATTTATGAGGCGATTGTATTTATTCTTGTCATACGAATCACCTTTTTCAAAAGTATCTAGTCAAGAAAAAAGGTCTTACCGTTGTGGAAAAAAAGTGAAACTGGAAAAAAAGTTCAACACGGTTTTTAATTGGGAACATTACTGAAAATTCAAGGTAAGATCAATGAAAAAAAGAATAAATAAATAAATACTATTTGTTTCAAAATAAATTGAACAAAATTTTCATTCAGCTTTCCAAAAAAAGATTTTTAAAAAAATCATGTAACATTTCAACTTTTAAATTCTTAAAACCAGTTGAAATAATTAATTTCCATCTTAGAGAATTGGGGTCTTGGATGATTTATTTTGGTTCCAGGTTGTGATTTTTTTGGAAAGCTGAATGAAAATTTTGATCTTTTTATTTTGCAATTAACAGTAAAGACAAAATGAAGAATTCTCCACAATAACAGTTTTTTAAATACTATCTTTTAGTCTGGATTTTTCTTTGATTGATCAATTATTAAAAATTTGTTCAAAAAATTGACTATTTTTGAGATCTCCAAATTTACACCACCAATTTCGATAAATCAAGCAGATTTAAATTGTATTAGTTGGGTTGATTGAAAATAATATAATGGGTTATTATTTGAAGTTAATTGGTTTCTTCTTTTAATTGATTTTACTTTTTATTTTCAGTAATGTTCCCAATTAAAAACCGTGTTGAACTTTTTTTCCAGTTTCACTTTTTTTCCACAACAGTTATTTTCGGGTACGAAAGTCCAAAAAAATGCAATAATGAATTTTAGTTTAATTCAACTTGCAGATTTTTACTTGAATAGATAATAACTAGTAGTTTTGAAAATGGTGTACCCATCTAATAAAACTGAAATAGAGATAAAAAAAATTGCTTATGATAATTATTGCCATGTCCGTCAAGTGCTGTAGTTTGTCTAGGTTTTTTTTTAAATAAAGATATAAACTGAAAATTTAAAGATTTTGCTTAATTCTTTTAAATTCTAGAAAACTTAACAGCTGTTTGTTTTTATTTTTAGAATAAACCAAAAATTTATGAAATTTTCACCCAATTGCTTAAAACAAAAAACCTAACTTCGCTTTTCTTGAGGTTTTCTGTTTTATATATAAAATCTATCAATTTTCGTTAGGTTTTTTCGAGTTTTCTGTTTATTTGGAAAATCAATAGATTTTCG
Source organism: Anaeramoeba flamelloides (assembly GCA_027625915.1). Lineage (NCBI taxonomy): Eukaryota > Anaeramoebidae > Anaeramoeba > Anaeramoeba flamelloides. Next base: position 8,173,423 of record JANTQA010000026.1, read on the forward strand.
TTAGGTTTTTTTTACTTTAGAAATAAAATATAAAACCTCAAAAAAAACCTAGAACACTTCACAAATAAATAGAAAACCCCAGAAAAACTAACAAAAGTTTTCCAGAATTCAAAAGTATATAGAAATATCAAAGATTTTAATCAATTTTTTTAATTTTTGGAAAACCTAATGGAAGTTTTCGTCAAGTGCCGCAGAGTACCTAGCTTTTCAAGAATTCAAAATAATTGAGCAAAATATATGATTTTACCCTATTCTATTAAATCCCGGAAAATATAAAAAAAGGTCTACATTAAGTACCTAGATTTTCTTGAGATTTTCTATTTTATTTGTAAAGTTTTCTAGGTTTTTGTTATTTTTTGAAATAAACTGAAAATTTTAAAAAATTTTTGTTTTATTACAAAAAGTAAAAAAAAAACTTAACTAATATCAATAGATTTTTTAAATTAATAGATAACTCAAAATAACCAAATGAAAATCTATTGATTTTCAAAATAAATTGAAAAGTAAAAAAACATAACGAATATCTATTGTTTTTCCAAATAAACAGAAAACTAAAGTAAATTTAATAATTTTTTTTTTTTTTTTACTTTTTAGAATAATCCCAAAATTAATTTAACTTTACAGTTTATTTCAAAAATTAAAAAAAAAAAACCAACAAAACTGTCCTAGGTTTTCCAGAATTTAAAAGAATGGAGAAAAATCTAGATTTTACCCAATTCTTTTGAATTCTGGAAAACCATTCGCAAAATCATGAAAAATAATTATTTTTATCAATTTATATCAATAAATAATTCTTTAATAGTCAAAATAATTGGTTAGAAATTTGAAAGATATATATTAAATTTAAAATGCATTTAAAATATAACAAATAACCACTCAACTGTGAAAAAAAAATTCTTTAATTTTTTACTACGACCAGTTCGAGTTTTAAGACACAAACTTTGAACAAATTTTAAGGCACAAAAAAATTCTCAAAAAAAAAACTACAAAAAATGAAATAAATAACCACCCTTTCAAAAATTATTACCCACCTGTTATAATAAATTGAAAAAAAAATATTCTTTAGTATTCAAGAACAATTAATAATTAAATTTGATTTGTAATTCATTTTTAAATCATTCAAAATATATACAAACCTGATATTATCAAAATTAAAATAAAATAAAACCAAAAACAAAAAAAAAATGAGTCATAATTTTGGAAAGGGGCATTACCAATTTTTTATTACAAACTTTTACTAAAAAAAAGTAAACAATAAGATTTTTTACGAATAATTAAATTCATTTTAAAAGATATTACATGGTCGAAATTTTCATAATGATTAATGATCTTTTCAAAGATCTTTTTTTTTTTCCACATGATCGTTGTTACAAAAAAAAGAAATTGAAAAAGAATAGAAAAACAAACTAAAAACAAAAATTTGAAAAGGAAAAAGAAAAAAAAAAGAAAATTAAAAATTTGAAAAAGTAAAACTCAAAAATTTGAAAAAGCAAAACTAATATAAAGATATCAAAAAAATGATTCTGATCCGAAAATTTGAAAAAAAATTATGATTAGAATACGGAATAAATCCTCAAAACAACTTCCATTCACCTTATAAAGTGAGTCAAAAATTTTTAAATCAAGTATAGTTTTTAAAATCAAAATTATGTCCGAATTGAATATAAAATATGGTATTGTTATTCTTCCAACTTTTTAAAATTTGTTTAAATTTTTGGAATTGAATTTAGTTATATATATATATATATATATATATAAATGAAAAAAAAAAGGCACGATTAAAAGAAAATAGGATATTAAAAAGAAACTATCTTAATTAAATAACAGTCTCCCATATTAAAATTCACCAAAATGCATCAAATTAAATTGAATGAACCAAAAGTATCTTGTCAATATTTTTTTGTGTTCTTAATTAAATGATTGTATATTTTTTTTTAAAAAAAAATTGTTAATCAATTTTTTACCTCGATTTTTAGACCAAATATTAAGAAAGAACATTAATCTGATAATTAAAAAAAAAAATCCTAAAAAATTCATGGATTCTTTAATTTTTGAAAATCATTGTGTTTTTTTTTTTTTTGATTTTTTAACATTTACTTCTTATTAACCCTTTTTAAATTTAAATTTCTTGCTTTTTTTTTGCTTATTTTTTTTTTTTGTTTTTACAATTCCAAGAAGAAAAACAATTTAATTTTGTCCTTTCTGCAAATAATTGAGAACTCTCATAATTTTTATGACAATACCCTATTGGAACAATTAAGATTAAGTATATCCAGAGTGTAATTTGTACTACTTCTATTATAATACTCTTATTCAAATAACCTCTACCCACTGGATGTTTAATTTGAAAGACTCCTTACCTACATTAGTTTTAACTCACCAAACAAAAAATCAAACTAGCAATTTATAGTCTTAAAACCTTGTATTATGATCACCCGAAAAAAATCAAAAATAAATTGGAAAAAATTTAGTGTAAAATAAATTCAGAATAATCCCATCAAAAAATTATTTTCAGTATTTATCCGAATGTGCTATCCTTGTAATTACTCTCAAAAACCACATTTTTAGTTCTATTATAAGACAAAAACAATTTACATAATTAGAAATGATATTAATCCACTAGAAAAATTTGGAACAATATGGTGACTAATTCAACCCAACAAAAATAGTATAACCCCCTTAAATAATTTCAAGATTTATGAAACTTTCATTCGAACAATCTGCAAGATTTCAGTCTATGGTATTATATTTTAACATTTTTCAAATTTCAAATACTCATTAATATAAGTTTTTTCAGCTCTCCAAAGTTATCAAGAAAAAATTGATTTCCAAAAATATACATTTTGAAAATGTTGAATTTTTTCTCAAGTTATTCAAAATCAAAATATTTGTTTCATTGTAAAAACCTGAAACTGTTTTTCAGAAAAGCCAAAAGGTGTTTTTCATTGTAGGAAACTTTTGAAGAGTTTTACTTGTATAAACTTATAAAATTGGAAGTTAAGAGAATTGAATAATTCCATTACCATCTAAATTTGAAACACTTTTACAAAAAAGTGTCCACAATTTTTAAGCTTTTCTTGGTCTGAAATTTATAAATTGAGACTATTTTTTTAATCTTTGCTTTTTTTGATGATCAGTTTTGCTTGTCAGAAGTGTCAACAAGAGATCGAAATTCATGAGTCTTTGTTTCTCTTTAATAAGAAAAATATGAATCGGTTGGTTGAACTACTTGAATTAGATACTCAACAATTAAAAGAAATCGAAGATCTCTGTTTTCAATTGGGCAAAAATGGTATATGAGACTTACTTTTTTCTTAATTTAAAAAAAGAAATCTTTTTCTCTACTAAAAAAAAGCCAACAAACAAACTCTTTTGAAATGCTCAATTAACTTTTTTTAAACTCTGTATTTATATATTTTGGGAAATAAAAAAAAGTATTTCGAAGAAGAAATGAAAAAATTCAAAAAGAGTGGGTTGTTGTTCAAAATGAAGGAAATAAAAATCTTGTGAATGAAAAAGATCCAAATAATGTTAAAAAAAAGGATAACGAAATTATTAATGAACAAACAACCAAAGAGAAGGAAAGGGGGAATGATAAGGAAAATGATAAGAAAAGTCAAGAAGAAAAAAAAAAAAGGTTTACCGATCTTGAAAAAGATTTCGAAGAGTATTTTTTAGAATTACTTGAGCAAAGAGAGGTGACTCAAAATTTTGTAATAGATCAAAACAGTAAAATCTTTTGTTCTTTTTTTTATTCTCAAATGATTTGATTTTTATTTGCCCATTTGGTTGAAAATTTGAAAACTCAAAAAAATTAACACAAAACAAAAAAACAAACAAAAAAAAAAAATTAACAAACAGAAAATCAAAAACAACAAGAATTGAAAACAAACCTTTGTAAAAAGCTTTTTAATTTAATTTCAACTCAAACCAAAGAAGACTTTCCACTTTGTTCTGATTGTACAATCTTGTGGTCCAAAGCAATTAATGAAAAAATTAAAGACAAACTAAGACAAAAGAAAGTGTACCATTATTTTGTAGATCACTTCCAAACAACAAGTATGGTTGACGATCAAGCATTAGCACAAAACATTCAGCAATACGATGTAGAAATTGATCAAATACTGAAAGAAATCGAAGAGCTGACAAGTTGTGAAGAAGAAATTGATCAAGAGTTAATTGGAATCCAGGAAAGAGAAACAACACTTGCTCAACTTGAAAAGAAATATTACCAAGATTTCAATAATCTTCAAAGATTGGAGTCATCTTTTCAATTCTCAAGAAAAAGTCTAATCACAAAAATTAAAACTGCACAATCAGAGTTAGACAAACTCTTATCAACTTCGGTTTTTAATGGTGTTTTCCGTATTTATTTTAATGACCATTTTGCAACAATAAATAATTTAAGAATCGGTAAATTAGATTCCGTGCCTGTTGAAATTGAAGAAATTAATGCTGCTTTTGGTATTGTTCTATCTCTTTTCTTCTTTATTATAACTTTTCCTTCTCTTCCTCTTTTCTTCTGTTGCTTTTTTTGGAATAATTTGTTATTAAATTTTCAGATTATTTTGTGGTTTACTTTTTTATTTACGAAAATGATTTTTGAATTTTTCAAGTTTTTTGTTAAAATTATGATTTTTCCATTAGAGGTGGTACTTTTCCGATATGTGCCCTCAAAGGGCCAAGAAACTTTTCAGTATATTTGATGTTTTTAATGACAACAAAATTCCATTTTCTCAACCATTGGATATATTTGGGTTTGTTTAATTTGTAAAAAAGTATTTTCGATTTTCTCTTGGTGTTTCTGCTCCAAATCACTTCCTTTCTTTTTTAAATATAATAGAATGTTAATAAAAACACCAAATATATTGCCAAGTTGCCTTTTCTCTTGTACAAATTCCTGAAAAGTATAATGGTTTATGAAAAAATCACAATTTTAACAAAAAACTTGAAAAAATCATTTGTGTGTACAAAGAAAGGGTGATGAAAAAAAAAGATAAAAGTAATCAGTCGACATAAACCTAAATGAGGTGCCAAATTTGAGTATTACAAATCACTCAAAGGGGAAAATAAATTTAAAAATAATATAGAAAAAGGAAATTCAGTCCGAAAAATTACTGTTGCTAAAATAACTCTCCAAGATTTGGTAAACCGCGCAATGCCAATTAAAAGTCGGGTTTCTTTTTTATAACAAACCTACACCTTAAATCGTCAAATAAACGGACAATAAACAATAAGTAAATATGATATTGGTTTCTTAAAGTTCTACAATTAACAAAGAAATTCTAAAAACGAATGATCAAATGTAAAATTATTCTCAAAAAATAGGGATTATTTTTGATCCTTTTTTTACAAAACATAAAGCTAAAATTAAAAAATTTATAAAAATTGTAAAAACCCCTTAAATTTTAAAACAAATTCTGTTCCAATTTAAAACTGGCTTAAAAACATCACAGGATTGACCTTCGGAATTGATTTGAACTTGGGTATATTATTGGACAGTTGATTAGATATTGTATTGGAACCAGCATGAAGAAAAAAGCACGAGTTTTATTTGAAACAAAATTTTTAGGCTCTGTACACGGATATTTTTGTCTGTGGTAGATGTTATTGTATAATTGGTGATAAAAAGATGGCAACCCACTCGTGATTTTTTGTTGATTGGTTGTGGCTAAGGCATTTCCGAAAAAGTTGGGCATTTTTTTTTACATTTCATAAAAAAATCATCTTTTGAGTGGAGCTATTCGTTACTTTACAATACCAAATTAAGTTAAACATTAATACTGATTGAATCAATGACTATGGTATTTATTTCAAAATATATTTGTTGAATATATTTCTCAAAGAATGAAAAAAAAAAAAAAAAAGCACTTTTATTGAGAAAACAATGCATACGCCAATTTCAATAAAAAACTGGAAATATGGAAAGGGCACAAATGATTTTTTAAACAATTAAATAAAGTTATATGTTTTCCATTTTATTGGAAAAATTGTTGAGATTAAACAAGTTAGGAAAACAATTTTTTCGATCGAAAAGAAAATAATATATAGCAATTTTCACACCTAAAAAATATCAGATAAAATCTAAATAAGAAAATTTAATATTTTTTATTTATGTAACACCAGACTAGCAAACAAATTGAATTATTATCAAGAATCAATAAATGGTATTTAATGATTTTGTATATTTGAATATTTTTATGATGATTGAGTTTAATAAAGATATTTTAAAATAAATTTTCCACACTTTTGGAAATAGCTTATAAAAAGTTAAACTCAATTTTTTGACTTTGGTTTTGATAAATTATATTTTGTTAAAACTTTTTAAATTTTTTGTTTTGTTTGGTTAATGCAATTTGAAGTTTTTGATTGTGACAATTTTCGATTAAGGGATTAGAGTTACCATAGATTTTTCTATAATCAAAGAATGCCGTAATTGGCTGTAAATGATATTAATGCACCATGGCTCAAATAGTTTATGTGACTCTAAAAAATCTATTTTAAATCCTATTGCACAATAAATAATTACATTTTTTACTAATGATCACTATTAAAAATTTCATTTTGAAAAATTTTTTTTTAAATTCCTTTTCCAAATATAAAAATAGAAACTCAAAATCAAAGTATACCAGTATTTAATAATTCATATTTAGAACTTATAAAAGTAACTATTTTTTTTTAATTTTTTAATTTCAAAGATTAACTCAATAATCATCAACCTAAAAACCCAAAGACTGATAAAGTTTTGTTTCCTATTAGATAAAAGCTAATTGTAGCATCAATATATTTCCAATATTTCAGAAATAATTTGTAGAAAGAATCTATTGAGTGAATTATTTAATTTTTAAAAAAAAAACAAATTTTTTAGTAACTAATCTACATTTCGCCATAAATTTAAGAAAGATATTTTATGACTTTGTAGTCTGAATATTGATAATTCAATCTAAAAATTAATGGCGAAATGCAGATTTTATTCTGAATTCTCGGGTTTTTACTAATACATGATTATTTTTATTTGATGAGATCAACAAATATTACTGCTTGACTAATTGATTTTTTAGAGTCATTTGAACCATGGCGCACTAATGCGATTTCAACCCAATAACAACATACTTTGATTTGAAGGATTCTACCTTAGTATAGGTTAATCCCTTGAAATTAAAAACAAAGAAAATATTTAAAAAAAAAAAAAATGGTTATTAGTGCACGTTCTCGTATTTCTTTTAAATTGAGCATGTGCATTCTAAATGAATTCTTCAGATACATTACAAATTCCATACTTTCATTTTGGTAAAGGTGTTTACGAACTTTTATCTATTGATTAAAATATTTTTTTTGAAAAACTATAGTTTTTTTTATTTTTATTTTCCTTTCGATTGCAAATACCTCACTTAACCACAGAGTAGCAATTTAGAGTATTATTGATTTGTGGGGAAATTATTGGATTTTATTGGGTTCTTAGTACCAAAATACAAATAACCAACTTAAATGAAAATCTCATTGAATACATATCTTTTTGGGTGTATTTTTAAGGAATTGTTAAGTGAAATTTTAAATGAAACTAAAATTCAAATTTTTTTAGAAAACTAAATTAAGTTTCAAATACTTCTATTGAATATTTCTGTGTCTTTTTTAGACACTCTCTTTGAATTGAAAATTACAAATTTAGTTTGTTCAAAATTCTTTAATTACCATATTAAATCGTTTCTTTTTCATTTAACCCTTAGCAGTAACAATAAAATTCCAAAATTTTTGACTAGTTAAAACAGTTAAAAGAATCGGAGTAATACTACAATTACATTCAATTTGGAAATAATTTTGATTTTTGTAAAATCGGAAAATAATTTTTTTCGTTTTTTAGTTTTTTTATTTTTTCCATTTACGTGACTTGTTTCGTAAGATCCATAATTTTTCCCAACAATTGATATTAGGTTAAATTTGAGTTTATTTAAAAAAAAATACAAACAATTAAATTAGTTGATGTTGATCTATTAAACTGATCAATCAATAATTGTTAATGGAATTTCATCAAATTTACTAATACATTTTTTTGATTGTTCTCTCTCCAAAATTTTAGACCGATTATTTCTTTATTTGTATTAGTAATTCTTTTCGTATTTTAGACAGCCCACTCCTTATTTTCCCAAAGCAGTCATTGGTATGATTGTTAAAATTTTGACATCTTCAAATTTTGATCCAAGAATGTAATGAAAAATTGAAAATCACCAATTATCGATATTGCACACTATAATAGATAAATTCCCTATGTTTTTTTTTTTTTTTTTTTTACCAAACATTTTTCATTGTTATCATTTTGGATATAATAAACTATTTTTCATAATAAATGACTTGGTATTCAAATCGGAAAATAAATTTAAATAGTAATACCCTCAAGTTTCACCTAGAGAGATTGAGATAAGGGAAATGTTTGGTGTTTCTTCATTTTTTTTAATCTGTTCACAAGTATAAATAATCATATTTATTACAAGCTGATTCTTTTTTGATTAACATTTGTAAATTATGGTAATTGAGATATTTCTCAAAGAACATCATTAATTGAATGGGAACTAGATTCCAATAAAACCGATTTGAAAAATTAATACTTATTTAAAAAAAATAAGGTTTAATTAAAATTAAATAAAAAAAAAAAAATGAATTAATTAATCGATTGGTTTGATTGTTGTTTGGTATATCAGGAAGATTGATAAAAATTGTTGGATTAATGAGAAATATGTTATTTAACAATCAAATTCGAAAACAGTCATTGTAAAATCTAAAGATGCAAAAAAACATTTCACAAAGGTTTTTTAGAGAAAAAAAAATAAAATTATTATATTTGAAAAAAGTTTTAGAATTTCTCATTCTTTTATTAATAAAGCACACATCCCCAGATATTTATTTTGAATCCTTTTTTTAAAAACAACAATTTTTTTTTCCATTTTTTATTCAAACTTATAATAATAATTAATAGGGTTGGTTACAATGTTATCTTCTGTTTTATCAAAACGTGTAGGTTTCAAATCAAAAAAATATATATTACTTCCTCTTGGAAGCTTTTCCAAGATTCATGAAATAAAAAAAGTAAATGGTAAAAATAATAAGAAGAATGATTTAACCAATATTAAAGATTATAAAGAGTTGTATTTAACCCAAGATGGATTTATGAAAAGAATCGGCAGCAAGAAGTTTAATAAGGCAATAATTTCTTTTTTAGATTATATAAAAGAACTTGGTGCTTTTGTTCATAAATATAATGGGAATTTCAAAATGAAATATGAGATTGATATTGATCAGATCAATGGTTTTTTAATCAAATATTCTTCCAATTCTTTAGTTGAGTGGACACGCGCTTTAAAATATCTCCTAATCAATTTGAAGCAAATGATGTACTGGTGTTCTTGCTTTAGAATGCAAACTATCGACTCATTTCGTCGGTTTTAATTTTTTGAATTTATATCATATCAATACCTTTTTAGATGAATTTGTTTTGTTTTGTTTTGTTTTATTATGTTATTATTATTTCTTTATATATCTTTGCTTTAAAACTTTTTATAAATATTTTTTCAGTTGTTTAATAAAAATAATTCATTTTTTTTTGTTATTTTGAAAGATGTTATTTTTATTTTTTTCAGTTTAATAATACTTTTTATTTTATATTTTTTTTAATGAATCCAATTTCAAAAAAAAATAGTTTGAAACTCCAAATTAGCATACAGATTAGTGAAGATTTTTATTTTCTTTTAAAATTAATACATTTACAAGTAAACAAAATTATTGTCAACAATTTTAATTTTCCAAATAAATGGGGAAATTTTGTACGAGAGTTTCAACTGAAAGGGGTACCAAAAAAATTTTTCTCATTTTTTTTTATTGAAATGTAGAGTTTTTTCAGATATTTCTATCGTGAATCTCGACTCTAATCTCTCGTTGATTATTTCTATTATTTCTGAACAATTATAGTTTATTTGATTCTTAAAAAAAAGTTAAATTTTTGCTTTTTTGACTGGGCACTTTTGAGTGAAATAGGGTTTATATTTTTTATTCTTGCTTTTTAATTAATTGGTTATTGTTTTTAACAAGTGTAATTTAATCATTCATCATATCTTATAATTGGTTAGTTATATTTTGAAAAAGTTTTCTTCTTAAAAAAAAACATTTGATAATAAATTTCAGTGATTACACAACAATTTTACTTACATTATCAAATAAGGGAGTAGCCTCGGTGAAGGAAAATTTTTCACTTTTTTGCAATTTTGAAGAGAATCAGAAAAGAATCCTTTAAACTTTGGATGTACATCATTAATTTTTATTATTTTAAGTACTTTGTTCATTATATTTATGATTTTTTTTTTCCAAATCTCAAAGAAATTGCACAATAAAATGTTAAGTTGAATTGCTTAGAATTTTCTTTTGAGTGTTGAATGACTTAATTTTTATTCTTATCTAAATATTCTATTGTGATATTTATTTTTTTCATTTTTTATTTTTTCATGATTTTTGAGTTTTTTTTTTTCAGAACAATAAAAAGACATAAGAAAGATTTTTTTTTTATTAGTTACATTTGGGATTAATGTTTAACTTTTAAAATGAATAACAATATTACAATTCAGAATATCACAAAAAGAAATACAAATTGGGTATTAATAGCTAGATGGATTCCAAAAAATAATAATTATACCAAAAAATTACTTTTTAGGATTTTAAATAATTGGATTTGGTGGAGTTAGAGAAGTAAGTATAATTATATTTTATCAAAATTTAAACCAAAAAATAGCCATATATGTTTTATTCTAAGAATCTAAAATAATCTTCTCCCAAAAAAAAAAAAATAACTGTTTAAATAAATAAAAAAAAATCGAACCAATTTTATCAATATATTCTCTTTTTTTTATTGTTTAACATTATTAAAAAAAAAATATCAAATAATTTTTAAAAAAAATTTTAAGAGAATCTACGATCACATGCCACTAAAATAAAATACTCTTTTCTCATCCCTCTCAAATTTTTATTATGTCTTATGATGTATCTACTCTCTTAAGATCGCTCATTTTATATTAAACCTTTTTGTAAAATATTTTAAATTTAAACTGATTTTTTTCAAAAATGAATATGTCAAGCCATTGTTTTAACTAAAGAAAATTAAAAACATAGAATACCCTTAATGATTTCTATTACCCTATGTATTTTTATAGTTTGTAAATCGATGGTGATAATAAGTTGGTATTTTATGGATTATTCCATATGAAATTAGTATTGTCAATGCAATTGTTCCATCAACTCACAAACCGGGGTTAAAACTACAAGAAAACTATCTTTTGATCTGATCACTGACTTAGTTTAAATTTTTTATTTTATTTTTCAAAATTGATTGTTTCTTTAAAGATCTTTATATAATCAAATTATTATTTTCCTAATTCTAAAATATGTTGAAATAACTTATAAAGATACACAGTAAGATATTCGAAATAATTTTTAACACTGATATGAAGACCAATATCATGATTTAAATTTTTTTTCTTTTAAAATAGAATCTCATAAATCCAAATCATTACACAATTTCCAAAAATGATTAGGAATTGAAATAAAAATGTTAAATTAATAGTGTACTTCGAAATGAAATATTATTATGAATCCCAATTTTTTCTTGGCCCACACAAAATAATGAATTTTAAAGATTGAAAAGGTAATAGAAATAATTTTCTTGGGATTTTATTGTTCTGATATATTTTGTTAAAATTGATTCACTAAAGTTGAGTAAATATTGTAAAAAAATATTTTAAATAAATTCTAGTTCAATACTTTAAAAATAAGGATATATTTCTATTAATTTAAATCCAAAAGAATTATCTAGAAAATCTGATGCCACTTTTGTAATATAAAAAAAATGTAGTTTATTATTTTATTAATAATAAATAAGATACTAAAACAGTTTAAGTAAGGTAAAAAAAAAAGGAATTTAATTAAAATAAAAATTGTTTAGTCATATTAAACGAGTATTATCAAATAAAATGAATTGCTTTTAAAATCTTAACGATAACAAATAAAAATTCATCTAACAAATACCAATAAAACCTGAAATTCTCTTTTCTAAAATAGAATTTTGAAAAAAAACATAATTATTATAATTATTTTTAGAGATCAAAAGTATATTTAGATTTGTGGAATAGTTGCTTATCTGGTTATTTTCAAATAATTATAAAGTATTGTATAAATATAACCAAAAAATATAAAGTGAATGGGTTTAGTCTTATATCTCAAAAAATAATCTCCCTAAAAAATTGAATTAATTTCTCTGAATATTTTTTTTATTCATAATAATTTTTTCTAAAATTTTAATTGTTGTAATGAATAAAAATTAAAGTTCGAGTTTTCTTTTTGTAAAAATTTTTTCGTAATCTAGAACTTAAGAGTACTAAAATATACTTTTTCAAAAACCATAACAGATTTCAATTCCAGTGGTTGTTCTGTTGTTGATACTCCCTTAAGAAAACAAAAGTAATTCGGCAAATTGCATAAAGTTTCCATTTCGAAAAACAAGAACAAACAACACAACGAAAAACAATGGGTTTCTATTCAACTTTTATTTTTTTCCAGAAAAAGTAAGAATTCCAGTAGAAATTCAAAAAAATTTAAAAAAAAAAGCAAAATAGGAACCAATTCAGTAAAAATCAATCAAATCATTTTTTTTTCTTCTTTTTAATTTTCAAAAAAAAAACAAAATCTCAGAAATTCATAATGAGTGAGAACAAAAAAAGTATACGTCTTTGGGTTGATGGAGTCTTTGATCTTTGCCATTGGGCACACATGAATTTGTTTCGACAGGCAAGGCAATTAGGAGACTATTTGGTTGTAGGTGTACATTCGTGCGAGGACATTAAAAAGCATAAGGGACCACCAGTCTTAAACGACGAAGAAAGGTACGAAGCTGTTCGTGGGTGCAAATGGGTTGACGAAGTTGTTGAAGGTGCGCCATACATTACCGATCCTGAATTAGTGAAGAAATACAACTGTGACTATGTTGTTCATGGATCCGATGCAACCTTCTCCATAACTGAGGGTGATCCCTATAAGAAAATTAAGGAGCTTGGCTGGTACCGAACGGTCCCCAGAACAAACGGTGTCTCCACAACCGAAATCATTGGAAGGTTTTTGCTGATGGACCTCAAGCATCTCAATCGAGAAAAAAACCCAATTGAGAACGTTGGTATCAAAGAAATTGGCAAAATGACCCAGGGCTCCACAGAAAAGGAACAAACAACCTTAGTTTCACATTACTTACCAACCACAAGAAGGATTGTTCAATTTAGTGATGGTAAGGAGCCAAAGGACGAAGAAAAAGTTGTGTACGTTGACGGTGTATTTGATTTGTTCCATGCAGGCCACATTTCCTTTTTGAAAAAGGCAAAGGAACACGGCGAATATTTGTTAGTCGGTATACATGACGATATGGTTGCCAACAAACAAAGAGGAACCAACTTCCCCATTATGAATTTACATGAAAGAGTTCTCTGTGTTCTTGGCTGCAGGTATGTCGACGAGGTCATCATTGGCGCTCCTTTTAATGTCACAAAGAAAATGATCGAAGACATGAATATTTCCAAAGTATTACATGGCACCACGGAGCTAATAATTCCTAAAGACGCCCCAAACCCTTATAAAGTCCCTAAGGATTTAGGTATTTACGAAGAAATTGAATCAGTCGAAAAATTCAATTATATGTCAGAAAGACAAATCTGTATGAGAGTCTTGGAAAATAGATTAACTTTCGATAAAAGAAACAAATTCCGTTCGGATCGTGAAGAAAATGAAACTGAAAATGAAAAAAACGAAAACAATTAAAAAGACATTTTATTCAAGCGCCACTATAAATAACAATTCAAATTGTTTGAAAAAGAAAAAAATAAAATTTTTATTTTTTTTTTTTTTTTTTTTTTTTGGTATTTTTATTTGAAATACTTTTATGCAAGACATGAATTTTTTGTATATAAGTTTTAAAAAGAGATTTTTGGAATGAATAATTATTCAATTCAAGTGTATGTAATTAAAAATTATCGAATTAATAACGTCATGAGGAACTAAAGTGTTTTTTTTTTTTTTTTTCCCTTTATTTTCCATTTTTTGCATTTTAATTCAGAAACTAAAAGAAATTTCGATAACAAATTTTGTTAGCTTGAAAAGAGTAACGATACAACTTTTTTACAGCTCTTGTGAAAATTTGAATAAATAGAAATCGATTTGGATCGATCTATTATAGCAACTAAAAACTTGTTTAACTTCAAATGTATAACAGATTTGTCTTGTTTTGAATTGGAGAAGATATCCGATATGTGATATAATTGGCCCATAACATTTTTCAAAAAATATTTACCTATTCAAATTCTTTGAGGAATTAAGTCAAAATATCATTTTCTTGAATGATTAATAAAAGAATTGTAATAAACAAAAATATTGAATAATTAAAGTATATTTCTCTAAAAAATATATACTAGATAATATTGAATAATGAATAATTGCAATTTTGTAATTGTTTAATTTATTTTCCATATCTTAAAAGAGAATCCAAAATAATATTTTCCAGTTCAAAATTTTTAACACTCCTTAATTCAATTAATGAAAAGAGATAATCATATTTAATAAATTCTAGTAGAAATGTAATATCAGATCCATTACTAATTGAAATGTTAAAAATTGATTACATACTATAATACTCACAAAACAAAAAATAAATAATTATCAATACTAAGAAATTATAGGTGTATTTAAAATGTTGAAGAGAGCAGAAAAAAAAAAAAAAAATTGTAAATTTATACAAATTATAAAACGATTATTGATCGATCAAATGATTAGATACCATAAACCTTATTTAATTGTGTTTCTTTGTTTTTTGAACAAATCAACTTTAACCTAATATCACTGTTCAAAAAATTTTTGATCCAATGAAAAAGGTTATGATTTAAAAAATAAAATGAAAACAAAAAACTAAAAGATGAAAAAATGATTTTTAATATTTTTTGAATAATCAATTTTATTTTCAATCCCAATGAACGTGTATTAATGTAATTCATTTGATGGTTTTGATTATATTGGATTTTTTTTGATTTAGTATTCAACAAATTTTCAATTATTATTTAGATCCCCAAGGCCTAAGTATTTTTTCAATGTTATAATTTCTGGATTTATTCAATCATTATACACCCAAAAAAAATATATATTATTATTAATGTTTCACTATTAAAAAATTAAGTGGCATTGTCAATAGATTACGAAAATGTGTAAATAATTTGCCATAATTATCACCAAGTTAATAATTTCATTATTTAAAACAAAAAATTAATTTTTTTAGCAACTAAGCTACATTTTAAAACAAATTTAACAAAGATATTGTTAAAATTCAAATTATTAGATCGGTGACTAAAGATCTAAATTTATCTCAAAATACAGGTTTTTTTTCAAAAATTCATTATTTTTTTACTAACACTTTAATAGGTTTGAATTGATGGCATCAACGATTACTACTATTTTACAAATTGGTTTTTTAGAGGTTGATATATTGAGAGCCCAGGTGATTTATCACCAATAATAGTAATTTTAAAGATGGACTTTTTTTGAGAGTATACAGTTTTTTCAATAACCCTTGTTGGATTTTTTGTTTGTTATTTTCAATTATTTTGTCATATTTTTAAAAAAAACTATTTTTTTTTTTTTCGTTACAGTTTGTTAAATAACTCATTCACTTTTTTTAATATCTTTTTTAGTATATAACTCTGGTTTTTTTTTTACAAATATGTTTTTTTTAACTGTTGGTTTTCGTTTTGTATTTATTGTTTCTGAAAAATACAGTTCAGTGAAACCTTGTACTTTCCAAACCAAACACTATTTACATGTGATCATTTTGTAAAATCATTTTTCTACAATCTAGCAAGTCCAGTCACAATATTTTTAAACTAACCCAATCAAATTGAAACAAACTTATCACCAAAATCCATTGTAATCAAATATTTCAGTTAGATCATAAAAAAATACAACAAAAAAGAGACTAAACTTTTCTAAGAACTTTTTTGTATCTTTCTAAATGTACAAAAATGATTTCTTAAAAATTAAAGTTCTTTTGGAATAAAAAATGATAAAAAAATTTCTCTTTATTTGAAATTTTTACTTTATTCAATGAAGACCCCTATATTAAACTTTTTGGCTTAGTTTTCAACTGTACAGAAACATTTTGTTATTTTTTTTTTCAGATGTGATTGTTTGGGTGATTTTTTTTTATTTATCAACTTGATCAGTAAAGAGTGAGAACTTTTATTTAATTTCAAACAAATTTATTCTCTCATTCAAAATTCATAGTGTTTCTTCATTCGATAATAATTCCTCTTGTCTGTGAAATATTCTTAAACGAAATAAATATTTAACAAGGTTCAAAGTTTTGTAGTTATTGTTGATTATGATTTTGGGGGATTTTATTTATTGTCTCTCTTGTAAAATTTATTCTACTTTTGGGAATTTTCATTTTAAAAAAATTACTTTGCAATTTTAAATAAGTTTTTAATTTGACAAATCTATTTAAAAATTAAATTTTAGTTAAATAAAAAACCGAAAATGATTTCTGCTAGGATGAAATCAGACTTGGTATATAAAACAGAATTATTTCAGATATATAAGAATAAAAAATATTGGATTTTTTTTACGATTATTGAAAACTGATTATTTTTACAACAAAACCCTTTTTAATTAATATTTTGAAGAACTGGTGGGTCTTTTGTATTTATTCTCCATATTCTAATATTAAACAAAATTTCATAATAAATATCTAAATTTTTTTTAATTTTTTTTTCTTTTTTTGGTTTTGTTTTATGATGAAAAATAAATAGTTCTTGTATATAGAACTAAATTTTAAAAAAGTAATTTTTTTTATATAATAGATAACTGCAATTTATAAAAATATTTATTTTCAAAATTTGATTTTTAATGGGACAATGATTTTGAAAGGGGGTAAATTTTGGATAATCAAATAAAAGATAAAATTTTATCACAATTAGATTCATTATTAAAGAATTTCTAAAAAAAAACGAGGCTGGTACAATAGCCTTCAAAAAATATCTGGTAATTGACGATTTTATTTATTTTTTTAGTTCTTTTTTCTGTTCTCTGTAGTTTGAGATAAGAATCCTTGATGAAAAAATATTCCAGAATTAAAAAAAAAAAATTAATCAGCTGAAATTTTTATACTATTTAAAAATATTCAACAAGAATCTTGCAATGTTTAATCATTTGAAAATAAATTATATTTCAAAAAGTTTAATAATGAGAGAGAATTTAATCTTTAAAAATTTCAATTTACATTAGTTACAAAAAGATCTTTGGGGTTTTTATTCAATTTAACTGAAAAAATGTTTCTCATTATCTTTGAATAAAATGATTTTCATCTATTTATACAAGAACAAAAGTACTATGGTCAAGATAGACTTCTTTTTGAAAAGCAAAAACAAACACACCCTCGAAATATTTTCATTTTCAACAACAATTAAAAATAAGTAACCATTGTGGAAAAAAAGTGAAACACGGTTTTTAATTGGGTACATTACTGAAAATTCAAAGTAAAACCAATGAAAAAAAGAATAAATAAATAAATAAAGACAAAATGAAGTATTCACCACAATAACAGTTTTTTTAATACTATCTTTTGGTATGAGCTTTTCTTTGATTGATCCATTATTAAAAATTTGTTCAAAAAATTGACTATTTTTGAGATCTCCAAAACCACACCAACAATTTTGATAAATCAAGTAGATTTAAATTGTATTTGTTGAATTGATTGAAAATAATATAATGGGTTATTATTTGAAGTTAATTGGTTTCTTCTTTTAATTGATTTTACTTTTCATTTTCAGTAATGTTCCCAATTAAAAACCGTGTTGAGCTTTTTTTCCAGTTTCACTTTTTTTCCACAATGGTAAGACAATTTAAAAAATTTTGTTACCAACACTTAAACAACACAAAATTGGGAAAACAACCATTAAAGTCTGAAAACAAATTGTATATGAGTCAACACAGGTTATTTAAACAAACGTGCCCTAGTCCCTTAAAAAAAACATTATTTTCAGTTTTGAGGCACAATGGTCTCATAAAATTTGTAGGGTAAATTAATAAATCTTAGGTATTGTTTAAGATTACAAAGGCATTGTTTCAAATCACTTTAGTCTTGAAGCTGAGTTAAGTGCAACTAATGGTAATACTTAACGAACCATCAAAATAAAACATCATATATATATAAATTTTTAAGCTTACCAAAATTTGGTTTACCAAGAGTAAGAGGAATTATTTTTAGAAATCTGTTTTTCGATAAAAATTAAATTTGATTCTTTAAAGCAATATTGGAACAAAAAAACTCTTTGTAATTTTATATGTTCCTTGATAAATATAATCTTATTAATAATTCTGAACCAAAATTTGAAAGAAGAATTGACTCTCAACACAAAGAAATTCATGATCAAATTTTTTCAAATTGTTTTTTGTTTGAAACTACCTTCCTGAGCAGCAGATTGACAAAAAAAAATTTTTTGTCAAAAAATCAAAAAAAAGTTCAATAGATGTTTTAATTTGAGTGAGAAACTTTCAGGATAGTGAAAAAAAAAAAGACACTTTAACACTCTTAAAAAAAAGTTTGTGAAAATTAAGTCGAAATTAAAACTAAACCATTAAGTTTAAAATCAATTTAAAAAAAAAAAAACAATGTAAATGGTTGGTTGTCAAAAACTCAAACACAGCAAGAGTTACAAATCCAAACAAATATTAAAATAATTTCAAATAATCCCATTTTTATTTTTTTTTTTATTTTATCAATTTTCTTTATTTTGTGATTCTCCTTTTTTAAATGACATCAACAAATACTTGTTATAAGGTATAACCGCTTTTGTCCCTTTCTTTTTGTGAACTTTCTCCAATTTCTTTTAAACAAACGTAAAAGCACCTTATCTAATTACCTTGCTAATTTTGTTTCAACTTTTTAGTTAGTAGTTGTGGGGGCAGGTGGTGTTGGGAAATCTGCATTAACAATTCAATTTTTACAAAATCATTTTGTTACTGAATATGGTATATTTCTCTTCTCTTTTCTTTTCTTTTCTTTTCTTTTCTTATCTTTTCTTATCTTTTTGAACTTTTTCTTTTTGAGATTCAATTTCCTGAACAAGTTTCACCAAAACATAAATTTACACTTCAAAATTCCAATTACAGATTTATTCCAATTTCTTTTGTTTTGAACCTCAACCGATCTAATTACCAAACAAACAATTAAATTTGTAATTTTTACACAAAAAAAAACAAAAAAAAAAAAAAAAAAAAAAAAAGATCCAACGATCGAAGAATCCTACCGTAAACAGGTTGTAATTGATGGTGAAACAGCCCTTTTAGATATTTTAGATACAGCCGGTCAAGAAGAATACTCGGCAATGAGAGAACAAGTAGGTCGTTTCCAACATATTTTCTTTTTCTTTAATTTTGAAACTTTTTCTTCAACTTAACAAATAAGTCCCTTAATCGTGTTAATGCCTTTTCTTGTCTTTTTATTTGTTATTTAATGTTTTTTATTTTTTTGTTTCTGAATTTTTTAGTATCTGAAATCTGGACAAGGATTTCTTCTTGTCTATTCCGTAACCTCAAGGTCATCTTTCGAAGAAGCTATCGAACTCAGAGAAATGGTAATTTTCATTTTTTTTTTTTTTTTTTTTTTTTTTTTCATAAAAAAATTCAGAAAAAATGGGGTTTTTTCATTCTCATTGAATTTTCTTTTGTAGGCCTTTGAAAATAGAGTTTTCAAAAATTTTCCAACTTCCACTCAATTTATAATTATAATTGCTTATTTGTTATTATTTTTGTTTCTGTGTTCTTTACTCTCATGAACAAAAAAGATCTTAATGATTAAAGAAGCCGATAACTATCCAATTTGCTTTGTTGGAAACAAAGTTGATCTTGTTGATGATCGTGTAATTTCAACAGAAGAAGGATCAAATTTAGCTAAAGAATTTGACTCACCACATTTAGAAACATCTGCAAAAACTAGAAAAAATGTCGAGGAGGCTTTTTTTGCCTTAGTCCGTGTAGTTAAGGCCAGTCTTGGAAAAGGATCTGGTGGTGGTGGATCAGGAAAAAGAGGAAAGAATAGAAAATGCCTTATATTGTAAACTGTATTTTTTTTTTTTTAAAATAAAATTTATAAAAAGTTTTAATCGTTCTATCAAAATTGTTTTCTAACAATTTTTTGTTTTTTTTTATATTTATTTACTACAAATACAAAAACTAATAATTAATAATTAATTTTTGAATCATTTTCTTTTTTTTTTTTTTGTATTCTTCTGTATTTTCCTTTTTGATTTTCTTTTTTTGAGAAAAATCAATACTTTTATATTACACCATAATTGGTATACAGAATATGGTTTTTTTTGTGATTTAATTTTTAAAATGTTGCTATTCCAAGTTAAACAAATTCATAAACAAGACAAAAGGATCCAGAATTAAACTAAATAAATATAATGGATCAACCTCGATTTTTTTGGAAATTATTTAATAATGAACCAATTTTACTAAAATTTTATATTTGATTTTCTTATCCCAATTACTACTAGAATTACTCGAATAAAAATGACCGATCCATCAGTTCTTCAAAATATTAATTAAAAAGGGTTTTGTTGTCAAAATAATCAATCTCAAAAAAAATCCAATAATTTTTATTTTTAGATATCTGAAATAATTCTTTTTTATCCCAAGTCTGATTCATCTCAGTAGAAATCATTTTTAGTCTTTTATTTAAACAAAATTTTGATTTTTAAATTTAATTTTCAAATTAAAAACTTTTTAAAACTAAAAAGTAATTTTTGACAAATAAAAAAATCCAAAAGAAACTAAATTTTCAAAGAGATACAATAAAAAGAATCTCCAAAAATTAGAATAAACAACAACTATCAACAACATATTTCTTTAAATATCACTTTAGTTTTGTAATATTTCAAAGATAAGAGGAATTATTACCCACTGAAGAAACACTAAAAAATTTAAAATGAGAGAAAAACTTTTTTTGTCTTTAGAAAAAAGTTCTCACTCTTTACTGATCAACTTATTAAAGATAAGAAAAATCTCCTAAATACTATTCGTCTGAACAAAAATAACTAATTATTTCCAAATAGAGGAAAATTGAATCCAGAATTTTAATTATGGTAGATTCAATCATTCACAGAAATTGAGAAAATTTTAAATTAATAAAAAAAAAAAAGAAAAAAAAGAAAAAAAAGGGTTAAGTAAATACCCACAATTGCTCTATTAAGTAAAATTTGATGAATAAATAAAAGTAAAATTTTAATAAACAAAAATATTTATTAAAAAAAAAATCTCTTTGAACCAAATCCAAGATTTTTGTTAATAAATCAAAAGGCAAAATATTGAAACTACGAATCAACCCCTTTATAGAATAAAAAATTAAAACATCCCCTTTATCCATCTTGTATATTTGAATTTAATGAGAATTTTGAAACATTTCCAAATAAAAAAAAAAAAAAAAAACAGATAACAATGAAATTTTTATCATATTTTGTTGAATTATTTGTGGTAAAAGAATTAAAGTGAACAAAAGCAAACTTTTGTTTTTTCCTTCCCTTTTTCATTTTTTTTTTTTTTTTTTTTTTTGATTTTTATTTTTACTGCATATTCTTTTAGAATTTTTTGGATTTTAAACTCCATTTCACTCAAAAGGTCCCAGCCAAAAATGAAAAAGTTACTTTATTTTTAAGAATCAACCAAACTAAGAATGTTTAGAAACACGAGAAATAATAAACTTCATATAAGAACCGATAATTATAAAAGAAAACCCCTGAACAAACCATAAATTTCAAAACAAAAAAAATGTTAAAAAATACTGGGGCCCATTCATTGGAACGTCTTGTGCAAAATTCTCAATCTCTTTAGGAAATTACAATTGTTGATAATAAGATTTTTTACTTTTAAATGTCTGAATTTTAAAAGAACAGACCAAGCCTAACTTTTCTTAATGTTTATTTGGTTTTTCAAACCTTTTTTTTTTCAAATTTAATTTTTAAGAAAAAAAAAAAAAAAAATATTTTACAAAATGAGAAAAAATGATTTTGATCTAAAAATTGAAAATTTTAGTTTGTGAAGAATAATGAATTAAAATCATAGAATTTTTTCCATTTCTTCAATAAAACTGGGCCCCTTTGACTGATATAGAGTTTATTTTATTTTGTTATCAACTTTCCTAAATTTTTTGAAAATATATAATAGAATTATTTTTAATTAAATACTTAATTGGTAAAAAAAAAATATTTATATTTAAGTTTCAAAATTAATTAAGAGTTATCCATACACTTTACCTTTTTAATAAACTTTATTCCAATATAATAAATGTAAGTAGCTAATAGAATCACCATTTCAATCAAAGGTTAATAACTATAAATGAAAAAACCCATTTTTTTTTAATAATAAATTAAAGTACTGGATTGTGTAGAACTTAGATAAGTAATACCCTTTCAAATTTGATTAAATATTCAAAAGAGATACTTGAACAAATTTTAAAAATTTCGAAAAAAATGGAATGTTAAAAAAAATTTGGTTCTCTTTCACCGAAATTTAGAGTTCAATTTACTTAATTTCTATGAAAATTAAAATTATTTATAAATTTATTATTTAATTGTAAATATATTAATTCAAATGAAATCACATTATCTTCTTTTCCCTATAGTTAATTGAGGGTTTCAAAGATTTTTTTTTTCATTGTATTTTTTTTAAAAAAAAAACGGAAAGAAAAATTGATAATAGAAGAAATTAAATCCAAAAAACTCAAAGATCAAAATAATGATAATAATAATAATAATATAGGATAAAAACCAAAAAAAAAATAAATAAAATACTTCTCCCATTCCCCTATATTAGAGAATTTGATAATACCTTTTTTAAAAATAAATAAATTTTCCAAAAATAAAGATTATATTTTTAAAATTGAAATTATGTCTAAACTCCAGATAATAAATAATATGGTAATAAATTCAAAAAGTATGATATTATACAAAAGCAAGATAAGTGGTATAAAATTCGTGATAAATGTCCAAATAACATTATAAAAATTAAATCGCTATAAAATAGTTGATGGGTTTTTAAGCCAATATTTTGAAAAAATATAATTTTTTTTATCAAAAAAAAGTAGATCAGTAAAAAAAAGTAAATTATTTAAAAAACGATTAAATAGATAAGAACTTCTATTAAAGACCAGATCCAAGAGTACTCAAGTATTTTGTTTTTTTAATTTGTTTGATAAATCGTTATTACTTCCAATCAACAATAAGAACCAATGGGAAATAAATACTTCCCTGTTCATCATAGTTTTATAAATGGTTATGAATATAAAGCATTTTAAATCAATCAGCCCTCATCCATTTTTTTTTTTTTTTTAATTTCATTTTTGAAGTCATTTCCATAAAGTGGAAATATATTTTAAATATATTTTTATTAAACTGAATCTTCAAGAAAAATATTTAAATAAGCAAAAAAATAAAATAAAAATCATTGATTCTTGATAATAATTAATTTTTTTAATTATTAACGTATTATATAAATAAAATATATTAATTTTTTTGATCTTGGTTTTATCTGATATTTTTGAGGGTGAAAATTACTCTTTATTATTTTCTTTTCAAAAGTGTGTTTTAATAACTTTTTTAATCTAAACAAATTTACAAATAAAATTGAAAATAAACTAAATTTCATAATAAATAACCCATTTCACATTGGAATTTTGAATTACTTTTGTATCGTTTTGAAGTTTTTCACCTCACAATGAAAAGTATACAAATGAATAATTTTTTCTCTTTTTTATTTTTTTGATAGTGTTTTGTTAAAATGGAAAATGAAAATGAAAAATTGGAAAGAAGTAACAGATGAGTTAATGAAAAAATTGGTTTCGAATAAGAAACGGAGATTGGATTTAGTTATTCAAATGGAAGGGGAATCGATAAATGGGTTTTACTAATTTTTTAAATTTTCTATTTTTTATGTAATGCTTCTTTCAAAATAAATTCCCCAATTTTTTTTAACTGTTTTTTTATTTTTTTTCCTTTATTTTTTGTCAAAAAATAAATATATCTTGAGTATAGAACTGAATATTAAAATGGAAATTTTCATATTATAATAGATAAATTCAATTATTAAAAATATTTTTCTTTAAAATTTGATTATTAATTAGCCAACGATTTTGAAATGGAGTTTATATTCTGAGTTTTTTTTTAAAATAATCTTGATATCAAGCAATTTATTTGGAAACAAGATCTTTATTGTTTGGTATTCAAAAAGAAAAAATTTATTTCAAATACAAACCTTCTCTGATTTGTTTTTATAGTTTTGAGGATTAAATTAATTTAAAAATTCCACCAAACACATTTCGAGATCCAAAACCAAACTTTTTCAAACCTAAAAATATATTCAAAAAAAGATATTCCAAAAAATTGAAAAAACAAAGATTCAAGTATGTTTTTTTCACGAACAGAGTGACAAATGATTTTTTCCTTCCAAAGTTTCAATATCCCATGTCACCACTCAAAAAATCTTTTTTCATTTTGGTGGCTAAATTTAAAAAAGTTTTTTTCATATCTGTTCTTATCAATTAAAAATATTAAAAAATTGGGCTATAAGCTTGTTTGAAATTGTAAAATAAGGGAAATTCACTTTACTTGTAGATTTCTCTTAAAACAGAAAAAAAAGATTTAAAACCCAGCCGCTAAAGTCTCTCAATTCTAAAAGTTGAAATTTAAAAAAAAACTGATTTTAAAATAATTGGAGTTGAATTTTGGCTGTATCTTTGAAAAATAATTTATTGAAAGATGAATGAAAATTTAGTTCAATTTTTTTTTTAGTCCAATAGTACTTCCTTCAAAATGTATCAGAATTAAATCTAAAGTTTGTCAAGGAGTGATTAAAAAAAAATTAAACAAAAAAAAAAAAAAAAAAAAATTCGCAAAAATTAAAGCTAGTTTTTGTTTTGGTAGTCATGTTTTGCCTATTAAAATGTTTTTTAATTTAATAATAGAACATTAAAATTTTAAAAAAAGTAGAATAGAGCAAAAGAAGATCGAAGAAAAAAGATAAAAAGATTCTAAAAAAAAAACAAAGCAAAATTTCTATTGGAACAATTTTCGGATGAAAGAACAAAAAACCTTTAATAATTTATTTCAAGCAAACAATTGAAGTTACAAGACGTTCGCATGTACCTTGTGGCGAGGGGCAAGGGTAGTCTTTGTTTGTTGATCCGCAATGGTCTGAACAAGTATTTAAAATTTTGTCTTTGTAATAAGTTGTCAAACTTCCGCCACCATCAAGGTTGGATGCATAATAAAAGCCGTTTTCAATCATAAGATCAGCAAATTCATATAAATTGAGACCTTCGTTTGCAGACTCCAAACCGTTTACTGCACCTAGAAGTAGTTGTCCTTTTTTGTTAAATCCTATTGCTGTTCTTGGAGCACGTTCATTCAGAAAATTTTGGGAGATTTTCTCAATTTTTTCAGATTCATCCACAAACGATTTCCCTGCACGAATTAACCATATACGAGCATTAATCAAATTTTGAAAGACATTGTCATTAATTGTGCTTTGATCAATATAACCAATCGAATAATTGCCATACTTGGTAATTCCAAAAGACGACTGGATCGTAGAAGGGTTTTGGATGATTTTGCCATCAGAAACTAGAGGGCCAAGGCAGGCAAGAGTTTCCATATTAAAAAAGCCCGCGTTTTGGGCCAGTGAACAATGATAAAAATCACTGGATACCGAGACAGGTGCGGAGCCCGGGCACCCGCTAGGTGATGGGTAAAAGGTGGTATGCAAAAGTGGGTTCTCCAGGAGTGTGATCGTACCTGTAACGTTTGTCGAATGGTTCTTGATCTGCGTGTTTAGATACTTGACGGTGATAATGGGCTGATCACCTTTTGCGGGGTTAACTTTAAATTCGTCATGGAAGCACTGCGAAAAAGTTAACACGATTACCAAGAGAATGATTTGTGTTGGTTTCATTAGATGAAAAATGCAAAAAATGACAAATAATCTATAAACTTTTACACAATTTTGTTTCTGTTAAAAATGATCTCAGACCTTTATAAATCCTTTCCACTTTAAAAAGTTTGGAAAAGCTTATTGAAAATTGATAAGGTTTTTTGGATGCTGTTAATAAAAAAAGAAGAAAATTTAATGATTAATTATTTGCTTGGAGATCTTTTTATGCTTTTACTTTTGGTTTTATTTTCGAAAAATGAATGAGATGTGTTGAATTGAAATTAATCCAGAATTATAAGTATAACCCAATCTGTATTTTGAATTTCTTGGAAGGTATTTTTAACTTTTTTTGAAAAAAAAATATTTTTTGGTCCGAACAAAATAACTATTCAGTATATAATCGAGAAATAAAGAAGAAACAAAACAAACCACCAAAAGACACAAAACAGAAAGAAAAATAAGAATTTCACAGATTCTGGAATTAAACAATCGAAATTTGAATCTGATCTCAATTACATTTTTTGGAAAAAATTATAGATCTATTTTTTAATTAATAATAATTCTGTTTTTTCAAAAATAATAACAATTTTTGATGAATAACAAACAACTAAAGATGAAATTCTCAGAGAAATATTTTTTTTCTAATATTTTCACTTGATACCATAAAAATTTTTCTTTTTTAGAATTTCAACAGAAGAATGGCTTTGATTTATGATCTTTAATTCAGGGTAGGTAATTGAGTGATTAGAGTCAACAATAGAAAAGTATAAAATTAAAATATGTGGATATTGAACATAAATCGCATTAGTATACCATTGTTTATATACCTCTATAAATTTGGTTTAGTCAAAATTGTAATATTTGTTAATCTCATCAATTAAAAATGATTGTTGAATTAGTAAAAATCCCAACTATTTCTCAAAAAGGATATTTTTTCGAGACAACTTTTAAGATTGTGTTATTAATTTCAGAATTTTCAGTTGAAAAACATCTAATTTAAATTCGTCTTGAAATAATGAGTAGTTACTTAAATAATTAAAACAGTAATTATATGAAAAATTTTAATCGTAGATTGGTAATAAATGAAAATTCAAAATTTTCCATACATATAAAACGGTTCAAACAATTATAATATTACAATACCATTCAAATTGGAAATAATTTTGATTTATGAAAAATATTAAAACAATTTTTCATCTTTTAGTTTTTTGTTTCCTTTTTTTTTTTTTTTTAGAATTCCCCTAATCTACTTTATTCTATCAATATAATTTTTTTCAACCATTGTTATTATGTTAAACTTGAGTTATTTTGAAGAAAGAAAACTAATACAATTAGTTGATGATACCTAACCATTTGATAGATCAATCTTCCTAATAGAATTTAAACAAATTTACTAGTGTGTGTTTGTTTGTTTTACTGACTCAAAATTTTTTGACGTATTCTTAATTTATTTGTATTGGTAATTATTTCTTTTTTTATTTGTGAGTATTGTAATTTTTAAATAATTGTTAAATTTTCAATTCGTGAATGGTACGAATTGAAGGGGTATTTCTTCTAGAATTTATTTAAATAAATTTTTTTTTATTCAATAAATAAATTCTGGTGTTAAAAAAAAATTAAAATGGGTTTATATATTTAACAAAAAGAATTTGTTCTAACTAGTTTATATGTGAATTGGATTTGACTGTTGCAAATAAAACTAGTTCATTAAAATAAAAGTGATCAAGAATCATCCAAATTTGTCTCAATTGGGTTCCCAGTACATATATCCCATTGGTGGTGTATAAGTTGTTAATATTGTTATAAATATTATCCAAACTTGGATTTTTCGAAAACAAGATTTGGGAAATAATTAAAATATAATAAAAAAAAACAAAAAATAAAATAAAAATCACATTTTGTAAACAAATTATATTTTCAAAAATAATACCCTCAAGATATATATTATCTATAATTGTCTAATTATAATCCAATGTAAAGAATATCAATTTTTCTAGTATGAGCTCTGAACTAACCATTAGGCGTAAAAAAAAAAAAAAAAAATGAGTTCACAATTTTTAAGGGTTGTTTCTAGAAACTTATATTCTCTGAAGATATATTTTTATTCTCGAATCTATTCTTTTTGTTCCTAAATTCAAGGTATTTTTTTCTTACATTTTGTTAAAAGCTATGCTGAGTTTATAGTAATGTATTCTTTTTGATATTTAAATAGTCAAATATTTCAATAACTTTAATACAACCAATCACTGTGGTGATACAGGAACCCTTGACACCAAACCAAATAAATATATACCCATTTAACATATAAATTATAAAACTATTATACTTTGTTAATATATATATATATATATATATAAATTATTTTCTAATATTTATTACTTTACTTACACTTTTTCTGTTTTAGTTTAAATTTATTTTTTTCTTTTTGTTTAATAAAGAAAAATCTCATCATTCTAAAACTTACATTAATTGTTTGAATAAAAAAATCTAAATTCAGATCCAGTGTTTCAGGCAGATAAGAGTAATTTTGTTGAATTGAATCTCATAAATTAACAATAAATTACTTGTTTATTTTTCTTACCTTTTGCTACATGGTTACTTAATCTTATATATATATATATATATATATATATAAAGGTTTAACATTAAAATTTATATATTCATTTTTTTTTTCATTTTTCAGTAACTGTAAACCTTAACAAAAAAAAAAGAAAAAATTTCACTTTAGTCTTGGAAAAACTGTAATAAACAATCATAAAATCCCAAAAAAACTTTTATTTTTCAGTAAAAAGAACAAAAATAAAAAAGGAGTAAAAAGATTTAGTTTGCCTTAAAAATTGTTCAAAAAAAATAATAGCTGTTGTGAGAAGTGGTTTTATTTTGTTACCATTGAAAAAGTTTCAAAATTTGGATTTTGGGTTTTATTTTTGGAATTTTTGTGAGTAATCTCAATTTTCTTCTTTTTTTTCTTCTTCTTTTGGTTCAGTTTTTTCTTCTTTCAATTTCTCAACTTCTTTGACTTCTTCTTTTTTGTCTTCTTCTTTTTTTTCTTCTTCTTTTATTTCTTCTTCTTTTTCATCTTCTTCCTTTTTTTGCTCTTGTACTTGTTCTTTTTCTTTTTTTTCATCTTCTTCTTCTTCAGAATTTTCTTCTCCTTCAAAGTTTTCCTTTGTTTTTATTTGTTTTTTTGTTGTAAAGGTTTAAAAAGGGTTTGCATGAACAAAATTGAAAATTTAGAAAAAAATTTAATAAAAAAGGAAAAGATTTGTTTTTTTCTTTTTACAATTTTTTTTTTTTTCCCTTTTAAAATTTATTCTTTCCCAGAGGAACCAAAAAGAAAAAGAAAGAAAGAAGAAAAAACTCAAATAAACAAGAAAAAAATTAATAAAAAAAACAAAAGAAGGAATCAAGAATTACATAGTCATTGAGATTGAGGTTCATAGGGTTTTCGTCGGAATTGTCTGAGTCTCCAGACTCTTCATCACTTTCGTCGATATATTTGTCCCAATCAACTTTGATCCAATGTTTTTTTCCGTCTTTACATAAATATTTCCAATATTTAGCTGTGAAGTCTTTTTTTGTAATTAAGAAGTCAACATAACGATCCTTAATAGACCATTTGGAAGTCTTAGGATCAACTTCATTGCTAAATTCGATTTCAAAATCATAGGTGATTTTGTTAATTGATCCAACACCATGGAACGAAAAATGTGTAGTTGTTAAATTGATTTTTTCTTCTTTAACGTTAGTTAAGAGGACTTTTAAGTAGATGAACTTTTTACGTTGACACCAAATTATGTTAGGAAGTCTTGTGGTCATTTTGATCGAAAATAGAAAGGTAATAAACGAGGAAAAAATGAAAAAATAAACCACATCCTTTTAGTTTTGTCAATTGAGATGTTTAAACTCAAAGTTATTGGGTTAAGATTTAATTGGAAAATTACAAACGTTTCTTTTCTTTTAAGAGAGTAAAAACAGAAAAAAAGATAAAAGGTGACAATCAAAACTAAATATGTTTCAAAATCACATTTTTCCCTATTTAAATTTTTTTTTTAACCTATGTTTTTAATTTGATTACTTGAATCTTTGAACTAGAACTTTGGTTTTTTTTCAAAGATAAGCACAAAACCATATTACCAATCAAAATTCTTTGATTATTCATGTTAGCAAAACCAAAAAAAACCTTGTAACTTGAGTTTTATATTGAGACATAATCTCAAAGTAAATTTCAACTGAGATCTATGTAATTCATTCCTGTTTATTGCAAAATAATAATTCAAAATTTTCATTCAGCTATCAAAAAAGCATAAAACACAAGAGTTAAATTAAATCACCAAAGTCCCAATTTCTTAAAGGAAATAAATAATTTAAACTTCAATTTACTTAAAATTTTGAAAGGTTATTTTTCTTTTCAAATCTTTTGTTGAAAAGCAACATGAAAATTTATTATATATTGTTTTGAAGCATTTATTAATTGTTTTTTTTTCAATCATTCTCAATTTCAAAGAGATTTCTTTTGACTTTAGATTTGTTTTCTTTGAGAAGGTTCTTTTTTGTATCATTTTGAAATTTTAGTTGAAATTTTAATTCAAACTTTTTTGTAACACCTAAAACCGATCTTATATTTATTGGCCAGTTTCTAAAGAACAGTCCATTTTAATTGAATGACAAAACTTTCTTTTGAGAAAGAAAAGCAAAACTCTCTTTTGTTTTCCCTAATAACTCTTTAATGACACAATCAAAAACAAAATTTCATCAAAATAAAAGACTATTTAATGATTCCATCTAAATTTAAGATCAAATTCTCTCTTTAAACCCTACATTTAGTAAAAAACAAAATTTAAATGTCGAGTTTAATTCTCCAATTATCCTCGATATCAAATATATTTTTGAAAATCCAATCTATTTATTAAAGACAAACTCAAATCCATTATTTTCTGTAGAACGAAACACCAAAAGAAAATGAATATTTGTTATTTTTTTATTTTTTGCAACTTGTAACCTTTTTTTTTAATCACAAAACAAAAAAAAATATGAAAATTTTTTTTTTTAATTTTTTTCTCTTTTCTTTGTTATTTCTTTGCTAATTAAAATAAAAAAAATAAAAAAACTTTCTTTTTAGTTTATCAAACAAAACATAACAACCTATCCAAATGGAAAACGGAATTAGATTTGACTTCACTCCAGAAGAAATTAAAGAAAAAAGCAATGCGCTTATTGAAGAAAGTAAGAAATTTAATGATTCTGTTGTAGGTCTTGAAGACGGGAAAAGGACAGCCAAAAACACATTAATCCCAATGATCGAAGACGATCGAAAATTCCTTAACTGGCAATGTATCATTTCTCTGTTGTCTGAAACATCGACTAACAAAGAAGTCAGGGACATGTGCCGAGACGTTGATGCAGACATGGACAAATTTGCAATTGAGCAAAGCATGAGAGAAGATCTCTTTTTAGCCTTTAAGGATTATGCAAATAGTGAAGATGCCAAATCGTTGACAGGACAATATAAGAGATATGTTGAACGAACACTTCGAGATTTTAAAAGAAGTGGTTTAGATTTACCAGAAGAGAAAAGAAACAAATTAAAGGAATTAAAGAAAACTAACACTGAAAAAGGAATTGAATTCAGCAAAAATGTTAACGAAGATAAATCCAAGCTTTGGTTTAAAAAAGAAGAACTTGAAGGAATGCCAAAAAATTGGGTTGACAATTTAACACTTGGCAAAGAAGAAAATGAAGGAAAATTACAAGTTACCATGAAGTTTGAATATTTTCCATTTTATTCTTTTTATTCTTGTTATTCATTGTTATTTTTGTTATTCCTGTTATTCTTTTGGCTTAATTCTTGTTTTTTCACTCTTAATTTGTCTTGAATCGCTTTCAAAAATCTTTTTAACTAATTTACCAAGTTTTAAAAAGTGAACCAAAAATGCTCTCTATTTAATAGTTTCTAAACTTAAATCGAACTTTTTTTTTGAAAAATAATTTAAACTTTTTCTATTCACTGATTTAAAATACCTTGACACAGGTTTCAGAGTTTGGTCTTTTGACTTGAAATCGAAAACGATCCTATTTAATACATTTTTTTTCTTTTTAAATGTATCAAATACATAACAAAGCAAAACCGAAAAATTTGAAAAAAATGAATTATTTTTAATAAAAAAACTCAAAAATTTGAAAAAAATGATCAACTTTTAATTAAAACTTATTCTTTATCAAGCCACTTATTCGTAAAAATGACTATAAATATAAATAGATAAAAAGATTAATAAATATTAAAATCTGGCTACTTTTAATAAAAATCGATTTTTTCATTTTTTTTTTTTTCTTCAACCCTTTATTTAATAATAATATTCAAAAAAGTAATACACAAATTTTATATTGACAAAATTCTCTACACGTATATTAATTTTTTTTAAATTTTCTGTGTTATGTTTAATTCAGTAATTTTCCAAAATATATATTTTATTTTATTTTTCGCTTTTTGTTGAATTATAGAAAATTGAATTTAATTTTAATTTTAGTAGATTTTATCTTAATTTATTTTTTAATTCTTGTAATTTTTTTTTTCATTTTCAGTTATAACTGAAAAAGCAATAATAATTTAATTATTGAAAAACAAATTCAAAAATTTCTTTAATTAAATCACTATCTTAAATTGTATTTCATAAATATTTCTTAATAACTTTTCGTTTTATCTCAATCTTATAAAATATCAAAAAAAAATTAATTAGTTTTAAATTTCAGTAAATTGTACATTAATAAAGTCTGTTATTGGGATGTTAATTTTACTTTGTTTTTTTTTCAATCTTTTTAATCATTAAAACAATATATAAATAAATAGATTTATATATATATATATATATATCTATTTCATCAAAGAAAACAAAGAAATGTCATTAATCAAATTTTCTTTGATCAAAAATTATCATTCTTTTCAATATTCAAAACCAATTTTTCTTTTGTAAAATTTAAATTAATTATTTACTTATATAACCAATTTTAATTTTGAGTGTTTTTAAAAATATTTTTACTAATTTGAAATGATTATTTATAAAATCAATTTTTTCCATTTTAAACTATAAATAAAAAAACAAAATAAAAAAAATTATCAAACTAACAAAATTAGTTACCCAGACGTCTTTCCAATCTTAAAAAATTGTACTGTTGAAGAGACTAGAAAACAAGTTTTGATTAAATTTGGGCAAAGAGGAGGACAAGAAAATGCCACACTAACTGAAGAAATCTGCCAAATTCGAAAAGAATGTGCTACTTTATTAGGCTATGACTGCTATGCTGATTTTGCCATTGAAGTTAAAATGGCCAAGACCTCCGAAAATGTATTAGAATTTTTAAATGGCTTGGCAGACCAATTATCAGATGTTGAGGAATTAAATCGATTAAGAGAATTAAAAAGAAAAACCTTAAAGTTAGGCGAAAATGAAGAAATTGTAATGAATGATTGGGATTGGCGTTATTATCACCAATTATTAATGAAAACAGAATACCAAGTTGATCCAGAGGCAATTAGAAACTATTTCCCCCTAGAATACACCTTGGAAGGTATTTTTAATATTTATAAAAAGATTTTTGGAATCACCTTAAAAGAAGACCTTGAATTGCCAAGATGGCACAAAGACGTCAAAAAATTTGATGTTTTTGATACAAAGACAGAAGATTTTGTTGGACAAATTTACCTTGATCTTTATCCTCGTGAGGGTAAATATAATCATGCTGCTGCATTCACTTTAAGAAAATCTTGTTTAATTCACCCTGAAGGATTTTCATTTGGTGATAAAGGTGTTAGACAATATCCTATTTCAGTATGTGTTGCTAATTTTACAAAACCTACAAAAACTACACCTTCATTATTATTACATAATGAAGTAACTACTTTATTCCATGAATTAGGTAAATTCTTTTTCACATTTTAATTTATATTTTTTTTTTATTTCTTTAAAATTTTATTAATATTTCTGGAAAGAATAATTTTAAGTAAGGGTAACAAAAAAAAATTATTAAAATTATCTATAAAAAAGTCGACCCAAATTCATAATTTTATTAAAAAACTTTTTTGATAACATTTTTTAAAACGAATTTAATACCAAAATATCTTTAATAACAAACAATAACATCTCTACGTCTTTTCATTAAAGTACTAAAATCACTACTAAAAATAAATTTATGAAGAATAAGAAAATTTTTTAGAATTCAAAAAATAAAATAAATTTTTAGTTATTTTATCAAATTCATATAATAAAAATTTTCAAAAAGTAATTTGAAAACAAATTAAAAAGGAATTTGAAAAGTTTAAAAAGGAATTTGAAAACAAATTAAAAAAGTACTACCTTAAATTGTTTGCTTCACTTTTTTAAACTGTTTTCAAACTCCTTTTTTGAACTTTTGTTACTTTTTTAAAATGTCTTTAAAATGCCTTTTAACTTTTTAATTTTAAAGTATTATGTAATTAATCATAATTTCAAAATTTTTGAATTTTTTTGTAATCAATTATTCCATACAATTTTCTTTTATTAATTAATTAAGAATTATCAAAATTTACAAATTGAAATAAATAAAATTTTTTTTTAAAAAATTGAAAAAAAATTTTCTTTTTATAAGTTTTGTTGATACGAATTCCAAAATAATCAACAATTTTTTGACTCTATCTCAGAAATGCAAAGTAATAAAAGATTTTAAGAGGATTTTATTTCATTTAAAACAATATGAAAATTAGTTAATTTTTTTTTTTTGTGAATTTATTTCAAAACACATAATCTTGTTCAGAAACAATGAGTATTTTCCAGGATTTTTTGAAACTTTTCATTGTTTTTTCAACTAATATTTTAACACTTTGAAAAAAATTGAATCAATAAAATATAACCGAATCAAAAATTTTTATTTCCATCAACCAAAATTGATGACATATATATATTCTCTACATTTAAAAACAATTTTTAGATAAAAATATAAAATTAATGGATTCGAAAAAGGAATATTCATAAATATTTAAATAATATTTTGAAATCAAGTCAAATGGGAGTAATTAGAAATAATTTGATATCAAAAAACATAAATAAAACTATTGATTAACTTTTTTAATTTGAAAAAATTAAAAATAGCAATAAAAAATAAACAATAATTTCATAATAATAAAAAGAGCAATAAAAAACAAAAACAAAATTTAAATAAAAAACAAAATATAAATAAAAAAAGATAAAAAAAAAAATAGATAAAAAAAAAAATAAAGAAACTTAAAAACTAGTGATAAAAATAAAAATTAGTGAACTTTATAATACCAATAAAATAATAATTAAATGATAGATAGTTCTATTTATAAAATATGAATCTTTTTTTGACAGACATTGAAAAAATGAAAATTTCCCAATTTTTACTGAAATAATTGTCATGATTTCACTAATTAATTTCTTTTAATAATAATAAACTTTCCATTATATTTAATAATCATATAGGACATCTTTTCCATAATGTACTTTCCAAAGTTGATGTCGTAAAATTCGCTGGTACAAGTGTAGAAAGAGACTTTGTTGAAACACATTCCCAATGTATGGAAAACTTTGCTTGGCATAAAAAATCATTGAAAGAAATTTCAAAACATCACGAAACCGAAAAACCATTACCTGATGAATTAATTGAAAAAATGATTGCTGCCAAAAATGTAAATACAGCCATTTTAAA
This sequence comes from Anaeramoeba flamelloides, assembly GCA_027625915.1. NCBI lineage: Eukaryota > Anaeramoebidae > Anaeramoeba > Anaeramoeba flamelloides. The sequence goes on from JANTQA010000026.1 coordinate 8,209,165, forward strand.
TAGAAGACAACTCTTCTATGGATTATTCGATATGACATTGCATACACAAGAAAACTTTAATACTAAAGAAATTTCAGATAAATTAAGAAAAGAGATCTGCCATATTGAAAATGCTCCAGATACCAACATCGCTTCAAATTTCGCTCACATCATCCATGGCTACCAAGCAGGATATTATTCATACTTGTGGTCTCTTGTTTTTGCTCAAGACGTTTTCTCCTTATTTGAAAATACAGACATTTTCTCCGCAGAAACCGGTCTTCTCATAAGAGAAAAACTATTTAGTGTTGGTGGAACAGAAGATGGAATGCAAATTCTTAAGAATGTTCTTGGAAGGGAACCAAATAAAGACGCATTCCTTAGATCTATTGGTTTAAAGAAATAAAATTTCTGTTTCTTTCGTTCTTTCTTTTTTTTCCTTCTTTCGATCGTTTGTTCATTCTTTTCTTTATTAGGACTTTGCAGTTTTTATATACGATTTAATAATTCAATTTTTTTTTCAAACTCTTGTTTCAAATTTTATCGGTATAATTAAAAGTTTTACTTATTATTAAGATTACTTTTTATGATTTATTTTTTTTGAACTTTCAAATAAAAAATTTGTTTTAATTTAAATTTTCAATTAAATAAAGAACTTTTGTTTCGTTTTAATAATCGTTTAAATTTATTTTTCCTGTTTATGAAAAATTTCTAAAGATCAGAAAAAAATAATCAAAAATAAATATAATTCACATTTGTCTTCATAAGATAATAATCTTGATAATTTTTTTTACAAAAAGTATTATTTTTAATTTTTGGAGAATTTTTTTCAATTTTTAACTATTGAAAAAAAGAAGAAATATTTATCTTTTTTCTTTGTTTTCCAAATCAAATTTTCATTCTTTTCAAGTTTCTTTGTTGAAAATTTTCATAAAGGAACGTAATAAGAGGTAACTTGGTTATAAAAGTCAATAAAATTTTTTATTTTAGTATTAATTGATCATTAGGTATAGGTCAGTTGCAAAAAAGAAAAAGTAATTTGAAACTGTAATTGAAAAGTTTTAAGGGAGTAGCCACTGTAAAGAAAAATTTTTCACTTTTTTGCAATTCTGAAGAGGATCAGAAAATAACATTTTTTACTCTGGTTGTACCTCATTGATTTTTATTATTTAAAGTACTTCATTCATTAGATTTTTTAAATTTTTTTTTCAAAGTCTCAAAGAAATTGCCACAATAGAATGTTGAGTTGAATTGCAAAAAATAGTGTTTCGAATGTTGAATGACTTATCTGTTATCCTTCTCTCAACATTCTATTGTGGCATTTAATTTTTTTATTTTTTATTTTTTCATCATTTTTGAGATTTTTTTAATCCTGACAACATAAAGCAATTAGAAATATTTTTTTATTAATGGCATTTAGGATTTATGGATTTTGTTTAAAAAGAACAAAAATATTACAATTGAGAGAATATAAAAGAAAACATAAATGGGACTTAAATAGCTAGAAGATTCCAAAATTAGAATAATTAAGTCAAATTATTATTTGTTAGGGTTTTAAATCGTTGGGTTTAGTGGAATATGATAAGTGAATATGATTATATGTTATCAAAGTTTAAACCACAAAATAGCTATAATTTTTATTCAAAGAATCTGAAATTATCTTCTCCCAAAAAAAAAAAACTAAAGCCCATTCCAAAAATTTGGACACATCTAAAATCAAAAATAGGGAATAAAAAACCCAATTTACTCTATTCTCTCAAACGTAATATAAAACAAGATTTAAGTAACATAGTATTAATGGTTTTTTAAGTAATCATTTTCATCCAAATATAAGAAAACAATATAAAACAAAAAATCAAAACAAAAGTGTCCAAAAAAAATGAAACGAGCTGAAATGAAAGAGTTTGAACAAAAAATATATTGGTAGATTTGTTAAAATTACACCAACAATGGTTGATCGATCAAATGATAAGATACCATTTACCGGTTGTATGTGGATTTTTCAATTTAAGAAACTCAACTGTAACCATCTATCAACCATCTATAAAAAATTTTCAGATCTAACTAAACCAATTAAGTAACTGAAAAATTGAAAACAAAAACAAAAACAAAAAAGACAAAAAAAGGAAATAGTTTGTTGAATTAAAATTAATTTCCAATTGGATGTAAATCATGTTATTGTTTTTTTTCCAACTGTTTCAACTGTTTCCAAATTAATCGAATTAAGTTTATTTTAATAAAAAAATAATAATAAAAAAAAACTATTGTATCAATATAATCTCAATTTTTTAATTGTTCAACATGACAAAATTTAAAATATAAAATAATTTTTAAAGAAAATATTTTAGAGAATCTACGATCACACGCCACTAAAATAAAATGTTCTTATCTCATCTCTCTCAAATTTTTATCATGTCTTATGGTGTAGTTACTCCCTTAATATACCAATATTATATTTTTGAGTAAAAAAAAGTGTTATTAATAGACAAACCACTAACTATTCATTTGTTATATAAACAAGAAGTGGATGGGGACTCAAAATGATATTGTAAAATAAAACCACTTTTAGTAAAAAAATATTTGAATAATGATAGATAAATAAAAAATTGTATTCCCAACTTCTGTTTTAGAAATATAAAAACTCTTTCTTCTAAAAAAAGAACTTTAAAGAAATCTTCAAAAATCAATTAATATAGGATTTTATTTTGATTTTTAAAAAAATAAAATTTTTTTCTTAATCTTTATTCAAAGCATAGAACAAAATTTTCTAGGATGAAATTATATTGTTAAGAAATTTTTTTGAATTTATTAATTACAAAAAAAAAAATATTAAGGACCACAATTACAAAAAAAAAACAACATTGTCCAAAGGATGAAAAAAATTCAATTAAATAATAAACCAGAAAGATTTAAATTAAAAGAAATAAAATAATTTTTTCTGGTTTGATTTATTCCAAAATTTTACCTTTCTTTAATTTTTAAAAAAAAAATTGTTTTTTATGACAATTTAGATTCCTTATGATTAAATCTTAGCTGTGGTTTTTATAGCTATCTAGACTTAGTAAATCAGGATTTGGGATTATTTAAAGTAAATTATTAATTGTAAATTTTATTTTTATTTTACATTTGATACTCTTTTACAATTTTTAAAATATTGTTATACAAAGGATATAACTAAAGATTCTATTATTGCCTTTTCACAGAAATTGTGACAATTAAATAATACCAATATAAATAAATAATTTAACTTGAAAAATTATAATGAAATAAAACTAATACAAAAAAAGGATATTAAAGAATACCATAAAAGACCACATAAAATAGAACAATAACTAAAAAAATCCTGAGAAAAAAATTGATAAACCCACAAAAAAAGAAGTACAATAATACTACAGAATCATTTTTTTTTTTCAGCTTGTAAACCAAAAATAAATAAATATATATATATATATATATATATATCCAATAGCACCCCGGATTCGCCTAAATTTCATCAAGTTTTTTAAATTATATTTAAAATGATATTGATCTACTAATATATTAATTTTCTTATTTGTCTTTAATCCAGATTTTAATTATAATAAAAAGTCAAAATTGTTCAAAGATAAAGTAGTTAAGTTATTGATTTTTTTTTTGAAAATTGAAAAAAAAATAATAATTATTTATTTTTACATTTTTTTTTAAAGATTTTTATTTTTATTTTATTTTTTTTAAATCGGAAATTTTATTACATTAATAGTAATTCAAAACTCAACACATTAATTTATTAATATAACCACTCAAAAATTTTGCTAATTTTATGATAAAAAAATAAATAAAAAAAATAAATAACTTTGAAAAAAATTCATTTTGTTTTTAGAAAAAAATTTCAATAACTTAACTACTTTATCTTTGAACAATTTTGACTTTTTATTATAATTAAAATCTGGATTAAAGACAAATAAGAAAATTAATATATTAGTAGATCAATATCATTTTAAATATAATTTAAAAAACTTGATGAAATTTAGGCGAAAACTAAATTTTTTATATGATTAATTTTCTAAAACTTTTATTTAAGTAATAGATAATAATTGAAAATCAAAAAAAAAAAAAAAAATTGTAAAATAATTTCAATTTATTAAATTGGAATAAAACAAATATAAATTAAATTTTAATCGATAAAATATTTATACATAAATTTAAAATAAAATAAAAAAAATAACTCTTAACTATTATTCTATTATAATAAAATAATCTCCGAAACCAAATTTTTTTATTACATTTTGTTATTGGTAAAAATTTGAATAATATATTTGCGATATTTGGATTTTTCCTTAATAATTTAATCCAGATCTTGTTAAATAAGTTCTGATATATGGTCTCTAATTCAAAAATATTGTTTATTTTATGTCTAGATTTTAAAAAGTCAGAAATTAAAAAAATCTAAAAAATAAAAAAAAAAATCAATTATTAATCTGACTTGAACTTTTGGACGAATCATTTAAAATTAAAAAAAAATCTTGTTGAAAAAATTGTAAAATTTTGCAATGAAAAAAAATTTGATTTTTTTTTCTAATTTAATTTAGATTTTTTTTTATTTTTCAATTATTTAGTATCAAATATAGACATTGATATTGAATATTAATCAGTAGATAAAACAAATTTTCTATGTGATGTTATAATAACTTTTATAATGAATAAATTATTTAATCAAGCATTTTAGGCAATTTTGGGGTGCAAAGGGCCCCAAAAAAATTCCAGTGAAGTATGATGTGTTTTAAATATTAAAACTAAGAGGTTTTTGATGTCTAGACAAACTTTTCAAAAAAAAAAAAAAATAAAATTTTTTTTTTGACAAAATTTGGAAAAAAAATAAAATCACAATAACCAAAAAAAAATTCCGAATGTTGAAAATTTTTTTTCAAGTTATTTTGTTATTTTAAGTAACTATACAATTTTTAATTATAAAATTTTCTTTCTAAGATAATTTTTTATTAATTCTATACCTTATTATCCTTTGATAACATTTCAAATTAAAATTTTTGTTTGAAATGTTTTTAGGTTATTTGGGGTGCTAAGGGATATATAGATTTTATATCAATAATTGCACCTGTTTTTTTTTTTTGTATATTGAGTATTGAATAGGATGTTAATATTTCCTTCTATGTTACAATGAGCTCCACTTTTAAGAAACGAATTTTCATCAGAATTTAAGGCACAAAAAAATCTCAAATTCAAGAAAATTTTTGAGTTTTTTTAATAACATATTATTTTACTAGAATTTGAATTTAGTACCTTGGTTTGGGATTTTTTTACATTTCTTAAATTTACTTGAAAAATCAGTGTCTTAAAAATGGAATTTATTGTAAGTATATCAAAAAATTCTTGAAAATGATAAAAAACAACTGATTACGCAATGGTGGGTTCTAACTAGAAATTGTTACATATACAAGCTCTATAACTATCTAATTAGTAATTAAAATGAAAACAGGACAATTGCATTATATAAGATCGAAATTAATATTGAGATTTCTATTCTTTGGCTTATTTTCAACAAATTAATAACACACTATATATATATTTCTCCTTCTCAATTTTTTTATGAAAATAAAAAATTAAACAAAACAGATTCAACCCCAATATAGAGTAAATAAAAAAAAGAAACCCAAAAAAGCGAACCGAAAAAACATAAAAAAATACCAATAACAAATATTTTGTATATTCTTTCACATTTATCCCTTTAAACCATTTATCCTTATTATAGAAGTATATGGCAACTCTCACACAACTTTAAATAAAAAAAGTCATCAATATCTTTATAATCTATTTTTTTAGAAACTTAAATTTACTCTTATATGCTTTACAACATAAAACATGTTATTCCCCTTTGAGTTTGTATCTTCTTTTATAAATTGAAATTCTGACTTTGTTGAGTTTTATTTCAGTTTAATAAATTATTCTTGGATAATACGTGTTAATATTTAAAATTTTATTGACTTTTTTATACTTTTAAAAAAAACTATTTAGTTGAAATCTTTTTTGGGTTGCTTAAAAATTAACATTTATAAAATAATTGATTAACTTATATTAGGTTTGAACATTTCAAAATTTTAATTCCATTAGACAGCTTTTTTTCCACTAAAAAAAATTTTTATTTTTTTAAAATCAACTGATCTTTTTAAAGTTTTTTTGTAAAAGTTTTTCTTTTTTTTCTAGCCAGATTACTAAAGATTAAATTTTGAATAACTGATTTGATTTTAGGGTTTTATAAGCATTTGAATTCATCTCAAATTCTTGGGGAATTATATAAATTATTATTCACATTTTGACATTTTTGGAATAGGAACTGTCATTATTCGAATTAATCAATTTACTAATATTTGAAGATGATTTAAACAAATCTTTTATTTATTTACTTGAGAAATGACTGATAAATATGGGTATATAATTAAATTTTAAATTTCTAATTTGGTTAAATTGAATTTTTTCATATTTTTGAAATGTTTTATTGATTATTTTAATTGGTATGATTATTTTTAATGGTTTTATTGATTATGAGTCGATAAATAATAAAGCTTATTTTATCTAAAGTAGTATTTTGATTCTAAAATTATCGAAAATGCAAAATGTTGATATGATCCATATTCAATAATTTTCAAAATTTGTTCGAAAGCCAATTTTAAAAACCAAAGTTAAGTGAAAATTTTTTACACCTTCAAACAAGTCACAAAAATCTAATTCCTCTCTTAATTATTGTTTTTTTTCCAAAACCCTTCAAAAAAATGTCACCTTAAACATCTTCACCCATCCTAACAGACTCATGAACTACCCACAAATACTATATCAAAAAACCCACTATCAATATATTACAAGAGAATTGATTATTGTCAAAAAATTGAGAATTTAACCAATTTTGAAACTTAATAAATATGCCATATAAACTAACATTAAAGAAGAAAGTTGATCCCCATGATTAACCCCTATTCCTTTTTATAACCTAATATTTTGGTCCCAAATTTTGATTTTTTCATTTTTAAATTATTTATTGAATGGATAATGAACTAAAATATGACTGATTATATTATAACATTTTTTTAGAAATTGATTGTCGCAATAAAAAATTCTTTTTTTTTAAATTTATTTTTTGTTTTTTAGATTCAATTCAAAACTAATTTAACTCTAAAATCAAAACTAAGAATGATACAAAATTCACAAACCTTCAACCACAAAACACAAGTAATTCCTTTTCGAATATATTGCTTTTTTTTTTTTTTTTTTTTTTTTTGTTTTGCTTTATTCCATTAATTTTTTTTTATTTGATATTAAAACAACAAACATACTAACACATCTTTTTTTGGATTTATGAAATATTATTTTACCATTAAACCATTGAATAAGAATAAAAAAAAAAAAAAAAAAAATTGTAAAAACGATTAACTGTGATAGTTCTTGAAGAAAAAAAAAAATTAATTAAAAAAAATAATTTATTTGGAGTTCAACTTAATTTTGACAAAATCTCACAATTAATTCTTTCATTGGCAAATAATCTTTTTGTTCCATTAAAGAAAATTGGCGTGCAAAATAAACGAAATGTATTAATAGAGTGTTTAAATGGGCTTCTGCACCCTTTTCACGAATTGTAGCAAAATGGTTATAATAAATATGCCCCAAAATACGGAATAGTCTTCGAAAAATCGGTTTACAGATCTTATTTTTCCATGAACGTGGGTATTTGTTTGTCTCTTCGGGGAAATATCTTGGATCATCAATTTGATTATCGACCCATTCAATTAATTTTGAAATATATTCTGGTGCACTTAATTTTTGTGGTTTTTGTTTTTTTTTTGTTACCCAATGGTATTCCCATTGAGGACCTATTTATTTTTTATTTTTTTATTATTACAGTTTGGTGGGTTAAAAAGATAAAATAAATCAAATGAATAAAGGAATAAAAAAAAGGAATTAACAAAAAATCATTAATTTAGATAATAGAATAAAGATTAAGGGGGTAATTTTTTTTAAAAATAAAATGAAATCTTTTCAAGATCTTGAAAAAATTTTTTTGTAATTTGTGTTTCGACTTATGAAATGGATGAGTTAACCACATTTAAACAACTTATTAATTTGAGTCTCTTTTTTGAAATTCAAAATTTACATATTTTCAATATAAAACGAAAAAAAGTACCCTATTAAATTTGTTTAATAATTAAGTTAATTCTTGGAAATGGGAAAAAATAATTTTTCTTTTAATATTGGAAAGTATTGATTTCGAAACCATATTTTTTATTTTGTTTCTTTTTCTTTGATTAATATTCCAATTCAAATCTTAGCAAACTAAACTAATTGAGGTATAGGTGATTCAATAAATGAATATTTGGTAGAAGAATAACAACAGCTTATCAATTAAATTTAGATCTATGAAGCCAAAAAAATTTTTTCTTTAATGTTTTAAAAAAGTTGTTTTCTGATTTTCAAAAAATGAAAATAAAAATTGCAAAAAAATTTTTAATTTTGAAAAATTTTTTTAACATATTGTTTGGTCTTATTCACAAGAATCCTTATAACAATTCAAATCATTTTTTGCAGAAAAAAAAATGATTTTGAATTTTGAGGATAAAATTAACTTATTCCCAAATATTTTCAAGAAAATTTTGAAAAATAGAATTTTATCTTGGAACAAAAACAAAATATCTTTGTAAAATATTTCCATGACTTTAATATTTTGATTATTATAACTATCCTTCTTAAAAAAATACAAATATTTATTAATATGTTGAATATATCAATTTTTTTGGTTAACCTAAAGTTTTATTTTAAAAAAGAAAAAAAATATTTATATTAATTTTCCTGGTAACAAAGACTTTTTGTTCTATAATAATGATCGAAATGACAATAAAGAGGGTAAAAACTTGTTTATAAGGTAAGAAATAAAATGACTTTTATCGTTTTCTTTTTTAGAAAAAATGAAAAAAAAAAAATTGATCTCAATAAACTAATTTTCTTTTATGGCTTTCTTAGTTGATCAGAATTTTTTGACACTTGGTATATACAAAATTTGTAAGTAGAGAATACCACCAATAACATATTTTAAAATTTTGTCTTGTTGTCTGAGAAGACTGATCCCTTAAGTTTTTTGTTAACAGCCAATAAATTAACTTGGATCATCACGAAAATCATGAAAATCCATTTTTAATTTATGATCTGTTTATAAATGATTTGTAATTTCAACCAGTTCAAGAAAAATTTCGAATAAAAAAGTCACTCAAAATAATGATAGTAAGATTAAATTTACAAACTATTTTTGTTTAATTTACCTCAGCTTTAAATTAAGCCCATCAAAAACAAATAAAAGCTTTTTCAAAAAAATCAGTACAATTCATTTCTTTTGAATTAAGTGCTAGCCAGTTTCCAGTCTCAAAATCAATTGAAATTTAATCTCTTATTCAACACCAACCATTTAATAGATTATCTGTGTAAGAAAATTTAAAATATTACCAATTTCAGATTTGAATTGAAAATCCTTTTTTTGATCAAACAACTTTATAAATTTTTTTTTAATATTAATATTGAAGAGGTGTGATTAAACAAAAGCATCTTCTGCTTGTCGTTAGGTTTTCCAGAATTTAAAAGAACCTTTTAAATCTTTGATTTTACTCCTATTCCTTTGAATTCTGGAAAACCTAGGCACTCTACGGCACTTGACGACACTTTACAACACTCGACGGCACTCTACGGCACTTCATGAAATCTAACTTGAGTGGGTGTTTTTTATCATAGCTATAATTGAGGCAAGATTACAGCTCATAAAAACTTTGGGAATTTCAGAAGACAAAACATGGTCAAATTAAAATCAGATTTTGTTTACCTTGTATTTCTCTAGCTTTCGCTCCAGATGATTTTGAAATTATTTATGCACTTGACTTAAATTCTAGAATACTTGAAAATAAAGCAGAGAGGGTGAACGATCATCAGAGATTTAAGATTTTCTAACCTTGTAAAGGTAAATTTTGTGTTTGCTAGAAGAAAATTGTTGATCCAAGCATAAATATCTTGAAAAGAATCATACTAATTTGAAATTTTCTTGTTTGTCATTATTTAAAGTCAATAAGTATAAGGTTAAATATAATAGTGATCTTCACTGATCGTTAAATTAAGATACTCCTGACTTTGAAAAAATTAAATAATTTTGAATTTTTTTTTTTTGAAGAGCGAAATGGTAACGAATATAATTTTAAGCAAAATTTTCTTTTTTTCTTAATAATTTTCTTTCTTCTTCCTTTCTTCAAAAGGGTGTGTGGTTAACAATAGAGACACTTTGCAAGCAAATAAAAACAAAAATAAAAAGAAGAAATATAAATAGCGAGTCAATTACCAGCATTCATTATGGGACACGTTTCTTCTGTGCATTGCTCCTGGACCAGTCCATGGAAAAGGTTTAGTTTATTCCTAAAGTCGACAACATGAACGGCAATCCAATCGTTGACATTTTGATCTTGAGGCAAAAGAACAGCCTTTTTCAGATCACCTCCTCCAAGAGTTTCCTTTGCTTGTTTATAAAGATCATATTTTCGACTTCCCTTAATAAATTTTTGTCGATCATACACTGTTTTTGTTCTTGAACTTTTCGTTTTTCGTTCAGAAGACAGAAGTGCAAAAATAAAACAAAAACAAAAACAAAAAATAGCGTGTTAGTAAACAAAAAAGAAAGTTAAAATAGTTCCACATAAAAAAGTGGCTTTGGTTTACAAAAGTTAAAAACGGTTTTGTTTGGTGATTTTGAAGCTAAAAAATTACAATAATTTTTTCATTTACAACCAAAGAGGCTTTATTGCTTTTGTTTTTTCAAAAATTTACACAATTTTGGAAAAGAACAAGAAAAAATGATAAAAACAAAAGCACAATAACTTTAACAATTTGAGATATAAAACAGTTAACTAATCTGTTATAACAGGATTTCAAGGGAATTGATTAGATTTAATTCACAAAATTCATATCTTTTTTTGTTTTTTGTTTTTCTTATTGGACTGATTTTTAAATGTGGAAAAAAGAGAAGAGCAAAAAAAATCTCGACTTGATTTTTAAAAGAAACTGTGGAATCGAAAAGAAAAAACAATTAAAAAGATAAAACAAATTAACTTCAAAGAATAATTCATTCTATTGTTTTAAGTCTTTTCAATAAAAACAATTTAAATCTTATTTTTTTAAAATACAGATCTTTTGTTCTGGAGATGATACAAAATAGTCAAATTTTTTGAATAAATTTTTAATTAATAGATCAATTATAAAATACCCAATATCCAAAAGAACTATTAAAAAAACGATTATTGTGTTGAATCCTCCATTTTGTATTTAATTATTTATTTTTTCTTTGATAAATTGATTTTAATTTTCATTCAAGTTATTAACTCGATTCAAAATCGTTTAAACTGTTTTCTTATTTCTCTTTTTTTACCAAATGAAAAGATAATTTTTATTATTGTAAAACCCAACATTTTAAAAGTGAAGTTAGGGTGGTTTAAAGACTTTGACAAACTTGAAGACCCAAAAATAAAAAAAACTCAAAAGAGGAAATTTCAATCTTTAAACAAAGATATAAACACAAAAAGAAATTAGAAATTCTTTGTGTTTAACATATCCAAAAATTTAAAATTTTCAAAAAAAAGAAAATGGACCTATTAATTGGGAAGTAGAAAAATATTAGATTTAAATATCAATCTTTACCAATTTAGAGAAAATTTAATAATAATAAATAATTCTCAATGGAAAAGCCAATAATATTTAAAAAGTATTGTGTGTAACAATAATATAAATTAACACCAGTAGATTTCTTTGTCCTGGAGTGTCGTAGAGTGCCTAGCTTTTTTTTAATTTGAGATACTAATCGAAAATTCAAGAAATTTTCTACTTATTTCCCAAATTAAAAAAAACTATGGCGGTCTTCAAAAATTCAAAAGAAAAGTGAAATAATATCAAAGATTTAACTCAATTCTTTTGAATTCAGGAAAATATAACCGCGGTTTTCTCCATGTTTTTTTTTTTTTTTTTTGTAAAATCTATTGATTTTCCAAATAAACAGAAACCTCAAGAAAACCTAATGGTTGTCTATTGACTTTCTAACTGAATAGAAAACTCAAAAAAACCTAAGAACACTTTTCCACTTTTAATTTCAGAAATTAATAGAAATTTTCATTTGATTTTAAAATTTTTTTGTAAAAACTAAAAGTTAGTTATCCAGAATTCAAAAGAATAGAGAAAATCAAATCGTTTTTTTAATTTCTTAAAATTAAAGAAAATATAACCACTGTTTTCTTGATAGTTACGATTTTATCAGTAAAATCTATTAATTTAACAAATAAACAGAAAAATAAAGAAAGAATATCAAAGTTAATTTTTTCATTCTGGTTTATATTTCATACTGGAAATTATTTTATTTCTTGAATGAACAGAAAAACGAGGAAAAAATAATGGTGTTTTTCCAAAATTCAAAACAATTTGATTTTACACTATTCCTTTGAATTTTAGAAAAGCAAACAACGACTTTTTATAATTTGAAGAATAAAAAGATTTTTTTTTGAATAATCTTGTTAGTTCTCTAATTAAAAAAATATATTGACAAAAAATATATCAAAATTGAATATCCCTCCTTTCATTTTTAGACTAAAAAAAAAAATATAATTTACCCAAATCAAGTTTTTTATGTTTCTAATAAGAATAAAATAAAAATAAACGGTGTTATTTATACAAAAAATATTTCCATCAAGACACATATCAAGATATGAATCATCGTTTTTAGTACTACACATCCTATTAAGAAAATCGAATAATTTGAATTCAAGAATTAATCCAAACTAATAAAATTAATCTACAATATCTTTGATATTATTCAAAATAAAAATTCATTATTCATATTTGTCATTGGTCAATGATACAGAAAATTCTGATTCTTTATTAATAGTTCTCAACAAAAATTAAGAAATTAGATAATTTTATTCAAAATTAGTAGAGTTCCTGGTAATTCTTATAATTATTACAATCTAAAAAAATAATTAAGTACATTATTTAATTGTTCTTAACAGCAGAAAACTCAAGAAAAACTAAAGTTTTTTTTTTTTTTTTTGACATTTCTTATTTTAGTTTTCTTCTGAAAATCAATTGATTTTCAAATCAAAAATAAAATTTAAAAAAATATAACTGCACTTTTTCAGAATTTAAAAGTAAAATAACTAAAATCAAAAATTTTCATCTTTTTTTTTAAAATTCTGGAAAAGTTAGCTATGTTAGAAGAAAATCATTTTACTTCCTTCAATATACAGCCAGTTTCACTTTTAAGGCACAAAATTTCAACGAAATTTAAGTCACAAAAAAAATCTTAAATTAAAACACAAAATTCAGATTCTTAGTAAAATAAATTGTAAAAAAAATAATCACAAATTTTGTGCCTTATTTTGAGAGTTTTTTGTGCCTTAAATTTTGTTGAAAGTTTCTACCTTAAAAGTGGAACTGACTGTAAAAAAAAATTCAAAATTTTAGGAAGTTGAAGTTTTTTATTATCAGGTTCTCAATTCTAAGATTGTAACTCAAATCACAAATGAAGTATTTTTTTTTTTTTTTTTTTTTTTGATAAGACATATTTTTTTCACAGGATTTTTAGTTGAAACTAAATAATTGTTGTATTTGAAGAAAAATAGTTTGTTTATGGTTTGGATCATCAACTTACAATTTAGAAACCGATCAGAAAAGACTTAAAATTACTTAAATTTTGAATAATTATGGTTCTACAGATAACTAGAGATAAATAGTATAATTCAAAAATGGTTTGACTGATATGCACACCAGAGGGATTTTATTTTAAATCATGATTAAGATTTACAATACTAGAAATTTGAAAAAAAGATTGTCATGTATCATATATTATGTATGGATTATTTTTCTGGTTATTAGCTGATCGATCTTAAACTTGTTATGAATTTTAATAATGGCTCAATATGGTAATTTTTACAATTTATTTATTTATTTTTTTTTACTAAAGCCCGAATTGAAAAGTCTAAGGTGAATATGTTGGAAGGTATTTAATAAGGAATTTTTGCCTTTTTTTTTTTCAATTCATAAGTCTGTAAAAAGGAAATAAATATTTAAATTGAGAATGAAAAAGGCAAAAATTCCTTATTAAATACCTTCCAACATATTCACCTTAGACTTTTCAATTCGGGCTTTAGTAAAAAAAAATAAATAAATAAATTATAAAAATTACCATATTGAACCATTATTAAAATTCATACCAAGTCAAAGATCTGTCAGCTAAACACCAAAATAACACGTTACAATAACTGACATATGACAAGCTTATTTTCAAATTTCAGTGATGGTAAACCTTAAACTAATAGAACCAAATTCTAATCATTTAAAAATACATTTTATTGTTCTTTTTTTTTAGCCATATCTTACGACGTTTAAAAATATTACAAAAATTAATACTCAAACACAAGTAAAAAATATCACAAACTTAGGTATTCTATTCCAAGATCTATTTTTTGCAATAGGAAATCTTTAAATTTCAGAAAAAAATATTTCAGTTTTTTCAAAATTAAAACTTGAATAAAATAGATTAATTCAAAACCAAAAATAATAATTTTAGAAAAGGACAGTTAAAAAATTAGTGAAATAAAAAACCACGTGTAAGTAATAAACAAACATAAAAAATGACAAAAGAAATTAAATTTGATTATCATTATTAAAAAAATAAATAAAAATACAAAAATAGAAATAATTAAAAGAGAAATTACAAAAGAAGTCATTACAGAAGAAAACTAAAAAGTGTCTTCTTTTTCAATCAAGTTTTTATTTGAAAAAAAATTTTCATACCTTCGAAAAGATATTAAATGGAGATTTGTGATTAAAAAGAAAAATGAAATTTTTTAAACCTTGTAAACTTGTATCATTGAATTTAACTGTGTAATTAGATTTTTCTTTAATCCTTTTGATTGAGAAATAAGGAATATAGTTTGTTATGTTCAAAAGCATAAAAAAAAACCAAAACAATTTTCAAAAAAAAATCATTTTTTCCAAAAGTTTTTTTAATTTTTTTATTTAGCAAATTTCAAAATGGAAAACCGAGAAATAGATTTGACAAAAGAATTCCTTTCATTGTTTGGAAAAAAACTTGAGGAACTACCAACAGTTGTGATGTCTTATCCGAGTTTAAAAAGGCTAATCTTAAGAAACAACCATATTCCAAGCTTACCAACAAAATTGAAGCATCTCAACAATTTACAATTTTTGGATTATTCACAAAATTGTTTAACAAGCACGCCTCTGAATTTGTGGAATTTAAAATCATTAAAGACTCTTGTCATTGACATCAACCTTTTAACAACTTTAGACTCGAGGCTATCTTCTCTTGTTGATTTGGGAAGTTTGCGTCTTCGAAAGAATAAACTCAATTGCCTGCCACAATCTCTTTCAAGTTTGAAATCTCTCAAACATTTGGACTTGGGGTATAATGTTTTAAAAATGTTTCCCATTTGTGTCTGCCATTTCGAACATTTAACCACTTTGCTATTGGATCAAAACAGATTAAGGGAGTTACCAAAAGATTTTAACCGATTGAAAAACTTGAATAAATTGGTTCTGTCTTTTAATGATTTTGTTGAATTCCCAAATGAACCATTCCAAAATTTAACAAAATTAAAAACACTTGAAATGAATGGGTGTGCATTAATTGAAATTGGAGATAGTATCTCCAATTTAATTAATTTAGTTTTCTTTTCTGTGCGCTCAAATAGGATTTCCTTTGTCTCAGAGAAGATCTCCAATTTAGACAAACTTGCAACTTTTGATCTTACAGACAATTTATTGACTCGGCTCCCCAACTCAGTGTCAAAATTAAATTCTTTAAAAATCATCAAAATTTCTAAGAATAAATTTTCTCAATTCCCAACATCCATTTTACAATTGCCGAATTTAACACATATTTTGGCTTGGAAGGCGGGCTTACAAAAGATGTCCTACATTGAAGAAAATGGAAACAATAAAAAACAGAACACTACTCATAAACAAAAAGGAGAGCCAAATGGAAACAATAATGATTATAATGAAGAAAATGAAAAGAAGGAAAAAAAAATAAAAAAGAAAAAAGAAAATGGGAACAAAACAGAAAAAGAACACGAAAACGAAAACGAAAAGGAAAAGGAAAATGAAAACCAAAGAGAAAAACAAAGAGGAAGAGGAAGAGGAATAGGAATAGGAAGAGAAAGAGAAAGAAATATGGAAATCGAGATCCAAAAAAGTAATAAGATAAAAACAAATCAAGTACCAACAAAAGAAATCACAAGCACCAACAACAATTCACATTTAGGAGAACTAAATTTTTTTGAATTAGGAAACAATAATCTCAAAAAATTACCAGAAGAATTATTTTTAAAATTGAAAAATTTAAGAAGACTAAGCATTCGAAACAATAGTATAACCGATTTACCAGAAACAATTTTCAATATTCCACATCTGTGGACCCTTAATGTGATCAATAACCCAATAAAAGAAATATCTTGTAAAATTCAACAATTACAAAATTTGGTTGAATTAAATTTCCAATCAGCTTTATTAAAAGCAATCCCTGCTGAATTGTATTTGTGCCAAAAATTAAAAAAATTGAATTTGTGTAATAACAAATTAAAAGTATTACCTAAAGGAATTTCAAATTTAGACAAATTATCCAAATTAAATTTATCTTTAAACAAATTCGAAACATTCCCACTTGAAATTTTGAAATTGTATAGACTAAATATTTTAAGAATTAGTGGGAATCGACTAACCGCAATTCCAGATACAATCACAAAGCATTTATATAATTTGAATGAACTTGATGTATCAAATAATGGGATTTATTTTTTCCCCAAATATATATTGAAATATGGCGTCATCCGAAAAATATATTTCTCTTGTAACAACATTTCCAATTTGCCCCATCAATTGTTTTTCGAAATCTCAGACTTAAATATGTCTCCTTTCCTTATCGATTTGTCTCACAACAAATTGACCTCTTTTGATTCAAATTGGAAAAATATCCCTTTACGTGGATTAGATATTTCGCATAATAAAATTAACAAAATAGATAATACTGCCTTTGGCGAAAAAACCATGGAATTGCACACATTTAAAGTTTCTCACAATAATGCATTCATTGATCTCCCAATTCTTTCAGAATTACCTAATTTGAAAATCCTTCATTTGGAAGGTAATACCTTGTCTAAAAATTTAATAAATGTATTAAATAATGAAGAAATTAACGATAATGGAGTTGAAGGGAAGAATAAAAATAATGCTGTTGGGATGAAGAATACTATTAAACAAACAAAGAATAAAGATTTAAACAAAAATAAAAAGAACAACAACAACAATAATAATAACAATAATAATAACAATAATAGAAACAACAACAACAACAACAATAACACCAAAAAAATCAGATTTACCAATGGTGAAAAAAATGGAAAGAAAACTAAAAAGAAAAGGTTCCAATCAATAAATGACTTGATTGTAAATCCAGACATTCCATTAAAGACCAAAAAGGGGAGACATCTCTTCTTTGATGAAAAGTATTGTCCAATTTTTAAAATAGGTTATTCAGAAATGCAAGGTTTAAGACAGACACAAGAGGATTCCATCGCCATCCATCCAATGATTAACAAAAATATCCATTATTTTGCAGTATTCGATGGCCATGGTAGCTCAGATGTTTCAAATCGTGCAGCCGATAAACTTGGTGAATTATTAATAAATGACATTAATGAAAAAATTAACAATGGTGGGCAATTGGAAATTGACGCATTAAATGTAACCCAGCTAACCAAAATCTGTGATAAATTATTTAAAGAATTTAATCAAACTTTAAATAAATTAATGATAGATTTATCTGGTTCAACAGCGGTAATTGCATTGATCATTAAAAATAAATTATATTCAATTAATTTAGGCGATTCAAGAGCAATACTAATTGATAACGAAGGAAAGGCAATCCAAATTACAGACGACCACAAGCCGACGAATAGAGACGAGCTATTGAGGATTAAATTCCTACGCGGGACTGTAACCAATAATGGTAGAATAAATGGTGGGTTAGCCGTTTCTCGTTGCTTTGGCGACCGAGACTTCCAACCCTGGGTTTCAGTTAAACCAGTAATACAATGCTTTGATTTGTCAAGGAAGGATAAAAAATATCTCGTGTTGGCGTGTGATGGGGTGTGGGATGTATTATCAAATCAAGACGTCGCAGACATTGTGACGCAAAATGCTAATCTAGATGTTGAGACAATTGCATTCAAAATTAAAATTAATGCCTATTCAAAAGAAAGCACAGATAATATTTCAGTGATCGTAATTGACCTGTTCCCTAATATTAACAATAATAATATCGAAACTCAAAATTCAACGGATTTACAGTTTAATGAGCAAAAGAAAAATGCTGAAAAACAAATACATTACGCTAAGCAATTATTAAATCGCTTTGACCAATATTCCTTAAAATTGGATCAATTAATTGAAAACTATGATCATATCTTTATGAATAAAAATAATAGTAATGTTAAGAATAACAGTAATATGACAAATAGTGGTCGCAGTAATAAAATGAATGCCAAAAATGCCAACACGTGCAATAATAACAATAAGAAGGAGAAGGAGAAGGAGAAGAAGGATAATAACAAGGGTAAAACTTCGAATATTGTCCATAAAAATGATAATAATTGATCTAATTTTGTAAAAGAATTTGACAAAATAAAAATTGATATTTATATAAAATTTTTAAAGAGAATAGGCAATTTTAATTAAATATTCTACCTTTTTTCCCCTTCTTCTTTTTTGTTGATGTTGTTATTTGTTGAGTGTTTAGATTTAAAATGTGTTTTATTTGATATTAAGAGAGTTCAAAAACCAAATGATTTGAAAAAGTATATAATAGAAATCATTATAGACACAAATAGAATAATTTTATGATTGGATATTCGATTCATTTAGTTATTATTATTATCGCATTTACAATTCTATGTTGAAAAGTGTCGAAAATGTCTAATTTGGATTTATCGGGTGTGGATGTACATATGAAAGTATAAGCCAAATTTCAAAATTAGTGGCAAACTTTTTATTTATTATTTTCTTTTTTCATTTGTCTTTCAAAAAATAAAATGATTACAGTATATTTTTATTTATTAATCTAAACTGTTTTTCAAAAATTATGACTAACTTTATAATATTAATGGAAGTTGTTTTGAGTGTTTATCAGAGTATTCTTATAGAAAACATATTTTCAAATTTTTGTTTCTTTTATTTTTTGTAATTTTACAATTTTTTCTTTTGATCTTCTTTTTATTTTTCTACATTTTTCTTTTTCTTTTTTTTTCTTTATATATTTTTTTTTTTTTTTTGCAAAAGATCATTTGGAAAAAAAAAATATATCTTCGAAAAGACCAAATCAATTACAGAAAATTTTGAATATGTAATATCTTTTAAAATGAATTTAATTATTCAGCCAAAAAAATCTTGTTGTACAACTTTTTTTCAGTAAAATTTTAGTAATAAAAAATAGGTAATGCTTATTTCGAAATTTTTACTCACTTTTTTTGAGTTTATGATTATATTTTTTTTAATTTTGAAAATATCAGGTTTTTATATATTTAGAATGATTTAAAAGTGAATTACAAATCAAATTTAATAATTTGTTGTTCTTGAATACAAATGGATATCTATATATAGAAATTTGAAATATTATTTCAGGCGAGTTAAAATTTTTGATAGGGTGTTTAATTTGGTTAATATCTCTAAAAAACTTAGTAAAATACAGCATTAACCTAAAAAAAAAAAAAAAAGAAAACAATACAAAAAAATGATTTCTGATGAAAAACCTGCCCCTATTATTGGCATATACCTTACACTTAGACCTATTGCTGAACTAATAAAGTCAATTTCACAAGAACAAATAAGAATTGCATTAAAAAAATTGAAAAAAAATTATTTAACCACTACTGATGTTTACAATTAAATCTAATATTTGGAAATATAAAGAGACTTTAATATTGCTTTAGTTCGATGTGTAGAATATTTTTTTTTTTTTGATTATATATGGTATTTTAATTTTTGGTAATGGTTTTTGTTTTAAAATGAACAAAAAAAACCTTTAATTTATTTGAAAATGAGAAAATTTACTACTGTCTTACAAATAAAACCGATTTGACAATTTTTTTCCAGAATGATCATTTAGATTTGAGATCATGTTTCCTTATAATACGTTGGACAATTAAATAATATTGCCAAAATTGTGATTGACCTTGAAATAATAAATTGAAAAAAAAAATGCTCTTTTGTATTCAAGAAAAAATAATAATTAAATCTTATTAATTATACATTTTAAAATTATTCTTATTGTAAAAAAACCTGATATTTGAAAAATTAAAAAAATAAAATCAAAAACTAAAAAAAAGTGAATCAAAATTTTTTTGATGAGTGTTAATAATGAATCTTATTTTTAGTACTTGGGGGTTGTTTTAGAATAAGAAAAAAAAAAAGAAAAAAATTACAAAATGATAACTTGTGCTACTTTTTTGTAATTCAAACTGATTTGAGATTTTTTTCCAGAATATTAATATAATTTGTTCAAAAAAAAAAAAAAAAAAAAAAAACAAGATACCAAAAATACATCTTAGCTATGTAGTAAGAGAGATATCACCTTGTTTTAAACAATTTTCTTCAATTTTTTATGTTTATTCCATCTGATGATGTTGAAAATAATTATGTATATTGTATTTTTTATATATAACAAGATATTATTCAAATAAAGAGTTTAGTTAAAATAATAAAAGGGGTTTTTATAAAAATCTTTTTGATGTTAGATCTATATTTCAGAAAAGAAGTCAATTCCTAAAGGTATTTTTTTAAAAAAATAATCTAATAAATATGTATTTTAAACATTTTTTGATGATACTATGAAATATCATATATTCCATACTACTTTAAAGATTAAAACTTTTAATGAAATTAAAGTTAAAAAAAATCACAAATTAAGTAGAATATTTGTATCCTGGGATAATAAATAAAATCCAATAATAAACAATTGATAAAAAAACACTTAAAATGTGAATAAAAATATCAAACCGGGTACTTAATACCCCACCGAGGGACTTGCAATTTACCAATTATTAATCACTTGCTGTGTGATTTTAACTTATTTATGAAAATCACTTAATCAAGTTAACAACTCCTATAAATTTGGGAAAACCAATTGACCAACCTCGATTTTTTTGAAATATTATTAATAATGAACCAATTTTGATAAAATTTTCTATTTTATTTTATTATCACAAATACTACTATTAGTAATATAAGAATAAAAATGCCAGGGTAATTGGTTCTTCAACCTATTCAAAAAAGAGCTTTTAATATATAAAAATTATCCCATTCATTAACCCCAAAAAACATCCCATAATTTTTATTTTTAGATATCTGAAATAATTCCTTTTTATCTACTAAGTCAATTTCATCTCGGTAGAAATCATTTTGAGTTTTTTATTTAACTAAAATTTTGATTTTTAAATGTATTTATTCAAATTAAAAACTTTTTAAAAATCACAAGAAATTTTTAACAAAAACAAATATCCCAAAAGTCACTAAATTTTCAAAGAGAGACAATAAAAATAATCTCCAAAACTCATATAAACAACAACTATAACAGCACTTGACTTTAAAACTTGATTTAGTTTTGGAATATTTTCAAGATGTAAGGAATTATTACCTAATAAAGTAACACTAAAAAATTTTTTGAGAGAATAACTTTGTTTGGATTTAAAAAAAGTTCCCACTTTACTGATCAACTCATTAAAGAGAAGAAACTCACTCTAACATTCGCCTCCTACAAAATAACAAATTGTTTACAAATAGAGGAAAACTGAATCAAAATTTTTAATAAAGGTAAATTCATTTTTTTCCTTTTTTTTTTCACTTAAATCACTGTAAAAAGATAATTGTATTTAAATTTTTTCAAAAATTCATCAAACGATGAATCAAATTACAAAAGAAGAAGAAAAAGAAATATTAAAAGACATTGGGATCGAGTTTGATCTTGAATTAGGAGAACTTGATGAAACAAAAGATGATGAATCAAGCAATCTCAATTTTGAAAACTTTATGAATTCATTAAAACCACAAACCTTGACAGATCAAACAAGTCAACAAAAACTTGCAGAAACTGAAAACAAAGTCAAACCAACAATTAATTGGGAAGAATTTCTCAAAGGAAGCTCAAGAAAAACAAAATTAAAAAAATCAACCACTTTATTGGTCATTGGTATGTTGGTTCCTTTTTTAAAAATAATGAACATTCAACAAATTAACAACCTTCAAATTGTACATTTTTGTTTACATTCAAAAAAATTCATTTTTTATTGTTTTTTCTTTTTCCTTTTCTTTTTCAAATTTGTTTTTCTGTTTTCAATGTGATTGAAATTTAGGGAAAACTAAAGTTTTATCAAAGTTTCTCAAAACAAAGAAAGAAGAGGTAGAAATTGGATTTAATTATTCTTATATGGACGTAACATCAAGTGAAGAAACAGACGGTAAATTTTTATTCTTTTTAATTTCCTACAAAAACAAGATTAATTAAAAATAAAAAACTTTAAGGCGATCTGCTTGATCCATGAATTTCAAAACAAATCACACAAACAACAAGAATAGAACATTTTTATCATCTCTGATTTAGTGATTTGTTTGGTTTTAAAAAGCTGAGAAGAAAAATGTAAAAACAATTTATTTTCTATTGGTTTATCTGCAAACAGCTTTTTATTTGTGGGGTATTGAAAAAAATACCTGACCTGAAAATAATCCCTGAAAAAATTTTTAATTGTTAATATTTGCAATTACACAACAATTTTAATACTGTTATTTTCCAATTAAAAAATGAAACTTTTTAGTTCACATCCCAAAATATTTTGCTTGTTTACAAGATGAAGAAAATCCAAAGATCTTTACAAAATCATTTAGAAATGATATTTTTTGACAATAAATTAAACTTATTTAGTTAACTCTAATACAAAATTTTTACTCTGCTAATTTGATTGTAACCGTAATAATTAATATTCATTTTGGAAATTGAAATAAAAATTTTCATTTATTAATTGGAAAATAACAGTAATATTGACAAATTAAAAATCTTGTTAGGGATTATTTTCATGTATAGTAGGGAAAAAAATACCGGACATGAAAAAAACCCCGGACAAGATTTTTAATTGTGAATATTAGTAAAATTTTTGTCTAATTTCAATCAAATCCTTATTATAAATAACCAATTTTTTTATGAGATTAGTAATAAACCTACCTAAAGTCCATCAAAGTAAGGTGTCTCTAGAATACTTGAGTAATTGTTTGATAGCCATATGTTGATCAACTTTTTTTGAAAAACAATCCAGTTTTATTGAGGTTTACTAGAGTTTGGAAAATGATAATTTTTCTTCTTGTTTTTTGATTGGTTGAATGGTGTTTTGAACAAGTGTGATTTCTCAAATCATCATTCTAATAAGTGGGGGAGTTATAATTGAAAAAGTTCGATTCTTAAAAAAAGGAATTTGATTGTAAATAAATGAAATTACACAATAATTTTACTAATATTCACAATTAAAAATCTTGTCAGGGATTTTTTTCATGTCAGGTATTTTTTTCACTGCTCTAATGTATTTTTTTCAAAACGATATCAATTTTCAAAAAATTTTAATTTATGATCTGAAATTGCTTTTTTTGATAACAGTTTCACTTTTTTTAACCCTACAAAGAAACAATAAAGAATTAAAAATTCAAAAAAAAAAAATGTACCCAAATTTTGAAGAGAATTACAACATAAAAAACTATTTGAAAATTTATTCAAATTGTAACCAAAAAAATAAGATCTATCAAACGATTGGTTAGAACAACGAACTTTATTTTGTTTTATTCTAAAAACAAACTTGTAACTTCAAATCGCCCATTAGAAAAAATTTAATCACTGAGCGAAATTGATTACATAATTCGTAAAAACAATAGAAAATAAAAAAAAAAAAAAAATGATCATAATAATGTAAAATCTTTAAGGTCATGAATAATTTATTAAGTTCTAATACTGGCTTAATATACAAATGGCAAGGGATTTTTTATTGATCAAAGGTGTACCAAAAATTTTGAATTTTAGTTTCATTAAATGTTTTATAAATAAATCTAATTCAATACATCTAAAAATAAAATTAAAGATAAAAAAACATTGTAAATACATTTTAATTCATTTGATTTCATTTAAATAATTTAAAAATAAAAAAATAATAAATTTGATTAATACAAAATAATAATAGATATTGAATCAAGAATTGATGTTTGGAAAGTAAATAATACAATTGACCATCAAGATCTATTATCCTTTGCAATTAATAAAAACACGATTGAATCATTAGCAATTCTCATTTGTCTTGATATTACCAAGCCTTGGAAAATATTTAAAACATTGGAAAAAACACTTGAAGTCTTAAAACAAAAAATAGAAGACTGTTATTCTTTAATTGATCCAAAAGATGTAGAAAAATTAAAAAATTCTAATTATCAAAGATTTTTGTCCTATAAAGAGCCCAATGCTAAGGTTTTTGTGAGGCAAAATACAAGAATAAGAAATATGAAAGCAAATAAAAATCAGAATATCGATTTATCAGAATTACCAGAAGGTGCAATGAAAAATAATTATGGTGTTCCCATAATTGTTTCTTTAACAAAATCAGATCAAATAATGAATATTCAAACCAAATATTCCCTTTCAGATGAATCCATTGATTATATTCAAGCAAAAATAAGAAGAATTTGCTTTCATTGTAATTTATTTCTTTCTTTCTTTATTTAATAATTATCTTTTTCAAATTAATAATATTTTTTAAAAAACAGATTGGAATATGAAAAAATAAATCTTACCTTTACCTCTTAGAATGATAAAAAACTTTATTTTGATACTATAAAGTTTCTTCTCGCTAATTTTATTGAAAGGTATTTCCAAAAAAGTGTGGGAATTTTTTTTTACATTTCATAAAAAATCCTCTTTGTTAGTGTAGCTATTTCTTTAATTGGCAATATCAAATTAAGTTAAATATTAATACTGATTTAGTTAGTGCCTAATGTATTTAATTCAAAATATGTTTGATGAAATATTTCTAAGAATGAAAAAAAAAAATTTCACTTTTTTTGGAGAAAACAATGTAAAAACAATTTCAATAAAAAAACGGGGTTAATATGACAAAGACCCAAATAATTTTTTAAACAATAAAATTCATTTATGAGATTTCCATTCTATCGGAAATTTTGTTGAAACAAGTTAGAGAAACAATTTTTCCGATCAAAAAGAAAATAATAAACACCAATTTTCACCCCTAAAAAAATATCAGATACAATCGAGATAAGAAATTTTAATTTCTTTAATTTAGATAATGTAATACAAAAAAACAAATTCAATTAATTATTAAGAATCATTAAGTGATTTTTAATAATTTTATATATTCAAATACTTATTTGAGGATTGAATTTAATAAGGATATTTTAAAATAAATTTTCACCCACTTTTTTGGAAATGGTTAATTAAATCTTTTTTTTTTTTATAAAAAAAAATGCCACTGTTTTTATTGTATAAAAACATTAAAGCACAACAATTTGAGAATTTAATTATTTTACAAATTGAAAAAAAAGAAAAAAAAAATAAAATTTAATTTATTCATGATAACAATACTATTTAAATACCAGAAAAACAAAAAGATAAACTAATTTAACAAAAAAAAAGAATTATTATTAAAATCACTCTTTAGACAAAATTCGGCATATTTTTAAATAATTCTTCTAATTATTATTTGGTGATTGTATAATTTTCATGATTATTGATAAATTTTTTCAATATATTTTGAATTCAGGTGGCGTGTCGTCAAGTGCCTAGGTTTTTTTTAATTTAAGAAATGAAAAGAAAATTTAAAGAAAATTTCTTTTTATTTTTTAAATTAAAAAAAAACCGAATGAAAAGTGTCGTCAAGCGCCTAGGTTTTCTTGGGGGTTTCTGTTTTATTTGTGAATTGTTCTATTTTTGTTTGAGGTTTTCTAAATAAAACCGAAAATCAATAGATTTTCGTTAGGTTTTTTTTATCTTTTTGAAATAAACAGAAAATTTATTAAAATTTTCTGTTTATTTCAAAAAGTAAAAAAAACCTAGAACACTTCAAAAATAAATTGAAAAGTCAAAAAAACCTAAAATTAATATATAGACTTTGGAAATACTCAGAAAACTCAAGAAAACCTAACGAAAATCTATCGATTTTACAAAGAAACAGAAAAATCAAAAAAAACCTAACGACAGTGGATACTTTTTAATTTTCTAATGCAAATGATATTATTATATTTTTTTATTATTATATTTTTTTCTTTTTTTCTTGTTATCTTTTTTTTCTTTTGATATTTTTCTTTAATTACTCCTTTCTCCCAATCAATCAATCAATAAATAAATTTTCTCATATATTTCATTTTTTATTATTTATTCATTTTAAATTATTGTATAATAGGTGGAGGTGCATTAATAAATACTTCATTAAAATCAAATTATAATATTCAGTTATTACGTGATTATATTCTTCATTTATTATATGATTTTAAATTAACCCACAAACCACAAATAATTGAAAGAGATCAATTATTTGTACCAATTGGGTGGGATAAAAATGAAAAAATTATAATGTATACATCAAATTCTGAATTTAAGGAAGATACCCCTTTTGAAAAAGTTATTCCAAAACCAACAAAAAAATCAAAAAAAAATATGAAAGACGATGAACAAAAAAATCTAATTTTACAGGAAAATCACGTTTTTTTAAGATCTTTAAAAGTTGAATTAGAAAATAAAGATCGAATTTATTCACCAATGTCATTAAAGGATAATTGTTTGTATTTTTTTTTTTTTTTATTTTTTCCTTTTTATCTTTTTATTTTGCTCTGTATTATTAATTATAATTGTTTTCTTATTAAAATTGATTTTTAAAAAATAGATTCGCCATATAAACCAAAATATTCAACAACATCAAAATCACAAACAATAGAATCACCAACAACATCATTAATTTCAAAATCAAAAATAAAATCAAAACCAAAATCAAAATTTAAGTTAGATAATCTGAATACAAAATTTGACAAATTTGAAAAGACTTCAAATGAAAATGATAAAACAGATCAAGATTATCAAGATTTCTTTAATAAATATGCTAATAGAAAGTAAGGCAATTCAAAGAAATTTTCACCCTTTAAGAATTAAAAATCGGATAATATTCAAATATTTGACTATTCTCCTATTAATCCAAAATATAAAATCAATTAATTGTTAATCAAAATAAATTATATATTACTTATTATTAATTAAAAAAAGAAGAAGATAAAATTTATCATAAATTTTAATTTATTCATTTATATATATATATATTCATCTAAAAGACAAATTGTCTATTTTAATCATAAAGTAATTCAATATTTATATGTCTTTTTTTATGATATCAGTATTTTTTATATTATTTTTTTTTTTTTTGTGAACCGAAATAAAGAATAAGATTTGAACAAGAAGATTATTTTAATATTCATAAAAGTGCGTATTTGTGAGAAATAATATGTTTTTAAAATTTAAATTAATTCAATCCCGATTTGAAAAAATCAATTCTAACTTAAAAAAATATTTTCGAAATGAATGTAAAGAAGAATGAATGAACAAATAGTAAAGCAGATAGTTCGCTGAATACACTAGGGAAAAATGCAATCCTTGTGTCAAAATTATTTTAGAATTGCTATTCAAATCATTTTGATGTTCTTTAAGGGACTAGTCCCTATTAAATTTTTTTAGACAAATTTAATAGAGATTTAGATTTTTTTTGCCAATTACTTAGATTTGAAATCAAAGTGAAAAACTTCTTTATATAGTATTGAAATCTCGATAAATTACATTCATTAAATTTAGTTATTGTTTTTATAGAAATAAAAAATTTTTCCAATTTTTCGCTTTCTTGAAAGTTGCTTTTTTTCAACTTTTCACAAAAATACAAAAATTAAAAAAAAATATGAGCAAGAAAGCAAAACCTTGTTGTGGTTGAGGAAGACCTACAAAAAATAATTTGAAAAATAAACCTGAAAAGGTTTTTTTTTTGGATTTACATGAAAAAACAGTTTGATTCGAAAAAAATATACAATATATGCTTTACTCAAAATAAAAGATTTTCTTTCTTTTCTTGTACAATTCTTTTTTTTTTTCATGAATCCACTTTTTGAGTTTACACTCTTTGTTTTTTGTTGAATTTGAAGTTTTTTTAAGTATTCCCAAATTATCATTCCAAAAGTTTTTGTCAGAGTCAAAAAAAAATAAAAGAAAAGAATAAGAACTATTTTTTAAAAAAGTAATTATTGATAAAACAAATTGAGTTCTTTATAGAGTCAAGTTGGATGAACTCAAGTGAAAGAGAAAATATTCACTTATTTGAAATTATTTTTTCGTTTTTCAAAATGAGTATAAATATTATTTTTGAGAAAATAATTAAATCCAAAATTAATCAAAAAATTCTCATCCTTTAAAGATATTTTTTTTAAAAAAATTTTCAAAAGTCACTTTTTTTGACAGAATTGTAAAATTTTAAAAAAACAAGAACTAAAAGTTCTATGATTGAAAAAACCTGTCTATTTTTAATTTTAAACATATTTCAAGATAAGGATTCCTTATTTAGTTATTGGTCAAAAAAAATTTATAGAGACTAGTCCATTAAGGCGAAAATTCACTCTTTTTTCATCCTTTTTTGTCCAAAATAGAAATGATGCTCTAAAATGAAAAATTAATTTTTTCAATTTTTTTCTTTTTTTTCTCTCACTTAATTTTCTTAATATTGGGAAGAATAGTAACAAAGGGAAAAGATCAAGTTGTTACTTGTAAAAACCACAAAATACTTAAACAAAAAAAGATATCTAAATTGGAAAAAAAGAAGAACCTAAGTTAAACAAAACCAAATAATAGTTTAAGGAGTTTATAATAATCTATTGGTAAAAAAATAAATAAAAATTAAATGAGAGCATCTAATTAAGAACATTGTAAATTACAGCTACAATACTTTTGTTTAATTCAGTTTTCATTAAAAAAACTATCATGAGTGTTAGATTTGATGAGTTTATTGTAGAATAAGTGTGATTAATTTTTTCCTGTTGATTTCGTTTGCTTTTAACTACTGATATATATATATATATATATATATATATATATATATATATATATATGATTTTTCCGTTTAATTTTATTTAATTTTTAAAATAAAAAGAAAAATTATTTAATTTTCTTTTTATTTCTTAAATATAAAAAAACCTTGTTACTCGATCGTACTTTACGGTACTCTACGGAATTTTAAGGGCATTTTCGTTAGGTTATCCTGAATTCATAAGAATTGAGAAAAATCATATAGATATCGCTATATTCTTTAGAATTCTGGAAAAACTACGAAAAGGAATATTTATCACAAGTCCTTTTTTCTCTATTTCGATTTTATTAGATGAGTAGAGCATTTTTGAAACTATTGATCATTATCTATTCAAAGAAAATATCCCCAAATTGAATTTAACTAAAGTTTATCCGACCATTTAAAAAATTTTTGCCTGAAAAACACCTTTTTTTCTTGACAATAAACCTTCAAAAAAGGTGTTAATCTTAACAACAATAAATACAATTGCCTCATGAATTTGAAATTATGTAATTTTTATTATATTGTAAAAAAAATTATTCTTTCATATGAAAGGTTAATGTAATTAGTTTTTTTTTCCAACATTGAATTTTTTAATTTTATTTTTTCATACTAGTGAGGGCATTGGATTTAATGAAAATCATTAAAAATAATTACTTGAATGAAAATTACTTTGAAATAATACTTTTAATTTAAATTATTAATTGACATATAAACCCTTTTTCATAATCATAAACTTTGTTTCAGTCAAAGGTGCCAAACATTTTTTTCAAATATCAAATATTTTTTATAAATGACATTTGAAGAATAAATACGAAATAACTAAAATAATAAATACCATGGAAGAGTTGATATCTGCATGAACTAAAACTAATAATTCAATAAATTTTTTTAAAAATTGATAATATACAAATTCTTGGGGCTCATTGGGAAAAATAACGATATTCATTTTGATCTTAAATTGAATATCCAGATAAAATCAGAGTGCCATCAATATCATTTCTCTCCAATCATTTTTACTTTATTAAGAACAATATAATAACACAATTTTAACTCTGACGGTCTATCTTGCACAATTAATAAAAAATTTACAAATGAATTAGGAGTCACAAAAAAAACGGAAATGTGTAAAAAAGTGAAAAAATGAATCAAATTTTGGAATTTCCAAAATAAATTTTTTCTTCTAATATCCATTCAAAACCTTTATAGGTTAATATAATTCACTCACCTACAACTGGACTGGTTTGACTGGAAAATGGTTTATTTTTTTATTATAATTTATATAAATCATTTCGCTTGAATATCTTCTTTCATAAAAAACTTGTTTGTTATATCTCTTTAAAAATTAATATCTATTTCATAAATCCTTATTTTAAATGTAACTTGATCCTTTTATGCTTAACTGGGTTTTGATGAGATTAGTAATTACTTCGAGATATAATATCTTAAAATACGTGTTTTTTGAATAATAAATTTATTTTGGAATCTTTGATAAAATTCCTAAAATTTTATTCAGAAATTAGGGAAGTGCCGTAGAGTGCCATATAGTGCCTAGCTTTTTTTTAATTTAAAAAGAAAAAAGTAAAAATCTTAGTTTTTTACTTAATTCTTTTAAATTCTGCAAAAGTTAAAGATGATTTTCTTGGGGGTTTTTGTTTTATCTGTTAAGGGTTGAGGGTTTTTTTGAGGTTTTCTATTTTATTTCGAAAATCTATTGATTTTTGTTAGGCTTTTTTGAGTTTTCTATTTATTTGTTAAGTGTTCTAGGTTTTTTTGAGGTTTTCTATTTTATTTCGAAAATATATTGATTTTACAAATAAACAGAAAACTCAAGAAAACCTAACGAAAATTTTTTTTAATTTTTGAAATCAAAAGAAAATTTATTTAATTTTCTTTTTATTTCAAAAATTAAAAAAAACCTAACGAAAAGTGTCCGTCAAGTGCCTAGCTTTTCCAGAATTCAAAAGAATAGAGTAAAATCCAAGAATTTTACTCTATTCTTTTAAATTTTGGAAAAGCTAATGGCGGTATTTTTAACTTTTTGGAATAAACCGAAAATTTTTTTAATTTTCAGTTTATTTCAAAAATTAAAAAAAACCTAACAACAAACCAGAGGTATTAATTTCCTTCCTTAAATAAAAAATAAAAAATAAAAAAAAATTCATATTTTTTTAAAAGACTTGATAAAATTATGTGG
Organism: Anaeramoeba flamelloides; assembly: GCA_027625915.1. NCBI lineage: Eukaryota > Anaeramoebidae > Anaeramoeba > Anaeramoeba flamelloides. The sequence goes on from JANTQA010000026.1 coordinate 8,240,593, forward strand.
ATACACACTATCTTTTGGAAGGGTAAGATTCTATATTTAAAATATTTTTAAATCAAAAAAAAAGAGCAGTTGCTATTTTGTAATCAATATATATTGGAATATAAATAATAATATTTATTGTTATTAATGATTATTTAATTTGATTAATTTTTTTTTTAAAATATAAAGATTCCAAATTTCAAAAAAAAATTATTTGGAAAAGTGAAATAAATATAACATACTATCCTTTGAAATAAAGATATAATCAAAATAAATTATAATTTAAACATGAGATTAAAATAAGAATAAAGCGATCTAAAAAACAATTATAGAATGGTACAAAACCATTTTTTTTTTTTTGTTTTTGGTTCTTGGTCTGTTTCATTTTCTTCAGGTATTTGGCTAAGTTTATATTTTCTGATCCTTCTTACCAATTCATAAAAAGTCTCATTCACATTCTGTTGTGTAAGTGCTGATCTTTTTTTATTTTTATTTTTGTTTTTATTAATTTTATAATTTGTTTTTAGAGAGATAAGATATTGTAAAATAATAATATGATTAAAAATAATGAAAAAATAATGATAAAATATAATATAATTATTTTGTATTTTTTTTTCAGTATTAGGGCATATTGTAAAACCCAAAAAAAAATATAAAAAAAAAATTAAGTGTATTTACGTTTCAAAATATGTACTATTAAATTCCTCGGCAAGTTGTTCACCATCTTCTGAATCTACAACGCGATCGTCCTCAAGATCTATGATCATAAAGTATATATAAAAAAAATAGCAGAATAAGGTGTTGTTTTTTAAATGAAATGGAAATTCACAAGGAAAGATAGTGTAATGAAATTGTTTGTTACAAAGAAAAGTAGCAAATTTTGTCAGTTCACTTTCTAACTTTCAAATAAATTAAAAAAAAACGAAATGTATGGTGAATTATTTAGGGTTTCTCGAATTACTATAGATATATTTATTTCATTCCTGACACGATTGATTCATTTTGGAAAAAATTATTTTTGTCACAATTTTAAAAAATATTACCACCCTTCAACTATTTAACCCCGAACAGACATGTTGATGAATCAGAACAATGATATAATGTTGAAATAAAAAGGAAAGAAAGATGTTTGGAGTAGAAACATCAAATGAAAATCGAAAATAATTTTTCCAAAATCAAACAAACCGACCACCCATCTTCAATAGTTTATTAAATGGGATAGAATGGTCACTTAAAACATCTAATATATTGCCGATTTTCCTGGCCCTTTTGCGCATACCCAAAAAGTATCGCCATTAATGAAAAAATCACAATTTTATCCAAAAATCATTTTTACACTTGTGTAATTATTTTTTTAAAAAATAATAATAATCTCAATAAAAATGATAATTTAGAGGAATAAAGTATTTTTGTCAAAAACTCTAATATATATATATCCCTTAGAACCCCCAAATAACCTAATTGCCTTTGAAATAAAATTTTTAATTTGTTTTGTGATGAAAAGATTCTAAGATATAAATTTTCTAAAGCAATTATCTTAGAAAGAAAAATGTATAATTAAAAATTGTATAGAAATCTGCAATAAAACAATATCTTGATACAAAATTTTCAACATTTGAAAAATTTTTCTTGGTTATTGTGATTTCATTATTTTTCAAAAGAAATTTTTTTTTTTTTTTTTGAAAAGTTTGTATACACACCAAAAACCTCTTAGTTTTAATGATTCAAACACATCATACTTTACTGAAAATTTTTTGGGGCACTTTGCACCCCAAAATTGCCTAAAATACTTTATTAAATAATTTATTCATTATAAAAGATATTTTGATATCACATAGAAAATTTTTTTTATCTGTTGATTCCCATTCAATAATAATATATTTATTTAATTCTAAATAATTAAAAATAAAAAAAAATAAATAAATTAAATTTGAAAAAAAAGATCTTCTTTTTCATTGTAAAAATTTTCAGCTTTTTCAACAGATTTTTTTTTCAAATTTAAATTATTTGGCCAATAGTTCGAGTCAGGTTAATATTTATTTTTTTTTTTAATTTGAACTATTTTTTAATTTTTGACTTTTTGAAATATAGACATAAAATAAAAAATATTATTTAATAAGAGATCATAGATCAAAAATTATTTTCCAATATCTGTATTAATTTAGATAGAGAAATTCAATATTTCACAAAGATTTATTTCAAATTTTTACCAACAATAAAATTCAAAATATATTATGGTTATGAAGATTATTTTATTATCTTTGAATAATATTAAAAAGTTAATTTTTAATTTTTTTTAAATTTTAGAGTTGATTACTTTATCAATTAAAAAAGTTTTTATGATTTAATTTCAATGATATAAATGAAATTATTTTATGATTTTTTTTTTTTTCTGGTCTTTTCAATTATTTCCTATTGCTTGAATTGAAGTTTTAGAAAATTATTCATATTCAACTTTTTAATTCTGGCCTAAAGAAATGAATTTGATTTTTCTCTTGATTCAATATTTATTAAAATTTTGTCTGAAAAAAAAATGAAAATTTTTGAGTATATCGTTTTTTTATTTAATTTTTTTATCATAAAATTAACAACATTATTTTATAGTTATTATTAATAAATCAATATTATTTGTTACAAAATAAATCGAACAAAATTTTCATTCAACTTTCCAAAAAAAGATTTTTGAATTATGTACAATTTCTAATTTTTAATTCTTAAAATCAACTTAAATTATTAATTTTCCTTTTAGAATTGGGATCTTTGAAGATTTATTTTAATTATTGAGAAGTGATTTTTTAGGAAAGCTAAATGAAAATTTTAACCTTTTTCTTTTATAATTAACAGTATATTGTATTTTTGATTACTATTATTGTAATAAAATTTCGGGATTCAAAAAATTAAAAAAAAAAATAAAAATCTTTTTTAAAAAAATGTTTAAATGAATAATTATTTTTTTTTTTCCAATATCAAAAAGAAATACAAAAACATCACTACTTTTTATTTGAACTATTTTAACTTTTTATTATCATTGAAATCTGGATTAAAGAATAAATAAGAAAATAAATATATTTGAATATCAATATCATTTTAAATCTTTTCTTTTAAACTTGATGAAATTTGGGTCAATCCGGGGTGATAAGGGATATATATATTGATAATTCAAAGATAAACGTATAATCTTTTTTGATTTTTCAGGGGACATAAACCTTAAGAGCTGATAATTGAAACAATAAACTACAGTCCCTAAAAAGAAGTCTCGAAACTTAAATAAGCTCTCGATAACTAAGAAAACACAAAATTCAAATCACTATAGAAACTCCCTACAAAATTAAAGTTTTTACACAAATCTTAAAAATACTAAATAAAATTGAAATTGTAAGAGAAAAGTTTTAAATATTGCTTATATCAAATTGTCATAATTAAAAATATCTCTTAAAGTTCAATAAGGAAGCTTTTATCAAATTTCTATAAACACCATTTCTTGCTAGATTTGTGAAGATCTTTGAGTTTTTTTACATCACATAATTCGTAAAATATTGAAGGAATTTGAAATAAAAAGTTTGTATTTATTAATTAGAAAATCACAATATTAATTGGAAAAGTACATTATGGCAAACAAATGGTTTTCGTCAGTTTACTAGAGATAGAAGTTTGAAAGAATTCGTTTCTTTTGCTCGGTAGTGTAATTTCAAGCGATGAAGTTAATAAAGAATTTGAAATTGATTTTTTTTTTTGTTACCAAAACAAATCAACAATTAATCACTAAGGCAACAAAATAGCTCAAAATCAGGAAATCAAAAAAAAAAAAAATTAGGAGGTTTAGATTTTTACTCTTACAAACCCTAACTTCCAAACTCTTCCGAAAGGCGAAGAAATTTCTCAATGGGATTTATAACAAAAAAAAAAATTAAAAAATAAAAAATCAATTAATTACCACATTTATTTCCGCAAGTAACAGTAATTGAGTCTTCTTCACCTTTATGCCTAACAATTCGTTGGTGGAATTTTCTAGCCTCTTCTATGGTTGACTTTACAATTAAACTAAAGACAACAACAAACCCTTCGCCTTCTTTGAAATACTATTTAAAAAAATCAACAAAAAGAAACCAATTCAAAAGAACTTTGGCATAATAAATTCGATATAGAGTGTGGAAATAAGAACATACCCGATCTTTGACTGTACTAAATTCTTCCTGCCCTGCAGTGTCCATTATCATCAGCAAACATGCTTTATCATCGACAACAATCACTTTTCTGTATCTTTCTTCGATTGTTGGATCGTAATCTTCAACAAATTTACCTTGAATAAATTGAAAGGACAAAGCAGTTTTTCCAACTTTTTATGGTATAGTGACAATAATACGTTTGAAGTTTTCGAAACAGAGTTAGTTTCAAAAGAAATTTGTTTTTTATTTTGTTTTTAGATTGGTCTTCTTTTTCATAAAAAAGAAATAAAAAGAAAAAAAAAAAAAACAAAACAAAATTAAAAAAAAATCTAAAAGTACCTGCACCACCACCAACAAGAACAATTTTATGAACCTCCTGAGTTGACATTGTTTTTTGCTCTTCTTAAAAAGAATTTGATTAACAAAAAGTATGAAAAAATGATTTGTAAAGTTTGTGATAATTTCGGAATTTTTTTTATTAAATTATGAGTTAGGTGTTAGATGAAAAACACTGTAATTCAATTTTGTGATCAGAGAAAAGGTATGAAAATTATTCGAAAATATATTCGAATCTTTTTCCACCAGAATAACGATTTAAAATTGTACAGATTTCTTTCAAAATGTTCACCAAAAAATCCTCAGAATCAAAGAAACATTGTAGCTCATGGTTACAAAAGTGTCTATTTTCAAAGCAAGTTTTTTCTTTTTACTGTCATTTTTTTTTGAATTAAAAATTTGTCCAAACAAAATAAAAAATTTAAATTTGCATTGTTGTTGTTGTTGTAGGAAATTTCAGCCAAGAGTTTAAGAAACCAAACTAAAGAGATAGATCTTCGACTTTATGAAGACTTCTTTCAAAAAATAGTTACAATTTAAGAAATTCACGTTTTTAAATTCACCAAAGGTAAATGTATAAATTAATTCAATTTTTGGTTTCAAAGTTAAATATTTTTCAATCATATTTAAACCAAATTTTTCTGAAAATTTCATGGGACTACATACACAATTTTCGTTTTTTCTTTTTATTTTAAATTTGTCTCAAATATTTCTTTTACGATGTAACTAACAAAATGAATTTTTTCTTTATTAAAAAATGATTAAATTGTCCTTTTTGTGGGAATTTTATATTAATTTTGTAATCAAATGGTTTTTGAGATTTAACTTCACAAACAGTTTATACACATTCTTAAAGGATTAGCCTATACCAAGGAGAAGTCAATAATTAAAGTATTTTGTTATTGGGTGTAAACTACATTAGTGAGCGATGGTGTAAATATCTCTAAAAAATCGATTAGTCAAGTAGTAATATTTGTTGATCCAATATATTAAAAAAGATCTTTTATTAGTAAAAAACCCAAAAATTTGAGAAAAAAATCCACATTTTGCCATAAATTTAAAGGGTGAATTATCAATATTCATAATTTAAAATTTAAAATTATTTCTCTTTGTTTTCTCAAAATGTAGATTAAATAGCTAAAAAATTCAATAAGTTTTTTTAAAAAATTAAATAATCAATCAAAATAAATTTTTTTGAACAATTATTTCTCAAATATATAGGAATTATATAAATATTACAATTATCTTTGTCAAATAGGAAACAGAACTAATCAGTTTTTCGGTATTTCATTGATGTTTATTGAGTTAATCTTTGAAATTAAAAAATTATAAAATTAGTTACGTTTATAATTTCTAAGATGAATTATTAAAGATACTGTAATACTATTATTTTGAATTTCTATTTTTGGATTTGGAAAAGGAATTAAAAAAAAAAATTTTTCTAAATTACAATTTATAAATGTGATCCTTTGTAAAAAATCTAATAATTTATTGTGTAATAAGATTTATAAAAGATTTTTTAGAGTCACAGAAACTATTTGAATTATGTAACACTGAGATCATTTACACCACAATTACAACACCCTTTGATTATAGGTGAATCTATATTGACACTAATCCCTTAAATGATTATTTTTGTGAGTACAGATAAATTCGAAATTGACTATCCCCTTATGAAAAAGTTAAAATATATTTAAATTGTTTTTCTATTAATGATCAAATAACAATTAATTGTCGTTATTGGTGTGAAGTTGAGAAAATAAGCAATCTATTTTTCTTGATAAAGTGATATTTATAGCACACATAGAGAGAAAAATTTTACTTTTTTGTCGAAACAATGAGTCAAATTAAATGATTCTTTTTTGAAATGTGATGATCTTCAATCCATAAGAATTACTTAAAAAAAAATATAAATTGAAAATAGAAAAAATTCTTAAAAGTTTTTTTATTCATTTTTTTTAGATCATTCAAAGTAGACCAATTTTTAAAATACTAAAAAAAGTATAAAAAGTAATTTCTCCCAACCTAAAAAGTAGCCTTTTCTCGATTATAACATTTTTAAAAAGTTATTTTCTTCATCTGTCTTTAAACTCCCAGAATGAATGACACTAGTCAATAAAATCACCTTTAAGATTCTATTTTTTTTTAAATTATAAACATAACTGGTTAATTCAGATCTTGAAAAAATTCAAATTTCAACTATATATTTGTCTCTTCTATTTTTTATTTTTAGAGAATTAACCAAAAACTCAACCATTTATATCTCAAAAAAAAAGAAAAAAAAAACCAAAATTATCATAATCAGTAGAGTATTATCAAACAAAAATTGTTTTTCTAGAAAAAATAATATAAATATACGTCGAAAAAGGGTTATTTTTATTATTATTATTTTTTTTTAGCTTTTTTTTCAAATATATATATATATATATATATATAAATGATTTTATTTTAGTGAATTCGAAAAAATATACTGATCATAATTCTCAATAGTTCTATTTTTAAAGTTACCAAGTGAGAATTATTATCGGCTTATTTTTGAGAAATGAACAAAATTACAAGAGTTATTATTTGAAACGAGTTAGTTGATACGCTAAATTTAAATAATATACAGAACAAATTAAAAACGAAAAATATTTTGGTAATTTTACTCTGGAAAATAAATAACAAATAAATGTTAAAAATTCTACCAATTTTTTTTTATTTAATTTTGAAAAATTTTCAATACAAAAAATTTCTCATAATCATTTTTAAAGTACCAAAATCAAAAGAATTGATCAATTTGATCTAGAAATTTTCAACTGATATTTTTTATTTTTCTATTTGTTAAAAACATTCAAATTGGATTGGTCAGACGATTAAAAGATCCTTTTAATTTTTCACTTTTTGTAAAAATATTATCAGCTCTATACTTGATCTATATCAAATTAACTAATATGATTTATCCAACAAATCTTCTAATTTTTATAATTATAAACTCTCACAATCATCCTAAAAAGTTATTTTGAACAATAAAAAAAAATACAAATTCACAATAGGAAAATAGCCAAAAATGGAAGAGCAAGCAAGTGGAAAGAAGTTGAATTAAAGTGTAAACTTATTAAATTATCATTACAGATATGTTATTTTTTGTTATTTTTAGCCTAGTCTAGAAGAAAATGATAACTCTTTAAATTGTGATATTGAATAGCTATTCTAAATTTATCCATTTTTAACCCCTTTGGTAAATGCAGAAAAAATAAAAAATCCTGAACCAATGAAAGATTAATAGAGAAACAATATGAAATCCAATTTTTTTTTCTGTGATCATCCCTTAGATAAATTATAAATTTATTAGAAAACTGCTCGTTTAATAATTACTCATTTTTCAATTCATAAAATAAGAACTTGATTTTCTTTGGATCTTTTTTTTTAATATTTTTTTTCGAAATCTTTGTTTAAATCGATAACTGAGTAGAAAATATCTTGATGGAAAAAATGCTTTAAGGGTCGAGTCATTACGGTGAAATTTTTTTTTCTGAAATGGAATAAAAACTTTTTAGTAATTTTTATGAGTACCTAACGCTAATTAAAAACCAACCAACCTATGATGTACGAACGATCTCCAAAAATCAACAACCAAAAATGAGGGTATTTTTAGAAAAAAGAGCCAAAGAGCGACACTCAATTCCCAATTATAATTGTTGTGAATTACAATTTTGAAAACAACAATGTCAGTTTTGAAGCGTCGCTCTTTGGCGCTTTTTGAGATCTCGGTGATTTTTTTTTCTTTTTTTTATTGTTCAAATGAAATATTTTTATTGAAAGAATATTACATAATCCTTACTTGGTCAAATTTAGAGGGTTACAAAATAACCAAAAATCAGACTAAATTGAATTAAATTGATTGCAAAATTCAAAAAAACAATTTGTAATAAATTAAAGAAATTTACTCATTTGGAACTAGAAAATGAGAAAAGATGATTTTTTTTTTAAATTTTGATTTTTTGAAATTGAGAACTCTTTCTAACTTATTTTTCTTCCTTGAATTTTTTGTCAAAGAGATCAAATAGAATTTTTTTTTTGTTATTTGAATTTTTTCAACCAAAAGAAGAGCTATTTCACAATACCCTTTTTATGTCTTGGGTCAACCCTTGAATATGGTACATATTCACGGTAAATGACTAGACCCTTAAGCATGCATTTTATTTTAATTAAAAATAATAAAATATATTTTCCTCTAATTAAAATAAACCAAATTTCACTCAAAGGGACACTGTCAAAAATGAAAAATTCGTTTTTTTTAAGAATCAAAAGAATTACTCAATGTTCAGAAATAAGAGAAAAATAATAAAATCCTAATTAAAGTCTCTTTTCATAAAATAAATACATTAATCAACTATATAATTGTTTAAAAAATATTAAATTTTCAAAAGTTTTCTTGGTTTACTTTCATTGGAATGTTGATATAAATTTTCCCAAGTTCTTGAAAAATTAAGATTGTTGAAAAAAATATTTTTTTAATGGTAAATATCCCCATTTTAAAAGTAGTTACATCGTCTAAATTTACTTGTAGTTAATTTGAATTTTTCAAAAAATTCATTTTTTCAATTTAATTTTACCAAAAAAAAAAAAAAAAAATAAAAATAAATATGCAAAAATCAAAAAGAAACAAAAAAAAATTATACCAACTTCGAAAAAAAGATTTGATTAAAAATTTTGTAATTTATTTTTAGAAGAATATTGGACAAAACTCATACAATTTAATACTTTCACTTCAGACAAAAAACCCTTTAAATGATAAGTAATTTATATTTACGATTATCATGAAACAAAGGTCAATATAAATTGGTCAGATTTTCATCAAAATTAACATAAAACAACACAATCATAATCAAAGAAGTATTGTATCTCATAAAGACAAAAATATCTCTTTTTACAAGTATTTTCTTTAACTGGCAATATTTTTATATAAAAAATGAACTAAGTTGAATAAACAAATAAAAGATAAACATTTAATATGTGATCATACTATGTTAACTATGTATTAAATATATATATATATATATATAGATATATAGATATAGAAAACTAAAAAAAAACACTATTTTAAGCACAAATAATTATTTGAATCTATAAATAAAAGATTCAAAAAAAAAATCTTATCAAAAATAAAAGGATTGTTTTTGTGGTTTATGTGAAGTATTTATTTTGAAGGACACCTTTATTATTATTTTTTTCACACTTTATTACAATCATAATAGTTTTATATTTTTTAGAATATTTTTTACACTTCCTTTATATACAAAACGATTACTTTCTTGACCAAATAAAAATTTTTTGGACGAATTATGAAAATAAATTTTAATTCTAAACTTTTTCGAAAAATGTAAAAATCGACAAAAATTTTAAAAAATAGAAAAATTCATTTAGAAAAATAACCTTTTAAGAATCTAGCTTCATTGTTATTGGATTTAAACAATTTTTTTTTAATTTCAAGAAGTGATAAATTTTTTTAATAGGAATTGGATTTTAAACAAGTAAATTCATTTTACCATTTTGAAAATCATTAATTGGATGAACCTTACTGAAAAAGATTTTTCTAGAATGCGACCAGATTTTGAAACTTTGGAACCAAAATACCTATCTATGTTCTAGTTGTGAAAAGAAATCTAACCAAAATATTTCGGAAATGAATCTTGAATGTTTCCTTTTTTTAGATATTGTTTTGATGATCTTTTGGGGTTGATTAATTTTTTTGTTTTGGATCTAGAAATGTATTTATGCGATTTCTGTAATTAATCAAAAGAATAAACCAAAAAAATATACACCAAAAGATGTGTATTTGAAACAAATATTTGCTTTTAGAAGACTAAACACGAAAGATGACCATTCCAAATATTAATTTGTTGAAATCAAGAATGAAAAAAAAAAATATCGACCAAATCCTAATCTAGATCATTTGTTCTTTTTATCGAATAATTTGTCTAAACCTAAACACTAGTGTGAATATGAATGTTGTAAAAAATAGAGTTTTTTTGATTTTCTCAAAAAATTGTGAGTTTCACACTGTTATCAAAGTTTAGGAAATAGAGATTTAGAAATGAGATTATATAAATAAGCAAAAAAGTATTTTAGACCAAAAAACACCTCGAAATTACAGATGTTTTGTTTCCAAAAAAAATTTTGTTTTCAAAACAAAACATCTGTAATTTCGAGGCGGTTTTTGATTTAGAATCATTATTAACTTAAAATTTTAACCCGATATAGATATATCCATAATCAAAACTTTGGTAACGGTGTGAAAATCACAATTTTTTGAGAAAATCAAAAAAACTCTATTTTTTACAACATTCATATTCACACTAGTGAAGGATTAATAACCTTGAATTTCTATCTCCATTACTATTTTTTATTATTTTACAAAAACATTTTTTTAGACAGATTTGTTTTTAAAATTCTAATTTCAATTATTTTTTTTGAATAAAACCAAAACAAAGGATACTACTTCAAAAATTAAAGTGGGGATTGAATTCTCGAAATCAAAAAAAAGTTAGATGAGATTCAACCCAAGTTAAAAGAAAAATTGAAAAAAATTAAAATAATTATTCAGAATTATTGAATTTCCAATTTAATGAAAAATAAAGAATTATAAAATCAAACAAATACAACCAATAAATCTTTATTTCAAAAGAATTTAAAAAATATCTGATTATCTGAAAAGAAAACTAGAATTAGATGAATTAAATGGAAATAGGAATTTTAAATTCCTTTTAGGTTATAATTTAGAGATAAAAAATAATTTGTTTCACAAAAATTTTGCAAACAAAAGTATTTCCATGAAGAATTAAAAATAAAATCAAATAAAGAAAAGGTAATTGTATCAAATATCACAGATAAGATCAAGAAATTATTGATTTTTATTTATTTTTTCAAGCTCAAATTTTTCATTTTTTGAATTTGGATTTGTGAGTTTATATGAAAATATAATAAACTATTATATATTCAACTCTTATATTTATTAAAATATCAATTTATTTGGTTTAAGAAATGATTTGAATGATTTCAGTTTCACATAAATGGTGGCACTCAAAATTTGAAAAATGTCCTTACCCACTTAAATTTCAAAACAATTTTTTTTTTTAGTTTTTAGCCCCTTATGAAAACAAATGAAAAACAAATTTGATCAATTTCATTTTAAAAAAATATCTCGAGTTGTTTTTCCAAAGACAAGACAAGATCAAAAGTGAAACCCTTAACTAAACGACAAAAAATGAAATTGTAAAAAGCAAATTTCAACAAAGTTAGGGATCATTTTTTTAAAATTTGAAAAGTAACAAAACAACATAAATTTATGAAATAATTAGATGCAAAATCCTTTAACTTCTAATAGATATTCCACAATATTTTTTTTTGTTTATATAATTGAACTTTGCCTACTAATCATTTTCCGTGCTTCGTTTGAAAAAGGTCTACATTACATCATTTTAACATTCCTTTTTTGTTCTTTTATCATCTTGTTTCTCAAATACCTGCGTTTAAGAAGGACACAAGACAACGAAACCGATTTAGAAAACCAGGAGCCACTGAATGGAAGAAACAGAAGAAATTTGACAAACCAAAACCATCTGTGGAACACCTTCGTTGTTCCAAGGTATTTCCCTGAAAACGAAACAAACCAAAGATATCGAAGCGCAATGATCAGACTCTCTGCGATGAACGAAGACTTTGACGAAGCGGATTACGGAAGACTTCTTTTGCTTGACAACTTTGTTCCACAAAAGTCTTTAAATGAGAACCAAATTGAAAGATTCCCCACAAAAAAATATAAACCAAGACAACTCGACGTTGAAGCGGATTTAAACGAAAACGAAGAGCAACAAACAAAAGAGAAGTGTATGATTTGTCTTGAGTGTTATAAAAATGACGAAACCTTGCTAACTTTGCCTTGTTTTGTAAAATTTTTGTTTTTAACTTTTGTTTTTTTTTTTGTTCTTAGTTTTTCTTTTTTCTTTTTTCGTTCTTTTTTGTTGATCGAAATTTAAAAATTAACATTTTTTTTTGGTTAAAAAGCCAAACCTAACCATTGAAACTGTTGAGCTGTCACAGTCCAAAGTATTTTTGACATACAAACCCACAAATAAAAAGTGAAAGGAATTATTGTTAGATCAACAAACAACTGTAAACGAGAATCTTTACTGAATTCTGAACATTTTTGGAAGTGTCAAAATTAACAAACAAAAAATATTATTATTTTTGTTTTTTTGGAATTAGCTTTTATTTAGAGCTTGAATTCTTTTTTCTTTTTCAATTTCCATTGACTGGATTGTAGGTAATTCTACTCTTGAAGATTTATTAATAATTCTTGAATTTTTGCGAATTTTTATAGGTAATTGCTGGGTTCTAATTTGTGTTTCAGTTGGTTTTTCGTTACTATTTGTTCCAAAATAAATGAAACAAAATTTTCATTCAGCTTTCCAAAAAAAGATTTTATTCATCGACGATTTCAAATTATAAATTCTTAAAACCAAGCTTAAATTATTATTTTCCTTTAAGAATTGGGGCTTTTGGAGACTTATTTTAATTCTTAGGAATGTGGTGATTTTTTCTTGTGGAAAGTTTGAATGAAAATTTTGATCTTTTTATTTTACGATTAATAGTAGGTTTTAAATTTATAATCTTTCTAATTTTAATTTTTACACCTTTTGAAACGCTCTGTTTATTATTCTTCTTAAAGAGTTCGGAAAATAAATTTTTCTAGTAAAAACTCCATTTTTGTTTTCATTACAATTCATAACCTTTAATTAAAGAAATAAATTTTGATGTGAAAAATGAAAATCTCAAACCAAAAAGTGTAAAAAAATACACTTAAAAGCAAAAAAAAAGTAACAAAAATGCGTCTTTTAATTGTAATTATTATTATCAATATAATGTGTAACAAAAACGTTTAATGCATATTTCAAAATAAAAAGTGTGTTTTTTTGTTATAGAAGATCTATACATTAACAAATCAAAGAAACCAACAATAAACCCTAAGTAAATATGGTATTGATGTCTTAAAGTTCTATTATTTAAAAAGAAATTCTAAAAATGAAGGATCAAATTAGAAAATTTATGCTCAAAAAATAGAGTAAATTTTTGCGAAAATTTTAATCAAAAACAAAAAAAATTTAAAAAAATTTACGAAAAATTTTCAACAAATTTCATTCCTACAGTTTCGTAAATAACCCGTGTTGACAGCCTTTAACCCATTACAAAAATTTAACTAGTGTTTTTTTTTTCAGACTTGGATATTTGAAGATAGGAAGACACACGTATATTCTTGGTTCTGGATTTAAATTGACTTTAGAGGTTAGATCTTTGATTAATGGAAATGGCTCAATAATATTAAATGCTTTTGTTTCAAAACTTTCATCATATTTACAAAATTTTTGAGATTAAAGAATTTTTTTATAAAAAATTCAAAAAATGAAATTTTGCTCTTTTTTTATGCCAAAAAATTACATTTTAATATTTCCATATCTTCATAATTCTTTTTTAAAATTTATTTAAAGAACCCTATTTCTTGTTTATATACTGTTTTCACCCCATTTATTTGTTTCTTTTATTACAACAGTCAGCCAATATTTTTCGCAAGAGTTAAATTTTAGTAATGGGTTAAAATAAAAAACACGGGTTATTTTCCACCACTATAATTTAAAATTTACTTAAAAGATCAAGGATTTTACCTTTAAAATTTATTTGAACTTATTATGTTATTGAGTAGTGAATTGGATGTTCTATTGGAACCTGAAAACATATTGTGGAAAACATTCAAAATATTTTTTCAAAAAATTAGATATTTTTGATCGATTTCTAGTCAGTTGATTTGTCTCCAAAAAGTTGGTTTCCCACTAAAAAAAATTTGTTAAAATGTGATAATTGGTTTATCGCATACTGATCTCTTTAATATGTAAATTTCTATGATTAATATCAGATCACTTGAAGTAAATTACAAAATTTTTTCTTTTTCTTTTTACGAACAATGATATAAAGTTAAAATTCCATTTTTTTTTCTCTTTTGATTAGATATTCTGAATTAAACTGATCAAAAATTCAATGATTATCAAAATTCACTTTCTATTGAAATAATTCACACAAAAATAAACAAAATTTCCTAAATAAATTCTGATCTAATATTTAAAATCTAAATTCATAACATTTTCTATTATTTAGATTTAAATTAACCTTGTTTGAGAAATTATGAAACAAATTAGTAGGAATCTTTACAATTATTTATAAAATGAATTATGAAGAAATTAATTATCAATAAATTCAAAAAAAAATAAATTCAAGTATCAAAAAAAAAATTAAAAATAAGAAATTTTAATAACAAGTTTTTCGTAATTAAAATGAATTCAAATAATATCAAAATGACTCTCAAAATTAAATCATGGTTTTGGTTTCTTGACCTTTTTTTAAAAAGAAAATTTGTATGAAAATAAATTTAACAATTATTAATCATTTCTCAATAACAATTTTCTTAAAATTTTATTTTAATTAAACTCTTATATTATTTTTCTAATAAATATAGCATGATTTCCATCAATCTTGTATTTCGAAATGGTTAAAAATTAAAGCTATTTGTCCAGTTTGTAATCAGGAAGTAAGTGTCCAACAGCAATTATAGCCGAATTTTATATATGTAAATAAATATTAATTATACCAAATCCCAAAATATAATATTTTTGATAAATGTATTATAGATTGGTAAAAATGATTTTTTTTTATTTTCAAAACAAACAAAAAAAAAATAAATAAATGAAATTTAATAGTTTTTATAGTTTCAAATGTTAAATTTCTTAATTTTAAATGCAATAAAAAAAATACACAAACAAATTGTAATTCTAGTATTAGTTATTTTTTTTTCCTTTTTTTTTTTATAAGAGTAACCAAAGTGACCCAAAAATGGATTTTTTAAGCAAGTAAGTACATTGTACCATTTTGAAAAATTTTAATTGTAATAACATTACTGAAATATGATTTTTTGAGTGCCTTGGTATATTAAAACTTTGAAACCAAAACATCATTTGCAGTTCTAGTTGTGAAAAGAGTGCGATCCCAAAGTAATTCAGAGTTGAATCTTTCAATTTTTCTATTTTTTGAACATTTTTTTTTGATTTAATTTTTGGTTTTATTAAGTTTGGTTTTGGATCTCGAAATGTGTTTATGTGGGGAATGGCTTGAAATTAATCCAAGTGTAAAGTCATAAAAAAATGGACCCAAAAAAGTGTGTATTTGAAACAAATATTTTCTTTTAGAAGACCAAACAAGAAAGATCACCTTTCCAAATAAATTTGTTGAAATTAAGATTGTAGTAAAAAAAGTTGAACAAAGCCTAATCTAGATCATTTGTTTTCGTTATCTACTTAACTTGTCTGAATCCAAACAATTTATGACTTTGAATTTCTCACCCCATTACTATTAATTATTTTTTTACTATCGGTTTTTTTACAAATTTGTTTTCAAAATTCTTTTTTTTAAAGATCTTTATCAAAATAAGTCTAAACAAGGGAGAATGTTTCAAAGATTAAAGAAAGGGCTTGAACTCTCAAAATCAAAAAACAGTTACAAAAGATTCAATCCAAAGAAAAAGCAAAATTGAGAAAAAATTTAAATCAGAATTCAGAATTATTTTGAGTTTTCAATTTAATAGAATACAAATAATTATCTAATCAAACAAATCCAATAAATCTTTATATCTGAATAAATTAAAAAAATATTCTATTTTCTGAACCCAAACGAGAATTAGATAAATTAAATGACAATAGGATTTTAAAATTTATTTTAGGAAATTCTTGAGAAATAAAAATTAATTTTTTTCTCAAAAATATTATTATAAAAGTATTTCCATAAAGAATTAAAAATAAAACCAAATGAAGAAGTAATTGTATCAAATTTTACAGATTAGATCAATAAATAAATGATTTTTATTTATTTTTCATGATTAAATTTTTCATTTTATTTGATTAATATTTTTTAGTTGGAATATTTGTTTTATAGTTCGGGGTTTCTTTTTTTCTTTCTCGTTTGTATTTGTGTTTTTTTTTTCCTTTTAATTTTCTTTTTCATTTTCTTTTTCCTTTCCTTTTCTTTTTGTTTTTTTTTTTTACTTTTTTTACAAAAGATCATAGAAAAAAATATATCTTGGAAAAGATAAATAATTAACATGAAAATTGACACTATGTAATGTCTTCGAAAAATTAATTTAATTATAAGCAAAAAATCTTCTTGTTAACCTTTTTTTCAGTGAAAGTTCAGTAATAAAAATTTGGTAATGATCATTTCAAAAATTTTGACTCAATTTTTTTTTTTAGTTTTTGGTTTTATTTTTTTTAATTTTTAAAATACCAATTTTTTCAGTATTTAGAATGACTTAAATGAGAATTACAAATCATATTTTATTATTAGTTGTTCATAAATACTAAAGGATAATTTTTTTTTTTCAATTAATTATTTCAGGTGAGTCAGACTTTTTGAAATCGTCTTTAACTGTCAAACACGTGGGAATGATAATAAATAAAATAATATTTTGTAGTAATCTTTCCAAATCAAAAAATCTTTAAATAAGTTTGTGAATGATCGTTGGGATAAAATTATTAATTGGTATTAAAAACTTCAACCCTATTCTACTGGGATCATTGATTCTACTGATTAGTGTGGATATTATAAATTTGGCTGATTGAGAAGTATAAAATCTCGAAATATAACTAAGTTTGTTCTCAATTTTTTTAATCCACCAAAATTCAATTTTTATAAAAAAAAAATGTATTTAATCAATTCCAAAAGGAATTCCAAATTAAAAAGTTTCACTAATTGGAATTGTTAATACTTGTTTATAAATAATAATACTCACAAAATAAAAAAATTAATAATTTTCAATATTAATAAATTAAGGTGTATTAAAAAATTTCGAAACAGGTTGATTAAAAACAAAAAAAATTCATAATAGATTTCTAGAAATTTAATTTAGGAATATTGATCGATCAAATTGTTTGATAATATCAACGAATTTTATTTTTGTTTTTCTCTTTAAAAGGTCTCAACTTTAAAGTAATATTAACCATCCAAAAAAGGAATATTTTGATCAAAAAAAAAACGTTATTTTGTTTGCAAAATACTATGAAAAATAAAATATATAAGATGGAAAAATGATTCTTATCTTATCCAAAAATTAAAATTAAATACAATTCGAATTAAATTATATTATTATAATTCTTTTAAATATGTTAATTATGTTAAAAAATTTTGAATATTAGTTAATATTAATATATTTCAGATTCAAACAATTACAAATTCAGAATTATTTGGTACAGTTTTTTTTTTGGGATAAATTTGAAAAGTAAAAAACAAAAAAGATGATTAAGGGATGTTATTTTAGTTTTGAATTTATTAAATTTCATACCAAAAATTTATTGTGTTTTTTAATCGATTAGTTTTTTTTTTTATTTTTTTCTAAAAATATAAGAATGAATTAAAAATAGATTTAAAATTGTCCTAAAATATCAAAAGTATCCAACTAAGAAGATTATTAGACCACTCAAGTCTTATAAAATGTATTAAGACTGTTCACAAGATTTACAATTTAAACTGTTATTATTAACTCTATCCTGAATTAAAATAGAAATTATCTATATAAGCCTAAAATAATAAATTCAGTTTTAGAAAAATATTTGAGTATTTTTCAAATTAAAAGTGTAAAAAGAGCAATTTTAAAATAATGGTATTCAAAATAAACCTAGATTGCATTTTTAAAGTTAAATTTTCAAAATTTGTTTGGTTAGATTTACTTTTCCAATAATAATAAAAAAAAATACTAGATAGAGGTTAAATTCAAAGATAAAAAGTAATTAATTCTCAACTAGTTTCATTATTAGAGTTCTTTGAAGATAGTAAATTTTTATGAAAGTTTGAATTTAAAATTATCTTCTCAAAGAATCACAAAAAAAAATTCGATTATAAACTGAGGAATAAGAGTTCGAAATTGTTTATTGTGATTGAATTTGAAAAATTAGGGGAATATATAATATTTCAGTATGAAAAATAATAAAAAAAGTACAAATAATCACTTGTTTAATCTCATTAAATAATTATCTTACACAAAAAAAAAAGAATTTTCTGAAAAAAAAATTATTAAAATATAATTCTCAATCTCGCTTTTAATTTTTTTTTCTTAAATTTTTTATTTCAAAAAAATAATTGTTCAAATCACAATTGTTATCATAATCAGCACATACTTGATAAAATTTATGATTCAAATAAAAAAAAAAACTTTATTTCTTTCTTTTTTTGTTTATCAAGCTTGCACATTAAATTATCAAAGAAATTGGCAATAAAAATATAGTAAAACTGATATTGATTTCTTAAAATTCAATTCTTAAAAGGAAATTCGAAAAATAAAGGATCAAATTAGAAACTTTATCTCTCAAAAAATAGAGTTAATTCTTGAGATAATGGTTATTATCAAAAAAAAAATTCAAAAAAGCAAGGCTCAAATGGAATTTTTTTTTATCGGAACTCTTTCCAATTTATATAAGTTAAATTTTATCTTGTCAAAAAAAATAACTTTTATTTATAAAAACTATACAAAAAACGACAAATAAACCAATTTATAATTAAAAGAATACTCAAAATATTAAATGTTACTTCAAATTGATTTTTCATTTTGTATAATATTGATGAGTGAATATGTTGTGTATTGAATCAAGAAAAAGAAAAAAAAAATAGTTTTTTTGTTGAAACTGGGGTTTTATATCCTGTATACAGGTATTTTGCTTACTTAAGTAGTTTAAAATTTTTCAATTTTTCTTTAAAAATTTTTTTAGGATTGAAATTTAATAACAAAATAAAACAATACTCATTCAAATGGGAAAGTAGTCTCTTAACTGTGAAAGAAAAAAGTGTAAAATAAATTTTTTACTCTTAAATTCAAAAAAAATCTCAATAGAACTTAAAAATTTGGATTTTTAAACTTAAATTGTAAAATATCTCAAAAGATAATTTTCAACAAAGAACAAAATACCAGAACATTGATGTTTGCTGTGTTGAGACAACTCTCTTAAATTCATTAGCTGGAATTCAACTTAAATAATGTTTTTGGTCAAAAAACTATTTTAAAAAAGCGAGTAAAAAAAATTTTAAAATAGTTAAAACCGAAAATTTGGAAAAGTGTTCCTAAAACTGATTAAAAATGGTGATTCAAGCAGTTTGAACATTACTTTTTCAAACTTTTGAGTTCTCACTTGTTTAATACAGTCGTATTTTTTCAGCAACAATGAATTTTTTGTTTTGGATTGAAATTAAAGTAATAAGATGTTTGATAACAAAATGAAAAATGAAGAAAAAAATTAAGAACTAGATCGGTTTTTACTTTTAAATTTCTTTTATGTTTCTGTTAAAATTTTTCTTTTTTTCCTTTTTTTTTTTTTTTGTTTAAAAAATTTTAGTTTTCCTTGGTTTGCTCTTTTTCTTTTTCTTTTTCTTTTTCAATTTCTTTTTTTTCCGTTTTTTTTTCTTTTTCTTCTTCTTTTTCTTTTACTTCTTCTTTGTTTTTGTTTTCGTTTTCTTGTTGTTGAAGTTTTAGTTCATATTCAATTTGCTCTTTCATTTGTTCAAGCATCCATTTCTCATTTTCATCTTCAAAGTCAATGTCAATGTCACTTAAGTCTTCGTCACTATCACTTTTGTTGTCAGACCAACTACTTACACCTAAGATCCCCTTTTCATCTGCTTTTTTTAATTTGTCTTTCCATTGATCCATTTGAACTAAAGTGTTTTTGAATAAATGTGCATTAAGGTGATCAGTTTGTGTAATCTCTCGGTTAACCTCTTCTTCTTCTTCTTCTTCTTCTTCATTTTCTTTTTCTTCAATTTCTTTTTCAATTTCTTTTTCATCAATTTCCGTTTTATCGATCTGTTGTGATAATGCAGATTTTTTCTTCTTCTCGATTTCTCCTCCCTTTTTTAATTCTTTTTCTTTTTCAGGTTCTTTTATTTCCTGTTTACTTTTTTCTTTTTTTTTTTTTTCTCTTTCTTTGTTTAAGATTTTCTCGTTTTCCTCGAGTTTTTTATCAAAAGTTTCTTTAAAGAGTTTTAGGTCTTCTTCGTTGAGCATTATGTTTGATGATATAAGTCAAAAGGGTTTTTAAAAAAAAATAAAAAGATACATTTGGTTAAAGTTGTAGATAGAATACCTTCAATCCCAATACTACAATTGTTTTCCTTCTCACATACACAATACTCAACTTTCCTGTATTATTTGAAATAGTGTCCTAAAAATTGAGTCAAAGATTTCTAATTCTAATGAATTGAGTTTAATTCTGGATTGTTTGATTGAACATAATATCTTTCGAATAGAAATTTAATCTTAATGATTGTTATTGGAGACAACATTAATGATACTCTTTGTTGACAAATAAATGGAACAAAATTTACATTCATCTTTCCAAAAAAAAAGAGTTTTAAAAACCTATAAAATTCCAATTTTTTAATTCCCTAAATCAGTTATAAATTATTAATTTTATTTTTATAAAATGAGGGAGTTTTGGAGATTTGCTTTAATTCTTGGATTGGTAGTTATTTGGGAAATCCGAATAAAAAAATTTTTATCTTGTTTTTTAAAATGAACTGTACTTTTAGTCTCAGATAGTAGTTATTCAAATTGTATCTCCTATTTCAAGAAGGAAGATTTATTATATCCCAAAAATATCATTTCTTTTCTATTTCAAAAAGATTTTTCAGTTTTTTCTTCTCTGAATAAAGTTCAAGGTTTTTGAAGCAAATACGATAAGATCACATCTAATGAAAAAAATAGCCAAAATAAGGAAAAAAAAAAAAAAAAAATAAGACACACACAAAGATCTGTCATAATAACACAGAGTCTGTTTTTTTTTCAACTTAAACAATAATCTAAAAAAAGAAACCATGTGCCTTATAAAAAAGAATTGTGCCCTATAAAAAAAATTTTTTTTATGCCTTATTTGATTAATATGAGTGTAATTTAAAAAGCACATTAACTGTTGGAGAAAAATATTTTTAGGAACCTGGAATAAAAATAGACATCAATTATTGAGTTATTAATAATGGTAATCATGGGTAAACTGAATTTTATGTTCTAGGAGTACAGAAATCCCATACCCTAAATAATGGAAATCATTTAAATATTTCTAAATAAAAGGAAACCATAATACTGAACTTTTTGGCTTTGTGTTGATTTTGAATGAAAATATAATTAGATATTCTTGATTGAAATTTCTAAACAAAAAATTAGACAGTGAAGAGCCATAGAGAGAAGCCAACTAACTAGGTTTTTCTTTTGTTTTAAAAAAAATTCAAAGTAATATTTCTAAAAAATTTGAAATAAAAAGGATTACTGTTGTGGAAAAAAAGTGAAACATGGAAAAAAAGTGAAACACGGATTTTAATTGGGAACATTACTGAAAATGAAAAGTAAAATCAATAAAAAGAAGAAACCAATTAACTTCAAAAAATAACCCATTATATTATTTTCAGTCAACCCAACAAATACAATTTAAATCTACTTGATTTATCGAAATTGTTAGTGTGGTTTTGGAGATCTCAAAAATAGTCAATTTTTTGAAAAAATTTTTAATAATTGATCAATCAAAGAAAAACCCATACTAAAAGATAGTATTTAAAAAACTGTTATTGTGGCGAATACTTCATTTTGTCTTTGTTTATTTATTTATTCTTTTTTTCATTGATCTTACTTTTCATTTTCAATAATGTTCCCAATTAAAAACTGTGTTTCACTTTTTTTCCATAACGGTTAATTTAAAAATTAATTTTTTTTAATCTCTTACAACTCAAAATTTTTATTTTATAGTATTGAAGTAAATATCTTACAAGAAAATAATACTGAAAAGGTTTTTCTAATTGTTAATTTTAGTAAAATTATGGTGTAACTATTAACATATTTACTCAAATCTTTTTTTGTCAGGATCAAACTTTTAAATTATAACTCATCCACTTATTAGAATGATCATTAACGAAATCACACTTATTAAAAATACTATTCAATCAAGCTAAAAACAAGAAAAGTAAAAATTATCATTTTCCAAACCCTTTCAAACTTTTCTAAAACTCCATTACATTTCAAAAAAAAGTTGATCTACGTATGATATCAAACAATTTCATTAGTATTCTATAGACATTCGACTTTAATGAACTTTAAGTAGGTTTTTTTACCGAGTTCATAAAAAATTGGTTATTTATAACAAGGATTCATTTTAAATATTCTTAATTCCACAACTATTTTTATAATATTCACAATAAAAAATCTTGTCAGGGATATTTTTTTCAATATTCTATATGTAAAGATGTTGATACCTTTTCACAAAACTCTAATATAAAAAATATAATGAATCCCATTAACAAGTGAATAAAGGGATTTTGATTTTTAAACCGGTTCAATGTAAATTTGAAATTTGGATAAGAAACTTAGTTTGTAATTGAACGATAAATTTTCAAAAAAATCAAACCCCTAAATTGACTAGTTAAACGATTTAAAGTGAGTTTCACTTTGAATATGCAAACTTCAAACAAAAATTAAGGTACAAAAAAAATTCAAATAAAGGCATCTTTTTCCAATTCATTAAAATAATTTGTATAAAAAAAATTCCAAAAAATGTACTTTGTTTTGAGATTTTTTTGTTCTTTAAGTTTTGTTAAAAGTTTTTGAATTAATAGTAGAATTGACTGTAGGATAAAATTGTATTTCTTTTAGTTGAATAAATTTCTTATGAATAATAAAAAAATTTTTCGTTATTATCAAATTCACGTTATTATATTTTTATTAAGTTAATGATTTGAAAATAACCATTTTACCACAACTGAAGCCACTGGTTTAATATTACCTTTTATTTTAAAAAGGAGTCGAGGAAGTAAATTTAATAAATAATTAATTTTCTATCGTTTTGAACTCTTACAGTTTTTTATTATATTAATTTTCATTATAATAATTTGATATCTGCGATTCTTTTTTTGATGATAGTTAGATTTACAATTGTCGAAAAGTAGATTATGTTTTCAAATTTTGAATAAATGAAAATTTTGATAAAAGTCAAATCATATGGCCTTTCAAAAAAAAAAGACTGGTTGAATGTTAATTATTCTTTTATTTAAAACGGTTGTGATTGTATAATCATTTTATTCAATCACTAATTCTTCTCTGCACTTGAATAAAAATTATTGAATTATTTTTTCTTTGAAACTGAAAAAAATTGGTTCTCAAAAAAAAAAAAAAAAGAGTAAAAAAAAATTTAAATTTACGGAAAATCTCAAAGAAAATAAAGAGTACACATCATTTTTTTTATTAAATTGGGATGTATATGCTGATTTTTCAAAAAAAAAATAGTTCAAAAGATTGTTGTGCTTTGGGTTTGTGTGTTTTTTTTTCTAAAAAATAACCCTTTCAGAACTAAATAAACAAATCTTCTTCTTTTTATTAATGTGGCCTGATTTATTACTATTCAAAATTAATATATTTTGTAAAATATTTTCACAAAATTTTAAATATAAATTCAAAAACAAATCCCTTAAAATTTAAAAGATTTCTTGTAATTTTTAATTGACGGGAATTGTTTACAATTGTTTTTGAAAGATTGATCAAAAATTTGATAATTATTACTTCAAAACTATCAAAATCAAAGGTTCCAAGTATTTTTTGGAGCAATTTTGTACTGTTTTTTTTTTTTTTTTACTTTTTGGGAATGACTTTTATTTTACTTTATTGAAATCCATATAAAGATAATTTATCATATAATCCAAGATTGAAATTATAAACTGGGTAATGTTCTTTATTGAATTGTTGTCATAATAAAATGTGTTGAAGGGGTGATCTAAATTATTATTATCCTATATTTTGATGTTTTGAACTTTAAATTTATATCCCTTAGCACTTAAACTGCCGAAAAATTCCATCAACTTTGAAATAAATGTTATAAAATAGTATTAATATGTTAAAAAATTCAGTTCGTTATTTCTATTTCATTCAAATTTTCATTATAATAAAAAGTTAAAATAGTTCAAATATAAAATCTTTTTGATATTGTATATTTTTTTTTTGACATTGGAAAAAAAAATGATATAATTAGTAATTTTGTCTGTTTTCTAGTCATTTTTTTCAGAAGTTTTCTTTTTATTGTAAATTTTTTAAATTTGAAATCTGATTATTATTCTAGTAATTTAATATATAATACATTGGTTTATTAGTTAAAATAATCAAATAACGTTATTAATTTGATGATAAAATAAAGAAATTAGGAAGAAATTTTCAATTTTTTTTTTCAGTCAAAATTTCAATAAATATTGAATTTTTGGAAAAATTAAATTCGGTTCTTTTGGAAAAAATTTAAAAGTTAAATATGAATAATTTTCTAAAACATCAATTTTAACAATAAAAAATACTTGAAAAGACCATAGAAAATTGAGAAATAATTCTATTTAATAGATTGGAATTAAATCAATAATTGTTCTAAAAAGTGTATGGTTATTCAACTATAATTTAAAAAAAGATAACAAATAACTTTTAAATATTATTCGCAAATAATAAAATAATCTTCGAAGCATATATATATATATATATATATATTGAGTAAAATTTTGATTAATATTTGAGAAAATTGAATTTTTCAACTAAATTAATTCAGACTTTTACAAATAATTTTTGATCTAAAATCTAGTTCACTCAAATTCCCAGAGTCAAAAATCAAAAATTCATTTTTTTAAGAATAAGCCAAGACAGTTTTTATTTACAAATTAGAGAAATAAGTAAAACCAGATTTGAGTTGATGTCCATGAAATAAATGCCTGAAGAAACCATAAATTTCCCAAAAAAAAATAGAATAAAAAGTAAAAAATTGTTGGTTCAACTTTTATTTGAAGGTCTTGCAAAAAAATTTCTTAATTTCTTTTAGAAAATTTAAAATTTAATTTTTTTAATTGTAAATGTATTTAAAATAAAAGAAATTGCAAAACCTCACTTTTCTTTTCAGTTAATTTGAAGTTTTCAAACCTTTTGTACCTCAAAATTAATTTTTAAAAAAAAAAAATAAAAAATTAAAAAAAAATATAAAAAAAAGAAAAATAAAAAAAAAAAGCAAAAAGTAAAATACAAAAAAAAAAAATTTGACTACAATTTAGAAAAAAATGATTTTGATGTACAAATTGAAATTTTATTATGAAAAGAATATTGGTTAAAACTAAAAGAATTTTCTTTTATTTCTTCAATAAAACTGGACCCCATTGACTGAAAAAAAGTTTATTTTATTGTTCATTTAGGTAGGTTTGCTGTTTATCTCAAAATAATTTTTTTTCAAGGAACAAAAAAACTTCAAATCGTAATTTCGAATATAGAAATCTGAAATTAAATAGTTATTTATATTGATGGTGTAAAAACCCAATATGAATATTTTATTCAATGATTAAATTAGTTTTCAAAGGAATATTTTTATATTTTATTTAATCAACTATAAACACAAAAAAATTATTCAAATAAGGATAAAATATAAATATAAATCCAAACACGAGAAAAAAATTAAAAAAAAGGTATTTTTTAAAATAATTAAAATTTATCCTAAAAAAAAAAAAAAATGAAATTAAAAAGTGATGAAATCGGGTGTTGAATTATTATTTTTGAGATATATGATCCTCAAGTTATTTTTTAAAAATAATAATTTGTTTGTTTCTTCAACAAACAACAGAAAGAAAAAGAATATTTGTTTATTTTTATTTTTTTCTATTTGTATTTTCATTTTTATGTTTTGGGTTTGGTTGCGATTTTAGAATTTTAATGATAAAACTAAAACAAATTTATTTTTAAATGTTATTTATTTTTTATTTTGGAATTTTTGTTTTCTTCGTAATAAATTTGTTGCAGCTCCAGATTTGATTCCTTGTACAGTTGTTTTGGAACCACAAACCTCGCATTTTACAAAAAACAATCTATTATCTTTGATAAGACTGGTCATAACACTATTGCATACTTGGCAAGCAACATAAGTTTCTTTTTTATAAATAAAAGAAAATAGTTTTAAAAAAAAATGAAGTAAAATACAAATAAAAAAAAAAATAAGAATTTTTTTAAAAAATAATAAAAATATTTAAAAATAATAAAATCAAAATAACTATATTTACGTATGTATCTTTTGAGAATGGGTACAATGTGTTTTTCTCTATATACACCTTTTATAATCATCACTCCATCGGAATCTATAGAACCAGTTGTCATTAATTCTGCAAGGAAATATGATAAAACATGATCTGGTCTTCTTCTCATTGCCTATTTGAAAAAAAATATTTTTGATTTTAAAAGAATTAAATATAAACAAAAGATAAACCATATAAAGATTTATAAATGATTGTTTTTTTTTTTTTTTTTAGATAAAAGCAAAAATAATAAATGTTTAATTTTAGATCAGAATAACATTTGAATGTCTTAAAAAACGACGTTAACAATATTTTTTATTGAAATCAAATTTCAACAAGTTTCAAATATAAAATTAGTAAAATTGTCTATAAAACTAAAAAACTCCTTTTTTTATTTTTCTTTATTGAAAGAAGGGAGTAAGAAAAGAAAAAAATTTCAAAAAAAAAAAGATGATGAAGAAAAATATATAAAACCAGACAAAGTAGTAATAATAATAATAATATTGTGTGTATGGTCAAATCCTCAATTATACTCTTCCTGTAATAAGTGGGGAAGTCAATCTAATCAAAATAGTAAAAAAAATAAATAATTATTTCCAGGGATTGTGGTTAATTAAATAATAACCACCGTTAGGTTTCCATAGGGTGCAGTAGAGTGTAATTACGCGGCGTGGGGTTGTGCGGAGTTACGCAGAATACGTGGAGTGCCATGAAGTGCCCAGATTTTCCAGAATCCAAAGAGATTGAATACAATCTTTGGTTTTACTCAATCCTTTCAAATTAAAAATAAAAGCAAAAACCCACGCACTCTATGACAATCCCTCAAGGAGATAAGACACTATTTACACGAATTTATTATTTTTTTTCTTTTATACATATTTTTCCGATTTATTTTAATATTTGTTTTCCTTCGTTATTTTAAGTTTTCTAATAATAAGATCGTTGATGAAAAATTTCTGACAAGAACAATATATGTCTTAATAAACGTGGATAATGATTTTTTAAAGAAAATTTGTTTTGATGAATATACACATATAAATTAGATTAGAATGTTGTTAAACCCAACTCTTGATTCACTATTTTGGTTCAAACAAACCCCCCAGTATCTTTTACTAAAAATTGAAAAAAAAAATAAAAATATTTTCAACGTTTTATCTTTTTTTAGTTTCTAAAATTAAAATCATTTTTAGAAATCAGTCCAATAAGTGGATGAAGTTGCTTGTTTTTCTGGGGAATTCGAACAAATATTCAAAAGGATTTTATTTTTTTGTAAAAATTGAAATTTCATTTGAATTTTTTTCTTTAAAGAATACAACTCCTTTTTTTATATATCAAATGGAGATCCACCACCAAAAAAAAAAAAACAATTTTTAAACCAAAATGGAAATTAAACTATTCTTTTTATGAGTCGAGAAATTAAATTTCTCTTTTTTTGTTATTTTCTTCAATCAAAAAAAGATAAAATCTAATTACTACCAAACTCTCAAGTTAGAATTGGTTTTCTTTCCATTGTGTATTTGTAATTTTTGAAATTCACTTGGCAATAAATAATCTCAAAAAGTAAATCTCATTACTGAAAATGATTACCAAATCCCCGAAGTCTATCTATTGAAGATTTAATTTTTTTAAAATTTCATTTCAAAAAAAAAGAAATTAAAAACTGTTTTGCAATCTTATTCTAAACAAAATAACGTTTTATCCTTTAGAATTTGAAATTGATAAGGATGGTTTTCCAAAAAATTATTCTCAGAAAAAAAAAAAAAATAAAATTACTTCCTTATGTTTCGAAAAATTGTAGTGTTTCAAGGCATTTCGTTTTTCAATACAAATCTATTTTATATAAATCTCTTATTAACAAAAAGCTGAGTAACTAAACTTTTTTAACCTTGTGAAATTCAAATTTCGATAAATAAGTCTTCATCCAATTCCAAATTAATAGATTTTTTAATTATGTTTTCACTTTAAGGGTCGAGTCATTACTGTGAAATTTTTTTTTCTGAAATGGAAAAAAACTTTTTTGTAATTTTTATGAGGACCTAACACCAATCAAAAACCACCCAACTTATGATGTACAATCGACCTCCAAAAATCAACAACTAAAGATGAGGGCATTTTGAGAAAAAAGCGCCAAAGATCGACATTCAATTTCCAATTAGAATGGTTGTGTATTACAATTTTGAAAACAACCATGTCAGTTTTGAAGTGTCACTCTTTGGCGCTTTTTGAGATCTCGGTGATTTTTTTTTTCTTTTTTTTCATTTTTTTAATGAGTTATTTTTATCTCGTAAGAATATTACATAATCCTTACTTGGTCAGATTTAGAGGGTTACAAAATATCCACAAATCAGATTAAATCGAATTAAATTGATTGTGAACTTCAAGAAAGCAATTTGTTTCAAATTAAAGAAATTTAACTATTTGAAAATATAAAATGAGAAAAGATGAATTTTTTTTTTTTAAATTTTGATTTTTTGAAATTGATAACTCTTTTAAAACTTATTTTTCTTCGTTGAATTTTTTGTCAAAGAGACACTCTCTACTTTTTTTTTGTTATTTGAATTTTTATTCAATGAGAATTCTTTGAAACTTTTTGTTTGTTAATTGGATTTTCTGTCCAATGAAATTTTTTTTTTTTGTTATTTGAATTTTGTCAACCAAAAGAAGAGCTATTTCACAATACCCTTTTTAGTCGCAGGTCACCCCTTGAGTATGGAGTAAATTCACGGTAAATGAATAGACCCTTAAGCAAAAAAAGTTTCAGTTTATTCTCTTTGATATTTTTTTTTTCTTTATTGGTTTATTGATCAACATTTCCCATTCAATTTTTATTATTCACATAAGATTCAATATTATTTTTGGTGTCAATTACTGGGAATTCGAAAAAATAAAAAATGCCGAAATTTTCGCGAATGACATATTTGATAATTTTGATTAATAAATTTAATTAATTTTTGAGTATCTTTATCAGTAGAACTTTTTTAAACGGTTTGGAAATTAATTAAGTGTTGTAAAATGTGATAATAAAAATAAAAAAAAAATAGTTAAAAAGAAATTATTTCAAATGATCAGAAATTTCATTGTTAGCTATTTTATAGTCAAAAGGGGAACATATGTAATTGATGAATTACATGTGTTTAAAGTGTTTGGATGGGTATTAGAAGAAAAAAATTAATTTTGGGCACTTTAAAAAAATCACATTACTTTTATCAAGCTTTGAGCCTTTTCAAACTTTCAAAAACCTTCAGACAATTTAAAAACTCTTGCAAACACTTTCGAACATTTTTAAAGGGGAAATGCGTTGTAAAAGTGAAAAGCTTTATTAAAGTCACGAGATTTTTTGTAGTGGAAATTTCAAAATTGAAATTATCTTTTCACATTTTTACACTTTTTTCACATTTTGATTTTTGTTTGAAACCTAAGTATTTTGCAAAAATTTTTTTTTATTGCAAGATCTAAATAATCACTTGGTAAAAAAGTGTTATTCTAATGTTATTCGGACAATGAGAATGATTGTAGAAAAATCATTTGGGTTTCTATTGGGATTTTATTTGATCTTTAATTGAAGATCAAAATGAACCTTGTTGTTGTTGTTTTTCTTCAATAGTAACCCTAAGAATTTTAGTTTTTCAAAGTTTTTAAGATAATTATATTGATTGATTAGATTTAATTCCGTCTGGGTACCATATGTTCTGATGTTTATTATTCTACTTGTTTCTTCTTTATTATATTAATGCCAAATATCAAAAATAATTGATATTTGGAAAAAAAATTGGTCCTCTTTTACAGAAACAAAGTTTAATAGTTTAATGGTAATAGAAGGGTTTGATCTTTTATTATATTTTCAAGAACTTATTACATTTCTTGAAATTTTTAATATTAAAGAATGTTTTTAGGTAATTTTAAAAGTTTTTGTCTTTCAAATTTTTTTTTTTTTAAAAAGAAAAGAATAAAAAGGGGAAAGTTTCCTGTTCTTTTGTTTTTTTTTTTTGTTTTTTGTAAGTGGTGGTCTTTTAAGAATCAAACAGTTTTACATTGTTAAGTGGGTGTTTGTTTTTAGGTACAAAAAATCAAAAAAGAAAACTTGCAGCAAAAAAAAAAAAAAAAAGCAAAAAAATTATTACTAGGCAAAGTTCTTGTGCATTTGCAATCACAGTTTTTTTTGAACCACCTTTGATCACTTTAGGATGTTTCATGACAAATTTGTTTTCACCAGTTAATTCTGGGTTTCTTTCTTTGAGGGTTGTATAAAATCTTGTCATAAGCTTTTTGTTTTTGTTTAAATTCAAAAAAAAAAAAAAAAGAACAAAAAAAATAAAAACAATGAGTAAAGGAAAATGAAAATGAAAAAGAAAAAGAAAAAGAAATTACTTCTTGGTATTCATAATCAGGGTTCTCTTCGATTTTTAGCCCAATTTCAAATTCAGACTTTACCACTTTATGTTCAATCTCTGGTTCTTGTTCTTCAGTTTTTTTTAAATTATCAGAATTTGGATCTTTTTTTTTCCCTCTTCCTCTTCCTCTTCCTCTTCCTCTTCCTCTTCCTCTTCCTCTTCCTCTTCCTCTTCCCTTTCCTCGCCCTCGCCCTCTTTCTCTTCCTCGGCCTCTTCCTCTTCCTCTTCCTTTTTTTTTTTTTTTTGTTGGCAATTCAAATTTAAATTCATCAGTTTCTTCTTTTGTTTCTTTTTTTACAGGTTTTTTCTTTCTTTTTTTTTTTTTTGGAAGATCAAGTTCAAATTCAGACATAATTTTTGTTGGTTTGTTAAGGTTGAGTGTTTTTTAATTATAAATTATTAAAAGCAAAAAAATAACTTTAAAAAAATGAATTTTTGGTGGGTTGATTTTCCTTTGTTTAATCAGGTAATTTGAATTCTTTAAATAGGATATTAATAGCGTTTTTAGTCGATAACTTTTTGATGGTTTTAGACGATAATCAGTTTTGATAAACAATGAGAGGTGTAGGATTGTTCATTATAAGAATAGTTTTTGATACTGATAAATTCAAATAAATTTAATAAAATTTTTAGTTCAATTTACGATTTTGTAATCTCATCGCTCAACTTTTAAAACAAAACTCAAGAGAAAGAACTTTTTGATAGCACAGCCAATTTTACAAAGTTTTTTAACATTTAAAAGAATAAAATGCTTTGTTCAAATCTTGTGTAAAATAATTCTTAAAATGGAAAATGAAGTGAAAAATTTTTTGATATTTATTTGAATTTATCAGTAATTTGAATAATATACCTCAATTGCAGAGTAAAAATTTGAAACTAAAAACTGGGTCTTAAGAAATGACTTAGTTTGTACAAGAATAGCTGTTCATTTCAAATTTCTCCTAAAAATTTACAAAGTTTGTTAATTTAACAATAAAAAGTTTTCATTTTTAATGATCTCATCTAAGTTCCAACACAAGAGGAAAAGAAATATCACTCACCAAACAAAGTAATAGTATTTTTGTTGATGTAAACGTTTATAATTTAAAAGTGGATTCCTTTTTGGGTTATTAATTAATGGATCTGAAAATATTATTCTTTTGTGTTTTCTTCATAACTCATTTTATTTTTTTTCAAAAACTTTGAACCAATCCTGATATTATTGTTTAAAAAAGTTACTGTAAACAAAAAAAAACAACAAGACTTCAAATTGTGATCAAATATAGACTATTGTTTAAATCATGAACTTGTTTGAATAAAAAAGAAAAACAAAAAGGAAAAAAAGATAAGAATTTTGTGAATGTAATCCAATTAAAACCCTTGTAATCCAGTTATAACAGATCAGTTAACTGTTTTAGATTTCAAATTGTTAAAGTTATTGTGTGTTTGTTTTTATCATTTTTTCTTGTTCTTTTCCAAAATTGTGTAAATTTTTGAAAAAACAAAAGCAATAAAGCCTCTTTGGTTGTAAATGAAAAAATTATTGTAATTTTTTAGCTTCAAAATCACCAAACAAAACCGTTTTTAACTTTTGTAAACCAAAGCCACTTTTTTATGTGGAACTATTTTAACTTTCTTTTTTGTTTACTAACACGCTATTTTTTGTTTTTGTTTTTTGTTTTATTTTTGCACTTCTGTCTTCTGAACGAAAAACGAAAAGTTCAAGAACAAAAACAGTGTATGATCGACAAAAAATTTATTAAGGGAAGTCGAAAATATGATCTTTATAAACAAGCAAAGGAAACTCTTGGAGGAGGTGATCTGAAAAAGGCTGTTCTTTTGCCTCAAGATCAAAATGTCAACGATTGGATTGCCGTTCATGTTGTCGACTTTAGGAATAAACTAAACCTTTTCCATGGACTGGTCCAGGAGCAATGCACAGAAGAAACGTGTCCCATAATGAATGCTGGTAATTGACTCGCTATTTATATTTCTTCTTTTTATTTTTGTTTTTATTTGCTTGCAAAGTGTCTCTATTGTTAACCACACACCCTTTTGAAGAAAGGAAGAAGAAAGAAAATTATTAAGAAAAAAAGAAAATTTTGCTTAAAATTATATTCGTTACCATTTCGCTCTTCAAAAAAAAAAAATCAAATTCAAAATTATTTAATTTTTTGACCCCAATTAAAAAGAAATTGCCTAAATTGTATTTTTTGAAAAGTTTCTTGTTTGTGATTAGAATTATGAGAAAATTCCTTTTTAATTTTTCTCTTTTATTTTGTGGTTACAATTTCTTTTGTGGTCATGAAAAAAAAGTTAAACAATAAAAAAAAGTTCACATATTTTTTAATTGTTATTTTAAGGAGAAAAGAAAAAAATCACACAAACCACAGAAATTACAAAAAACCTGAAAATGAAAAGTAAGATCAATGAAAAAAAGAAAAACGAAATAACGAAAGCCCAAACAGAGTCTTCAACACAATAACAGTTTTTTTTAATACTAACTTTTGGTATGAGGTTTTTCTTTGATTAATCTTCATTAAAAATTTTTTGAAAACATTTAACTATTTTTAAGATCAAGAAAAGTATTAATCGGATCTCAATATGAAGAAGACACAAATTGTTTTTATTGGATTGATAAGAAAATGGTATATTATATTTTGGGGTTAATTTGATTTCTTCTTTTAATTGAAATGACTTTTCCATTTTCAGGTTTTTTGTAATTTCTGTCATTTCTGTGATTTTTGTGGTTCTATTAAAGTTTACAATTAAAAATCTTGTTCAACTTTTTTCCCAAATGGTCAATTGATTTTAATTTTTATTTTCACGTTTCTTGATTTCTATGGATTTTCTTATTCTATTAATATCTCTGATTTCATTTGAAAATAAACTTTTTTTTCTTCACGCTTTTCGACAATTTAATAACATTTTCTAAAATGACACTTCAAAAAAACTTACAAGTTTGAGCCAAAAAAAAAAATTATCATTTCTGAGATTTTTCTCAGATTGGTTTAAATTAAAAATCATTTATAAACAGATCATAAAAAAAGGGTCGAGTCATTATGGTTAAAAATAATTTTCTCAAATAGAAAAAAAAAATTTGTAATTTAAAAAATGTCTAATAACAATCAAAAACTAACCAACCTATGTAAGCGCGATCGATCTCACAAAATCAATAATCAAAAAAGAGTACATTTTTAGAAAAAAGCGCTCAAAGATCGACAACTCAATTTCCAATTAGAATGATTCGAATATATAATTTTGAAAGCAACTGTGTTGATTTTGAAGTGTCGATCCTTGTCACTTTTTTGATATCAAAAAGATTTTTTTTTTTTCATTTTTTTTATTTTTCAAATGAGTTTTTTTACCTAAAGAATCTTACAAAATCCTTACCTGGTCAAATATAGAGCGTTACAAAATAACCACAAATTAGATTAAATCGAATTAAATTGATTCTGTTTATAAAACAATTTGTTTTAAATCAAAGAAATTAAAATCTTTGGAAATATAAAATAAGAAACAAGTAATTTTTTTAAAATTTGATTTTTTTCGATTGATGACTCTTTTAAACTTATTTTTTCTTTAAATTTTGATTTTTTGGAATTGAGAATTCTTTTTAAACTTTTTTTTTTGAAATTGAATTTTTTGCAATGAGAATGCTTTTCACTTTTTTTTTTTTTATTGAATTTTTTACCAATGGGATACTCTCAAATTTTTTTTTTAATTGTATTTTTTGCCAATGAGGATCCTATGGAATTTTTTTTTTGTTTATTTGAATTATCCAATCAAAAGAAGAGCATTTTCACAATACCCTTTTTGGTTTCAAGTAACTCATTGAGTATGGAGCAAATCCACGGTAAATGACTATACCCTTAAAAGTGGATTTTCATGATTTCTGTGATGATCGACGTTAATTTATTGGCTGTTAACAAAAAATATAATCCTTCTTTTATTATCTAAATTAATGATTTTTTGTTAATTCCTTTTTTTTATCCCTTTATTCATTTGATTTATTTTATCTTTTTAACCCACCAAACTGTAATAATAACCAATAAAAAATAAATAGGTCCGCAATGGGAATACCATTGGATAACAAAAAAAAAACAAAAACCACAAAAATTAAGTGCACCAGAATATATTTCAAAATTAATTGAATGGGTCGATAATCAAATTGATGATCCAAGATATTTCCCCGAA
The DNA here is from genome assembly GCA_027625915.1 of Anaeramoeba flamelloides. Lineage (NCBI taxonomy): Eukaryota > Anaeramoebidae > Anaeramoeba > Anaeramoeba flamelloides. The sequence goes on from JANTQA010000026.1 coordinate 8,275,823, forward strand.
GAGACAAACAAATACCCACGTTCATGGAAAAATAAGATCTGTAAACCGATTTTTCGAAGACTATTCCGTATTTTGGGGCATATTTATTATAACCATTTTGCTACAATTCGTGAAAAGGGTGCAGAAGCCCATTTAAACACTCTATTAATACATTTCGTTTATTTTGCACGCCAATTTTCTTTAATGGAACAAAAAGATTATTTGCCAATGAAAGAATTAATTGTGAGATTTTGTCAAAATTAAGTTGAACTCCAAATAAATTATTTTTTTTGTCTGTTTTTAAAATTTAATATCTCAATCATTTTTACAAATTATATATATATATATATTCTAATTTAATAATTTCAAGAAAAAATAATATTTTATAAATTCAAAAAAAGATGTGTTATTTGTTTGTTGTTTTAAAATAATTTTTTTTTTATTTCTAAAAGAATAAATATGAAAGTCTTATAAAATTGAGTTTTTATGAATACACGCTCGTAATATGTATTACATAATAACTGTTTCAGGATTGAATTCAGAAATAACTATTCCGAAATATCTCATATGGAACAGAAAATTCCACAAAAAAGTAAAAAAAAAATCTTCGAAATTAGCTTGTGAGGAACTTTTTTATTGTCACTACCTTTTATGTATAGGAAACCATTTTCTAGTCAAAGGGGTCCATGTGTAATGGGTGAAATACGTTTAAAGGGTTTGCATGGAGATTAGAAGAAAAATTTTATTTTGGAAATTTTCATATTTTAATATTTTAGCATATTTTTTGATTTTTTTTTTTAAACCTAATTCAATTGCAAAAATTTTTTTTTAAAGCAAGATCAAGAGTCACTTGGTAAAAACATGTTATTTTAATGTTATTGAAACTATGAAAATGATTATTGAGAAATCATATTGATTTCACTTGGAATTGTATTCAATCTTTATTCTTGATATTTGATTAATAAATGTGAAATCTTTTCACTTCCTTTACATTTCCTTTTTCAAATAGAGATCACAAATACCAACACACTTCGTTTGAGGACTTGATTTATAATTGAAAAGAATAGAAAATGAAGTATAATTGTTTCTTAAATATTATTCAAATATCAATAGAAGATTAAAACAAACATGGTTGTTTTTCTCAATGAGTCCACAAGTATAAGAGTTTTTCAATTTTAAAAAAGATCTATTGATTAATAAGTTTTTTTACTGACGGATATCACAATTCTTTAATGTGTATTATTCTATCGATTTATTATTTACTCTTCAAAGGTCAATTATATAAAATAATTGATATTTGAAAAAAATATTCGGTCCAATTTGACAGAAACAGAGTTTATTTTAAAATTAACCAAAAAAACAAAACAAAAAAAATTAATTAATTTACATTTTTTTTTTCATTTTGTGGTTTTCTAAATAGGATTAAAATAATATCAAAATTCATTAAAGTACAACCCAATCTTCGAGATTTTCGAATATTTCTCAAACCTACCCTATAATACCAAAAGGATTGAATTTATAAATTGATCTTTAAAAGAGTTTTGTAATTTTGAAAAATAATTCTATCCTACGATACTTTTTGATTAAAGAGTTTTGTTTCATTACGAATGAACTTGGTAACTTGTTTTGAATGGTATTATATAAAGAAGATTGTGCTGAATACTAACATAGTCTTTGTCACCCATAATATGATGGATTTTGACTTTTTCAAAAATAGTAGAATCTATCGAAAGATGTGTAATATAATAACTTTCTGGTTTTCCTAAAAAAACCATGAATGCTCTTCCCACCAGAAATATTATCTCTTTGTGATTGTATTACATACCACCCATACTTTTCAGAATACTTTGTCCTGTTGGAACCTTAAATGTTTTTCGATTAGTTGTAATTTAGTATCTTCAACTTCCAAAGCATTTCAAAAGTTTATGTATTTACTTTTATTTTGTTCAATTTCTACTTTTCTATACCTGTTGATAAATTTATTCTCAAAGACTCATAACAATTTTCAAGAGCACTAATGATCACATTAAAAAAATTTCTCTTACCCTAGTTTTAAGCAATACCCAGTTCTTTGTAAGTGTGATATCATCAACGGTAAACCAATAAAATGTAAAACCTTTATCAGAGTGGAGCATTGATTTATCTACCCTTTCTAATTCGAACCCTAAGACTTTTGACAAATTCCAAATAAATTATGAAATTCTTCTTCTGTAAAACTAATGATTTTATTTGAAAAAGTCATTTAATAACAAAAATAATTTTTTTTATTGAGATAAAAATGTTGTCTTTTGTTTGTTAGTAATTTTTTTCAGAAAGATGATCAATCTTATGGACCAAAAATTTTGTAATTCAAGCTTTGGAATATGTTTTCCTTAAAAAATGTTTCCAAATATATCTTACAAAATTGATTTTATGTAACAAGAATTACTGAATAGAAGTTTTAAAATGTCAATTACTAAATAAAAACCTAAACAAAACACAAACTTTTGAATTTCATAACAAGATTTTTCAATAGTATCGAACAAATAAATAGAATCTAGCACATAAAAAAATAAATATAAAAATTTTCTATTCCGAAATACAAATTACGTATAATCACTAATACTAAATTGAAGATGAAAAAAGAAAAAAAGAAAAAAAAGAAAAAGAAAGATTATTATTTATATTGATTTGTTCATTAATCAAGATCTTGGTACTGGCAACCTCTTGGTTCTCTTTGTAATGACAAATCATATAAAGCATCACCATCTAAGGCGGGGTAATCTTTAAAATAATTTTGAAGTTGTGGTACTTTTTTTAATTTATAAGGACGAGTTTGGTATTTTAAAACATTCATTATTGCCTTTGACATTGTTTCCATTTTTTCAAGGTTTACTTCACCATTTTGGTCCAAATCATCTGATGTATCGTCTAAAAATGTAAGGTCTGTTAAATGGATCCCTAAAAATGGAATTACAGGTTTGCCTTCCATATAGGCTTCGTACAATGCCACGCGGTAATTTTTAAAAGAATTTTCGCTATTTAAAAATTCATCCAGATCTTTTAAGCTTTCTTCACAAGTAATTGGGATGTCTTCAAATGTATATTTTAATCTTTGTAAAGGGTTTGATCGAAGTGCAGAAACCACACCCATCAAGCAATTGAAATTGTTTAATCTTCGGAGATGCTCCCCCAACGAAACAAAATATTCAATCGCAGATACCCTCTGTTCTAATTTTTGTGCGCCAAGCACCATTGTGCAACACCAAAAGCTAAATTGATTGAATCTTTCGATCATATAACGTGCCATTGGCGCCTTTTCCCACAACTTCCTTTTATTCCATGATTGTTTGAACAGTTCTGTTGGACGTATGCTTTGGTAGACTTCAAATTCTCGAATTGTTATTTGCCTTGCCACTTCTTCGCAATCAATTTCAAAAATATTTAAATATTTCCAATTGATCTTTTTGGGTATTTTTGGTATTGGATTTTTTACTTTTGAATTTTGTATAGAATAATTTTCATCTAGAATTTCCGCCTTAATAATAATAATAAGAATAATAATAATAATAATAAGAAGAAGAAGAAGAAGAAGAAGAAGAAGAAGAAGAAGAAGAAGAAGAATAAGTAATCAAAATATTTACAATATTAAAGAAAAACGATTGGTTTTAGAAATTTCAATTTTGAAAAATCAACACTGTTTTAAAATTGTAATAATTGGAAAATTTCTCAACATTTTCCAATTTGAAGAATCATATTATTGTATTAAATGTTAAAAAGAATTCTTTGAATCAAAAGTTTATTAAAGTTTTCAAATAATAATTCTTCTTTTATTTTTCTTTTATGAAAAATCGGCATTTTTTAATTGGGTATTAATCATTCAATTTTTTTTTTATTTTTTTTTTTTTTGTTAGATTTAACAAGTAACAAAATTTATTAATTTAATAATAATAAATGAAACTACATACATTTTAAATCTTATTCCCCTTAAAACGAACTTTAACGAAAAAAATTTTACCAATTCCAAAATTAATGTTTTCTTTTTTTTTGGAAAAGAGTTTAGGTAGAATCGAAGTTTTGATGATAACATGGATTATCACGATATTGTCAATAAATTTGCTATAATTTTATAAAATCGCGATAATTTTATAAAATTGCTATAAATCTATAAAATTGAGATAATCCACAAAATCATGAAAAAAAGAAAATCACAAAAAACATAAAATTATTTTTTTAAAAATCACTTTACAAAAAATCGGATGAATTTCACAAAGCTTTGAGACTTTTACAACATCTTTTCCCCTTTAAAAATGTTTAAAAGTGTTTGAAATGGCTGTAAAGTGTCTACAAGTCTTCGAAAGGTTTTCAAAGACATATAACCCTTTTCAAACGGCATCTGATATTTTTTGTTGTTGAAAAAGAATTTTTTTCCTTGTAATTTTTTTCTTTTGAACATCAAAGTAAAATCTCCTGGGAATATTACGATCAAACAAATAATAACTCATTTTCTGAAAAAATGTACTTTAAATCGATAAAAGAGATGTGATTTTTTGAGATGTGGGTTTTATGTTTTCACAAGTTAAATAACCAAAAAGAAGAAAGAGGTATTTTCATTATCATGAGTAATCGATCAAAAAAAAAATCTTTTTAACCCCAGCCGAGTTTTCTGTGCAACGAAAAGAGAAGACAGAAGAAGAATAAAAAGAAGAAAATAAACTTTGCAAAAAAATCTTTATAATTGACAATCGCGTGTGGATAGGTTATTGGGAAAGTATTTGAAAAGTTACCCAACCACTTTTAGCTTTATGAGAATATTGAAAATGATTTTAACCCAAGACACACCTTCTTTAAAGAACGCATGAAGAGTTGGCTCTTTTATAAACGTTTTTATTTATAGCAATTGATAATAACACAACAGACTGATAAGCTATGATTTGCCTTTTATTATTACTGTTATTGTTAGAAAGAACCAATCGATCGATCTGACAACTAAACACCATTTCAAAAATTGTGACTCACCTGAAATAATAAATTGAAAAAAAAATATATATGATTTAGTATTCAAGAACAACAAATAACTAAATCTGATTTTTAATTCAATTTTTAATTTATTCTAAATATATAAAAACCTGATATATTAAAGATTAAAAAAAATACAATCAAAAACCTAAAAAAAGTGAATCACAATTATTGAAAAGAGCATTACAGATTTTTTATTACTGAACTTTCACTGAAAAAAAGTTGACAAGAAGATTTTTTTATTCATAAAAAAATTCATTTTAGAAGACATTTCATATTCTCGATTTGCTTAGTGATTATTAGTCTTTTCAAAGATCTTTTTTTTTTTCCAAATGATCTTGTGCAAAAAAAAAAAAAAAAAAAAGTAAAAGGAAAGTATCATAAAAAAAAAAAGAAAAGAAAAAAAAATAGTTGAAAAAAACTAAAATTTACAAAATTAGAAAAAAAGAGAAAAAGCAAAAGAAAAATTTGAAAAAGTAAAATAAAAATTTACAAAATTAGAAAATATTTTTTTGAAAAGAATATGGGATAAAACCTCAAAACAACTTCCATAAACACTATAAAGTGAGTCAAAATTTTTTGAAAAATAAACTAAAATTCAAAATTTTCCACACAGCTAAAACGTTCCAAACAATCACAATAATACAATTTCATTGAAATTGGAGATAATTTTGATTTTTGTAAAATATGAAAATCATTTTTTCATCTTTTAGTTTTTGTTTTGATTTCATTGTTTGAATTACGTAATTTGTTTCGTTGGATCAAAAATTTTTTGAACAATTGATATTATGGTTAAAGTCAGAGTTGTTCAAAATAGAAGAACTCAAATAAAATATGTTGGTAGTATCTAACCATTTGATCGATCAATATTCCTAATAGAATTTAAACATATTTACTAATGTATTTTTTTGTTTTGCTCTCTCCAAAATTTTTGACACCCCTTCATTTATTTGTATTGATAATTATTTATTTATTGTTTTTTGAGTATTGTAATTTATGAAGAAGTGTTAACATTTCAATTAGTGAATGGTTCTAATTTGGTAAATCTTCTTGAATTGATTAAATAAGTTTTTTTCTTCACAAATTGAATTTTGGTGTGTTAAAAATTTTGAATTGGGGTTTAGTTTAAATTAAAAGTAAATACAATGAGAAACCTTGATATGATCCTTAATTGAATCAAGTATCTTTTTTGTTCTTTCTTTAAACGAATAATTTTTTTTTTCAAGGATCTATTTTTTGATCAAACAAAATTTTTTCTTTTTAAAAAATATCTTTCTTAATTAGCCAAAAATTCATTAACTATTATATCAAAATACTTTTTTATCATAATATTTTGACAATTATTGTGATTTTATAGAATATCGTGATTTGTGATATTATCACGATATTATTGTTAATCTCGATTTTTTGATCTATCGTAATTTTTTAGATTATCGAGATTTTACCGATTATCGCGACTTTATGTAAATAATCGCAATTTTTTAAAATCTATCGTGAATTGAAAAAGATATCACCAAATGCTCTTATATATCAACAAAGTAATTACTATTTGAATCTAGTCAGTTAAACACCACTTTGTGTTTTTTTTTTTTTTCTATTTCTTCGTTTCATTTACCCTTTCTTTTTCCTTTTGTTTGTCTTTTGGTCTTACTAATTTTTTTGAATAATAAATTTTACAAATATTTTTTCCAGAGGGTTTGATAATAAAATAATAGGCTTTTATCTTTTATACTTTTTAATTTTTTCAAATTCCCCTTTTTTTCGGTTGTTTGAGTTTAACTGATTTAGTTATTTGTATTCCACTTCCTTTTCCAAATTTCCCTTTTTAAGTTGTTTGGGTTCCTCCTCTTTTTGTTTTTTTAGGTCTTTGGAGGTAAAAGGAATAAAAAATTATTATAAGAAATAATAAGACTTGATCTTAATAGATCTTTTACAAGAACTTGTTTTGATTAGATCTTAAACTTAACTGAAGTGAAATTAACAAAAAAGAACTTGTCTGAACCAAACCGAATCAGCCTATCCAAATACTCAGAACAATCACGACTAGTTACCACTTGGGCTCGAATTAATACTACCGAGTCGGTATCTTGGACTGGAATTTTGCAAAAACGAGATTTGGGAAACTTTAAAAAAAAAGAACCAAAAAAAAAAGAAACTTTTGAAAAAAAATTCAAAAAAAAAGCAAAGCAACTCAATTTTGTAAAACCCAATCTTATTCTTAAAACCTTAGAACTTTATCGACTCAGCCTATCAAAAAAGTTCTAAATTCGAACATAATAAAGTAACATATTGTATTTGATCTAAAGTTAGTCAAATATTAGGAAGACTTTATAAAAATATGTAAAATCTATGATTTTTTGCTTAAATTTCAGAAAGGAAATTTAGGTTTTAGGATATCTAGAGTGTATTTTACAGATCTTTCCAGAAAACAAATAATATATTTTTTTCGAAAATGATGATAAATACCTCTACTACATATACACCACTCATCTTATTTAATTTTTTTTTCAAAATTTAACTCTTTTAAAAAATAACAGCTCAAAAAAACATTTAAAAAAAACGGAAAAAATATAGTGGTGTTTAAATAATAAAAAGGAACAAATTGAAAAAAAAAAAATAAAAATAGAAAATAAAAATAAATCAAACCTTCAGGATATAAACATTGTCTGAAGTAAATTTGCCCTTTACTCCTTTTATTTCGCCTCTACCTATGATCCTATTTTTTTGACTTTTTTTTAATTGAGAAATTTCGATAATTTTCCATTTTTCAAATAAGAGATAATCAGGCTTTTTGACTTTCACGTCTTTTGTTGTGACCCCATATTTCTCATCTTCCACATTATAGCCAAATTCGAGGGTTACCAAATTTCTGTATAATTGATAGATAAAGAGCCTGATCATGTTTGCAGACCTTACCGATTGCGAAAGGTGATCAATTGCCAACATTCTTGTTTTTCTTTTGTTTTTATATAAAGATTTCATACTTTGGAATCCTTTCTCCAGTTTTTCTTCTTTGATTAATAAAGGCTCCAGAATTTTAAGGGACACCTTGATTTCTTGAACACTTGACTGTTTCAGTTTTTCTCCGATCAAGTATTTTTTGTTTATTTGGGTTTCTTTTTTTGTTTGTGTTTCTTGGTTTTCTTGGTTTTCTTGGTTTTTTTGGTTTTCTTGGCTTTCTTGGTTTTCTTGCATTTTTTCATTTGTTTTCGTTTCTTCTTGAAGCCCTTTAGTTTCTTGGCTTGTTTGAGTTTCTTGTTTGACTTGGCTTTCTTGGATCTCTTGGTTTTCTTCCGTTTTTCCCTTATTTGTAGAATGTTCTTGGTTTATTTGGGTTTGATGATTTGCTTCGTTTTCTTGACTTTCTTCTTTCACTCTTTCTGATTTGGTGCATTTTTGTTGTCCTTCTTGCTTGCCTTGCTTTTCTTGGCTTGTTTTGGTTTCCAGTTTGACTTTGGAAATACTCTGGATCTCCTGTAACTCGCCTGTTTTTCCCTTATTTGTAGAATGTTCTTGTTTTATTTGGGTTTGATGATTTGCTTCGTTTTCTTGACTTTCCTCCATTTGCGAGTTTGTTATCTGTAAATCATTTTGCTCCTGTGAAAGCCTTTCTTTGGTGTTGTTGGTTTGCTCACTTGGGGTTTCGTTGAGGATTGTGATAATTTTGTTTGACAAATCACTTTTGAGGATAAAGCTCCTCAAATCATTTTCGCTTATTGCCTTTGTAATCTTGTGCTTGCCATTTTTGTTTGCCAGATCCCCTGTTTCTTCCTCAGAAAGGATACTTTTGATATCCTTCTCTATTTCTTTTTGTGAAAGCGCGCTCCTTCTTTGGTGGGATAACCGCCTTTTCCTTCTTTTTTCTTTTCGCATCCGTATTGTTTCCCTTCTTTTTTTTTTGATCTCTTCAACCTGTTTTTCCTCTTCCTGTTTCTTGTGCTCCTGGATTTGGTTAACAAGGGTACCAAATGAACCCTCTCCAATGAGGGATGTTAAAATCTTGTTATCCACTTCAGATAATTTTTTATGTGTTTCTTTTTGATCGTTTGTAACTTTTTGGTCGTTTGTTCCTTTTTGGTCGTTTGTTTCTTTTTGCTCGGTTTGTTCAAGCCCAAACATCGAGTCAAAAAATGAATATAGCGATTTGATTGAATTGTCCAAGATTTGTTCTTGCTTTTGGTTTTTGTTACCAAGTACTTGTTCTCCGTTTAAAGATAAACCACTCATTTGTTTTTTCGAAAAAAAAAAAAAAAAAAAAAAAAACAAGAAAGTAAAAAGAAAAGTGTTCTTGAGGTTTAATCAAAAAAGTTTATTTTTTTGAAAAAATGAAACGAGACTCCTTTCTTTGGATTTTTTTCAATTGTTATTGGTTGTGTGGTAAGTCAAGAAAAGCCACTGACAAAGCACTAAATAACAAACAACTCAGTTTTTTTTGCAAAAAAATGTTGAAATTTGGTTTTCTGGAAATTCTAAAAAAGATCTTGTAAAATTAATTTCAAGAATCGTTTTATGAGAAACAATGATGAGTATTTAATTCTTAAAAACTCGAACTAATGATTTTGAAACATTTTTACATTGGTTTTTAAGGTCACAAACATTGAGGAGTTAAGAGTCGAGAGTATACTAGTGCAAAAATGGTTGACGAAAGTTCTTTTAGATTTTTTACAAATGTATTTTCCATTTGAGGGGTTATACTAATTTTATGATTGGTTTAGATTACTTTTTAGTTACCAAATATATTTATGACCTTCAAAGAGAATTGAGTCAAGAGATCTTTTTGTTATGAAACTTTAGAAAAGTTTTTGTTAATTTTTTATCAAAATGTCAAAAAATTAAAAAATTTGTAATGTTTGACTTTCCTTGAAATCACTAATTTTTTGAATAATTATTTTTAATTTGAATCAATAGATATTTTGACTCAATTGATGTTTCGATAAATAAAAAAGTAACAAACTTTTTAAAAATCGATTCAAATTTTCTGAGAATAATTTATAAAAACTAAAAAGCTAAAACTTAACCAAACCAGAATATCATTTACAAAAGTAGGTATAAAATCAATAATAAAAAATTAGAAATTCTAGGTTTTGGAACTATATCCAAAATTTTAAAATTTTCAAAAAAAAAAGATCAAAATATCAATGGGAAATAGGAAATTTAAATTACTAAATGCGAATCTAAAGAATTTTAAATAAAACTTAATTATAAAAAGCTCTAGATGAAAGGGTAAAGAATATTTAAAAATCATTCGACATAATAATAATATCAACTATCAGTCGTCAAGTGCCATAGAGTGCCTATTTTTTTCTTGAGATTTTCGGTTTTATTTGTGAAGTGTTCTAGGATTTTTTGAGGGTGTCTATTTTAGTACTGTCAACTGTTTAGGTTTTTGTGAGGTTTTTTGTTTTATTGTAAAGTGTTCTAGATTGTTTTTACTTTGGAAATAAACCGAAAATTTTAATAAATTTTCGGTTTATTTCGAAAGTAAAAAAAACCTAACGAAAATCTATTGATTTTCCAAATGAACAGAAAAATCAACGAAAACTTAATTGCTAAAAATATTTAAAATGGGTATGCTCAACGTCCATTTTAAAATTGAGAAATTTCACAAATTATCTAAACAGATATTCATATGTTTATGATAAAAATAAATTAAAAACAAAATTCTACTTAATATGTAAAAATCTTTCGAATCTAGAAATTATAAAAGATATTGATCAATTTCAATTGGATTTCCCATTCCATAGAAAAAAACTGAATAATTTGGATTAAAGATTTAATTCAAATAAATAAAAATAATAAACAAAAGAATAATATCTTGATATTATTCAAAATAAAGATTCATAATTTATTTTATCATTGATTAATGATAAAGAAATTCCTGACTTGATATTAAAATTTCTAAACTTAAAAATTAGAAATCAGTGAAATGTCAGATATTGTATATATAGCGCCTTAGAGTACCTAATTTTTATATAATTCGAAAGAATAGAACAAAATACATGATTTAACTCGATTCTTTTATATTCTGGAAAACCTAACGGCGGTTTTTCTTAATTTGAGAAATTAAAATATAATTTTTTGAAATTAACAAATTATTTCTATAGGTAAAAAAAACGAATGCTAAGTGTCTAGGTTTTTTTTTTAATTTGGTAAATAAACCAAAAAATTATGAAATGTTTTTTTCATTTCAAAAATTAAACAAAAGCAGTAGTCAGATTTTCCCGAATTCAAAATAATCAAGTAAAATCTAAAATTTTTCTACATTCTTTTGAATTCTGGAAAAGTGCCGTTAGGTTTTCTTGAGTTTTCTTGTTTATTTGGAAAATCAATAGATTTTTAGTAGGTTTTTATTTCTAAAGTGAAAAAAACCTAGAACACGTTACAAAATAAAAAAACCTCAAGAAAACCTAGACTCTATATGGCACTATACAACACTCGGTGGTACTTGAAAACACGATTGTTTATTAATATTTTTTTGATAGAAAAAAAAATTAAATAATTTTTGGACTTTCTAACTGGGTCTTTTTTCTTACTTTTCGATTCAAAAAAGGTTAATTTTATTATTTCCATTTTTTTCCGGGCTGAATCTTCTTTATATTGGGAAGAAGAGTTACAAAGGATAAATATCAAGTGATTTCTTGCTAATACTATGAAACTGAAACACCAAATTATGAGTAACTTGAAAATAAAAACAAAAAAGTAAAGCCTAAAAATGACAAAAGGTTTAAAGCAAATCAGACCAAAAAAAATAAAAAAAGAAATTACAACAACATAAACAATGATACCCAAGTGAACATTAATGATCAATTATCAAATTATTAAATGAACCAAAAGTATAGTGGTTGTGATTTCGTCGTTCTTAATTTAAGATAACATTAGTTTTTTTTTTATTTTATTTTTTTACCAATTGCTTCTTATAAACCCTTTTTAAATTTCGTTTTTTTTTTCTTTTTCTTTCAGAAGTGTAAATATGAAATGTTTTAAAAAATAGAGTTTTTCCAATTTTTGAGACAAATGAAGAGTTCTATATATTTATTCACATTTTGGTAAGAGTAAACAAAACATCTGTTTTGATTTTCAGCTAAACGGGATTTTCAAAACAAAATCGTTTGGTTGACACTAAAACTTTATTTGAAAAATAATTTTTTTTTTAAAATTGAAAGATTGGTCTTCACCAAACGATTTTTTGATTAAAATTATTTTTAGTATATTAAGATAAATAGATATTATATTTACTATCAGCTAAATTTTGATAAATACATAGAACTCTTTATTTATCCCAAAAATTGGAAAAACTCTATTTTTTACAACGTTCTTATTTACTCTAGCATTTTTTTTTATTCCTTTTCAATTTTTTTCTTTTTCTTTTTAAACATAAACAAAATTGGGTGGGTCTTTACCTTGAACAATCGTGAAATCAATGATTTTACACTTAAATTACCTTTGATGAAATTTAAGTAAAAGGAAATCTAGAGTGTAATTTACACTTCTTCCATCAACAAATATATAAAAAAAGGTTAATTTTTAACAATTACCTTGAAAATTGTGTTTTAAAAAAAGACCTTAACAGTTGATAACAAATTCATTTCAAAATCGGAAATTTTGTTTCTTCATTTTTCAACTTGAAATGAAATAAGGGGTATTAATATATTCAGCCAGTTCCACTTTTAAGGCAGAAAATTTCAACAAAATTTAAGAAACAAAAAAATCTCGAATTAAGGCACAAATTTTGGAATTTTTTTTTTTTACAATTTATTTTACTAGAATCTGAATTTTTTGCCTTAATTTGAGATTTTTTTTTGTGCCTTAAATTTCGTAGCAGTTTGTGTCTTAAATTGGAACTGACTGAATATACTAATACCCCTTATTTTATTTCAAGTTGAAAAATGAATTAAATAGAGATCTTTTAAAATAAATTTGCCCCCACTTTCTTGGAAATGGCTGACTCAGAACCCACTGAAATAATGTAAACCCCAATTCAAAATTTTTAGCACACCAAAATTCTATTTGAAAAAAAAAAAACTTATTTAATCAATTCAAGAAGAAATACCAAATTAGAATCATTCACTAATTGAAATATTAACATTTTTTTATAAATTACAATACTCACAAAACAAAGAATAGATAATTATCAATACAAATAAATCAAGAATGTGTCAAAAATTTTGGAGAGAGCAAAACAAAATAATACATTGGCAAATTTGTTGAAATTCTATAAGGAATATTGATCGATCAAAGGTTAGATACTACCAACTAATTTTATTTGAGTTCTTCTATTTGGAACAACTCAACTTTAACCTAATATCAATTTTTAAAAAATTTTTGATCCATGGAAACAAGTTATGTAATTCAAAAAATGAAATGAAAACAAAAACTAAAAGGATGAAAAAATGATTTTCATCTAAGTACAAAAATTAAAATTATTTCTAATTTGAATGAATTTTGTATTATTGTGATTGTTTGGAACGTTTTAGCTGTGTGGAAAATTTTGAATTTTAGTTTATATATATATATATATATATATATATATATATATAATGGTGAATTATTAGTATTTATTTATTTAAAAGTTGAAAGAAAAATTTCAAATCAACTAACAATAAAAGCTGATAAATAATATCCTAAAAAAGTTTTCATTTTTTTTATTGTTTTAAGATAAAAATTTTTTTTTTTTTTCTATAATTCACAGACTTCCTATTGGGTTTCAAATGAATTAAACAACACCTTCGATTTAAATTCTTTTTATAGAAATTTCAAAAACAAAAAAAATAAGAAAAAGAAAATAAAAACAAAGAGATTTAAATAATAATAATCTCCCAAAACATAAATTTTGAAATAAAAATCTAACAAAAGATTAAATCCCAAAAATTGGGGCAATTAATTTCAGAAAAGTTTATTGTGTAAATATCAAATATTCAATATCCAATATTAAATATCTATTATTTATTCGTTGGAGAATTCTGATTATTTTTAAGAATATGAATTACATTCGAAATTATGTGTGTGATTTCTTCTTCTAATTTAAGTGTTTTTTGTATTGTGTCTTGTGGATCTGCTTTGTGTGCTGTTGCTTTTGGTTGAACATTCTTATTTTTTAAAACCTCTTTTTTCTTGTTGTTTCTTTTGTTTTTCTTGGCCACTTTTTTTGTTCTTTTCCCGAGTCTGGGGACCTCATTAAACAGTTTCTGTAATTGAAGATCTTTTTGGTTTGTTTTTAAAGGGGAATTTTCATCTATTTTTCGTAACTTTTAAATTTTTCAAGAAACACACAAAAAGATCAGTTTTATAAAAAGTTTAAAAAAAAATTAATGATCTCAAATTTAGGCCAAAAACAAAAAAAAAAAAAATAAAATTCAAAGGCTTACATCATCCAGTAGAGTAAACTCACACAAGGAGCTTTTCCAATTGTTTCCTAAATATTGCTTTATTTCATTTAATTCGTTGTTTAATTTCTCATTCTTATTTTCAAGCGTTTGGACATGATCTTCAAGTTCACAAATGAAATTTGTGTCATTAAAAGATTGTTGGTGGAGTTCTTGAATTTTGTTTTCAAGAATTGTGACCTTTTTTTGGAGATTCTGAATTTTTCTGTTGTTCAAATTGCTATTTTTATTGGTTTTCTTTGTTTTTGGTTTGTGTTTCTTTTGGTTGTTGTGGTTATTATTGGTTTTTTTGACATTAACCCTGAGATTTTTCGGAATGTTGGTGTTTTTGTTTGCAAGTGGTTTTCGTTTTCTATTGTTTTGTTGTGGTAGCTTTTTAAAAATTGTGTTTAGAAGAGTGGATTTTTGTTTGAAAATTTTTAAAAAAAATTAATTATTAACGGTCTGTAAAAGAAAAATTGTTGTGTTTTCAATCATCTTTATTTTAAAAGAAAAATATTTTTATTAATTTTTAACAGACAATCTTACAGATTTTTGTAAAGGAACAAATGTTTGTGTAATATTTTGAGTATTTTTTAAAGAACTTAGTGGTTTGCGTATCGTCATAATTTTATTTTTATTTGTTTTTGTAAGAAACAAAAGGGTGAATAAAAAGTAAAAATAGAAAAAATGAATCAAAATAATTTCAAAAATATTCAATTTAATTTCTGGAATTAAAAGGTTTGGTTAATAAAATTATAATAGTAGTTGTTCCAAATTAAAAATTTTAATAAAGGCTGTATGATCTTTTGAAAAGATAAAAAAATGTTCTTTCATTGAAAAAACGGGTTACTGAAAGTCGCTAATTTGAGACTTTAATATTTTTCATTTAAATTCCTTCAATCTTTTACTAATTATTGGTTTAAAAAATGATAGATTTTCTCAGAAAATCAATTCGAAATGATATTTTGAGACATTAAATTGTGCTCCAAAAGTTAAATTTAAAAGAAAATTGTAATCCTAATTAAATTTGATTTAACAATGTTTTAAGGGAGTAGCTACACCATAAGACATGATAAGAAGTTGAGAGAGATAAGATAAGAGTGTTTTATTTTAGTGGTGTGTGACTGTAGATTCTCTAAAAATTTTTTTTAAAAAATTATTTGATATTTATTTTTTTTAATAATGTGAAAAAATAAAAAAATATGAGAATATATTGATGAAATAGATTTTTTTTTTTACTTTTTTTATTGAAATAAACTTAATTCCAAAAATTTGGGCACAGTTTAAACAATTAGAAGAATAAAAATAACATGATTTATATTCAAATTGGGAAGTAATTTTAATTTAACAAACTATTTCATTTTTTGTCTTTTTTGTTTTTGTTTTTATTTTCTTTTTTTTCGAGTTACGAAATATGTTTTGTTAGATCTGGAATTTTTTAATCGATGGTTGATAGATGATTACTGTTGAGTTTCTTAAATTGAAAAATCCAGATAAAATTTGTCCATTATATCTTATCATTTGATCGATCAACAATTGTTGGTGAAATTTCAACAAATTTGCTAATACATTTTCTTTTTCAGCTTCCTTATTTTGGAAAAACCAATTTTTATTTTTTCGTTTTAGATTTTTTTCTTTTATTTGGATTAAAATGATTACTTATTAAAACATTAACACTGGGTTAGCTTAAATGTGGTTTTATATTACCTTTTGAAAAATATAATAAATTGAGTTTTTGTTTTCCTATTTTTGATTTTAGATATGTCCAAATTTTTGGAATGGGACTTAGTTTTTTTTTGGGAGAAGATAATTTTAGATTCTTAGAATAAAACTTATCGCTATTTTGTGGTTTACACTTTGATAACATATAATCATATTCACTTCTCCAATTCCACCAAATCCAATTATTTAAAAACCTAAGAAGTAATGTTTTGGGATAATTAATATATTTTTTTATGATCGTTCTAGCTATTTAAGTCCCATTTATGTTTCTTTTATGATTATCTCAATTGTAATGTTGTTGTTCATTTTAAACAAAATCCATTAATCCTAAATGTCACTGATAAAAAAATATTTCTAATTTGTTTATGTTCTCAGGATTAAAAAAATTCAAAAATGATGAAAAAATAAAAAATGAAAAAATTAAATGCCACAATAGAATGTTGAGATAAGGATGAAAGATAAGTTTTTCTAAATTCAAAACACTATTTTAAACAATTCAACTCAACATTCTATTGTGGAAATTTCTTTGAGACCTAAAAAGAAAATTAAAAAATCTAATGAATGAAGTACTTTAAATAATAAAAATCAATGAGTTGCAACCAAAGTAAAAAATGTTTTTTTCTTATTCTCTTGAGAATTGTAAAAAAGAGAAAAATTTTCCTTTACCGTGGCTACTCCCTTAAAAAAGATTTGAATTTTATGAGTAGTTAGTACGACTTTGATGACATAGTACTTTTATTAACCCATGACCTTATTGAGTTTACAAATAGGGTTTTGGGGGTAAATTGTGATTTTTTTTTCAAAATATGGAATTCGGATAAAAGTTTTTACACATCTAAATTGGAAATTACCCTTAAAAGATTAAAAAATCAGAATCTTCTTATTTCACTAAAATTTCACTTCATTGTTAAAATATTCTAGGGTTGATTACAATGGTAGAAATATTGTCCCAGATAAAGTAAAAAGTAATATGTAAAAATTAGAATAGTAGAATAATTTTCATAAGAAATACATTTTTTTGATATATTATGCTTACAACTCAAAATATATACAAATTTTACAATCAAATCAAAAATAAACAATATCCAATAAATGGATTAATGTTATTTGATTTATTTTTGTTTTTAGTTTTCTTCATTTTAATATAAAATTTAATTTGAAGATCAGTTTGTGATTATATAAAAAGTTGTGTACTTATAAATGAATATATTTAAAAAACAAAACTTGATTAATTTAATGATTTGATTGTTCTCGAAAATACATAATATTTTTAACAGATAATATTACTTTTAAAAAATTATTTTTTTCGTTTCAGAAATTGGATTTCAAAATTACTTTTTTGATATTGGGACTTTTTACCCTAAAATAATATTTTGAACAAAAAGAAAACTACCCCCCCAAAAAATAAAATAAATGACAATTGTACAGAAAAATACTATTATAATTACTTAAATAAGAAACAGTATAATATTTTCACTAACTTTTCTTTATTAAAATTGGTATTTAAAGTGGTAGTTTGTAATTCTTGAATCTATTCAAATAAGTTAAAACAAAGAAAAGGGAAAATTTTTCCATATTATTATTCAAGTGTCAATATTGTAAATTGTGCACATTGTGGTGGAAAATATGTTATATATATATATATAGTTATGAATTTCTCCAAAATAAATATGAAACTTAAATGATGAAATTAAAAGATTTAAACAAACGGGTAATAATTGAATGTGTACTTTAAATTTAAACATTTATTTTATTTTTACAATTATGGCCAGAAAATAATCACTTTTTATATCTATTCACCAAAAGTTTTTTTTCTTGACTTTTTTTAAATTTGAAATTTAAATTAGGTAAAATTTTGGTTAATTGTCTTTGTTTTATCTTTTTGAATCTTATTTTCATTTTATATTTATAATATACTCAAATATAGAATTAAAAAGTACGTTTCAAAGAAAGATAAAACACAAATTAGATAATATTTCTAGGAAAAGCCAATTATTAAAAGATCGTGTTGTTTACTGTTTAGTTACTATGTACTCAAGGATGTGCCTGAAACCAAAAAGGATTATTGTAAAATTGAGCTAATTTTGATTGAAAAAATTCAGAGAATAAAAAAAAATTTCATTCGATCTATTTGACTAAAAATTCAAATTTAAAAAAAAGTATGAAAGAAATAGTAATTCAAAAATTTAAATTTTAGAAAAAAATCTTATTGTTCCTTTTTATAAAATTTCCAAAGAGTCAAATTTCTTAAATTTAAACAAAATTTTTCTCTTTAGGTATAAAATTAATATATTTTAATTTAATAAATATTTTCTTATTTTTAACTCTTAAAATATGTCCAAATAACATTTCCCAACATTATTGAGAAAAAAATAACTTATTTAAGATGTTTAAAAAATGAAAAAAAAAAATCTTCCAGATTTCAAATAACCCCAAAGAACAACACTTCAAAACCAACATATTGTTTTCAAGATTATAATTCACATCCATTCAAATTTGAAATTGGGTATCTCTCTTTTGCAGTTTTTTTTCTATAAATATCCTCTATTTTGATTTTTGATTTTTGGAGATTGATTGTACATTACATTGTGGATTAGTTTTTGATTGGAATTAGGCACTCATAAAAATTACAAAAATTTATTTTATTCATTTCAGAAAATTATTTTTCATAATAATGAATCGTTCCTAAAAAAGAAAAAAAGAAAAAAATTGACAAATTTTAACCTTTTGTTATTCAAATGCATGTATAGCAGTTTTAAAAAAATCAGGACTATTTCGAAACAAAACTTTAAATATATATATATATATATATATATATATATATATATTAATAATGGTAGGAGCTCAATCATTATATGCTGTGAGGAGGTAGGGTCTAAAGGAAAGTATTTGTTTAAAAACAAAAAATATGATAAAATTTTTAATTGGAACAATCTTCAAAAAAAAATAATTAATAGTTTTTTATACAGCCTTTTTAAAAACTTGAGGAATATTTTAAAAACGTTTTTTCAAAAAATTTCACACTTTATAAAAAGAAAAGTATTTTAAAAAAGTTTTAATTCTGATAAAATCATAAAATAAAAATAATCCACTTTTTTAAAATTGGTATATTTTTTGCATTTAATTTTTAATCAAAAGAATTTTAATTCGCAATATAATTTTATGTTGAAAATTATTCCTTCCAAATGGAGAGGATACACAGTAAATGACTTTTCCTGAAAAATTACAAATTTCTCAACTAAAAATTCTCTTTTAAGGTCTCTGTTCCCACTTTGTAGTGTATTTAGTTATTGAGTTTTTTTTTTTATTTCTCAAAAACAATTTTCATTTTGAAGAATTTAGATCAAAAAAAATTACTTGTTATAAAGTTAAAATCAACACAAAAAAAAAATAAATAAATGTTTTTCTAACAGATTTAAACAATGAAAATTTTAATAAAAAAAAATGAGTTTATTGGATTTTCAATCACAAGTTCAAAATTTGAAAACATTTCAAATGTGTAAAAGTAACAGTAAAAAATATTTAGAACAGCTTGGGGATTTACTTTTGAATTTTTAGATTTGAAATAGAAACATTTTTATTATTAAAATCAAATTTTCAGAGGATCTCATAAAGGTTAACATTGTGAAAATTTTCTGAATTATTAAAATTTTCCCTTTTTTTGGAAAAGACATTCTCAGTGGATAAATTTAACTGAGATTTTAGAAATCTTTCAAGAGTTTTTTTGTCAACAATTTTATGTTTTTCACGAGAAAATGTGTGATTAACTTCCATATCTGAAATTTTCATTAAAAAAGGGTGAAACTTTTATATATTGTTGAAAAATCCTTAACAGACAAAAATATAGATATCAATTGTTAATAATAACTCAAAAAAAAGAGATGGTACAATAATTCATAGAGACCAGTCTTTTATATATTCTAAATTTTCGAAAAAATATTCAGATTATTCAAAAATTCTGAAAATATCTCTGACTTACATTAAGAATTTTTAAAAAAACGAAAAAACAAACTTAATACTCATTTTTTGTGAAAACTATTAGATCTTAATAATTCATTTGCCAAAAGAGAAAAGAAACATTTATAAAGGAACTCAGAGATCGATTTAATAAAATGAATAGATCCTATTGTACCCAAAATTTTGTCTTCTTCTTTGATATTGTTTTCTAATTAATTGTTAATATATGATATCGAATAACAATTTGTCAGAAATTTGAATCTTGATATGATTTATATAAGATTCTGAAACCTGATAATTCCATTTATTTGATGAAAAAACATGACTTTTTATCTTCCTCTAATTATTCACTTGCCCTTTTATATTGTAAAAAATTACAAATTTCAAACTCATTCTATTTCTCCTCAAGAGAATGTCAAATTATTTTCACTTTTAAAAATAACCCCTTTAAAAATCTTTCAAGGTTATTGGGTTCAAAATCAAATATAGTCTTCTTGTGAATCTCAGATTCTAAAAAAAAAAGAATTTTAATTTCTTTGTATAAATTCATAATTAAAATAGACATCACTTTTAAATAACTGTTTTGTTAACAAAAGTGCATTTAGTCCTATTTGGATTTTCTCAAATTTGTATTAATGCTAATTTTTTGTCAGATAATTTTTCTGACAAAAAGTTAGTGATAAATCTGGTTAATTTAATTTCTTTTAAATCAAGTTGTAGTAACAATCAAACACCCAAAAAGGCAAATATCCTAGAACTCTTGATTATTTTGATCCTTTTACAAGTAATTTTTTGATTTTCTTGAGAATCAAAAAAAAAAAAAAACAAAAGATTATTCATGCAAAGATGCTAAGAAAATGAGTTTTATTCAAAAATTGTGCAGATTAATTTTGGAGATAAAATTGTTGTGGAGATTATTTGAAGAGGTTTGCCATCTTCAGTTAGGTGTGTTGATCATTCAAAAATAGATAAAAAATTTAGTTGCTTGTAGAATTAAAAAAATTTCATTCAGATAATCCACCAAAAAAAAGAATTGTTTCCGATTTGACAAAAATAACAAAAAAAAAAACAAACAACCAATTTACCTTAAACAAATATATCATTCCAACAATTGTAAGTTGATAAAAACAATTTTTTTTTTTTTTTTTTTTTTTTTTTTTTTGGATCGAATCCTTAATTGTTACTTAGTTGAAAAGCCCAAACGTTAATCTAATCGCACAGCGTACCTAATAATTGATTTTTATATCCAATAAGAAAATACTTGAAACTTTTTTGTTTTAATCATTTAATTTCAGTTTTGTTCAACAGACAGAACAGAGTTTGATTAAAGGTACCTATTTGAATTGGAAAATGATAAATTCTTTCACAAAATTTCCAAACAAAAATTTAAAAATTTGGGTAACCTCTTGAATGTATCTTTTTTTTGAATCCAAAGGAATGGAATATAACCACAGATTAGATTTGGTATTCTTTGAAAGGAAAAAACTTTTAATGTTTGTAAGACGAAATTAATTTCCTAATTTAAAATTAAAAAGAAAAATAAATAAAAAACTTTTTCAAAGCATTTGGAAAAACCCATAAAGGGTTACGCACACAAAAAATGAATGGGTTTAAATTGTATTTAAATCAAAATCGTCAAAACAATTTATTCTTTTCAAAAAAACTCGTCTAGTTGGTAATTTTTTCAATTGTATGAAACAAACCGAATTGATTTTGTGAATATAAATTTAAGTCAAAAAAATTAAAGTAAAATCCAAGAATAGATTTTGTAATTAAAAAAAAAAAAAAAAACGAAACTTTATGTGTTCGCCTGATCAAAAAAAGACACACAACTGTTCAAAAAAAAGAATTAATTATTTTTTCAAAAAGTAAATGTACTTTTATTCTGAACAATTTTTTGCTAATTCACTTTTTTTTAACTTGTTTTTTTCCAAAAAAACCTGAATTTTACCACCCAGAATTAGGAATGACAGAACCACAGCTTAGTTCAAAATTGTCAGAATTGCCAAATCTCGAACTGATTAAGGAACAATTTAAGGAGTTTAAAAATTTCAATTCACGTCTAACTGGAATGATTCTCTTGTGCCCACAATCGTTTGTAGGTTTAAAACCGCAGTTTTTACAAAAGGAATGGATAAATTCATATAAAAAAGGAAGGATCGTGACACATTTCAACCAAATCAAAATTCTCAGGCAATCTGTTCTTGACATGGCCATTTTAACAGGGAAAGGTCAAAGGTCAATTGAGAGGGGCATTACAATGTTTTTTAAACGTTCATATAATTTTGATAACATCAACCCCTATGGCAAACATTGGTTTATTTTTGGATCAGCTTCGCACAAAAAAGAGGTGAAAAAAAAAAATATAAAAAAAAAAATTCACAAACCAAAGAAACAAACGAAGAACAAAGAATCGAAGGAACAAACGAAACAAACGAAAAACAATTTTGGTGTCGGTGCACAAAAACCAGGAATTGAACAACAAAATGCCCAACAATTCACAAAGAAAAATGTTTGTGATCTTGATCAAAAAATCACAAAGGAATCCCCAGAGAGGGGCCGTGGTAAAAAGTTCGTTTCACAGCAATTAAAAGTGAAACGCAAAGACAAACAGAACCCAAAATTCATCAATTCTGAACTAACCAAAACAAATACGAAAAATACACGATCATTTCCCAAAAAATGTGAAAACATGGCAAACCAAGGAACAAGAAAACGAACCAAGCATGTAAATAGCCAAGCAAATGAATTTCCTAAGAAAAGAAAATTATTAAACCAAAATTTCCAAAACAGTTCTGATCTTGAACAACCAATTTTACAGCCTTTTTTTCAAAGATCCTCTTATACACAGCTCTTCAAAAATAACGATCTTGATATGAATACGAACTTTGATTTGCCCCAAATCACAACTTTACCTTCAAGCACTCTTCTTTTTCATGAGGGAATTAACGACGATTATTTGAACAAATTTCCCAATTTTTTCCCCAAACAACAAAATTGGTTTGCAGATAATTATTACCATTACCAAATCGATGAATTTATTCACCATTTTGATTTCGTGGAATCAAGAAATGTGATTCTCCAATCATGGTTTATTTAGGAATGGTCTTTGCCACTTTGTTAATCCAACTCATGCCCTTTTATCAACTTTCATGTGGATTTATAATGCTAATTGGTTGTGATTTTTTTTTTTTTTTTCTTTGGTTATTGGACAGCTCTTGATTTGTTTTGGTGTTAATTGTAAAATTTATTTGTCAATAAGTTCATATTGTATCCCTTCTAAAAAAAAGTATATATTAAATTAAATTATATTTTTTGATGCCTGCTTATCAAAGAGGCACAACCCATTTGGCGAATAGCACCATGGCTTAATTTACCACTTTAAATAAAATTTAATTTTTTATATATCTCTATATATACCCATTGGGATATATATATATATATATATATAAACTTTGTAATTTATTTAAATAGCTATCAGCTGTTGGAATATTTCTTTTTCCCTTTTATTTTATTTATTTTGTTAAAGGATGAAAATATGAATCTTTTTCCAATTTTATACTTCAACTCAAAATTCTTTTTGTTACATTACAATCGATTTTAGAATAATTCATTGATTTGAATCAATTTAGTAATATTTTTTTCATTTCTAATTATTTTTGAAACTTTCAAAATAATTAATTTTTTATTTATCACTAAAATTTATTAAATGTGATTCATTTTTACAATACTAATTATTTTAATGAGATATATTTTTTAATGAGAATAATAATTATTTAATAATTTTTTTTCTTTTCTTTTGTTGATGTTTTTTTTTTTTTTTTGTAAAAAAAGAAATCAAGTTTAAACACATGTGAAAAACATATTAATTAAGTAAAAAGTCTGCCAATCGTTCCGAAAATATAGCTGTTCCAAGGCTACCGTGAAATTTTTTCAATATAAAATTTTGATTTTGATATAGATTTTTAACTCTAAGAATATAAGAATAAGAAAGCTTATATTGAAAACATTTTTTTATAAATGAGTTGATATGAAAAATATTCTTCTAATGTGATCGAAAAATAAATAAATTTTCTATAAGAGTAAATTTTATATGGTTTCTTAATGAATTTTTGATGTTTAGAGCCATTTTTTGATCTGAAAATCGGAAAAAATTCTTGAATATTGGCTCATTTAGGAATTATTTTTTTCATTATGAGCTTAATTATTCTCATATTGAACTTTTTAAAAATTTATATCAACATCAAATTATATTTTCATAAAAGTTAGCAGTAATTTTGGATTGATGTATTTTGTAATTTTCCTATGAATCAATTTTTTTTTCGAATATATACAGTCAGTTTCAAATTTAAGATACAAACTTTCAACGAAATTTACGGCACAATAAAATCTAAAATTAAGGCACAAAATTTGGAATTTTTTTTTAAACATATTATTTTCCGTGAAATTTGAATGTTGTGCCTTAATTTGAGATTTTTCTTGTGTATTAAATTTCGTTGTAGGTTTGTGTCTTAAAAGTGGAACTGACTGTATTTGTTTTTTTTTTGTCATTATTATCGATCTTATTCTCATATTTAACTTTTTAAAATAAACTAAACCCAAATTCAAAATTTTTAACACAAGAAATTTCGATTTGTGAAAAAAAAATATATTTAATCAATTCCAGAAGAAATGCCACATTAGAACCATTCACTAATCGAAATGTTAAAACTTTTTTATAAATCACAATACTCACAAAACTATAAATAAATAATTATCAATACAAATAAATCAAGAGTGTGTTAAAAATTTTGGAGAGAGCAAAACAAAAAATACATTGGTAAATTTGTTGAAATTCTATTAGGAATATTGATCGATCAAATGGTCAGATATCTCAATTAATTTTATTTCAGTTATTCTATTTGGAACAACTCAACTTTATCACAATATCAATGGTTAAAAGAAAAATATTTTGATCCAATGAAACGAGTTACGTTATTCAAAAAATGAAATGAAAACAAAAAATAAAAGATGAAAAAATGATTTTCATATTTTTCAAAAATCAAAATTATCTGTAATTTATATGAAATTGTATTATTTTGATTCTTTGGAACATTTTAGCTATGTGGAGAATTTTAAATTTTAGTTTATATTCAACTATTTTTCAAAAATGTAGACTTGATTTATATGATTATTGGAAGACTTTCCTACTTTTTTTATATTCAATATTCTTATCATAATAAAATTTTCAATTTTACAATTTGATCATTTTTTCTCATTTAGTAAATATTTTTCTAATTTTTTTGAATTTTTTTTCTTTTCTTTTTCTTTTCTGTTTTCCTTTTTGTATTTAATTTATTTTTCTTGACTTTTTTTTACAAAAGAACACCTAGAAAAAAAAAAAGATATTGAAAATAGTAATAAAGTTTAAGAAATTTGATACTGGTTAAAGTGTTTTACAATTCAGAAAAAAATATCCATTGCCTGAGAAAAAAAATGAGATGTATTTAACAGGACTTTGGAAGAAAATTTTTATGAGAATAAAATGAAATTTAATTGAAAATCAAATGAATTGTTTAATAAAATTTAATGAATGGACATTGAAATAGTAAACGAAAAATTACTGTTAGATTACAATGAAATGTTAATTGAAAAATAATGAAATATAATAGAAAAATGTTTTATAAAAGAAAAATATATGAATAATTTCATGAAATTTCAAATAAAGTTATTATTTTTTGGAAATTTGATTTTTTCGTGTGAGAAAAAAGAAATATGACACCAAAAAGTAGAATAAAAGAAAAAAATGTAGAAAGTAAGAGAAATGAAACAATAAAAAAGTTTGAATATAGAATCATTGAAGGTTTGTTGCAATATTTTTCCTGAATTTATTTTATTCATTAAAATACCCAACTTTATTTGATAATGTGGTTTTTTGATTTTTTATTTTATTTTGGACTTTCACATCTCTTTTTTTATTTTTAGTATTTTTTGTGTTGGAAATAGAAAATGTTAATAGAAAACCTAAAAGTATACAAATTAAGTCAAGTTTTCTAGTCTGTATTTATACCAAATCAAAATAAAAACCAAATCACAAAAATTAAAGTAAAAAAATAAAACAATACAAATCTTCAAATTTTTTTTTTCATTATAATATAGTCTATAGAAAAACAGATTAACCATTTAGTATAAAAACGAATGCTTTATATTAATTGTAAACATGATTGGATATGAAAATTATTTTTTGCAATTCATAAACATTCCGACTTTTCAAATAATTGATTAAAGACTCTTATCAAAATTTTCAATAATTTTTGATCCATGATCGCACTTGAAGTAAAAATGGACAATTTGAAAATGTGCAGTCAGTTCCACTTTTAAGACATAAACTTTCAACAAAATTTAAGGAATAATAAAAATAACCAATTGAAGATTTTTTTTTTGGATTTTTTTTTGTCACACATTATTGTACTAGAATCCGAAATTTGTGTCTTCATTTGGGATTTTTCTTGTTTTTAAATTTTGTTCAAAGTCTGAATCTTAAAATTTGAACTGATTTTAGTATAAAAAAATAAATATTTCCAAAGACTATAATGAGAAATATACACTAATTTCAAAGAATCGAAAAACTATTAGAAGCATTTCTTAATCAATTTAGAGAAAAACTAATAATCAATATTTCTGGGTGGATACGTAAAGAATATTTAAAAAATATTAAGAACACTAATAATATAAATAGAAATTGACGTAGAACAGTGTCAAGATTTTCCTGAATTTAAAATAATTCGGAAAAGTCATATATTTAACCCAATTCTTTTACATTAAAAAAAATCTAAAGACAAAAAATATTTAAAATGGAAGGGATCAACTTCCATTTAAAACTCAGAAATTTTACAAATTATTTAAATAGATATACTTATGTTTATGATAAGAAGAATATATTTACAAAATTCTCCAAATTATGTAAAAAAAATTAAATTCAGAAAATCATTGAAGATTTGGATTATTTTTTATTGGACTATCGTTCTATAAAGAAATTCGAATAATTTTGGATTGAAAAATAAATTCAAATTAACAAAAATAATCAGAATAATAAACTAGGTTATTTTACAAATTCTTTATGAGTTAAAAATATGTTTATTGTTTTCAAAATTTTTCCTAATCAATTATATTCATTTTTCCCCAAATTTTTACTTTTCCTTATATAGTAGGGAAAAAAATACCGGACATGAAAAAAATCCCGGACAAGATTTTTAATTGTGGGTATTAGTAAAATTTTTGTCTAATTTCAATGAAATCCTTATTATAAATAACCAATTTTTTTATGAGATTAGTAATAAACCTACCTAAAGTCCACCAAAGTAAGGTGTCTCTAGAATACTCGAGTAATTGCTTGATATTCATATGTTGATCAACTTTTTTTGAAAAATAATCCAGTTTTATTGAGGTTTACTAGAGTTTGGAAAATGATAATTTTTCTTCTTGTTTTTTGATTGATTGAATGGTGTTTTGAACAAGTGTGATTTCATCAATCATCATTCTAATAAGTGGGGGAGTTATAATTGAAAAAGTTCGATTCTTAAAAAAAGGAATTTGATTGTAAATAAATGAAATTACACAATAATTTTACTAATATTCACAATTAAAAATCTTGTCCGGGATTTTTTTCATGTCCGGTATTTTTTTCACTACTCTATATTTTTATTTTCTTTTAAAATTGAAATATATGACTAATACAGATATTTTATTTTTTATCAAATAAACCAAATCCCTACAAGTTAAATCAAAATCTATAGGGTTCGAGAAAAAAAATCACAAAAAAATATGAAAAAAATGAGAAAAAGTTTGGTTTTGGGAATTGTTTGTACGATTTTTCTCGAGATGATTCATCAATTCCGAAACAAAACTCTTGAGAAAACCATGTCCTTAAATACGTAAGAGTGGCCTTGTCCTTAAATTGAAAATCTTTATCATTTTAATTGAATGACACCGAATAATTGTCCACATTTCTTCATGGTTGTCGATTCAAAATTTTCAAGTTGGTAAACTGTGTCTTTCTTTTGTTGTTTCAAGAGCAAGATTTCATCTTTTTTACAATACTAGATTTGCAAAATCATTTTTTTTACTCTAGTAATAAAAACTAAAAAAAAAATGCAAAACAGCCCTCTCGTGAAACTGATTTTTTCACAACTAAGATCTGGGGGTGTTGAAGATTTTAAACAAACACTGAATAACACCAACATAAATGAGTTTTATTATTTCAAGCCCTATGAAGCCGAATTAACACCGCTCCATATTGCTTGCTATTATAACAGGCCATTACCGATCATCAAATTCCTAGTTTCCATAGGCTCTGACTTAACTCAAACCGAAGAGACATTGGGCAACACTTGTTTACATTTATATTTGATGGGAACAACGTCCGGACAAAAGAACCAAAAAAACCCAAAGAACAAAAACAATGAAAAAAGCCAAAATAAACAAAGAATTGATTTTGAAATGATCAATTTTTTAATCGAGTCTGGGGGTGATCTCAATCAAATCAATTATGAAAATGTCTCTCCTTTCCACTATCTTTTAGCAAAAGAAGATTTGACATTCGAGGACTTGGAAAGGTGTTTCGAATTAAAAGCAGACTTTCGCTCAGAGTCTTCGATGTGGGACGGCTGTTTGCACATTTTGTTTCGTAACCCACAGGTGACCATTGAGATGATCAAATATAGCATCGGGAAAGGCTCTTTGGTTGATCACATCAACTATTTTAAGCAAACGCCATTCCATGTGCTGTCTGTCAACAAAAGTAGCCAAAACATGGAAGATATTTTAACCTACTTCATCGAATTAAATAGCGATTTGATAAATTACAAAGATCATCAACAAAATACGATTTTGCATTGCTTATGCTTAAGAAACACTTTACCAAGTCTTGAATTATTCAAATTCTTATTACTAAAAGGTGCTAACCCGTTCTGTGAAAACGAAAAGGGGAAATCACCTTGTTCTCTTATTGGCGAATTATTAATGGAAGAAGCAAGCGACAAAAGCAAATTATTTGATCTTTTGGTTGAATTTTTTCATGTTACCAAATACAATAACAAGAGCAATAACACCAATAACAACAACAACAATAACAACAACAATAACAATAACAATAGCAATAGCAATAATAAAAAAGAAGTGCTTCTTTTAAATGATTATTTGGAGTTTTCAGCTTTAGAATGGCTGACCAATCTTTGGAAATTACCTAGTTTAAATCTCAATTTTATAAAACAGTTGGTTGAACAAAATGGGATCTCACTAGACTATAAAAATGAGAAAACTGGTAATAGCCCATTACACGAATACTGCTGCTCTAATACAATCAGATATGAAATTTTAGAATATCTTCTCAGAAACTTCCCAAAATTAATCAAATCTGTAAATGTCGAATATCAAACAGCTTTTCATTTTGCATTGAGAAACGAAAAGTTCAATTTAGAATGTATCAAATTATTTTTGGCATCTGGTGCCAATTGCAACCTTGTTGACAATAATAGAATAACACCAATTATTGAATTTTCAAGAAGGGAAGTAATTGATATCAAAAGCTTACAATATTTAATCGAAAGGGGGCGGGCTAACATTAATTTAAATGGCCTCCTGTATAAGCAGAAGAATAGCTTTTCATTTCTAATGGAGAAAATGGAACTTGATCTGGACTTAGTAAGATACCTATGTGAAGCTGGGAAGGGCGATTTGTTAAATTCAAACACCTTTTCTTCTGTCACCCCGATCTCATTGATTTGTCAAAATAAAAGTCTAAATCTAGCGACTATCAGATATCTGTTTGAGAGTAAGTCTCACATTGATGTATTGAAGCAATACAAAAACAAATGCCTATTGCACTTTATTTGTGCAAATGCAAACTTCCAATTAGACTGGTTAAAATATTTGACAAAGTCCTACACCATACAATGGTTTAAGCATTCGAAGAATTTCAATGAATCAATTTTAGCTGCATTAATTTCAAACCCGAAATGCGACAACGAGATACTAATTTATGTACTGGGTGAAATAAAAAAGTTACTAACTTCGTCTACCCTATTAGTGCACATTAAATTAAAAATACTATGCATGATATGCAAGAGGGATAATATAAACGCACACATTTTCCAAACTTTACATGCATTTTTGGTTAGCGATCTTAAGGCATATGGAACAATTACTAGCACAGAATTAATCAACCCCATCGAAAATATTTGTGAGAATAAATTTTTAACCTTTCAAATATTAAGCAATTATTTTGAAATTATTGATGCTACACTCCAGGAGAAAATACTCCAATATTGTAAAAAACCTATCAACACTATTGATATAACCCTTAAATATATCAAGTGCTTTAGAACAATAACAAACAATAAAAATTGCAACGAACAGATGTTGACTTATTTTATTACCAAACTTTCTAAAGTCAAAAAACTAAAACATGATCTCGAGATTTTTTTACTAATTCTAAGTAAGACCGAAAGAGCCAATTATTCCTTAAAAATATTTCAATATTTAATCAATGATCTAAAATTAAAAATTAATACCAAAGACACTCATGGTAACACGGCTCTTCTTTACCAATTCGGAAAAAAAATATTAAATTTCCACATTTTAACTTTTTTTATAAACAACGGATCAAATCTTTTTGTGGAATCAAGTAATCTTAATAATAACATTATTCATATTTTTTGCAAACATAAAGATTTTAATAATGATTTCCTCAGATTTTTATTGAAAAAGAACAAACGATTGGCAACAGTGCAAAATAAATTAAAACAAACTGCATTTCACACACTTTGCTCAAATATCTTAGTAAACAAAGAGGCAATAAAATTATTTTTAGAAAACGGCGCTTCAATTTCAACAAAAGACACGTCACAATTAACACCATTTGATTATATTTGCCAAAATCCAAAAATTTCAAACGATTTATTTAGATATTTGTTATCACTAAATCCTGTCATTAATCCAAAAAGAGTAAGTATTTTCCTATTTTTATTTTTTATTTTTTGTTTTTTTTTTTTTTGTTTTTTGTTTTTTATTTTATTTGTGTTTTGTTTTTTTATTTTATATGTGTTTTGTTTTTTATTTCTGTTGCTATTTATTTTGGGTTAAATTCATTAAAGTTTTTAGTATAGATTTGAATATTTCACAACCACAATATTTTTATATTTTTGTTTATAACAAAGATATCAATTCAAAATTCGAATAAACTTATTCTAATAATCATTACAAATAAATATCCCAATCATTAATTAACTGTTAAAAACAAATTCTGTATATCAACTTAACAATTACTTTTGATGATTATTTTCTATCATTAAAGACATAAACGATAAATTCACCCTGTTTTCCATTAGACTTTCATGATAAAAACTGAAACTCTCAAAAAATTCCGTTCCCCGAATAAAAAAATTTTTTATAACATTGAGTCAACATTTTTATAACACAATTCCCTTTTATATGATGATTTTTTCCATATTTTTTTTAAAAAAATTATTCTTATAACTGTGTTTATTGTTTTGATTTGGAAACAATCTCCTTGTTATAATCTGGGCTTGACCTGGAAAAACGAGAAAAATGATATTGTTCGAAGTGATATAAGATGATTTTGATAAGTTTGAAGAACGACAATGGATATCATCATCTACTAGAACAACATCATTGTTTTGAGTCTTGAAGGGATATTCAAAGCCAAGATTTATAAAAGGTGATTGTTGAACAAATGAAACAATACACGGATACTATTTATTTTTGGAACCCGGGATCTAACTTGGCACAACAATACAATAAAAAAAACTAAAACAAATTTAAACAAGTAAAAACCTAATTTGCTGTTTTTAATGGTAATTTGAAGAACTTGTTTATCAAAGAATCTTTTTTATTCTCCCAATGTAGTTAGCAAAAACATTGAAGTTAAATTTTACATTTGTTCAATGAGAGAAAAAACTTTGGTTTAAATTCTAACAGAGAAAAACTTAGATCGTCCGTTCTTTCAATGAGATCGTTTTCCCTCCTTTATTTCCTGTTTGTTAAGCAATTCTCAAAATCAATCAAACATAAAAACCTGCATTTAGTTTATGTTCTTGACAATGAATGATTTTGAACATTCCTCAAAAATTTATTTTGCTTGAAGTACATTGTAAAAAAAAAAATGTTTTTATTATTTTATTTTTCTTAAATTTGTAATTTATGTTTTTTCTCTACTTTCAAAAATCTTTTATTAATTGTCTCTTCTCTCTTTTTTTGAAGAAAAAGAGAGAATACATTTTTAATTTTTTAAAAATTATATGGCTTTTTTGTAAGAAAAGAAAAACAAAAACGCTGTTTTATTTTAGACATTATTTTCAAAAAAGAAATGGAATTTATTCCTTTTTCAAACATTTCCCCAAATTATGAAGTATTTTTTTTTTTTTTTTGATTTAACAAATAGCTTGGTTCAAGAGACAAAATATTTTTTTCAACTCGTTTGAAATTGAGACATTCGCCAATCTAGTTGTTATTAATTAAACAAATCTAATAATTTTTTTTTTTTTAAAGTACTGATAAAGAACTTTAAATAACAAATTTAAAGTCAAAATTTCAAAGTAAAACACTTCTTATTTTACTTCATTCGAATTGAAAATAAGAAGATCATAAAATTTTCCAAACTTTGCCTAATAATACAATGATTTCTTAAAATCTTTCCAAAACAACTAAAATACTATCTTTGACTGTTAAGTGTTCTAATCTCTTTCTTTTCTGCAGTTAGCAAAAATTATTTACTTAAATTTTTACAAAGAAAAAGTTTATGGTTAAATAAAAACTTATAACAGATTTATAGCATGTTATAAATTTTATAGCACATTTTAATAACAAACACAAATGTTAGAAAAGTTGTTCTTATAAAATTTTACTACATTTGAAACATTATAACACCTTTACAGCACGTTTATAACATATTCTAATTTTTATTTTTTTTTTGATTTATGAAATTATTAAAAGATCAATATATTTTTTTCTGGAAAATACTGATTATTAA
This sequence comes from Anaeramoeba flamelloides, assembly GCA_027625915.1. Taxonomy (NCBI): domain Eukaryota; family Anaeramoebidae; genus Anaeramoeba; species Anaeramoeba flamelloides. Next base: position 8,308,871 of record JANTQA010000026.1, read on the forward strand.
AAAATCAGCTTCTGTTCGAGAGTTTGTATTTTATTTTTAATATTTCAATCAAAAAAATGATGGATTTTCAGAATAAAATGGAAAGCACAGAAAAATATAACAGTGGTTTTCCAGGATTCAAACGAATTGGTTATAATCTTTGTTTTTCCTCTATTCTTTTGAATCATGTAAAATTATATTTACCTTTTTTTTAATTTAAGAAATAAATGGAAAACCGTAGTTCGGTTTTCTTTTTATTTCTCAAATTAAAAAAAATCGCTGTTAGGTTTTCTTGATTTTTCTGTTTATTTGTGAAATCAATACATTTTCGTTAGGTTTTTTTTACTTTAGAAATAAACCTAGAACACTTAACATATAAAATAGAAAACCTCAAAAAAACCTAGAACACTTAACGAATAAAATAAAAAACTTCAAGAAAACCTAGGTACTCTAGGGCACTCTCGGGCACTTGACGACTGTACAGAAATATTTCAAAATAATAAAAATCAAAACTATTTATTTAAAACTCAAAAATATTAAAGTTATCGTTCAAGTTCAACCATTCAAAAATGAAGACATTTACTAATTGCCTAGAAAAAGTTATTTCCAAAAAATGTTCAAATAAATTTGGGAAATTTTATTTCAAAATATGAACAGAAAGAAACAATCGAAAATATTGATCATTTTTTATGGGTATGCCCTTCCTATGAAAACAATAGATTAATTTTTTGAAATAAATGAAAAGAAAAAAATCTGAATGAACTAATTTCAAACCAAGAGAGTTTGAAATTATTTTCATTAGTTAATAATTGTGAAATCTCTGATTTTCTGATTAGATTTCTGAAAAGGAGGTTTAAGTCAAAGGACAACTAGAGTGTAATTTACACTTTTTCAATAATAATAATAAAAATACAAATTTTTTGGATATTAATGCTTTTTCCAATTTAATACTCTTTATACCGGGTCATTTATGAAGAGTATTTTGTTGAATTTTCTGAAAAGTGAATTTAATTTGCAAGTACAATTTCTCTTGTGTTTTGAACAAAAAGAAGAGATAATTTGAGAAGAGATCAAAAAAGGATTTTTTAGACCTTTCACATTTATTTGCTGTTTTATTTTTGGAAACCTAAATTTTTTCTACTTTTGAGTTTCTCATTTTTTTTTTTTTTTCACTGAATTCCTTTTGGAAAATTACCCTGTAATTTGTAATCTTTTCATTTTTATATGTAACTCCAAATCAAGAATAAATTTAAAGAGTTTGTTCTTTAAATTCAATTGAACTATTTTTTAATCTATCTTTTTTTTCCATTTCAAATAATAAATTAATATTTTTATATTTCTCTCTATTTTCAATAATAATAATATTAATAATAATAATAATAATAATAATAATAATATTAATAATAATAATAATCAACTAAAAGAATCATACACCATTGCATTATTTGATCTTAACAATAAATAACAATTTACACCGAAATGGATTTAATTTATTTTTATTAAATAATTTAGAATTATTGTTAAAAAGAGGTGCGGAAATTGATGCAAAAAACAATAATGAAAAAACACCGAAAGACTTGACAAATATATTAAGTGTAAAGGCTTTATTAAACGGTATTCATTCCATTAACGAAGATTTTTTAACATTATTGAAAAACAAAGAATTTTGTGATTATAAAATTAAAAATATGGGTTGTCATAGTATAATTTTAAAAGCTAGAACAAAGATGGACAATTTAGAACAAATTAAGAATGTGGTTGAAATCTACCCATCAAAACATGTAAAGATCTTTTTAAAATGGGTATATGGCAAACAATTGCCCAATGAACAAATCTTAAAAATCACACCAATTTTTGAAAAATTAAATTTACAACAATTCAAATTTCAAAGATTAGAAGATGATTTAAAATTGTTATGGAAGCGAAATGATTCAAAAGATTATTCAATCATCGTAAACAAAAAAGAAATCAAAGTTCATAAAATTATTTTAATTGCCAGATCTCAACTTTATCGTTCATTATTCCTTTCGACAAAAGATCGCTCAAATAAAGTTAAAGATTATTCAGGGAAAAGCTATAAAACATTAAAATTGCTCTTCAAATTTTTTTATTTTGACGAAATCAATATTCAAAAAGTAAACCAACAAATCTTTAATGAAATTTATGATGTTTATGACTATTACCAATTAAACAATTCTTCAAAAATGTTGTTTTATTTAGAAGCATTAGAACATTTTTCTTTAAATTAATTATTCTTTCACTCATTTTAGATAAACTATATTTCAAAAATTGTGTCTCACCCGAAATAATAAATTGAAAAAAAAAAAAAAAAAGTATCCGACTGTATTCAAGAACAACTAATAATTAAAGCTTGATTAATAATTCACTTTTTAATTATTATAAACATATAAAAGCCTGATACATTAAAAATTAAAAATATTAAAACCAAAACCTAAAAAAAAGTGAGTCACAGTTTTTGAAACGAGTATTACGAATTTTTTTATTACTGGAATTTCAATGGAAAAGGGTTAATAAAAAGATTTTTTAATAATAAATAAATCCACTTTAAAAGACATTACATCGTCTCAATTTTCTTTATGATTATTAGTATTTTCTAATTTTTTTTTTTCAACTTGATCTTGAGCTTTTAGAAAAAAAAAAAAAAAATGACAAAACAATATCCGTTAGAGCACCAAATATACTAATTCTCTTTGAAACAAAATATTTAATTTAAGTGTTATCTAAGGATTATAAGATATAGAATTTATAAACAATTATCTTAGAAAGAAAAAATTTAAAATTAAAAATTGTATCGTTACCTATACAAAAAAAAATAACTTGAAATAATTTTTCAACATTTGAAAAATTACTTTGTTATTGTGATTTTATTATTATTCTATCTAAATTTTTTTTAAAAAAAAGAAGTTTTTGAAAAGTTTGTTGACACATCAGGCCCTTCTTAAATTTTAAGGATTAAAACACACCATACTTTACTGGAAATTTTTTTGGTTCCCTTTGCACCCCAATTTTGCCGAAAATACTTGATTAAATAATTTATTCATTACAAAAGATATTTTGATATCACATAGAAAAATTATTTTATCTGTTTATTACTATCCAATAGCAATCTCTATATTTGATTCTAAATGTTTTAAAAATAATATAAAAAATATAAATTCAATTTTAATAAAAAAATATAATAGTTTTTTTACATTGTAGCATTTGTGAAAATTTTTCAACAATAATTTTTTTGTAAATTTAAACAATTTGGCCAATAGTTTGAGTCAGATTAATAATGATTTTATTTTATCATTTTTACTATTTTTTAATTTTTGACTTTTTGAAATCTAGACATAAAATAAATAATATTATTGAATAATAATGAATTGATCAGAAATTATTTTCCCAGATCTGTATTAATTTAGATTATAAAATTCAAATTTTACAAATATATAATTTAAATTTAGACTAATAATACAATTCAAAAAAAAATTATGTTTCGAAGATTATTTTATTATCTTGGAATAATATTTAAGAGTTATTTTTTATTTTTATTTTTATATTTTTGTTGCTGACTAATTTATCTATTAAAACAGTTTTTATTTGTTTAATTCCAATTTAATAAATGAAATTATTTTACATTTTTTTTTTTTGTTTTTTCGAGTATTTTCTATTAGTTAAATAAAAGTTGTAGAAAATTATTCATATTAAACTTTTTAATTTTTACCTGAAGAAATAAATTTCATTTTTTCTCCTAATTTAATAAAAATTTAAATTTTTTCAGTAATTTATTTTTTTATTTATTTTTTTATCAGAAAATTAACATCATTTTTTGATTTTTTATTATTAATAAATCAATATATTGAGTTTTTAAAATAAATAAATAAATAAATAAAAATAAAAAAAAATAATTTATACTTTTTAAATTTTTCCTAATTTCTCTTTTTAAGTTTTTCGGATTCCTCCTCTTTTTATTTTTTTAGGTGTTTGGTAAGGCAAAAGGAATAAAAAATCATTATAAGAATAGGTAGACTTGGTCATGTCTAACCTAACCAAACTTGTTAATGATCAGATCTAAAACAAATTGTGCTGGACTTATGCAAATGTAGAGAATTGGAACTAAAAAATGAGATCTTAAACTAACTTGATCAGAACTGAATCCAACGAACGTGATCTGAAGACAACCAAAGTGAACCGAATTGGACTTTCCGTACAATCTTTCAACTCGTTACTTGGACTGGGTTTTTGCTGTGGAGTCGGTATCTTGTACTGGGATTTTGTGAAAATAAGATTTGGGAAACTTGCCAAAAAAAAAAGCAACTAAAAGTACAAAAAAAAAGCAACAAAAATTTGTAAAACCAAATCTTATTCTTATAAAACCTTAGCACTTTATAGATTCATTCCTTCTATAAAGTTCTAAAAAACAACTTAATAAAGTAACCTATTTCATTTATCTATAGTTGTTCAAATATTTAGATCTCTTTATGAAAACAAATTAGGGTGGTGATCCAAAAAAATTGATACCTAAATAGAAACAAGATACAACCACCAACCCACTCAACACTTGGGGTACAAAAAACTTTTTAATGAAGTTTTTTACTTTTTTTACTTTTTTTTACACTCTCTTTCCTTTTTGGCTTTTCTTTCTCTTTTTCTTGTCTTTGTTTAAAAAAATTTTTCAATTCATTTTTTAAAGAAAAGATATCCTATGAGTTATAATCTCGCCTAAATTATAGCTATATTAAAAAACTCTAAAACCAATTTTAGAGTTTCAGAAAGTGCCGAGAAGTGCCTAGCTTTTCCAGAATTCAAAAGAATAGAGAAAAATCTTTGATTTTACTCAATTCTTTTAAATTCTGGAAAAGATAACGGTGTTTTTTTTTAATTTGAGAAATAAATCTAAAAATAAATATATTTTCTGTTTATTTCTCAAATTAAAAAAAGGCTAATGGAAAACAGGAGATAATTTTATTGAATTATCTCACTTCAAAAAAAAAAAAAAAAAAAAAATGAATTATTTTGATTAAAGAATAAATACAAATTAACAAAAATAATAAAAAAATTTAGAATTACTTCTAATATCATATTCAAAATGAAGAATCATTTTGCTTATTGAAATTGGTTAATGATAATGAGAATGGTAATTGTATATTGAAATTTCTAAATTAAAAATGTAGAAATTAGAAAAGTGTCATAGAGTGCCGTAGAGTGCCGTAGAGTGCCGAGGTTTTCCAGAATTTAAAATAATTTAGTTAAAATCTTAGATTTTTCTCTATTCTTTTGAATTCTGGAAAACTTAGGCCATTAGGTTTTTTTACCTATTGAAATAAAAAGAAAATTTAAATAATTTTCTTTTTATTTCTTAAATTAAAAAAAACCTAGACACTCTACGCACTCCACAGCGCATCATGAAACATGATGGCACTTGACGACATTCTATGTAAACTAAATTCAAAAAATAGGGGCCCAAATTTCGAGATCTCGTTCTAGAATCATTGGATTTCAATATAATGTTGGGCAGTTGATTAATGATGTAATTTAAATAAAATTTTCTACTTCATAATTTACTAACCAAACTTTTGACTGAAAAATTGGAAGAAAATAAAAAAAATTTTCAAACAATCAGATGACAATTTGATTTTTTTTTGTTTGTTAGTTTCTTCAATCAAATAGTTTCAGATGTCAATTTTTCTTCACTGATTTACATTTAATATTTTTACCTGATGAAAAATTTCAATTTAATTCTCAATCAAATTACTCTTCCAACCGAAAAAAAATTCGATAATATCCAGATGTTGTAAAATTTTGGATGATTTTTTTAGCCAAATTTTTGTACAAAAAATGAATAATATTTTTTTCAACGTATAAAAATTTTTAAAGAAGACACCTTGTTTGTATTTAATCTTCTGATGATTATCCATCAACTTCTAGTTTATTGATGATTATTTACAGGGTTCCTCATATAATTAGTTTAGTGAGTATAATTTGAAAAACTGGACCCTTATTTTTCGAAAGTAGTTTATATTGTCATTATTATTATATCTTATATTTTTTAAATCTGATTGACATTTCCCTCCAGAACTATTTATTATTAAATTTGTATAAAATAATTTATTTTTAAATTATATAATAGAGGTTTTGATGATAACATGCTATAATTCACGATAAAGTTACAAAAATCGCGATAATTTCAATCAAATCGCGATATATCAGAAAATCGTGATATTCAATATTATGGCGATAATATAACAAATCGTGATATTCTATAAAATCGCGATAATTATTAAAAAATCGCAATAAATGCTAAAATATCACGATTAAAAAGTAATCGCGATATGATAGTTGATGGGTTTTTGGGTTAATTGAGAAATATTTTTACAAAAAAATTTTTTTTGATCAAAAAATAGATTAGGTGAAAAAAAGTTATTCTTTGAAAAAACAACAAAAAAGATGCTTGATCCAATCAAGGATCAGATCAATGAGTTTTATTGTATTTTCATTTTATTTGGTTGACAAACCTATCGATCCTTTAAGATCAACAACAATAAGAAATAAATAGAAATAAATATTTTTTCAGTTAATCGTGGTGTTTTAAATTTAGTTGAATAAAAGAGCTTCTAAAACAACCAACCCTTTATCTGTTCTTTAAAGAATGTGATCTTGGGTTACAATATTTTCATTTTTTCTCAGCAAGCTAAAAGGAGTTGGATAACTCTTCAAAAGATTTCACAACATCCTTGCCAGATGATCACCAATTATTAAGATTTTTTATACAATACTAGTCTTCTTCTTCTTTTTCTTCTTTGAGAATCTTTGTTTTGGAACGAAAACACAATTAGAGCTTAGTGGTTTTTGTTTGATCGATCACCAAAAAGAATGAAAATTATTCTTTATTCTTTTTGGCTATTTACAAATGGTGAAGGTAACAACTCCATTTTAAGAAAACACACATATTTTATATTCAAGTGTATTGTTGAAATGGATAATTATTAGTTTGATCATAAAATTTGTTTGAGATTTTATATTTTGTTAAAAAAAAAAATGAAAAGAAAAAAATTTTTTTCTACAACAACCAAACTCATTCCCTTTATAAAAGTTTTCTGTCTTTCAAAACTTTCAAACGCTTGAAGACAGTTCAGAACCCTTACAAACACTTTCTGGCATTATTAAAGGGAAAGTGTTGTAAAAGTATCAAAGCTTTGTAAAAGTCAAGAGATTTTTTTTAAGATTATTTCAAAAAAATAATTTTTCATTTTTTCGCGATAATATGAATATCGCGATAATGTTGTTTATCGCGATTTTATGATTTTTCGCGATAAAGTTGGACTAATCGCGATTTTTTTAATACTATTGCGATTTTATTGTTAATATCAGGATAATATATGTTATCATCAAAACCTCTAATTTTAAATTAACTATTTCTGAAAATTAATATTTTTCATTTTCTTTTTTTGAAAATTTTAAAATTTTGAAATGTGTTCAAAAACCCAAAAGTTCTAATTTTTTATAGGGTTTATATCTTCTTTTGCCAATTGAAATTCTGACTTGATCAAGTTTTAAAAAATCAAATTATTTCAGATCAAATTGCTTTTTAATTTTCAATAATTCATTTTCAAAATTACATTGATCATTTAATTGATAATATTCAACAGCATCAGATAATTCATCAACGATTAATTCTGGGTCTTGGTCAGCTGTTAATTCAATTGAATTGGTATAAAAATATTTGATTAAAATTTCCAAGCTTTCAATAGTTTTATTAGAATAATCTTGAACTTTATTTATGTTTTCTTTTTCATTAACATTATCAAACATTTCCCGAAACAATCCACTTCTAGCTAATAAAATGAATTTGTGTACTGGTATTTCTTCATATTTTCCTTCTTTGTCTTCATCCTCCTCTTGATCATCATCAATTTTGACCAAAATTTTAAAATCCTTTGAATCATCATCCTTGTAGAGTTGGGCAATATCCTTTTCAAGTGTGTTATCCACAGATGGAGGGAAAGTTAATTTCAACAAATCAAAAGTTTGTTCAAGTTTTCCAATATCTGAGATCTCATCATGATAAATCCATTTCAGAAAATTCAAAGTTTGTTCTTTATTGATTGATTCTTGTCCAAATAATTTTTTTTGAATGTGATCAATTGTTAATTTGGTTCTGCATTCGAGAAGGCCCTTATGTACAGGGATTTTGTTTCTCAAGGTTCCAATTTCACAATCACAAAATTTTTTGGATTTATAGAATATCATTAGATCTTCAGAAAGTGTATTTTTGAAATCAAGATAAAGAAAGGTAACCTTTGCTGAATAGGCAATTCGGATCAGGTCTTTTGAACCCAAATAATTTGTAAAAAAACTTGGAAGGCTGGTTTTTGTTGGAATATTCTTGTTGTAGGATTCGTTTGTTGGGAATTGGTCTTTTTCGAACCCCCACATATACAATTCGTTTTGGTCTGTCAAAACCAAGGTTCGTTTTACACCTGTTGATATTTGGACAGCTTTCTTATCCTTTAGTTGTGGTATTAAGGTAAAAATGTTTTTATGGACTCTAATTTCATTTGTTCCCAGGTTGCCGCAGCCAAAGGTTTGTCCCTTATTGGTGATTAGAATGGAGAGGAAAAGACCCGAACTTACAGTCAGTATCTCAGATCCTTTAAAGTTTTTAACAACAGTGGGTGAACTTTTAGAACCAGTAGAACCAATACCTAACTTTCCAAAATCATGGTTTCCACAGGCATACAAAAGATCAGGCTTGCTTGTGGTGAAAAAGAAGCCCATAGCATGGTTTCCTGCAAAGATTTTAATAACCTTGTCTTGGATATAGACAGGTATTGGTTCTTGGCCTCCTCTTTGGCCAATGCCCATCCTTCCATGAAAGTTCGATCCTGAGCCATACAATTGGTCTCCATTACAAAGATAATACCCAGAACAAGCGCCCATGGTAAGTGAATTAACAAACAATTTCTTTTCTTCAAAAAATTTTACAGGCCGGATCTCTTCAAAAGTACTTTGGTCTGCATCAAGAAGAGGTACTTCTTTGTAATGGTTTTTATTAGCCAAAGACCAGACCTTTCCTGACTCAGTTAAAATTAGATAGGTATAGTAACTTGAAACAATGTCTTTGATTGTTTCGTTTTTGGGTAATTGGTATTTCCTTTTCTCATGATCTTTTTGATAAAACTCCAATTTGTTTGGCTTTTTCCAAACAAGAAAATGAGGATGACTTCCACAAATAACGATCTTTTTTATTGAATGGGTTTTTTTGATGTTACTTTCGGACCATTTGGGTAAATTGTTGTTGTTTTCTTGAGTAAGGAAACTGAATTCTTTAGATCCAGTAAGATAAAGAGAGGACGAATTTTCCATTTTTGTGAAAAATATTATAAAATGAGAATAAATGATTTAATATTTGACTTTTTTACAATCTTTATTCTCGATGTCAAAGAAAGACTTTTTTGAAGTCACTTCTTTTTCAAAAACATATTTTACAATTTGAAAAGAAACACACTTTATCAATAAAAAGATTCAAATTCTTTTGATAAAGTTGTTTGTGAAAAAATGAGGTTATTACACGAACCACAAAAGTAAAAATACAAAAATAAGGTATTTTGATTTGATATTTTTTTATTCTGGATTTTTGAACTTGGAATCTGTTTAAGGGACTAGTAAACTAAAAAAAATCTTCAAGTAAATTTAACAACAAATTAAAAAAAAATTTACCGCATCTTGAAATAGAAAAACAAAGTAAAAATCTGATGATAACTACAGTACGAAACTTACTTTTCATACGATTTTCAGAAGTAAACTATTATTTTTAAAAGTTGATCCATTTTTTCTGATTTTTGAAAAGTCCAAAATCCAACATATTTCCTAATATTTCAAAAAAATTATAATTTTCTTTGAAAGAAGATTGAAATCTTCTACCTGTAAAGGAAGTGTACAAAAATACACTCTCAAAATCAAACCCTCACGTTCTGTAATAACTCTGTTTAAAAAATCCACTTAATCCTAAAAAAAATACAATTATTATTTTAAACTTGTAAAAAAAATAATTTTGTGATTCAAAGAACAGACCAAATCAATTTTTTCTTTTTGTTGAACAAAAAAATCTGAGAAAAAGAACTAAACAATAAAATTAAAAATTCTCCCAAAATACCTATTTAAGAACCTGGAAAATTCAAATTATATTCTAGAGAAATACCTTTTAATTTGATTATTTATAATTAATAACCCTATCTTAATTAGTTCAACCGAGTCATTAACAGCCCAAAGATGAAATGTATCAAATATAATTTACAATTATATCTCAATTTTTTAAATATTTTCCAACAAATCAAACAATTCAAATACATATTTCTAATAAAAAAAAAAATCATAGATATTTTTTATTTTTTATTGTTGAAGAATTGTTAATTATACTCTAGATGCCCTTAGACTTAAATTCCCTTTCAGAAATTTAAGCGTAAAATCATACATTTCACGATTATTAATTAATGAAAATAATTTCAAACTATTATAGTAAAAAATCAATTCATTAAGATTTATTTCTTTTAATTTATTAAGAAAAAATAATCTATTTTTTTCATAAGAAGTACCTACCCATAAAAAATGATTAATATCTTCTATTATTTTCATATGTTCATACTTTAAACATAAAGGACAATATTTATTTGAATTTTTATTTATTACATAATAGTATCTATTTAAACAGTTAGTAAATGTTCTGAATTTTAGGATTGTTGAGCTTGAAGGATAACTTAAATATCTTTGGTTTTAAATAAAGAGTTTTAGTATTTTATTATTTTGAAATATTTCTACACTTTCCAGCTCTTGGAATTCAATAATTCATTATATGTATATTTACAAATTTCTTCTTTCAATTTAATTAAATCTTTTGAATTCCAATTGTTTTTATTGTTTATTCGCTGTTTAAATTTTATTAATTTTTCCAAATAAGGGAGAGACAAATTTTTTAATTTTTTTTTGAATTTGAATTTTTTTTTATTTACTGAAATTACCATATTTTCAATTTTAAATTCTGTTTTATAAATGAGAATTAGTGTGTTTCTATTTATTTTACATATTTCGGTAATACATGAATTAATCTAAGAATTTAAGTAATTTAAAGTTTTTATTTCCATATTAAAAATTTCTAATCCTTATGTTAATTAACTTAATATAAAAGATTTAAATAATCTTATTTTCAAGTTATTGTTAAGAGAATTGTTGTTAAATAAATGTTTACAGCTAATAAAGGCCTCTTTTGCTTTTTTAAATTATTGACTATATGTGAAATTTTATCTAAATAAATACCTAAAAATTATTTTTTTTTAAATCTTTTGATACGACTGATTTATCTTTATTAGGTTTTAACCCAAAATGAATAATAATTTCAAAAATAATAGATATTATGAAAGAAAGTATTTTAATACAAAAATTTTCTTGTTTTTACTCTTTTTCTTCAATATAACTCTACATCTTTTAACTGAAAAGGAGTGTATATATTTAATTTGTTATGGAAATATCACTTCCAAAATAAGAACTGTTCTTGTCACTGAGAGTTGGAGTTCATATTGACTCATCATAAAAACATTTACTATAAAAATAATTCAATGAAAATTTGTGTGTTCAATAGTAATTATGTTTTTACTTTTTTTTTAAATATTTCAAGTTCAGGTATATTTTTTTTGAATTTTCTATTAAATTTCCTGGATTTTTTTTTTTGTTTCAGGTCATTTAAATCTACACATGTACAAAAAAGGATGTCTTAATATTTTAAGTTTTTTTACTAAATTTGCCATTTTTCTCAAATACTTTAAAACTTTTCCAATGTACCCCAACGTGAGAGGTTTCTTGTCAAAGAATAGGGGGTTTTATGATCAAAAAATTCCATTTAATAATGTTTTAAAAATGTTTGGTGAAGAAACAGAAATTCAAAAAACGAAAATAATTTTCAGAAATCAGAAACACAAAAACAACCCCAAACCTTTTTATTCTTTTATTAAATTGTTTTTTTTTTTGCTATTAGAAACCTCGGATCAGCTGACAAGAAACATCTCCCTTCAGGGTGCATAGGAAAAGTTTTAAAGTATTTGAGAAAAATGGCAAATTTAGTAAAAAAACTTAAAATATTAAGACATCACTTTTTTGCACTTTGTAGAGAGTTAGATTTGAAAGAAAATAAAAGTTTTAAAAATCATGGTTCATCAATAAAAAAGCTTTTTGTGAGAATCTTGGATGATTTTGTAAATATTTTTGAAAAACTTTCTTGCTATTACAGAAACAATAAGTGAAAAGAAATTTGAATCATGTTTCTAAATAAAAACCTGTTATTTTTTTTTTAAGGGACTAGTAAACTAAAAAAAATCTTCAAGTAAATTTACTAACAAATTAAAAAAAAATTTACCGTATCTTGAAATTGAAAAATAAAGTAAAAATCTGATAACTACAAGACAGAACTTACTTTTAATACTATTTTCAGAAATGAATTATTTTTTTATAAGACTGATCCATTTTTCCCATTTTTTAAAAAGTTCAAAATCCAACATAAACTCTGTTTCAGTCAAAGGGGACCAATGTTTTTTTCAAATATCAATTATTTTATATAATTGACCTTTGAAGAACAAATAAGAAATAAAGAGAATAATACACCTCAAAGAAATGTTGAGACATGTCTGAAAGAAAACTAATTAATCAATAGCTTTTCTTAAAAATTGAAAAACTCAAATTCTTAGGGCCCTATTGAGAAAAACAAGGATGTTCGTTTTGAACTTCTATTGGTATTTGAATAATAAATATGAAACATTTTTCACTTCATTTTCCATACTTTTCTTTTAGAAATTAAGCCCTCAAACAAAGTTTGTTGGTATTTGTTGTCTCTATTTGAAAAAGGAAATGAAAATGAAGTGAAAATTTTTCACATTTATTAAACAAATATCAAGATCAAAGATCGAATTGAATTGTAATAGAAATCAATAGATTTCTCAACAATCTTTACAGGTTTCAATGACATTAGACTAACAAGTTTTTACCAAGTGACTATTGATCTTGCAATAAAAATTTTTTGCAAATGAATGACGTTTTTAAAAAATAAATCGAAAAAAAAAAACAAAAATGTGTAGAAAGGTGAAAAAATGATTTCAATTTTGAAAATTTCCAAAATAAAATTTTTCTTCTAATATCTATGCAAACCCTTTAAACACGTGTATTATACCATTACAACTGGGCCCCTTTGACTGAAAAATAGTTTATATCCAAATTATTTAAAAAAAAATATTTTCTTTGAAAGAAGACTGTAATCTTATTGACTGTAAAGGAAGTGTACCAACATACACTTTAAAAATGAAACCACCAAGTTCTAAAATGTCTAAGTTTAAAAAATCTACTTAATCTCAAAAAAAAATATAATAATTATTTTAAACTTGTAAAAAATATAATTTTTTGGTTCAAAGAACAGACCAAATCTATTTTTTCTAGGGATTAAATGAAAAAATATGAGAAAAAGAACCAAAGAATCGAATTAAAAATTCTCCCGAAATACTTTTTTAAAAACTGGAAAATTCAAATTATTATCTAAAGAAATACTTTTTAATTTGATTATTTATAATTAATAATTATAAACCCAATCTTAATTATTATAGTAAGTCATTAACAGCCTAATGATTAAATGTATCAAATAGGTTTTACATTTATTTCTCAATTTTTTCAACATTTTGTAACAAATAAAACAATTCAAATGCATATATCTAATAATAAAAAAAATTATAGATATGATCAAATAAGTGATTTTAATACAAACAGTTCCTTTTTTATACTCTTGATATTTGAAAAAGTATAATGACAAGTCTTTTAAATTTCAAGAAATTGAATAAATATTTGCGAATAAAATAAATGTTCAAATTTTTTAGATCTTCAAGGATACAATATTTGATTCATTTTTCATCTATTTTTAAAATATTATTAAAGACACAACGTTACTTGTTCATAAAGACTCTCAGATTTTTTAAAAGTGATATTTCTTCAAAATTAAATTTTTTTGCAAATTTTTATTTTTCTAATTTGATCCAAAAACCCAACAAAAAAGGATCAGATCTTTTGACTGAAAATTTCATTGGAAAAATGAAATCTTTTAAAAATGATTATTCATTTCTCTAAAGTTGACAAACGAAGTTTCTTATTGGGTTTAATTGTATCCTGATGTAAATAATTACTCTATTACCTTTGGGAAAATAAATAAATAAGAGTTACTAGTCCCTTAAAAAAGACCTAGACCTTTACGGATCAAAAAAATTTAACATAAACCAAAAGTAAATATTGTACTGGTTCCTACGTGTTCTATTTCCTTTAGAAAAAAAAAAATTTATAAAAATGAATGAAAAAATTTGAATGAAAATTTATATATCAAAAAAAAAAACAAAAATATCAAAAAAGTGAGAATCTTGTGAATAATTTCAATAAATTTCATTCCTAATTTAATATTTACTTAAAATCTCAAGGATTTTAGATTCAAAATTGGTTTTACACTTCTGTCTACTATTGAGTAGTTAATTTAGATCTTAAATTTGAAAAAGAAGAAAAAAAAGCATGGATTATATTTTGAAACAGATATTATCATTTTTGGTCACACAGAATATTGATCACTCTCTAAAAAGAGAAGATCTGAGAAACAAATAAGTTTCTGTGAAAAAAAAGTGAAAAAAATAAATCTGATATTGAAAATGTAATTCTAATTTGTGAAACAACAAATCGTGGGTAATCCTTTAAAAGTTGAAGAGTATCTCGGGTGAAATCCAAAAAAACATTTTTCTCTTTTTTTCGTTTTCTTTTTCAATCCAAAAGAAAAACAACAAATATCCAAAATGGGACCAAAAAATTCAAAAACAAAAAATAAAAAAAATATTAAAAAGAAAAAAGGGTGGCAAAAGAAACTCCAAAAAGAAAATATTAAAAATGAAATAATTGGTGACATCTTAAATAGAGAAGAAGAAGATGTTAAAAACCAAATAAAAGTATAACTTCTTTTTTTCTTTTTCTCAAAACTTTAAAAAAAACAAACCTTAACAAAAGGTTAATTTTTACTGACTATTATTTTTTATTCATTCCAAATCCAAATGTGTCAACTTGAAAAATAGCTCCTTATATTAGGTAAAGATCTACAATTCCACTACCATCCCCCAAATTATCTTTTTGTTTTTTGTTTATTGTTCTTTTCATCTCAAAATATTAAACAAAGATCGTTTTTATATTTATTGGATTGTTTCCTTTCTTATTTTATTATTTCCAAATCTTTTCCAAATTAACACAAAAAACCAATTCAACTCTTTAAAGGCACTGGCGACTCCGGCAAATCAACATTTGTCAAGCAAATAGAATTATTATATAAAGAGGGTTTTGATCAACGTAAACGTAAATTATTTAAAAAGGCAATAAGAACAAATTTAATCAAGCACATCTACCTTTTGATCCGTGCTTCAAAACAAATGAACATAAAACTAGCAGAAGAAAACATTGTAAGTCCTTTAAGCGTTTTTACACACCAATTTTTTTTTTTTTTTTTTGTTTTTGTTTTTTAGATATTTTATGAGGTAAAGACAAGACTAAAAAATCCACAATTCTCCAAAAGAACAAAAAAAAAAAATCAGATCTCTTAAAACTTGAAAGAAAAAGTTACTGATTGTCGAAAAAAGTCTTTTACTTTTTCGCTTATTGTTTTGTTAAATTTTTATCAATTTAAAAATTAATTGACACAGTCAGTCTTTCCTAAAAAAAACAAAAGGAAAAAATTACCATTAAACAATAAAACAACAAAGTACAAACAAAAAAAACAATAAAACAAAAAAAGAAGAAACAAACACCGATTTTTGAACAAACCCGATTCATTAAAATTAATTCCCGTTAACAAATTTTTTTTTTTATTATTTATGTAAATTGGTTTTACTCAATATTTAAATTGGTTGTGAACTTTCTTAGTCACTTGCAAAAAAATTTTCTGTTGCTGCAGAAAACTTTGATGAGAATTTAGGAGAAGCAGATCCAAAAATTTACAAAATGGTAAAAACACTTTGGGCTGATTCCAACCTGAAAGAGGTTTTTGAAAAACGATCGGAATTCCAAGTCCCTGATAGTGCGGCCTTTTATTTAGACTCAATTAATAGAATTGTTGATGAAGATTATATCCCAACAGATGAAGACATCTTAAAATGTAGAATCCCGACAACTGGAATCAAAGAAGTAAATTTTAAAATAAATAATGTTCCCTGGAAAATTGTAGATGTTGGTGGCCAAAGATCAGAAAGACGGAAATGGATACACCATTTTGCTGATGTTACAGTAATTATATATACTGTAGCCTTATCAGAATATAATCAAAAATTATATGAAGATGAAAGTGTTAACAGGTTTGTTGAATAGATTTCATTTTTTTTTTTTTTTTTGTGTCAAATTTTGTTTGTGTTGGAATATAATTGACAACTTTTATTAAAGGCTGATACACACTAACCAAAAGCCACTTGTTAATTTAATCTTTCCATCAACTTTGTTTTGAAGTTTCTTTTTTATTTGTAAGTTGTATTGGACGTGAGAAAAAATTATTTTGATTTTTAATTATTGAATGTTTAACTTTTTTCCTTTTCAGATTTGAAAAATTTTTGAAAAGAAAAGTTAAACCACACCAAAAGCTTCAATCTTTTAAACTTCTTGGTTGTGTTATTCTTAATGATAAATTCAATTTTATTTTTAATTAAATTTTTAGTTCAATTTCCATTTTTGAAATCAACTAACTCAACAAATAAAACAACTCAAGAAAAAGACTTCTTTTGAAAACCAAACCAAATTTTACAAAGTTTCCTTCACATTTAAACGTATATAATGCATTAATCAAATCTTGTGTAGAAAAATTTGTCAAATGGAAAATGAATTAAAAATTTTCAGATATTTCTTTGAATTTATCAGTAGTGACCACACTCAAGAACCTTATGGGACCTACCCAATTTTCTATTAAATTTTCCAAATTTTGGGAATAATATAAAATGAATAAAAAAGAATTAACTGTTAACATAAAAAAAAATACCTATTAACAATAGCTTGTGTAACATTTTGATTTATGAAATGAGTTATTTGCAAAAAATGGGCATTTTTTTTTATAATTCAAATAATGTTCTCTTTGAATGTTTTTTTTTTCAAATTGGTAATATAAAATTCAGAGAAATACTAATACTAGTTGAAACAGAACCTATTTAATGTATTTCATAAAATGCTTTCACAAAGGATTCCGAAAAATGAAAAAAAAAATTTCAACACTTTTTTTAAACAAAATGAGGGCACTCTCAAATTCAATAACAAATGGAAAATTTTTATAAGGATCTAAATGATTTTTTAAGCATTAAAATAAACTATTCAAAAATTGTAAATCGCCTGTAATAATAAATTTAAAAAAAAAATAATATTATTTTGTATTCAATAAAAAACAATTATTAAATCTGATTCACTTTTTTATTGTTAGAGACACATCAACTTCTAATATTTTAAACATTATCAAAACAAAATCAAAACCTAAAACAAAAAAATGTGAATCACAAGATTTGAAATGTGCATTTTGATTTTGTTTTACCAAAATTTCCAATGAAAAAAGGTTAACAAGAAGATTTTTTAAACTCAAAAATATAAAAGTTATCCATCAAGTTCAACAATTCTGAAATTTAGAACATTAACAAACTGCTTAAATAGATATTACTATTTTATCAATAAAAATTCAAATAAATTTTGTCCTTTATGTTTAAAATATAAACAGAAGAAAATTATAGAAAAAATTGATCAATTCTTTATGGGTATGTACTTCCTATGAAAAATATAGATTAATTTCCCAAAATAAATTCAAAGAAATAAATCTTAATGAAATAATTTTATACCAAGATAGTTTGAAATTATTGGCCTTTATTTAATAATCGTGAAATCTATGATTTTAAGCTTAAATTTCTGAAAAGAAAATTAAGTTTAAGGACAACTAGAGTGTAATTTACACTTCTTCAATAATAAAAAAAAAAAACAAGAAAATTTTTTAATAATAATTATATTCAGTTTAAAAGACATTACATAATCTCAATTTTCTTAATGTTTATTTATATTTTTGAAGATTTTTTTTTCAACTTGAGCTTTTTAAACTGTCTAAAAAGAAAAAGAAAAATTTAGCAAAAAAAAAAAAGAAAGATAAGACTCAAAAAAAAACTTTTAAAAAATGAGAAAAAAAAAAAGGAAAAACAAAGATTTGAAAAAGCAAAACAAAAATTTACAGAAAAAGAAAAAATGATTTTAATCTAAAAATTGAAAAATTTTTTTTGATTAGAGTCTAGGAATAATCCCTAAAAACCACTTCCAAAAAAATTATAAAGTGAGTCAACATTTTTGAAAAATAGTTTACTTCTTAAGGGATTAGCGTCTACCAAGGAGAAGCCTAACATTAAAGTCAGTTTCTATTGGGTTGTGACCACATTAGTGCTACATGGTTCAAATGCCCCTCAAAATCTATTTGTATAATAGTACCTCAAAGATGATCTCATCAATCAAAAATGATCCTTTTATTAATAAAAAAATCCAAATAATTTCAGAAAAAAGTCTGCATTTCGAGACATATTTAAAGGTTAAATCATCAATATTCAGACTTCAAAGTTAAAAAATATCTTTCTGAAATTTGTCTCGTGAGGTAGATTAGTTGTAAAAAAATTGAATTTTTTTTTTATAAAATTAAATAATTAATTCAATAGATTATTTGTGCAAATTATTTTCATATATTGTGGATATATTGAAAATATAACTAACTTTATAAAAAGAAGACTAAAATAATCAATCTTTGGGTTTCTTTCACATAATTATTGTCAAAACATTGAAATTTAAAAAATGAAAAAAATAGTTACTTTTGGAGGTTCGAAACACAATTATGAAAAAATAAAATTGAAAAATTTACAAGTTCAACAAATCAGCTACTTTAATTAACATTCCACAATTGTTAATAAAGTTTATTTACAATATAATCAACATCCCAGAACTTCAAATTCTTGAGGCTATTGTATTTATTGTTGTTAGTAGTACTACTTCCATTTTTAAAAGTCTCTAGTTGAGAAAAAAAGGTTTTTTTGGAGAGGTAGAAAATTAAAAAATATTACAATTTTTTTTTCCATTAAAGAATGAGTACGAAAAATTCACCTGTTTGCCCGAATCCCTAATTTGAATTAGAGATATTGTTGAACCAAGTGAGATCAAACATGGTCAATTTTCTCCCAAGAATTGATTCCACTCCATAAATTGAGAGGTATTTTGTAACTAATTCCCTTTAGTTTAGATTTTTATAAAATTCAAAAAAGTATTCTAAATCGGTCAGATGATTTCTACAAAGAATTAGTTTTTAACTGAAGTATAAGCCCCGATTTTTAATTAAAATGACACCTTGGTGGATTTTATAACTTTTTGAGAGAATGATAAACAATCAAAAAGAATGCGATTAGGGGTTCGAATCCACCAAAAAACTTCAGATTGTACATTGATCACTTTATCACTTGAAAAATCTTATTGTTAATAATTTTAATTTTTAAAAAAATAGACCAAATATTTTTATTTTTATTTGTAAAAAAGATTGTTTTCTTTTGATTCAAAAACAAAAAAAAATAATTGGATTTAGTACTTTTGTTTTTAAACAAAGAAATGTAATTTACTCCATTTTCAAACTTTAAGAAAATAATTAAGTACTTTATTATTATTATTGATAGAAGAAGTGTAAATTCCACTCTAAATGTCCTTTTACTCAAATTTCCTCAAAGGTAATTTAAAGCATAAAATCATAGATTCCACGATTTTCAAGGGAAAGACCATTCTAAATTTTTTCATTTTTTAAAGATAAAAACAAAAAAATTGAAAAAAAGAAAAAAGAAAAAGAAAAAAAAAAAAAGAAATTTAAAAAGGGTTTATAAGAAGCAATTGGTAAAAAATTCCAAAAAAAAAAAAAAAATCAAATGCTATCTTTAATTAAGAACGACGAAAATCACAACCATTGATACTTTTGGTTGATTTAATAATTTGATAATTGATCATGAATGTTCACTTGGGTATCGTTGTTTAATTTGTTGTAATTTCTTTTTTTGTTTTTGATCTTATTTGCTAAAAACCATTGGTCATTTTTAGCCTTTGATTTTTAGGTTTTTATTTTCAAGTTACTCATACTTTCTTGTTTTAGTGTCACAATATTAGCAAGTAATCACTTGATCTTTTTCCTTTGTAACCCTTCTTATCAATATAAAGAAGATTCAGCCAGGGGAAAAATGGAAAAAAAATAAAAAATATTATATATATAGATCTTAAGATGTCTTTTATTTAAAAGTCAGATCAATAATTTCTTCAATTTGACTAAATTCTAAATGAAATGCATCAAAATAAATAATTATAGATTTAATTACATTTTTTAAAAATTTTAATTTCTTAAACTTAAACAAATCCTATACTTGTTCTTATTAATCATTTCTTTGTTTATTTCTATTTATTTCATCATATAGAATGCAAGAAAGTCTAGATTTATTTGATAGCACAGCAAACAATAAAATATTTGTCAAAACAAATTGTGTTTTATTATTTAATAAAATTGATATTTTTAAAGAAAAAATTGAAAAAATAGATTTAAAAGGTTGCTTTTCAGATTACGATGGAGGACTTGATTATGAAAAAGCAAAAACATTTATTACAAATAAATTTATTGAAGAAGGGAAAAATTCACATAGAAAAATCTTCCCCTTTTTTACGATTGCAACAAAAACATCAAGTGTGAAAGAAGTCTTTGTAAGTGAATTCATTTCTTCTTCTATTTAAATATAATTTATATATTATTAGATATATTTAAAATTAAACTAATTTATCTACATTTGGGAATAGATATTCAAGTTTTCAAATAATTAATGTTTTATACTGTAATTTTCCAATTAACTAATATTAAAAATTTTAAAAGTATACCGAAGAAAATATAAATTGATAGAAAAATTAGATTTCTTAAATTTAAAAAAATTAAAAACAATACTAAATTTTCGAAAATTGGAAAATGAAAATATTAATTGGCACACTAAGGGATTAAAATTATTAGATTTAGAATTAAAAGTTTTTCGATTAACCGAATTGGAAAATTCACCTAGTTGGAAAGTTCAACAATATCTAAAAATTATAAAACAACAAAATTGCAATTTCAAACAACAAAAATATTTAAACTGGAAAGCTTCAAAAACAATTCTAAAATTTCGAAATTTTACTAATTGTTTAAATAGGTACTCTTATGTAAAAAGTAAAAATAAAAATAAAAATTGTGATTTATGTAAAGAAAAGTTAAATATTGATATCATTGAAGATTTCGATCATTTTTTATGGGAATGTCCGGCCTATAAAATAAATCGAAAAATCTGGATATCTGAATTTTTTGAAAAAAATAAAAAAATTAATAATATCGGAGATATTATTAATAAAAAGAATTCATCATATATATTATCATTAGTAAGTGATAATAAAATTTGTGATTCTTTAACAAAATTTCTAAAAAAAAGTTTAGAAATTAGGGCACACAGGAGAAAAGCAATTTTCTCTCTTCAAAAATAAAAAAAAAAAAAAAAATAATATTAAAAATTTTCATTACAAGTTTAGAAAAAAATAGAGGTTTTCATGATAACATATATTAAAATGGTATTAACAATTAATTCACGATAATATTAAAAAAAATCGCGATTAATCCAACTTTATCGCGAAAAATCATAAAATCACGATAATTATTTATCGCGAAAAAATAAAAAATTATTTTTTTTAAATCACCTTAAAAAAATCTCTTGACTTTTACAAAGCCTTGAGACTTTAACAACACTTTTCCCCTTTAAAAATGTTAGAAAATGTTTACAAGGGTTGTGAATTGTCTTCAAGTGTTTGAAATTTTTTGAAAGACAGAAAACTTTTATAAACGGAATGAGTTTGTTTGTAGTGGAAAAAAAAATTTTTTTCTTTTCATTTTTTTTTTTACAGTGAGTTCCACTTTTAAGGCACAAACTTCAATGAAATTTAAGGTACAATAAAAATCCTCAAATTAAGGCACAAAATTCAGATTCTAGTAAAATAATTTGAAAAAAAAAAAATTACAAATTTTGTAACTTAATTTGAGATTTTTATTGTGCCTTAAATTTCATTGAAGTTTGTGCCTTAAAAGTGGAACTCACTGTAAAAAAAAAAATCGAAAATCTCAAACTAATTTTATGATCAAACTAATAATAACCCGTTTCAACAATATACTTGGATATAAGATAGATGTGTTTTTTTTAAAATGATTTTATTACCTTCACAAGTTAAACAACCAAAAAAGAATAAAGATTAATTTTTCTTCTTATTGGTGATCGATTAAACAAAAACATCTAAGCTCTAGTTGTGTTTTCAGTACAATACAAAGATATGAGAAGAAGAACAAGAAGAAAATCTGTGAAAAAAACTTAATAATTGGTGATAATCTGGATAGGTTGTTTTGAAAGATTTTGAAAAGTTATCCTAACTCCTTTCAGCTTTCATAGAATATTGAAAATGTTTTAACCCAAGAACACATTCTTTAAAGAGCGAGTGAAGTGTTGGTTTTTTTAGAAGCTAATTATTCAACACAATTTACAACACCACGATTGACTGAGAAATTATTTATTTCTCTTTAGTTCTAATTGTTGATCTAAAAGGATCGATAGGTTTGTCAATCAAATCAAATGAAAACACAATAAAACTCTTTGATCTGATCCTTGATTGGATCAATTATCTTTTTTGTTGTTTTTTCAAAGAATAACTTCTAGTCACATAATTTATTATTTGATCAAAAAAAATTTTTTGTAAAAATATTTCTCAATTAGCCCAAAAACCCATCAACTATTATATCGCGATTACTTTTTAATCGCGATATTTTGACATTTATCACGATTTTATAATAATTATCGCGATTTTATAGAATATCGTGATTTTTTATATTATCGTGATTTTTGTAACTTTATCGCGATTTTTGTAACTTTATTGTGACTTAAGCATAGATATCATCAAAACCTCTATTTTTTTCTCTTTTTTTTTTTTTTTTTTTTGAGAAATTTTTTTTTTTTTTTTTTTTTTATTGTTGAAGAAGTGTAAATTACACTCTGGATACCCTTTTTACTTAAATTCCCAAAAAGAAATTTAAGCGTAAAATCATAGATTTCACGATTATTATTTAATGAAAATAGTTTCAAACTGTTTGTTTTAAATTAATTCATTAAGATTTTTTTTTTTTTTAATTTGTTTTGAAATATTAATCTATCTTTTTCATAGGAAGGATAGACCCATAAAAAATGATCAATATTTTCAATTTGTTTTAATAAAGAGTTCTAAATATTTGAACAACTATAGATCAAATGAAATAGGTTACTTTATTAAGTTTTTTAGAAACTTTATAGATGGTTTGATTCTATAAAGTGCTAAGGTTTTAAGAATAAGATTTGGTTTTACAGAATTGAGTTGCTTTTTTTTTTATTTTTTTTTTTGCAAGTTTCCCAAATCTTGTTTTCGCAAAATCCCAGTACAAGATACCGACTCGACAGCAAAAACCCAGTCCAGGTAACGACTCGACAGATTGTACGGAAAGTCCAATTCGGTTCACTTTGGTTGGCTTCAGATAGCATTCGTTGGATTCAGTTCTCTACAGTTGCATAAGTCCAGCTCAATTCATTTTAGATCTGATCATTAACAAGTTTGGTTAGGTTAGTCATGACCAAGTCTACCAATTCTTATAATGATTTTTTATTCCTTGAACCTCTCCAAGCACCTAAAAAAACAAAAAGAGGAGGAACCCAAACAACTTAAAAAGAGAAATTTGGAAAAGGTAAAAAGTATAAAAAATGAAATTTTTCTTTATTTATTTTATATTGATGGAAGCCATGTAAATTACACTCTAAATGACCTTTTACTCAAATAAACTCAAAGGTAATTTAAGCGTAAAATCATATATTTCACGGTTGTTCAAGGGAAAGGCACACCCATTTTTTTTATGTTTAAAAAGCAAAAGCAAAAAAATTGCAAAATGAAAAAAGGAAAAAAGAAAAAGAAAAAAAAAAAAAGAAATTTAAAAAGGGTTTATAAGAAGCAATTGGTAAAAAATTCCAAAAAAAAAAAAAAAAAACAATGCTATCTTTAATTAAGGATTCCCAAAACCACAGCCACGATACTTTTGGTTAATATAATTTAATTTGATAATTGATCATGAATGTTCACTTGGTGATCGTTATTTAATTGTTGTAATTTCTTTTTTTGTTTTTGATCTGATTTGCTAAAAACCTTTGGTCATTTTTAGCCTTTGATTTTTAGGTTTTTATTTTCAAGTTACTCATACTTTCGTGTTTTTGTGTTTCAGTGTTAGCAAGTGACCACTTGATCTTTTTCCTTTGTAACCCTTCTTAATATAAAGAAGATCCAGCCAGGGGGGGATGGAAAAAAAATGAAATTTTTCTTTATTTACCTCTTATTACAATAAATAAATAGATATTTTCTCAAAATTTCAATATTTTCTCATATCTATAATTGTTTAAATTTACAATCAATTTTTATATTTTATTATTTTTTTAATTTTGATCAAAATTTGTATCTCTCTAAACTCAAAATTTTTTTCTTCGCTTATTATTTAAAATTATTTAAAATTTTTTTTAATTATTATTATTTTAATTTATTTTTTATAGGATGAAATACAATCAAAAATATTGGAAGAAAATCTTAAAGGAATGGGTGTACTTCAAAATTTATAATATTTTAATAAAAATTAAATCAAGGAAATTAATTATTTTATATTCTCGTCACAATAATTTATATCTTTTTAATTTATTTTTTCTAAAATGAAATAAAATTAATCAGAATCTCCATAAGTTCTGATTATTATTATTAAAATAATAATTTTTATTCTTAGATGTTAACTTCATGTTTTTGTTATTTCTTTTTTTTTTTTTTTTTTTACTTTTTGGTAACTTTTAGTTCCTCTTCTTCCCCTTTTAAACTCTGTGGATAAAACAATGGAATATTTGAATCAAAAAATTATGAAAAAAATCTCAGACAAAAAGTACTGAAAATATACAAACAAAGCTAAAGATTTGTTGACTTTTAAAAAAGTGTATGTTTTTTATTATTGAAGAGAAGTAATTCAATGAAATTGCCCTCTCTTTACATTTAGATTTTCAAGGGTTCCCAAAGAAGAGAGAAAAATCATTGATTTTTCTTTATTATTTTAAATTCTGGAAAAGTGTTGTTAGGTTTTTTTGAGTTTTCTGTTTATTTGTGAAGTGTTCTAGGTTTTTTGGAATCACTTACTCGAGTGTTTCAACTAAATAAACCTAATAATAGAGTAAAATAAATTTCTTCAAAACTCTCATTTGAAGTCAACTTTTTTCTTGACTCGTAATATTCAAATTGGTCAAAAGTGATTTTGAAAAAATTGATAGATTTATAAATTTACCAATTACAATTTCATTATCAATTAATAAAACTTTATTATATATTAATTTATAAAACCAAAGTAAATATTAATCTCACCATTTTCGAAATAAATGAAACAAAATATAAATTGATGTTAAAATAAGAACTCTTAAATTTCGAAAAATTAAAAATTGTACTAAATTTTTGGAGATTTGCAAATGAAAAGTTATTAATAGGTATACCCAGGAATTAATTTTTTTAGATTTAAAATTTAAAGGTTTTTTTAGATTAACTAAAATAGAAAATTCGACAAGCCAGAAGTTTCAACAATATCTAAAAATTAACAAACAAACAAAATTGTAATTTCCAACAGACATGTTTTGGACTGCTGTAGAGTACTCAATTATTTTAATTTCAAAAATAATTGATCTATGATATTGATTTGACTTCATTATTTCTAATTCTGGAACAGTAAAACATCAGAATATATTAAAACTTGAAAACAATAAAAATTATTTGTAAATTGTAAATGTTTAATAATTGTTTAAAAAGACACCCTAAATCAAAAACACAAAAAAAATTAATTAGAAAGAATTATATAATATTAAAGAAATAATTTTTTATATTATCATTAGTAAGTGCTAGTATAAATTTATGATTCTTTTTAATTTTATAAAAAAAAGTTTAGAAATTAGGGCACACAGGAGAAAAGCAATTTTCTCTCTTCAAAAATAAAAAAAATAAATAAAAAGACAAACATTTTCGATTGTTAACTTATTACCACAAAGACCGGAAATTATCCACAAAGTTCCATGAGTCAAATTGATTCTTATTAATTAAAACAACAACCTTAAATAAATTCGATCCAATTTAAAAAAAATCATTTTTTTCTTTCTTTGCATTCCCAAATCAAATGACAAACAACGAGGAATCAAAAAAAATCAGTAAACTTAAAAAGAAGGGAGATGAATTGAAAGAAAAAGGAGATTTCAGCCAGTGTTGTGAAAAATATTTAAAGGCCCTTGAAATTGATCCTACACAACCTCAAATCCAAATAGAGCTAGCAAGAATATACGGGCAATTGGAGGAATATGAAAAGTCTCTCGATCATTATTTGAAATATAAACAATTGCAGCCAGAAAACGAGAGTGTTCATTTTCAAATCGCAAAGTTGTATTCCAAATTAGGGAATCAGGAAGAGTCCAACAAAGAAATGGAAATTTATTTAAACAAAAATCCAACAAATTTTGAGGCACTTGATTTTTATTTTGAAGTAATGAGCCAAACGGGTGATTATGAGAAAGTTTTTCAAAGGTACCTTTTCGCGATTGAATCAAAACCAGAAATACCAGAATTGCATAATAATTTGGGGATGATTTACAATGCGAAAGGGATGATTCAAGAATCGCAAGGATCTTTTGAAAAGGCGATCGAATTGGATGCAAAATATTGCGAGGCTTATTTTAACTTGGCGCATTTGCTGTCAAACAAAGGAGACTATCCAAATAGTTTATTGAATTATCAGCAAGCTGCCCTCTTGGAACCAGAGTTTGCGCCTATTTATCTCAATATGGGGAAGGTCTATCAGCACCTGAACGAAACAGAATACTCTATCAAGTCTTATAAGCAAGCTATTCGATTGGATCCAGAATGTAATGAAGCGTATTTCAATTTAGGGCTGATGTATGGGCAATTGGATATGAAAAAAAAGCTCCATAGTGAATTAAGCCAAAAGGAAAGGAAAAGTAAAGAAAAACTATTAAAATTGGAGTTACAAAAAAGACAAGAGCTAAATGAGATCCAGATCAATGAGGAAAACACATTAAGAGAGAAATATGAAAACGAATTGAGCAAAACAAAAATTGAATTAGAAAAAAGAAAGAAAAAAGAAGAGATTAAATATAATAATGACTTGGAGAATAAAAGGAAAAGGAGACTCAAAGCCCACGAGTCACGAGAAATTGAAGAAAACAAAAACTACCAAGAATTAATTGAGCACAAAAGGAAATTATTCCAGAATGCCTATAATTACCAATTGGAAAAAATGGAAGCCAACAAAAAAAGACAATTAAGGGCAGCAACAAAGAAAATTGAAAAGCAATTTAAAGATGAAAAAAATAAACTCAAAACGGAATTGGAGGTTATGAAAAAAAGACATCAATTCGAACAAAAATTTTTAATCAAAAAATTAGAAACTCAATTAGAAGAAGAGAAGAAATTGTTGGAAAATAAAAAGGAAAAAGAGCAAAAAAAGGCTCTCGAAAACAAAACAAAGCAACTGAAAAGAAAACAAAATGAATTGCAAATGCAAATTAAATTAGAAAATCAAAGAGAATTGCAAAATTTCAGTTCAAATAAGCAAAAGCAGGCCAACGAAAAGATCATCGAAATTAAGGAATTAAAGCATTTGGAAAGAACTAAGGAAAAGATTTGGATTGAAAGAACTCAAAATATTCTTGAAAATGAATTTGAAAGGAAAATTAAAATGCAAAACGCCCAATTAAATTTACTAAAAGATTGGCAAACAACCCAAATTTTAAAAAACGAAAATGATCAAAATAATCTTGATAAATTTTGGGACGACATAGAAACAATAATAAGCAAAAATAATAAATTGCCAAAGAATGAAATTCTTGAAAATCAGAATCTATTTGTTGACTACCGAAATGAATTAAAAATGCAAAATGAGCAAGAATTAATGAAATTTGAAAATGAAAGAAATGAAAGAAATAATCAGAAATTATTACAATACGAAAAGAAGATGAAAAAAGAAGTGCAAGATGAAATTAAAAGAATTGAAGAAGAAATGATTAATAAAATTATTGAATTGGAAAAAAAATTAAAAATAATTAAATAAAAAGTATTATTTATTCTAAAAAAATAATAATAATGAAATTAATATAACTAAAAGTTATATTAAATGTATTAATTTCCATTTATTTTCTGATTTGTTGTTTTTATTCTTGTGTGTATGTGTCTTTGAGCGAGTAAATTGGAAGTAGTAACAAGTATTTTAGTGTTAGGTAGAAATCATAATATACAATATTTTCGATCAAAAGGGCACCTGTTGTAATAGTGTGAATTACATGTGTTAAAAGGATTTGAATTGATATTTGAAGATAAAAAATGAATTTTAGAAATTTTCAAATTTAAATCATTTTTTGACATTTTTGCACATTCTGCTTTTTTTCATGATTTATTTTTGATGCCTATTTGTTTTGCAAAAATTTTTTTTTTCCAAGATCTAAAATCACTAGATAAAAAAATGTGTTATTCTAATGTTATTGAAACAGTAAAAATGATTCTGGAAAGATGATATTTGATTTCTATTCAAATTTTGTTTCGTTTTTCAATTGAAAAACAAAATTCACATTTTTATTTTTTCAATTACTGAAACAAGATTATTGGTTTTTCAATTTTTTCAGAAAATGTATTGATTGATTAGATTTATTTCATTATGATATCAACTGTTCATTTGTGTATTATTCAACTTATTTTTTTATTTATTATATCAATCGTCAATTAGATAAAAATAATTGATATTCGAAAAAAAAAAAAAATGATAACTTTGACAGAAATAAGGTTTAAGCTTAATTTCAAAAATAGGGGTAGATTTTTCATCAGAAAAAAATTAGTTTAATTGTGTTTTTAATTGAATTGTAATGTATTTTACTACATATTTTAGAGAGAATAGTCAATATAGATTAATAAACAAAAATATCATGTAATCATTGTATTAATACAAAGACAAATCAAATAAGAAAAAAATAATAATAAAAAAAGTTTGCCCCTAATTTTGAAATTTGGCTTATATTGGATATGTTGTGTCGGTATATAAATGTCTAGATTTACTCTAGTTTTATATATTTAATAATTGAAATGTTTCATTTCATTATTAAAATTATAATAAAAAATAAAAAACGTAAACTCATATCTAATAATTTTGATTAAAAAAAAAAGATAATTATTGATTTATATATTTATTTTTAAGGAAAGAAATCCTTCCAATTAATCTGAAATGGGGAAATAATAAAATAATATACAAAAAAGAAGGGAAAAAAAATGTTAAAATATTTTTTTTTTCAAATATTGAAGAGTTAAATGCAAAGAAAAGTGATTTAGAGAATTGCAACCCATTGAAATATATTCTGTTTTTTTAGTTGGTAAATTATTTTTCATTTAAGAATGTATTTGATTTATTTTTTTTTTCATTTTTAATCACTTTCAATTACTTTACGAGGATTTTTAAAAATTAAATCATCAATATATTGTTTCAAGAGTCTAATATTGTATACATTACTAAACAGTATTATTAGAAGGGTTTAATTTGCATTTGTATCAAAAAAAAAAAAAAAAAACTACTATAGAATCACTTTATATATTCTTCATCCTCAATTAAGAAGTTTTTAGTTTTTTGTTTCTCAATTATAAATCAGAATGTGGTTCGTACATTTAATTCTTTATTGAAAATATTGAAAACACATCCAAGTTTAACAATTCTGTAAGATTTGTTCTTTTTTATTTTTGAATATTATCAATAAGAGTTAGTTGAATTATTTTTAAAAAAAGTTAAAGAAATTAAATTAAAGGGTAAAGTTCGTTTGAAAAAAAGATGAAAATAGTAATTTTTTGGTATTGTTAGTTTAGTGTAAAATTTTCCTTATTTAATAACATTGTACTTTATTTAAATTTAATTATTTTTAAGAGTTCCGAAAATATTGTAATAATTATTATCGGGGTGGTATTTATTATGTCTAATAGGCTTTTTGACTTGAATTCCCTTTTAGATATTTCAGTGTAAATTATATATTTTTCAGTTATTATTAGAAGGAAATTTTCCCAATTATTCCTTTTTTTTTTTTGTAAAAAACTATTTAATAAATCAATTTACCGTTTACATTTAAAAACAAGTATTTGATCTTTTAGGGATATATAATATATCAAAATGTGTGACTTGCATGAATAAATAATTGTATAAAATAATATATTTAGTATCCAAGAATAACTAATGATTAAATCGTATTAATAATTCAATTTTTAAATAAATTTAAACAGATAAACATCTGAAATTTAAAAAATTAAAAAAAAAATAAAATCAAAATCAAAATATTTTGAATCACAATTTTTGAAAGGAGCCCTTGAAATATTTTATTACTAAAATTTCAATCAAAAAAATAAACAAGAAGTATTTTTAATAATTAGAATTGTAATTTTAAAAAAATTTTGATGTCTCATTTTTTTTAAAGGTTAATTTGTATTTTCGAAGATTTTTTTTTTTCACACGATTTAAAAAAAAAACATCAAAATTTTGTGTTAAAAATAAGAAAAAAAAAAACTAAAAATGAAAATGAATAAAAAAAAAAAAATTGACTAAAATTAAAAATTTGTATTCTTATCAAAAAAATAGAAAATTTTATTCTGATAGGAATCTTGGTTCAAACTCTATATAACCACTTCCAATAACAGGATATGATTGAACCAAAATTTTTGAAAAATAGTTTTTATTTGGTTGACACAAAGAAATTATTTTAAAAATTATTGTTTAGTTTGAATTTATTATTGTGAAAAATAATTTTCTGAAATTGGAAAACGAATATATATATATATATATATATATATATATTATGAGTGCTGAATGCAAATTAAAACCAAATCAACATGCGATGAACGATCGATCTCTAAAAATAAACAATGAAAAACGAGGAGATTTTTAGAAAAAAGTTTCAAAGAGCCAACATACAATTTCCAATTCAAATGGTTGTGAGATATATAATTTTGAAAATCAAATATATCATTTCCAAAATGTCATTCTTTGGGATTTTTAAGATACCAAAAATGTTTTTTTTCATTTTTTAATTTCCCAAATGAGTTAATTTTATCTCAAGAAAGTTCTAAAATCCTTACTTTAACAAATTTAGAGGGTTACAAAATAACCACAAATTAGATTAAATCAAATTAAATTGATTTTTACTCAAAGTGAAACGATTTGTTTCAATGGAAGATTTTTATGCCTTTGTGAAATTTAAAACAAGAAACCAGTGATTTTTTTTTAAAATTTAATTTTTTGAAATTGGAGAATTCCTTTAGACATTTTTGTTACACATGCCCCAAAAGTGATGTCAATTAAGATCCTTTTGAAATTTTTTTTTGTTGTTTGAATTTTGTCAATCAAAAAAAGGTCAATTTCACAATAACCTTTTTAGGTTTCAAGTCACCCCTTGAGTATGGGGCTAATCCATGGTAAGTTACTGGAGCCATAAATGATTTATATAAAAATAAAACAAATTTTCATTTGGAAATACAAAAAATCGACTATCAAAGATTAAAAATGATATCATTAAAATTCTTTTTTAATATTCTTTTAATGTGTATACTTAGTTAAGAAATCAAACTTGTATTAACATCATATATAAAGATGGTGATTACACGAATTATGAAGTATTTTTTTTTTTTTTTAATCAATCTTCAGTTATGAAAGAGAGATTTAAAAAAGAAATGAAATATAAAAAGGAATTAAAAAAAAATCAATGAAAAAAAAAATAAAAAAAAAAAGAACTTTAATGGCAATTTTGTACTGTGGGTCTCATTAAAGAAAATAATAATAAGGAAGTGAACCCGGCTATTGGCAAGGTTACTAGCCAAGAAAGGATAATTCTACCTATCATTTTCCCGTTTACACCTTTTTTCCAACCAACTCTGGAAACACCTATTCCCATGACACTACCGATCAAAATATGAGTTGTTGAGATTGGCATTCCCAATCTACTAGCAATTACTGTTGTTAGCGCGCATGCGAGTTGAGCGCAATATCCGCCTGTTGGTGTCAATAGTGTAATTTTGTTTCCGACTGTTAATAAGACTCTTTTACCGATTGTCATTAAGCCAATTGATGCTGAAATGCCTGCGCCTAGCAGAACATAAACATTGGAAGAAACAGGTGCGGTTGTAGATCCCTCTTGGTATATCCCGATGATTGACGCCAATGGTGCTGTACTATTAGCGAGCCCGTTCCCGCCATGCCCAAATGCGATAAATAAGGAGCAGAAAATTTGCAGTATCAAAAATAATTTCATTCCGTTACCAAGTTTTTTCACTTCAATTTCATAAGGATTTAATTTCTTACTATTGGAAAATTTTTTGAATCTCCTATATTGAACATTGTCATTTAAGGTGAGTGTTTTCCATTTCTCTTTTTTATCGTCTTCCAAATCTTTTTCGTTTTTTTTGTATTGGTCATTTTTTTTTCGTTTTTTTTTGTTACTTTTCTTTTTCCAAATTTTGAATTTTTTTTTGTGCTTACTTTTTTTGTTATCTTCGCCTTCGTTCTCATTATCTGTAGAAGAATCATTAGAGGAATATCCCAAATCAAAAGAATTGTCTGAAGAAGAACTATAAATTAATGACGACTCTGAAAAGGAGCTTGACGTTTTGCTTTTTTCACCATCCATTTCGTTTAATGGGAAGCCAAGATTGTTTTCATCAAAGTCATTACTTGAATTTAGACTTGAGGAATCAGACGATTTGCCCTCTAAGGTGGGATGTATTTGGTGAAGATTAAAATTAAGATCAATCATTTTATTTTCTTCAAATGATTCATTGTTCATACCTTCAACAATTCTAAAGCTCTTTGGGGTGTGCACTCGATAATCCTCGAAATGTAATTTTTCCCATGACTTTTTTACAGTGGGTATGGTGGATGGGTGTGTGGTCATCGCCTTTTTTTTCAAGTAATTCTTCTTCTTTTTCCTTTTCGTTTTCTTTTTCTTAATTGTTGGAACCTTTGAGGCCCGTTCTGATTTGTTGGCTTTTTTTTTTTTTTTCTTTTTTTTTATATTCGAATCAAGGTAATCCAGTTTGGCTCCTTTGCTGTTCATCAGAATTTGGTTTTCGGCATCGCTATCGGAGTCATGTGAACTTTCGTCTGAATATGATACCCATTGATTCACATTCAAAAATAATCCCGATCCGGGCATCTTGGTTGTCTTATTTTGATTTTCTTGGTTATCCGATACTGTTGGTTCCGTATTAAGGGTATCCTCTGATTTCGATGGTGAGCTCTCCGTGCTATTTTCTTCACTTTTATATTGTGACGATGTTTCGCTTTTATCTTGTGACGATTCCTCCTCACTTTTTTCATCGTCACTGTTTTCTTGCATGTGGTTGTTCTTCTTCATCTTCGAGTTTTTTAAAATGCTTGTGCTCTCGAGTTCTTCAGATAATGATCCATCAATTGTCATATCTTGAATCGTGGGCAAGGTGCCCTGGTAGTGATCCATTTCCATATTTTCAAACTGTGGAAGATCGATGTAATGTAAATTTTCTTCAAATTTATCATCTTCTAAAAAGTTTTGCGTAAGATCTTCATATTGTAAATCTTCATTGATCTCAACATTTGAATATTGGAATAAAAGATCTTCAATTGCCTCTTGATCCCCAATAAAATCCAAATCTTCATCTTCATCAATTTTATATCTTTTTAAATATCTTGGCAGAATCCATTGCTTCCCAAAAAAAAATAATACAATAAAACTACATACAAAAATTAAAAGAAAAACATAAAGTTCTAATCCTAAATCAAATGATTTTAAAACGGATTCAAAAATGAAGATGATCATTGTCGATACAGTGAAACTGAAATGCACGGGAAAATATTTTATTGCTTTTTTGTTTGATTTGCCTATATCATATCGAAGTATTGTCTTTTTTATTATTTTTCCCAAACTATATGATACAACAAACCCACTCACCGGTGAAATCACCCAACTAAGTGCAATGCTCCCTATTTTACTTGTATTTGCTCCAACACCACCATTTAAATAAAGCGCAAATCCTAAAATGCCACCAACAACAGAATGGGTGGTAGATACTGGGAGACTATTATTATTATTATTTTATTGTTGGTGTTTTTGTTTTTGTTGTTGTTGTTGTTGTTGTTGTTGTTATTTGTTATTTGTTATTTAAAAAGACAGATTTAAAATTTGTTAAATAATTATTCTTTTTTATAAAATATGAAAACACAACAAGAAAAATTATGAAATTTTAAAAGCAAATGTTAAATTTTGAACTTTTTCAAAAAGATATTTTTGTAATCAACTTTATTGAGTATAAAGAAGTATCTTTTCGAAAAAGTAATAAGTTGTGAATCTGAAATATGGTAAAGAAATGAAAATTTCAGTTTTCTATCTGTTTCTTAATATTTTTTGCATTTTTAAATTCTTAAAATTTTCATTTTTTTTTTATTATTGAAGAAGTGTAAATTACGCTCAAAATATTCCTTTTAACAAAATTTCCTCAAAGCATATTTAAGCGTAAAATCATAGATTCCATGATTATTCAAATGGAATAAATTACTGAAATTATCTTTATCGTTGAAAAAGCAAAAAAAAAAAAAAAGAAAAAAGGAAAAAAGAAAACAAAATGAAAGAAATTTAAAAATAGTTTATAAGAAGCAAATTGTAAAAATCAAATTCAAAAAACCTTAGATGTTATCATTTAATTTTGAAAACATCCAAAACCACACCCATGATACTTTTGATTAATTTAATTGTAGTTTGATAGGTGATTATGAATGTTCAATTGTATATCATTTTTTGGTTGTTTTCATTTATTTTTTCTTTTTGATCTAGTTTTTTTTGATATTTTTAGCATTTATTTTTTCGTTTTTATTTTATTAAAGTTACTCATACTTTCATGTTTTTCTGTATCTCAATATTAGTAAGCCACCTCTTGATCTTTTCCTTTGTAACTCTTCTTCCCAATAAAAAGAAACTTTAGGCATCAAAAAAAAATAAATTATTTTTTAAATTAAAAATAATATAAATAAAAAGTTATGTTGTGGAGTGCCGTAGAGTGCCTATCTTTTCCAGAATTTAAAAGAATTGAGAAAAATCAAAGATTGTTACTCAATTCTTTTAAATTCTGGAAAAGCTAACGGCGATTTTCTTGTGGTTTTCTGTTTTTTATTCGTGAAGTGTTCTAGGTTTTTTTGACGTTTTCAAATAAACAGAAAACTTGAGAAAATATAACTACAGATTTTTTCGTTTTGATTAGACAATCAATATGCTTTCTCAAGAAAAACCAAACACATAGAAACTCTATGGTAAGATACATTAGTTTGCTGTACCATACAGCACCCGAAGAAACTACAATGTTTTTTTTTGTTTGTTTTTTTTCCCGAATGTATTTTTAAAATTTTATTGAAAATCCCTAATTTCTTGTTTTTTTTTCTTCCCGAATTAAATAGGTAAATTCGTGACAATGGTTTTTTAGTGAGAAAATAAGATTATCAGGAGTTTGCCCAAATATCGCGAATTTCTGAGTTTATCGCGAATAAATAATAGTTTTCACAAATTTAACAATTATTCCTGAAAATATCATTTGCAAACTCAAAAATTTAAGATATAATTTTATTCTGTTACCAAAAATGGAAATAATAAAGCATCGATTACAACATTATTTATCTATTTTTTAATTATTATTGATTTTTAATTAATTTTTTTGAGCATTAATTAAAACGAAAAAATTTGTCTCAATTTTTTACAATTTTTTTTTTTTTTTTGATTATTGAGAATTTGTAGAATGTCAGAAATATTTCAAATCTTGGGCAAAAAACATAAATTAATGATAATCTATATATCATTAAAAGATAATTTTATCACTGTGTTTATCGTTTTGATTTGGAAATAATCTCCTTGTTATAATCCAAGTTTGGCCTGGAAGAACGAAAAAAATGATATTGTTCGAAGTGATATAAGATGATATTGTGGATTTCGAAGAAAGACTGATGGATATCATCTTAGCACTAGAAGAATATCATTATTTGGAGTATGGAAGGGGTATCCAAAACGAAGAATTATAAAAGGTGATTGTTGAACTAATGAAACAATATGAGATGCTATTTATTTTTGGAACTCAGGATCTAACTCATCGAAACAAAAAACAAACCAAATTTAAACAAAACAACTAATTTGTTATTTTTTAATGGTAATTTGAATAACTTGTTCTTCAAAGGATCTTATTCTCCCAATTTATTTAACGAAAACATTGAAGTTAAATTTTACATTTTCATCATTGGGGAAAAAACTAGGTTTTCATTTTACCAGAGACAAACTAGATCGCCCATCCTTTCAATGAGATCTATTCCCTCTTTTGTTCCCCGTTTGTCAGCAAATTCTCGAAAACGATCAAACTTAAAAGCCTGCATTCGTGCCCTGGTGTTCTTCTCAATGGATGATTTTGAACATTCCTCTAAAATTTCTTGACTTGATATAGTAAAATAAAATGCTTTTATTTTTTTTTTTTTTTTCCATAAATGATCATTATTTTTTTTCTCCTTTCTAAAATCTTTTATTAATGGTCTCTTCTCTCATTTTTTTTGAAGAAAAAAGAGAACAAATAAAATTTTTTTTTTTTCTAAAAATAATATGGCTTTTTTTTTTCAAAATGAGAAAAAAAAAAAGTTTGTATTTAGACATTGTTTTTAAACAAATAAATTAAATTTATTCCTTTTTCAAACATTCCCCAATTGATCAAGCACCTTTTTTTAGTTTTTATTGAAAAAGTATTTTGGTTCAAGAGACCAAAATATGTGTTCAACTGATTTGAAATTGAGATATTCGCTAATTTCACTGTTATCAATTAAACAAATCTCAAATTTTTTTTTAAAGTACTGTTAAATAACTTTAAATATCATAGTTAAAGTCAAATTTTTTTATTAATAAAATACTTCTTATTTTACTTTGTTTGAATTGAAAATAAGAAGATCAGAAAATTTTCAAACTTTTCCTAATAATACAAGGAATTCGAAAAATATTTCCAAAACAACTACAATACCATCTTTGACTTTTCAGAGTTCTAATCTCTTTCTTTTCTTTTGTTATCAAAAATTATTTACTTACAAATTTCACAAAGAAAAAGTTTATGTTAAAAAAAAAATAAATAGCTAATTTATCGATTTGTAATGAATATTCTAATATTGTTGATAATCCCGAATTTCAAATTTAAAAAATTTTTAGTTGAAAAATATGTGATTTGTTTTGTTTTTAGATAACAAAAATTTTTGAAAACTAGGGAATATTGTATTTCAGCAAGAGTATAACGGAAATAAGAAAACTTTGATCAAGTCGTTTTAAAAAAGCGATTACCAAAAAATTTAAAAAGTATTACTCGAATGAATTAAAATGAGTGAATCCAACAGTTTTAAAAGCCTTGAATTTTTTAAAATAGCTTTATTATTTTACCATTATTTTCTGTGTTCTAAATAATATATGTGCAGAGTTTAAAACAAAAACATAGTTTTGATTTCTCTGATTTTTGTAGTTTCTGTAAGTTGTTGCGGTTGATTATTTGATAAATTCCTGAAGATGAAAGAATATCATATATTAAATTCCCACTCACACTACATTAATTTGAAATAAAATGGTATCCTTATTTCACAAATTGAAGAATAAAAATATTTTTTTTGTTGAGGATTATTCAAAAAAAAATGTATCAGCTCGGTTATTTAAGGATTATCAAAAAAAATAAAAAAAAAAAAAACGACTTTTAAGGGGGTGTAAGGTTCGAAACGTTGTGGAATTATAACTTTTTTCTCTTGAGATCCAGAATAACTTTTAAATTTCCAATTTTTACGAATTTAAAATTTTGTCTGGTTCGAATTCTTAATTTTAAGTTGGCATTGAAAACCAAAACCCAGTAATTATTGATAAGAGTTGATTTTTTAAAAGGTTTTTATTGAAAAATAGATAATACTTGACTTATAAAAATCGGGGTTGGATTGTGGAAAACACTACCAACATACAATTAAGAATCTGAACCAGACAAAATTTTAAATTCGTAAAAATTGGAAATTTAATAGTTATTCTGGATCTCAAGAGAAAAAAGTTATAATTCCACAACGTTTCGAACCTTACACCCCTCTAACAGTAGGTTTTTTTTTTTTTTTTTTTGATAGCCCTTGTTTCTTTTGGGAAAATTTTTTCGGAAAACAAATTTGAAGAAAATAAAGTTTAATCAAATTGCTCGAACACACGTACAAAAATGATTTCTGAATTTTTCATGTTTTTTTGTTAAAATTGTGTATTTTTCATTAACTATGATACTTTTCTGCTATGCTCCTAAATTTCCAGGGAACTTGGCAGTATGTTTGATGTTTTTAATGAAAACATATTCCATTTAATAAATCATTGGAGATGTTTGGGTTTGTTTGAATTCGAAAAAAGTATTTTCGATTTTCTCTTGGTATTTCTTCCTTTATTTTTTAAATACAATAGAATGTTGCTAAATAATTAAATATACTGAAAATTTCCTTACCCTTGAGGGCGTACCAGAAAAGTATCATTTTTAATGAAAAAAACACAATTTTAACAAAAAAAAACATGAAAAATTCAGAAATCATTTTTGCACATGTGAAGAAGTCTTGAAAGAGAGAATATAATTTCATAACAATTTAATTAGAATTTTTTCTTTCAATTTCCCTGTTACCAACAAAAATCAGAATCAAAGCTTGTAAGAAAAAAAAGATAAAGCTTATTGCAAATAAAAAAAAAAATTCTTCTTTCAAATGAAAATTGATCAGAAGTATTGTTTTGAGAGGACGAGTCTATTTATTGGCACTTTTAATGTTTTTGATTGACTTTTTTTATTGGTTCCCAAAAGATTGTTCGGGATTGAAAGATTGGGGTGGTGTCTTAAAAGGTAAAACCAAAGAAAAAAAAAAATAAAAAAAAGCATTAAAAAAAAAAAAAAGATAAGAAAAGATTACGCGAGATAAGAAGCAGTAAATAACCAGAAAGTTGCTCCTACAAGTGCAGAAAACATTCCTAAAGCATAAACTTTTTCTTGTCCACCATAAAAAGCTGGATCAATAATTCCTGTCCTTACAGTTTGCGAGACAAATTGTCCAATTGTTGTAACTCCTAAAATTTCAAAGATACTCCCAAGGTAAAGTGCCGTTTTGAGTTTTAGCGCTTTACTACCAACTGGGGTACCAAGTCTATTAAAATAACGAAATAGGCAGATCAATTTATGAATTTAGATCAAAGCAATTCGAAGTAAGCATTTGCACAAAAGAAATGGTGAAAAAAAAAAGAAAAGAAAATATTTTTTTTTTATTTCAAAAATCTTACGAGTTTGCAGCATCATTTGACCCAATCCCAATGGCCAAAAGAAACAAAAAAATCATTCCCAAAATTAATAAGACTAAAAGAATGTCTGCCATTAGAAAAGTAAAAAATAGGAAAATGAGAAATAAAACTCTCAATGGAACAAATATTTTTCGAAATAATCACCTTTCACAAAATGTTATGATGAGATCTAAATCTAGGAAATCTTAAAATTACCCTCGAGAAATTATTTTTTGGATGATTTGGGAATATAAACAATAGTTTTGAGCAGAGTTCCTAATTTCAAAAAGAAATAATTTTAAGTGAGAATAAATTTATTTGAAACAAATTATTAGTCTTTGAGCTATGACATCCTAAAGAAAAGAGAAAAACAAAATACAGTTCTCAATAATAAGCCTACCTTTATCTGAAAAGTGCTGTTGTAAAAATAATATATGCAGAAAAGAATAATTGGTTTTTATAAATACAAAGTGTGTTTATTTTTGTTTAGAAGATCTAAAAATTAATCGATCAAAGAAACTGACAATAAACCCTAATTAAATAAGGTTTTGATTTCTGAAAGTTCTATTATTAACAAAATAATTTTAAAAATGATGGATCAAATGTGGAAAATTTATCTCAAAAAATAGAGTCAATTTTGAGAATAAATTTCTAATCAAAAAAAACTAAAAATTTTCTTCAAAAATTGAAAAATTAGGAAAATTTTGAACAAATAGCATTCCTAATATAAAATTTACTGGAAAAATCAAGAGGTTTAACTTTCAAAAATGATTTGACCTTGGGTATATTATTAGATAGTGAAATAGATATTGCATTGTAATAAGAAAAAAAAAAAAGTTATTAAAATGAAAAACAGGGTTTAGACTAATAAGATGGATATTGTGAATTTTCTAGTTATCATCTTTAAATTTATATATATTAATGTGAAATTTATTGTTTGGTGACAGTTTGATTTTCAATTTTCAAAAAGTTGTATTCTTTTTCAATCTCCCTCCTTTGTATGAAAACATTTTATCAAAAAAAAAAAAGGGTGAATATTTGTTACATTCATTTTATAAGCATGGAAATTATTTTTAAAATTTTTTAATTAATTTGTATTTAATCAAAAATTATTTTGAAAAATATTTTACAATTTAAAAGTATGATTTTTTGAACTTTTTTCAAATTAATATTTAAAAAATAAAATTTTTATTACATACCGAAGGATTTAGTTTTTTACAGTGTATTTTTTCCGTAGTCAAGGAGTGACTTGAAAAAAAAAATGAAAATGGAAAATTTCCATATTTTAGATTGAAAAATTTTAAATAACAATGAAAAAAATTCTTCGGATCTCATTGGTAAAAATTTAAGAAACAAAATATAATTAAAATGGTTCCCAATACAGTCATCTCCACTTTTAAGAAACAAACTTTGAACCAAAATTTAACTTGTAAAAAAATCTTAATTTAAGGAAAAAAAATTAGATTCCACAGAAAATAAATTGTGTAAAATAAAATTCCAAAAAATGTGTTTTAATTTGACATTTTGAATTGGATGAAATTTTGTTCAAAGTTTGTGTCTTAAAAGTGGGGCTGGCTGTACTAAAAAATCAAATTTTATAAAAAAAAATCCAATGTTTTCTTCTTAATGTTTACAGATTTGTAAAGTTCTCCTATATGATATAAATTGTTTTATTTTAGTAAAAAAGCAGTTTTATACAATTTTTCTAATTTGTGTTTATTTTTTAACCCTCTAAATTTAACAGGAAAAGTGTTTTGTACAATCTTCTGATAAATATAAATCATAAGAGAAATGAAAAAAAAATGAAAACCAAATTTTTTGAGATCTCAAAAAGTGTATAAAGAACAATATCTCCAAAACTAATACAGTTGTTTTCAAAATTATAATTCATAACCATTCAGATTGGAAAGTGGGTATCTCTTTGGCAATTTTTTCGTAAAATGTCCTCTTTTTTGAGGGTTTATACCCCAAGATTTGTATCAAAAAAAATTGTTCAAATTTTTCGATTTAAATCATTATTTCTAAAATTACAAATTTTTGTATTTTTTTTTTTTTCTTTCTTTTGCTGTTGAATCAAATTTTAGTTATTCTTCTGTTTTTCATTTTCGTTTTTTTTGTTTTTCTTTTTTTTTTTTTTTTTTAGAAAAAAAATCAAAAAAAAAAGATCTTCAAAAAGAACAATTATCACCATGAAAATTGAGATTCTATAATTTCTTTTATAATTAATTTAATTATTCGTAAAAAAATAAAGTTGTTAACTAATTTTTCAGTGAAATTTTAATAAAAAAAAAACAGGTAATGCTCATTTCAAACATCAATTTTCACTTTTTTTTTAGTTTTTAGGTTGTATTTTTTTTTATTTTTAAAATACCAGCTTTTTTTATATTTAGAATGATTTTAAAGTGAATTAAAATCAGATTAAATTATTTTTTTTTCAGTAAATACAATGTGATAATTTTTTTTTTGTTCAATTTGTTATTCCAGGTAAGTCACAATTTTTGAAACGGTGTTTATATCTAATCTATATTATTGAATTAATTGGCAGACTTCAAGGGTATAAATTTGGATTAAAAGATATTAAATTTTTTTAAAAAATAGTTTTATAGAAAGTAATTTACATCTTAAAAGCTTTAATATTTTATGGGATTAGAAATTATCATCCACTCAAGTTAAATTTATTGTAAATTGATTTTTTCTGTCCTATAAAATAGAAGTTAAATTTTCTTTAAATCAAATAAATAAACCATTCTATTTTTTCGAAAATTATATTTTAATTTTTTAAAGCTTTTATGTAAATTTATTACTTTTTCAAATCAAGTGTTAAATTTCTAATTTGAGATAACTGGTTTGTTTTTTGAGTTATAACAATAATAGTGTTTAAAAACGAATTTTTTAAAAATGTAAATCAATTTATCTTTATTAGAAATTTTTTGTTAAACTTGAAATGTAATCATAGTATTTAAAACAATACCTGAATGAAAAAAATCCTTGAAATAATTTTTAATTATCAATATTAGAAAAAGGATTTTCTAATTGTAAATATTTTCAATGAAATTGTTTTGATAAATAATCTAAATATTTAATGAACCTAGTAATAAAGTTACCCAAAGAACACTAAAGTAATACAGTCAGTTTGACTTTAAAGGCACAAACTTTCAACCAAATTTAAGACACAAAAAAATCTCAAATTAAGGCACAAAATTTGGAATTTTTTTTTTTACAATTTATTTTTACTAGAATTTGAATTTTGTGCCTTAATTTGGGATTTTTTTTGTGCCTGAAATTTCGTTGAATTTTTGTACCTTAAAAGTGAAACTGGCTGTATGTTAATAGAGTATTCAAGTAATTGTTTGATATCTTAGTTAGCTCTGTTTTTTTTTTTTTGAAAAAACAAACGATTATTATATAGATATTTACTAGAGTTTGGAAAATAAAAATTTTTATTCTTTTTATTGATTGGTTGAATATTGTTTTTGAAAGGGTGAAATTTCATTAATAATCATTAGAATAAGTGGGTGGGTTAAAATTTTCATTCTTAAATAAAAAGATTTTGATGTTAAATAAAAGAAATCGCACCATAATTTTACTAGTATTAACAATTAAAAATCTTTTCATATATTTTTTTAATTTCCATATATTTTTTTCACTACTAATATTCAAAAAATATCACTTGAAATAAGAATTTTCAGGTTATATTTCTTAAGAGAGTTATTTGATTTTATTTTCCCTTTTATTTTTACAGAAATGAATATTATTATTTTTTACAATAGTATCTATATAAAATCCATTTCAAAATCATTTTCCGGTTAAAAAATCAAATTTTGAAAATAAATATTTTTATAAATTATAGTTATCTAATATAATAAAAAAATCAGTGTTTTAATAATCATTTCTATACAATAGAAATATTTGTTTTTCATCTAAAAATAATATAAAAGCAAATAATATAAAAATTATAAAAAATTGGTACTTTAGAATAAAATTTGTTTATATATATATATATACCCTAAATCCGAAAATTTGAACATTTCTAAAATCGAAAATAGGAAAAAAAAACAATTTATGATAATTTTTACAAACCTAATATAAAACAGCATTTAAGTTACTTGGTATTAAAGTTTTTATAAGTAATCATTTTCATCTAAATAAAAGAAAAAAGATAAAACAAACAAAAAAGGAATTAGTATGTACAAAATAATGAAACTAGCGGAACAATAATTATTTTGGTAAGTTTATTGTAATTTCACTTATAATTACTGATCGATTATATGATAATATACCATCAATCAATTGTATTTCGATTTTTCAATTTAACAAACTCAGCATTAACCTAATATCAACCATCTAAAATATTTTCAGATCATACGAAAAATAGATTAAGTAATTGGAAAAAAAGAAATGAAAACCAAACAAATAAGACAAAAAAAGAAAAAATTTGTAAAATCAAAATTTATTCCAAATTGAATATAAATTGTCATAGTATTATTCATTCAACTAATACAAATGAGCCCAGATTTTTGAAATTTGTTTTATATTATATAGTAGCAATTTAAAACATATTTCAGATTTTGGGAAAGATTTTTAAATTTATAAAAAAGAGGGTGTATTGGCTGATCAATTAGATATATTTATACTTTTACATTTAAATTTGATTTCAGAATCCTTTTTATTGTAATATTTTTGTAACCAAATTGTAATTTGTTGGTTTTTAATGCCCATTTCCGATTGATGAATCTAAATATAACTCATTATATCAAATCATTTTTTAATAAGATTTTTACAATAAAATATTTGTTTATTTGTAGATTTATTTTCGAGTTTTTTAGTGGAAAAAAAAGTGAAAATAGCTTAAAGTCTATGTCCGTTCATCAATAACATATTAATTTTCTCTATTATTAATCACAGCCCATCATACTAGTACATTTATTTATTAATATACCAATTTATTAAAACAAAATAATTAGTATTGTCTATGTATAATAAATGTATTTGGGATTTCATTCCACATTCCTATTTATATTTTACAAATAGAGTTCTTAGAGAAATTGGTTTTAAATTTGATCTTTCTATTGGTTTGTTTGTTTCTTTTTTAATAATGGTATATTTCGGGGAAACTTTACACACTGAACAATTCAATATATCAGACTTTATCAAATTATATCCAGAAGAATTTTA
This sequence comes from Anaeramoeba flamelloides, assembly GCA_027625915.1. Taxonomy (NCBI): domain Eukaryota; family Anaeramoebidae; genus Anaeramoeba; species Anaeramoeba flamelloides. The sequence goes on from JANTQA010000026.1 coordinate 8,353,612, forward strand.
ATAAAATTTAGAAAGTTAGTATCATCAAAAAATCATGAAAAATTCAAGAATATTGTATTGTAGGGGGGTGGGGGGTAAATCGCAATAGTGATGGGTTGTTCAAATTTTACTAAAAATCTAATAAAAATATTATTATAAAATACAATTATCTCATATTTTTTCAAAAATATCAAATAAAAAAATGTTATTTATGTTAATTGTTCTGTAAAGGACTTACTAAATATAAATTTTGAAATCAAAATAATAATAGTGTGCATTTAAAAATTCTAATTTAGAACCATCAAAAAGTAACTATTCTTTCCATTTTTTAATTTCAAGATTTTCTCAATAACAATTAACATATAAACCCAAAGAGTGATTGTAATTTTTTTTTTTTTATGAAGGTAGTTATATTATCAATATATTTCCAAACAATGAAATTAATTTATAAAAATAATCCCTTTGGTTAATTATTTAAAGTTCGAAAAAAATTTATTTGTAAAGTATTAATCAAGTTATTTTTTGACTTTCAAATCTGAATGTTGGTAATTGAGTCTTAAAATTGGTTTGTAAATGCAGATTTTTTGTTTTGTTTTTTTAAATTATTGATTTATCAGAGAGCAAAATGATTAATGATTTGTACTATTTATTCAAATTTATAAAAAAAATCGATTATTATTTTTTAATTTCCTTATTTTGATCTTGTATATTTTTTTTCTTCAAAAAAAGAGATGAAGAAAAATAATCAGTAGTGTGGTTTGAATTTGGTAGGAAAATTTTGAAAAGGGGTCATGATGGTGATTGTATTCTAATTTCTTCTTGAATATGGAATTAACTTGTAATGCGGTTATCTTCTATATTTTAATAAAAATGTAGTATAATCTGGGATCAAAATTTATCATTAGTTTTATTCAAACTAGCTGAAAACGGTGATACAGTCAGTTCCACTTTTAAGGTACAAACTTCAAACCAAATTTAAGGTACAAAAAAATCTCAAATTAAGGCACAAAATTTGTAATTTTTTTTTTTACAATTTATTTTACTAGAATCTGAATTTTGTACCTTAATTTGAGATTTTTTTTGTACCTAAAATTTGGTTGAAGTTTGTACCTTAAAAGTGGAACTGACTGTAGAGATTTTGAAATTTTCAACATAATTAGTATGAAGGGAAATAACCAACAACCTACCCAACACTAAGTGTATAAAAGAAAACTTATAGTTTATAATTTATTCAATTATGTTGTTTTTATTTGATCTCTTTTCTTATTTGTTTTTCTTTCACTTTTTTTGTCTACAGTGATCAAAATAATGCGTGCCAAAATACTATAATCCGTGTTTCGAAATATTGTCCGTGCTTTTTTTTATTCTTGTACCAAGGCAACATCCAATTCTCTATCAAATAGTATACCTAAGTTAAAATCAATTTTGAATGTCAAAGTCTGGTTATTTTGAGTAAAATTTAAATTATTAATACAAATAGTTGAATATTTTTAAATATTCTCAATTTTTTTGATTTTTTTCGTTTTTTTTGATGAGAAAAATTTTCTATTGAAAAATTAAACTCTATTTTTTGAGATAAATTTTGCAATTTGATCCTTTATTTTTAGAATTTCTTTCTAAATAATAGAACTTTAAGAAACCAATACCATATTTTTTTAGGGTTTGTTATCAGTTTCTTTGGTTGGTTGGTGTATAGGTCAGCTATAACAAAAAAACACACTTTTTATTTTATAACACGCATTAAATTTTTTTGCACGCTTTATTTTGACTACAGTATGTTTCAAAAAATATTTTTTTACATTCTTCCTCTTAGCTGTCCCATGAATTCTAAACTCACCTTCATTCTAGCTATGTTTAAAAAAAATTCTTCTTCTCGAAAAATCGGTGGTAATTTTGTTGGATCGCATCTCTCTTCGTTAACAATAACAATAAAAAAAATTGAATGTTGTACCAAGCACAATATATCCCACGACAAATTTAAGAAAAGTATTTTTTAACTTTAAAGTCTGAAAGGAAAAAGGAAAAAGGAAAAATGAAAAAGTAAAAGATAGTTTTTATTTCAATAAATTTTTAGTTTATTTAATTTATTTAGTCAAAGTTTGAGAAAGCCATTCAAGACCTTCATACAAGCCTTCGCCTGTTGTAGCGGTACAAGGTTGGATGTACCATTTACGATATCTTAAAGAAGAAAGACCCATTTTTTCAGAGACTTCCTGTGCGTCCATTGCATTTGGAAGATCTTGTTTGTTTGCAAAGACAAGAAGAACAGCTTCCTTCAATTCGTCTTCTCCAAGCATTTTGTGGAGCTCGTCATGTGCTTCGTTGATACGCTCTCGATCGTTTGAGTCAACAACAAAGATTAAACCTTGTGTGTTTTGGTAATAGTGTCTCCAAAGTGGTCTGATTTTGTCTTGTCCACCAACGTCCCAGACAGTGAACGAGATCTTTTTGTATTCAACAGTCTCGACATTGAATCCAATTGTTGGGATTGTTGTAACAATTTCCCCTAATTTTAATTTGTAAAGAATTGTTGTTTTACCGGCTGCGTCAAGTCCAACCATTAAAATTCTTGCTTCTTTTTTTCCAAAGAAGGATGAAAACATTTTTGCAAAGGAACCTCCCATTTTAAGAGTAGTTTAAAGATTAAAAATTAATAATTTTATAATAAATAAAAAAAATGAATGGAAAATTGAAAATTATTGTTTTTTAAATTAAAAGTTCTTCCACGTTTCAAAGAAAAAAGTTTTAATTGTTGCAAATCCACGTTTCTTTATTTTCAATAAAGTTGAGCACATAAAATAAATTCCCTCATGGCGAGGTGGTTTATTTCGCTCATCAATCGTTGAATTTCATGTAGAAAAAATTTTATTCTAATTTTCTTCATTTTTCCTTATTTTCTGATAAATTTTTTTTTTGCAAATAAAAATAATAATTTATTTATAAACATTCTTGAAGAAGTGTAAATTACACCCCAGTTGCCCTGAGACTTAAATTCCCTTTCAGAAATTTAAGCGTAAAATCATAGATTTCACAATTATTAATTAAAGGCCAATATTTTCAAACTGTCTTGATTTGAAATGTGATTTATTAAGATTTAATTTTTTTAATTTGTTAGGAAATATTAATCTATCTTCTTCATAGAAAGTGCATGCCCATAAAGAATTGATCAATTTTTTCTATAATTTCCTTTTGTTCATTTTAAACATAAAGGACAAAATTAATTTGAATTTTTATTGATTAAATAGTAGTATCAAAATTATAATTTAATTTCTGTTTAGATTCACTTATATTCATTTTTCTTCACAAATGTAATGTTGTACTTGTTTTCAAAAGAATTCTTTAATCAAAATTGATCAATAAAATCCTTTATCAACTTTAGTGAAATGAATTATCATTATTATAGCTAGGTACATTTTAAAACTTTCTTCTTTGATCTAAATAAAGCATTAAAATTTTCTTTTGGTTTTAGAATCAAGTTAAAATCATTAAAATTTTAACTCAAAGTTCAATAAGGAAGCTTTTATAAAATTTCTCAAAACATCATACCTTATAGGGTTTGTGTAGACGTTTATGGTTTTGACAACAAATAATTAAAAAATATTTGAGAACTTTAAATAAAAATTTTCATTTATTAATTAGAAATTAACATTAATAAACAATTCTGGAAGATAATACTTTCAATTATTATTCAATAATTTATTTTAGATTTGAAAAAAAGGTTGTGCCTTAATATGAACAATCCATTTTTGTGTGTTATTTTTTTTATTTATTTTGTGTCTTAATTGTGATCTTCTGGTCTGCTCTAAAAAGATCTAGGACAGTATGTGAACCAATTTTATCAAATTATTCTACAAAAAACTAATGGACGGAAAAAAATTGATCATATGAATACACATAAGTAGAAATATAGATGAAGTCATGAATTTTCTATTAAAATTCAATTAATTTCTTAAAAAAAGTTTTTAGCTTTGAAATTAGATAATATTTTAATGAAATTTCATTTAAATATCCTTTATTGGATTTTGAAGAAAAATATCAGAAAAAATACCTGAAAAAATCCACAATTTGTCAATGAATGTTAATAAATGTTTTTTTCAATGGAATTTCAATGGAATTCCAATATGTTAATAGTTACAATTCTTAGAAATGTTTATTAAATATTTATTACCTTATCAAACATCCCAAGTACAATTATTTTGTTTGAAAATAATTTAACAATCTAAAAATTGTGTTGAAATTATTGTGTGAAAAAGACAGTATGTTTATTAAGTGTAAAACTTATGTTCATCTTCGCTCATATTTACAATTAATATAAATTATTTATTTTTCTACATGTTCTCGGTTAATAATTTCTATTGTATAATTAATGAAAATGTTTTTAAAGATTTCTATTTTTTTTTTTATTTTTTAACTTTTTATTGTTAAAATCAAATTTACCTAAATAAATTTTTATCTGATTAGTTCAAAAGGAAAGTTTCCCTGAATCCCTAAAAATGCCACTTTTCATGTTTTTTATCAAGATGTTTTTTTTTTTTAAGGAATAATTCATAAAATTATTTGTGAATTTGAAAGAAAAAATCACATTTATTGATTTGGAGATAATAATATTGTTGTGTTTTTTTTTTTTTTTTTTTTTTTTTGGGGGGGGGGCTTGGAGTAGAGGTATATATTATTCTTATAATTTAAGGGTTTTTTTAGTTTAATTTGTTTCTTCTTTTTTTTTTTTGTTTAAAAGACAACAAAATATCTAAAAAAAAAAAAATAATAATGGGGTTAAAAAATCCAAAATCATTTAATTAATAAAAAGGAATTACTCTGAAAATAAAATTGTATATCCTAAGAAAAAAATGGAAATATATGTATTAGAAGAGCTATTGGATGTTTTATCTGGTTTTTTTTATATTATTAGATTAACTTAAGACCCTATTATTTTCCTTTTCCCCATTTTGGGTGATTTGTGAATGTACGTGTGTGTGAAATAATCAAATAATAAATATCTCATTTGGAAATCTCATTATTTTTAAAATTATTGTTGTTTATGGTATACATTTTATTTAAACTTGTTTTAGATAAAAATCCCTTAATTTTTTTTTTTAAAATCAATAATTATCATTAATGGTCTTTGAAAAACAAATAATAAATAAGAAGAATAATAAATATCATGGAATAATTGGTATATATATATATATGTGTGTGTGTGTGTGTGTGTATGTGTGTGTGTGTGTGTGTGAAGCTTTATCTAATCAGTATATAATTATTCTTAAAAATTGAAAAATACTAAAATTCTTAGATTTCACATTTTGATAAACTACAATGTTTGTTTTGATCTCTAATTAAAGATCAAATAAAATTCCAAATGAAATCAATATGATTTCTTGTTTTTCACTTTCACAATTTCAACAATATTATAACAAGGGATTTTTATAGTGTTCTTATTGATCTTACTCTAAAATAAATTTTGGAAAACAATTAAAGCTTGAAGAAAAAATGAGAAAACAATAAACAATAAATACAAAAAATGTATATCTATTGTGAAATTTTCAAAATTAATATTTTTCAAAAAGATACATGGAAAACACCTTATACTTATGTAATCCATTATTTTCACAACTGATCTTCAATGGAATAAACAATCGTTTGTATTTGAACATTTTTAAATTCCTTTAATGTAATATAGCAATCCAATGAACATTCACTTTATCTTACCTTGACAATACCAATCGTACAGCAATTACAGTCTAGATGTGAATCACAGCCATTCGTTAAATAGTTGAGGAATATTCCGAGTCAATTTCAAATTATTTAAAATCATTTAAAATTATTTTAAATTGACACGCAAAAGTCCTCAACCATTCAAGTAATTATTATGATTCACACTTGGGCTGAAATGGCCATAGTACATTAAATTTCATTGAAAATTTTTATACCTATTTCTATAAATTTTATTAGATTTTATTTTCATAAAGTTTTCCTGTCAAACTGGCCTCTGATTCATATAGATATTTGTTCTGATACCTTGTAGAATTTTTTTAAAAGGTTTTTTTTTGGTAGAAAATAAATATGTTAAAAGTCCATTTACTTTCCATTGGCTAGATTCATACATAAGGTGTGGTTGTTCACAGAAAATAACTGTCTTAAATAAAACTCTTTATTGAAAAAATACAAATCACAAAAAAATAAAATTCCTGAACTCAACAGAAAAAGTATCATATTACAAAAAAAAATTACATATGTCACAAAAACCAAAAACAGAAAAAAATAAATAAAATAAATTTCAGCATATCTATTTAACAAAAAATCTGATTAATATCTAATGAAAATGCCTAATCTCAGCAATATATATAGTCAATCCAAAGCTACCGTTTAATTTTATCAATATCAAATTTTGATGTTGATATAAATTTTTAACAAACTCAATATGAGAATCATAAAGCTCATATTGAAAAAAAAATTACTAAAATAAGTCAATATTCAAGAATTTTTTCTGATTTTCAAAAAATAAATTTTCAAAATCCAAAATGATTCTAAACCTCAAAATTCATTAAGAAACGACATAAAAAATTTCCTCTAAAAAATGCATTTATTTTTTGATCAAATTAGAAGAATATTTTTCATATCAACTTATTAAAGAAAAAAATATTTTCAATATAAACTTTCTTATTCTTATATTCCTAGATTTAAAAATCTATATCAACATCAAAATTTGATATTGATAAGTTTTCAAGGTAGCCTTGGGACAGTTATAAATATATAATTAACAGCATCTCTAATTGGTAAAAAAATTCAATTAAACAAAAACAAGTTTCACATTATTCTCAATGGTAAAAAATCCATTACAAAAAAATAATAAAAAGGGGTCCTCAATCTCAAAAAAATATATCTTAACACAAAAAAAAGTTTCATATATCACAAAAACAAAAATAGGAAATAAAAAAATAAATTTCAGCATATCTATTTAACCATTAATCTGATTAATATCAAAAAAAATTACCTCGTCTCATTAAAAAAAAATAAATAATAAAAAGTATCTCGAATTGGTAAAAAATTCAATCCAACAAAAAAAAGTTTCACAGAATTCTCAATGGTAAATATTAAATTACAAAAAACAATTAAAAAAAGGATCTTAATTCCAAAAAATTTAATTAATAGAAAAAAGTTTTAAAGGATTCAAAATTTTAAAAAATCAAGCTTAAAAAAAGGATTAATTTTTTCTTATTTAATATCTTTTCAAAGACCTAAATTTCTACCTTTTGAAACAAAAAATTTGTTTCCTTTCAGTATAGTATTGATTCAATTCAATTTAATCGAATTTGTGTTTTTTTTATCATCCCCTAAATTTGGCAGAGCAAGGATTTTGCGAACATTCTTTTTATGAAAAATAACTCATCTTCAAATGAAAAAAAAAATCTTCACAATCTCAAAAACACCAAGATAGATCAACTGAAAAAAAACATAATTGTTTTCAAAAATCTCTATTCAAAACAACAAAATTAGAAATTTATTTTTGTTCATTGAACCCTTTTGCTAAAAAGTATCCTTCATTTTCAGTGTTGTTTTTAATAGATCAATTGTACATCGTCTTCTTGGTTGAGTTTTTTTCATTGGACTCAAATACTCTTAAAAATTTCCAAAAAATTTTTCTCAATTTGAAAAAAAATATTTTTCAAATAAATCACAAAATCAAAAAAAAATTTTTTTTTAATTTCCTATTTAGAAAAGAAATTATTTTTGAAAAATAATTATTTTCTTTCCAAAGTGGAGTTTAACTTAAAAGAAATCTGAAAAGGTTGAATAAACTGACTTTTTAAACTGAAATCGGTTTTAAATAAATTGAGATCAAAATATTAAAGAAATTGATGGCAACACGAAAAAAACCGAAAAGTCCAGCTCAGGAAAAGGTTTTTTAAATCAAAGGAAGAATCCATTAAGAGGACTTAACCTTTAAAACCAAAACGAAATTTGAGTAATCAATTTTGATAAAAACTCAAACACCCAATCAGAAAAAACGCTTAAAGAAATCAAAATTGTCTTTCTCTTGACCATAAACTATTTTGGTACTTTTGAAATATAAAATAAAAAATTCTCAAGGCAAAATTGCTTTTAAAAACTTTGAATTTGAGTGGTGAAAAATACATGGTGTAATTCTTTTGCCAATTACTGTTTATGAAAAATAAAAAGATCAAAATTTTCATTCAACTTACCTCAAAAATACACTCGAACACTGATTTAAAAAAATTCTCAAAGTCTGGTTTTCTTCAAGGGAAATTAATAATTCCTTTTGCACAGAATTAAAAATTTGAAAGGTTACAGAAGATTTCTCAAAAATCTTTTTTTTGACAGTTGAATGAAAATTTTGTACCATTTATTTTTCAACTAATAGTAAACTGGATCTATAAAAAGATTATAAGAACTTCTCAATAAATAATAAGGGAAGATGGTATTGATTTTTTAGCTTTCTCTTTTTTAAAAAAAAAAATCTAAAAATAAAGGATCAAATTGGAAAATTTTTTTTTTCAAAAGAGTTAAAAGATAATTTTTGTCCTTAACAGAAAATACTTGAATTGTCTTTCAAACATGGAAAACAATTCTGAACGTTTTAGTAATAAAGCTCTTTTAAAACCCAAAATTTTGGAAAATATTTCTGTTTTGGAAATTTAAATTTGGTAAATGTCAGTTGCTCTTATTTTTTTAATTTTTCAAAACACCTCTACTTGAGGACTTTCTGTTAACACAACGAAATGCCTTAAAAGGGGAACAATCAACGAAACCGAGATCAGAAATTACCACCCATTTATTTCGAAATTCGAGATTTCTAAAGGAAAATTAGAACTAGAATGTTAAAAATTTTACCTTTTTATAACTCGAAAAAAAGGTCATAGAATTATTCTTCAAAATTGTTTTTCCCATGGGGAGAGTCTTGCACACTGTTTAAGATCTTGGGTTTGGATAAGAAATTGAAAAAAGTCATTAGTTTCATTTTACAACAGGTTTTTAATCTTTGAATTTAAGATCAAGATTGATTTTTAAAAGAGTGCCAGGAACTTGATCATGCGATAATTTACTATATTTTTGAGATATTCTCCTTTCCTCACTTTTGTCAAGATGATATAAAACAAAAAATATATAGAAAAACAACTCTTTCCTAATAAAAAGAAAAAAAGAAGCCAAAACATTCAAAAGATCAAGACAAAACAATTTAATTAAAAAATTTTTTCTCTTTTTTTTGGTAAATTTAATGATCTTTTGTTCAAAATTGATAAAAATATTGAAAGTTGGAAGTTCAAAAAAATCTTTGTCAATTTAAAAAATATTAACTCCGATCCAACCTTGTAAATTTCCTTATCAAAAAAATTTTTTGGGTAAAGATTTGCAAAACATGCAAAAAAAAAAATATTACAAAGAAAACTTAAGAACATTTAGAAAGTGACCAGACTCTTCTAAACGAATTAAAAAATTTTCCACTCTTGTTGACATTTAAAAGAATAATTCATTTTTTTTGTTTTTCAATTTTTTTCAAAATTTTTCTTTTTCAAACACAAAACAATTTGTTTGTACAAAACCTTTCTTCCTTCGACTTTTTCTCTCGTACAATTCAAATTGAGAACTTTTTTTTCAAAAAAAAAAAAAAAACAAAGATAAACCCACATAAAAAACACCAATTATTTGATGAGTTTGCTGAACAATATCATTCTTGTTGGGGACAAGGGGGTTGGAAAGAGTAGTCTTAAGGATCGATTGGACACAGATCTGCTTTACGACCTTGATCAAGAGATTGAAAACACGTCTTCGCAATTCAGTGAGATGAACGATCAGGACCTTTTTTTAGGAATTTTGGAGCTGCTCCACCAGGAGTCGATCGGCGGTCTGGTTGAAAAGTACTATTCAGAAAGCGAATACTTTCTGTTTATGTATTCTGTGGACTCGCCTGACTCGTTTCTCAAAATGAAAGAGCTTTACAAGAAAATCACGTCTCTGCAATTCAGGGGCGATTTCAAAATGGTCCTGATGGCAAACAAGATCGATCTGGACGAAAAAAGCAAGCGTAGTGTGTCCAAGAAGAAGGGCCGGAGTCTGGCGAGAACGATGGACTGCCCGTATTACGAGGTCTCTGTCAAGACCGGCGAGAATCTTGACAGCGCGTTTGTTGATATGATCCATCATTTCATCATCAGCACCGAGAAACAGAAGCACTCCGACATTGTGGAGGACTTCAAAATGCTGTTTCTTCGCCAGGAGCTTACGGACTGCTCCTTTGCAACCAAGTCTGGGAAGAAGGTTAAGGCCCACCGTCTAATTCTGGAGTCGAGGCTGTCGCCGTGCACATTGCACGAAATCGGGGAGTTGCTGCTGAGGGTCTCGCACTACAACGCAGTGCATTTTTTGAAATGGGTCTACACAGGCTATGTGCACGCGCCCAAGGTCCCCATAATCACGTCCATGTGCCAGAAGCTCTCTTTAGAATTTAAAGACCTCTCTGGCGTGTCTTCCATCCTCAAGAACCTACGCAACCTCTATTCCAAGAACTCTTCAAAAGACTTCACAATCATCGTCGATAAGAAAAGAATCAAAGTTCACAAGCTCATACTCGTTGCAAGATCAGAGCTCTTTCGCGGTTTCTTCTTATCAATGGACAAAACAACAAAAAGCGTCAAGGACTATTCGAGAAATTCCATCGACACAATGAAATCCTTAATTAAATTTTTTTATACAAACACATGGAATTTAAAGAACAAAAAGAATTTTATTCAGGAAATCGAAAATTCAATCGAATATTTCCAATTAAACATCAATTCTTCACTTTCTTCTCAATTGTCAACCTTGAAGAAAAACAAATTTTGTAAAATAATGTAATTTCAAGCTTAATCCTTGATTATATTATTATCTTATTGTGGATTAGTATTATATTTGCAGATTATTTTTTTATGTTTTTATTTTTAAGATTTTTTTTTATTTTTATTTTTTTGAATTCGATGTTGAATTTGTATAATTTAAATAATTTACATTTTTTAAGGTTGAATTCCTTTCTTATTTCTTTTATTTTTATACTTTCTTTTCTGTTCTTTTTAAACCTTTCTATTTCTCATTATAATAATTTTTATTATTTTTTTTTTTTTTAATTTATTGTTCCGAATTAAAGAAAAAAATTTGTCTTTTTTTGAAAAAGTTTTTTGAAATTCAATGGGATTTAATCCCGTTATTTGTTCCTGTTTTTTTTTCAATATGAATTTTTTTTTTGGATCTAGAAAATAATTAATTAATACTTTTTTAAGAATTGATCATCAAATGTTCAAAAAGCTTGACTCGATAAATTTTCAATTTTCTTAATATTTCAAGGCAATTCTACAACAATCCATATTCAAAGTATTGTCACCAAAAAGAAGTTATAATAAAACAAATTGATCAAACCAAGAACTAACCATAATTTTCGGTTACACTCAAAAATTAAAAAAAAAGTGTTTTAATATTTATATTTTATTAATAACACCCACCTTTTTGTGTACTATTTTCAAGAAACAAATTTTTTTCGATCATCTATTTATTTTATCATGTTTAAGATGAGGCCAAGGGAATATTATTTAAAAAAATTTTTCTACTATAAAAATAATTAATAAATAGATCGAGAAATGATAAAGAAAAAAAAAAACAAATTTTAATTTTATTTGATAAACATCTTTTTTGAATATTTTGAAAAAAAAAAAAAAAACATTCAGAAAATACGAATTATTTAATTTAAAGAATTTGTAAAAAATTTTTTCTAAGTAAATCGTCCAATAAAAAATACTGTTGTTATTAAAAAAATATCCTGGGGAGGTAATATCAATTTAACTAAAAAAAAAAAAAAGAAAAAGAGATTTCTGAAGTTATTTTATCGTTTACAACCTATTTAAAAATATAGAATATTCTTCCCCTCCCCTCTCTTTATTATTTTTTTTTTGAGGTAAAAGTTTATTTAAGAAAACTGAATTGAATTTAAAATTCTTTGAATGATATGTTAATTTAGACACTCTTTAAATTGGGGGTACAAATTTAGCTACTTGAAAATTCTTTCTCTACTGTATAAAACTAAAAAAAATATTTATTATAACACATAAATAACATTTTAATGGCAAAGTTATATTTTAATGATGATTTTTTCAATATTTTTTTGAAAAAATATTCTTATGATATGTTACAAATTATATAACACATTTCATAACAAAAATAATGTTTTAAAGGCCGTGGTTTTGAAATTTTTATAACATTTTAAATGTTGATAACTTCTTTACAACACGATATAACATATTATTAAAAAACTTTTTTTTTTTTTTTTTTTATAAGAGTTAGTGTATAACTCTTAGTTATTAACAAGAAATCCAAAAATTAAAATATTGGAATTTGAGAATAAAAAGAAAAGAAGAAGAAAATTTGAAAATGGTGTATTTATTTTATTTGTAGAGAGAAAGAAAGTAATTCAAACAATTAATATAATATAAAAAAAGAAAATATGAAAGTTATTTAAAATATTCCAATAATAAAATATTAATAAAAATCTAAAGACCAAACGGATAAAAATTCCAAGAATTTAATCACTTGTAAAAAAAGATTGAAAAATACAGTTTGAATTTTATTTCCTTCCTAGAATTGTATTGATGAATGTTAGAAAGAAAATATTCTTCCGTTAGGTAATGATTTTTTTATATTTAATTTGTTTAAAAATTCATATGTATCTTCTTTCGATGCTGTAAAGAGGTTAAAGTTTTATTTATTTAATTTTTTTTTTTTTTTTGGTAACTTTTTCAATTTTCTTCAAATTTCTTCTGCTCTTTTATATTCTCATAGGAAGTAATAACTATCAACATTTTTCAACAAAATAATTATATTTTGTATCTATCACTTTTTCATTTGATAGATGTCTCTATTTAAACTATTACAAACGTTTTTTTTATAATTTCAGTGGAAATTGTGTATTTATTTTTAATTTTGATAAAATTATGATCATTCCACCCTAGATCCTTTTAGAAATAAATAAATTCCAAGATATCTTGACAATTACAATTTTTCTTTCATATGTAAATAATCAATATTCTTGTATAGAATTAATATTAATCCGCTGTGGTTTATTCTTTTCCTCTTCCCTTTTCATATTTTTCTAGACTATCTAAATATTTTACCTTCTTTTTTAAATGTGTACATATTTGAAACATATAAGGTATTTTATTTTTTTTGACAAAATTATTTTTACCCACCTGTATTATATTTAAGGCAAAATAATTTCTACTTTCTCATCTGATATACCTGTATAGATGCATCTTTTTGAATAGTGGTTATATTTTAAGTTTTATTTATTTTATTATTATTTAGGGTTTTAACTTTTTTGATATATGTTCAAATGAATTTAAGGGATTTTGATGATATTATGAAGATTATTTAATAGATAAATTAGTAAAAACAACTTCAGGAATCAATTCAACCCCAAGATGGTAACATGAATATATATTTCTTTTTTCTCCCGAAACTTTTCATAAAGTTTTTCACTAGAATATTTTTGTAATTTTTTTTTACTCAATCTTAAGTGGTAGGTCTCTATATGCTACCAGAATTATTTAATTTTTTTATTCAAAAGGTTTTAGAAAAAAATATAATCAGACCATTGTTTATTGAAACTTATATAATTTAATATCACCTCCCTACTTTAAAGTGTAAGCATGTTAAATCTTGATTTTTTATAAATTTTAAGTGACATATTGATTGTATTTTTAATACTGTTTAGAAAGTTTCTTTTGAAAATTTTGTGAATTTCAAGTAATATATGTAGTATTAGAAATTTCCTTTTCAATTATACCTTTTTATGAATATTCAAAATTTGTTGTAAACAATTATTTTTAATTTATTTTCTGAAATCTTTAATTTTTACCCTTTTATTTTTTTAAAAAAATGAATACTAATAAAAATCCAATCTTAATCAATTTTAAACAAGGAAAACCCATATAGTTCGATTTTCTGCCCTTCAAATAGGATTTAAAAATTAACCGCTTTTTTAATATTTTTTTTTATATTTTTTTATATCAAATCAAAAGGGTCATAACCATAAATTTATTTCTACCCTTTTAACTGTAAAAAGAATTGCCGATTAATTGTTTTAATATACTATAACTTCATTTTAAGTTTAAAATTTTCAATTCCGGACTTGATTAAACTTTATTTCAGTCTAAGACGCTCACCAAAAATATAAAAGTCAATCTTTTTCTTAAGAATCTACAAATATATGATTGTTTAGAACTAAGAGAAATAATAAACTTCAGATAAGAGTTGATATTCATAAAAAGAAATACCGAAAAAAAACCATATAATGTTGCCAAAAATAAAAGGTTCAAAAAAATTTAAGGATCATTTCATTATAAAGTTTCAAGTTAAAATTCTAAATTACTTTGAAAAATTAAAATTGTCGGAGATAGATTTTTTAAGAGTGAATATATGAATTTGGAAGGTATTATAAAATTTCACATTTCTTAAACATTATTTAGAGTTTAAAACATTTTATTTTTTCAAATTGACTTTAAAAAAAAAAAAAAAACTGAAAAAGAAAAGAAATGAAAAAAAAAAAATAGCAAAAATGAAAATAAAAAAATTTAAGAAAAACAAACAGTAAAAAATTTGTACTCTACGAGAAAAAATTGATCAGATCTAAAAATTGAAAATTTATTTTAATATGGATATTAGATTAAATCCATTGAATATATTCGATTTCTTCAATAAAACTTGACCCCTATGACTGAAAGAGAGTTTAAAAAGAAAAATTATTGTTTTTTTATCTGTTTGGATCAAATGTGAATACAAACCAATTTAATACCATTAATTGTTTTGTGACTATAGAACAGTTGGATTATATCACGAATAATAACCCTTAAATAATATAACTCATTTTTCAATTTTTTGAATTTTACAAAGTCAAGATCATAATTTGTTTCGGTAAACTCTTTACAATGAAATACTAAAATCTGAACATTTTAAATAATTAATTTTTCATTTTCTTTTTGAGATTACACATAATACCTGAATTTACAGAATTGGATACAATACTCGCCCGTCAACAAAACACCCCCTTTCAAATATTTTTTTTTTTAACAACAATAAATATTAAAGAAAAAATACTATTTGTAACCCAATCCACTTTTTGAAATAATAAAAATTTTTGAATCAAAAAGATCCTTATAATTTATAACTTTAGAATTGTTTTAAAAAAAACATAAAAATATATAAAAAAAAAAAAAACAATCTAAAATCTAGATCAGTAACAAATTTATTTAAAAAAATCGAATTTTTATGAAGTGAAATTGTAAATTAAATTTTTGTATAAAAAATAGAAAAAGAGTATAAGAAGAAGAATAAAAATTTTTTTTATAGCTTGAATAAAAAACTCTAAATAAATTTAGGGTTTTTGAATTCTGGAAAAGCTAACTGCGGTTTTTTTTACTTTTTGTTTTTGTTTTGAAGTGTTCTAGGTTTTTTTTACTTTTTGAAATAAACCCAAAATTTTAATAAATTTTCGGTTTATTTCGAAAAGTAAAAAAAACGTAACGAAAATCTATTGATTTTCTAATCAAAACAAAAATTAAAAAAAATCTAACTGTAAACGGGGTATAATTTTATTGAATCACCTCTCGCCAATAATAATAATAAAAAAAAAAAAAAGAAAAAATTTTTTTTAAAGTATCAAAACTTGATCTTATATTTGTTTTTATAGCAATATATTTATAACATTAAATTTCTTGGGTTTATTATTCTTTGTTATAACAAATAATAAATTATAAGCCAATAAAACTCGATCTACCATTAACATTATGAATAGGAAGAATTACTGGATAGGTTACTGTCCATTCATAAAAAACTCTTTTTAAATCGTTACTGGTGCATCTCCACATTGTGGCATTTAAATAATCGCCTGCCTTGACTAAGATGGGTTTTTGTATGGGGAAATAAATGGGGAACCAGCTAGCCATTTGAGGGGTGTGGTCGATGGGGTTGATGCTTAATTTCACATCTTTATAGAGGATTGTATCGAAGAAGGCGGCGAACCCATGTATAAGGGCGTCCTTGGAAATCACAAAATGGAAGGACTTTGATCTGTTGTTATGGCTATTATTTTGCTTGATCGATTCCTTGGGCAGGGGGTGAACAAACGTAAAGCATTTCTGTACATCTGACAGGTATTTGTATTTGCCAAATTTGACGACATACGGCGTTTCAAAATTTTTTAATTTTTTTTTGTTTTCATTCAATTCATTATACAGCCGCGGCGTGGAGACTGGGCACAAAAAGGAATTGTATTCGCACGGGATCGAAATCCCATCTTCTTTTAGGATCTTTTGCGCGCCGTCCAGGCATTCTGGTGACAATTCATTATCGCCGAACGAGCCAAGAAGCTCTGAAACCATGATGTCACACCTTTGGGGGGGGTTCCAGACCCTCATATCGGTGTCGACGACGATGACCTCGTGGTCGTATTCCCATTTGTTATTGCGCAGGGTGATCACTGCAGATGGGTTTTTTTCAATGGCATATAGCTTGATCGGCACTTTGGAATTATGCGACGCCAGGATGCATCTGCGCACAATGCCGCCTCTGCCAGATCCGACAACCATAACAACGATGGGGCTCTCTTCAAGCTTGACCTTTGGGTTTTGCTTTTGACGAAGCTTGGAAAAATCAACCAAGGCTTTATAAACGGCTTGCTCATAAAGTTCGTATTTGATGGTATCGTCTTCAAAGACTTGATAGCTGGAACTTTCTAAATTGTCCTTGAGCGGCTGAAGTGGATCCTGTAAGATGTCTTGGCAGCCTTTAAACGCTAACTCCCATTCTGGTAATTTTGGCAAGTTTAATTCAATAGCTTTCAGGTATTGGAATTGACTGTGTAAGTCCTCATGTATCGTGTGGCCACCACACTGCCGGAGGATGATGTCAACGTCTTTAGACATAAAATATTTGATCAGCTCCACAATCCCCTTTGGCAATTGGTAACTTTTCTCTGTTTCTGATCCTTCCTTGGTCGATGGTAGAGACTCAAAGAGATCAGATGGAATAATAAGTGCTTTAACGTTTTCACCCCTCCAAGTGTCAAGAAATTTTGTGTGGACCTTGCCGCTATCCAAAATTAAAGCCGGGTACAGTGCAGAATAGCTTTCAGCCATCAGCCTTGTCTCGTTCCATTTGTTCCATGAACTTTCATCGGAAATGCTAAAAGGAAGAAGAAAATCGCTGCTTGTTGTGCTTTGAAGCACAGAATTGATCATTCTTGCATAGTCAAAATTTTTTTGGCGAATACTTTTAGTTTGCCTTTGCTTTTTTTCATTTTCTTTTTCTTTTTCATTTTCTTTTTCTTTCTTTTCATCTTTTTCAATTTCTTTAATTGTTGAGAAACTTCCATCTTTAAGGAAGGGTGCAAACATAATGTATGTGATCCCTAAATATGTAGCCCATCCCATTTCAGCTTGAAATATATTGGGATCGTCAATACTTTCGGGTGAAATTCCACCAATAATGTAGTCTGCCCATTGCCCACAGCTAAGCAGCATGTCAGATTCTGCAATTACTCCCTCTGGTTTGAGTGGAGTGCCAAGCAAATTAAACCCAAAATTGTCAATTTCAGACTCAAAGGATTCCGTAAAGTCAACAATTGGTCTTGGTTCAATTGCATACCTTACACAACAATCACTCTTTGACATTTTTTTTTGTTTTTTTTGTTTTTGTTCAATACAACCAAAAATAAAAAAAAATAATTCCCAAATTCAGTATTTTCTCCAAATGACATCTTTTAAAATAGAACCTGTACCAAAAGTACCTCGTTGAAATTTTGGTCAAATATCGGGTTGAAAGACAAACTCGTTGAAAAATAATTTTCAAAGATTAGTTCTTTTTCGTTCTCAAATGCCTATTTTCAAAATTAAAGCCTTTTTTCTTGGTTTTATTTCACAAAACCAGATTTATTTAACGACAACGTTTCGGATTTATCAAAGAGCCACAACACCTTTATATTCAATTTCATTTCATCTGAGAACTCAGGATATTCAAAATATTCTCCAATTAGGATCAAAAATGCTTTGTTTGTAAATTTTTCATGAAAAATTCAGAAAAAATTTTGAGATACGTTAACTCAAACAATTTGTGAGGAACGTAAAAATGAAAAAGAAAAATAACCGAGATTTTTTAACCAGAAAAAATGACGATAATTTCAAACATTTTCAAAACTGGTATTTGAATTCGAAATGGGAAAAAATATTCATTTCTTTTTTCGTGTGATTTTTTTTTTTTTTTATAAAAAGAGTTCTCAAAGAAGTAAGTTGTAGTTTGTAATTTCTCTGTTTGAAAAAGCAAATTGAAAATGTAGCGAAAGTTGTTCTTATTTATAATTCATAGACCAGTAATTGGCAATTTTTTTTTGTTTGTCTTGCTTCTCTCAATACCTAATTTTTTAGTATCACAACAAATTGTTCTGAGATTGTATGGGAAAGCTTTTGAAGAAGTTTGCATGCAACGATCTAAGGGAAATTAAATTTGCAAAAGTTAGTCAGTTTTTGTTAAATTTTAAAAAAAAAAAATTTGGTAAGTTGAAAGAAAAAAAAAAAATGATCTTTTTTTGGGAAATGGGAATTTTTGGTTGATTCTATCCAATGCCAAACCTACTCCCGTGTAGTCTTTTCAACATAGATCTTTGATTCATAAAATCAAAGGTTTTGGTATCATAATTTGCCAATTTCCTCCATTTTTTGTTATTATAATCCAAGGGAGGAGCTAAAAATCCTTAGAATTTAATCCCCCATTACTTTAAAAAAACCTCAAAAATACTAGAAAAGTTGTAATGGTTTTAAAAATTGTTCTCAAGTGAATTTTCTCAAACAGTTGATTTTTTCCTATCTTCTTTTTCATTTTTTTGATCACACAAACGATTTTGATACAAGTTAAACAATTTTCGGAAAAAGCATTTATTTTTTTACTTCTTAGATCCAACTGGACAAAATTTTGTGAGATTTTCCAACCTTATAAATACTGATTAGAGTGCACAGAATACTAACTTTCAATTTTAAACGTATTCCTTAAGGGGGTATCTAGATTTTACCAATTTTAAATACCACAGTTTATTCGGAACTGACTTATTCAAATAATTTCTTTAACCAAATATCTTGACATTTAAATATATACAAGAGAGAGATATAAACTAAAGTAGGGAAAAAAATACCGGACATGAAAAAAATCCCGGAAAAGATTTTTAATTGTGAATATTAGTAAAATTTTTGTCTATTTTCATTCAAATCCTTATTATAAATAACCATTTTTTTTATGAGATTAGTAATAAACCTACCTAAAGTCCATCAAAATAAGGTGTATCTAGAATACTCATGTAATTGTTTGATAGCCATATGTTGATCAACTTTTTTCGAAAAATACTAGAGTTTTATTGAGGTTTCCTAGAGTTTGGGAAATGATAATTTATATTCTTGTTTTTTGATTGATTGAATGGTGTTTTGAACAAGTCTGATTTCATTAATCATCATTCTAATCAGTGGATGAGTTATAATTGAAAAAGTTCGATTCTTAAAAAAAGGAATTTGATTGTAAATAAAAGAAATTACACGATAATTTTACTAATATTCACAATTAAAAATCTGTTACGAGATTTTTTTCATGTCCGGTATTTTTTTCACTTCTATACTTTATAATATATTTACCGATCAATTAAAAAATGAGGAATCAAAAAATAGAAAAATTGATTAAGAAAAAATACAAAAAAATCATTTAATTATTGATCTCATCTTTAAAATTTGATACAATTACTCCTTAACCCAATTTTAACTTTTAATTCTAAAGATAAATTTTTTTTTTGGAAGCTATTTTTGATCTACCATTTACTTCTTATTTCTAAATAATATTCCATAATGAATTTAAAAATCTTATTTTCATTTAATTCATAATATACGTTTTGGTTTTGAAAATCGGATACTTTATTAATTCTTTTCAGATATAAGCTAAATTTCAAAAATAGGGGCAGATTTTTCATCCTGAAAAAATTTGTTTATTTGTTTTTTAATTTGAATAATAATGTATTTTACTAAAGTGTTTAGAGATAATAACCAAAATAGATTCATAAATAAAAATATAATGTAATACTTTATTTTTTGAACGGCAAATGAAAAAAGAAAAAAATATTAAAAAAAAAGTTTGCCCCTAATTTTGAAATTTGATTTACAGATATGTATCATTGAATTTATTTGTTTGATTAAATAATTATTTATTTTTGATACCGTCCCTAGTCATTTAACTTCGATTTGCCCCATATCCAACGAGTGTCTTGATAATAAGATCCTATTATAAAATTTCCCTTCTATTGATTTACAAAATCCAAATAAAGTAAAAAAAAAAATTTAAGAGGATCTCACTTACAAAAAAAAATCAAATAAAAAAAAACAATTTGAACAAATTCTCAATTCCAAAAAATAAATTTTTTAAAAAAAATTCCAATCTTTTCCTTTTTTTTTTTATTTCCAAAGAGTTGAATTTCTTCAATTTAGAGAAAATATTTTTTTTACGTACATAATCTAATTCAGTTTAATTTAATCTACTTTGTGGTTATTTTGTAATACACCTTATTTAATAAAGTAAGGATTTCGTAACATTCTTGATATACAAACAACCCATTTGAAAAATGAAAAAAAAACAAACAAAAAAAAATTATCAATATCTCAAAAAGTACCATATAAAAACACCACAAAACTAACACTGTTGTTTTCAAAATTATATTTCATAACCATTCAAATTGGAAATTGAATGCCTGTATTTGACTATTCTTCATGAAATGTAATATTGTTTTATTCTTTATGTTTTTGAAATCCATCGTAAATTACATGTTTATTGATTTTTGTTTGGTTAATGGTACTTTGACGAAATTGTAAAAAAAAATTTTTTTCAATATCATAAAATTAAAATTAACAGTAAAGGCTTGATCCTTAAATTGAACACTCAAAAAAAATCCAAATATTTTTTTCTATTTTTTCTAATTTTTTCTTTTTCTTTGGGTTGAATATTTTTTAATTAATTTTTGATAACTTAATCCTTTCTTATTAACCTTTGAAACTGTATCCTCAATTTAGTTTTTTTTTGATAAAAATATTAGAAATAAGAATTCTGAAAACAAATTATTTAAAAATACCATGCAAAATAATAATAATTGGTAATGATGAGAGAAATCTAGTTAATAAATTGTTTGTATTCATCAAGATTAAGAAGATAAAAAAAAATCCAGAAAAATATACTTTATTTAATTTTTTTTTTTTGAATAATAATCGTTATTTAAACAAATGTATCTTTGAAGGTGATCCCTTTGGGGTATGATTCATAAACAATAGAATTGTTTAAAATATACACCATCTTATTTCTACTTTATTGCCTTATTTTGGGACTAATTTCAAATATTCACATAAACACAAATATTGATTCAAAATATAATTAAATAAAGCGAAAAATATCAGGGAAAAATTAGTTGCAAAAAATTGAAAAATTATAGATTCAAATCTAGTTTAATGTTTTAATATATTTAAAAAAATGGATTAATGTATAGTACCTTGGTTTAAAGTTTTAATACCCCATTACACTCAAAAAAATCCCTTTTCAATAATGTTGTTGTGATTTTAATTTTTAAAAATGTTAAAATTTCCTACTTGCTTAAAAACAAAAATTTGAAATATTAAAATAAAAAATAATTTTCTTAATTGAAGGAATGTGGTACCAATGTCATACAGAAACCAAAAACACAAAGACTAACAGTTTCTGCTGGTTAAATAGATTCCGATCTTGTATTGATAAATAAAAAAAAATTTATACAGTCAGTTTCACTTTTAAGGCACAAACTTTGAATGAAATTTAGGGCATAATAAAAATCTCAAATTAAGGCACAAAATTCAAATTCTAGTAAAATAAATTGTAAAATAAAAAATTACAAATTTTGTGCCTTAATATGAGATTTTATTGTGCCTTAAATTTCGTTGAAAGTTTGTACCTTAAAAGTGGAACTGACTGTAAATAACATTGGGGAAAAGTTATTTCACAAAATTAGTTGCAGAGTACAAGAAAATCTCAAAAAATTCGGATTTTTTTAATCCCATCCTAATATAAACAAGATTATCACACATATGCTGCATTTTATTTAAAAAAAAAAAAAGAAAAAAATATTTTTAAACAAAGAAATAAAAAGTGAAAGAAAAGCAAGAAATACAAGAAATTTAGGTTTTATTAGCAAGGTTTAAGTGCTCAAAAGTTCTTAATCTGATTAAGTGAGTGTTTTGAAGTCACTAAATTTACAAATATAATCTAAATAATAGCCAAAAGAACACTTTAATTACAGTCATTAGAAGTATTTTAAACTCAATTTAATTTTCTGAAAATACAAGAGATGTAATTAATATCATTATAAAAGTAAAATTTTCATTTTAAAGTTTTGTTTTACATCACTTTTTGCATACATATAGTAGTTCTTTCTTATTATTTCATATTTTTTTGGATCAACACAATTGTTTATTTTAATATGGAAGAGATAAAAATAGTTGTACAACCATAAATTAAATAAAATTTTGTGGATTTATTAAATTTTTTATTTATAACTTTATAGATACAATACCTTTATAAAGTGTTAAGTTTATAAAAAAAAATAGTTTTTGAAATATTTCTTTTTTTCACTTTGATTTTTTTCGATTTTATACTTATTTATTGAGGTGTTTTAATATTTCACACATTTTGTTTTCCTAAAATCCAATTAAGAGACACCATTTCAGTAACACCCACCAATCCCAAGTATCAAAGTTACATATTATCCTCGGAATTTCAATCCAGTTCAATTATAGTTGATCTTAAACAACTCCGATTAGTCTGTTTCAACCCAGTTTACTAGGTTTTCTTCAGTTGTTTTTGATCAGTTTAGTTTGATTCCGATCTATTCAGAATAAGTTAACTGAGACATAGAATGATTTTTAAATCGTGATCCGATTTACAAGCAATTAAAAAAAGTCACATAGAGAAAAAAATTGTAAGAAAAAAAAAAACCCAAAAAAGGGGAATTTGGAATGGGAACAAGGTATAAAACAAGTACTCAAATTGAGTCCATTTTTGTAATTTTTAGAATCCCAAGATTTTAAATTTTGGAATCATAATATGAAAATGGTATCAAATGGAATCAATTTATATCAAACATTTATCACCCGAATAAGACCCATATTGTAATATTTTTTCAAAAATATTAAAAATTATTTTCTTGAACACCATCAGAAATCAAAAAAAGAATTAATTGTTTGTTACCAAAACTCTTATAAAAACAAATAAAAATAATTTTTTTGATTCTATTTCAAAATTAATTAATTTTCTTACGAGAAATAATAACAAAATAACTCGAATGGAATAAAAGATGATTAAAACTTGGACCAAAAAAAGAAAAATCTCAAATATTTATTTTTTTGAGGAAAATTTTAAATTTCTTTCAATAGGATTTTTAAAAATTGATTTTTGATTATTAATAAATTTTGAGTTTGTTGAAATTCTATGAAAAAAAAACCAAATTTAAACAAGAACTAAGTTGAAAATTTATCATTGAAATAAAAAAAGAATCAATAGATCCCCTAGAATCGAAAAAAAAGAATTTTTAATGTTTTTTTCAAAAAAGAATCAAAACATAAACTCTAAATCTCAAAAAAACTATTATTTTAAAAACTTATCAAAAATAAATGAATAAAGACTTATAAGTTTGATGGGTCTATTTTTAGAAGATCCGAAATGATCTATAATCGGGATAAAAATATTACTAATCATAATTTACATTTATTTTGTTAATCAGAGAAAAATAAATCAATTTCAAATCATTTTATTTATTTATTGAAAAAAAATTAAATTAACTCAAATTTATCACAATAAAAAAACGAGTAAAAAGAAAAAAAACATCATAATATTAGAATAAAATTTACGAGATTTTATTTAAATAATTAAAATAAAAGTTGAATGAACATTTATCGAGAAAAAAAGAAGGAATACTCTAGCATAATTTTTGAATAATTATGTATGATTCCACATCGACTTTTTTTATAATTTAACTTTTTTATTTATTTCAAAAGTTTTTTTTTTTTCTTTTTTTTTTGAAACTTATTAACCAAACAAGAACTCTTACGGTTTCACCACACAATTTGGTTTCAAAGTAATTTTGCGATATTTTAAAAATTCCTTCAAAGATCAAATTTTTTTCATTAAACTAACAATAAAATCAATAAGCGTCAAGTAAAATTCTAAAAAATGAATTATTAATTCATAAAAAATTTTTATTTTCTATTAATCATTTTTAATAAAATCCTTATGCTAATGTATATTCAATCACTTTTGTATGTATTATATTTTATTAATGTACTAATCTATCAAATACCCAGTTGACTTTATCAATTTAAAAAAGTTATAAAAATAAAATAAAATTTTAAAAAAAAATGTTTAGTATATTTTAACTTTTTATTTCAAGATCTTGTATGTTAATTTTTTATTAATTTTCGAAAAATTAAAAAAAATTAGTTGAATTTTAGTATTTTAAGATAATCCAAAAAGCTAATTAGTTTTTGTTTTTTTTTCATAATCTGAAAAATTAGTAAAACATAAATAAACACAAATAATCTGATTATTCTTCTTCTTAATTAATTTTTTCTAACATTTTTGGAATTAGCTCTATATAATAGAAAGATTATATATATATATATATATATATATAGATATAAATATAAAAAATAAAAAATAATTAGTAAAGTCTTTTTTTTATAAAAATAAGAAAATAATGGTTACTTTTGTAGACAATTTTCCCAGTTTCTTCAGGATCAGCTTCTTTGATTAATTCATCTACTTC
Organism: Anaeramoeba flamelloides; assembly: GCA_027625915.1. NCBI lineage: Eukaryota > Anaeramoebidae > Anaeramoeba > Anaeramoeba flamelloides. The sequence goes on from JANTQA010000026.1 coordinate 8,378,486, forward strand.
TTCTTTAGTAAGTGGTTCGCCAATTGTAGTTAATAATTCTCTTAATTCATCGGTTGGTACCCAACCTTGATCTTCCTATTATTTTATTCGTGATAAATCATAAAAATAAAATTGGCATATGTTTAAAAATTGTTTTGAATTCTTTATGAAAAGGTAAGAAAATAAAAAAAATTTCTTTTCAAAAAAAAAATGAAATGAGGTTTTTGTAGGTATAGTAAATTGAAGAAAATTCAGTGATAAGAATATAAACATAAATATATGTTTAATGTGTATTCTTCCTAACTACAAGTCAGATCTTATGCTATATTTTTTTGCAAGCTGAACTTTAAAAAGTATTTTGATCCCAAAATTAAATTGATAAAATCAATAACTAAAAACTACTAAAATTGAAATTTGATTGGTAATATGGCTATTAATAGAATGTGAAATACTTAATCTTCACTGAATTTTTTTTTTTTTTTTCAAATAGATACCACAAATCCCAACCTAATTCGTTTGGTGACTTGATTTCTAAAAGAAAATTATGGAAAATGAAGCAAAAATTGTTTCCTATTTATTATTCAAACATTAGTAGAAGATCAAAACGAACATTCTTGTTTTTCTTAATGGGGATTTCATTAAGAATTTGAGCTTTTCAATTTTTAAGAAAATCTATTGATTAATTAGTTTTATTTCAGATAGGTATCAACAATTCATTGATTTGTATTATTCTGCTTATTTCTTATTTGTTCTACAAATGGTCAATTATATAAAATAATTGATATTTGAAAAAAATGTTTTTTTTGAATTTTTTTGAGATATTATCAAAAATCGTTCGCTGCATTTTTTTTTGAAAAAGTTGAAGAAATTTAATTAACTTTTAAATAGTTTTTTCGAACGAAGAAAGAAAAAATTGTTAATTTTATGTATTTGTGAGTTTTTCTCTCTTATTTTTACAATTTAATATACTTGATAATTCTTTTTTAATTTTAATTTAATTTTAGTTCTAAAAAAAGTTTTTTTTATTTTCCAAAAAAAGATTTTTTCGTTAATTGAAAGAATTCTTTAAACCATTTTTCAGTCAAAGGGGCCCAGTTGTAATGGTATAATACATGTGTTTAAAGGATTTGCATAGATATTAGAAGAAAAACTTTGTTTTTGAAATTTTCAAAATTGAAATCATTTTTTCACATTTCTACACATTTTTGGTTTTTTTTTTCGATTTTTTTTTTTAAAACGTCACTCATTTGCAAAAAATTTTTTATTGCAAGATCAATAGTCACTTGGTAAAAATGTGTTATTCTAATGCCATTGAAACCATGTAAAGATTGTTGAGAAATCATATTGGTTTCTATTGCAATTCAATTCGATCTTTGATCTTGATATTTGTTTAATAAATGTCAAAAATTCTCACTTCATTTTCATTTCCTTTTTCAAATAGAGACCACAAATACCAACAAACTTTGTTTGGGGGCTTGATTTCTAAAAGTAAAGTATGGAAAATGATGTGAAAAATGTTTCATATTTATTATTCAAATACCAGTAGAAGTTCAAAACGAACATCCTTGTTTTTCTCAATAGGGCCCTAAGAATTTGAGTTTTTCAATTTTTAAGAAAATTTATTGATTAATTTGTTTTCTCTCAGACATGTATCAACATTTCTTTGAGGTGTATTAGTCTCTTTATTTCTTATTTGTTCTTCAAAGGTCAATTATATAAAATAATTGATATTTGAAAAAAACGTTGGGCCCCTTTGACTGAAACAGAGTTTAGTTTAAATAAAACGAGAAAAATTGAAAATTTCAATTTCAATTTTTTTTTTTTTGATAAATCTTCAATTAAGACCAATTTTTGCAAAAAGATCCCTGAAATTTTCTTTTTGAAAAATATTTAAAAAAAATTCACCAAAAATTTTAATCAAGTATTCGATAAAATAACCCAAATAAAACCAATTTGGTTTATTGTTCAGGGTTAAATATTAAAAGCATTTAATCTGACAAGGAGAGAATTTTGAAGCGAAAAAATTTGTGTCTTCTAATTCAAAGAGCACATGGATATAACGTCTATACTCAATTATTAGAAGTATTTGGAACTTAACTTAAACCCCACTCCAAAAATTTGGATAACCCAAAAATCAAAAATAGGCAAAAAAAAAAAACTCAATTTATTATATTTTGTCAAATGTAATATAAAACCACACTTAAGTTAACAAGTATTAATGTTTTTATAAGTAATCATTTTAATCCAAATAAAAAAAAAAAATATAAAACGAAAAAATAAAAATAGGTGTTTCCAAAATAACGAAACGAGCGAGAACAAAAAATTATATTGGTAAATTTGTTGAAATTTCAATCAACAATTGTTCATCGATCAAATGATAAGATACTATCTGCCAATTGTATGTGATTTTTCAATTTAAAAGACTCAACACAAACCTTCTATCAACCATCGAAAAATATATTCCAGATCTAACGAAACAGATTAAGTAACTAGAAAAAAGGAAATGAAAACAAAACAAAAAAGAGAAAAAATGAAATAATTTGTAAAATCAAAAATTATTTCCAAATTGAATGTAAAGTGTGGTAATGATGTTCTTTCAACTATAAAAACTGTGTCCAAATCTTTGGAATTTTGTTTTCATTTGCTTAAAAAAAAAAACAAATAATGAGTCATTCATTCAGAAGTAAGCGAAATTTTAATTTTTTTTTTTTTATTTTTTTTCATTTCATTTTATTAAAGTCAACAAAACTATTTTTTTACTTTTTACATTATTTTTTCAAAAAGAGTTTTTTCAAATCAATATTAATTCCAAGAGTGATTAATATTTTATAAAATATAATTTATTAATTTGTCTTTGTGTAATTTAAAACCTTTGTTTTAACAAAAAACAAAAAACGTGAAGCGCACCTATTTGAAGAAAAATTAAAATAGAAGAAATCTCAGAAAACTTCTCTTATTTTTATTTTAATCAGTTTTCTTGATCTTATTGGTATTAAAAGCGAAAATAATTCTTAAAATCAAATAACTTTCAAACAATTCAATTTTCTTCACTTTTTGAAAATGAAATGATATATTGTTTTTTGTTAGCATTGTAAAAAAAAGTCTTGTTGATAAATATTATTGACTTTTTATAGGATAATTTAATGGTCGCAACCAAAAGTTTAATAAAGTAGTTATAAAAACGTTTAACAACTCTATGTTTTAATAAATTCATCTTCAAACTGATCTGTTTTAGTTTTCACTTTTTAAAAATGGAGTTATTATCAGATTTGACCAAAAAATTTCACAAAATGAAATTATTGATTTAAACAATAGTTTAAATCTTAAAAAACTGGCTTTCAAAAGGAAACAAATAGAGAATTAAAATTTCCTCATGAACTGAAATCAAATTATTGTGTTTTTTTTTTTTTTATTGAAAAAAAAAATGGTTTTGGTGGTGTACTATGTACATTATTGTTATTTTTCAATACATAAATGAAAATTTTTATTTTCAAGAAACCAAATTTAAACTGCCTGTATTCAAATCGCATCTGAAAGAGCCAAGGCAGTATTTACAAAATCAATTAGCAATGACACCTCTAGAGATTTAATTAGTTTTCTTTCTTGAACTTTGAGATAAAATTTTTAACAGTTCAATTTAAAATATCAATCTTTGAATTACAGCAATCGAAAAAAAATTCACTTCATCTTCTTGGTGTTTTTTGATTTCGAATTTTTGTAGGTTTTGTTTTTTGATTTCAAATTTTTGGAGGTTTTGAGATATAAATATTTTAAAAAAGTAAGTAATTTGTTTTTTTAAGATTGTCAGAATTAAAACTTTTTGAAAGTTTTTTGTTTTAATATAGTGAGAACTAAAAAATTTTAAAAGTGCTTCTCTTTTTACTCCAATATCGCTTCGCTTTGGAAAAGTCTGATTCTTCACTTTTTTTTAAATAGAAAAGTTCAGTTTATTTCATTTTATTAAAATAGAAAAGTCAGAAAAAATCGTGTGTAAAAAAATATATTACTCACATTTTTTTCAAATAGAAAACTTTTTTTTTTTTTTTTTTAAAACGGCTGAAAACGTTTTGTAAAGTTATTTAATTTTAGCATTCTTCATAAAGCTGCTTTAAAAAAGTGTGGACTTGTAGTTTTCTTAAAGTGTTACCCAAACGGTTTAAGGACTATCTGAATTTTATGCTCTGTGAGCATTGAAATACAAAGCAGTATATAGATTAAGACCTTTAAAATCCAATGAATAGAGGGAAAGTCAAAATATTGCCAATTTTTAGCATTTTAAGATTTTGACGAAAATCATTTATTGATCCAAAAACTTTTCGAAAAATCCCAACAAAGCAAGGCAAAAATAAAATGCTATTTTTTTTGATATTGTGAAAATGTCACTCCACTTTCTTTTCAAATGGGTGGCTATACTCACCACAATCTCTAACATACTTCAATATAAAGTGGAGTGACATTTTCACAATATCATTTTGGAAGTCGAAAATTTTTGGATTTGACGAAGGGAATTTTTTTTTCAATTTCGTGAAGGATCAGAAATTTTGGCAATGCTATTTTGAAGTCTTGAATTGGTTTTGTGCTTTAAATAATTGACAAAAGAGTTTTTTTTTTGTTGTTTTTTTTGTTCTAACTTTTAAATTTTTTTTTAATTTGTAAAAACACAAAGCATTTTTTCAAAGGAACACAAAACCATCAAGTGGGATTTTATATTTTGGGTTTGTTGTGTAGAAAGGGTATATAAACAACAATTAAAATTCCATTTCCCAACACAAAAGGATCGAAGCAATTACCATGAAAGACTAAAATTTCTCTATTTTACCAATTCATCAAGTTTGTGGTTGAGATTGAATAGCATTACAAAAGTAAAAAATATTAAAGGCACCTGTCTAAAGGAATGCTTGTTAAGTTTCTCAAACCACCACCTAATGTTAAACAACCCAATCAGTTGATTTTGAGGTATTGTTACTTTGTTGGGAGAATTATTCTACTAACCCTAACAAAACTCTCAATAAAAGGAAAGGAAATAGAATGGGTTTCAAGATCTCAAAGATCGAAAAAAAAAAAAAAGTCCAGAAACCTAATCAATACACTTAGCTTTTAAATACCCAACCAAACAAAATTAACCCAAAAAAATTTTTTCAGCATCAACAAAACCAATTTAGAGACAACAGAGAAGAAAGTCGGAATTCTTTATTTTTTCAAGAATACTATCCAGATTTGTCAAGAGAAAATAACAAAGATGTTAAATCCAACCTAAAAATGGATTTGCCAAACTCAAAAATTTCCAAAAAACACTCTAAATTTTAGAGTTAGCAAGATCTATAAGATCAAGTTTCTTTTAAGCCCATAAATATGTTTCTACACTTAAAAATAGTATCTACCAAGCAGAAAATTCGGATAATCCTTAATTTAGATGAATTTGACAATTTGAAGGACCAGTTATATAACTTTTACTAAGCACATATTTGCAAACATCAGTAATTTATTTTGATTTTTTTTTGTTGAATATACAAAGATTAATAGCATAACTACGAGTCTATCTCAAAGGTTATTCGGAATTAGATTTTATATTCTTAAAATGATTTTTTGGAAAAATTTTAATTCATTCAATCTAAAAAAAAAAAAAATACTCATTTTTATAAAAGAGCTGTATTAAAAAGTCTCGCATTTTCTTAAAAGAAACTAGCTTTTTGGAGTTCTGTAGATCCTTACACTTAATTTTTCAAGGCAATATTCTCTGATAAACCTATATTTTCAATAGAAGATCAGGTGAAAATATTTCCCCATTCACAATTCTAAGACCATTAAATAAACCTGAATTATGAAAAACTTCAAAATATTTGAATTTTCATTAAAAAGCGAGAAAACCCTTGTTTTTGGTTTAGTTTTTTTGTGGATCGGATGGAAAAAAAAATTAAAAAAAAAATTAAAAAAAAAGATCTTTGAACAAGAAAAGAAAAAAAACGACAAAAAAAAAAATCAAACTGGATCAAAAGTTCTAAAAGCCTTTTCAACATCTTCAAACGTATCTTTTTCTTTGTACCTACTTGTAACTTTTGTTAAAAATGATTGAAAAGTTAAAATACTAAAGGCAAAAAAAAAAAAAAAAAAGACATATTTAAATGATAAATTAAAATTAGTAGTTTTAAGGATCAAGTGTGGTTGGTTTTCTTTTAAAAAGAAAAAAAATAGAGGCATACCCTTCTTCGTTTGTTTCAATTTCTTGTTCCTTTTGCAATTTTCCAAAAAATGAAAAAAAAAATAAAAAAAATTAGGTTTTGTTTTATATGCTAAAGGTGCAAAGAAAGAAAAAAACAAAAAAGAAAAAGATCTTACAAGTTCTTCTATTTCTTTCAAAGTTGGGTTAATTCCTAAACTTCGTAAAATTGTTCCTTTTAAAGAGAAAATAAATAAGAATTTTTTTTTTTTGATTTTTTGTTTTTTTATTTTTGTAAAGTCGAAAATTGGATCTGTATAAAAATTCTAAAATGGGTTGTGTTTACCAATCGAAGATCCCTCCACTTTACCCTTTGAGTTTATAATTTTTTATTAAAAGGAAATATTTTGAAAAGACACGGATGTCGTTGATAAGCTTGAAAAAAGCTTGAAAAAGAATAAAAAAAAAAAATTCAAACATCTCCATCTTTATCAAATAAATCAAAAGCTTCTTTAATTTCTGCTTTTTGGTTGTCTTGTAATTCCATTTCAGTTTTGTTAGCTAAAGGGTGAAAGTAATGGTAATAGTTTTTATTAACCTTTTAGAAAAAAATGATCTTTTTTAGTGTTTCTTCAGGATTCTGTTTCTTTTTTAAGGCAGTAATTGTTCTTGGTGTTACTTGGTTGACGGTTATTGTTATACCAACCATTTGATTTCTGAATGTAATTTTAGAAAGATAACTTTGTTAGATGTGTTTTTTTTATTTTTCAAAAAGTTTTTTTTTTGTAAAGAATTGTTGATTATTGTTAACAAATCTGATTTTCAGATTTTGTTAACACTATAGTTATTTAATTAGAATGTCAACAATTTTTAAGAGAAACTCCACGAAAAAAAAGAATTCATGATTAATTTTTAAATAACCAAATTTTCATCAGAAAATTTATGTTTTCTTTGGTTGGTCAACACTAATGTTCCATAGTAAAAATTGAATTTATTTTGAAATAATTTTTTCAAGAATCAGAGAAAACACCAAAACAAGAAAAAAATTTTTAATATAAATAATGAAAATGTAAATTTATTATTAAAGATGATTTTCAAAAAGGAAAATTGGCTAGCAAGGATATCATTCTTTTTGTGATTTTCAATTTCTAAGAATATTAAAATTATAAAAAGAAATCTGAATTTTTCATAAACAGCAAAAAATCAGTGTAATTGTAATCTTTTTTGTAAAAAATCAAAAAAGTTTACTTTTTGAGTCAATTTAAATCTTTAATAAATATTTATTCATAAAAAATCATGTTTGGTTTCACTTTTATAAATAACTCGTGGGTGTTTCAGATAATTAACTTAATTTTGATATATATTTTTTATGGTACAAATATTAGTTTTTGTATAATCTGCTTTTGTCTCATCAAAAATTTTGAACCCAGGTGTTAACTTAAAAAAAAGGATTTAAATATTCATATTTTTATAATATTGTAAAGAGGATTTTTATTGAATAATTGTTAATAATTGATATAATTATCTCCGTATTTTTATAAAAATCATAAACAAAGTATTTTTAAAGTTTTGTGAATCTTTCACACCTTTGTTCATAGTAATTTGATAGAAGAAAGTTTAATAAATCAAATAGATTAAACCATTATTTCTATATCAATAGGCGTGGTGATCAGTAGATAATAGCTTTTTATTCTTATTCTTATTCTTATTTATTATTTTTTTTTTCATCTTAAATATCATATAGCCATTCCAAATCTACCGTGAAATTTGACAGAAATAGAAACTGACTTTTTGTCCCAGTTAAATACAAAAAAAAAATCTTCGGTTATAGGCTATCATATACATTTTATGGTTTGGCATAGGTTTTTTAAAAAAATTTCTAATTTGAAAGACTGAGAAAAAAATGATGTTGTTTTGACAAAAAAAATTCAAGAATTTCTTATTATTAATAATCTTTCTATCGGGTTTTTACCCCCCCTGTTTCAGGACCTGGATAATTTTTAATTTGGTCATGTGAATGATATAATATTTTTCTACTTTAATGTTTTAATTATTTTTCTTCTTCTCTTTTTTATTTAGTAAATTTTCTTTGATTACTCCTTTCTCACAATAAATAAATAAAAAATTCAAGAATTCAAAACAAAAGTTTCCAAAGATCGAAGATCACATTTGATGATTTCTTTAAAATGGCCTTTCCTTTTGATTTTAAGGTATTTAGAAATTAAAGATCCACCAAATCCTAAAAAATTTTTTAAAAATTATTGATCATTCAGAAAGGTTTATATTCAAAAATTCAAATTCTTATATTTTCTCTTTGTGAAATTTTTGTTCTATTATAAAATTTCACGGTTTGCTTTAGGTTATCATATAACCATAAAATCCTGTCATAAAAAGGAATGTGTGAGATACAAAATGAATTTTCTGTTTATCATAGATTTCATGGTAGGGTTGGAACGGTTGTTGGTTTTGATATCATATTTTTTGAAAATATCTGGTAAAAGCAATAAAACATCGAAGGTGAATCAGAAAATAAAGAAAGGTTGAAGGGTGTTGATAATTTTTTTTTCTTCATCAGATATTTTTGTTTATTGGTTTATTTTCAACCATATAAAATTTTATTTGTTTCATTTGATATTCAAAGATTTACTTCTCATCATTATTAGTATTGGAACAATTTCGGTTACAGGAATCAAAAAAAAAAATTGGAATATATTTTGAAAGTTGGTAATTATTTATTGTTGTTAGCTATATTAAAATACCATTTACTTTTCTTTTCTTTTCTTTTTGTGAGTTCGTTATATAATATGTTATTATTTTTGTGAAAAATGGGTTTTCTGTAGAGAACACAGATGAAAATGCCGAGGAATAATCTTTGGAAATTAAAAAAAACTGGGTTAAAATTATTTAGTTAGAGGATTTACTTTCAAATAAAACATAGGATTAAGTGGAAAATATATTTTCATTCGGGTATATTTATAGTAAATTCCATTTTTAAGGTACAAATGTTCAATCTTATTTAAGGCAAAAAAATATCAAATTTATTCATATTTTTTGAAAAATTTTTAGATAAATTTTTTTACAAAAATTATTTTACTCAACTTCCGATTTTGTTCATTAATTTGGAATTTATGTTATTTCTTAATTTTAGTTTAAAGTTTCTAACTTAAAAGTAGAACTGAATGTAGAAAAATAAAAATATTATAGATGAAAAAACTAGTTTATCAAAAAAAGACGTGTAATAATATAATAAAATCAATTGTATATGTGTTTAATTCAAATAAACGAATTGGAAAAATGTGTTGGTGTAGTATATGTAAAAGTCATATTTAAAGCTTGGAAAAAAAAACTCTAAATTTTAATATTTTGGGTCAATTGTACTTATTAGTCAAATTTTGGAAATTATTCCATTTTTACAGATCTATAAACTCCATTCAACTCAAAGGGGATCAGTCAAAAATGTAAAATTCACTTTATTTTTAAGAATAAATAAAACTTCAATTGTTTAGAAATACTAAAAATACTAAAATTCGTATTAGAGTCCATAATCGTACAAGAAAAGCCTTGACAAATAATAAATTTCAAAAAAAAAAATTTTTTTTAAAAATTTTTTTTACCTTTTTATTAGAACGTCTAGTGCAAATTCTTTTATTTCTTTAGGAAAATTAAAATTGTTGATAATAATATTTTTTACTTGTAAATGTATGAATTTGAAAAGAATATATAAAACCTAATTTTTCTTTATGTTAATTTGGAGTTTCAAAAATTTTGTTTTTCTTATTTATTTAAAAAAAAAAAAAAGAAAAGAAAAAAAAATACAAAAAAAAAAAAATTTACAAAATGAGAAAAAATTATTTTGATCTAAAAATTGAAATTTTAATAGGAGAAGAATAATGAATTAAACTGGTAAAATATGTTCTTTTTATTCAATAATACTTAGCTACTTTTACTGGAAAATAGTTTTTTAAATAAATAAATATATATATATATATATATACATATAACTATTTTCCAGTCAAAGTAGCCCGCTTGTAATGGGTGAAATACGTGGGTTTAAAAGTTTTACCTGGATATTATTAGAAATATTTTTTTTTGGAAATTTTAAAAATTGAATCATTTTTTCGTTTTTTTGTTTTTTTTTTTTCGATTTTTTTTTTTAAAACGTCACTCAGTTGCAAAAATTTTTTTTTATTGTAAGATCAATATTCACTTGGTAAAAATGTGTTATTTTAGGGTTATTGAAACTGTGGAAGTGATTGTTGAGAAAATATATGGGTTTCTCTTGGAATTTTATTCAATCTTTGATCCCGACATTTGAATAATAAATCTGAAAAATTTTCACTTCGTTTTCATTTCCTTTTTCAAATAGTGACAACAAATCCCAACCTTTTTTGTTCTGAAACTTTATTTATAAAAGAAAAATATGGAAAAAGAAGTGAAAATTGTTTCATATTTATTATTCAAACATCAGTATAAGATTAAAACAAACATTCTTGTTTTTCTCAATGGGGGCTTCATTAAGAATTTGAGTTTTTCAATATTTAAGAAAATCTATTGATTAATGAGTTTTATTTCAGACATGATATCAACAATTCTTTGATTTTTATTATTCTGTTTATTTCTTATTTAGACTTAAAATGGTCAATTATATAAAATAATTGATATTTGAAAAAATTTTTGGCTCTTTGACTGAAATAAAATTTTATATCAAAAGTCTTTTTAATGGTGGTACAGTTTAAATAATCTTATTAAATATTAATTCCAAGATTTGATAAATTCTAAAAACCAAAAAAGTCATGAATACGAGAAATTATAAAGTAAATGGCTTTGAAATGAAAATATAATTTAATCCTAAAATATTATCATTATGATACTTTTTTTCATTTTAACTATTTGAATCGTTTGATACTAACTAAAAAATATATAAGATTATTAGAATTTAAAAAAAAAAACTACGGTCGTTTTCTTGAGGTTTTATGTTTTATCCATAAAAACTATTTATTTTACAGATAAATAGAACCCCCAGAAAATAAAACAAAAGGTGTTTACCAAGTGCCTCAAGGGGGGGGGGTATCGTACCGTAGAGCGAATAACTTTTCCATAATTTAAAGGGGTAGAGAAAAAACAAAGCCTTTACTCAATTCTTTTAAATTCGGGAAAACCTAACAGTTTTTTTTTTTAATTTTTGAAATGAACCGAAATTTTACGAAATTTTCTATTTATTTCAAAAATTAAAAAAAAAATAACAATAAAATCAAAATAAATATACATTTTTTCCAATACAAATCAATAAAGCATTCGTTATTAGTTCAAATAATTGATTATCCTATTTGAAAGATGATAATTAAATTTAAAAGACCCTTTTGAAAGATAATAAAATAAAACCTTAATTATGAAAAAAAAAAATCAAATTTTTTACTATCAAATTTGATAAAAATATTAGTAGGAGGGGAGACCAATCAGCTTAAATCAAAATAATACCTTAATAAATGATTTTTGTAAAAGGTCTTTTATTGACAAATACAGTTTATTATAATTGAGGTTATTAAAAAATGAATATTTTTTCTAATGTTAATTTTTTTTTGATAAAATTTTATCATGATCTTGTGGTAGTAAAAAAAATCTCTCAACTTTTTAAAAACTCTAAATCAAACTTTTACTAATAAAGAAATGGTTGACCAATGAATTAAAATGCAAGTATTTTAACGAGATTATTTAAAAGTGTACTAATCATATCATAAAATCTAAGTTGCAAAATAAAAAGCTATCTTTTTTTTTTTTCTTATTCTAGTCTAGCATTTAATTCAATTCACATTTTTCTTGAATTGGACCAAATTAATTTTGAGTGTAAACTCTTAAAGGTTGGGGAAATTTTTAAATTATGAATTGAATTTATTTAAAAAGGAAAATTAAAAAAATGAAGGATCAAATTTGATAAATGTTATCTAAAAACAGTATATTTTTGAGAGAAATTTTCCAAAAAAATATCAACCATTAGAAAAATTCTAAAAAATTTTAATACTAGAAAAGAACAAATCAAGATCATATTTACTCATTATTTATTGTTGGTTTCTTTTATTGTGACAATATTAATAATCTTTGTGAAAAATAATAGGACTTTTAATTGCCCAATCGGTTATCAAGTTTTCCCTCATCTTTTAAAAAAAGTACATTGATCAAAATAAAAAATAAAAAAAAAACTTGTCTAGAGATATACCATGTAATTTTTCCTTGTTCTGGTATGACTTTATACTTGGTAATCAAGTATATAATTCGGTTAAGATCAATTTTGAGGATAAGTTCCAGGTATTTTTGGGGAACTTTTGATTTAGGAATGCAATTTGTTGATAATTTATCATAATTTTGGGTTTTTATAATGGATTTTTAATTTTGGAGTTTTCAAAATTGCTCTATAAAAAAATTGAATGGTTTTTTTTTTTTTTTTGAAAAATATTTCTCCAATTTGATCTTTAATTTTGTGAATTATTATTTAATACTAATACTTTAAAAAATCAATAACATTTTAACTCATTATTTAATATTCATATATTTGATGATTAAGTGTATATATGGTTTCGAGAAAAAAGATACACCACTATTATTGGAAATGATGGTTAAACAAGCTAGAACTGGTTCTCTTAACATTAATGTTGTGATCAAAAAAAATTAGTAGTGGAAGCACTATAATCTATGTTTCAAAATAAAATTCATGTTGTATTTTTTCTTCTTATTCCAAGTAATATCTAATCCACTTCCCAATAATATACCTAAGTTCAATCGATTTTGATAGTAAACTCATGATATTTTCAGTAAATTATAAAATATGAACTTCAATTTGATCAAAAATTTTTTGTAATTGTCTAAATTATTTTTTTTTTTTGAAATTAATTCTGTTTTTTTTGATGGTAAACAAATCATAAAAATTTTGATCAATTTTTTCAATAATTTTCTAATTTGATCCTTCATTTGTCGAATTTCTTTTTAAATAATAGAACTTTAAGAAACCATTACCATATTTTTTTATAGTTTATTGTCAGTTTCTTTGGTCGGTTAATGTATAGGCCTTCTATAACAAAAAAAAACACGCATTTTATTTTGAAACACGATTAAACTAATCTTCAAGTCGTATTTTGATTCGGGTATTGACTTTTTTTGGTTTTAATTTCGTTCCTTCTAAAAAAATCTCAAAATAGAAACCTAAAATAATACTGGTATTTGAATTATAAACTGGAAAATAATTTCACTTCCTTTCTCATATTTTCCTTTTTACAATAGAGTTTTCAAAAAAGTTGAGGATAATTTCAAAGTCTATTTGAGAAAAGGAAATAGAAAATGAACTGTAAAAATTCCTAATTGTATTTTAAATACCAGTAGTATTTGGTTTTTAATAAATTCTTCTTTAGTACCTCCAGAAAGTAACTATTTTTTCTATTTTTTAATACTGATAATTGAATAATAAATTGGTTTAAAATAGTGAGAGATCTTTATCTCACTAGTTTTTCGATTGCTGTTTTAAAAAAATAAAGTGTTCAAAATAGTTTAAAAGTGTTTCAAAATAAAATGCGTGTTTTTTTTATTATAGAAGGCCTATACTTTAACCGATCAAAGAAACTGACAATAAACCCTAAAAAATGTAGTATTAATTTCTTAAAGTTCTAATAGTCTTAAAAAGAAATTCTAAAAATGAAGGATCAAATTTGAAAATGTATATCAGTCAATTGAGTTTATTTAAATAAGAATTTTATTATCAAAAAAATCAATAAATATCAAAAAAAAATTGTGGATTTATGAAAAATTTTCAACTAAGTTCATGCATAATTTATATTTTACTGAAAATATCATGGAGTTAACCCTCAAAATTGATTTGAACTTAGGTATACTATTTGGTAGTAAATTGGATGTCACATTGGAACAAGAAGAAAACAAATCAGGGACTATATTCCTAAACACAGATTAAAGTATTTAGGCATGAATTATTTTGATCACCCTAAAAAGTTCTTTTTTTCAAAAGTGTTAACAACTCGATTAAATTTTCATAATTTTCCGAGAATTCAACCCACTCTTAATTAATACTTTTTAGGGAGTTGGTATTTACACTCGAACAAAAAATAAAAAAGAACAGTCATGGAAAAAAACTTTGAGAATTTGTTAAAATACATCATTTAATCTGTGGACAAAAGATCGTCTTTACCTTTAACCAAAATGAAATGAAATCTTTTGTAGAGTGTTTGGATAATTCTTTTGCAAAGTAACTCCATACGATCTGCTTTTAGAAAGAAACTATCAAATAAATTGAGAGAAAAAGGTCAAATTCAAGCTGGTTTTTTTATTGAAAGAGTTTTGTTGGGAAGGAAAATTTATCAGATTTTTTGAGCGAATTGGAGGAAAATAATACTTGTTTCAAAAAGAAAAAAATAAAAAAAAGTTTTTAGTCATCTGAAAGGAGAACAAAACTGTAATAAACCAACACTGATGAGCAAATGTAGTAATTGTGTTTCAGCGATCTTTCCTTACTGATTAACATATTTCTTTTGTTGGACGAATTTTTTTTCTTTTTTTGCAACAGGGAAAAGCCATACTGAAAACTGAACAGTCTAAAGACACCCAAACAAATTAAATTTGGATTTCAATTCTTTGTAACTTCAAGAGTGAAATGAAAATTCAAAGTTATTTGTGCCAAATGAAAAAGTTTTTTTTTTCAAAAAAGAGAATTGACTCAACGAACAATAAAAAGGAATTAAATTTTATTGCTTACAATTGAAAGATCCAATCTTGTAAGACAAAATGAAAAAAAAAAACAAAGAATCGGTTGACAAGAGTTTACAGGATCTTTTACAATCCTGTATTTACAGCTTTGCAAAAATGCAAACACTTTACAAATTTTTTATTTATTAAAGTGGTTCCAATTCATGTACCAACGATCACAATCGATCTTCATTTCGTTAGCTGAGGAGTTCTTTGGGAAATCTTCCAACAAAAGCTGTTTGAACAAAAATAAAAAAAAGTCTTGGTGCTTGTTAACAAAGGAGCTAATAATCAAACTGTCTCAACAACCGATGCAATTTGTTTCGATCATTAAAAGTAGCTTCATTCACTCAGCAGTTTGTGTCCCTTATAAAAAAGTTTGTGCAAATAGTTTTATAGTCTGTACTTCAAATTGTTTACCCCACCTATTTTAAAACAATTTTGTGCACACTTTGTTAAACTTTTATTCTTTACCTTTTTTCAAAAAGTTTTTTATTCTTGATTTTTATTTTTATTTTTTTATGAAGAGAGGGATGATTCATCAATATTACCTCCTTCTGAACTGAAGTCATTTATTTATCCCAAGCACTATGTATTAGAAGTAAAGTAGGCAAGAGTCAAACACAAAAAAGTTTTTTTTTTTTAAAACTGTTCTCGAAATTTTTTACTGATCATTTTCTCACAAACAAATTATTTTAAAACAAACTGGCTGTAGGTTTTAATTTTTAAAAAACAAATCATCTTTAAAACAGTTTGTAATTTCTAAATTCATCAAAATTGCGGATTTATGAAAGAAGACAAAAGAATCAACACTTTTAATTTTTCAAGATTAAATAAAAGAGATAAAAAAAAGAGAAAGAAAAAAAACTTTATTGAAATTTAAGGTGTTCTGACGACTTGGATCACAAAAGACAACCGTTTTTATACCCACACTTCCAAATAGTTCCAAGTTAAAAAGTGCCAATAGGTTTTCTAAACCAACAAAAAAAAAAAAAATTTAGCAAAAAATAAACACTTTCAAACGAGTAATTTGGAAACAAACCTTTGACCAAATGAAATAAAATTGTCGTTTCACAAACTTTTAAGAGGAACATTTTTTAAGATTTTATTTTGTTTGGAAATTCTTCACAGATGATTATATTTTGGTAAAACCTGTTGACTTTTAACAAAATAGATATAATTGTGTTTTTGTTTTATAGTAGTGAAGTATTTTAATGTAAAAAACAACAAAATATTGAAATAAAATTTTTAAACGTCAAAAAAAAAGTTTTAAAAAAAATTGGAAAAGATCATTTTTTAAACTTTTTCCAAAAATTTTTTTTTTATTTCTTTTCAAAACTTTTTACTTTTTTTTTTTTTGATAATTTTTTGCCTTATTAAAACAATTAATTTCACAACCCATGAGCAAAGCCAAACACCAAGTAGGAGGACGAGGAAACATCTTAGAGTTACCATCTTCGAAGCTAGCGAAGCCTATCAGCTACGAGGAAGGGATCTTTTACTCAACGATCAAAAACAACGACAGGTACACCCCGCTGCGGCCATTTTTGCCTCGAACCTACGGCTTTTTTGACGCCTCTGACGACGACCTAAAACGGATCCGTACCAAGGAATTGAAGGTCATGCTAGAGAAGCTTTCCAATTTGGCGCTTGTCGAGCAGAAGACCAACAACACGAGGTACTTTGTGATGGAGAACTTGACCTTGGGGATGAGGAAACCGTGCCTGATGGACATCAAAATGGGGCGGCGGTGTCACGACTTGATTGACAACTACGAGAAAAAAATCAAAAAGATCAAAAAATGCAAAGCCTCGACTTCTTGGTCGTGCGGCTTTCGACTCATTGGGTTGAAAAAATTTAATCACAAAACCGGCGTTTATGAACGCCGTGATCCGGAGTGGGGTGTAAGCCTGACAGAGGAGCAATCTGAAGACCCGCTTCGGATCTTTTTGAACAATGGGCTCAAGAACAGGGTCGACATTGCGCAATTTTTTTTCGAAAAGCTTAAAAAACTGCGAGCCGTGCTGCGGCAATACACCGGCTTGCGTTTCTACACAAGCTCGCTTTTGTTTATCTACGACGCATTCTCCAATCGCGCCAACTTAAAATTAATTGACTTCACACACTCGCACGTTGACATACCGCAAGGCGAAGACGATGACGGTTATTTGTTTGGGGTGGAAAACCTCATTAAAATTTTAGAAAAATTTATCAAGGAGAACAAATAACAAATTATTTCCCTACTTTTACAATTTTTATGTCCTTAACATCCGTCCAATTCAGTGTTTTGATCTTTTTCCAGTAATTAAAAATTATCTTTTTAATTTTTTACAAAAAGATCTTCACAACAACACACTCTTACTTTTTTTTTTTTCTTCTCTTCCTTCTACTTTTATCAATATTTTTATTTAATTTTATTTATCATTTGATTTTTTTCTCTTTTTGAAATTAATTTTCCAAAAATTTTTCTTGTTTTATCAAGCAACTGAAAGGACAAATTAATTATATTGTTAGAAATAGGCGGTTACGAAAGCAATAATAATATTTTGATATCAATCTTAATGGATTTGGAAGAGTATAAAAGAAGTTGGATCATACACAATATTATTGAAATAATTTTTTTTTATTTTTTTTAATTATGTGTGACTAACCCGGCTAAATATCTTTTAATGAACCCCAAGTGAATATTTTAATTGGCCTATTAAATTTATTCATTACATATTTCAATCCAACTTTTTTTTTTTATTTTTTTTTTTTTATTCATACTCGTTCATGTACTATAAGATTTGTAATAAAATAACATTGGTTATTGTTTATTCTTATCGCTATTGTAACTTATGAAATTTTTTTATTTTATTTTATTATTTTTGAATTTAATATTTTTTCATAATTAAAGGTTCTAATGATTTTTATTTTTATTTTTATTTTTTTATATTTTTTACTGTCTCACTGATTATTTACATCACCAATTCATTTTTAATTAAATATATCATTTAAAATTTTTAAGGATAACCCATTTGAAAAAAGTGTGATCAAAATAGTTTTTAATAAAGTACTGGAATTCGTTCGAGTGTGTTTCTGAACTGTTAATATAACCACTTGTAAGGTAAACTTTTTTAAATTGATTATATACAAGACTTGGATTATCACAATCGTTTCAAACCTACCACAAAATATGACTTCCTTATATTTTTTTACTTCTTTCTCTATTAACTATAAAAACGAAATTCTTCTATTAAATAACTCTTTTACAAAAGCAAGTATTTTTTATTTTTCGATTTGTAAAATAAAAAATTTCGGAAAAAATAAAGGAATATTTTTCATTAAATATCTTTTTCTCAGATTATTCTCTTTTAATAACAAGAAATTAATAAATTGTTTTGAACGAGAGAGACATTGAAGTGGGAAGAAAAGCAATTTTTAAAAATTTTTAATCCTCGATTTTATGTAATTTTATTTATGATTCTTTTTTCATTGACTTTTTTTGAGTTTCCTTTTTTTTTACTTTTTTTTTCTGATACTTTTTTTTTTTCTACAAAAGATCATGTGAAAAAAAAAAAAGATCTTTGAAAAGACAAATAATTACGAACTAAAATTGAGACAATGTAATATCTTTTAAAATTCAGATAATTGTTAGTAAAAAATCATGTTGTTAACTTTTTTTCAGTGAAAGTTCAGTAATAAAAATTCTATAATGATCATTTCAAAAATTGTGACTCACTTTTTTTATGTTTTTGGTTTTATTTTTTATAAATTTTAAAATATTCGATTTTTATATATTTAGAATGGTTTAATATTTAATTACAAATCATATTTAATTTATGTGTGGTTCTTGAATACTAAAAGATCATTGTTTTTTTTTTTGAAATTTATTATTTCAGGTGAGACACATTTTTTGAAATGGTGTTTACAATACAACCATAAATTATAATATTACCATAAACTAAATTTCATAATAAATGGCCCAATTTTTTTTTATTTTATTTTATTTTTAACTGAAAAACAAATATTTCTAGTTTATAAAACTGAATATTAAAATAGAAAATTTCATATTATAATAGAGAACTAGAATGTATAAAACAATTTATTTTAGAGATTGATTTTTAATTGGATAATTATTTTGAAATGAAGTTTATTCAATACAAAACAAATATTTTCTACCATCAATGTAAAATTATTATTTATTAAATTGTATTTGTATAATTTTAGATTTTCAAATAATTATTTTAATTTTACAATTTTAAACCAAATATTTTTGTCTTTTTTTTTGGAAAATCAAAATTTTTCAGATATTTTTTTAAACCCAATATTTCGAATTTCATTTAGATATGGTCGTTTATTTAAAAGATTGGTATTCTAAATTAATCTATTTTTGTTTAGTTTTCGATATTTTTTAGAAAGTTTGTTATTGATAATTTATACTTATAATATCTGGACCAAAATATTTTTGGTTAAATTTATATATTACTGATCAATATGATAATTGATGAATTTATTTTAATGTGAAAATTTATAATTTCATTTGATAATTTTTATTTATTTTGGGTTTGATATCATTTTTATTTTTATTTTAAATTTTTATCATTTTTTTTTGTAGAATTTTTTCTTTCTCTCAGCATATTACTAAATATTTAATTTTGGGTTTTTTTTGATTGAGAAATTTTAATAAATATTTGGGCAGATCCAAATCCCTTGGAAAATTTAATAAATTATTATTAACTTTAGCAAAGTTCCAAAATGGACACTCTAATCTGAAAAATACAGGATCTCTCAACATTTTAACATGCTAAACTAGATTTTTAATTTATTCCAGGAAAAACTGACTGCTAAATCCAAACATTATATTATGGATAGAGGATCTCACATATATACTCTTAGCACATGAAAATTTATCCTTTTTTTGTAACTAAATATTTATTTTTTCATTTTTTTTATATATTTATTGAGTGTGCAACTAACACGTATATGATGAAACATGATAATAAAAATTCTTTCTTTATATATTTTTTAGGTTTATTTGGTTCAAATGATTAATTTTTAAACAAAATAATTTCATCAAATTGTTTTAGAACTTAATTGAGAATCGGATACTATATTCTAAGAGTATTCTATTCCTTTCTTTTTCAGTTTGGAAAAATTCTTGAAAATTTATTATTAATCAAAATTGGTTAATAAATTACAGGAATTACTTCATCCCAAATTTATATACAACCAGTCCCACTTATAAATCACAAACTTTCAAACAAAATTAAGACACAATAAAAATCCCAAATTAATGTACAAAATTTAATTTCTAGTAAAATAATTTGTGAAAAAAAAAAATTCAAATTTTTGTAACTTAGTTTGAGTTTTAAATTGTGCCATAAATTTCATTGAAAGTTTATGTCTTAAAAGTCGATCTATTTATATAAATTAAATATTTCTTTTTTTAGTTACTTTTATTATTATCAGATTATGATTATTTACACAATACAAAAATATTCTTTGTACTTTTTTCAAAAAAAAGTATTCCTAGTCATTTTTTGGGACTAATTTGTAGTATTGTCTTTTATCAAAACCCCAGCCTAAAAATTTAACCGTTAAAAGAGCAATTTTAAAAAAATTAAAATAAAAAATAAAAAATTAAAATATTTCACATCAACATCTTTAATGCATAAATTTACATTTCTGAATAACTAGCTAGAAAATTTTCATTCATCTTTTTTTTAATATAAGAGCATCTAAATTTTCTTTTAAATAAATCAATATAATCATGTTAAAATAAATTTTATTTATTACAAAAGGTAAAATTCTAAATAATATTGTTACTACAATTAAACGAAAAAAAAAAGAGAGATATTATAAATTAATTTTGTATAATTTAACTGTTCATTGGATTAAACAAAGATTGTAATAAATTTAACTTAATTATATACATTACCTATAAACTGATTACAATGATTGAAAAAAATATTAAAATCCTGATATAAACCTTGCTTAAAAAAAAAAAAAATATAATTTTTTAATAGAAAATAGTGGGGGAAAAGTTGATATTTAAAATGAATTTTTTTCTTCTTTTTACGACCATTAAAACAATAAAAAATAAAAATAACCACAGTAGTAGAATTAAAATAGAATTCAAAATATCAAATGAGACAAATATTTTAAAAAGTCTAATGTCCCAAATTTGAATCTTAATTATTAATTATTAAAATTAACTTTTTAAAATTTGTTTTGATATATTTTTTGATTGTTCTTGTGAAACTGACTTTATGAGTTCAAAAATAGGTATAAATCCAGTTTGAAAAATATCAATTTTTGATATCCTTGTTGATCAGTGAAAACTAAGTAAAAATAATATTCAAAAAATTTTCTATTTTATTATTATTTTACGCTTATAATCCTTATGATAATTTTTTCTGGTATGTAAAATTTAATTTAATACCTTTTTTTTGTCTTCACGATCCTGAAAAAATGTTTTCAAAAAAAAATTAAACATTTGTTAATTGTTAACTTTTTTAGAACATCACTTATAATAAACAATATGGATTTTTAAAGGATCTGGGATCAAAAATTATTTTTCAAGATATTTAAAAATTTAAGTTGGAAAATTCAATTTCCCAGTTTGATTTTTTTCAAATTTAATAGCAAAAAATTTGAAAACTTTTTTCTTCTAGCTAAGATGCGATTCGTATAAATATTAAAAGCATTGTAAAATTATTTGGGATCTTTCAAACGAATAACCAATTATTTTGACTATTATGGAATTATCTATTGATATAAAATGAAAAAAATATTGTTTTTTTGATTTTCCGATAGGTTTTTTTTAATTTTTAAAATGAACAGAAAACTAGAGAAATTTTCTGTGTATTTCAAAAAGCTAAAATAACCTAGGACACACTCAATAATTATCATCAGGAATTTTTTTTTCTGTGTTTGAGTTTTATTAGATGAGTACAATGTTTTCAAAACTATTCAATATTATCTATCAGAGTAAATATATCCTAAATGAGAATTAAACTATAATTCATTCTTCAGTTTATTTGTAATTTTTTATCTGAAAATTGCCTTTTTTTAGAAGCTAGCGACTTTTAAAAAAGTAGTACTACTAACAACAATAAATTCAATAGTCCCGTGAATTTAAAGTTCTTTACTTTTGATTATATTGTGAATAAAGTCTATTAATCAAGATGGGGTTAAAGAATGGAGTAGTTTTCTCTAACTTTTATTTTTCCACTTTTATTTTTTCATGCTAGTGTTGAGCTAATATAAATTTTGAAAATTTTACAAATAAATTCACAATTTAAATTATTCTTAATAATTTCCTTTTATTATGTTTATAAAATGCTCTTTTGAATATTAATAGTATTTTACATTTGGAGGGAATAAATTTTAAATTTCATTTTCTTTAACTGATTTTTTAGTTATTCCTTGATTTCAGAATCCACTGGTTAAAAAGGATGATAATTCCTTGCAGTAAAAGATCAAAAATCCCACATTTTAAAAAAATATTGAATTTCTTAATTCCAAATTGAGTAGTAGGAAAATAAACAAAATTTCATAATAAATATCCCAATCTTTTTTGATTTTTTTTTACTTTTTTATTTGATTTTTAACGGAAAAACAAATATTTCGTATGTATATAACTGAATATTAAAATAGTAATTTTTTAATTATAATAGATATCTTCAATTTATAAAAATATTAATTTTCAACTTTTTATTTTTAATGGTCAATGATTTTGAAATGGCGTTGAGAATGAGATCAATTAAAAATATTTCAGATTAAAAATAATTAAATACAACACAAAATTTTGATTTAGAATGCAAATACTTTACCATTGGGTTAAAAAAAGGAAAAACAAAAAATAAGTTCATCAGAATTTTTATATTGGGAGTATTACTGAAAACAAAAACAAAACGTAAAATCAATTATTTAATAATTAAAACAAATCAACTTTAATTTAGAATTTTTTATATCACTATCAACCAAATCAGGATTTATAATTCAGATCTCCTTTTTTATTGAAATCTGACAACAATGAGTCATTATGATATATCCGCAAAACTATTTGATTTTTACAAAAATTATTAATAACATATCAATCAAAGAAAAAATCCTCCAAAAAAAGAGTTTTATGGAAACTATTAGAATGTTTAACCCCCCATTTTCTTTTTAGTCAGTTATTTTTTATTTTATGCAGAGATCTTTCATTTTCAGATTCAATTAAAGTTTCACTATTAAAAATGGTGTTGAACTTTTTTTTCCTAGTTTCTCTTTTTTTTCACCAATTTTTTGAACTCTTTACAGTTTTCTTAACAAGTAAAAAAATCAAAAAAACTTCTAAAAAGGAGAAACAATCAACTAAACCAATCTTCACTTGGCACCTGAAGAACCAAGTTTTGAAAAAAATAAATATTATTTGAAAAGTAAGAAATCGGATAAAAACAGAAGAAAACTAATTTTCCAGCACTGGCACATTGCACAATATTTGATCAACTTTCTCGAGGGAAGGAGTTGTCTTTTTTATTTTTTATTTTTTCCTTTTTTCCTTTTGGTTTTGGAATTTGAGTTCATCAGGCTGAACAAAAGTGATGCTACCAAAATCGTTCTCAAAAAAAAACAAGAGAAAGAAATCAAAAAAGGAGAAGAATCGTTCAAATTCATCAGTAATTCCAACAATACAATCAAATGAAAATACAAGTCAAAATGTTAATCCTTTAGTTAATAGCCAAACTGCATCCACTACGGAACCCCCTTTAATTTTAAACCAAAATGGAAGTGATGTTACAGAGGCACTAAATTATCTTGATGAAGTCAAAAGGTATGTAAATCCAATTTGAAATTTTTTACATTGTTTGAACAAAAAAAAAAAACTTTTTTCTTCTAAAAATTCCAAATCACTCAATAAATTGACTTACTAACAATACCCATAACCAGAAAAAAAAATAGGTGGTTTGATCTTGTTTTTCTTTTGCTTCCTCCTTTTGGAAGGAATTTTGACAAACAAGCATCCTAAAGTTTTTTCTTTTTTAGGTTACACATCGATTAATTTTTTTGTAACAACCAAAAGAATTCATTTGTTACAGAAAAGAGTAAAGCATAAGAGTGAAAATGGATCACTTTCTTTTTTTTTTTTTTTAAATTTGAACTGATCAATAGGATGCTCAAAATCAATTATCAAAACTCTTTATTTTTCATTACCTCGATCCTTAACTTTTTAAATCAAACACTTTTATTCAGTACTTCTTAATAATACACCACTCACTGGTTTTTTTTTATAGTCTTTTAGAACTTTACAAAGCTTCCTTTTTCTCTGTTTTTTGTTTTGTAAAAAAAAAAGTTCCAAGAATAAAAAAATAATTTTCTCATTATTAAAAGAAGAAATTTAGGCAATTAGATAAAAGAAAACATGAAATTTTTTCAGTAATAAAACAGTTTTTTCCTTCTTTTCAGAATTCTAAACCAAGAAAAAATTGTTTTTCGATCTTTTTTTCACAAAAAGTTCTTTTTTTACCTAAAGGAAGGGAAAAATGCCGAAAATTAATTTGACACTTTTTCCTTTTTTTTTTTATTTTTTCTTTCTTTCAAAATTCTTAATTGTTTTGAAAAAAATCACACCTGTATCAATTTTTGATTCACTTCTTATCTTTTATGAAGTATCTAAGTCCATATTCACATTTTTTACATATTTATTTTTCTTAACCTTCCTTGATTTTAATAGAATATTCGGAAAAAATTTTTACTTCATTTTTATAATTTTCTTCTAAAAATACAATTTTCAAAGAATGCTAGAGAAATTTGAAATCTTTATAGGTTTATTAGATACTTTTTTATTGATGTTTTATATATTTTGGGTGGACTACAATACACACACACAAATAAATATTTTTGAATTGAAAAAAGGTAATTGGTTAAAATTATTATCCCAAATCACCTTCATTAAAAAAAATTTATCAAAAAAAATTAAAAAATCACTAATTTTTCACTTTTTCATAACTTCACTTCTAATAAACATTATTAATAAATCAAAGATATTTGATAAAAATATTATTTTGAAAGATTTTTTTCAATTAATAACAAAAAATCCTCTTTTCGAAAAAGATTACAAGATAGATTTTAAATTTAATAGAAAAAAAATTGATTTTGTTTTTCCCATTTCGAAGAGGTTATTTTATTATCCCCCCCCAAAAAAAAAAAAAGCATTTTAAATTTAATAAATATCTTTGAAATCGAAAATCAATTATTTTAACTATTAAAGTATTTTTTATTGATTTCAATTGATTTATTTTTTTTTTTATTTTTATTTTTCTTAGGGTTTGCATATTTAATTTTTTTTAGATTAGAAAATTGATTAGATTTTACCAATAAAACAGAAAAACCCAAGAAAAGCTAGGCACTCTACGGCACTTGACAGACACCTTTGGTTAGGGTTTCTAGAATTTAAAAGAATTGGGTAAAATCTAAGATTTCACCTTAAGGTATTTCCAAAAAAGTGTGGCATTTTTTTTTACATTTCATAAAAAATAATTGTTTTTAGTTATGGTAATCATTAATCAACTATACCAAATTAAGTTTAATATTTATATCGATTGAACCAACCACTTATGTATTTAATTCAAAACATGCTAGTTGAAATAGTCCCAAAAAATGAAAAAAAAAAATAATACTTTTTTTGGTTAAAGTAATGTACGACCAATTTCAATAAAAAAACCGGAAATATGGAAAGGGAACAAATGATTTTTTAAACACGAAAACACATTTATATGTTTTTAATTATATTGTAATTTTTTTTGAGATTATACAAGTTATGAAAACGATTTTTTCGATCAAAAAGAAAATAATAAACACTAATTTTAGCACCTAAAAAATATCAGATAAAATCGAGATCAGAAATTTTAATATATTTTATTTATGCAATACAATACTAAGGAACAAATTGAATTATTATCAAGAATCTATAAATTGTGGTTAATGATTTTATATATTTAAATCCTTTTTTGAAGAATGGGTTACATAAATATATTTTAAAAAAAATTTGCCCTACTTTCGTGGAAATAGCTTATCCTTTTGAATCATATAAAACCTAGGTACTTGATGGGTACTTTTGTTAGGTTTACTTTACTTTTCGAAATAAACCGAAAATTGATTAAATTTTCGAACTAAACCAAAAATTAAATAAATTTTTGAAACACAAACAAAAAGTAAAAAAAAAACACCCTTAGGTTTTCCAGAATTCAAAAGAATTAAGTAAAAGATAACCATTTTACTCTATTCTTTTGAATTCTGGAAAACCTATGATATGGAAAATTTATCATTAGTAATTATTTTCTTCATTTCAGTTTTATTAGAGAAGTACAGCATTTTGAAAACCAGTTGTTATTCAAGAAATATCCCAAAGTTGAATTAAACTAAAATCATTTTCCAAGTATTTAAATACCCCAAAACACCCCCCCCCTTTTTTTTTTTTTTTGACTAGAGACTTTTAAAAATCGCATCACCACTAATAACAATAAATACAATAGCCCAAAGTTTTGAAATTCTGGAATGTTGATTAAAAGCCATTTCCAAGAAAGTGAGGCGAATTTATTTTAAAATACCCCTATTAAACTTAATCCAAATATTACTATTTAAACATCCAAAATGATTATTCAGCATTAATCGAAACTTCAGAATAACCCAATTTGTTTATTTGGAAAGCATTACATTCATAAAAGATTCTGATAACAATTTTATATGAGATTTATAAGTGGTGGAAATTGGTGGTTATTGTTTTCTTTTTGATCGAAAAAATTTTTTTCATAACTTGTATAATCTCAAAAAAAATTACAATATAATTAAAAACATATAACTGTGTTTTTGTATTTAAAAAATCATTTGTTCCCTTTCCATATTTCCGGTTTTTCATTAAAATTGACTGTACCTTATTTTCTCCAAAAAAACTGTGATTTTTTTCCATTTTTTCTGGAAATATTTTGATGAACATATTTTGAAATACAAATACAATAGATACTGATTTAGTTAGTATTTATATTTTCGAATAATTTTATGTTACCAATTCATAATAGAAATATTCCCAAGAAATTTTATTTGATCCAAAAGTATTTTTATTTTACTGTATTAATATAAAAATTTTAATACGAATAATAACAAATGAATTGAAAACCCCAAAATAATTTCAAGATATCTTATGAATTTTTTAAAAAACAATTTTTTTTTCTTTTTAGCGAATTCATTATTTTTAAATTAGTGAAAACTCTATATGACTAATTTAAAATAAAATAAAATTCAACAAATATAGATTTTATTAATTTAGATCTACAATACAAAACTCCGAAATAAACTAAATTCCAAAAATTTGTACACAGTTTAAACAGTTGAAAGAATAACAATACTGCACATTAAATTCAATTTGGAAAGAATTTTGATTTTACAAACTATTTCATTTTTTATCTTTTTTGTTTTGTTTTCATTTCGTTTTTTTCAAGTTGCTTAATCTGTTTTGTTAGATCTGCAAATTTTTTTTTAATGGTTGATGGAAGGTTAGTGTTGATTTTGTTAAATTGAAAAGCCACATACAATTGGTTGATGGAATCTTATCATTTGATCGATCAACAATTGTTGGTGAAATTTCAACAAATTTACCAATATATTTTTTGTTCCACTCCTTTCATCATTTTGGACACACCAATTTTTATTTTTGAACTTTATATTTTTTATTTTATTTGGATTAAAATGATTACTTATAAAAACATTAATACCATATTAACTTAAATGTGGTTTTATATTACATTTGTAAAAATATAATAAATTGAGTTTTATTTTGCCTATTTTTGATTTTGGGTGTGTTCAAATTTTTGGAATGGGGTTTACTATTTTCTTCTTGGCAATACCAATCCATTCCACACTAGATCAAATTTAATCTAAATATATTTTATATTTTTTGGATCTTATGTTTTCAATAATTTTATTTTTTATTTTTTATTCACATATGCATGTGATTTTTGATTAATAAACCCTAATACACACTTACACAATAATGATTTCTTTCATCATCATCATCATCATCTTCTTCTACTACTATTTATTCTTATTCTTCTTATTATCGTTGGTTGTTGTTATTGCTATTAATATTATTTCACATTCCCTCTATTTTTAAAGTCGGTATTCCAAAAACCCAAAAGTTTATGATACTTTCATTCTTTTAATGAGCGATTTCAAATGCAATTTAATTAATACAGGTGAAGTTTTAATTAAAATAAGAGATTTATTCCGTGGTGAAGCTGACCTAATTGAAAAATTTAAAAACTTTTTACCACAAAAACCAAAATCAATTGAAAATGTGGCAGTAAACTATGTGTACAAAATTAAAGAAAGATTCACAACAAATTCAAAAATATATCGTACATTTGTTTCAAAATTACATTCATACCAACACGGACAACTGTCTTTGGATCAAGTAAACACATTTTTCCTTTTTATATTAATTTTATTTTTCTAATTTCTAATTGTCATAAATTTTTTTTTTTTTTTATTTTAAGGGAGGAAATTAATTTCGTCTTATAACTGTTAGTTTTTTTTTTAATTTGAGAAATAAACCGAAAATTTATCTAATTTTTGGTTTATTTCTTATTTTTTTTTTTGAGAAAAAACACTGTTAAAATTTCTAGAATTTAAAAGAATACCCAAAATCTTTGATTTTACTCAATTCTTTTAAATTCTGGAAAAAATTTTTTAGGTTTTTCTTGAATTTTCTATTTATCTGTAAAATAAATAGTTTTTATAGATAAAAAAGAAAACTTCAAGAAAGCCTAGATTCTTGTCGACACTTGACAGACATTTTGGGGTAGGTTTTCTAGAATTTAAAAGAATTGATTAAAATTTGAGATTTTGTGTAATTCTTTCAAATTCTGGAAAATGACCATTATCCTTTCTTGAGTTTTCTTTTTATTTGTAAAATAAATAGACTTTACAAATAAAACGGAAAAATCTCAAGAAAACTTAGGCACCTGAAGGTACTCAATGGCACTTGTCAGTACTTTCCTAATTTCTAAATTTTTGTTTCAAAATTTTCATAAAAAATCATAATTTTCTTTATCCTTAATCAATGAAAAAAAAAAATAAAAGAATAATTCTTTATTTGAATAATATCAAAGATATTACTTTAATTATTGTTTTTTATTTGGATTGATTCTTTAATCCAAATTATTAGATTTTGATAGATTGTGCTGTTCCATAAAAACTGATCCTTATCTTCAATAATTTCTAAGTTGGCATATTTTTTTTGCTAAAATTTCAAGATTTTGTTTTTATTTTATTCTTATCATAAACATAAGAATATCTATTTTGACAATTTGTGGAATTTCTTAGTTTTAAGATGGAAGGATTCTACTTCCATCTTAAACTATTTTTTTTTTTTTTTTTTTGAATTTGAGAAATAAAAAGAAAATTTGAGAAGTTTACTTTTTGCTTTTTAATTTATAAAAAAAATTGACAGTAGTTTTTCCATAATTCAAAAGAATCTAGGAAAATCTTTGAATTTGCTCTATTCTTTTAAATTCTGGAAAAACTAGGTACTTTACGGCACACTACAACAGGGCTGTTTATTTATATTGCTATTATTCCTAATAATTTTTAAATATTCTTGGCTTTTCTATCCATAACTATTTATTATTAAGTTTTCTATAAATTGATTAAGATTTGCGTCGAGTAATTATAAGTTTTCTACTTTCCCAATTAATATTTTCGTTGTTATTTTTTTGAAAATTTTTAATTTTTTATAATGCGTTCAAAACCAAGCATTTCTATTTTCTTTTTTAGTTTGCGTCTTCTTTTATAAATTGAAATTCTAGCTTGGTCTATTTTGTTTCAGTCTTATAAATTATTAGAGGAGAGTTTGTATTACTTTGTAAAAATTTTGTAACTTTTTTATTTATCTAAACATTTTTTGTGTTAAAATATTTTTGGGTTAGATTAAAATTTTCATTGTCATAAAATAGTTGGCTAACGCATATCGATTTAAACATTTACAATTTTGCTCCATTAGCTAAAATGCAGATAATTTATTTTTGAAGTTCCTTTCTGGTAATTTAAATTTTTATGAATGAAAAAACACATTAATAAATCAGTCCCTCAAGAATACACAGTAAAATTCTAAAATATTTTATTGGTAGTATTCTCTACTTTCTGATTTTGTATATGGAAAGTGTCAAAAAATTATGATCTACTAAGAAACATCAGACAAATAATTTTTTTTTGTTAGATCAATTTTGTTTTTCAATTTTTATATGAAAAAGAAAATTATTAAATCCAGTGTAATTGTTATACAATGAAAATTTTATACTTTTTTATTTCTATTTTTATCCCTACTATCCAATAAATAGTATTTACCTGTAATAAGTATAAATGAAAAGATATTGTATCATTTGAGACAATTCTTATGGATAAACAAAAAATAGTTATATTTGAACATATTATAAAATATCAGCATTATTTTAATATGGATAATTTTAATCCAAAAAATTTATAAACAATTTAAAAAGTTTTACAAGAAAATGTGTTGATATTTTAAATAAAATTTGATTTTTTTTTAAATTAATTTTTTGTGCAAGATATGTGAGAAAAACAAATTATTGTGGATTTGTTTGATTTATAGATTTTGAAACAAGTCCCAAATAACCCAGTTACCCACTAAATAATACATAAATGTAATAATTACTTTATTTCGTATTATAGAATGATATATCGAAAAGTCTTGGATCTCTCATATGGTAATTATTCAAATAATGCGAGCTACATAATTAAAATTGCAATATAAATAAAAATAAAAATTATATACTATCAATTAAAAGGTGCAAAAAAATTATTTTCAAAATCATTAAAAAATTATTAACAATATATTAACATCTATTGATATTTTTAAAATATTTTAAAACTCAAAAATTATGGGGATTTTGTATGAATAGAGATAATTTGAAAAAAAAAAATACCAAATTAAAAATCATAAGAAAGGATTAAGAAAGATATAAAAACAATATATATATATAAATAATATCTATATATATATATCATAGGTATTTGATTTTTTTTTGATTTCATCAAGTGCATTTTACACGCTGAGCGACGTGTAAAACTCGTTTGTCTGATAGATATATATAACGAAAATACAAAAAAAACTTAGTTAAGCCGAGTTAATTTGGAATTGGTAAAAAAGTTAAATTTTTACCACTTTTCTTCCCCAACTAGTAATTGTTAAAAAAAAATAATTCTTTTTCTCAGTGTTTAAAGAGTTTACAATTTTCAAGAGTTTTAAATGGAAAACCTATTTTGTATATTTTTGGTGTTTTATAGATAGAAAATAAAACTATTTTTATGATTTTAAATACAACCCCCCCCCAAACATACACACACACTTAAATGGGAAATCGTGAATTCCAATTATTTTTAAAGAATTTTTAGGCAATTACACACTATCTGTATATCATTGTTTTTTTTTTTTTTTTTTTTTTTTTCGTTGTTGTTAAGTTTTTCTGTTTACATTTTTTCATATCCAAGAAACGAAAAGTATGATTTCAAAAGAATTCGAGGACTTTTTCAAATAATAAAAAATGAAACAAAGAATGAAACGAAATATATAAACTAAAAAACGTGATTTTACAAGTCTTACGTTATTTTAAAACGAAATTTTGTACTACCTGTGATATATATATATATATATATATATATATATATATATATACCTAAAGTTTAAAAGTGATCCTTGTAAAGAACAAACAAATGTATTCCAATAATAGATATCAATTATCTTATTGAAGATATAATAAGAATGATATTTTTTGAATCAATCAAAATCAAAGATAGCCATACTATAATATATATGAAAAAAAAAAAAAAATAATAAAAAAAAAATAAAATACAAATTTAGCATTTTTCTACATTTTTAGAAATCTGAACAGAATAATATCCAAATTTTTACTTTCACCCTTTAGAATTATTCATTCTTAATAAAATAATAATTTGTTTATTTGATAAAATTAAATTTGAAAAGAAAGTAAAAAAATAAAAAATCAAACTACTGGAGATATTATTTTTATTTTATTGTCATAAACTTTAATTTTTTTTTTTTAACAATTCAATAAAATACTGAAATAGACTTATTTATTTTTCAAAAATTCGATTAAAATTTTCAAATATAAAACAAACAAACAATTCAATTGAATACTATTCTTTAGAAAAAATCATTTCTCCTCTTGGATAAAAAAAATCATTTTATCTTTTGTTATTATTAAAGAAATACCAATTTTTAACCATATTATATCATATTTCCCAATTACTATCTCACCAATCAACTTATTACACCGACTCGATTTCTATTTAATATCAAAAAAAAAAAATCACAAACAAACATTTATCTATGGTATATAACCATATTAGATTTGCGAAAACGTATCAAAGTTATTTGATGGACATGATGATTTAATACAGGGGTTCATTGTTTTTTTACCGAATCCAAATAGTTATGAATTTTCAAATGGGATTTTACATAAAAAAACAAATGATGATAATAAATCTTATAAAAAAATTAAAAAGAAAGCCAAAATAAAAAAAAAAAAAAGATCTTTAAAGAAACGTTCCAAAAAAGAAAGCTTAAAAAAATACTACGAATCAGAAAATACAGATTCGAAATCAAATTCAAGTTTCAACTCAGATTCCGAATCAGATTCCATATCAAACACAGAATTAATGATAAATTCAAAATCAAAAAATTCCTTTCATTTTGAAAGTAAATATAATAATACTCAATCTAGAAAAAGAAAAAAAATTACAAGTGATAAAAAGAATTTATATGAAGACGAAGAAAGTTTTGATTACGAAGATGACGACGATGATGAAGATAGTAGTGGCTATGACGATGACAGTTATGAATATATACAAGAAGAAGGGGAAGAGGAGGAAGACAGGGAAATTATAACCCCGATAAATAATAATAACTATCAGAATAATGAAGAACTTATTGGAATGGACTTTAAGAAAACAATAAATTCGGCTTTTGGGATAAAAACCCGTTCTACAAGATCAACCAATAATGCAAATACATTATTTAGAAAAATAAAAACTAAAATACCAAGAATCAATTATCAATGCCTAGTAAAAATATTAGACATTTACTGTTTACATTTGATACCCAAAAACAATGTAATGAATTTTGCTGAAGAATTAATTAATGATGAAAAAAACCATGCGTTGGTTCAATGTTTTAAACAATTATTATATTATGGTGACTTGGTATATCAAGATTGGAAAGGAGATGTTTTAATCCCAATACGCGAATTAGATTTTTCAAAACAACAAAGTAATGGGTCTTCATATAATTATCTCCCAAATTGTGTAAGTTTTTTTTATTATTTTTTTCTCGAAAATTTTTGTTATGAACAAAGATTTTCCTTTTTTTTATACTTAACCATATTTGTATTCACAAAAGATATTTGATTAATTTAAATAACAAACTTTGTTTTTGTAAAAGAGGTCAAAAAAATTTACAAACATCAATTATTTTTTATAATTGGCAATGAATAAACAAAAAAGAAATAAAGAGAATAATACAGATCAAAGAGAATATTTAATATCCATATAAAGTAATCTGATCAATCAATTAATTTTCTTAAAAAATTGAAAAATTAAAATTCTTAACTATTCAATTGAAAAAAACAACATGTTAATTTTGATCTTAAATTAAACAACCAAAGAAAATTCCAATAGAAAAGAATATGATTTTTTCTAAAATCATTTTCACTTTTTCAATAACATTAGAATAACTCTTTTTTTAATTGAATACTCTCGACCAGAAAAAAAAAAAATAAAAAATAAAATCATGTAATCAGGTAACAATTAATACAAAAGTACATTCTTCAAATTCCATTAGCCATCAATACTCTTATACCCCGATACCTACTCAAAAAGAAATATAGATAAATATTTTTTTTAAAAAATCATGTTTATATAAAATAAAACGACATATTTTATCAGGAATCATTTGATCAATACCGATTTTTTGATTTTTATTAAAATAGAATCTAAAAAAGAAATGTATCAAAATTTCTTTTAATTTATAGAGCCCTCCTATTCTGAATAAAACTGAAAAGTACACCCATTATTCAGCAATAGTTCTTGTTATAAGTTTAGTAGTTTCATAATAGGAGTTTATTATCATATAATACTATAAAGTACATGTGCTTTCAAATCTTCAAAAAAAAAATGAATAAAATCCTTTACTTTCCTTAAATATTTTAAATTCAGGAAAAGATAAAGACTGTTTTATAATTTGTGAAATAAATAGAAAATTTATTAAATTTCCTTTTTTTTTTCGAAAACTAAAAAAAATCTAAAAAGCAAACTGGGTCAATTTAGTGTTCTCTCCTGAAATGAAAAAAAAAATAGAAGAGTTTCTCAAAAAAAGGATATTCTCTTTTTTTTTTTTTTTTTTCCATTAAAGAGTGGGTACTAAAAGTCCACCTGTTTGCCCGAATCCCTAATTTGAATTAGAGATATTGTTGAACCAAGTGAGAGCTGGTCATTTCTCCCAAAAATCGGATCCGCTCCATAAATTGAGAGGGATTTTGTTCCAATTCCGTTCAGTTTTATAAAAGTCAAAAAGATTCAATTCGGTCAAACGATTTCCTCAAAGAATTAGTGGTTCTAAGAAGCATAAGCCCGATTTTTAATTAAAATTACACCGTAGTGGCTATTTGAGAAATTGGTAAACAAAAAAAAATAATGGTTAAGGGAATAGAACCCCGGCCTTCAGATTGTACACTAGGCTGTGTTGCCACTTGCCCATACCGGTTCTCAAAAAGGATATTCTCTTTGCAAGTTAAATGATAAGAAAGTAAAAAAATAATAAAATAAAAAAAAAGTTATTTATTTATTTACAAATTAAAACATTGAAACTGAGTTAATTTTTGTATACAATTTAAGAAAGGGTTCAAAAAAGCTGAAGAAAAAGAAAAATACCAAAGCAAACTTATCAATGATGATTGATTGTTATTATGTTATATAAATTTTATATTTTAAACCCCCACCTAGAATCTGTATTAAGCTAATAAAATGGTTTGACTTAAGATAAATACATAAAGAATCCATAATGGTTGATAGTATTATCAGGTATTTTTATTAATAACAATATAGAAAACTAAATTCCATTTCAAAAATTTTGACTTGCCTGGAATAACAAAAATAATATATATCCTTTAATATTCAAGAACAACAAATAATTAAATCTGATTAATAATTCACTTTTTAATTATTCTAAACATAAAAAAAAACTGATATATTAAAAATTAAAAAAAATAAAACCAAAAACATAAAAAAAAGCGAGTCACATTATTTGAAATAAGAATTACGAATTTTTTATGACAGCTCTTTTACTGAAAAGGGGTTAACAAGAAGATTTTTTGTTGATAAATAAAGCTATTTTTTAAAAAATTACACCACTCCAATTTTCTTAGTGTTTCTTGGTATTATCTAAGATCTTTTTTTTTTAAAGATCAAAAAAAAAAAAAAGAAATAAAAAAGAAAATAAAAGAAATTGAAAAATTGAAAAAGCAAAATTTAATACGAAAAAATGATTCTTAATCTAAAAATCGAAAAATTATTTTAATAATAATATCAAAACATCTTGAAAAAAAACTTCCAATGATATTATAAAGTGAGTCAAAATTTTTGAAAAATAATTTACAGTGAGTTGGAAGATAATGATTCACCTCAAGTTGATGGATATTGTTAATAAAAAGGATCTATTGATTTTTGAACCAAAAATAAAATTATAAGTATATTTCAACAGGATCATTAATTTATTTTTTTTTCATTCTTCAAAAAAAAATTTTTTTTTGAATGATCTATATTTTGATCAACAAAAATTTTTAAAAATTAAAAATCTTGTTAATTTATCAAAAAAAAATATCAACTACTATATTAAATAACGATATTTAGATAGTGATAACAATATTGAAATTTTTTGATTTTAAAGAATATTACAATTTAAAAATCAACATCAATACTTTCCCTCAACAATCTTGTAATTTTTTTAAATAGAAATAACACAATAATATATTCTAAAATTACTATAATACTAATTTATAGATCTTATTTTATAACTATTACGAAAAATAATAAAAAAAACAAAATATTACCCTTAATGTAAAGATTATATTCTTTACAAATGAACATTCGTAAAGAAATGGGATTAATTATTATATTTATTCAGATTTAAAATTCAAACTAAAATCCGGTGGAACATGGAGGGGGATTAAATATGAAATTATTATATAGATTCTTAAATTTTTCTAATATAAATTATCTATATAAAAACATTTTTAGTTTAAAGTTAAAATTTTTATTAATACTAGGCTTTCTTGAATGGAATTAGCACTAAACTATTTTTCAAAAAATTTGAGTCACTTTATGAAAACATTGGAAGTTATTTTGTTTGAGTATTTGTCCCAGATTCTTATCAAAATACTGTTTTAATTTTTAGATTAAGGGTAGAGTCATTACGGTGAAATTTTTTATTCTGAAATGGAAAAAAACTTTTTAGTAATTTTATTGAGGACCTAACACCAATCAAAAACCAACCAACTTATGATGTACGATCGATCTCCCAAAATCAACAACCAAAAAAGAGGACATTTTTAGAAAAAAGCGCCAAAGAGCGATACTCAATTTCCAATTAGAATGGTTGTGAATTACAATTCTGAAAACAACTATGTCAGTTTTGAAGTGTCGCTCTTTGGCGCTTTTTGAGATCTTGGTGACTTTTTTTTTCAATTTTTTCAATTTTCAAATGAGTTATTTTTATTGAAAGACTATTACCTAATCCTTACTTGGTCAAATTGAGAGGGTTTTAAAATAACCACAAATCAGACTAAATCGAATAAAATTGATTGCGAGATACAAGAAAGCAATTTGTTTTAAATTAAAGAAATTTAACCTCTTTTGAAAAAGACAATGAGAAAAGATGAATTTTTTTTTTTAAATTTTGATTTTTTGAAATGGAGAACTCTTTTTCTTCGTGGAATTTTTTGTCAAAGAGATCAAATGGTATTTTTTTTTCTGTTATTTGAATTTTTTCAACTAAAAGAAGGCCTATTTCACAATCCCCATTTTGGTCTCAGGTCACCACTTGAGTATGGTGCCTTTTCACGGTAAATGACTCGACCCTTAAGAATCATTTTTTCTGATTAAATTTTGCTTTTTCTCTTTTTTTCTAATTTTGTAAATTTTAGTTTTTTTCAATTTCTGTTATTTTCTTTTCTTTTTTTTGTAAAATTTTTCTTTTTCTTTTTTTTTGATCCTTTTTTTTTTACAAAAGATCGCAAAGTCGAAAAAAATAATATCTTCGAAAAGACAAATAATCATAGTGAAAATCAAGACCATAAATGTCTTTTAAAATTCATTAAAGTATTAGCAAAAAAATTTCTTGTTAACTTTTTTTCAGTGAAATTTCAGTAATAAAAAATCCGTAAGGATCATTTCAAAAATTGTGAATCACTTTATTTTTTATGTTTTTGGTTTTAATTTTTTTAATTTTTAAAATATCAGGGTTTTTATAATTTTAGAAGGATTAAAAAGTGAATTATGAATCAGATTTAATTATCAGTTGTTATTGAATATTAAAGAATATATATATATATATATATTCAATTTATTATTTTAGACAAGTCACAATTATTGAAATGGAGTTTATTTTAATAACTTAATATTTAAAGATGATTTCTTTTCTAATATCTTTTTTTGGAAAATATTTGTAAAGAATAACAAAAAAAATACAGTGTTTTATCCAAAATTTGAATATTTTTTTTTGTGGTTTTTGAATCTTTATTGATTTCAAGATCTAATTTATTTATTTTTTTTTTTTGTTTATAATATTTATAGTTAATCTCTTAATCGAGGAATTCGAAGCTTTTTTTAAAATTATTAAACTTTTTTTTTTCCTAGATTTTTCACCTTTTTTATTTCCAATATAATTGATTCTTGAGCGATATAACGTATAAAAAACTCAATTCTATTTTAAACAAAATCGAAAAATAAATGAAAATAAAACACATTATAGTACCATTCAATCCCTTGTCAAGGAAAAAAGGAATTAGAAAAAAAAATAATAAATGTTAAATGGGTTTGTGTGTCGTCTTTCCGAGATTATGCTAACATACCTGCAACTGAATTAAATCAATTTAAAGAATATATATTGGGATTAGAAGAAGAAAGATTTGGGATCGACATCAAGATAGAAAATTTAAAAACATCTTTAAGAAAATTAAAAAAAATAAAAAAAGAAATAAAAACATTATATAACGAAGAATCAGAGAAAATCGATATCAATTATTTATTTAAAGATCAGTTTTTTTTACAATCATTAAATCAAATTTATGAAGAAGAAACACATACAATTCTCGAAGTGCTTCAAGAAACTCCCCTCTTAACACTTCCAGTTATATACAAAAGATGTAAAAAAAGAAACATCAAACTACAACAATCAAAATTAAAATTAAATGATTTATGGAAACAGGCTACTAAAATATATTATGATGGGTTAGTTGAATATAATAACCAAAAATATATACAGTTACAAAGTGATAGATTTTCGATAGAAAAAATTATGAATGAAATAAATGAAAAGCCCAAATATCTTTATCAATATGATTTTATTGGATTTGAAAAAACAATTAATACCAACCAAATAATGAAAATTATGTTAGATTTATTATTGATTTCAGTCAATTATTTGGGACGGTTACAAACTTTGCAAAATGAACCTTGCTTTCCAAAAGAAATAAAAATCGAAAATTTCAATAATATACATAAAAAAAATAGAAAATCTCTTTTATTTAAAATCAAACAAAAATTAAGAATTTTAATTAATGATTGGTTAAGCGAGTTTTTCTTACAATGGTATAATACCAATATAGATGATGATACCAATAACATTAAAAATATAAACACGGGTATGGATATGGATATGGATATTGATATGGGTGAAGATGCTTCTCAAAATAAAGTAAATACGAAACCTAAAATAAAACAAAAAATAATGTATACAAATGAAAAATTTTTTGTTTTTTTCAAATATTTTGGTTTATTAATGAAATCGATTAAAAAATTGAAAAAAAAATTATTAGATAAACATCTTGAATTAATTTCACAATTGACAATGAAAATGCATTATCCAAATTCCCATAATAATAATAGAATTTTAAATAATTCAAAAATATTAAATCAATTACAAAATGATCTAACTCAAGACTCTTTTCAATTATTTTTGCCATTAATTAAAGAGTTAATTTCGAAAAAAATAAAAGAAGAAGAATACATTAACGAATGTAAAAATTTGTTTGGTTATTCTTCCTATAAATTTATTCAAATTGATAAATTATTAGGATCAATGGTTTCGTCCCTAATATATTTAATACAGGATACTAAATGTAAATCAATTATTTCATTATTTACTGAACAAAAATTTACAAATTTTAATTTATATGACGAAAGGAGATATTTATTGAATTACAAAATATTATTTCCTAACCAATTAAAAATATTTAGAATTCAATATCAAAAATGTGATAATAACGAATCTACCCAAAAAGAAAATTTAGAAAAAATTAGAATCAATGAATTGATAAATAATTGTAAATTAATTATTAATATGTTCAATAACAGAAAAGATAAATCATTTAAAAATTCAACCAGTTTATTTAAATTTCAGAAAAAGAGAAAAAAAACACAAAATTATTCTCACAATAATAAGTGTTTGAAGGAAATTAATAACAAAACCTTCATAAATGAGATCTATATGAATAATAAAAAAAATATTCAAAATGAATCACTTAACTGTAAGAAAAAAAATACTGAAATTTTTGGGAATGGTAAAAAAAATGTTAATATAAGAGGAAAAAAACATATTAAAAATATTATACAACATCACTACGAAGAAGAGGATGAGGAAGAAGAAATATTCAGAAGAAAAGAAATCAAAAAATATAACAATGCTCAAATAACAAAAGAAGAAAAAAATATAAAATTTGAAAATAATGATAGTAGTAGTAATATTATTATTAAAACCATTCATAATAATAAGGTTAATGGAATTGATAATAATGATAATGAAAGTGAGAATAATAATAATAATAATAATAATAATAATGTACTAGAAAATAATAGTAATAACAAGCAGTTGGTAGAATCACATAGTACTATAAAAACCAAATCACACACTGATAAGATCCATAATAACAAATGGAATAAGAAACAAAAAAATAAAAGAGATAATTATTTATTAAAGATACAGCAAGTGTTATCCTATATTTCGAAAATCCCAAAAATCAAAAAAATCAATTTTTCAGTACATCTTCTCGATAAAGATGAATCTGAATCGTTAAATCAAATGTATAACAATTATCAAAAAGAACAAGAAAAAATCAACTTTTTAGTTAGAGAATCATTTCAAAATAAGGAATTTGAAAGAAAACAATTTATTTTGAAAAATAGAATTATGTTGTTAAGAAATAAAAAAAATTCAATCATGGGTAATAAATATTCTAAAATCTTAATAATTGAGAAAAAAAAGAAAGAGAATGAAAAAAGTTTCTCTAAAGATCAAAAAAGTATTGAAAATAATTGGGTATACCAAAATATCATAATTACAAATAATTTACAAAGCAAATTGGATTGTTCAATTTCAAAGTTAATTTTTGTTTCTGGAACAGAAGATTTATTTTATAGACAAAAATATTTGCAAAAAGCGACTCAAACATATGAAAATAAAAAAAAACAACTTTTAGCAAGAGATTGGTTAGATCATATTTAATTTTTTAATTAATAAAGAGTTTTTTTCTTTTTATTTTGCTAAATTTGTTGTTTAAAATATCTTTTAATTAAACCTTGTATCAGTAAAAAACTGATGTTTGTTTAGAGTTTCTTGTAATTTGTATAAATCTTGGCTTCAATTAAATAAATTTGAATTCTGAAAAACTATCATTATTTTTTTTTTGTAAAATGTTTTTAATATATATTAATCCCTTAGCACCCCAAATATACTAAAAACATTTCAAACAAAATTTTTAATTTGGAATGTTATCAAAGGATTATAAGATATAGAATTGATAAAAAAATATCTTAGAAAGAAAAATTTATAATTAATAATTATATGTCCTTAATAAAATTAAGTACTATTTTTTTCTGATTAATATTTTTCGAAATCTAGCTTATAACTTAATTCAATTAAACATTGTGATAAAATTTTTTAGAATACAAACACTCTCAACTTTTGAATATCGAAAATATTTTTTTTGAAATTTCTATGTACTTTTTTATTTTTTTTTTGAAAAATTGGGGTTGAGAAAATTTTGAAATCAAAGAATAAGTTAAAATATTATTTTCGGTTATTTTCCAGAGAGTTTATATTTTTTAAATAACTTTTTTTTTAATAATACCATTTAAAAACTAAAAAAAAACATTTGAAGACCAAATCATTCCCTTTTGTGAAAATAAAATTCTCATAATTTAGAATTTGATTTAGTAAATGAGCCAAAACGAGAAAGTGTATCTAAAAATATACAAAATTTCAACTTGGAATTCAATCATTTTGGCAAAAAATGTTTTCAAGAAAAAGTTAAATGGAAACTTTATTTATTTTTATTTTTTTCATTTAGTTTTTTTAATTTTTTTAATAGAAGGTATTTGATCAGTTTTCAATTTTTAGTGTTTTTTGGGTCGTAGGTACATCTAATTACTTACAATAAAAAAATAACTTGAAAAAAATTTTCAACATTGGGAATTTTTTTTGGTTATTTTGATCTTATTATTTTTCCATCCAAAGACTTGTGAATTTTTTTTTAAAGTTTGTATAGACACCAAAGGCCTCTTTGTTTTAATAATTAAAACACATCATACTTTACTGGAAATTTTTTTGGGTGGCTTTGCACCCTAAAATTATCTAAAATACCTGATTAAATAATATATTCATTACAAAAGTTATTTTAACATCACATCATAAATTTGTTTTGTCTACTGATTAATATTCAATAATAATATATCTATATTTAATTCTAAATAATTTAAAAATAAAAAAAAATATAAATTAAATTTCAAAATACAATAATAAGTTTTTTCATTGTAAAATTTGGAAATTTTTTCAACAAGATTTTTTTCAAATTTCAATGATTTGGCCAATAGTTCGAGTCAGATTAATAATTGATTTTTTTTTTTATTTTTTACAATTTTTGAATTTTTGACTTTTTAAAATCTAGATAGAAAATAAATAAGATTATTGAATTGCAGACCATATATCAGAACTTAATTTACAAGATATGGATTAATTTAGAAAG
Source organism: Anaeramoeba flamelloides (assembly GCA_027625915.1). Taxonomy (NCBI): domain Eukaryota; family Anaeramoebidae; genus Anaeramoeba; species Anaeramoeba flamelloides. Next base: position 8,420,720 of record JANTQA010000026.1, read on the forward strand.
GAAAAATTCAAATTTCACAAATATATTATTCAAATTTTTTAGTAAGAACAAAATTCAAAAAAAAATTGGTTTCGAAGATTATTTTATTATCTTTGAATAATCTTTATATGTTATTTTTTTATTTTTTTTTTAAATTTAGCGTTGATTATTTTATTCATTAGAAAGATTATATTTGCTAATTTCAAAGTAATAAATGAAATTAATTTTTCATTTTTTTTTTTTGTTTTTCAAGTATTTTATTTTGTTTAAATAAAAGTTTAAGATATTTATTCGTATTAAACTTTTAATTTAGGTCTAAAGAAATGAAGTTCATTTTTCTCTTTATTTGATATTTATTAAAATTATATTTAAATAAAATGAAATTTTTTCAGTAATTTATTTTTTTTAATTTATTTTATTTTATCATAAAATTAACAATGTTGTTTGATTATTATTATTTATAATTTAATTTATTGAGTTTTGAATTACTATTATTGTAATAAAATTTCTAATTTAAAAAATTAAAATAAAAATAAAAATCTTTAAAAAAAAAATGCTAAAATGAATAATTGTTATTTTTTTTTCAATTCCAAAAAAAAATAATCAATAACTTAACTACTTTATCTTTTCACTGTTTCACTTTTTATTTAAATTCAAATCTGAATTAAAGACAAATGAGAAAATATTTATATTAGTACATCAATATCCTTTTAAATCCCTTTTTAAAAACTTGATGAAATTTAGGTAAATCTGGGGTGCTAAGGGATATATTGAGTTTGGTTTGTTTCCTATTTATAATTTTTTTTTTTTTTTTTTTTTTTTGGTAGTTGTTTAATTTTTGGATTTGAAAATATTGAAAAAGTAAAAAAAAAATTCATCCAAAAGATTTATACAAATAGATCTCGTACTTTTATTAAGTAATTAATTCAAGTAATGGTTCTTTGAATTTCAGTGCAAAAAAAATCAAAATTTAAAAACTTTATGAATCGTTTACTAGGTTGTTGTAATAAAATATTATAGAAAAGATATTGTAATTTTCTTTCCCAATTCATCAAGAATCAAGAAAACAAAAAAAAAGTTATTAAAAGACCCTTAGTTCATGTTAACTAGTTTTTAAAACAAGGAATTGAGAGGTTAATTAACCAGTAAGTAACTTTTATTTGAAGTAAAATATAAAATCAAAAACACAATCAATTTTTCAAAATTAAATTTAATCCTTTATTATTTTTAAAAACTAAGAAAATACATTATATTAAAAAAATATTTAAAACCGAAGTTGATATCTAAAAATATAGCAAATTTTCAAAATTTTTTTCAAATTTGAAAATAGGATTTAAACTTTTTTATTCAAAATTTAGCAATTTTTTAAAAAAATTGTTTATGATCAGAAATTTCAAAATCTTAAAAATTCTTCAAAACTTTTATCCTAACCCAAAAGGGTTTAAATGTTGATTAATAATTTCATTTTAAAGCGAAATCCAGAAAAATAATTTATTCAAAAAAAAAAAAGTACTTTAATTATTTAAAATAGCATAGATATATATAATAATAAATTTAAGAAAAATTTTGAATTTATTTGATCTTTTATTTGTTATTTAGTTATTGATATCAAATGAAAAAAAAAATTCTGACAAATTAAAAATTAATAAAAAAAAAAATAATTAAAGATGTAATCTCCCGATCTAAAAGTATGATTATATCATATATAAATATAAATATATATTATACCCATGAAAGATCTAAAAATCAGAATATAAAGAAAAATTAATCTAGTTGAGAATTTTGTAAAAAAAAAGAAGTGTAAAATTCTTCAGAATTATTCAGGGTTTTTTTAGAATTTTGAATTTGTAATAATTTCTTCTCTCTTATTTCTTTTGGATCTAACGACAAATTATTTTCATTTTTCAATTCTTGATTAATATAAATTGCAATTTTTCTGATCAATTGTGGAAGAATGTTCCAACTTATGAAAGAATGATTACCAAGAGGGAAAACCAAAAAATTGTTTGAAGAAAAATTTATAATTTCTAAATGGTATAATCCTGTATAATGTGGCCTGATAATTATATATACCAAATTCTGTTTTGATCGGAGATGATTCGGCTTCCAAATTTTATTATCCTCAAGCCAAATAATTGTTACTTGATTGTTGGCCAATATACTTTTGGTTTCTAATAATGAATTTTTTTTAAATCTTAACATCGTTGAAGCATGATAAATAATTTCATTTTTTGAGTCCTTATAATAAGGTGCAATTCTTCCAGTTTTTTGATAATTTAATCCACCAAAAAAGCCCTTATGCTTTTTTAAATCAATAAAATTACCCAAGCCTTTTAAAAATTGAATATATTTTTTTGATCCAACTTTATTAGTAAATATTTTGTTTTCATCTGATTCGCGACAAAGTTCCTTTGAAATGTAAATTATTGCGATTGTGTGTGTTGGTTTTGTTGTGATACTATCAAGATTATTAATTTCAGTTATTAAATTTTCTCTTTTTTCGCAAAATGAAAATTTTTCCTTTGAATCCAATCTAATTAATCCCAAATTGGATAATAATAATCTCAGCATTGGGAAATTCTCAATGTTACTACTGTCACTATTATTAAGATCAAATGTGTTATTATTACTATTAAATGTATTCTTATTTAATTGGTTATTAATATTAATATTTTTATTTTTTTTTTCAAGATGTGAATTTTCATTTCTTGATAATTTATTAATATTTGGATAAGTTTTTTTATTAAATATTTCATTATTAATTTTTTTATTAATTTCTATTCGATTTTGAACATCGATTAAATTTATAAAGCATTTGTTAATTAATGTTTTATCTTGGTCAATTAAAGTATCATTATCAATTTGGCAATCATATAATATCTTCTTTTCTTTTAAATTGCTATTAATATTATTATTATTTTCAGTCGTGGGTAAATAAATTGCTTCATTATATAAATTTTCATTCTCATTCTCATTCTCATTCTCATCAAGACTTTTGAGGGGATATTTTAATTCCCAGCAATTTGAACCATTTAAATTTCTTATTAACACTAATAATTTATTTTTATTTGGTGATGAATTTTCAAAAAATCCAATTAAATTTTTTTTCTTGATGGAGCCATATCTAATTTTTTGATTAAATTGTTTTTGATTTAAATTATATTTAAATCGAATTTTATCTTCATTTATTACATCATGATTATTATTATCATTATTTATTTTGTCTGTTTGTTGTGTTTGAAGATTTTGAAATAAGATATTTAAAGATTTCTCAATCGGAACGGATTTGAAACCATTTTTTTTGCTTTTTTTTTTTTTCAAATTTGAATTCTTTTTCAGCAAATTTTCAATAATTAATTTTATTTTATTAATTTTTTCAATTTGGTGACTATTATTATTTATTAAAAGTTGGACAGTGTGTATTATTACATCGATATATCGAATAGCCAACGATTCCAGCTTGGTATTATCATTAATAATTGATGGGGTTTCAATTAATATTTTGACTCTTTCGATTAAATTTATGCATAGATCTTCAAATAATTGCAATTCTTTATTGCCGAGCTGATGGAAAAAATCGCCAAATATTTTTAAACAAAAGAAAATTGAGTCATATACTGAGGTTGGCCACCGTAATTGATCAGAATTGGGTTGGCACAATATTTCATTAAAACTATTAATTATTATTGAAATATCAAATTCCTGCTTTTCTTCTTTATATGTTTCTTGAATGAAAATAATTAAGCACCACATTAATAAATTATAATTATTTGCATCTTGTTCATTTTTAATGCAATCTATGATAATTTCATATATTTGTGATCTGAGATCCAAAAAGGTAAAACCTTCAGTTTCTTTATAAACTTTAGAATTTGAAATTAATGGCTTAAACTTCATTGTCGGGAAGTGTAATGGCAGACAAATTAAAGTGTTTAAAATCGCAAGACAGGATGACCTTAAAACCTCAATTCGAACAGATTCATTGTTGATAAATTCATTACCAGTTAAAATCCTTTTTATAATATTGAAATAATATGGCACCAGTATATAAACACCTTCCAATTCGCTAATAAAGATTCTTTTGGTTTTTTTTAATATAGTGTTTAATAATTTTAAATTAAGATTAGAATGTTCAAAAACTATAATCAATGAATGATAAAATGCAGTCAGATTCTTCGCATTAAAGGCAGTGTCCTGTGGATTCATAAAAATATTACATAATATATCATAAATTACTTCGATGCCTTCTTCAAAGCCTTCTTTTTGTAATTGAATCGCTTCAAATAACCAGTTCCCAAATAAATTTAATAAAGTGTTTCCATTGATTTTATTGATTAACTTGTTTCCCGAATTATTTGTTTTTTTTTCATTCTGTAAAAATAATGTTACATAACTTTGTATTCCTTGAATGGCAATTAAAAATATTTCTGGGTCGGGAATTTCATTTGGATTTCCAATTAGATCTTTTGTTTTTTTTTTTTTAATAAAAAAGATTTTAAAATATATCAAATAAATAAAAATGATGAATGTAAATACAAATGGTTTTATTATGTTAATTTGATCATTTTGAAATCTTGTATTTTCAAAAATTCTTTCTTATTTATTTTTTAACCAATTTTACGTGTTAAAGTATATATGAGGGACTAAAAGGAAGAAAATATTTTTTTTTTTTTTTTCTTTTGATTTAATGAGTGTGAAAAAAAAATAAAATTGAAAATTTTGAGTTAGATAAAATTAATCTTTTCGATTAACATTTCATGATTAATTAAATTTATTTCCAATATAATCAACATTCTAAATCTTCAAAATATTGAGGGGGTTTCATTTATTGTTGTTAGTAGCACTACAATTTTTAAAATTCTTTAGTCGAGAAAAAAAGGTTTTTTTTGGGTAAAATTTTTTAAATTGATGGAAGGATGAATTTTAGTTAAATTCAACTTTAGGATATTTACTTTAATAATTAATAGTTTTAAAAATGCTCTACTCGTCTAATAAAACTGAAATAGAGGAAAAAAACCCACTGATAAAGATTGCCGTTTTCTATATTTCCCAGGATTCAAAAGAATAGAGTAAAATGTTTGATTAAACTTAATTCTTTTAAATTCTGGAAAAGCTAATGTAAGTGTAAATAAAAAAAAAAAAAAAATCAATTTAACCCAATAAATAATTCCTTAATAGTTAAAATAATTGATTTCCCATTTTAAAGGTGTGTTTTAAATTTAAAATACTTTTGAATTTTCAGAAAATAACTGTTTAGCTAGAAAACAATAATAATTTTCAAATTGATTTTATTAAATTTGAAAAAAATATTACTAGAACACAGGAAAATTGCATTTTTCAACTTAAATTGTTAAATATCTTGAAAAATAATTTTTGATCAAAGATGTTTTATTAAAAAATAATGTTTATTTTAAGAAAAGTTATTAAAAAGTGAAAAATTAGGCAATTTTTTTTCTTTTTTTTTTGTTAAAATATTTTCAAACACATGTTTTCTAATTTTATTGATTTTTTTTATTCACTCAAAAACAAAACATTTTTTATAATATTAATCCAAAACGAAAAAGAAATTTTATTAATAAAAAATTTATATATATATATATATATAAAGAAGTAAAAAAGTTTATCGTTATGAAGAATAATGATTATTAAATTATTAGTCTTTTATAAATGGTATTTGCACAAGAAGCGATTCATACTGTTTTTTAGGTTGTATGGTAACTTGTAGGTAAATTAAAATCTATTATTTTTTTTATTTATTTTATTTTTTATTTTTGTGTATAATAGTATATAACTTTATTGTAATCTTCCATTTAATCCATTTACTTGTTCTCAGTTGTTGAATAAATAAAAAGGGGGTTGAGTAATATAACACGAATATTTTTTGGTTTTATTTTTTTTTTTAAAATCCAAAATGATTAATTTTATTTAAAACTGAAAAAAAAATTATCATATTTCCCAAATAAATAGGCATGAAAACATTTTTTATTATCAAAAAGGGAAAGGAATAGAATTAAAAAGAATTTAAGAAGAAAAATTGAATTGAAATATTTTTATTTAATTTACTTTTAAATTTTCCCTTTTTTGTTTGATTTTATAAAAAACAAAAAAATAATTCTTTCATGGGTAGTAAATCTTGACTTTAACTCTTATTTAACGAATGTTTAATTCTTATTGACAAAGAATAAACTTTTTAATTCTTTTTTTATAAAATTAAAAACATTTTAAAATTCAAAATTAATCTCTAATTTGATTATAAATTCATTGTTAGTAATATTATTATTTTTCTTTTTTTTTAGCACTATATTATTTTTATTATTTCTCGGGGAAAATAGAAAGTTATTTCCCCCCTAAAAATAAATCAATCAAATCAATATATTCTTATTTTTGTTTGCGAAATGATTAGCGAAGATTTTATTTAAGAAATATGTTAATTGACGAAAATAAAAAAAAAAAATTAATGAATATAAATATAATCCGTTTATATAATTAAAAACTAATAATAATTGGATACTTACTCAGGGTTTGCTTAAATAAAAATGGTAGTCTACCATCTATCACAATAGTTGAGGCTTCGAATTGGACTTCGTTGGTTGGTGGGCTATGTTTTATAAATTAAATTTGTATATATATATATAAAGTTGTTAATGAAATAAAATTATAAACAAAACATTTTGGTATATTTTATAATGATTGTAATTCCTTAGTAATTACAAAAAAAAAAAAAAAAAAAAAATCGATCAAAAAAAGATAATAAAAGAATTGATAAAATAAGAAGTGTTCATATTATCCAAAATTCCATCTGCAAAAATCAATTGGATAATAAAGAAACAATTTTGTTTTTATTTTTTAGATTACACGACTTTTGTGTGCTCTAATTTAAATCCAGTCTTAAAATATGAACATTTAGAACAATATTAGATATTACATAATAAAAACACGAAATTAACAATTAATACACAATTTCAAAATTAAAGGAAAAAAAGTATCAAATGAATTTATTTGAAAATATCTGTTGAATATATATATATAAGTAATTAAATTGGTAATTCTAAAAGTAATATTATTGAAATTAGATAATTAACTGAGAAATTTTTTCGTGATTTAAGATTGTTTAGTTTTTTTTTATTCTATTTTACAAGTGTAAAAACTATTGTATTAATTTTAAAAGTTTTTTTCAGAAATTTATGTTTTTTTCAATAAGGGTCAAGTAATTAGCTAAAAATAATTTTTTGAAATGGATTAAAAAAATTTTGTAATTTTTATGTTTCCCTAATACCAATTAAAAACTAATAAACATGTAATGTACGATCGATCCCCAAAAATCAAAATGAAAAACTATAACAATTTTAGAAAAAAGGTGCTCAAAGAATTATATTCAACATTCCAATTTGAATGGTTAGAAATATATAATTTTGAAAATAAATGTGTTAGTTTCAAGGTGTCAGATCTTGGAGCTTTTTGAGAACTCAAAGTTTTTTTTTTGAATTTTTTTCTATTCTCAAACTAGTTATTTATATCGAAAAAATATGACAAAATCTTTACTTTGTTAAAGAGAGTGGGTTAAAATCAAACAACCACAAATTAGCTGAAATTGAATTAAATTGATCAGTGTACTGAAAGAAAGTAATTTGTTTCAAATTGAAGAAATTTAATAATTGTGTACAGTTGTTTCAATAACTCGTGTTGATGTTTTTGTTTGTGTTTTTTAAAATTGTTATTGTAAATAATTGTTGTTTTTTTAAGACTTTTTAATTTTTTTTTTAACTGTTGGTTGAACTTTAAAATTTTATTTTGTTAAACCTGTAAAATACAGTTCAGTAAAAAATTGTACTTGCCAAATCGAACAGTAGTTTCAATAGATCATTTTACCAAATCATTTTTCTACAACCTTCCAAGTTCAGTCATCCTATTTAAGATCTAACTCAACCAAAATTTAAACAAACTGTCACCAAAATCCACAACAACCAAATCTTTCAGTTTGATCTGAAAAAAACAAGAAAGATAAAAGATACTAAGATTTTTTGAAAACTGTTTTGTAGCTCTCAAATATGTACAAAAATGATTTTTAAATTTTCACTTTATTTTTAATTTTTACTTTAACCAAACACCTTAAAATTCACTCTCGTAATTGGTGAACTTTTTTTATTTGTTTGGTTCTTTTTTGCTATCTATGTTGATGAGATAAGAATCCTAAATTGGGCAATATTCCAGAATTTAAAAAAAAGTTATTGGCTGAAATTTTATCCCATTAAAAATATTCTACAAGAACATTGGCCAAAAATGTTAAAAATAAATTTTACGGAATAATGAGAGCAAATTAGATCAATAAAAATATCAATTCTCATTGGTTGTACAAAGATCTTTTGGTTTTTCATTCAATTAGAAGAAATAATATTAGGCAAACTATAAAAAAAAAAAAAAATTGATTATATTTGGAGAATGAAAGTATTATTGTTAAACTCTGCTTCTTTTTTCAAAAACAAACACACGGACACTTGAAAACTTTTCATTTCAACAATGATTAAAAACCCAAAACAATCAAAGTTAGAAAACAATACTTAAAAACACAAAATTTGAAAAAACAACAGTAAAAGTCTGAAAAAAAAATATACAAGCCAACACCGGTTATTGAACAAACTGTACAATCTATTTCTTTGAAAGTTTCTTGGTAAAAAAATAAACGGAAAATCGAAGTGAAATTAATTCCCATTTATTGCTAGTATTTGAATTGTAAATGTGAAATAATTTTTACTTCCTTTTCCAGATTTTTCTTTACTAAATTAAGTTCTCAAATAGAAAGAAGAAAGGTTATATTTCGATCTCTATTTGAAAAAGGATAATCTGGACAATCAAGTGAAAATTTTTTCCTTTTTATAATTTAAATACCAGTATTCAAATACCTGTATATTTGGTATTTTAAATAACAACAAATTCCATTTTCAAAACCATTGGAGAACTTTGGGTTTGTTTGATTTTGAAAAAAATTATTTTCGATTTTTTATTGACTGTTTCTTCCCCAAACCACCTCCTTTCTTTTTTTTAAATACAAGAGAATGTTTCTAAAAACATCAAATATTTTGTCAAGTTTCCTTGGCCCTTGTTAATATACTCTCAAAAGTATCGTCGTTAATGGAAAACATCAAAATTTTATCAAAAAAACTTTTAAAATTAAGGAATTGATTTGAACAATTACGAATTAGAATAAAAAAATAAAATTTCTGGATTTGATTTTTCTGTGGATTATTTGTTTCATTTTCAAGGCAAGCTGATTTTGAAAAAATCACTCCCAAAAGCTTGGGTTTAAAATAACAATTCTAAATCAGAATATTCTTCATCTAAGCGAAAAAAGAAAATGCGACGAACTGTTTCTTCCATTTAAATTTTAAATTTCAGTATTATTGTAAAAAATATTAAGTTGAGGGTGGTTTGGTAATGCTGAGTGTAAAAAGAGGCACAATTGGGGAGTTCTTTCTGAATTGTTGTTGTTATTGTGTTGTAATTAAAAATTTGATACTTTATAAATGTTTGAAAGTTTTTATGTAAATAATCTCTTCCTTTTTTTAAAACTTTCAACTTTTTAAAAAAAAACTTTTTGAATGTTTGAATTGTTACGATTTTTGCAAGTTTTAGAGTCAGAAAATTTTCAAAATATTAAGTATTCGCTTTTTGAAAACAGGGGTGCCTGAAAATAATTTTCAAATTCATAATCACAAAATCACATAAAATAATTTTTTTGATTTTGTTGGGGGTTGGTGAAAACAATTACTTGAATCTCATTCAAATTGAAAAAGTTGAAAATAAAATTGCTTTCTGCTAAAGAATTGATAAAAATCCTTATTAATACCGATTAAATAGGATTTTCAATCTTTGTTCTTTTGAGTTTTGCAAAATTTTTCAAAATCAATATATTCAAGCCAAACGAAATAAAATTCTAGATTTTATTGGAGGAGAGCACTAACTTGAAACAAAAAGGTTTTTTTTTTTTATTAAATACAATTGTTGTTGAACCTTTTCTTTCGTAAATCTGGTCAAAAACACAACAAAAAAAAAAAAAAAAAAAAAAAAAAAAAAAAGTTCGACATACATTAAAATGATCAAATCTTTCGTTCCCTCTTTCGATTTAGTTAAGGAATAGATTAATCTATTAATTAGCCCAAACGTTGTTGCTGACCATTGGATAATTGTTTCCTTTCGATTTGTCCACGTTTTTATCACGAGTTTTAATTGTCTCCACAAATCAATATCGACAATTCCAGATTTAAGCAAGATATTAAAAAGCAACTACACAATTATTTTTTTACGAAAAGAGAAGAGTACAGACATGAAAAAAGAATTCAAGTTTAAGATTAGCTGATCGGTAGGCACCAAATAAACAGTTTTAAAAATTTTGAAAACATTGACTTTTCAAGAAGCAATTTATAAATTGAAGAAAGTAATGAAGAGGCTTACACGGAGGAGGTGAGGGGGCAAATTCTGTTTTAAAACTTGCTCGTTAGTGGAATTGTCAGCCATTATTAGATTGCAAATTTGAATTAATCTCTTGATTAAGTATTTCCATGACGCTTGATCAAGAATTTCTTTGGGCTGTGTCATCAGATTGTTGATTGCCTGAATTACTTTGAGACACAAATTGAAATGCACTTTTGCTAAATTGTTCGATACCCCACCTTGAATCGTAAAAAGAGAAGAAAAGTGCCCAAAAATTGCCTAAATTAAATCAGAAATTAAGAAGCCAAAAAAAAAAAGAAAAAATTTCTCATGTTGAGGATTTGAAAACAAAGCACAAAAAAAGACAAAAATGGAAAGATTAGATTTGTTTCCAAATTTTTTCACTTTGAAAAATTTTTGTTTTTTTTGCATTATCAAAGTGAAATCAAAAAGAAAAAAATTATTCATCTTACACATAAATAATGAGAGCGATTCTTTACGAATGTTTCGGATAAAGAAACCCCCTGTATCCATTTGTCATAAAGGAGAATGGCTTTTTCGATAATTTGATGATTCTCTAATGGCAATGAAAATGCATTACCCGAACACTCCAAAACCCATTCTATTGCAAATTCAGAAAAGCATATCCCTGGTGGCTTATTTGGATCCTCTAAAATCTGTAAAATTTGATCTGTGACAGTGACTTGGACACCAAGAGGGAATTTTTTTAAGACACCAAATTCTATACAAACAAAGGAGTTGAAATTTACGCGAAAAAGAGAAGAAAGTTTTTTGGGAATTTTGTTTTTTGTGAAGAGAACTAAAGAGATTTTTTACTTTGGTTAAACTTTAAAGAAACTTCATTCTCGTACTTTTCATTTATCATTTTGTCGAACGAAAAATCAAAATAATGAAAAAAATAAAAAATGATTCGAAATTAGGAATTTTTCTTAACATTGTAGAAAAATTTAAATATTAATTACAAAAGAACGATTTTTGAAACTTTTCTCAAATCCTTTCTTTTTTACGAAATGAGAATTTGGAATAAAGATACAAATTTGAAAGAAATTTTTATTTTTTTCTCTAACATTTTTTGCCTTTTTTAATTGATCAAAAGTCGCCAATTAAACAAATAGAAAACCTTAAAAATACTTGCAAGCATTTTTAATGATCCACAAAATTTATTTTAGGATTTCTCTTTACATAATTTAGTAAAAAAAAATTTTTCTTTGAAGGTTTGACACAAATCGAAAAGTTCGGTTTTTGTCAAAAAAAATTACTCTCACAAAAGAGTTTTACTTAAAAGAAGAACAATTTCTTTGACTTGATAGATGTATTTTAGAAAAAAATTGAAAGAAATTTTTCACAAATTGCTCTCAAAATTCCAATTAACAAAACCAATTGATTTTTGAGCTGTAATTTCAAAGAAGTAATCGTGTTGATTCTTTGAAAATATTTGGTATTTTTTTAACAGCTTTTCAAACATTTCAATAACAATAAGAGAATAAAAACTAACTAAAGCACTCAAAAAATAATTTACTATGCGATGGGAAAAGGTGAAATATTTGTCGAATAATTTGTTAACGTCATGTAAAATACCTAGGAATTTTAATTGAAAGAAAATATAAATTAACTACAAACAGTAATTGATCAAACTATTTTTTATTAAAACAATCCAACCAATGCAATTTTGATCTCTTTTTATTTTGAGATAAGATTGGTTCTTTTGTCGATCTCAAAAATAGTTGAACAGTTTCCACAATTTTTTTTTATTGGTTAATAAATCAGAAAACTCTTAATAAAGATTGTATTGTATTAATTACTCTTTGGTTAATTATCTATTTGACTTTAATGGTTTATTTTTTCTTTTGTCAATTAGTCTGGCTTTACACCTTCAAGAAGATGTGATTCTATTAATATCCACAATGGATCAAAAAGTTACATCCCAACACAGAAGTTTAATTCTGTTTTTATCTCAAAGTATTGGACCATTTTTAGAATAAGGTAGACAATTACAAATTGGTGATATTCTCACAAAAATGTACATTAACAAAACTTCCCATAATCTAATAGAAACATTGTATCTCATAAGTACAATATTATATCATTTTAAAAGTTTATTTTTTTAATTACAATTTTTTTTAATTTTCTCTGGAACTGCCCCGCCTATGAAAATAATCGTAAAATCTGGATCTCTGAATTAAAAAAAATCAATCTATCTCAAATATTAATAAACAATAATATTTTTAATATTATTAACAGAAAAGATTCCATAACGTTTATTAGCCCTAGTGGAAAATAAAAGTATATGCAAATCTTTAAAAAAATTTCTAAATCACAATTTAGGCATTCGGGCAAACAAGAGGAACTAAAAACTCCCCCCCTTAAACAATAAAAAAAAAAAAAAAAATACAATTATTTTTAATACAAAAATAACAAAATTTCAAAAAAAAAATAAAAGATCCCACTTTTATATTGGGTTGGTTGTTGGAGATTTCAACCAAAGAGTTTAAGAAATCAAACTAGAGAGATCCTTCTTGAACTTTATGAAAAATTTTTCAATTCAAAAAAAATTTTAGGAACATATATAATATACTCAATTCACCAAAAGTATATGTACAAAATAATTCATTTTTAGTTTCAATGTTGAATAATAAAACACTCAAATTTAAACCAATTTTTATTTTTCTTTTTATTCTTTAGAGTTTGAAATAAAATTAAGCTTTTAAAAGAAAAAAATCAAATTTCCATTTTTAACACGATAATTTTGTATTAAACACTTATTGATGTAATTAAAGTAATATATGTATATTATCCAATTATCAATGAAATATAAATAAAAAGTATAATCCTTATTGATTCTTTCTATGGGAATATAACCTGTTCATCAACGGTACCATCTCCTGAAAATGTCCAAGGTTTTTTTTTTTTATTAAATATTGGTATTTTTATTATTTAACTTTTTATTTAAGATAGTTTGTTCTTTTTTTCACCTAAATTATAACTATTAATAAAAAATTGGCTTAAATTTTTCTTTATTAAGTTTATATAAGCTCCATCCAAAAATATGGGGCAAAAAAATATCCATCAATATAAGAATAAATTCTTTATTCAGTTATTAAACTCAAAACTTTAGACAAAAAAAAACGAAGCCATTAATAATAATAAAACTCTTGATTAAAATTTGTGTTTATTGATCAAAGTTCGAAGAATAAAAAATAAAAATAAAAAAAAAACAATTGCCCCTAATTTTTGGAAAAATATCCAAAATTAGTAATGTCTATTTAACAATCTTTAGTTCGATCTTTTTTTCAATTTTTTTTTTGATAATGTGAAAATCATACTTCAATATATTTTTGATTTGATCTTTAGATTTTTTGTTTTTCATTTGATCATTAACTTTTTTTTTTTCCCATTAACTTTTTTTGTGTTTTTTTTTTTTTTTTTTTTTTTTTTTAAAACATTAAAAAAAAGCAAAAAAAAAAAAAAAAAAAAAAAACTTTTTTTTTTTTTTTTTTTTTTGTTTATCTCACCTCTTTAATTGAAGTGTACAACTGTTCTGAGCAATTTTTCCACCAAAGTCCATCGAAGTCAACTCAATTGTTTAGAATCAAAAGAATTTTTTGGTTGATTTCTTATCACATCTCTTCTGAACTTTGTTAAATTTTGGACAATAATAATAAAAAAGTAAAAATGAAAAAAATGAAGAATTCGAAAAAATAATGAAATGAGAAATTTGACTCTATTATTTTTTCAAAATTAAAAATTTTGCAAAATAATTTTAATTCAAAAAAAAATATTTAGAATCCATTAATAAAACTTCAAAATACAAGAAATTAAGTATGATATGTTAAAAAACATATTATTGTTGTACATTTTGTATAATTGAATTAATATTAAGAAATAATTATTGAAATAAAAAATGCCCTATATTATTGGAAATAGCTTATATATATATATATATCTTTTATGTATTTAGTTTTTCTCGATAATCGAGAAATTATTATCAAATAAAAAGGCAACTAAAAATGGCAAAAAAATAATACTAGAAATCAACTGTAATAAAAGAAATTTACATACTAAGTGAAGTAAAGAAGAATGAAACAACAAATATGAAAATTTTTTAATTGGAATCATCAATATAAAATTTCAAGTAATATTGGGATACTATTCTTTATTTACCTATTTTTTTTCTATTTTGTGTAATGATATCCCTCTTTTCCAAAATAGCATAATAAAAAAGAAATAAATAATAAATAGTGATTAAAATTTTGCTCAATTTCTTTTCTTTTATCCATATTTTTTTTATTTTATCTTTTAAATTTCAAAATATAATCGCCCCTTTCTTTCGGATAATTTATTTGTGCTATTTCAATCATCTTCCAGCAATTTCTGTCATAAAAATCAATCAAAAATTCAATACAACTTCATTTTTTTTGATTAAATATTTAATTAAAAAATAGAATCAAATTAATAATGTTTTTTGAACTCAGATATTTGGAAAATAATTATTTTTTTACAGAAAAGTTTTGCCTTTCTTACATTCAACAAAAAAAAAATTAAATATTAACTGGATTATATAATTATACCATGTTATTAACAATTTAGAGATAACTATAAAAAAATATTTATAGCATAAACAACCGATAAAATAATATTAACCCAATAAAACTCAAGATCAAAAAAAAAAAAAAAAAAAATAAAAAAAATAATTTTTATGGTAATAAAGGAGTGTACAAAATATCAAATTAGTGGAATAATGAACCAAGGTGTAAAGTTTTTTCGAAATACTAAACTCTTTCACAGACAAATCGGCGGGATTTTATTGGTTAAATATAATAGATCCCCTGTATTTAATCCAGTATTCTTCTCATAATAAATTTACAAGCATTAGAACTAATTTTTTATTATTTTATATAATTATTTTATTTTGTTTTTTGATTTTTTTTTTTTTTTCGTTTCTGACTTCTTGTTCTTTTTTCTTTTAAAAAGATAATCTGAACAACAAATTTTTTTAATCCCAAAATTAACTTTAAGAAAAATATAGCTTTGTAATTTCTTTTTAAAATGAATATTATTACTATTACATAAACTTTTGATCAATTATTATTTTTTTCAACATCGACTTTATTGTCCCATCATTAGACTTTGAAAAAAAAAATACAATAATATTATAATTTGGGTAATAACTAAATTTAATCATATTCTGAGAAAAGGTGTTTTTTTTATAATTTGCATTTTATTATTTGGATGGAATTAATTTTTATAAATTTATTTGTTTATTCAGGAATTTTGAAAGTGGTTCCCTATTTTTTTTTTTACTAATCAGCAAATTGGAACATATTTTTTATTATTATTAATAGTAAGTAATTTTTTTCTCTATTTAAAAATTAAATAAATTTCTTTCTGGTTATACTAATTATATATAACTTTTAAATAAAAAATTTCAAATATCAAAAAAAGTTTGGGCAAAATTTCTTATTTTTACAAATCCTTTCATATAACCAGTTCTAATTTTCAGGTACAAACTATGAATGGGATTTAAGGCACAATCAAATTCTCAAATTAAGGCACAAAATTCATTTCTAGTAAAATTAATTGTAAAAAAACAAATTCCAAAAAATGTGCTTTAAATTAAGATTTTTTTGTGCCTTAAATTTTGTTAAAAGTTTGTGCCTTAAAAGTGGAACTAACTGTATATAAACATCTTTAATTATCTTTTGATATGAAATTATCCCCGATACCAAAATTAACTGATATTTTAGAAAAAAATGCTGTTTTATTTTTTTTTTTTTTTTTATTGAGGAGGAAGTGTAGATTACACTCTAAGTGCCCTTTTACTTAAATTCCCTTTCAGAAATTTAAGCGTAAAATCATAGATTTCACGATTATTAATTAACGAAAATAATTTTAAGCTATCATAATTTAAAATTATTTCATTAAAATTTAATTCTTTTAACTTTTTCAGAAAAATTAATCTATCTTTTTTATAGGAAGGACATACCCATAAAAAGTGATCAATATTTTCTATTATTTCCTTATGTTCATATTTTAAACATAAAGGACAAAATTTATTTGAATTTTTATTTATTACATAATAATATCTATTTAAGCAGTTGGTAAATGTTCTGAATTTTAGAATTGTTGAACTTGATGGATAACTTAAATATCTTTGATTAATAAATAAATTTTTTTGGTTTTTTAATTATTGCGAAATATTTTTGTACCTTCCAACTGGTAGAATTCAACAACTCATTATAATTATAATTATAAATTTCCTTTTTAAGAAGGTTTAAACTCTCCTACTCCCAGTTAATTAAAAAATGCTGTTTTAAAATTATAAGGTAAAGCTTTCACCAAAAAAATATATTATTTGGTTTATATAGGAATAATATAACAAACTATTTATTACAAGTTTTTTTACAATTTAAAATTTGAAATCCCCCCCCTCATTTTAACATTATTTAATCTGATATAAAAAAAATTCTTGTAATTTTACAAACATTAAATTTTAAAGATAAAAAAAATATTAAAAACCAACAAAATAATAAAACAGTTCTAAAAAATAGAAATTTTTTCTAAAAAAAAACAAAAAATCATTTTTCAGATAAATTGGAAGAAAATAATTAACTGTAAGAAATTGAGAATAGTTCATGGATTTTATTTAAGATTTTTTTTATTGATCTTGGCGTGAAAAAAAAATACTTCTTTAAAGACTTGATATTATTTTCACAAATACAATAAAGTAAAAGTTAGTATTGTTTTACAAAGAAAATTAACTCTTTAAACTTAAAATTGATCTTTTAAATTTTTGTTTAATACTCTAATATGTATCCTTCTGCTTTTATTTAAGGTCATTGTTTATGAGTTAAATTTGTTTCTGTGTCTTTAAATCTAAAATCAATTTTTTTCAAAAAAAAAGAATTCTATTTTTTATCCACCAAATCTAGCCAAAAATCAACAATAAAACTATCTAAACCCTAAACTTTCTCAAATAGAGTGAATAGATACTCATACAGACAGAAAAAAAAAATCTAAAATATGTTGATATGGCACAAAGGAGAATAAATGATGTGTACCACTACATGTAGAAGATGTAAAGGATATCAAAAAAAAAAAAAAAAAAACTAGAAGACAAAGAGAAAAATCAACTTTAAAAAAATCTATAATGTAATATTCAATATAATTGCAAAAAAAGTATATATACAGATTACTAAGAAAAACGAACATATAGTCAGTTTTATATTAAGTCACAAACTTTCTACAGAATTTAAGGCACAAAAAATCAGCAATTAAGGCACAAAATTCAAATTCTAATAAAATAATTTATATAAAAAAAATTTCAAAAACAGTGCTTATTTTGAGATTTTTTGTGCCTTAACTTTCGTTGAAAGTTTGCGCCTTAAAAGTGGAACTGACTGTAAGATAAATAAATGACATCAAAGAAAGTATTATTGTTGAATATTATATCCCAACCAGTTATCAGGGAAAGGTATTAAAACTCGTATAATCACCAACAACAGAAAACCTTAAAATTTACTTGGTTCAAATAACTTTCATTTTTTACTTATATTTTGTTTAAAATCATCATTTTTTTTTGTTTTTTTTTTTTACTTTGCTTATTCTTTACTTTTTTTTCATTAATTTTTTTAGAAAATTACATTAAATTAAAAAGACTTTTAATAACTGTGCTTATTTTGTCCTCGCTTTGAATTAGTTGACACGAATTTTGTCACTTCAAAATTCTTGATTTACCGGTTTATGTGTTTTTTTTTTTGAACCTTAACAATAAAATCCTAAAAAATATATTTTTAAAGAAATTCATATTTACACTTGTGTAGTACCCAAGTTGGCTCATTATTTAACAATTTGCAAAAAAAAAAACAGGTTCTATTCAATAAAGTATTAAAAAAAAACTGTTTATGACAAAAATTTGAAGATTTTTTTTTCTAATTATTACGATTCAAAAAAAATGTATATCGAATTATAGACAATTTAATAAGTTTCTTTCTTATTTATTTATTCCAAATTAATTATTAAACAGCGAAACTATTTCTTCGTAAGGATCATTTGACTTGCCCTTTTTCTTTTCAGAATTTGAGTCTTTTGGATCAATTACTGTAATTTTCAATTCTTCAAGTTTATTTAATACTTTGATCATTTCTTCTGTTGAGGTCATTTTCTCTCTCAATTGGTTGGCACTATAAAATTGCTTACCAATTATATAATAAAGGTGAGAGCGGATTATGTGCTCTGAGACTATTTTAAATTGTTTTTTGTCTTGTTTTTGAAGAATGAATTCAACCAACTCGTTCGCACACTTTCTTCTTTGGTGCTCCCAGTTGAGATCACCACGGTTGCCAATATTTAAAAAAAGCCAGGGGTTGTTCAAACAGCCCATTGCAACCATAACCGCGTCTGCCTTGGATTCCTTTAAACATTCTTTGTAATCTTGTAAAGTTTCGATAGATCCGTTCGCTATCACTGGTATTGTTACCGATTCCTTAACTCTTGCAATTGCACCCCAATTTGTCTTTGTCATTTTTCGTCCTTTGTTAAACCGTGTCCTGCCGTGCACAGCCAAAATGGCACAGCCTGCTTTTTCTAATTGCTTGGCAAACGTAATTGTTTTTTCGACATCACCAACCATTTTGTCTTCGCTGTCGGGGATTAAGCGAATTTTGCAAGTGACTGGGATGCTCAGGTTTTGGTCTAATTTTTTGACAATCTCCACACACAATTGCCGATCCTCTTCAGTGTCAAGCAGATAGGATCCATAATGCCCCTTTCCTGCCACACTAGGCTGTGGGCACCCCATGTTAACATCAATTGCATCACATTTGTCTTGCACGAAAAGAGCAGATTGCAATAAAACGTCTGGATCGTTTCCTGCAAACTGTACAAAAAGCGGACGATCTTTCTCATGGAATTGGATATTGTTTTTCCGAAACTTTAATGAATGGAAATGCTTCGAAATCATCATTGGTGTATAGCACAAATCTATTCCTTTTTTTCTCATATAGAGCCGGAATGGTAATTCAGACATTTGGACCATTGGCGCCAACACTCTTTTTGGTGATCCGATCGATTGATAAAATTCATAACCCGTTAATTTTGTTGTTGTTTTTGTTTGTTTTTGAAGACTCATTTCAATTATACAGAAAGAAAAAAATGAAAAGTAAGAGATCAAACTAAAGTGAATTTGATTAAAACGTGAAGAAATATTGGTTATTAACTCGGGTATTGTTATTTGATTTTATTTCTTAATATTCCAAATTCTTTTTTTTATTTTCAAAATGTAATTTAGAGACTGGTTAATGTATAGTGTTTTATTAAAATATAATTTTATCTTCACTAACTTCCGAATTTTTATTTTTTGATATTTTTTTTAAAAAAAATTAGGGTCAAATAAAATATTCTATTTATTGAGACAGTAGAGTTTATCAAATATGAGCTTTAAAATTTTTGATATTGTTGTTGAATGGTAAATTGTATTTTTGTTGAATGGTTCAAATCTCAAGAAAAATTCGATTTTGAAAATTGTATTAAAAGTTGATTTTATAAATTACAAATTGCAGTGGTGTAACTAACCCGTGTTTTTTATTTTAACCCATTACTAAAATTTAACTCATGCAAAAAATATTGGCTAACTCTAGAAATAAAAGAAACAAATCAATGGGATGAAAACAGTATATAAATAAGAAATTGGGTTCTTTAAATAAATTTGAAAAAAGAATTATGAAGATACTAGAAAGATTAAAGGTTAATTTTTTCACAAAAAAATTAACACAATTTCATTTTTTGAATTTTTATAAAAAAATCATTTAATCTCACAAATTTTATAAATATTATGAAATTTTTGAAACAAAAGCATTTAATATAATTGATCCATTTTGATTAATCAAAGATCTAACCTCTAAAGTCAATTTGGTTCTGAACCAAGAATCTATAAGTGATTTCTGGTCTTCCAATACCCAAGTCTGAAAAAAAAACACGAGTTAAATTTTAGTAATGGGTTAAAGGTTGTCTGAACGGGTTATTTCCACCACTGTACCATCAAAAAAAGATCTATTGTAATGGTCAAAAATTACTTAAATTTCAGATAATATTTGTATTTTATAACAAATTTAAAGTTTGAACTATCAACCAAAAGACTTTAAAGTTGACAAATACCTTTCTTATATTTGTGGCAAAATATAGATTAATTGATAAAAAATTCAACAATTCAAATCAAATAATTAAGTCAAAGATTATATTGACAAATTATTTTAGAAATATTGGAAATATTTTGATGTTACAATTTGTTTTATATAAAAACAAAAACTAAGTAATCATTCTTTGGGTTTTTATGAATTTAATTATTGAGAGAATGTTGAAATTAAAGAATTCAACAAATAAATATTTTTTGGAGTGTATCTTAATTTAAATTTTAAAATATTGTGATATAATTATTTCGAGTTTCTATCTTTAGATTTGGAAAAGGAATTAAAAAAAAATTTAAAAATTAAAATTTTTAAGAGTGATATTAGAAAAAAAAAACATATAATTTATTGCTCAATAATATTTAAAAGATTTTTTCCAATCAATTTACAAACGAAAAAAACTAATATAATCTACTTCCAACGGCAATGTAGTTAATTATAGATGAATCAAGACCAGATATATATCGTTAAGGATTAGGAACCATAATAAAAAAATATTCTTGTAAAATTAATATCAAAATCAAAAAAAAATTTGTTACATGTTGAAATTCAAAAATAAAGTAAAAATATGATTACTATCATACCAGATTAACTTTAAATATTTATTTCAGAAAGAGAAATTATATCTATTAAATGTTGAATCTCATTTCCCCAAATTAAAAAATTTCAATATACCACATATTTTGAAATTGTTTAATAATAATATTATTTACTTCAGAAGAAGAATACAATCCGATTCTCGGTTTCGTGAATTACACTAAAATACATGTTAATAATAAAACCATCAAGTTTAAACTAATTAATGATAAAACATTATACTTAATTTGAATATATATATATATATATATATTTAATTTAAACTTGTAAAAAATATAATTTCTTAATTCAATTAACAGTTCAAATCATTTTTTCTTCATATCGAATAAAAAAAAATAAGAGAAAAACACCAAAACAAAAAAAATAAAAATTATCCCAAAATACCTATTAAAATCTTTTAAATTCAACTTAAAATCTGAAAAGTTATCTTTTAAAATCTTGAATATTATTAATAAAAAATAATAAATTTATTATCCAAGCGAGGAATTCATCATCAAAGATCTTAGGCTAGAAATATTAAGATAACTAAGAAAAAATAATGATATAAAATTTAAAACAAAAAATACTTAAAATAGTAATCTACAAAACAAAAAATATCTACTCGATAAATGATTAGTTATTTTGTTCCAATTTATTTTTACATTTTATATAAACAAAAATATTCAAATTCTGAAGATTCCTTATTCAAATATTTGAGATTTAATACACCTTAAGTCTGATTTTAATTTAAAATTATATACTGATTGGATTTTATGACTTTTTGAGATAATACTGAATAGTTGGCAATAAAATAGCAAATAAAAACACGATTCGATATCTTTTATATTTCAAGTATGAATTGTTACGACTATTAGATTATTGTTGATCAAAAAATTTTGTATATTTTTTGAGTGAAGCTAAATTAAAAGCATTGTTAAACAAAAACCAAAAAAATATACGAATTTTGAATTTAGTATTTATTAAAAATCAAGGTTTTTTTTCGTTAATGGTTGAAATAAATATTGGCTTACAATTACCATATAATAACTTGAATTTGAAGGATATTACCTCACCAAATCTCGAAATTACTTTCAAAAAAATATGGAAATATTTTCAAATATCTGATTTTGAATAATAAAAGTTTATTATTTTATCTCTAAATAATTGAAATTATAATGATTTGATCAATAAAATTTTATGACGTTAAATAAATTATTGAAAACTAACTAAAAGATTATTATCTCATCTGATCTTTTAAATAATTAAATGTGTAATTCAAATAGTTGATTATTAAGGGTTAAGGGTTGGAAATATACTGAATCTTAAATGTTAGGATTTTGATGTCAAATATATTTGAAAATTCTATTTCAAATGATGTACATGCATCACCAACCGACAATTTTCAACATTTTAATACTGATATTTGAATTATAAACGCGAAAAAAAATTCACTTCATTTTCAATTTCCTTTTTAAATGAGGACCATAAATCCAATCGAGTACTCTTCTTTTGAGAGAACTCAATGTATTAAAGAAAAATATTGAAAAAGAAATAAAAAATTTTTTCCCATTTATAATTTAAATACCAGTAGTAACTTATTTTTCTTCAATAATTTTGAATTAACTGGTTAATAAATAAAGGTTTAAAAACGAAGAATTAACCAATGTATAGACTGTGAAAATGGATAAGAAAAGATTTAGGAGTTATTTTTTAAATATTAATTGATATTTGTATATAAAACTATATATGATTTCGATTTAAGAACGTTTTTCCTTAAAGCCAGTGAGGATTATTGTCCCAGAAATATTTGATAGTAATTTCATAAATCCACTCTAAGTTAACCTTTCTTTGAAATTCATCTTTATCATCCTTTATGATAATAAAATTGAAATATTTGAGTTTTTTATTATGGTTTTTTTTTTGTGTTTTCTCCTTTTTTCATTTTTTTATATCTCCTATAAAACGATCAATATCATCAAAAAAAATTTTTTTTCAGACAATATAGTTATATTTTTAGACTAAAACCTTTTTACTCATTTGCATGTTTATATTTTTATATCATTTGAAAAAAAAGTGAATTTGAATAATACTATTGTTGATTTCAAGTTTCAGGTTGGTTATTTCTTCTCAAAATTTCCAGCAAATTTAACAATTTTAGATATTGTTTTACAATTTCGTGTTTTTTTTTCTCACTTGAAAGAATCAATTTTTTTCTTGTTTAGAATTAAACTGAGTCAATGAAATTTTTATTTCATCCACCATTTCTCTAATTTATTTATTTTATCTATTTTTAAATCTCTCAACATATTGTTTCATCTAAAAAATTTTAGATGTTTGATGAAATACATATTTTCCAATAGGGTAATATTAACGATGGGATGGGTTGTAATTTGAATTTCATAATATCTGAGAAGTACTGGTTATTGTCTTGATTATAATTTATAGTTTTTTTTTTTTTTTTTTTTGATAAAAAAGGGTATATATTTCATTGAGATATTGTATGAGTTAGATTAATTTGTTTAACACTTATCATATTTGTTACTAAAAAATAATAACTTTGAATCAGATCGATTTGGTATGAATTTGATTTTTTTTTCGTTTGTAAATAGATAAATAGATATATATATATATATATTATTATTATAATTTAAAACTGTTGAATGTCTTTTTAAATGTTATTGGAAGTAGCTCTGAAGTAGTTTTCTATCATATTCTTATCAAAAAAAAATATTGTTAATTTTTCGATCAAGTATCATTTGATCTAATCTCCTTAAGTTATTATTTTGTTTTTCAAATTTGAATTTTTCTTTTATTTTATTTTTTTTTTTTTTTTTTTTTTTTTTTTTTTCTTTTGATTTCTTTTAAAAAAATTTTTTTGATCTTTTTTTTTTTGATCCTTTTTTTTTTTTAAAAGATAAAGTCAAAAAAAATTTTTTTTTCGAAAAGACCTCTAATCACAAAGAAAATTGAGACTATGTACTGTCTTTGAAAATGGATTTAATTATTCATAAAAAATCATGTTGTTAACTTTTTTTCAGTGAAAGTTCAATAATAATAAATCGTTAATCCTCATTTCAAAAATGTTGACTAACATTTTTTTAATTTGTTTTTAGGTTTATAAAATAAATTTTTAAAAATGTAGGGTTTTTATATGTTTAGAATAAATAAAAAGAGAATTAATCAGATTTAATTATTTCTTTTTCTTTAATTTAAAAGAATAATTATTTTTTTTGATTTATGAT
Organism: Anaeramoeba flamelloides; assembly: GCA_027625915.1. Classification (NCBI taxonomy): domain Eukaryota; family Anaeramoebidae; genus Anaeramoeba; species Anaeramoeba flamelloides. The sequence goes on from JANTQA010000026.1 coordinate 8,445,147, forward strand.
TTTAGGTGGGTTATAGTTTTTGAAAGAGAGTTAAATGTTGAGATCTGATTAATACATCATAAAAGAGGGAATGCTGAGAAAAAAAACTCCAAAGAAAAAAAACTCAATCTTCAATTAGAATGATATGAATTATAATTTTGAAAACAACTGAGTTGGTTTTGAGGTGTTGATATTTGGCTCTTTTTGAGATCTCAAAGATTTTTTTTTCATTTTTTTCTCAAATGAGTTATTATTTTTCTTGAAAATGTTGAAAAATCCGTACTTTGTCAAATATATAGGCTATCAAAATAACCTTAAATTAAATTAAATTGAATTAATTTGAAGGCGACCTTAAAGAAAATAATTTGTTTTAAATTGAAGTAATTTGACTCTTTGGAAAACTAAAATCAGAGAGAAAATTGGGTTGTTAAAAATTTGCTTTTTGGAATATGGAAAACATTTTTAACTTTTTTTTTGATTTTATGGATTTTAGGAAATTGCGAAATCTTTTCAACTTTTTTTTTGTTTTGGTTTTTTTGAAATTGAGAATGCTTTGAAATTTTTTTTAATTGAATTTTTTGCTGAGAGAGATCAATTTAATTTTTTTTTTTTAGTTAATAGAATTTTTTGCATTGAGATCCTCTCTTAAGTTTTTTTTGTTATTTGAATTGTGTCATTCAAAAGAGGGACAATTTCACAGTATCCTTTTTTGTTTCAAGTCTCTAATTGAGTTTGGAGAAAATATATAGTTATTGACTAGACCCTTAAATTATTTATTTTTTTTCAAATATTCTTGAAAAGCTGTCTTTGTCTCTAACTAAGAAATTATGAGCAATAAAAGAAGAGGGAACACAAGCTCTAAAAAAAATGCCTCAACACAATCTTATAACCCATTAGAATACCGCCAAGTGAAACGAAAACCACGTAATAATACCACGACTCAAGGAAATACAAAAGTTTTGTTTAACAATGTACTTCATCTTTATAGATTTAACAAAACAAAGAATAATTATGATAATTTAGGAAGAAAAGGAGTGCTAATTGCTGAACTGCCTTCTAAAAACCAATTTAATCTTATTTTATACATTGATCAACAGCAACAACTTTCTTCATCATTTCTTACAAAAGATTTCCAATTAGTGGTTTGTTTTTTTAATTTTTTTCTTATTAATTTTTCAAAAAGATCTTGATTCTTGAAATTAAAACATAGTTTCTTGTTTCAACTTTAGATTTTGTTTTATTTCAAACCCAAACATGGATCATTCCAACACATAAAAACAAAATTTATTTTTTTTTCTTGTTTTCTCAAGTTTTCAATAAGTTTTCTTTTTAATAATCCTCAAAACCGTTTCTCTTCTCATTATTAATTTTTTTTTTCAACTTTTTGGTGAAACACTTGGTTAGTGTGATTCCCAGTATTTAAATTTCCAAAAGGGAAAAAGATTTTACTTCATTTTTTTCATTTATGAAAACCAATTTGTTCAATTATTTTATTTTCTTTGAAGAAATCATTTTTATAAATTTACAAAGATCTTAGGTTTAAAAAAACAACCCCAAATAAAAAAAATCTTTACCATTTCTGAAAGTACTTTTTTTAAAAAAAACACATAAATTATACAGTCTGTTATATTAAAAGGGAACCAAACTGTCAAATATAACCATACAAAAAGAAAATGGGATGAAATTTGAAACTTTTTAAAAATCAAACGCCTGTATTACCCTATATTTTGCAACAGAATTGCATTCCTGGTATTTTCAGCATCAATGAAAAAAAAAAATCACACTTCTTTTTCTTTTATCTTTTACAAAGGATCTTTATTCAAAGAAAACAATTGTACTTTGATTAGCTCATTCTAATTCCAAAAAAAACAGACATAGTGTCAATTACATCCCCTTTCTCTTAGTTTAACTTTGTCGTTGGAGAAAAAAAAAAGTTAAACGAGGAAAAAAAGATTAACACAATTTTTCATCATAAACCTTCCAGAAAATTAAAAGTCGCTATTTGAGAAAAAAAACGACCAACACGATTTTTAATTGAAAAGCCATAATTTAAACCTGAAAACGAAAAAGTCAAACCAATTTAAAAGAGGGACCAAATTAACTTCAAAGAATAATACATTGTATTATTATCAATCGAATCAACAAACACAATTTTGAACTCCTTTTATATTTATATCGGAATGCAATGAGTCGTTGTTTTGGAGATCTCAAAAATAGTCAAATTTTTTAACAAATTTTTTAATAATAGATTCACCAATCAAAAAAAAACTCATATCAAAAGATAGTATTAAAAAAACTGTTATTGGGATTAATCCCCCCTTTTTATCTTTAATCATTTATTTTTTCTTTTATTAATTGATCTTAATTTTCATTTTCAGTTTCTGTGATTCTATTAATACTTCCAACCAAAAATCATGTTGAAACTTTTTTTCCAGTTTAACTTTTTTTCTCTCAAATGGTTACAACAAAAACGGATCAAAAAAAAGTCAAGATCAAGTAAAAAATTTTTCGGTTTATTATTAAAAATAACACCATATTTTATCAATTTTTACTTAATTTTTTAAATTTTTTTTTTTTTCGAACACACTCACAAAAATGATTTTTGAATTTTTCATGTTTTTTTGTTAAAATTGTGTTTTTTTACTTAATGTGATTGATACATTTTTCATTGTTCCCCAAGGTTCAGAAAATTTTGAATATATTTGATGTTTTAAATGACAAAAAATTCCATTTAATAAACAATTAGATATATTTGGTTTTGTTTGAACTTATAAAAAAGTATTATCTATTTTCTCTTGACGTTTCAACTCCCAAATCACTTCCTTTCTTTTTTAAATACAATAGAATGTTACTCCATACATCAAATATACTGCCAAGTTTCCTGGTCCTTGGGGAGCATACCGAAAAAGTATTTCAGTTAATGAAAAATCACAATTTTAACAAAAAAACATGAAAAATTCAGAAATCTATTTTGCACATCACTAGTATGAAAAAATAAAATTGAAAATTCCAAGTTAGACAAACCTATTACTACAATTATCATTTCATCCCTTTTAATTGAATTTATTCACGATATAATCAACATCATAGTTCTTAAAAATCTTGAGGCTGTTGTATTTATTGTTGTTAATAGTACTACGATTTTTAAAACGCCTAGTCTAGAAAAAAGGTCTATTTTGGGGTAAAAATTTTTAAATGGATGTGACAATGAATTTTAGTTAAATTCAACACAAAGATATTTTTTGAATAGATAATAACTCACAGTTTTGAAAACACTCTACTCTTCTAAAAAAAAAAACTCAAATACTTGAAAAAAAAAATAACTGATGATAAATATTGAGAGTCCTAGGTTTTTTTTAATTGTTGAAATAAACGGAAAATTTATTTGATTTTTGGGTTATTTCAAAAATTAAAAAAAAAAATAACGTAAATGGCTTAGGCTTTCCAGAATTCAAAAGAATAGAGAAAAATCCAAGATTTTACTCAATTCTTTTGAATTCTGGAAAACCTAATGAAAGTGTCCGTCAAGTGCCTAGGTTTTATTTGAGGTTTTCTGTTTTATTTGTTAAGTGTTCTAGGTTTTTTTGAGGTTTTCTATTTTATTTCAAAAAGTAAAAAAAATCTAACGAAAATCTATTGATTTTCCAAACAAACAGAAAATTCAAGAAAACCGAAAGGTGTTTTTTTTTTACTTTTTGAAAAAATAAACAAAAAATTTATATAAATTTTCGGTTTTTTTCAAAAATTAAGCAAAACCTAACGAAAGTGTCCATAGAGTGCCGTCAAGTTCCTAGGTTTTCTTGAGTTTTCTGTTTATTTGAAAAATCGATATATTTTACAAATAAAACAGAAAACTCAAGAAAACCTAACAGAAAGTGTCCATAGAGTGCCTAGGTTTTCTTGAGGTTTTCTGTTTTATTTGTAAAATCTATTGTTTTTTCAAATCAACAGAAAACTCAAGAAAAGCTAACGGAAGTTTTATTACAAAAATTAAAAAAAACTGAACGAAAGTGTCCGTAGAGTGCCTAGATTTTTTTTAATTTAAGAAATTAAAAGAAAATTGAAGAAATTTTCTTTTTATTTCTCAAATTAAAAAAAAGCTAACGCCGGTTTTCCAGAATTCAAAAGAATTGAGTAAAATCATATAGATTTTACTCAATTCCTTTGAATTCTGGAAAACCTAACGGAAAATCAAAGAAAAAATATTTTTTTCAATTTAAAACAACAAATAATTCTATAATCGTCAAAATAATTGATTCCCTATTTGAAATATATTCATCAGATCTAAAATTTTTTTTAAAATATAAAAGAATGACCTCTTAGCTAGAAGCATAAAAGTTTTTTTTCAAAATTTTAACTATTAAATTTCGAAAAAAAATCTTAATAGAAACTGGAAAATTGGATTTTTCAACTTTAATTGTTAAATATCTTTCAAAATATTAATTGATCCAAGATCTTTTATTAACTAATAGTGTTTATTATAATTGAAGTTATTAAAAGGGTAAAATTAGCAAATATTTAATTTTTTTTTGAAAAAAATTTTTTCATGATCGTGATGTGAATTGCAATTTTTATCATAATTAAAATTAATTTTATAATAGTTGAAAAAAAAAGTTATTTTAAAAAAGTTAGACAAAAAATTTTTTAATAGTTAAGGAGTAAAAACTGGTCTAACTCATTTGTAGTTGTTTTGAATATAAACTCTATTTCAAAATCATTGGCACATTAAAAATCAAATTTTAAAGAAAAATATTTTTATTAATTGAAGTTATCTATTATAATATAAAACTTTCAATTTTAATATTCAGTACTATACTCAAGAGATATTTATTTTTCGTCTAAAAAAAAAAGTAAAAAAAAACAATTAAAAAAAATTAGGGCATTTATTTTGAAATAAACATTAGATAAAAAATAGAAATTTTAAAAAATTAATAAAGCCCATTTATCGATTCTCCTTCCATTTGAATAACTAAATCTAATCTCTTTTTCATATTTGAAACCAATTTTTTCATTAATTCATCTGTTACTTCTTTCCAAATTTTCATTTTCATTTTCCATTTTAACAAAATACTGTGGAAAAAATAAATAAGAGAAAAAATGATTTATTTGCAAACTTTTCATTGTGAGAGGAAAAACTTCAAAACGATACAAATACAATTCAAAATTCAAATTTAACATGGGCCATTCATTATGAAATTTAGTTTACTTTTAAAAACTTTTTGTTTCACACTTTTTTAAAATAGCTTAAAGAAATAAATCATTTTGAAAAAATATGAGAGAGAACCTTGATGATATTTTTTTAATTCAGAATATTTTCTTCAAATAGAATTAATATTAATTTTTAGGTGTATCTATTTTAATTTTCCAAATAATAATTTATTGGTTTCATTAATATAGATTCAAAAAGACAATTTCATTAATTATAACGATGACAAACAACAAAATTGGTCGATCAATTTTCCAAATCAAGAAATATTGGATCAATTTATATCTCAAATCGGTGTAAGTAAATTAATCAATACTCATCGCCAACTTTCAACAAACAAGGTACTTACAGTGGATATTAAGCTTGGACAAGGAGACCCTGTAAGTGACGGGAGTTGGGTTCAAGTCAAATATCGAGGATGGCTGTTTGATCGCGCACCACAATATAAGTTAGGGAGAGTATTTGATAGTAACCATCATAAAGATGGATTCCGTTTTCAAATAGGAGCAAATAAAGTAATTAGGGGCTGGTCCCATGGTATCAGTGGGATGTGTAAAGAAGGTAAACGTATATTAGTCATTCCACCATCATTGGGATACGGATCTAACGGGAGTGGGCAAATTATTCCACCAAATGCATTTTTAGTTTTTTCAATTCATTTGGAAAAAATTAAACAAGCTACAAGTATCAGCACACAGTCCCAAAATAAAAAGAAGACAAGTAATGAAGAAACAAGTCAACAAAAGGATAAAAAAAACGAATCAAACACAAACAATGAAGAAAATAAAACCATTGTCCAAAATAAAACAAGCCAAAAAGAAATAGAAGAAAAGGAACCAAATGAAGAAAATGAAGATCAAACAAACAATATTGAAAATGAAAAGGAAAATCTTGAGAATGAAAATAACCAAGAAAGCGAAAAAAAAAATATTAATAAACCAAAAAAAATTCAAAAGCCAAGTATTCATTCCCGTTTAACGAAATATGGACATGCGACACCATTTCTATTATTAAATACGGACAAAAAAAAAAAAAATCAAATTGATTCCATTGAAGTTAAGAAGAAAATTGTAAAGCCAATTAATAGCAATCAAAACCAAAATCAAAACAAAAACCAAATCAAAAATAATAATGCTGAAATGAAAAAACCAATTCAATCCGAAAGAAAAATATTGTCTATTCAAGAACGTTTAAACAAAATTCAAAATTCTGTTCAAAGAGATGAAAAAAAAAAACAAAAAAAAAATTTAAAAATGCAAGAAAAGGATATGAAAAATGAAAACGAAAACGAAAATGAAAGTGAAAGTGAAAGTGAAAATGAAAATGAAAATTTAAAGCAAGACATTAATTTAAATGAAAATAAAACGAAAAAAGTGAATCAACTTAAAGATAATAAAATATCAAAACAAAAACAAAATAAAACAAAAAAATATAATTATACCCAATCACAAAACATTTATGGCCAACAACCGCAACAGAAACAACAGCAACAACAGCAGCAGCAACAGCAACGGCAACAGCAACAACAAAGACCACAACAACAACCACAAAGGCACCAATTACCAATGCATTCAACCAACCAATATTATAATATGAATCAAAATCAATTATATTCAACAAGCTCTGGTTATATGATGAATCAAATGGATCCAAATTTTGGAATGATGATGAATGAAAATTTCAAATCAAATTTAGAACTTAAAGGAATGATAAGTAAAATGCAACTTCACATGCATCAAGTCCAACAAGAAATTGAAAAAATTTCATTTGGGTTAGTTGGTGAAACACTTTCAGGACCAATGTTAATTAGAAGTTTAAAAGAATTAGTTTCTTCAAACGAAAAAATGACGAACAAACAAGCAAAAACAAACAATAAAATCTCTGATGTAAAAAATGAAAATCGGCAATTAAAGCAAAAATTAGAATTACTTGAAAGAGGGTCATCTTCGGTGGGATATTTAAAAAATAAAATTCAAGATTTGGAAAATAAAATTCCGAAATACAAACTTGAAAGAGACGGTCTGCGTAAAAAGGTTTCCATGTTGGAAAAGCAAACTTCTGTTTCAAAATATTTCCATAATGGCAATATGGATAGTAACAGTTTTAAAAAAAATGATAACCTAGATTTCCAAAATAAAAAATTAAAACAAGAAAACCAACAATTATTAAACCAAATAAAAATTTTTAAATCGGCAAATAGTGGAAATAGTACTTTTGGATCTAATTCCAAATCTGATTCTGAGATTTACAATTTAAAAAAAAAATTACTAGAATTACAATCAAAAAAAAATAAAACAAAAATTGATGTTACAATTTCCGAAAAGCAGCTTGCCATGAATAGAATGAAGGCAATTATGACTCAATTATTTGTTGAAACAAAAAAGGAAATGAATTCTAATCAAAATTATTCTGGAACAGAAGTTATTAATTCCATTGGAAAATTAATCCGCAATAAAGGGTTTGAAATTTTTGAAAAATTAGAAAAGGAAATTAAAAATATAACTGGTAGTGACTCCGATTCCGATTCAGATTCTGATTCAGATTAATTTTACGATCAAAATTTTAAAAAATTATTTATTCAAGAAAATAAAATAAAAATACAGACAATTCAAATTTGATAAAATTAAATTAAATTAAATACAACACAATATACAATAAGATACAATAAGTATCTTTTATTATTTTTTTTTTTATAATTATTTTTTATGATTGTTCTTTTCTTTTCTTTTCTTTTTTTTTTTCTTTCTTTCTTTCTATTTTTTTTTTTAAGGTTTATTTTTTTTAATATAACCTTTTAATATATTTCAAAATTTTATTTTTTAATAATTAAATAAATCTATTTGTTTCTAAACTCTGTTTCAGTCAAAGGGGCCCAACGTTTTTTTCAAATATCAATTATTTTATATAATTGACCTTTGAAGAACTAATAAGAAACAAAGAGAATAATACACCTCAAAGAAATGTTGATACATGTCTGAGAGAAAACTAATTAATCAATAAATTTTCTTAAAAATTGAAAAACTCAAATTCTTTGGGCCCTATTGAGAAAAACAAGGATGTTCGTTTTGAACTTCTACTGTTATTTGAATAATAAATATGAAACATTTTTCACATCATTTTCCATACTTTTCTTTTAGAAATTAAGCCCCCAAACAAAGTTTGTTGGTATTTGTGGTCTCTATTTGAAAAAGGAAATGAAAATGAAGTGAGAATTTTTGACATTTATTAAACAAATATCAAGATCAAAGATTGAATTGAATTGCAATAGAAACCAATAGATTTCTCAGCAATCTTTACATGGTTTCAATGACATTAGAATAACACATTTTTACCAAGTGACTATTGATCTTGTAATAAAAAATTTTTTGCAACTGAATTACGTTTTTAAAAAAAAAATTGAAAAAAAAAACCAAAAATGTGAAAAAATGATTTCAATTTTGAAAATTTCAAAAATAAAGTTTTTCTTCTAATATCGATGCAAATCCTTTAAACACATGTATTATACAATTACAACTGGGCCCCTTTGACTGAAAAATGGTTTATTTTAATAATTATTATAATTTATTTTTTTTGTGCTTTTCGGGAAAGAAATAATTAATGGAACACATTTATTTTCAAAGAATAAATTTATCTGGAAGATCATAGAAAAAATATTTTTTTTGTATAATTTGTGTTTTGGATTATGAAAGGGATGAGTTAACATCATTAAAACGATTTTTTAAATCGGGTCTCTTTTCTGAAATACATAATTACAAATGTTTCCAATATAAAAATAAAAAAATTAACATATTATTTTTATTAAAAAATAAGTTAAATCTTGAAAATGGTAAAAAATTATCTTTTGTTTTATCTTGGAAATTCTTGATTTTGAAAGAACATTTTTTATATTTTTTTAATGTTAATACTGTTTCTTTCAATTCAAATTTTGATGAATAAAATTAATTGGGGTATAAGTGATTAAATAAATCTAACGTTATTCTAAATTTAGATGGATTGGTTTTTATATTCGATTGGGCAATTTTTTTTTATTATTCTTTAAAGTATTTACAAAGTTGTTTTCTTGTTTTCAAAAATTCATTTTCTTATTTTAAAGTTAAAAAAAGTCAAATACTAATTTTTCAAATAAAGAAAGAAAATATTTTGAGGAAATTGTTTGAAATTTTTCAAAAAAAGCCTTATAACAATTTAAATCATTTTTGAAATGAAAACAATTGATTTTAATTTTTTAAATTAAAGTTCATTATTTTCAAATATCTAGATGATATATGATTCAAAAAAATTAAATTTCATTTAAAATTCAGATATGAAGTCTTGAAAATAATTTAGTTCAAATGATCTGGAAATTTTAATCAGTAAAAATAATCTTATATAAATAATTGACAATAAATATATTATCTTGAAGAAAACAATTAAATTTCAATCCTAAATTAAAATCAAATTTTTTAAAAATTAATTCCAAAAAATTGTATTAAGTTAAAAAAAAATTCTATGGGGAATCCGGGGTTAATTGTATTTGTGAGAAATAAATAAATAAAATCAAAAAATATTCCTTAAAAATTATTTTAAATCATAAAAATTTTTGAAAAAACTTCATATGTGGGGCAAATAAAGAATTTTTCATTTTTTGAAAAGTAATTTATTTATCGAGTTATATTAGTAGACAGGCCACTTTGATATCATTTGGTTTTTCCAATTTGTAGTGTAGATGTTATTCAAATCTAAACATATTCTGGTAATATATTGGTATTTACAACAGTTAATAGTTTTCCCGCATCTGAGAAATAAAAATTATTACCAATAACTCAGTGAACAAAATAAAATAATGATGTCAATATTAATAAGAGATTATTATTAAAAATTAGTAAAATCTAACCTTTTGTAACTAATGTTGTATTATCTTAAGAAAATAAACTTGATTTAATAAATAAAAATAAAAAATCTATATAAAATTTTAATTAAATAAAATTTAACAAATTGATATAAAGACAATGATGAATGTGGATTCAACTGAATTGATGTAAGAATAAACAAAATAAATATCCAAATTTTGAGAAAATTAATTTAACTATAATTAACAATAACCCCTTTAAACAAATAATGGGTGACATTTTACATATTTAGGGGGTGGATGGGGGTGGAATTATTGAAAAAAATTTGGTATATAATGAAAAATATTGGACAAATCAAAGAATAATTACTAAAAACAAAAGACAAAATTTCTCAGGGATTTTATTTACAATATTATAAATTTAAATAAAAGTTAAATAACTTCAAAATATTAAAAAATAATTCTAAAATATCCAAGGTAACATTAATTTAAAAGGTAAGATAGTCTAATAAAACTCCAGAATTATTCCAAAAAAATAACAATATTTTACAAATTATATTTAACGAGGTTTTTGATATTTACTCCTAAAAATACTAAGAAAGTGTGTGTTAATGTGTAAAAAACAAAAAATGCTATATAAAAAAAGAGGGTCATTTTTAATGGGTCTAGCACAAATATTAAAGATATGAAAATGATTATTAATAATAAATAATAATAAGTTCAGATAATAAAACAAAGAAAAAATAGCCAACAAAATAAATAAAGTGAAAATGGTATCTTTTGATAATTTCTTTTATAATACTGGTATATTTTTAAAATCATCAAGTGTTTTATATTGTAAGTCTTGGCTAGAAATCTATTTTAAAAGCATTAACCCTATTATTACCTTTTAATATTTTTCTCTCTTTGTTTTTTTTTTCTTTTTTCTTGATATTTTTGGACAAGATAATGATTCACTTTTTAACGTACTCTCTAATTAATCAAAACAGACATGAAAAAAAAATTATTTTAGTACATGGTTCTTGAATAAAAAAAATTATATTTTTTTTTTTTCGGTTATAGTTTGAGCGGAAAAAAATCAGATTGTGCATTTTTAGTACCTATCTTTTGGTGTACCTTAATTTGATAAATTTGCTCTTACTTTTGTCTTTGGCAAAAAATCTTATTACTCGAATATATATATATATATATAATTCTTTATCAAGAAGTAATTTATAGACTTGGGGTCAAATATTTATTCACTTAAAGTTCTTTTGTTTTTTACAAATGTTCATTATTATTTAAATTAATAAATAAATTGGAATTTTCTTTTCGACCCTGATCAAAATAATGCGTGCACAAATATTATAATCCGTGTTTCAAAATATAATCCGTGCTTTTTTTTATTCTTGTACCAAGGCAACATCCAATCTACTGCCAAATAGTATACCTAAGTTCAGATCAATTTTAAAAGTAAAGGTAGGGTTATTTTTAGTAAAATTTAAATTATACATGCAAATAGTTGAAAATTTTCCATAATATTCTCAATTTTTTTGAATTTTTTTGTTTTTTTTAATGAATAAAAATTTTCTTTAAAAATTTATTCTATTTTATGAAGAAAAATTTTGCAATTTGATCTTTCATTTTTAGAATTTCTTTTTATATAATAGAACTTTAAGAAACCAATACGATATTTATTTAGGATTTATTATTGGTTTCTTTGATTGGTTAATATATAGGTCTTCTATAACAAAAAAAACAGCATTTTATTTTGAAACATGTATTAAAAGTTTTTGCACATTTTATTTTGACTACATTAATTTAAAAAAAAAGAATTCTTTCTATAAGTTTTAAAAATACTTTTAATACAATTCCCCAGAAACGAAAAAGAGGAATTTTACTTCTCTTAAAATGAAATTTGAGAGATTGATTTCTTAAAATTCTATTATAAGAAAAGAAATTCCAAAAATAAATGATCAAAGGTGTAAAATTACCACAAAATTATTTTTATTTTAGAGAAAAAGTTTTTGGCATTCCACAAAGCCGAAAAATTTCATTAAAATTTAGAGATAATTTTTACCAAATTTCAATTTATAATTTTAATTTTTATTCAAGACAAAAAAGAATTCAACTAACAAAAATGTTTTTTTCACTCACACACACTATTGATTTCAAATTCAATACAACTTGAAGTAGGAGAAAAAAAACTCGATAATTTTGAAATACTGATGGGGTTCCCAAAATACTTAGATTTTGAAAAGTGTTTATTGCAAATTACACAAAGATTCTTATTTCTTAAAAAAGGAATTTTTGGTTTTTAATCATCGATTTGTGTTTCAAGTTTTTGTATTTGTAAATTTTCTTGATAAAAAATTGTTACATTCACTTAAGTTGCTGTTTTTTCGTTTGAAGAATGTAAAAAATAAATAAGGAAATCTTGATTTCACTGAAAATTCTCCTTCCAAAGAAATAGTTGATTTTTCAAAAGGCAAAAAAGTTTATTTTTTATTTTTTCTTTATGAACCAAATATTTCGTGAGTTCAACAAAATCTTAAAGCAAATTTCACAAAAAACAAATGACAGCATTTCACCTTTAAAAGAATTAAAAGAATGGGTAAATGAAAATTTAAAACAAACAAAATGCACAAAACAATTAGAAAATTTTGATACAGATCTTCATGATTGCACAATCTTGATCTACCTTCTTCAGAAGCTTTGCCCGAACCTGGACTTTCTTTATTTGTTAGAAATAAATGACTCTTATGAAAAAGCAACAGCGTTTATTGAGTTGCTTCAACTTTCAAAATACCAATTCACTTTACCGCAACCAGAAGAAATTCTGAATGTAAAAATTTCTTTTTCTTTTTTATTCAAAATTAATTCCTTTTTTTGTTTTACACGTTCTCGTAAATTCAAAAAACTTTAAAAGAGATCAAGTATTCAACAATTACAAATTTTTTTTCAATTTTCTTTCTTTTTCTCTGTTAATCCAAAAAACTTGCAAAAAATTAAAAAAAAAAAAAAAAAATAAAATTAACTTTGATGTTTTGTGTGTTTCTCAAAATGCAAAAACCACCAATAGGGAAACGAGTTTGAATTGATAATTTTTTTAGCAAGGCTATTTTTGTTTAAACCAGAGCAATTTACCTTAATACCGAGGGGTATAAGTATCAGACAATTAATGAAACAGCGTGAACTGAAAAAAATACATCAACAACGTTTAGCCAGTATAAAACACGAACAAAAAAAAATGGAAAGCACCCAAAAACATTCAAAAATTGGTTTAGGAGAAGAAATAGATCCCAAAACCCAAATTAGTGAAGAAAAAGAATCAAAATTGGAATTAAATTTTATGAACAACAACAGAATACTTATAATAAAGGACAACCCAAATAGTAATGAAAAGCAGGATCAGGAAAAAGATCAAAATGAAAATCAAACGGAAAACGAAATAACAAAAGAAAACGATCGTGATCATGAAAAAGAAAAAGAAATAAAAAAAGAAAAAGAAATAGAAATAGAAATCGAATTGGAAACTAAAGACATAGAAAAAGAAACAGAAACAGAAACAAAAACAGAAATAGAAACCGATAAAGAAAAAGAAAAGGAAATAGAAACCGAAAACGAAAAAGAAAATGAAAACAATAAAGATAACAAAACGAAAGAAGATAAAAAACCTCTTTTGTCAAAGACTGATCTTGAAAAAATCTCTCAACAATCAATACAAGAACAATATCAACTTTTGCAAGTTTTTTCGGATCTTAGTAGCCAATTAATGAGAAATTTTTCCAAACACCATCAAAATATTCTTGGTTCCTTTGTAAAAATTGGTAAAATAATTCCAGAACTATCAAACAATTTTAAAGATTTGAAAAAAGAAATCACAAACCTTGGAATTTCAAATCCTTTGGTATGATCTTTTGTTTTTTATTCTTTTGGTTATGTTAATTTGTTCTTTTTTATAATTCTAGAATCCAAAATCATTCTCAAAAATTAATTCATGTCTCTCTAAAAAAGTAGAGATCCATGAAACAAGAGAATAACAATTTTTATTGGTGACAATTTCAAAAAAAGAACTAGTATTATTTGAAAAGGAAAACTCGCGGAAATTTCTCGACCAATAACTTACAAATTTTTCGAAATCAAATTTTAACCACTGATATTCCGAACAAAATTTAACCGAAAGAAGAGGAGCAGGTTAGATACTGTCAAAACTCAATTTTTTTTTTTTGGAAAAATACTACCGGTATTTGAATTCTAAATGGGAAAAAATTTTCACTTCACTTTTAATTGCCATTCTTTATTATATAAACGAAGTTCTCAAAGAAGTAGGTTGTAATATTAAAACTCTCTTTGCAAAAAGAAAATATAGAATAATGAAGTGAAAATTTTCCCCATTTGTAATTCAAATACCAGTAACGTAAATCCTCTTAGCACATCATCCAAACCACACCAATCTACACAAGAGTACTTACACATATTCATCCTTTTACCATATGAATTCCATTTTTACATTTTCGTTTAAGGGACTAGTCTCGATTAAATTTTTTTAGGTAAATTTAATAGAGATTTAGAATTTTTTTTGCCAATTACTTTGATTTGAAATCAAAGTGAAAAACTTCTTTGTATACTAATGAAATCTCGATAAATGGCATTCATTAAATTTAGTTATTGTTTTTATAGAAATAAAAAATTTTTCATTTTTTTCGCTTTCTTGAAAGTTGCTTTTTTTCAACTTTTCGCAAAAATACAAAAAATAAAAAAAAATATGAGCAAGAAAGCAAAACCTTGTTATGTTTGTGGAAAAAGAACAAAAAATAATTTGAAAAATAAACCTGAAAAGCTTTTTTTGGATTTGCATGAAAAAACAGTTTGATTCGAAAAAAATATGCAATATATACTTTACTCAAAATAATAGATTTTTATTCTTTTCTTGTACCATTCTTTTTTTTCTTTAAACCACTTTTTCAGTTTGCACTCTTTTGTTTTTGTCAAATTTGAAGTTTTAAAAAGTTGTCCCAAATTATCATTCCAAAAGTTTTTGTCATAGTCAAAAAAAATCAAAGAAAAGAATAAGAACTATTTTTTGTAAAAGTAATTATTGAAAAAACAAATTGAGTTCTTTATAGAGTCAAGTTGGATGAAAAGAAGTGAAAGAGATAATATTCACTAGTTTTCAATTATTTTTTCGTTTTTCCAAATGAGAATAAATATTAATTTTGAAACAATAATTAAATCCAAAATTAATCAAAAAATTCTCATCCCTTAAAGATATTTTTTTTAAAAAAAATTTTTAAAAGTAACTTTTTTTGACTAGAATTGTAAAATTTTAAAAAAACAAGAACTAAAAGTTCTAAAATTGAAAAAACCTGTTTTTTATCAATTTTAAACATATTTCAAGATAAGGATTCCTTATTTAGTTATTGGTCAAAAAAAAATTAATAGAGATTAGTCCCTTAACCTAACCTACTGTTATCAAAACAAAATTCACATTACCAAAATAAGTTAGGAAAGGGTTTTTACTTTTTTCAATTTAACAACACCTTAATGTAATGCTTTAGTAAAAAAATTTACCGAAAACTGAGATCTTAGGAGTTACTAATAATTATAATTATTTATGTATCAAGTGAAAAAAATGGTGTTAAATATATTTGTTGTAAAGTAGTATTAACGAAGAAAAAAGTTTTCACAAAGTAATGAAAAAAACAAAAAAGAGTCTTTTTTATGAATGGTATTAAAAAAAATAGAATGTGAACAATAGATAATTTGAGAATTCAAAACTCAACTTAATGAACAAGCTTAAAGCCCTAGTCCCAGTATAAAAGCAAAAAATGGACATTTTTTTTGTCATTTTTTTTAAATTAACTTTTTTGGAATATCTAAAAGTTAAAGTTTTGAACCAAGTATTTGACTAGGTTTGAATTGTAATCATTTTTACATTTCAGACAACCTTTTGTACATGGAGTTTTGGAAAAAGCAGATTGAAAAAAAATGACAAAAAAAATGAACATTTTTTGCTTTTATAATGGGATTAGGGATTTAACATCATTTTAAGAAATTTTGACTGTATTTTCTGTTGGACACTTTTCATTCTTTTATTTTGTTTTTTTACAAGAAACGTTAAAAAAAATTTTCTTCGTTTATACAATTTGTACAAAATCAACTTCTCTAGAGAAGTCGGGGTACCGAGGGGAAATACTATATTTAGGTATTAGGAAAAAGATTTTTAAATTATTAATAAATTATTTTCAAAAAAATAAAAATAAAAAAAAACTTATTGAGTTGTCAAGAATTTGATCTAATCCTTTTCATTCGACTATTTCATTTTAAAACTACAAATAGTTTTTGTAATCAATTTTTTTTTTCTCGAAAAAGAAGAGAAATATGTTCCGAATTGGATAACATTTTTTAACAATGTACGTTTTTTTTGATCTGAAAATATAAAAAACAATAGATACTTTATGCTTATTAACCTTTTTTTTTTTTTTTTAACTCCTTTTTGAACCGCAGTGGAACTTTTTTTTTTTAAAAAATTTAATTTTTTAAAAATTTTTTTTTCTTGAAATTTTAAAAATTATACAATATAAAATAAATTTTTTAATATTTAGGGAAAAACCAACTTGAAAAAAATAATAACAACCACGAAAAAAAAATAAAACCAAGAAAATAATTAAGCAAAATTTAATATTCTTTCAAAAATAATTTCACATGATCAAAAAATTTTTGTACTCACAACCTTTTAATAAAGGTGGATTTAAGATATCACTAAAGATGTTTAATGAGTAAATGGATGATGGGTTTAGTGTTAGTTTGTATTATTTTTTCATGTACCAAAAAAGATATATTGATTTTTTTAAAAATAAATTTGTGTTTTAATTGACCTTAAGATAGTTTTTAGATAAAATTTGAATTTTTTTAATTTGAATTTAACACTAGTAGAAAATTTTAAAAAGAACTTCAAAAATCAATTAAAATCGAAAATTTTCTCATTAATTTAGCTCTTCCTTATTGAAAATTTTGAGATCAAACTAAATCCTTTTAAAATTGAAATTTAATAGTATTTGAGAATGTAAAAAAAAAAAATTCCACAAAGATCTAAAACTTCTTGTTTTAAAACATCGAATATCGCCAAAGCCCGATTAACAAGATTGGAATAAAATCTCTATAATTTCGATTTTTAATTAATTTTTGAGATCTTTTTATTATTTTTCAACACATCATTCAAAACTGGATTTTATAAATCGAAAACAAAAATCTTTCAATTATTAATTGAAAAATTACATCCATCAGCAAAATATTATTTGTTCTTAAACTAAATTTATTTTTTTTTTCTATTTCTTCTTTTTTGTACAAAGCATTGTCTTATTATTTAAAAATTTTCTTACAAATTAATAAAAAAATTATTTTTTTTAAAAACTTTTTTAATTTTTTAATTCAAACAAATAGACGTATTTCTCAAAAGTTAATTATAATAGTATTTTCAATAAGACGTTTTTTAAGATATTGGAAACGTTCGGACTTGAAAATCTTGATTTACAAGTTGAATCTCAATTAAAAGATAATTTTTCCAAGCTGGATATAAAAAATGAATTTGAAATGCAAAAATTTTTAAATACAACCTTAAAAATATTAAAAGATACACAAATAATTACAAGCGATCTTAGTGAAGTCGGTTTATCAATAATTTCCCTATTTGATCAATTTTTTTATTCTACAATGTTTAAAACGAGGCTTGTTGATGAGATCATTCAAGTATTTCGCCGATATAAATTGATAACAATATCTATTAGGTCACCAGATTTTGACAAAATTAACAATTATGTTTTTAATGCCGTTGATCAATATTTACCTGGATCTATAAATATTGAGAAGGTAACAAATGGAATTAAAAAATTATTTGAAATTACTAATATTAAAGAATTAAAAAACGTAAGTATTTATTTCAAAAATTTTTTTATTATTAAAAAAAATTAATTTCAAAAAATAACAAAAAATTTTATAATTATTTTTGAAATTGAATATTAAATGTAATTTTCATATTTAAAATCTAAAAAAAAAAATAATAAAATAAAAACAAAAAAAAAATATCAACAAAAACAAAAAAAAATAATTAAAAATCTAAAAAAAAATAAACAAAAAAATAAACAAAAACAAAAAAAAAAAATATCAAAAGGGAAAATTAATAAAACAAATAATATCTGATTCAAGAAAAGAAGCATTTGGAAAAAGTATTTTTTTCATTATTAATAGATTGTTTGGTGTCGGGTTTAGTAACGAAATCATTGCCTTTTTTGAAGAAGGCTCTAAAGGAGAAAAACGAAAAAATCAATATCATAACAAAATCCTACCAGAAACCCGTGTGGCGTTACAGGAATATTTAAGTTCAGAGGACGCAGATAATTTAGTTTTTTCTTGCGAAAGCGCCATTTGCCAAGAAAATTCCAAGTTATATTCTGCAAATCTCTTTAGCTTTTTGGATTCGATTGGTCTTATTTTGCCATTTATTAAGGTCTCGATTATTCATGAAGTGCATAAGAATCCGACCCCTGGCTCCTTATTCAGATCTAATGATGTTAACCAAAAGGTCATTCATCGGTATTTGGATAACCTTGGGAAAGAATATTTAAAAAAGACGTTACGTCCAATTATTTTAGAATTACTTAATTCAAATTTAACATTCGAAATTGATCCTTTCCATTTGACTGAAAACCAAGATCTTCAACGCAATTTGTCAAATATTAAAAAATATTTTAAAAAATTTTTAGATCGAATTTTTGAATCGGTACCGTTTGTGCCACCAGAAATTAAAATCATTTGTAATTATTATAAGGAGGTTACATTAATCAAATATCCAGATAAGGTGATGCAGGCGATTGGCGGGTTTATATTTTTGCGTTTGTTTTGCCCAGGAATCGTGACACCAATGAAATCCGGCATAATCACTGAAACGGTCCCCACTCAGACCAGAAGGGGTTTAATGTTAATTTCTTCAGCTATACAGTGCCTGTCAAGTGGTATAACTTTTAATAAGGTCAGAGAGCACATGATTCCTTTAAATGAAGATATTGTCAAAAATTATCCAAGAAGAACAGAATTTTTAACAAAGCTCGCAGACATTTCCGATTTGAATATTGACGACTATTTTATCCCTTTTACTTCAAGAAAGGAGTATAAAGTTTCTGGAAATTCGAAAAAAATTACTTCAAATCAAGTAATTCAGCATTTTAATCCAGATCAGAATCAGGCCATAGACGAAAAGAATTTTGCGATAGGGCTCTTGATCGATATACAAAAATACTGCAATTGGGATCCAATACACGTCAGTGAACCTTATTCTGAAATTATCTTAAATAGAATGAATAATTTATCATTGCTAATTAGTGATTTAAATAATATTTTTTCGCCAATCGATATAATAACCAAGAAAATTAAAGAACTTGGAGAAAATTTAAAATTTAATTTAGAAGAAATTAATAAAACAAAACAACCAAAACAAGGCAAAGGTGGGAAGAGGGCCAAAATAAAGAAATGGGGTAAAAAGACAAAAAAGAGCAAAAAGAAGAAAAAGGCTAAAAAAAATAATAAAAAGAAAAAATAATTAAAAGGAAATTCCAAATGCTTTTTTGCATACTTTTTTCTTTGCTTTACTTTTTCTTTTCTTTTCTTTTCTTTTCTTTTCTTTTCTTTACTTTTTCTTTTCTTTTCCTTTCTTTTTTTTTTGTTTCTTCTTTATTTTTATTTTAATATTTAAAAATTATCGAAAAACACTAATAAATGGTTAATAATAAAAATATTTAAAGTGATCATCTATTTATATTTTTTATAGTTCTAGTAATTTTTATTCATGATTTGTTTATTCACCAAAGTTCAAAATATAATTTCACGTAGAAATAAAATCCAGATATAAATTTAATTTTTGTGAAATAATAAACACCCTTTTAATGATTTATTTAATTCTTTATATTAATTTAAAGAATAAGATAAACTAGATTCCAAAAATTTGGACACAGTTTATACAGTTGAAAGAACATCATTACTGTACTTTAAATTCAAATTGGAAAGAATTTTGATTTTACAAACAATTTCATTTTTTGTCTTTTTTGTTTTGTTTTCATTTCTTTTTTTGAAGTTACGTAATCTGTTTGGTTAGATCTCGAAATTTTTTTCAATGGTTGATAGAAGGTTAGTGTTGAGTTTGTTAAATTGGGAAATAACATACAATTGGTAGATGGTATCTTATCATTTGATCGATCAACAATTGTTGGTGAAATTTCAACAAATTTACCAATATATTTTTTTGTTCCGCTCGTTTCATTATTTTGGACACACCTGTTTTTATTTTTGAGTTTTAAATTTTTTTCTTTTATTTGGATGAAAATGATTACTTATAAAAACATTAATACCTTTTAACTTAAATGTAGTTTTATATTAGGTTTGGGAAAATACAATAAATTGGGTTTTTTTTTTGCCTATTTTTGATTTTGGGTGTGTCCAAATTTTTGAAACGGGGTTTATTTTCAAAAAGGTGTGACAGTTTCATTTTTACATTTCATTTATTATTCTCTTTGTTGGGTGATTATATTCGTTAAATTGAGAATCTAAAATTAAGAATAATTTTAATACCATTTGAATGAGTCAATGACTATTGTTGATATATTTTAAATCATTTTCATCAAAATATTTCATAAAAAATGAAAAAAAAAAAAAGCAATATTTTTGGTGAAAACAATGCATGACCAATTTCAATAAAAAAAAAAGGAAATATGGAAAGGGTACAAATTATTTTTTAAAGAAAAAAATATAGTTATATGTTTTCAATTCTATTTGAAAATTTCTTGACATTAAACAAGTTATGAAAACGATTTTTTGGAACAAAATAAAATAATAAACATCAATTTTATCAAGTAATAAATGCTCAGAAAACAGAGTATTTTTATGGTTTAAAAAAAATGAATATCTAAAAAATTTGAAAAAAAATCAAAGTTGGAAAAATAAAAGAATACTACAAAATTATCAAAAATGAAAAATTTAATTCAAAAATAAAAAATTATCAAAAATTTAAATCAAGTACTACATTCCCCAAAATTAGAACTTTTACAAATGGACTAAATAAATACTTATACGTATTAAACAATAAATCAGAATATAACACATTTAAAAAAAAAAGAAAAATGCAAAAAATGTGGTTATTGTACTCATTATTACAAAAATATATCTCACTTCATTTGATATTATGAAAGGTATAAATTTATCAGAATCAAGTGGAAAAAAAAATTGACAAATATTCTAGATAAAAACTTATATGAAAAAGTTATTCTTAGAAAAAATACACAGAAACTCTTCAACATGACTAATCAAAATTATGAAATTTATTGCGCTTGTCGGGAATTTTTTATCAAAGCTCTTATGGTTAGAAAACTAAAGAAAAAATAATCAAAATAAAGTGAAAACAAAAAATACTTAAAATAGTAAAAAATATATAAATTCAGGCACCCAGTGCCCCATTCTGAGAGGTAGTGTCTAGGTTTTTTTTAATTCAAAAGAATTAAACAGAATATTCAATAAATTTTCCGAATTATTCTAAAAATTAAAAAAACACGCCTTTAACTTTTCTTTAAATTAAAACAAATGAGTTTTCTGTTTATTTACAAAATCAAAGATTTTACTCTATACTTTTAAATTAAAAAAACCTAACGACAGTGGAATACCAATTATTAATCACGGATTGTGGAATTTTTATATGTAATCAATAATCTTTCTATCGGGTTTTTGCTCTTCCTGTGTATTCTGGGGAGCATATCGTCAAGTGCTGTAGAGTGTCTAGGTTTTCTTGGGTTTTTCTATTCTATCTGTGAAGTGTTCTAGGTTTTTTTTTTTACTTTAGAAATAAACAGAAAATTTATTAAAATTTTCGGTTTATTTCTAAAGTAAAAAAAACCTAACGAAAATCTATCGATTTTTCAAATAAATAGAAAACTCAAGAAAACCTAATGACAGCAGATGGTTTCTACTTGGTCATGAAAATGATAATATTATTTTATATATATATATTAATTATTTTTCTTCTTCTCTTTTTTTTATTTGATAAATTTTCTTTAATTGCTCCTTTCTCTAAATAACTAATAACTAATAAACACCAATTTTCATCCCTAAATAATATCAGATAAAATCCAGATAAGAAAATTTAATAACTTTTATTTGGGTAATACAATGCTAAGAAACAAATTGAATTATTATCAAGAATTTATAAATGGTAGTTAATGATTTTGTATATTTAATTACTTTTTTGAAGATTGAGTTTAATAAATATATATTTAAAATAAATTTGCCCCGCTTTTTTGGAAATAGCTTATAATTATTAAATAAACAAGAAAAATGTTCTGAATATTAGATTCGAAAAACAATCTAAAAAGGAATTAGAACCCATTTGCTTTTATTTTTCAAAAAATTAATGATTATTGTTTGATATTGCATTCGAATAAATTTCTTTTTAGGGTGGGGTTTTAAAATGAAAAAAAAGGGAAATTTAAAATAAAAAATGATAATTTTGTAAAATATTTATTTTTCAAACATTTAACTAAAAATCAGTTTTATTCTTGTTAAATCATTTATTTTTCTTGGGAATTTTCCTCTGTGTTGGAGTCTGATTCTGATTTTGATTCTTTAATTTTTTCAGATTCATTTTCATTTTCGTTTTGTAAATTTATGTTTAATCCTGAATTTGAAGATGATTTTTCTTCATTTTCATTTTCATTTTTAAAATTTTCTTCTTTTTTTTTTTTATTTTCTTCTTCCTCTTTTTCTTTTTGTTCTTTGTGTTCATTATCATCTTCTCGTTCTTGTTCCTCTTGTTCTAATTCTTGTTGTTGTTCTTCATCATTTTCTTCTTCATTTTCTTCTTTCATTTTTTTATTTTCTTGTTCTTCGTTTTCTTCTTGTTCTTCTTGTTCTTGTTCTTGTTGCTCCTCTTGTTCTAGTTCTCTTTGTTGTTCTTCTTCTTTTTCTTCTTCGTTTTCTTCTTCATTTTCTTCTTCGTTTTTTTCTTCGTTTTTTTCTTCGTTTTCTTCTTGTTGTTCTTCTTCGTTATTTTCATTTTTTTCTCCTTGATCTTCCAGTTGATCAGAATTAGAATCAGAATCAGAGTCAGAGTCAGATCCAGAATTGGAATTTGAACTATTATTTTCATTTGTTTTAATTTCGCTCAAAATAATTTCACCGGTTTTTTCTGATATTTTATTTGAAGTGTATAACACAGCAGGGTTGGTAGGCAATTTTTGATATTTTTCTGCAATTTGCTTGCGAATTTCAGTTACATCTACTTGGAAAATGATTTTAATTTTTGATTTAATTTTTAAACATAACATTTTTTCAAATTTAGGATGTAACAAAAGATTTGTTCCTTTGATTCCTTTCAATAAGAAGACTAAGCTTGGTGTTTTAAAATAGAGTTTGTTTTCATTTATTGTAATTGTCCCTTTGCAGACAAATTCCTTTTCTGAATTAAGAAGATCTATTTCAAACTGTGTGCCTACAAATGTTTCAATTTTTTTCACATTAAATGGTTTTATTATTAATGTATCATCATTATCATTATCATTATCATTATCATTATCATCATCATTATCATCATCATTATTATTTGTAATCATTAAAGATGATAATGGTGCTTTTTTACGATTCTTTTTCGTGCTATGATTCATTTTTTGGATGTTTTCGAGTTGTTTTCTTAGCTTGTTAATATCTGGAGAATCTGGTATCGATCGGTTTTTCCTTTTAATGACAATATTAGAATCCATTCCATTCATGAAAAGTTTTAAAAAGGAAATTTCTTCAGTTCCATCCATTTGTCTGACCACTTCTTTATCCTTTAGTTCAGGCCTTGTTTTTAAGAGAGTATTACTATACTTTCTTGCCTTGATCCTACTTCTACCTGTTGATTCACTTCCGTTCCACATAAAAAGATTAGCATTTGTTTGAATAAGATAGCATCTCTCACTTTCAAGTTGTTGAATACCTGCTATCTCTTTGACAGGCACTTCAATTGCATCATTTTCAAAAATTTTCCAAATTGAAATAATTTTTCCATCTTCCTGGACATCATGATTATTTTTGTTAGTTTGATTTTTATTGGTTTTTGAATTATTATTTTCAATTTTAACATTTAATTTCTTTTTTAAATTTTTTGATTTTTTTTGGATAACAGCTTTCTTTTTTCCATTATTTTTCTTGGCTGTTATTGTTTTTTTTTGGTTTGCCATTTGGAGGGTATTTTTTTTTCTTAAATTGTTTGCAAATTTCCCATAAGCGGACATACTGCTTGATCGAGGCCTTTGGTTTATGGTTTTTGAATTATTTTCTTTCTTCTTTCCTCTTCCTCTTCCTCTTCCTCTTCCTCTTCCTCTGCCTCTGCCTCTGCCTCTGCCTCTTCCTCTTCCACTTTCTCTTCCTCTTCCACTTTCTCTAACTCTTTCTCTGCCTCTGCCTCTTCCTCTTCCTCTTAATCTTCCACTTCCTTGAAGTTTTTCATTATTGGTTTTATTAGTATGTTTACGAACACTTAAAATCCTTTTTTTCGTAATTTTCTTTGTTTGACCCTTTTCCAAAGAATTTACATTTGGTCTTTTAGTAACACCAGTCGTTGTTCCTCTTCTTTTCATTTTTAAAGGAACAGTAACTTTCTTGGTTGACCCCCTTCCCCTTCCTCTTCCACTTCCTCTTCCTTTATTCTTTTTAAGAATTTTAACTCTTCCTCTTCCTCTTCTCCTTACTTGTGTAGTTTTTTTTCTTTTTATTTTCAAAGGCTTGGTGATTTTTTTTGTGTTAATTGGACGAGTTAAAGGTTTACGATTGAATCGTAACATTCGAGAAGTACTGAAAGATCTGTTCGTAGGAGTTGTATTTTTTGTAGTTGATTTTTTTTTTGTTCCTAATGGTTGGTATTTTTATTTTTTAAAAGACAAGAAAAAAATAAATAAAAAAAAAAAAAAGTAAAAAAAGAATTTAGAATAGGTTTATGTGAAAGGGTTTTGAAGTGACTTAAAAGGCTTTATTGTATTTTTTACTTTTTTTCTTCGCCATTTCATCAAGCCTCTTTTGTAAAAGAATGTTATCTTTTTTTAATTTTTCAATTTCTTCCCATTTTTGTTGTTCTTTTTGTTTTTCTTCTTGTTTGGTGTCTTGGATTTTATTTTTTAAGAGCTCAACTTCTTGGAACAGAAAATTAATTTCTTGTTGTTTGTTGTTTTGATTTGGAGAAACAAACCCTAATTCATCTTCAAAATCTTGATCGAAATCCTCGTCCAAGTTAATGTCAATATCAATGTCAATATCAAAATCATCAACCGCAACTTCAATTTCGTTGTCAGACAATTCATTATCTGAACTGATCTCAAAAGAACCATCTGAAAAATTTATTTCTTCTTCTTTTTCAAATAATTCATCGTCGCTCAGTTCAATCAAAAGATCTTTTAATTTTGATTTTGTTTGTTGAACAGACATTTACTTGCCAAAATGTTTACTAAAAAAAAAATAAAAAAATGTTTCATTTTTAAGGATTTAGCTTTTACCAATAAGAAGTCTAAAATTGAATAGTAATGTTTTTATTGTTTCACATAAACTGTCTTTATTCATCATGTTTCAAATTTCACTCAAAATTCTCTTCTTTAAAATAGTATCCAAAAGTTAATATTATCAATTAAATAAGATCCTTTGTATTTGTAAAAAACCCAAGTATTCCAGGAAAAAAACTCTATTTCCATATACGCCTAAAGCTAGAGTAATCAATATTCAGACTCCAAAGTTGAAAAATATCCTTCACCAATTTGTGTTGGAAAATATATTATTCACTAAAAAATACAATTTTTTTTTCAAAAAACAAATTAATTAACGAATAGATTATTTTACAAATTATATTCACATTTAGTAATATATTGAAAATCCAACAAACTTTATAAAAAGAAGACTAAAATAATCAGTCTTTGTGCTTTTATGTTTATGATTATTGAAAAATTCTCATAAATAAAAATTATTTTAATTTCAATTTCGATTTTTTTAAATTCATAAACTCTAATTTCACAACAGTTATTTACAAAAGAATATTTCGAAGTTTAACTAATTTTAAAAAGTTCCTTAACTTATGGTTGTCAAAATAATATGTCTTACGTTACAATGTCAGTACTATTTTATTTTTTTTTTCTTTTGGGTATTTTATTCAATAAAGCATTCCTTCAATTTTTAAATGAAGTGCTTTACGTTTTTCAATAATCATTTTTTTCAAAAATACCAACTTTTTGATGTTGTAATTTTTTTTCTCTTAAAAAAATTTTTAAGCTGATCAGTTTTAAAACAAAAGTTTTATAATTTGATGAGGAATGAATGGAATGGGACTTGTTTTTGAAAATTAAAGAAATAAATTTCAAAAAAATTTTTAAAATGTGATTTGAGACGGTGATAATGTACTAAAATAAGCTATTGTTTTAGCAATAAATAAAACAATTCAAGAAGTAAAAGGTATCTATTGGTTCTATTTAAATGACAATGATGAAATAATGAGTCTTGAAGTTGGAATACTTCAGATATTTCAGGCTGATTAGAGGACTTTTATTTTTCTCAAAATGGATAATGAAATTTTAGGTTACATTTACAGTTCTTGAAAAGTGATAGCACTCACGTTTTTGTTTATCATTGGGCGTGTGCAACCCTCTCTGTACTAAAGCGAAATAAGAGTCTAAAAAAAAATAAAATGAGAAATGGTGAATAAAATTTTATTTGTGTAGTGGGTGGTAAACTTGATCAATGAAAACATTTTTTATCTTTACCTTCTTTCTGGTTCTATTAACTTGGTGTTCCCAATCATTTAAACAAACAACTTAGCTCTACTAAATATTGTTATTTTTTGATTATGAATCAATTTTAAGATTTGGGCAAAGAGTACATTATCCCCGGATTCTAAGTCATATGCGCAAAAAAATTTAATCCATATTTCAAAATCAAAAGCATGTTTTTTTGTTATATAAGACCTATACATTAATTTAACAATATCTGAAATTTAAAAAAAAGATTATCTCGTGTAGAGTTTGTCCAATTGTTAATTGGGTTCTTAGCTGATCGATCTTGTTCTTGGGATGGTTTCATTATTGGTTCGAAAAGGCAATTTATTATTTTTTTTTCATTTATCGGAATTGAAGTGTGTAAAACTAATATATCAGAAGGTAAGTGAAGAATAAATTTAGATTTTTGGGTGGTGGAATTGATAATTTGATTTACTTTGTTGTCAATTAACTTAAAAAAAATAATTTTTTTTTTTTTTTATTGTTTAAGGGAGGAGTTTTTAGTTCCTCTTGTTTGCCCGAATTCCTAAATTGCGATTTAGAAATTTTTTTAACAAAAAAAAATAAATATTTTTAAAAAAAGCATCAAATAAAACCAAACCTAATTGAAAATTTCAACCAACAACAAACAAACCACATTTTTTTATATATTAAGTTACAGCCAATTAAACTTATACTCTTCAATTAATATTTCGGAAAAAAAAAATTAATTCTCAGAAATTGCTATTTTGAGCCAATATATATTCCCTTACCAAGAACAAGATCTATCAGATAACAACCAAATTAGCAAGTCACTATACCCCAACAAGATAATTTTTTTTTCAAATTTCAGCAATTGTAAACCTTAATGGATCAACGAAACTAACAATAAAGAATAAGTAAATATGGTATTGATTTCTTTAAGCACTTTTATTTATTTAAAATCAAATTCTAAAAATAAAAAATCAAATTGGAAAATTTATCATCAAAAAATAGAGTTAATTTTTAACCTCATATTTTTATCATCATTATAATACAAAAACTTTCAAAAAAATTTAGGAATCTTTATAAAAAATTTTCAACAAATTGCATTCTTAAATCAAAATTTACTTGTAAAATCGAGTTTTTTACTTTCAAAATTTATTTGACTTTGTTATACTATTGGGTAGTTGATTGGATTTCCCATTGTAACAACAATAAAAAAAAATTCTGAGTTATATTTTGAAACACACAATATTGTCTTTGAAATGCAGTATTTTAATCACTGTAAACATGTTAATTGTAAAATAAAAAGATCAGAAATTTGAGTCTAGCTTTCTCAAAAAATTAGGAGCTAAGAATTAAAAAAAATTATCAAAAGTTTCAAATTCTAAATGGAAAATTAATCATTAAAGAGTTTTTTTTCAAGAATTAAAAATTTGAACTTTATATGATCTATTAAAATACTTTTTTTGAAAAAGATGAAGGAAAATTCTTTTCGATTTATTTTGTGACAAATAGTAAAAAACAAAAAATATTCTTGCTCGAAGATTGAGTTAAAAAATATCATAATGGAAATTGAAAAACATCTTTAATTCCCTTTTTTTTTTTTTGAATTTAACATTCTTGAGTAAATGATGACATTTAAATAACTAAAAAAATAGTTACTTTAAAAATTTCTTATTTTTTTTTTTTTTTATTCTCTAAGGGGGGAGTTTTTAATTTCACTTGTTTGCCGTTTTGTTTTTTTTAATTTGAGAAATAAACTTAAAACTTATTTAATTTCCGGTTTATATCCCAAATTAAAAAAAAAAAACACTGATAACTTTTCCAGGATTTAAAAGAATGGAGTAAAATATTCGATTTTACTCGATTCCTTGTAATTCTGGAAAAGTTAGGAACTTGACCCCACTCCCCTAATTCCTAAATTTTTATTAAGAAATTTTTTTAAAGATTACCATATACTTTTATTTTCCACGAGAAAAAATACAGTTATAAAGTATTTTCTGTTAATAACATTAACATCTTATTGTTTTTTAATATATGAGATATATTGGTTTTTTTTTAATTCAGATCTACATATTTTACAATTATTACCATAGGCTGTACAGTTACTAAGAAAAAATTTCTAAATTTTAATTATAGAAATACTTGGTCCATATAATTTTGGTAGCTATTTTTAGATTTGGATAAGTAATTTTTTACTCAACTCTAATATGACAATATTTAAATGTGAACCTTAGTAAAAAATGTAATAATTTGTTGTTAAATTATATTTATTATTACGTTTTAAAACTGTGCAAAATACAGAAAACTTATACAATTTATTGCCAATCATAACACCCTTTAATTTAGTACAGCAATCTATGGTGATACTAACGCATTAATAAATTTCACTTTTTGCAAAAAGATAGTTCTTATATAAAACACAATTATTAATATCAAAAAATATTTTAGTCAAGTATAATAGAATATTTTTCTTTTATTATTTTGGAATAAGATACAAGAGATACCTTACAACTGAATTTATATGTTATTTTTGATAAAAGTTAAATTTTCATTTTGTAAAATTGTTTTCTTAATTGTGACCAAAAACATATTTTTATTATCTTGGCTAAAAAGCGGGATCATACTATTTTGAATGCCAAGTGAAATCAATAAAAAAGATCTAGTGTTATAGGGAGAAAAATTCCCAAAAATTTAAAGTTTTAACAATTTATAAAAAAAAAAACTTCAAAAATGAAATAAAGTAATAGACACAAAATGGGTTGGTATTATATCCATTTTTTCGAGGTGTTTCTTTATTGATTTAAATTCAAAATTTTCTTGAAGAATTTAAGAATATTTGGGAAAAAAATAAATGAAACTAATCTTGAAATAAAAAGAGATCTAAATTCCCAATCGATTTTATTGATAATACTAGTATTTATAATTTCTCCTATACCGAGCTTTCAACTTTTATCATTTTTTCAATTATTTCAAAATTCTTTGTATAAAGGGTTCTTAGCACATACAGTGTTGCCAATTTCTCCTTCAAAAGATCATTTTATAATCAACGAATTCTATATGTTTAAAGAGTTTGAATGGATATTAGAAGAAAAAAATTTATTTTGCAAATTACAAAATTTAAATCATTTTGCAAATTTTTACTTTTTTTTAATTTTTATTTTTTTGATAACTTATTATTTTGTAATTTTTTTATTACAAGATCCATACCCCCCCACCCAATAAAAAACCGTTATTCTAATATTACTAAAATAGTCTGAATGATTTTCATAAAACTATATTGGATTACCAAGATTTTTATTTGATAGTAACTGGAAATCAAACTGAATATTGTTATTTTTTTACAATTTTCTATCGAATGATTTTAATTTTTCATTTTTTACAAAAATTAGATATGGGTTAGTTTTAGTTTTATTTTACACGGATACCAACTATTCTTTAATATTTATTTTTTTAAATATTTCTGATTTAATCTTCAAAGGTCAATTAAATAAAATAATTTATATTTGAAAAAAATGTTAAGAATACTTGGACAGAAACAAAGCTTAGAATTTCTTTTTTGATAATAGAACTTGTCGAAAACTTATCTTATTTCTTTATTATTTATTGGTCGTTTCTTTGATCAATTACTCCATAGTTATTCTATAAAAAAGAAAGACTTATTTCAATACTAGTTAATTTCATAATAAAAAGATCAAAATATCCATTCAGCTTTCCAAAAAATAATCACATCCAAAGAATTTAAATAAATCATCAAAGACCCCAATTCTAAAATGGGAAATTAATAATTTAAGTTTCTTTTTTGATGAAAAAATTGAAATGTTACCTGATCTATAAAATTTTTTTTTGAAAAATCTGAATAAAAATTCTGTTCAATTTATTTTGCAACTTATCAACCGGAAAATCAAAGAAAAATTTGAAAAAATTCAAATCGTAAAATTATTGGTTTATATCTGTCCCTTTTACTCCAAAAAGGACAATATTAGTCGTATTGTCCTTTTTCCCTCATTGTTTATTAAAAAAATAATAAATTGTGTAAATTTTCTTTAAAATGACACTCTATGGTTGATAAGTAAGTTATCTCCTCACATTTTTCAATATTTTCCCTTTCACAAAAAAAAAAATTATAAATATTAACCATATTTTCCCTCGTCTTCGACTCTGTGAAAATATGTGTTGTATTGTTCCTTGGCCTTTAGCCTTCGAAACAATACATAAATATTTAAATTTTTTTTTTTTTTTTTTTGAAAGGGAAAATATTGAAAAATAAAAAGGAGATAACCCACACAAATTGTATACATTATTCGACTTTTTTCTTATTAATTGATTCTTCGTCAATTATAAAAAATAATGATATTCATAATTATACATTTGTGAACTTTTAACAGAAAAAAAGTTTGAGACATATATAAGTGGTAAAATAACAAATAAAAAAAAAAAAATACTATTTTAAATCGATATCTTTGAAAAAACTATGAGCAAACAAAGAATTCGAAAACCGAAAAGAACCTTTTTTTGATTCAATCTTCAAAATTGGGAAAATATATAATTATTCTCATTCACTAATGTATTACTTTCTTTAATTGATCTTATTTTTCATTTTCAGTCAGGTTTTCAATTAAAAATACATTTAAATTTTTTTACCTTTTTTTTTAAAAGAGGTGAATTATTGAAGAAAAGTTTTTATTTTTCTGAAATTTTACCCATAAAATTTTCTTTTCTTAAACAAAATAACAAGAATGAGTAACAGCAAAACCGAAAATTCAAAGGGCGTTTTTATTACTGATGTAAAATCTACTTTACAATGAAAGGATTTGTTCCAAACAAAAAAAAAAAACAAAATTTGGCTTTGTCTTTGTTCTTCTTTTTCCTTCTTAAAAAATACAAAACAAACCAACTTAATAGCAAATTAATTATATAAACAAGTTAAAGATAGCCTCTGATTATGTTAAAAAACACTTAGGAACTGCTGAGATTGCAATGGTCTTAGGAACTGGGTTGGGACCAATTACAAACGAAATGAAAGACAAAACAGAAATCCCCTTTACAGAAATCCCATATATGGTCTCTCCAAGCGTTTTGATGCACAAGGGAAGCTTAATATCGGGTACCATTTCTGGGAAAAAGATCTTGGCATTGTCTGGAAGGATCCATCCTTACGAGGGATACCCTGAACATCTGATCTTTTTCAATGTGCAAGTCATGGCTTTGTGTGGCTGTAAATTATTGTTTGTTACAAACGCAGCAGGTGGTGGCATTAAAGGGATGAAGCCAGGTGATGTGATGGCGATCACAGGACACACAACCTCAAATTTCCGCAATTTATTGTCGTCGATTTACAACATCCCATCTTTAGTACCAGAGTCAATGAACTTGGAGCCACTTTATTCACAAAGAATTTTAAAATACGCAAGGCAAGCTGCAAAAAAGCTCGAGATCAAATGGTTTGAGGGAACTTATTCAATGATGAAAGGCCCAACCTTTGAAAGCCATTCTGAAATAAAATCTTTAATACCATTAAGTGCTGGTGCATTTGGAATGTCGACAGGTATTGAAGCGCTTGCTGGGAGAGCAGCAGGAATGGAAGTAACACTTTTTTTTTTTTTTTTTTTTTTCCTTCAAAAGACTCCTTTTTGTTTGTCTAGAATCAAAAAGTAAAGGCTAATTTAAAAACGTTTCAAGTAGGTATCCAAATGACCAACTTTTGATCGTTTACAAAATATTCCAAAGTTCAATCAAAAAAGAGTTCGAAAACCAACTTCTCAAATTAGATCTTTAATAATGTTATTTGCAATTTAAGGGATTAACATCGCCATGGGTTTGTGTACTAAATTGAGGTATTTTGTGATTGGAAGTAAACGATATTAGTGCACCATAGTCCAAATGTCTCTAAAAAATTTAATACAAATACTTTTGAACAATAATTTATTCGATTTTTCACTACCAAAAGTTTATCTATTAAAAATTGTAATTTTTTGAATTTTTTTTTAATTTCTTTTTCCAAATATAAAAATAGAAACTCAAATTAATAATATTTCGAGTATTTTAAAAATTCATCTTTAGAACTTCCAAAAGTAACTATTTTTTATTAATTTTTTATTTTCAAAGATTAACCCAATAACCATAAACATAAAACCCCTAATACTGTTTATTTTTCTTCGAGGAAACTAGTTGTATTTTCAATATATTTATAATATGTGAAAACAATTTGTGAAAATAATCTTTGAGTTAACTTTTAGAGGATTTTATACATTATTTAATTTTTTAACGACTAATCTACATTTATCCAGAAAGTTTAAAAAGATTTTTTGCAACTTTGAAGTCTGAATATTGATAATTCAATCTTTAAATGTGTATTGAAATGCAGTTTTTTTCCTGAAATTCTTGGGTTTTTTACTAATACAAGGATCATTTTTAATTGATGTGATCAACAAATAGTACTCTTTTACTAATGGAATTTTTCCAAACATTTGAACTATGGGCGAACTAATATTGTTTATTTTCACTTAATTACAACATAATTTTAATTTTAGATTTCTCCGTGGTAGATGCTAATACCGTTAATTGAATACAAATTTTGTCATATTAAACCTTTTTTTTTTTTTAACAATATACCAATCCTTTTGAATTTCTTTAACTGTAAAAAAAATTCATTGAATATGGAAAAATTTAGTTGACTCTGAAATTTGTTTTCGTTTTTGAAATAGGAAATGTTCATAAAATGGTTTTTTAATTCAGCAGTTTTAAAAAAGTGAGAAACAAAAGTTTTAAAAAGTATCACTCCCACTATTTAAAAGAAAGACATAACTCGGAAATTTTTTTTTTATTGAAATACACTCATATAATAAACATTATTATACATAACAATTTCGAAAAAGGTTTATAACTTTATTAGATATTAAGGATTATCAGAATTTTATTCTCAGTGGATACTATTTTTAAGTGTAGAAGCATATTTATGGGCTTAAAAGAAACTTGATCTTATAGATCTTGCTAACTCTAAAATTTAGGGGTTTTTTGGAAATTTTTGAGTTTGGCAAATCCATTTTTCGGTTGAATTTAACATCTTTGTTATTTTCTCTTGACAAATCTTGATAGTATTCTTGAAAATATAAAGAATTCCTTGCTTTCTTCTCTGGTATCTCTAAATTGGTTTTGTTGATGCTGAAAAAAATTTTTTGGGTTAATTTTGTTTCGTTGGGTATTTATAAGCTAAGTGCATTGATTAGGTTTCTGGACTTTTTTTTTTTTTTTCGATCTTTGAGATCTTGAAACCCATTCTATTTCCTTTCCTTTTTTTTTTTTTAGAGTTTTGTTAGGGGTAGTTGAGTAATTCTCCCAACAAAGTAACAATACCTCGAAATCAACTGATCGTGTTGTTTAACATTAGGTGGTGGTTTGAGAAACTTAACAAGCATTCCTTTAGACAGGTGCCTTTAATATTTTTTACTTTTGTAATGCTATCTCAACCACAAACTTTATGAATTGGTAAAATAGAGAAATTTTAGTCTTTAATGGTAATTGCTTCGATCCTTTTGTGTTGGGAAATGGGATTTTAATTGTTGTTTATATACCCTTTCTACACAACAAACCCAAAATATAAAATCCCACTTGATGGTTTTGTGTTCCTTTGAAAAAATGCTTTGTGTTTTTACAAATTAAAAAAAAATTTCAAAGTTAGAACAAAAAATAAACAAAAAAAAAACTCTTTTGTCAATTATTTAAAGCACAAAACCAATTCAAGACTTCAAAA
Organism: Anaeramoeba flamelloides; assembly: GCA_027625915.1. Classification (NCBI taxonomy): domain Eukaryota; family Anaeramoebidae; genus Anaeramoeba; species Anaeramoeba flamelloides. Next base: position 8,479,685 of record JANTQA010000026.1, read on the forward strand.
TAGCATTACCAAAATTTCAGATCCTTCTAGAAAAAGAAAAAAAAATTCCCTTCGTCAAATCCAAAAATTTTCTCTCAAAATTTTCGACTTCCAAAATGATATTGTGAAAATGTCACTCCACTTTATATTGAAGTATGTTAGAGATTGTGGTGAGTGTAGCCACCCATTTGAAAAGAAAGTGAAGTGACGTTTTCCTAATATCAAAAAAAATAGCTTTTTATTTTTGCCTTGCTTTGTTGGGATTTTTCGAAAAGTTTTTGGATCAATAAATGATTTTAGTCAAAATCTTAAATTACTAAAAATTGGCAATATTTTGACTTTCCCTCAATTCCTTGTATTTTAAAGGTCTTAATCTATTTACTTTATTGTATTTCAATACTCACAGAGCATAAAATTCAGATAGTCCTTAATGGGAATTGGAAAAAAAATGAAAATTTCCGGTAATATTTTTATATTTTTAATTGGAAAATTTTTGAAATTTTTATTTGACTTAGTGGAGAGACTATTTGAATCTGTATTTTTTTTAATAATATAAAAAGAATCATATTTATTCAATTCAAAAATAAAATCAAATATTTCTTTCAAAAGATATCGCTAAATTAATTTGAAAAACTGATTTTTTTTCTGTTTTTGGAATATAATTTATCATTTTATTTATTTCATGTTTGAGTTTTAATATATATTCCCTGTTTTTTTTCTGCAAATTGGTGTAACTTTTATTCTATATTCATTCTTAATGTTCAATATAAAGTTTATTAGTTTTAACTAATTTTTAAAAACAAAAAAAATATCCCAAAAATTTGCTTTTTTTTCAAAAGTTGGTAATTTTGAAAAAAGGGGATATTTGTATCTTAATGAGTTTAATAGCTATCTTTTCTTAATTACATAAACTTATGATATCTTTGAAAAAATAATTTATAAAAGATTTATAACTGAAATCCAATATGTAATTTTGGGTAACTTTAATTTTCAGTATTCATTAGAGGTTTTGATGATATCTTTGCTTAAGTAACAATAAAGTTACAAAAATCGCGATATTCAATCAAATCGCGATAATATCAGAAAATCGCGATATTTTGTAAAATCACGATAATTATTGAAATCGCGATAATTATTCTAAAATCGTGATAAATGCCAAAATATCGCGATATAATAGTTGATGATTTTTTGGGCTAATTGAGAAATATTTTTACAAAATTTTTTTTAATCAAAAATAGCTTATGTGAAAAAAAAGTTATTCTTTTAAAAAACAACAAAAAAGATACTTGATTCAATCAAGGATCAGATCAAAGATTTTTCATTGTATTTTCATTTGATTTGATTGACAAACCTATCGATCCTTTTAGATCAACAACAACAATAATAAATAAAGATAAATAAATATTTTCTCAGTCATTCGTGATGTTGTGAATTGTGTTGAATAAAAGAGCTTCTAAAACAACCAACCCTTCAGCCTTTCTTTAAAGAAGTGTTCTGGGGTGAAAACATTTTCAATATTCTATGAAAGCTAAAAGGAGTTAGTATAACTCTTTAAAAGCTTTCACAACAACTTAGCCATATTGCCACCAATTATTACGACATTATCACCAATTATTAAGATTTTTTTCTTCTTCTTTTAACATTTTCGTACCTTTGTATTGGACAGAAAACACAACCAGAGTATAGAGGTTTTTGTTTGATAGATCACCAATAAGAAGGAAAATTACTCTTTATTCTTTTTTTGGTTATTTAACTTGTGAAGGTAATAATTCCATTTTTAAAAAACTTATATATTTTGAATTCAAGTATATTGTTTAAATGTGCTATTATTAGTTTGATCATAAAATTCGTTTGAGATTTTATATTTTGTTAAAAAAAAAATGAATTGAAAAAAAATTTGTGTTTCCACTACAAACAATCTCATCCCGTTTCTAAACTTTATGTCTTTCAAAATTTCAAACACTTGAAGAGAATTCACAACCCTTGCAAACACTTTCTAACATTTTTAAAGGGGAAGAGCGTTGTAAAAGTTTCAAGGCTTTTGTAAAAGTCAAGAGAATTTTTTTAAGGTGATCTCAAAAAAATAATTTTTCATTTTTTCACGATAATTATTTTATCGCGATAATGTTGAATATCGCGATTTTATGATTTTTCGTGATAAAGTTGAGGGCAAATCGCGATTTTTTTAATATTATCGCGAATTAATTGTTATCTTGATAACATATGTTATCATCAAAACCTCTATTTTTTTCCTTGTAGTGGAATCATGTAGTTTGGGAAACACTTTTTTATATTATGAGTGTTCACTTTCATTCAATAACTGTAACGGTAATTTTATGAAAAAGTAATACACTTATTTTTTATTATTAATTAAGGAAGGCGATTCAACAAAATTACCACTTCTATTTGTCGTTAGGCTTTTTTTAATTTGAGAAATAAAACGAAAATTTATTTAATTTTCTGTTTATTTCTCAAATTAAAAAAAACATACGTTAGCTTTTCTTGAGTTTTCTGTTTATTTCAAAAAGTAAAAAAAACCTAGAACACTTTACAAATAAAATAGAAAACCTCAAAAAAACCTAGAACACTTAATAAATAAGACAGAAAACCTCAAGAAAACCGTGTTTAGCTTTTCCAGAATTTAAAAGAATAGAGTAAAATCTTTGATTTTTCTCTATCCTTTCAAATTATGGAAAAGCCAGGTACTCTAAGGCACTCTATGGCACCCTAAATTTGTATTTGTATTTTTTTTTTATTCTTGCTATAATGTAGGCAAGATTATAACTCATGGGAGAGCTTTTATTTAAAAAATAAAAAGAGAAAATTTATATTTTTGGTCCAATATCAGAACAAGAGAAAGAAAAACAAGAAATAAACGAGATAAGTAGGCTTTATCGGCAAGGGTTAAATGCTCAAGATCTCTTAATTTGTTAAAGAGAGAGTTTTAAAGTGACTAAATTTGTGACTCTAATTCAAAGAGTAATCAAAAGAATCTTTTAATTACAGTCATTAGAAGTATTTTAAACTCAATTTAGAATAAATAAAAGAGATAAAAAAAAAGAAAAAAACAAGTAAAAAACAAGTAAAAACTTAATTAGTTTTTTTTTTTGTAACCCGTGTTTTGAATGGGTTGTTGGTTGTTTCCTTTTATGATAATTATGTCGAAATTTTCAAAAGCATCACCATCATACCAACCAAACTAAAATTCAAAATTTTCCACACAGCTAAAACGGACCAATTAATCACAATAATACAATTTCATTCAAATTGGAAATAATTTTGATTTTTGAAAAATATGAAAATCATTTTTTCATCTTTTAGTTTTTTGTTTTCATTTTATTTTTTGAATTACGTAGCCTATTTTCGTTCGATCAAAATATTTTTTCGAACAATTGATATTAGACTAAAGTTGAGTTGTTCAAAATAGAAGAACTCAAATAAAATTAGTCAATGAGTATCTAATCTTTTGATCGATCAATAATTGCTTTAAAGAATTTCAAAAAATTTCTCAATGAATTTTTTTGTGTTATGCTCACCCCAAAATTTTTTAACACGCCAATAATTTATTAGTATTAATAATTTTTTATTATTTTTTTTTATGTATATTTTAATTTATGTACAATTGTTAACATTTCAATTAGCGAATGGTTCTAATTTGGTATTTCTTCTCAAATCGAGAAAATAAGATTTTTTTTTCAAAAATTAAATATTGGTGTGTTAAAAATTTTGAATTGGGGTTTAGTTTACGTAATACCGTACTTGACAGACGTTGATACCATTACGTGACATTGTTGCTGTACTCACCAAAAGTTAATACCATAACAAGGTAACGCATATAAGAACAAGTTAAATTGTCCCCTTAATTTCTCTTCTTCAATAGTTGTCCACCAAATTAGAACCACCCCTGATTATTTTTCTTCTTTACTTTGTAATAAAAAAAAACTAAAAAAAAAGGAAACTAAAAAAAAGTAAATTGAAAAATAAAAAAAAGTTAGACAATAATGAAAAAATTGTTAATCATTTCAATTATAATTTTCAAATTTAAATACCAAAAATATCAATTTTAACACTCGGTAATTTCGATGGAATCGCCCGACAACAAAAATTCAATTCTAATTGTAAACTTTAAGAGATTCACAGGAACCACAGGAATTCAAAAAAAAGGATACACATATTTTTTTAAAGAAAATTGAACTGCTATGCTATTAAGAATCAAAAACACTCACATAATTATTAGTGCGCTTTGGTTTCTGATGTTTCTATAATTTTTGGAATTTCTGTGATTTCTGAAATTTCTCAAAATTAACACTGCCAAAATGGAATTTTTCTAAATTTACATTACCAAGTTTACTTTATTTTATTAACTGAATCTAATTTGGCACTTTGTCAAGATATTTTTTTTGAAAATCTCTTTTTTCAAAATTTGAAAACATGATTTATTTCATTTTCAATCGAATCAATTAATAATTTATTTTTTTTTATTTTATTATTTTAGATCTTTGGAATTTCTTTTATTTCAAATCTAGCCGCAGGTTTGGAAAACACAGTACTTACACATCATGATGTTCTTGAAGTGGCAAATAAAGCAGGTAACAAAATAACGAAAATTGTATCTTATTTAGTAAACGAATTACCACTTTTAGAAAGAAATCAGATTACTGAAAATTTTGAATTAGAGTGCAACCAGATACTTCCTATACCAGAACCAATTTTGCCGGGGCAAAATGAATTTGACGAGGCTATTTCTTTTCTAGAATCAAAAATTAAAAACAATATTAATAAAATTAAAGTTGCAATTTTACTTTCGCCTGGGCACTGTGAATCATTTCTTGTGAAATTAAACAATAAATTAGAAATATCATATCGTGATTTACCAAATTTCCCATTAATTTCCCCATCTAGCCACAATGGGAAAATCATTTTTGGGATAACTAAATCAAATATACCTATTTTTTGTTTAACTGGGAATGATCATAAGGGTTTATATGATTCTGAAATTTGTTTTTTAATGAAATTATTTAAAGATTTAGGCATTGAATATTTTGGGCAAACTTATTTAGCTGGTGATCCAACTGCAATATCTGAAGGCAAAAAGGAAAAAGAAAATGAAAAAGAGAAAGAAAATGAAAAAGAGAATGAAAAAGAAAAAGAGAAAGAGAAAGAAAAAGAAAAAAAAAAAAAAAATAGAATAGTTTTTGCTAATGATATTTATAATACCATCTCTTTCCCAAACGGTATTTTAAATAATAATAAATATGAATCGATCGTACCTAGTTTATTTGATCAAGAATTTCTCGATAAATTAATTGAAATGGCAAAGAACAATAATATTCAATACTCACAAGATTCAATAACCTCAACTACAAATTGTGTTTTACCAATTAAATCCGAAATTATTAAATATTCAAAATTTGATATCCGTTGTTTAGGTTTATCCTCCATAACATCAATTATTGCTGCTAGGAATTTAGGATTTAAGATTTTTTCAGTTATTGATATGTGTATGGATTTTTCAAATCTATCACAATTATCAATCCCAAAAATAATTAAAGACGTCCAAGAAAACAGCGCAGAAAACATTTCGTTATTAATATTGGAAACAATAAATGAGTTATTAAGCAAAAATCTTGACGACAATATCAGCAACAAGAACGAAAAAACTTTGATCACTGACAATAAAAATAAAGAAACAGAATTTAAAAAAGCAAAAAAATCAAATACACTTCCAATTGTTAGTAGACTAAATCAAGGAATCTTGGAAAGGGTTCAAGAAGCAAAACAATATTTAGAAAAAAAAATTGATAATAATTTAAAAATAAGTTACTCAATGATAGTTGATGACAATGTAACTGAATACGAATTATTTGAAAAAAATCAATTAAAAATCCTTTATAAATTTGAATTCTCCGAAATACCAAATCTTTCAATGAAAAATTTACCACAAAGAGAAAATTATAATTATTTTAAAGAATCACAATTATTAATTTGCTCTTCAAATCTTAATAATAACACCATTGGTGCAATTTTTAAATTCGATTCCAGACAATCCCATTCAAATGAATCTCTACACGAAATTAGATTTTCGTTAAGATTATCTCAAGAATTAGGAATCAAAAATATATTCTTCTTAAATGAAGTTGCATCATCTAATGAATCAATAGTCAATGGCGATTTAACCATATTTACTGACATACTTGATTTATGCTTACAAAAGTGCCTATACGGTTCAAACGTTGAACAATGGGGAACAAGATTTCCAGATTTCTCTGAGCCCTTTAAAAATACAGAATTATCCCAATTTGCTGAAAATTCCAAGATCACAATTAAACAAGCAATAGTTTCTTTGGTATCAGATCCAATATTTGATTCAATTAAATTATTAAATTCTTCAAAATATTTCAAATTGGATGTTTTTTCTGCTGGCTCAATTTATCAAACCTGTATTTGCAAGCACATGAATTTGAATATTTATGGATTTGGCTTTGTGCATTGGCAAAAGAAAAATAATCAAATACTTTATCAATCATTAGAAAATCGAAAGAATACAGCAATAGATTTTGAAAAGCTTTTGTCACAGTTTTTGATTCAAAAATTTAATTAAAATGATAATTTAAATCCAATAATATTTTTTTTTTTTTTTTTTTTTTTTATATTTTTTACCACGAAAAATTACAAGATGAAACATTATTCAATAAAACCGAACATTTTAATACAAAACTTCATATCACGATCATGAAAAAATTTTTTGAAAAAAAAATTAAACATTTGCTAATTTTTCACTTTTTGATAACTTCACTTATAATAAACACTATTGGCTAATAAAAGATCTTGGAACAAAAATTATTTTTCAAGATGTTTAACTATTAAAGTTGGAAAATCAATTTTTCAGATTCTATTAAAATTTTTTTCAAATTTAATAATAAAAAATTTGAATATTTTTTTTTTTCACATATAGGCGGTTATAATCATATATTTGAAAAAAAATTAAATTTAATAAATATCTTTCAAATGGATAATTGATTATTGGGACTATTAAAGAATTATTTATTGATTTAAATTGAAAATAATGTTTTTTTTTTGATTTTTTAGAAGTTTTTTTTTATTTTTGAAATAAACTGAAAATTTCTTAAATTTCCGGTTTATTTCAAAAAGTCAAAAAAATCGTCTTTAGCTTTTCGATAATTTAAAAGAATAGAGTAAACTCTATGATTTTTCTCCATTCTTTTGAATTCTGGAAAAGCGCCTTTATCTTTTCTTGAGTTTTCTGTTTATTTAGAAAATCAATAGATTTTACTTATAAAACAGAAAACCTCAAGAAAAGCTAGGCACTATACAGCACTTGACTGACACTTTTCTTTAGGGTTTTCAGAATTTAAAAGAATTGAATAAAATCTTTGATTTTTCTGTATTCTTTTTAATTCTGGAAAACCTATTACAGGACAAGAATTATCATACATATTTTTTTTTCTCTAATTCAGTTTTATTAGATGAGTACAACATTTTCAAAACTATTAAACTCCATTTCACTCAAAGTAAATATTCTAAGTTGAATTTGAATAAATTTTTTAATCTTCAAAATTTATTTAGAATTTTTTACCTGAAAAATATCTTTTTTTCTAGACTAGATACTTTTAAAAAATGTTTTACAACTTACAACAATTAATTAACTCCATTTCACTCAAAGTGGCTTAGCCATAAATGAAAAAGTCACTTTATTTTAAAGAATCAACCAAACTTAGATTCTTTAGAAAAACGAGAAATAATAAACTTCATATTAGAGTCGATAATCATAAAAGAAAAGCCTGAACAAACCATAAATTTCAAAAAAAAAAAAATGTTAAAAACAATTTTGAGCACCTTTCATTAGAACAACTTGTGCAAAATTTCTCTATTTCTTTAGGAAATTAAAATTTTTGATAATAATATTTTTTACTTGTAAATGTATGAATTTTACAAGAACATATAAAGCCTAACTTTTCTTAATGTTAATTTGGAGTCTCAATCAGTTTTTATTTTCAAATTGACTTTTTTTTAAAAAAAAGATAAAGTAAAAAGTAAAAAAGAAAAAAAATAATTGACAAAATGAGAAAAAATGATTTTGATCTAAAAATTGAAAATTTAGTTCAAGAAAAAGAATGAATTAAACTCATAGAATGTGTTCTATTTCTTCAATAAAACTGGGCCCCTTTGACTGAAAAAGAGTTTACAATAGTTTCTAGGGTTATTTGTTCTGTAATTTTAGTTATAGTATGGATAAACTTTATTATTAAAGATGAAAGGTTAATGAAGGTAATAGTTTTGACTTACTTTACATTTTCAATTTTATTTTTTCATACAAGTGATTTCTTATTTTTTTATTTTAATTTATTTATTTTTATTTAATTATTATTGGGATGCTTGTAAAAGATTATTTTCAAATGTTTTTTTTTTTGAAATTAAACATTGTAAATTGTAAGAAACAATAAGGCAATTTTCTGTTTTATATTTAGTATTTAAATTAGAATACCTTAAAAATGATTCTAAAAAAAGAATTCTTTGTTGTTATATTGAAATTAAAAAATTTTTGGATGCGATTAGTCATCTTTTATTGTACTATATCCTTGAAAATTAAATTAAAAATTAAAAAAAAATAATATGCGGCTAAAAATGTACAATAAAAAAACAGGAATTGGAGTTTATCAAGGAGACACTTTATCGTATTTATTATCAGGATTTATGAGTCCATTTTTCAGAGAAAAAAATTAATCATCTAGTAAAGCATATTCAAATGAATACAGATGATTTCATTGTAATATTGGGAATACTATTACAGCAATTTCCACTTTTAAGACAAAAACTTTGAGTGAAATTTAAGTCACCAAATAATCTCAAATTAAAACACATTTTTTGGAATCCTTTTTTGCACAAATTATTTTATGAGGATTTAAAGTTTTTTTTTATAATTAGAGATTATTTTTGTGCCTTAATTAGAGATTTTTTTGAAAGTTTGTGTATAAAAAGTGGAACTAACTCTACAGCCAGTTCCACTTTTAAGACACAAACACCAACAAAATTTAAGGCAAAATGATAATCTCAAATTAAGGTACAAAATTCAGATTCTAGTAAAATAAATTGTAAAAAAAAAAAAAATTCCAAATTTTGTGCCTTAATTTGAGATTCTTTTGTGCCTTAAATTTCGTTGAAAGTTTGTGCCTTAAATTTGAAACCGACTGTATTAGAAATGGACAAAAAATTATAAAATAGTTTTTAAATTTAAAATTATTTCAAAATTTCAGGAAACTCTTGTCGTGTTATTCTTTAAATTCGTTTAATTATGTTAAATATTTTTGAATTGGGGTTATTAACAGAAATAATGCAATAAATAAACTCTTAGTGTTTTTTTTGGAAAATGTTATATAATGGCTGATCTATCGAACAAAAACAGTTTATAATGTTTACAATATATATATATATATATAAATATATAAATATATATAAACTATTTTTCAAACAAAAGGGCACACCTCTCAAATCACCAATACCATCGAATTTGATTGTTCATAGGATATTTACTTATTGGCGATTTTCATTTTAATTATTCATTTTTTCATTTTTTGCTTTTTTATTTTATGGATATTGAGCAGTTGGAAAAAGAAAAAGCAAGATAAGAAGAAACAAATTTGGAAATAATCTACCAGTGTATAAATGGAAATGGTTCAAGTTTGATTTCAAATGAGCTAGATTAGGAATTAAAAAAGACCATTAGTAGATTGATACATGTAACAAAAGAAAAGAGAAATAAAGAAAAAAGCAATTCCAACAAAATCCTAGATGAATTGCGATTTTAGCTGGGAAATGAGACTTTAAAGAACAAAAGTTTGACGTGTAAAGAGTTATCAATAAAATGTAAAGAACTTTTTCTCAATTCGCTTTTTTCAAAGGTTTTTATTGATTTTATAATTTTTTTTTTCTTTACAATTTCCAAAACGAGATTTCTCATTTCAAATAAAAGGGCACACCAATTTTTAAAATATTGAATTTTAATTTTTATTGTTTTGTTTTAATGAGTTTTAGAGATTCATTTGAGTTTTTTTTTATGTTTTAAAGGGTTTTTTAGATTTTAGAATGATACTACAATTAATTTGATTCAATTCTGAATAATTCTTGAAATTTTTTGTGCCCTTTTATTGGAAAAAGAGTTTATATTAATAATAATCTTTTTTTAATCAAATTACGATCATAAATCTAATAAAAAAAACTTTTTTTATAAAATCTATATATCATTTTTATAACAAAATTTCCTTTTACATGATGATTTTTTCAATATTTTTTTAAAAATTATTCTTGTAAGTGGCTTATAACATGTCACAAATAGGAGAACACATTTTATGACAAACTTTTATTTTAACAAAGTTGATATTATAAAATTTTATAAGATTTTAAACGTTTATAACACCTTTACAAGACGTTTAAACATATTATAAAAAACTTTTTTTATTAGTGTCAAAACTGAGAAAATAAATATAACATTTTTTTCAATTTGATATTTTCTTTCAGGAAGATCATAAAATCAATACACTTCTGTCACTCATGTAAATATACAATTTTGTCACACTCCCAGAGTAGAATTTGAACATGTCAAAATTTTGGAAATCATAGTTGATTTGATCACTGTAACTAAAGCTACACATCGAAATTTTCGAAAAGTGATTCATAAAAGTTTTAAAAATTGAGTCAAAAAACATAAAAAATTCTGATATATTACTTTTTTAAAACAAATGTAAAAACATAAATTAAAAATTAATCCCATTTTAGATGTTTTTAAGAGAATTATTAATTTTATTTGTTGAGAAAGTCATTTTAAAAAAGTGTGATCAAAAAAATTTTTTAAGGAACTAAGTACATTTTACAATTTTGAAAATTATTAATTGTATGAACCAAACTGAAAAATATTTTTTGAGTGCCATCAGATATTGAAACTTAAAACCAAAATCCCATTCACTTTTTTATTTGTGAAAAGAAAGTGAACTCAAAGTAATTCAGAGTTGAATCTTTTCTTTTTTGATTTTTTGAACATTTTTTTTTGATTACGGGACTAATCTCTATTAAATTTTTTTACCTAAATTTAATCGAGATTGAGAGAATTTTTTGCCAATTACTTAGATTTTTGAAAAACCCTGTGTATTTTCAATATTAAGCATATTTCTCTATAATAAATCCTTATTTAGAAATTGGTCAAAAAAAAAATAATAGAGACTATTCCCTTAAATCTTTGATTTTATTAAATTTGGTTTTGGATCTAGAAAGGTGTTTATCCGAATGATTGAAATTAATCAAAGAGTAAACAAGAAAAATATACACCAAAAGATGTGTATTTGAAACAAATATTTGCTTTTAGAAGACTAAACACGAAAGATCACCATTCCAAATAAATTTGTTGAAATCAATAATGAAAAAAAAAATCGATAAAAGCCTATTTTTAAAGATTGGTTTTCTTTATCTTCTTAGTTTGTATGAATACAAACTCTTCTTTGCCTTGAATTTCTCATCCCATTACTATATATTATTATTTTACAAAACAATTTTTTACAAATTTGCTTTCAAAATTCTGTTTTCAAATATAGTTATCAAGCCAATCCAAAACAAAGAATACTATTTCAAAAATTAAAATAAAGGAAGTTGAATTCTTGGGATCAAAAAACAGTTATAAAAGATTCACATTAAAATAATTGAAAAATTCAAGAAAAAATTTCAATCAGATTCAGAATTATTTTGAGTTCCGAATTTTAATGGAAAATAAATAATTATAAAATCAAACGAATTTGTCAAATAAACCCTTATTTCTGAACAAGAAGTATTAAAAAAATATCTGATTTTTTGAACTAATACTAAAATTAGATGAATTAAATGAAAATATGGATTTTAAAATTCATTTTGGAAATTCTTTCGAAATAAACAGTAATTTGTTTATTCAAACATTTTCCAAACAAAATTATTTCCATAAAGATTTAATAATAAAACCAAATAAAGAATAAGTAATTGTGTAAAATTTTATAGATAATATCAAGAAATAAATGATTTTTATTTATTTTTTTTTGTTCAATTTTTTCATTTTTTTGATTTCCGTTTTTTTTATTGGTTTGAAAATACCTTATACTATGGATATATTCCACTCTAGTATTTATTAAAATATCAATATATTTGGCTAAAGAAATGATTTGAAGAATTCAGTTTCACATAAATAGTTACACTCAAAAAATGAAAAACGTACTTACCCCTTTAATAAATGCCTTAAAATTGGTATATTGAATTTGTCATCTAGATTAAAGAAATGTCAAAAAACTTTTTTGTAGCACTTGTTTAAAATGTTGATTCGAAAAAATATAATAATGAAAATAAAATTAAATATATATAGCAATATATATATTATTTAAATAACTTGAATGGTTCTTGTTTGCCCAATTTGTTTTTCTCCCCATAAAAGTTTTACAATATACTTTCCCTTTTTTTGAAAATTGATACTAAAAGTAAAAGATAATTTGAGTAATTTTTTTCTGCCTTGGTACACTAATGTATTATTTGCTTCCTTTTGGGGTGTAATAGAAAGCATGATTGGTATTTGTTTTGATTCAAAATATTTTTTATCCAAAAATTTTGGTTTGACTCTGATTTTGCAAATTTCCGATAATTGGTATGTTTTCTGAATTTTAATTTTTGTATTCTCAAAATCAATTACAGATTTCAAATTAATTTCGGATAAAGTTTTGTAAACATTACGAAAATTCAATTCAACTCCAAACCCTTTCATTAAATTCAGACTGTTTTGGAATTGTTTTTTATATTCTTTTTCTTTTTCTTGTTTTTTTTCTTTTTTATTTTCTTTTTCATTTTCATTTTTCTTATTTTCTTTCCTTGTATTGTTGTTTTTTTTCTTTTTATTATTTTTGTTGAACTTTTTTTTCTTCCTTTCAAATTGTTCAATTCTCTTTAATTCATTTTCATACCTCAGTTTGATTAACTTTTGCGAATTGATTAAACGCCTTTTGATCAAGCTGTCAAGAATTTGCCCATTGCGATTAATACGATCCTTCAAATAGTTTGCTTGTGTTTCAATGGAGTCCTGTGAACTTTGGAGGTATTCGATACGGTTTTGTAATTGGTGATTAAAGATTCGAAACTTATGAATTTGACCATCAACATCATCAGACACAGACTTGACCGCCTTGTCTAGCTCTTGCACATCGCACTTTGTGTGCATTGAAATACATTTGAAACACAACAATTTCCAATGATCGGGACAATAAAAATTCAATTCAGAGGAGTGTATCTCGCACTTCCGATCGTCTGTCTCCTTCCATGTGGACAACAGAACACGTGTATGGTGCGACAAAGCAGAGCCATGTAGCGAGGTATCACACCTCTCACAATATTGCTTTTTACACGATCGACAAAAGACCATTGCTGTGTTTACAGTACACTGTGCACACAATTCGACAGAATCGGATCCACTTGATTCCAGATTCTCTTCTTCTTCTTCTTCTTGATTTGAGGAACTTATTAACTTTTCTGAATTCGAACTCAATACTTTTTCATTACCGCTGTCGCTATCATTGAAAAAATCATGTTCCAGGATTAAAGTCATTCTGTTTCTTTTTCGTTTCTCCTATTTGTTTTTTGAAGATTTTGTATTTTTGAGAAAAAGTTTTTACAAGTTCCTAAAAATCAAAAAATGAAACAAAAATACTCTTAATTGTAAAATAAATGGAACTAATTTCAATCTGCTAAGCTTTTCAAAAAAAAAAAAAAAACGAAGAAATAACATTCAAATAAATACCCAAAGTCTTCAAATTCTATAAAAGGAAAAATCATATCCGCTTGATTTAAAATATTGAAGAGCAGATTTTTGACATTGATCTTGAAACATTTTTTTTTGAGCTTAATACTTGAATTATAAACGTAAAATATTTTCAATTAATTTTCAAAATTTTTCTTTTATAAAATACAGTTCTCAAAGAAAAATTAAGTTGAAATTTGTGATCTGTGTTTGAAAAATATAAAGGGGAAAAGAAAAGTTGCAGAAAAAAATTTACTTTGTATTTGTATATATATAAATATATATATGGTCGCTCCAAACCCAGGTTGAAATTTGTTCTATGGAAAAAATATTATTCTATCCCGGGTAAATACAAAAAATGTCTTCTATTGTACAGCCTACATAATTTTAGGGTTTGACAGGGTTTATTATAAAAATGATTCTTCTTTGAAAAACTAGTGAAAAAAAGTCTTTTTGTTTATGAAACAAATTCAAAAATCCAAAAAAAATATAACAAAAATCAAAGATCGAATTTAATAATAACTTTGAAGTGGTCTTGTATTTTGATTGTTAGGTGTTTAAAAATTAAAGATAAAAAAAAAACAGAAAAAGTTTTGAAATGTGCAATCATTTAGTCGGTACTTTTACAAAAATTCAAATTCAAATTATTGTTTCCTAAAAGAAATTTTGTCTCTATTTTAAAATTTCAGGATTTAGAATAGGCTATTGTGCTATCCAGAAAATTCTGTTATAGAAAGGAAACTGTGAGATAGAAAATAATTTTCTTTTTATGATAATTTTTCTTGTATGGTTTGTAACTGTTATATTTTTTTTCAAACTTATCGTACTAATTAATTCTGAATTGTTTTGATAAAATTCCGAAAAGATATTAAAAATACTTTAATTAACAATAGTTTTGACAGTATATTGGAGTTAATTCAATTATACAATCTATTATGAAACCTTAAGAAAACAAATATTAAAAATAAACTTTAAAAATGAATTATTTGATTTTATTTTCTATTTGGTTGAAGTGATTTTGTGGATAATCTTTTAATAAGTTTTTTAACCTGAACACATTAATCATTTTTTGTATTCTTTGTTTTTTTTCAGAAAAATCAAATAATAATCTAGCAACTTCGCTTATGAAACAACAAAAACAAAACCACAAACAAAAACAAAAACAACAACAAAAACAACAACAACAACAAAAACAAAAACAAAAACATAACAACACTATTGTTTTCGGAAATCACAAAAAACAAAACCATATTCAATTCTCTGGTATTACGTGTCTTGAAATTGGATTGAGATTACTGAACGAGGAAAACATCGCAGAGTGCAAACCTTACATTGAGCCATTATTTCAGATCAACCAAAAATATATCCTCAATGTCTTCAGGCTATCAATTAGCTTAACAAGGTATTCGTCCTTTTTGTACTTGATGGAAGACGAGGAGACCAATTACTGTAGTGAGCTCTTTCTCAATGCTTACATTGACAAATTGGTTGAAATCGCTATTAAGCATATCACAGCGTTTCTCCTTATCCAACAAGAAGAAAACTATTATTTAATATACTTAAAAGGCAAAGAATTCCGGTTTCTTCTTGTTGAGCCATATACACAAAGAAACAAAAACGAAATAAAATTTACATATTATGAATTTTCTGATCAATTAATGGGATCTCTGATCGAAAAAGTGAGAATAACAAAAGACCTGCAAACACATTTTTCAATTTATATTAGGAAAGATCGTTATTATGATCAATCTCTTTCTGGAAAAATGAAAGGGGACTGGGAATTAAAAAACATTGACGCACAACAAACTAACCTGGAATTGAAATTGCATAAAAAGTTTTCAAAATTGTTTGGTTTGAATGACAAACTCAGGAGACAGTATTCTTCAAACAATGAAATTATTTATAATTACAAAAAGAAAAACGAAAATTTAAAGACAGCAATTTCAAAATTTGAGAAGAAAATCAAGCAATTGTCTCGTGTCCAATGCAATATTTGCTGCCAAAGTTATCACAAAAGCCAAATGATAATTTTGAATTGTAACCATAAGACATGTAAAAATTGTCTGAAAAATTATATAAAATTCTCAATTAATAATGCAAGGTTGCCCATAAAATGCACTCAGCACAAATGCGATCATGAAATTGAATCCAAAATTTTCAAAAGTATGAACCTCGATCAAAATCTCATTGACAAATACGAGAAATTTACTTTGCAAAAATATTTAAATAAACACAACTCAGAGCTAATCATTTGCCCAAATCCTAAATGCCAATTGGAGTCAGCAATTGAAGGAAATGCTTTTTTTTTTGTTTGCCCTTATTGTAAAATAGTGTATTGCCCCAAATGTAAAACATACCCTTACCACACATATGAAACTTGCCTAGAATATAAGAATAGAATCATTAAGGAGAAATCTGAAAAACGACAAAGAAAACTAATTAATGAAAAAAATAACAAAGCCTCAGAATTGTGGAAAAAAAAAAACACAAGGAAATGTTTAGGATGCCAAGCTAACGTCGAAAAAAATAAAGGATGTAATCATATGAAATGTACACAATGCAATACACACTTCTGTTATGAATGTGGTAAAATTATCTCACAAAATGAAAAAAACCTTCTGGTAATACATAGAAGGGTTGAAAATCATTATAAAAACAGTAAATGTGTATTTTTTACAGAAAAAATGATTAAAAAATAACAAAATTCATCTTGTGCTCTTGACCTTTTTGAATAATATTTTTATTTTTATTTTTATTTATAGTAAGAATAGAGATATTGTTTATTGTTATCATTTTGAAAAAATAATTGATTTATACGTAGTAGAAAAAAAAAATTTAAAAATAATATTGAAAATAATAATTTTTTACTTAAAAATTAAGTTTTTTTTTTTTTTTTTTTTTCTTTTTGAATTAGGATGTTATTTCACAAAATTACCTTTAGTTTGCAGTAAAGTTTTTTTTTTTCTTAATTTGAGAATTAAAACGAAAAATTTACTGAATTTTCGGTTTATTTTTCAAATTAAGAAAAACCTAGGTAATTCTTGAATTACTTTAATTTGTTTAGATTTAGATTTATATATACATACATATATATATATATATATATATATTGGTTCTAATATAGTCAATGTAATAATTTTTAGGATAACTTTTCTTTACAAAATGAAAAAAAAAAATTATTTTTTGGAAAGACAAAGAAAAAGAGAACAAAATGTAAGGCATTAATTCAAAAAAAAAATTATAAAAAAAAAGTTAAAAACTTGATTTAAAAAATTTTTTTTCCCAGCGCTAAATAGGTTGGTGGTTGTTTCTTTTTGTGTCAAAATGTTTTATGGATTATATATTTAATGTATTTTAATAAAGATTTCTCAATATTGACTACAGCGATCAATCTCATGAAATATATTAATTACGTTCAGATATAAACACATTCAGATACGTACATATATTCATTCATACATACATGTATATATACATGCCTATATATATATATATATTATAATTTAAGAGGGGGGGTGGGGGTATTGTAATTCCTCTTATTTGCTGTTAATTTTATTTTTTTTATATTTTAGAAATAAAAGAAAAATTAGGAATTTCTCAGTTTATTTCTTAAATAAAAATAAAACGGTTAGCTATTCCAGAATTTTCTGATTATTTGGCCAATAAATTGATTATCCCAATAAATAGAAAAATCAAGAAAAATTGATGACATTTTTAGTTAGATTTTCTAAAATTTAAAAGAATATAGTAAAATCTATGATTTTTTTTTTATTATTTTGAATTCTGAAACAGTTAACAGGTTTTTTTCTTGAGATTTTTAGTTTTTTCTATTAAAATCTATTGATTTTCTAAATAAATTGAAAATTCAAGAAAACCTGACTAATTTCCAACTTGTAATATTTTCTAGTTGATGAATTTGATAATTTTCTTTTTCAGTTACAAATTCTTTTAAATTTTCTAAATTTCTGACTAATATTTTCTGATTCTTTTCTCTGAAAAGGAAGAAAATTTATCGATATAATTAGATTTAGAATTTTTACTTTTTGAACTAATTTAACTTTTCTTTTGTATATGGTGATCCCCTAGAATCAATTATTTACCTCTGTTTTATAAATAATTCTTGGTGAATATGGATTTTTTAAGTAAGATCTTGTATTTTCAAATGATTCATAAATCAATATTTTTTAAAATCAATATTTATTAAGCCAAATATTTCCAATAAATATGATAATTGACTCTGCTATATTTGTTGAAAATTGAATTTTTAATCCATTGGAAAAATTTCTTATGTTTTAATTTAGGATTAGTTTTTTTTGAATTGGTTTTAGCTTTATCAAAATTTGCATTTTAACTGATATTTTTTATCTAAATAAATCTCGAGATATAAAATTTCTTAGGAATTAAAGTTTTTTTAGTTTTATACTAATTTGGATTTATTCCATAATCTTTAATTATTTTCTATATTTTTTTTTTAATTGATTAAATTATCAATCGTTGATAATTTCATTATTAATATCAAACCATCAGCAAAAATCTGAACACATACAGTTACGATTTGATTTTTATCTAAAAAAAAAAAAAAATAAAACCAAATAATAAAGGAGAGAAGTGATCTCCTTGGTAAACACCTAATGATTCCTTCAAATAGTAATAAAGTAGAAAATATTTTTAAAATTTCATTTTTGATAATTTTTTTTATTGGGTGATACTGATAAATTCTAAAAAATTTCAAAAAATATTTAGTTTAATATCCATTTTGATAAATCTTTGAACTGATACTTATCAAACAATCCAAAACAAAGAAAATTTTGAAGAAATATTAATTTTAGAGAGTTTTTTGAGACTTGACTTCATAAAATGCTTTATTCAAAGCTTGATCAAGAATAATTTCAAAAATGGAAGATCAAGTAAATATATTTTCCAAACATAAATCTCAATTTATCAGTAAACCAAAGAAGGACGAATATCATCAGTACATTTTGGGATTTCAATTGTTACTAATGATATAAATATTTTCTTTTCTAATTTGTTTTTGTAAATATTTTTAATAATCATATCAGAAATTTAAAATCTATATTAGTGTATCTGGTTTTTATTTTAAATTTTTATTGTCTAATGAACGGAAACGTTCTTAACAACATTGAAAGTGATTTTTTTTAGACTTAATAAAATAATTCTAAACTTTTCTTTTGAAAAAATACCTTTGTATTGATGAACTTTTTAGATAATTTTTTATTTTGATAATTTTGTAAAGAAACAGGTTTATTCCTGAGTTGGAGAAAAGGCTCTTTAAAGAAAAAACATGACTTCACTTTAAAGTTCGAAGTCTTTCGATTCTTTTTATTTTCCAAATCAAATTACTCAAAAATCGATTAAAAATAAATTAAATCCAAACGAAAACAATTTTTGTTAAATCAACTCTTGATTTTCCGAATACAAATAAAATAGGATTTACAGAAAGAAAATACTATGTTTTGATCTTCGTTGTTCAGAAATAAAGGCAAAAAAAAATAACGAAAATACAATATTTCTAATTTTGATACAAAAGAAAAAAAAGGCAAAATGTTTGAAAGCAAAAAAGAAAATCATTTTTAGTGAAATTATTCTTTCGAGAGGATTCTGTTTCTTCCTTAAAACAACAAAAATGGAAAACCAAACAAACCCACCACAGAGAATAGGAAATAGGGCACCACAGCATTTTTATATTCCGTCTTATGAAGATCAGGAATCTTTTTATTCATTTAATTTCAAACAAAGAACGATGTTGCTAGTAATCCCTGGCCTTGAGTGTACTCATCGCCACTTCTTGTTGTTGCATTATTTTCATCAACATTACAACATGGATCTTAAAGATCGGTTTTTCATTTCTTTTAAAATTGTTTCTGCGTTATGCTATGCCTTTAGGCAGGGGATGTCAGGTGTAACATCATGCTTAAGCAATTATCTTCGCAATTTAGGATACAGGTTTGATCAGTCAAAATCGAAAAGAAGAAAAAACAGTAGGGATCCCTATTACTATTTTCGGTTAAGCGATCAAGAAGCAAAAACAATTCGAAATAAACGATTAGACGATCGTAAGAGAAGAAGACTAGAAAAAATACAAGGTTTGAAAAAAAATCAAAACTCAAAACCAAAAGCGAAAGCTAACAAACGAAAGGCTTGCAAAAAAAGATCAAAAGAGCCAAAAAAAAAGCTAAAGAAAATCATAAAAATAAAGAAAAAAAATACTTTTGGGAATCAAAAGACACCAAACCAACAAATTTTGGAAATCAATAGGGCTAACAAAAGCCACCAAAACAAAAAACACAAAAAAAATCTGAAAAAAATTGTAGTTATTAAAAATCATTCAAGACTGAAAATTAAACAAGAGTTAGAGAGTTTTAAAAAAATTATCCCAGAACTACTTGTTGAAATAAAACCTGAAAACAAGAGAAAAAGAACCAATTTCAATCCAAATACCGAAAATCTTGGCAAGCATCTGAAAACAAAAAACACAAGAACAAGTTCAAAACAAAATATCTTTCTAAATATGAACAATTATTATGACGATCTAAGTAACATCAACGAAATATCCTTTTCTGATAATAGCAGCACAGATGAAGATTTACAGTATTACGGAATTACTGATAATAGTGATAATAATGACGATAATAATTATCCCTCTAATAGTTTGAACATAAAAAAGATCAGTGCTGATCGTTTAAATGATCATAATAGTAATAATAGTAGTAGTAATAGTAATCTTTTTTTTCACAAGAGTTACAATAATGACAATATTAACTTTAGTCAAAGTAATTCATTCCGAATCGAATCCAACACAAGTAATGATTTAAAATATAATAGCGGATCATTCTCAAGATCAAATTATTCTATATATAAGGAATTTGTCCCCTCTTCATTAATTAACAAGAAAACGACAAACCAAATACCAGAAAAAAATTATCTTCGAAAACTCTCCAGCTTTGTATCAAGCCAGAATATCCGTTCTTTTGATGAAAAGATTGTAGAATTTAGTTCGACAGAGAAATATTACTAAAAAAACTTGATTAATAACTTGTTATATATACATATATCTTTCATTTTCTTTTTTTAATAATAAAAATTTTTTTTAAAATAATGCCTATTGAATAATAATCATTTAATATCTCATTATTTAAAAAGTGTTTCGTTTGTTAACATTAATACGTAAATAAAATAACATATTGTTTTTTTTTGGTTTTAACCCCCCCCCACATCTTGTTTTAACTATGCTTTTTTTTATATTTTTTGTACAGATCAAATATCATCTCTGGGATATATAAAAAGATAAATGGAAATGTTAGAGAGATAATTGTTGAATTATTTTAATGTTCTGTTTTTTTTTTTTTATCACCAATGGACATTAAACGAGATCAAAGGGAAAAAATCTATTATTAAAAAAAAGGGAGGGTGGTATTTTGGGATTTTAAAAAAAAGTTGTTTTTTTTTTTTTACATCAAAAAGTGAGATACTAAATTTTCATTTTTTTTTAGGTTAGGTTTTCCAGAATTTAAAAATAATTTAGTAAAAACTTAGATTTTTCTCAATTCTTTTGAAACCTGGGAAAAGTTAATCATTTTTTCCATTTGTTTTTCCAGAATTTTAAACAAATCGAGTTTAATCATGGAGTTTTCTCAAATCTTTTGAATTCTGGAAAACCTAGACATCACCGGA
The DNA here is from genome assembly GCA_027625915.1 of Anaeramoeba flamelloides. Taxonomy (NCBI): domain Eukaryota; family Anaeramoebidae; genus Anaeramoeba; species Anaeramoeba flamelloides. The sequence continues at coordinate 8,501,169 of JANTQA010000026.1, forward strand.
ATCCTTAATTTGAAATAGAGATATTATTGAACCCAGTGAGAGAGTGGATAGAGAGCGAATCTCCCAAAAATCGGATCCACTCTATAAATCGGGATGGATTTTGTCCTAATTCCGTTCTTTTTTATACTAATCAAAAAGATTTAATATAGGGTCAAAAGACTTCTTCAAAGAATTGGCAATTCTATGAAGCATAAACTCAATTTTTAATTAAAATAGTACTGTTTTGAGTATTTGAGAAAATGAAACAATCAGAAATAATATTGTTAAGGGATACATGGTAAAATTCCAAAAATTTTCCACACAGCTAAAAATGTCAAATCAATCAAAATAATTCAATTTCCTACAAATTGGAGATAATTTTAATTTTTGAAAAATATGAAAATCATTTTTTCATCTTTTAGCGATTTTTTTTATTATTTCATTTTTTGAATTACATAACTTGTTTTGTTGAACCAAAATTTATTTCATATGGTTGGTATGATTTTAAAGTTGAGTTCTTTGAGAAGAGAAGAACTCCAATAAAATTAGTTGTTAGTATCTAACCATTTGATCAATCAATTGAGCTAAAAAAATTTCAACAAATTTAGAATACATATTTTTGATTTGCTCTATCCAAAATTTTTAATACACCGTTGATTTATTAATATTGATAATTATTTATTTTTTATTTTATGAGTATTATAAATTTATTATCAAGTTTTAACATTTCAATTAGTAAATTGCAATAATTTAGTTTATCTTCTAGAATTAATTAACCAAGTTTTTTTTTTCAAAAATTGAATTTTGGTGTTTACAAATTTTGAATTGGGGTTGAGAACACTTTCCTTCAGATGTAAATTCGACAGGTTACCACTGTCCAATATCGGCTCTCTATTAAAAAAAGTTGTTTTTATATTAATGAAGAGAATTTCTTAAAATATAATCTTAAAGATCTATTAAAATCTCTTTAAAAAAATTTTTCATATAAATTTAGGAATTAATTAAATAAGAGGAACAAAAAACCCATTATAACCACATTATTTCGAACTGTTTAGAATTTTCTCAAATAACTCAACATAATATAATTTTAATTCAAAATCGGAATTATGTTTCATCTAACAACTTATTTTATTAAATAAATTCTATAACGGTTTAAATACTTTTGTTTATTATAAAAATGAACAGAAATAGGACAAAATCCCCCTCGATTTATGGAACGGATCCGATTTTTGAGAAAATTCGTCAGATCCACTCTCTCACTCGGTTCGACAATATCTGTAATTCAAATTCGGGATTCGGAGATCTCTAGGTTTTCCAGAATTCAAAAAAATTGAGAAAAATCTAAGATTAAACTCGATTTGTTTAAAATTCTGGAAAAACAAATGGAAAAAATGATTAACTTTTCCGAGGTTTCAAAAGAATTGAGAAAAATCTAAGTTTTTACTAAATTATTTTCAAATTCTGGAAAACATAACGGAAAAGCGTAAATGGAAAATTTAATACCTCACTTTTAAATCTAAAAAAAAAAAAAATATAAAATTTATTTCAATTTAAATCAAAATTCATATAAACAATTTCAATTTGTACTAAAAACAAAAATTAAGATTGGAACATAAATAAAAAATAATATTTTTGTTTATTTTCAAAAAAGAAAAAAAAAAAGTCTTAGATGAATTTTTTTTCAAAATTAAAATGCTCAAAGCAATTATGACAGAAATGATTATTACTTTTCGACGATTCACTATCAATTGATAGACATTTGAAACAGAATTGGTTATTACATATTTTACAAATACCAAACTTTAAATTTTTTCGTAATAATAATTTCTGACAATTTGAGCAATATTTATTTTTATCAAAATTTTTAATTTTTTGATTGTGTAAAGTAATATAACTAACATTTTTATCTAAGGAATAATATAATTTTTTTAAATTTTTTGAAATGCAAAGAGAATTTATTACACCTTTTCCTAAATAAGGAGATTCCCAATATTTTTTAAATACGAATCTGCAATTATTATTATTATTTTGGTTATCATTGTTTATAATAACTTTCCAAAATATTATTTTCCCGCTGAGATGGGCTGTGATATAAATAAAATTATTCCATTTTTTTTGGGTTTGAACAATTAGAGAAAAAGTTATAATGTTAGATTTTTTCTTTTGCAAGTCATGCTTTGCTAATAATTTACCATTTAATGACCATAACGTTAAAATTAAGGTTTCACAAATAAATATATTACCATTGACGGGGTTAATTTTAATCTGGACAATTGGAAATTGGAATTGATTCAATTCTCTGATTAAATTGAATTCGATTAAATCCCATACTTTGCAAGTATTGTCATTGGAACCTGAAACAAAAATGGAATAGTTAGTACAGATATCGATTGCTGTGATTTTTTCTGTATGGCCAAAGCATCTATTTAATAGAAGGATTTTGTTCTTCTGATAATGATGTTTTATTGAATTGCTTGATTTTTTTAGTGATATTTTCCAAACATTCAGCATGCAATCCATCCCCCCAGATATTGTATATTTCCCATTTGTTGATATTGCCAAGGAAGTAATTAAACCGAAATGGGGATTTTCAATTATTTCTAATACTTTATTCTTGTTTTTCTTTAATAACCTTAAGGAATAATCCAGTTTCGAATAATCAAGGTAATAATCACAATTTGAAGGTATCAATTTAGTGTTTGTAAAGCCAACATACAACGTGGAATTATCTTCATTCAAATTAGGAATGTGTAAATCCCCAATGTTTTGATTAAAATTGTGAAAACTTTTGGAAGTCAGACTATTTAAATTATTTGAAGCAAAAATATTGTTTTTATAAGATGGCCGAATAAATTTACGCTTTGGATGCGGCTTGCTAAATAATTGCTTTGGACATTGCCCAAAGCTTTCGATTTGTGTTAATAGTGAATGTTTTAATATTTGTGATTTTACAATATCAATTTTAATGTTATCTTCATAGGTTAGGTAATAAAACACGTTTATCGCTTTAACTGCTTCGTCGCCCCTTTGCTTATAGCCAAATATTAGATCAATCCATTCATTCAAATGCTCACTCACGTATTCCGATTCCAGCGCCTCTCTGTTTATTCTAATAAATTCTTCAGGTGAATCATTTGCCCATGGTGGCAATTCAACATCATTAACAGCTTTATCATTGGATTCCAATTCACCAAAATCAAAATTGTCTTTGTTTGTTAAAAAGTCTGGGAAATAATAAAATTCCGGGATCAGTTCTTTAACCGCAGTTGTAAATCTTGTGACTGAACTTATATAGGAATCATTTATTGATTGGAATATTCTTCCCGGGTGATCAAATTTACCCCCTATTGATTTAACGAATAAGATTTTAAAGAATAATTTAAGTTATTCAGTTTGCGTTCATAAATATATGTAAATTATGGATATTAAAATAGCACTTTATCATTTTTACTCTGATTTATTATTATACCAGAATATTTGCAATTTTAATCATATTTTGAAAAATTATAAAAATATCATGAAGTAATTTAATATTTTGTTAAAAAAACCTATTAAAAAAGGAAAAATTGTCACCACAGAAATGATAAAATGTTGAAATTTAGAACATTTAATATAAATGCAATTAAATAAATTTTGATTATTTGATATATCTCATATGTTCTAAATGTTAATAACACCTTTACCGTAGGGTGACAACGTTTCTTTCTTTCTTTCTTTCTTGATTTATTTTTGAAGAGAGAAAATTACTTTTCTCCTGCCTGCAGTTAGGTTTATCAAAATTTAAAAGAATTAAGAAAATCTTTTATTATTCTCCATTCTTTTGGAAATTCTGGAAAACCACCGCTAGCTTTTCTTGAGTTTTCTGTTTATTTGGAAAATTAACAGATTTACTTAATAACCCAGAAAACCTCAAGAAAAGTGTTGTTCGGATTTTTTTAATATTTTTATTATTTTTAGAAAATTGATAGATTTTCGAAACAAAACCAAAAAGTAAAAAAAAAAATTGTTTCGCTTTTCTAGAATTTCCAAAAGAATTGTGTAAAAGATTTGATTTTACTCAATTTCTTTGTATTTTGAAAAACATGGACACTCTATAACATGACTACTTGGGATTACAATTTTGTTGTTTTATATTTTTTAGATATTGTTGAACTTTCCAACAAGTAGAATTTTCCAATTTGGTTAGTCAAAAAACCTTTAATTCCTAGATCGAATAATTTTAATTCCTCAGTCTACCAATTAATATTTTGAACCGTTTTTAATTTTTTTAATTAGAATTTCATTTTTTTCGAAAAATTTATATTTTTCTCTTTATCTTCTCTTATCTTTGTTTCAAAATAAATTTTTTCATTTCACTTTTAAACGAAAAGCTATCCTATGAGTTATAATCGTGAACAATATTATAGCTAGGATAAAAAAATCAAACAAATTTAGGGTTTCAGGAAGTGCCGTCAAGTGTCTAGGCTTTCCAGAATTCAAAAGAATAGAGAAAAATCAAATATTTTCATCAATTTTTTAAAATACTGGAAAATCTAACGACGGTTTTTTTTTTAGGTTTTCTGTTTTGTCTGTAAGGTGTTCTAGGTTGTTCTAGGTTTTTTTTACTTTTTGAAATAAACAGAAAATTTTAAGAAATTTTCGGTTTATTTCAAAAAAGTAAAAAAAAACCTAACGAAAATGTATTGATTTCTTATTATTAAAAAAAAAACTAACGGAGGTTTTTTTATTTTAAGAAATAAACCGAAAATTAAATAAATTTTCGATTCATTTCTCAAATTAAAAAAAACCTAACGGCAAACATGAAGCAATCTTACTGAATCACCTTTCTTAAATATTAAAAAAAAAAATATGATATAAACTAAAAAAATAAAAAAAAAAAAAAAAACCTTACCTTGTAGATCAATTAGCAGTTTGGTATAGGGCTCACATCTAACTAAATAATGAAGAATAATTCCAGGGTTTGAATAATGACTACCATAATGGTATTTTGGGATATTTGGATCATCCCAATCAATATAATTTTTTTCAAAAAAATCTTTACAGTTTTTTTCTTGGGTGCCAATTGGTTTTGATAGATCTCTATAATTATTATAATCATTTAAATCTAATGTTTTTGAAGTATAATTTTGTAATACCCATGGGAAAACAGGATATCTATGATAAATAATTAAAATAATGATAGGTATTTATGTAAAATAAAACAATTGAAAAAATATTAAAAATTAATGTAAAATGTATAAACCAAAAAAAGGTTTATTAAAGATAATGATCGTAAATACAATATAATTACTCATCTTTGGTAAAAAAAAAAAAAAAAAAGATTAATTCTCTTTGATTTGATACAATTTTTGTGAAGAAGTGCATACAAGAATAAAGTTTTTTTTTTATAAGTTAATGAACAAAATATATTTTCAATATTTCTACAAAAAAAGTGCAAAGTAAGGATTTTTTAATTGAAGGTAAACCATATTAATTCTCGAGATTAAAAATAGCACTAAAAAACCTATTTTTAAATATTATTGCAGAATAAATTATTCGGTTTGTTTACTCACGATCATAATTCATAAATTTTCATTTTGAAATTATTTTTTTGAATTACTTTTCCAAATCTAAAGATAGAAACCAAAATAATATTATTTAGGTATTAATAAAGTATTCAAAAATTCAATATTTAAAACCTTAAAAAATTAACTTATTTTTAAGATTTAATCATCATTATTAACATAAAAACCTCAAGATTGATTATTTTTGTTTTTCTTTTATGAAACTTTAATTGTATTTTGAGTATATTTCCAATATGGCAAAATATAATAAAAAAAAACTCTATTGTTAAATTATTTCATTTTTTTAATCAACTCGAATACTTTGAAAAATCCAACAGAAGTTTAATTAATTCGAGAAATAAAAAGAAAATTTATTTTTTTCCATTTTTTGCTTGGCTTAATCGTCTTTATATTGAGAAGAAGAGTTATAGAGGAAAAAGATCAAGTGGGTACTTACTAATACTGGTACACTGAAACACAAAAGTATGAGTAACTTGAAAATAAAAACGAAAAAGCAAAGGCTAAAAATGACCAAAGATTTAAAAGTAAATCATCAAAAAAAAAAAATTGAAATTACAACAATTAAATAACAATCCCCAAGTGAATATTCATGGTCAATTATCAAATTATTAAATCAACCAAAAGTATCGTGACTGTGATTTTGGGGGTCCTTAATTAAAGATAGCATTGTTTTTTTTTTTTTTTTGGATTTTTTACCAATTGCTTCTTATAAACACTTTTTAAATTTCTTTTTTTTTTTTTATTCTTTTTTCTTTTTCTTTTTCCTTTTTTGTTTTTACTTTTTAAACATAAAAAAAAAATTTGGCTATGTCTTTCACTTGAACAATCGTTAAATCTATGATTTTACTCTTAAATTACCTTTGTGGAAATTTAAGTAAAAGGAAATTTAGATTGTAATTTACACTTCTTCCATCAATAATAATAAAAAGAAATTTTTTAAAAGTTTTTTTGATTTCTTAGATTTATTAAAAAAAAAACAGATTGGGTCGAAAAGTAGCCTGCTTTAAACCTCTCTTGTGATATTTTTCAGGAATTCTTTAGTTATTATGTTACTTTTATTTTTTTTTAATATGCCGAGTATATGTTTAAATCAAGTTTTGATATTATTTTAAAAAATCCAAATTTTTAGATCTATTTTAATCATGGCCAACTAAAATAAAATTTATCTTCAATTATAAATGATTTAATTTTGAACAACTTTTTTTTTTTTATTTGTTTTTTTGAAGGGAGGAAATTAATTTCCCTTACAGTGTGCCGACAAGTGCCTATGTTTTTGTTAATTTCAGAAATAAAAAGATAATTTATGAAATTTTCTTTTCATTTCTCAAATTAAAAAAAACCTACCGTCGTTTTTCTTGAGGTTTTCTATTTTATTTGTAAATTCTATTGTCTTTCGTTAGGTTTTTTTGAGTTTTCTATTTATTTGGAAATTCAATAGATTTTCGTTAGTTTTTTTTTACTTTTCGAAATAAACCGAAAATTTATATATATATTCTGTTTATTTCAAAAAGTAAAAAAAACCTAGAACACTTGACAAATAAAATAAAAAACCTCAAAAAAACCTAAAACACTTCAGAAATTAATAGAAAACTCAAAAAAACCTAACGAAAATCTATTGATTTTCCAAATAAATAGAAATTAAAGAAAACTCAAGAAAAGTTAATGGCTTTTTCGTTAGGTTTTTTTTTTAATTTGAGAAATAAACAGAAAATTTTTGAAATTTTCTTACAAGTTCTAAAATTAAAAAAAAACAAACTAACGACGCTTTTCCAGAATTTAAAAGAATTTAATCCAAAAGAATAGAGAAAAATTAAAAATTTTATTCATTTCTTTTGAATTTAAAAAAAAAACTGCCTTTATCTTTTCCAGAATCCAAAAGAATAGAGAAAAATCAAAGATTTTACTTAATTCTTTTAAATTCTGGAAAAGATAGGCACTTGATGGCACTTCCTTATTTTTTCAATTTTTGTTTAGAAATTTCAATAAAGAATCATAATTCTCTTTATCATTAACTAATGACAAAATCAATAACGAGTCTTTTTTTTTAATATTATCAAATGTATTATTCTTGAGTTTTTTATTAATTTGAATTAATTCTTTAATCCAAATTATTCAATTATCTTTCTTGGATGTGCATTTCCATATTTGACACAAATTTATCAGAGGCAACCAATTCCATAGTTTTCGTATCTTATAAATTCTGTTTAACATTGAAACTTTTTTTATGGAAAAACTCAGAATATAGTCGCTTTAGTCTCATTTGAGATAAATATTAATATATATATATATCTTTATAAATAAAAGTAAAAATCGAAATTACCTTGAAAGATCATTATAGGATCTACCACATATTATATTTAATCTCATCAAATATTCAAAATTCGATACTTCCCCCATTTGCCATTTTTTAATAAAAGAATTGAGATCAAAAGGTTTTAAAAAATAATGGATATAATAATTAGTGACCATTTTTTTTTGAAAATTAATAATATTATGGAAATATTTGAAAATTTCTAATTTTTCTTTTTCAGTGGCAAAAATAACTAAAAGGGTTTGTCCGTTTTCTAAAAAAAATTCAATTCCGTTATTTTGTGAATATTTGGATCTTGAGTGCATCTCTATAACTTGGTCATAACCCCATACAATATAATTATGCTTATTTTCATCAATTTCATACAAATTTCCATTTGATAACAAAGTGAAATTAGTAATTACATAAAAATTATATTTGGATAATATAAATAAACTTTTCAAAGTTTTAACTTTCAACACTAATTTACATGGGTATTGATGGATAATTTTATTATTATCTTGGGGTTTCAATCTTCTTATTATTCTATTATCTTCAATTATTCTTCCATCAAAATTTAATTCATTATTATTTTTACTATTGATAATATTATTTTCATCATTATTATTAGTATTATTATTATTATTATTATTATTATTATTATTCTGATTTTTCTTACCATTACTACTATCAATGTTGTTGATATTAGATGCTTTCTTTGAATTATCATTCTCTTCGATTAGTTCCCAATCTTCTAAAGTTTTTGTTGAAATATTATTATTAATATCTTCATTTAATTCAAAATTAATATCTAATTCAATTTTTAAAAAATCATCATTTTTAATTTGATGGACGATCGTAAAATCATCTTTTTTTTTTTTATTTTTATTCCGAAATTCTTTACGATTAAAATTATCTACAAAGAAATTTGGATAATGTTTAAAATTCCAATTGGGTATTAATTTGTACTTCATTTGGTAATTAGCTGCTGTTTCATCTATTTTGTAATTAATATCTTTATAATCAACGGAGTTAATTATTTGTTGGCCCAAGTTCGATTTCTTTTTTTTCGAATTCCAGATATTTTCCAGCCAGGTTATAAAATCATCATTGTCAAGTTTCCTTTTTTCAATCCATTTTGATTGTAAATGAATGATGTTTTTGATTAATTGGTTATTTTCTTGAATCAATTTATTAAATAAATTACTTTTTTTCAATTTTTCATTTTGTAATTTGTTTTCGATTATTAATTTTTTTTTAATTAAGAAATTATACTTTAACGATATTTTTTCAAATAAATTTTGAAAACAATCTTCGGAACTGTTTTGGATATTTTCAAATAGATCACCCATTAATTTTATTTCGGAAGTGTTTAATAGATTTGGATTAATATTCCCATTTTCAATAATTTTCTGAAAGAAACCACTTTCAAATAAATTGGAATTTTCGTTATAATTTTTGTTCTCAAATATGGAAGCAATTGTTTGTTGGATTTTTGACATTAATATTTCCCATAATAATTTATTTTTTTCTTGATCTTCTTTTTTCTGTGTTTTTAAATTTTTAAATAATAAATTTATCAAGCTAGTGTAAAACGAATTATAATTATTATATGTTGACAAAATCAATGAATGGTTATTTAATATTAAATTCATTAAATATGATGAATTTTGTGGATTTCTGCTTAAATAATGAAATATGTCATTAAAATTGTTTAGAAATGGTTGAAAAAAGTTATTTAAAAAATATTTTTTGATTGGGATTTTTTTGATTTTTTTTTCTTTCATGAAATAATTAATACCATCTTCATTATTAGTCTCAATTACATCATAATTAACGTGATCAATAATAATTATATCATCATCTTTGTTGTTTTCATTATCATTTTTTTCTTTGTTGTTATCTTGTTTGATATTGTCATTGTTATTGTTATTATTGTTGTTGTCATTGTTTTCATTCTCATCTTTTTCTTTGTTATTGTTATTGTTATTATTATTATTATTGCCACCGCTGCTACTATTAATATTAATCAAATCAAATTTATAAATATTTTGAAAAAAGTTTAAAAAATAAATAAAAAAATTGATAATCAAATCAATTGAATCTTGGAAAAACCCTAAATACATTTTTTCTTTGATTAGGGTAGTAAAATAAATTAATGAATACAAAAAATTAGGAGAAACTATGTGATTTTTTGTAATTTTTTGTTTTAATTTTTTACAAATTTTCAGAAATAATTTTTCTTGAAATTTGATTTTGCAATATGGAGTTGAATATGATGGTATTGATAATATAATATTCTCAAAAATTGATAATAAATTTTCAGAATTATTAAAATTATATAAAATAATTTTTTTAAATAAATTAATTATTTTTTTCACTGTTTTGCATTTTAATAAGATGTTAAGAAGTGTTTTTTCTGATTGAGTTGTCTTTAATATCAAATTAAAAGGGTTGACTTCATTTTCATTGTTATTATTTTCATTTTCTTTAATTTTAATTTCACTTTCACTTTCACTTTCACTTTCGCTTTCAGTTTCAGTTTCGATTTTTATCACATTTGCTTTCCCTTTTTCATCTTCATTTTCATGCTCTTTTTCATGCTCTTTTTTAATTTCACTTTCTATTTCATCTTTATTAATCTCCTTTTCAATTTCGATCACATTTCCTTTCCCCTTTTCATCTTCATTTCCATTTTTGTCTTGGTCTTCATCTTTATTAATTTCCCTTTGGATTTCATTTTTATTAATTTCCTTTTCTATTTTGATCACATCTTCATCATCACCTTCATCTTGGCCTTCGTTGGTTTTCTTTGTCAATGAAAGTCTTAATTTTTTGTTTTCTTTTTGATTTTTATTTGAAATTGTTTTTAAATTATTTTTTTCTTTCGGATAAATAAAATATTCTAAATGAAAAATTGAATGAACCAAAATATTTATAATATTAAATGACATTATAATCTTTCTAAAAGATGAATTTTTTATAAAAAAGGTTTTGATAAATGAAATAATTAAAATTGAAATTGATTCATATTCTTCAATATTTTTTTTTTCATCATCTGAATCACCAAATTCATTTAATTGGAGCTGTGAATTATTCTTTACAACATAATAATAATTTAAAATTAATTTTTGATTTTTTTTTAAAAATAATAAAATCAAGAAAATTAAATTTTGTTTTTGTTTAAATTGCTGATCAAAGTTAATATTAATTGATCTATTATTATTATTATTAATCATTTTTTCAATTTTCCTTTTCAAAGTAATCTGATTCCAATTTTTTGAAATAGGGATCTTAAACAAATAGGCTAATAAAAATAAAGGAATTAATTTATTTTTATAAAATTTAGGAAGCAATACTTGTAAAATTTGGAAATTGCCAATATTCTTAAATTTATTTTTGAATTCGACATTTAATTGCAAAAAACTAAATAAAATCTGGATTAAATATATTGAAATGTTTGGATTAATTAGCTGGTGAAGCAAAGATAAGATCCAATTTAAATTAAAAATATGATAGAGATTTAAAGATTTTTGTAAAGATAATTGCTTCTCTTCTTTGTTCAAATATTTTTTAATTTTACCCTTTTTTTGAAATTTCTTCGATTTAAGTTTGTTTTTAATAATTAAATTTATAATTAACTTGAATAATATAATAATTGTTTTTGATTTCAATTGGTTGTTTATTTTTAAAAAATTATTTGAATGAATTAATGATAGAATATAATTTGATATTAATTGTAAATATTTACTATCTTGAGAAGAATTTAAAACTATTTTAAATATTTTTAAGATTTCAATAATTATGTTATTGGTCAAATTCCTTTTTTCTTTTAAAATATAAATTAAATTTTTCATAAATTCCATTTTATTTAATAAAAATAGATTATAATAATCAAAATGATTATTTTTGATTAAATTTCTAATATTTTTATAAATTGTTATGATGATATCTTCATTACAATTTTCCCATAAATTATAATTTAAAAAAAGTGTTTCAAAAATAAATGGATAATAAATAATTGAATAATTTTTTTGTGTTTTCTTTTTCTTTTTATTTGATTTTTGATTTGTTGTTTTTTTGTTATTATTTATATTATTATTCTCGTTATTTTCATTATTTTTGTTATTACAATCATCAACATCATCATCCTTCTTGTTCTTGTTTTCAAATTTCTTATTTTGATTTATATCGTTATCTTTATCATTTTCTTTATCTTTATCTTTTTCATCATTTTTATTTTTATTTTTATTTTGATCTTCGTCTTTATCTTTATCATTATTTTTATTTTTATAATTTGAATTAATATTCTTAAAACTATTATCATGATCAATTAATTGAAATAATAAATTAATTACTTTTTTATTAATTAATTTAGATTTTTGTTTTAGTAATAATCCTAAAATATGAAACCCTTTTATTCTCACCATTTCAATTAAATTACTTTTATTACTTTTAATAATATTTATTAAAATTTCCAGGATTAAATAAAGTTCCATGCTATTATCAGATTTTTCAATCAAAAAAAAGAAAATTGTAAAATCATGTTTATATATTTGTTCACTTATCCCTTTGTAATGAAATACTTCAATATTATTAAAATGAAGAAACACATGGTTATTGTTTTTCTCTTGATTATTATAATAGATAATTTGATTATTTATTTTTTTATAAAATAATGGATTCAAATAAAATGAAATTTTTTCTTTTAAAATGGTCGAATTATTGAAAAAATTACCTTTGAAGAATTTTTTTAAATTATGTAATTTATTTATTTTTAAAAAATTTGGTTTGTTTGAAGAATTTTGATCCAAACTATTTGATTCTTTTTTTTCATTGATTTGATTTTTCTTCATTACCATTGAATACTTTTCAATTTTTAATAAAAATTGTGTATTAATATTATTATACATATACTTTAAATTTTTAAACAATATTGAATTATTTGGCCCTAATAAATATAATTTAAATATCAATTCTTCTGGTATAATATTGTCATAGAAAAAAAATTCAGTTAATTGCCATTTTGCTGTGGAATCAGTTTGTTTGATATTCTTGTTATTACCAAAAATAATTTGATTATTATTGATTTGATTTATATTTATGACCGGAAATTTAAAATTTAAAATTTTTACTAATTTCCCATTGATAATTAGCGTAAGAATGTCTGAGTGGAACCTTTTTTTCATATGATTGATAATGACATGGTACCATTTTGATTTTTTTAATTTGTAATTTCCAAAAAGAATTGTGTTTTTTGCTGTTGTTGAAATTTGGATATTGCTGTTAATTATTGAAAAGGAATAATTAATGTGCTTTAAATTTGATGAATATATTTGAAAAATATGAAATGGATCAATTTTGGGATTAATTTGATCAAATTTTTCATTAAAATTATTAATTTTCATCCAAAATGCGATACCATATTCGTTTACAGTTTGTTGAAAAATTAGTGATGTTTGTGAGGTTGTTGTCGATGTGGTAGGAGATGGTAATGTAGATAGTGAAGTCGGGGTAGAATAGTATGTTTTTAAATAAGCTTTATTTTCATTTGAATGCAATTCCTTTTCCGATAAATGCGTCAATGATGGGCTTTTTAACTGTGAAGATTTTGAATTGAAATTAGAAACATTTAAATAACTCGTCCCATTCTTGTTATTGATATTGAATTGGAAACTGGAATAGTCTTGACTTTTTTGAGAAATATTTACCAAAACTTTTAAAAATCTATTCGGAATTATTTTGAATTGCCTTTTAATCTCAATTAAAAATTTAAAATAGAGCCTTAGCCCCAAAATGGAAAAATTATATTTGCCGATTTCTTCAATAATTTTGAATAAAAAATTATTAATTTTTTGATATTTTGGTAATGTTTTAATCAATATGTCTTTATAATCTGTGATAATCATTTCAATGATTTGAAAATTACTCATAATTTGCCAATTGATAGGCTGAATGTTCAAAATTGAAATGCATCTACTTAATATTGCCTCAATGTCCTGCAGTTTTAAACTTTTCATAATTTTAAAAGTTAGATAAAAATAATATGGATTTTTAATTTTTAAATCGTTTTCATCATTAATTTCCCAATTTTGGTTCGAATTAATTAATGTTAAATTTTCAATTCCAATATCTAACAATGAAAATATAATCTTAATTCCATATTTATTATTTAACAATTCTTGTGATAATAATATTTCTTCTAAAAAGCGATGTGTTTCTTCTTGAAATACAATTTTATTTGAATCACAATTTTTAAATGATTGAATGATTAGTAAAAATAAATTATTTAAAAAATCTATTTGAATTTGATCATTTATTTCCTTATCTAGTTTTATTTCTTTTCCAGACTTCTTTTTTATTTCCTTTTTTGTATTTTTTTCTTCATCTTCTTGAATTTCACTTTTTTTTTCTTTTTCTTTTTCTTTTTCTTTTTCTATTTCTATTTCTATTTCTTTTTCTTTTTCTTTTTCTTTTTCGGTTTCTTTTTCTATTTCTTTTTCTTTTTCTTTTTCTTTTTCTTTTTCTTTTTCTTTTTCTTTTTCTTTTTCTTTTTCTTTTTCTTTTTCTATTTGTATTTCTTTATTAATTAATTTTTCTTTATCTTGATCTATTTCTTTTTCTTTTTCTTTTTCTTTTTCTATTTCTATTTCTATTGCTTTTTCTTTATTAATTAATTTTTCTTTATCTTGATCTTGTTCTTTTTTTTTTTCTTTATGTTTTTCATCATTTTTATTTTCGTTTTTATTTTCGTTTTCGTTGTCGTTTTTCTTTTCTTTTCTTTTCTTCTTTAATGAAAGTTTTAATTTGTTGTTTTCGTTATTTTTTTTTTCGTTATTCTCATTTTTTGTCATTATATTCCCAAATAATGTTAAACAATTTAAAAATATTATGGATCCATTTAATCGTTTAAAAAACTTTTTTTCGATTATTTGGTTATCATGAAATATTAAATATAAAATTTTTAAAATGTTAGTTTTAATTGATAAATTTATGAAATTATTATTAATTAAAATTTCAATTAAAATACTTAAATGGGAAATTGGATAATTATCAATTAAAATTAATAATAAATCATAAACCAAATTTTGTATTTCTTTATATTGATATAGATAAAGTAAATTATAGAGAAATGGCTTTTCAATAAAAAAATTTTTTCTAGCTTTTTTTTTAAAAATTATAAATATACACATTACTTCAATAATTAATCGAATTAAAGATGTTTTAAACTCAATTATGTTGGTGGTATTATTGTTACTATTGTCATTGTCATTGTTATTGCTCTTGTTCTTGATGGTGTTGTTGTTTTTCATTTGTTGTTTGTCTTCAAAATATAATTTCATTTGAGCAAAAATATTATTAAAAATTTGTATTATATTAATTTCAGATAGTGAGTTTATTGGTGGGTTTTCAACAACTAATAATTCTTTAATCAGCCCAAAAAAATATTTTGATTGTTTTCGATTAAAATAGTTATTTAAACTATATGAAAATAATTGTTCCAATTCAATTTTGGGGAAAATATTAAAGTTTGAATAATATTTAAAAAAGAAACTAAAAATTGATTTTTGAGCTGAATTAGAAAATAAATTTAAATTTTTAATCGTTAAATTGAAAATATTGTTATTTTGAATGAAACAATAATCATTTTTATGTTTTCCAATGGAAGTAATTAAAAAGGATAAAAAATTTGTTTCAAACAATCCGAAGATTGATTTTTCAATTTTGGTTTCAAAAATGTCTTTCATGAACGAATACAAATGTGATAATGCATTTTGATTTGCTATGATAATCTCTTTACTGTTGATTGGTAGATTTATTTGATAATATGGTAATAAAAAAATATATTTGAAAAAGTTATCAAAATCTTCTTTTATTGTAATAATATTATTCTCGTTGCTTTGGGTGCTACTGTAACGTTCCATTGATTCTATAAAGACTTTGTTTAAAATTGAATATCCATTTAATTCTTCAAATGTTTTTAAAAAATTATTTGGGTATACGGATGATTTGCGAATTAAATTTAAATCTGTTAAGAGCCTTTTCAAACTAAATTTTGCCGTGGTTGGAATCGAATTAAAAATCCCTTCAAATAAATTATATTTTATGATGAAATTATGAAATTCTTTTGTATAATTCCCAATTATACTATTTATCAAATCATGAAATTTATTAAAAATGTAATTGTTGATTTCCTTTTTTTGTTTTTTAATATATATATAAATATGAAATAATCTCAGAATATTTAATGTTTTTATGTTTTTTTTCATAGCTTCTTTATTTGTAAAAATCTTTTGAGTTAATTTACAGCAAAGTGAAAAAATTTGTTCTAATTCTATTATTAAAATTATTATTTTATTTTTTTTTTTTATTTAATAAAAGAGTAGAATATATGATACTTAATAAATTGTTAATTAGATTTTAAAAATCTGGAAAATATTTTTTTGAACAACAATTAATACACTCAAAGAGAATTAATATTTTTTTTTTTTTTTTATTTTAAAGGTGAGGAAATTAATTTCCTCTTACAGCCGTTAGGTTTTCCAAAATTTAAAAGAATGGAGTAAAATCATAGATTTTAATCAATTCTTTTGAATTCTGGAAAACCTAGGCACTTGTCGTTAGGTTATCAAGAATTTAAAAGAATCGAGTACAATAATCGATTTTGCTCGATTCTTTTGAATTCTGGAAAACCTAGACACTCTCGTTAGTTTTTTTATTTATTTTTGAAATAAAATGAAAATTTATTTAATTTTTTTTTTATTTCTTAAGGGATTAGCGTCTACCAAGGAGAAGCCTAGGATCAAAGTACGTTGTTATTGGACCAAATCACATTAGTGTTATATGGTTCAAATGTCTCTAAAAAATCGATTGCAAAGTAGTAATATTGGTTGATCTCATCAATTAAAAATTATCTATGTATTAGTAAAAAACCCAACAAATTCAGAATAAAATCTGCATTTCGCCATAAATTTTATGATTGAATTATCAATATTCAGACCACAAAGTCACAAAATATCTTTCTTAAATTTATGTCGAAATGTAGATTAGTTACTATAAAATTCGTTTTTTTTAAAAAATTAAATAATTAACGAATTAAGTTTTTTGTCAAATTATTTCTCAAATCATGCAAATATATTGATGCTATAATTAGACTTATCAAAAGCAAACAAAACTAATCAGTCTTTGTACTTTTATGTTGATGATTATTGAATTAATCTTTGAAATTCAAAAATTCTAAAAATAGTTACTTTTGGAAGTTCTAAATCTAAATTATTAAATACCAGAATACTGTATTTTGGGTTTTTATTTTTAGATTTGGAAAAGGAATTAAAAAAAAATTTTTCAAAATGAAATTTTTTAATTGTGATCATTAGTAAAAAATGTAATAATTTATTGTGCAATAAGATTTATAATAGATTTTTTAGAGCTATTCGAGCCATGGTGAACTAATATCATTTACACCCAATTACAACATACTTTGATTATAGAGAAATCTATGGTGACGCTAATCCCTTAAATTAAAAAAAACCGCCGTAAGCTTTTCCATAGTTTAAAAGGAATTGAGTTAAATCTTTGATTTTACTCTATTCTTTTGAATTAAAAAATCAAAAAAAAATTGCCTGTAGGTTTTCCAGAATTTAAAAGAATGGAGTAAAATTAAAGATTTTTCTCTATTGTTTTGAATTTTGGAAAACCGTCTTTAGGTTTTCTTGAGGATTTCTGTATTAATCTGTTAAGTGTTCTACGTTTTTTTGAGGTTTTCTGTTTATTTGGAAAATCAAATAGATTTTTCGTTAGGTTTTTTTGGGTTTTCTGTTTATTTAGAAAATCGATAGATTTTACAAATAAAACAGAAAACCTTAAGAAAACCTAGGCCCTTGAAGGCACTCGATAGTACTTCCCTAATTTATATTTTTTTTTTTAGAATTTTTACTAAAGAATCATAATTTTCTTTATCATTAACCAGTGGCAAGATAAATAATGAGTCTTTATTTTGAGTAATATATAAGATATTATTTGTATTGTTTTTGTTTAATTGGAATTAATTCTTTCATCCAAATTTCAAGATTTTTTTTATCGGAACCTAATCAAAAAAAATTTTTATAACATCTATATAACATTTTTATAACAAAATTTCCGTTTATATGATGATTTTTTCAATATTTTTTGAAAAAAATATTCTTATAGTAGGCTTGTAACATGTTACAAATTTTATAAAAGTTTTTATTATAAAAGTTTATAATACTTTAAACGTTTATAACACCTTTACAACACACTTAAAACATGTTATAAAAAACTTTTTTTATTAGGGGATGGGGGGCCAGAAAGAAAAATAATCGGTATCTTGATAAATTTCAAAGAGAATTATTTTTGGAGGTTCACACACTTTTGCAAAAGATCTTTTTGACATATTAAAAAAAAAAAAAAAAAAATCACTTGTGTGAACTTTTGTTCTCGTTTAAATCTTCTCAATATGGTCTTGATATAAGAAAAAATGTATATCAAATTTTTCCAAGGTTTACTTCCTATATCTTGAAAGAAGTGCATATAAAAAAATTTCAATCCAATTTTTAATTAGGGAAACTTACACAGAACGAAAAGTAAAAGCAAATATGAATTGTATTAAAAGAAGAAATAAATTAACTTCAAAAAATAATACATTATATTATTATCAATCAAATCTACAAACACAATTTAAATCCCCTTTATTATATCCAAATCTGATTTGTTTTGGAGATCTCAAAAATAGTCACTATTGTTGGATCTATCAAATATTCCCGAAAATACCCGAAAACCGAAAATATTGGAAAATTTTTTAACTACTAAAAAACACTTTTTGAACAACTTCTAAGAAACACTAGTGCCAATATACTTTGTTTAATCGTAAAATTGGAATTTTATTGGATAATTTTTTTTTTTTGGCTGATAAATATGAACATTTGAAGAATTGCTTATTTTGAGGAATAGTATTCAACTCATTTTGTGTGAAAGGAATTGATATCGTAGATGTTTATAACATTTCTGATCATTGTTAAATGTTATTAACAACTGAGAGAAATTGTCTTTGTAATGGTAAATTTCTAATTATGTATCATTACTCATAATTTTTGTCATCTTAAATACGATGTAAAAATAACCGAGTAATATCTAATCGAGCATATACGTATCCTCCTATATCCAAGGCAATCAAGACCACAACCTAATTTAACTTTCCATTCCTAGAAACGAAATTGATTTAATCTAAACACAGCAGACTGAAGCGCACCATTGCATACACAAATATACCCTGACATATACATGTACTTACCTAACAAGTACCAACATACTTCTCAAATATACTCTAAAGATACCAAAAAGTCTTTAGATGGTGTAAAATAGAAAATTCAAAAAAAAAATATTTTATCTTAAAATTGTTATTCTATCATAAGCATTTATCTGAACATTCTGGTTTTTTAAAAGTTCTTCAAAAGGTGTTTTTATGTGGTTAAAAAGTTTTCGAGTGTTTTCGATTTTCCGCTATTTTCAGGAATATTTCAAAAACCCATATTGCTTAACAAATTTTTAATAAACAGATAAATTAAGGAAAAAAGCATACAAAAAAATAGTATTAAAAAAACTATTATTGTGTTGAATACTTCATTTTGTGTTTGTACATTGATTTTTTCTTTTATGAGTTGATCTTTATTTTTATTTCCCGGTTTCTTTTATAAGGTTCCCAATTAAAAATAATGTGGAACCTTTTTTTCCCCATTAGCAAATTCTCTTTTCTATAAATTTACATTTTCTCTTAAAGTTCAATAAGGAATACCCAAATCGTTTATCCGACAATTTTCTTAAAGTCCGTTTTTATCAAGATCTTTGTGTTTTTTTGTTCTAATTGTAATCACACAATTTTTTGTGATTCGAAAACAAAACTTTTCCTTGATGAGTAAATTGGAAAATGAGATAATTAAATTGTTTGTGGGTGAACTAAACTTAATTTACACAGCCTAGAAAGTTTTTTTCAAAAATCGACAAAAAAAAAACCCATTAACCAGGTTATAAAGAGTAAAAATATTTTGTTTAAATCAACATTACCTTTGTTGTTCCGTTTAATCTTTTTGGTGTTGGTGTCTTGTGTGCCTGGATCTTCAATGTTGATAAAGGTGATTAACATCTTTACAAAGATTATTGGAAAAGTATGAGAGATTAATTTGATATTTTCTTGTTTATAGCAAAGATTAAAGAGACATTTCGTTAGCATTAGAAAAGAGCAATCATTGGCTTCTTTCAAAAATGTCATTAACGAAGAAGAATTGATTTTTTTTGCAAGGCTTGGTATTTGACCCTTTCGTAAAGGCTGGAGATCCATCTTTAAATCTTTAAACAGGCGTTCGGTGCTTTGAAAAAATAATTTGTAATATTCTTTTACAACAGTTTTTTCATTGTTCAATGATTGAATTTGGTTCGCGTTTTGATAGTAATAATTAATGGAAGGAATAAAAGATATTAAATTTTCTAATTTTAGCTTGTCTTTGTTTTTTTTTTTAATTGTGTTGCAACAAAGCTGATCAAGTGCACTAAAAGAAAAAATTTCGTTTTTTCTTTGGTTCATGAAAAAATTAAACAAACTTGTAAAAAAAGAAAAAAAATGATGTCATAAGGTTTGTAAGGTGTCTTTGGAAATTCGAATATTTGAAGGATTAGAGAAAAGTAAAACATTAAAATAAATTTGGTTTTCAAGGATATAAAATTGGTTGGTTTTATGATTTCGAGAAAAGATTTACTTTTTTTTCTTTTATAAAGGTCTAACCAAAATGTATGAACAAATGATATTATTTTTATATTCAATAGTATATTTATTGACTTAAAAGAATGTTGAGTCAATAGATCTTGTTAAAAGTTAAATTTGAAATATTTGGTTCTTTTCGAAATTTATATGATTTGGAAAAATCAATTTTTCTAAAATTAAACAAAGTAAAAAAGTTAAATAATCAACTGAATTGTTCTAATTTGATGTAAAACTATTGAAGAAGAACAAATGGTGTTGTAATTAATGGTTTCTTAAGCATAATTACTGTAGTCAAAATAAAGAGTGCAAAAAAATTTAATGTGTGTTTCAAAATAAAAAGCGTGTTTTTTTGTTATAGAAGACCTATACATTAACCAATTAAAGAAACTGATAATAAACCCTTTAAAAACATGGTATTGGTTTCTTAAAGTTCTATTATTTAAAAAGTAAATATTCAAATGAACGATCAAATTGCAAAATTTATCTCAGAAAATAGAGAGTAAATTTTTCTCGAAAATTTTCATTATCAAAAAAAACAAAACAAAAAAATTTCGAATATTTTGAAAAATTGTCAACTATTTGCATGAATAATTTAAATTTTACTGAAAATAACAAGACCTTTACTTTCAAAATGGATTTGAACTTAGGTATACTACATGCCATTAGATTGGATGTTGCCTTGGTACAAGTTGAAAAAAAAGCACAGATAATATTTTAAAACACAGATTATAGTCTTTGTACACGCATTATTTAATTCACTGTACCCTGTACTTTGTTTAAAAATATGACGGGAATGGCAACTGTTCCATGTACTTATATTAACTCCAATCAAGTATGATATTATATAAATAAGTGGAATTCTTAATATATTAAGAAATTTACTACCTAATTAAAGCCCTTATACCAATATAAAAGCAAAAAATGGACATTTTATTTGTCATTTTTTTTTAAATTAACTTTTTAGGAATATCTTTAATTAATATTTCTGATCCAATTATTTGGATAGGTTTGAATAGAAATCATTTATACATTTCAGGCAAACTTTTGTTCACGGGGTTTTTAGTAAAGGGAGATTGGAAAAAATGACAAAAAAAATGGATATTTTTGGTTTTTATATTCATGTCAGAGGCTTTAAAATTATCTTCTTTTATCAACTTCCTTTACAGGCAATAAGATTTCAATCTTCTTTCAAAGAAAATATATTTTTTTTAAATAATTCTTAAATATGTTGGATTTTGAACTTTTCCAAAATAAAGAAAAAGGGTTGAAACTAAACTATATTTCATAATAATTGGCCCATTAAAAATCAAATTTTAAAGAAAATTATTTTTAATAATTGAAGTTATCTATTTAAATATAAAAAATTAGAGTTTAATATTCAATACTATTCTCTAGAGATATTTATTTTTTGTCTAAAAATAAAAGAAATAAAAATAAAAAAAACTGTTAAAAAAAATTGGGACATTTATTTTGAATGAAGCATTACATGAAAAATAGACAATTTAAATAAGTAAAAAAACACATTTATCGATTCTCCTTCCATTTGAATAACTAAATCTAATCTCTTTTTCATATTTGAAACCAAAATTTTCATTAATTCATCTGTTACTTCTTTCAAATTTTTCATTTTCATTTTCCATTTTAACAAAACACTGTTGAAAAAATAAAAAAGAGAAAAAATAATTTATTTGCAAACTCTTCATTGTAAGAGGAAAAACTTCAAAACGATACAAAAGCAATTCATTATTCAAATGTAGGGTTGGCCATTTATTATGAAATTTAGTTTATTAGAAGTAATAAATCATTTCTGAAAATAGAATTTAAAAGAAAGTATGGTCAAATACCCGAATAAAAAACTTTTTTATGAAATCTATATAACATTTTTATGACAAAATTTCCTTTTATATAATGATTTTTTTTAAATATTTTAAAAAAAAATATTCTTATAACAGGCTTATAACATGTTATAAATTTTAGAACCATTTTATAATAAATATTTATGTTATACAAGTTGTTATTATAAAATTTTATAGTATTTCAAATGTTTATAATACCTTTACAACACATTGAGAAGATTTTATAAAAAATTTTTTTATTTGGGTAGTATAGATATTTTAAAAAGTAATTATTTTTTTAAGATTATAAGAATTAAAAAATTTGATATTTTCTTTCTATTTTAATAAAGTAAGGACCTTTTCATGGTGGCGATCCATAAAAATTCGACATAAAAATCAACAATATACAACCCAAATACAATAGCATAGGAGTGGAAATTACAGACTAAAATTAACTTTTTACTTTTTTTTTTTTTTATTAAATTTTTTTTTTATCTCTTATATATCTTACATTTCATTCTCTTTTTCTTGTTTTTTTTTTAAATTTTCTATATAATAGATTTTTTTTGAAAGAAATGCTATCCTATGAATAATAATCTTGCCAACATTATAGTTAGGATAAAAAAACTCTAAAAAAAGTTTGTATTTTCAGGTAAATTGTGTGTATTTTTGTTGAATCGTTTCTCTTATTTAATAATAATAATTTAATCTAATGTTAATTTTTTATAATTAACCTTTAAAAAATAAAGAAATAAGCTGAATAATAAACATCAAGGAATAGATTGTATACTCATGAAAGAAAACTTCTGAAATCATTATATTTCCTAAAAATAGAAAAAAAAAAATTCTCCCATTACCATTAAAAAAACAACTATGTTCTGTGTAATCTCAATTAAAGATCGTTAGAAAATTCCAATAGAAATCAATATTATTTTTCTACAATCATCTTAACAATGTTTAAATAATCTTAGAATAACATGTTTCCACTTTCTGACTATAAATCTTGAAATCAAATAAAATTTGCAAAATAATTACGTTATCAAAAGTAAATTTAAAAAAAAAAAATAAAAAAAAATCAAAAATGTAGAAAAAATGTGAAAAAAATGATTTATATTTTTTAAAAATTTCCAAAATAAATTTTTTCTTCTAATATCCATTCAAACCCTTTAAACAATATAGAATGCACCCATTACAACTGGTTACAGATGACTGGAAAATCGTTTAGTTTATTTTTTAATTTTTTCAAGATTATCATTAAGAGAATATTTGAGAAACTTATGCAAATTAGACAATCTAATTTGTTTTTGTTTTTGTTTATTTAATAATATTTAATTGTTTTCTTCATTTTCTGGTTCGATTTGTTTGGATTTTTCATCAAGTGTATCGACAATGTCTTGCTGTTTCTCGTTTGTGGTGGTAATTTTTTCTTCTTCTTCGTCTTTTTTTTCTTCCTTTTCGACTGGGAGCGAATTTAAATCAGAATTAATTGAGCTACTACTTGTAATTTCACTTGAAGATCCTGATTTTGAATTTTCAGAGTCTTCAGAATTGTCAGAAGATAAATCGTCTCTTTCAACATCTTTTACTCCATAAACGTTTTCTTTTTTTTTAGAACCAGTATTTGATCCAGAAATTTCTTGGTAATTGTCTCGCTGTTTATTTGATGATGAAAAGTTCAAAAAGATCACGAAAACAAACTTTTGGAAATCAGTTTTTATTCAATTCAATTCATATATATTTTAGTTTTTGATTTTGTGTTTTTTTATTGTTTTCGTTTATGTTATTTTGTTAATTGTTGAATGTTTATTTGTGTTTTTTTTGTTTAGTGTTTTTGTGATGAAATAGAAAAAGGTTTATGATATTAATCCTTGAAAATTTTTAAGAGTTTGACGGTAATGAAATTAAGAGGAATAAGAACAAAGAATTAAAAAAAAAAAAAATAAAAATCCAAAATGTCTCGACAAAAAAATGAAGTTACTGTTTATTGGAAAATAAAAGTAACTATAATTTCATTCAGCTGACTAATATAAAAAAATAAAAATGCAAAAGAATTAAAATAAAGCACGAATGTTCTACAATTCCTAATGGAAATCATAATAAAACTAATTTACAGAATTAAAGAATTATTAGTTGAATTTGGGCTTTGATCTTCTTAGAACAGTTTTTTGGAAAGTTGAATTTTAAATTTAGTTCAAAATATTATTTTTCAACCATTCTCATGACTACACACCACGATCCGGAAAAAATTTTATCCAAAAAAAAATTAAACATTTGCTAATTTTACCCGTTTTAATAACTTCAATTAGAATAAACACTATTGGTTAATAAAAGATCTTTTATCAAAAAATAATTTTCAAGATATTATACAATTGAAGTTGAAATAATCGAATTTTCCAGGTTCTATTAAGATTTTTTTTCAAATTCAATAGTTAAAAATTTAAAAAATTTTTTGCTCACACCTAAAAGGACATTTTATTATATTTTAAAAGTATTTTAAATCTGATGAATATATTTCAAATAGGTAATCAATTTTTTTGACTATTAAAGAATTATTTATTCTTTTAAATTGGAAAAAATATTTTTTTTTTGATTTTCCATTAGGTTTTTTTGAATTTTTGAAATAAACAGAAAATTTATTAAAATTTTCGGTTTATTCTAAAAAGTAAAAAAAACCTAGAACACTTTACAAATAAAAATGAAATAAAATAGAAAACCTCAAGAAAACCTAGGCACTTGACGACACTCTACTGCACTTGGCTGACACTTCCGTTAGGTTTTCCAGAAATTCAAAAGAATTAAGCAAAATCATAGATTTTAATCAACTCTTTTGAATTCTGGAAAACCTAGGACACGGAATATTTATCATCAGTTATTTTTAATCGTATTTGAGTTTTTTTAGATGATAAGAGTGTTTTCAAAACTATTAGTTATTATCTCTTCAAAAAAATATCCTAAAGTTGAGTTTAACGAAAATTCATTGTTACATCCATTTAAAAATTTTTACCCCAATCTAGACATTTTTTTCTAGACTCTGGACTTTTAAAAATCGTAGTACTATTAACAACAATAAATACAACAGATCAAGATTTTTAAGAAGTAGGATGTTGATTATATTGTGAATAAGTTCAATTAGCAAGGGGTGAAATGATAATTGGAGTAGTAGTTATATTTTGTCTAACTTGGAATTTGAAATTTTATTTTTATGTTTTTTCTTATGTTGCAAAGTGTAAAAACGATTTCTGAATATGTAATGTATTTTTGTTAAAATTGTGATTTTTTAGTTAACTGTGATACTTTTCTGGTATGTTCCCCAAGAATCAGGGAATTTGCCAGTATATTTGATATTTTTTAATGCTAACAAATCCCATTTAATAAACTATTGGAAATGTTTGGGCTTGTTTGAATTTGAAAAACGAAATTTTCGATTTTCTCTTGACATTTCGATCCGAAGCAACTTCCTTTCCTTTTTAAATACAATAGAATGCTACTTTATACATCAAATATACTGGAAAATTTCCTGAACCTTGGGTGGCATACCAGAAAAGTATCACAGTTAACTAAAAAATCACAATTTTAACAAAAATACATTACATATTCAGAAATCGTTTTTACACTTTGCAACATAAGAAAAAACATAAAAATAAAATTTCTTTTCATCGTTTTTGTAAAAGTAGTGAACAAAAAACCAAATTTTTGAATTGCTTTCAAAAACAACCACTTGATATGTTTTATAAAAATGTTGTTTATTGAAAAGAAAATTGTTTGGAACGGAAGGATTTTGTATAAAAAAAAAAAAAAAAAAAAAAAAAAGAAAAGAAAGATTCAAAAAGAAGAAAAAAAAAAAAATTACAAGAATGATGGCTTGTAGAATTGTTCCAGTTGTATATGGGTAAATACCATCAAAGCAGTCTTGCCCAACAGATCTAGAGAAGTGGCAAGGTCTCCACAAATCGCTAACCCTAGACATGTTGATAACAAGAGCGATCACAATCAGATAAAGGCTCATTGTTTCTCCCTTTTGGGTTACTTTGTTTGTAAAAATAGCAACAAATCTTCCAAAAGAAAGGATAAATGTGATAATAGCTCCAAAAGCTGCAAGGTGAATTGGCTCATTTACAGAACTATGGTATTTGCCTAAACCACTAATCGTAACCAGCCAAAAGATCTAAAAACCGTCCGAAGGTAAGTTTATACAGAAAAGGTAAAATTTTTAAAAACAAAGAAGGATCAAAAAAAAAGAAACAAAGAATAACCAAGGGTGTTGTTTGTTTACACAATTTAAAGCATGTAGACCCAATTCAATTTTATGTTTTAATTCTAAAATCATTTTTAGTTTAATTTCAGGTAAAAAAATAAAAAAATGAAAACGAAACTGTTTTAAAATCTTGAAATAAAGGTTTTTTGATAATTGATTAAAATCTTGTTGGTGTGTGATTTTTAACGAAAATTTGTTATATTAGTTTTTTTTTGGTTTAAGGAGGAAGTATAAAAATACTCATTTTTCGAGTTTGAGTCATTAGTTTTAAAATAAAACCTGTTCTTTGTTTTCTTCCTTTTCTTCCTTTTCAGAGAGTATATCAAATAAACACAATTTTTCAAAAAAGGATCATGAATATATGTCCTTAATAAAATTAAGCACTATTTTTTTCTGATTAATATTTTTTCAAAATTAAGTTCATAACTTAATCCAATTAAACACTGGGATAAAAATTTTTAGAATAAAAACACTCTCAACTTACGAATATAGAAAATATTTTTTGAAATCAATGTGCACTTTTTTATTTTTTTTTTGAAAACTTGGGGTTGAGAAAAGCTTGAAATCAAAGAATAAGTTAATATATTATTTTAAAATCATTTTATATAGAGTTTATCCTTTTAGTTTAACTTTTTTTTAATTTTACCATTTAAAAATAAAAAACACATTTGAAGACCAAATTAGTCCCTTTTGTGAAAAGAAAATTCCCATAATTTAGAATATGTTTTGGTAAATGAGTTAAAACAAGATAGTGTATATAAAAATATACAAAATTTCAAGTGTGAATTCAATCATTTTGGCAAATAATGTTTACAAGAAAAAGTTAAATTGAAACTTTATTTATTTTTATTTTTTCATTTAGTTTTTTAATTGTATTAATGGAAAGTATTTGATCGGTTTTCCATTTTTAGTGTTTTTTGGGTCGTAGGGACATATTAAAAGGGAAAACTGATAAATTAATATAATAATATAAAATCTTAAATAATTTTATGATAATCTGGATCGGTTTTTTTGAAAGTTTTTGAAAAGTTATCCAACCCTCTTCATAATTCATAGAATAAAGAAAATGTGTTACCCCAAGAATACATTCTTTAAAGAATTGGCGAAGAAGGGTTGATTTTTGTAGAAGTTTTTTTTTTCAACAATTTCTAACATCATGATTAACTGAGAAAATATTTATTTGCTTTTTTTATTTGGTTTGTTGTTGATCTCAAAGGATCGATTTATATTTCAACCAAATAAAAGAAATTACTCAAAAATATTTGATCTAAAGCTTTGATTTGAAACAATTTTCCTTTTTTTTGTTTTTTAAAAGAATAACTTTTTTTCATCTTATCTATTTTTTGAGCAAAAAAAATTACTTTGTAAAAATATTTCTCAATTAGCCCAAAAACCCATCAACTATTATCTCGCTAATACTTTTTAATTGCGATTTTTTGACATTATTCACAATTTTTTAATAATAATCGTGCTTTTATAGAATATCCCGATTTGTTATAAAATATTTTTCAGTCAAAGTGGCCTCGTTGTAATGGTTGAAACACCTCTGTTTAAAGGGTTTGTATGGACACGATAAGAAAAAATTAAATTTTGGGAATTTTCAAAATTGAAATCATTTTTTTGCATTTTTATGGCATTTTTTTTGTTTTTTTCGATTTTTTTATAAAACATCATTCAGTTGCAATTTTTTTTTTATTGCAAGATCTATTGTAACTTGGTAAAAACGTGATATTCTAATGTATTTGAAACAGTGTAAAATTATTTTTGGAAAATCATATTTGTTTTATATTGGAATTTTATTTGGATCATCAATTGAAGATCAAAATTAATATTGTTGTTTTTCTCAAAGGCAAGGACTTTAAGAATTTTAGTTTTTCAATTTTTAAGAAAATCTATTGATTAATTAGTTTTATTTCATATGGATATCATCAATTCTTTAATAGACTTTTTGATGATAACATGCTTAATTCACGATAAAGTTACAAAAATCGCGAAAATTTCCATTAAATCGCGATATATCAGAAAAACGCAATATTCAATATTATTCTAATAATATAGAAAATCGCTGTATTCTATAAAATCTCCATAATAATTATAAAATCGTGTTAAATGCCAAAATATCGCGATTAAATTATAATCACGATATAATAGTTGATGGGTTTTTGGGCTAATTGAGAAATATACATAAAAAAAATAATTTTGATCCAAAAATAGATTATGTGAAAAAAAAGTTATTCTTTGAAAAAACAACAAAAAAGATACTTAATCCAATCAAGGATCAGATCAAAGAGTTTTATTGTGTTTTATTTTGATTTGGTTGTCAAACCTATCGATCCTTTTAGATCAACAACAATTAGAACTAAAGAGAAATATATATTATCTCAGCCAATCGTGGTGTTGGGAATTGCCTTGAATAAATTAGTTTCTTAAACAACCAACCCTTTGTCTATTCTTTAAAGAAGTGTTCTGGGGTTAAAACATTTTCAATATTCTCAGAAAGCTAAAAGGAGTTGGATATTTTTTCAAAAGCTTTCACAACATTCTTGCCAGATGATCACCAATTATTAAGTTTTATTATACAATTGTTATCTTCTTATTATTATTCTTTGAGTACCTTTGTATTAGGTAGAAAACACAATTAGATATATAGAGGTTTTTATTTGATCGATCACCAATAAGAAGAAAAATTCTCTCTTTCTTCTTTTTGGTTATTAAAATTGTGAAAGTAAAAACTCCATTTTTATGAAAACAGACATATTTTATATACACGTGTATTGTAGAATCGATGATTATTAGTTTGATCATAAAATTTGTTTGAGATTTTATATTTTGTTAAAAAAAAAAAATGAAAAGAATAAAATTTTTTTTCCACAACCAACAAATCTCAATCCCTTTATAAAATTTTTATGTCTTTCAAAACTCGCAAACACTTTCAAAGACAATTCACAACTCTTGTTAACTTTTTCAAAAAATTATTAAAGGGAAGAAGTGTTGTAAAAGTCTCAGGACTTTTGTAAAAGTCAAGATATTTTTTTTTAAGATTTCAAAAAAATAATTTTTCATTTTTTTGCGATAATTATTTTATCACAATAATGTTGAATATCGCGATTTTATGATTTTTCACGATAAAGTTGGAATAATCGCAATTTTTTAATACTATCGCGATTTAATTTTTAATATCATGATATTATAGGTTATCAGCAAAACCACTAATATGTATTGTTCTGCTTAATACTTATTTGTTCTTCAAAGGCCAATTATAAAAAATAATTGATATTTGAAAAAAATGTTGAACCTCTTTGACTGGAACAAAGTTTATTATCGTGATAATATTAAATATCTCAATTTTCTAAAATATCGAGATTTGATAGAAATTATAGCGATTTTTGTAACTTTATCATGAATTAAGCATGATATCATCAAAATCTCTAATATTCAAAATTAAATATCACGTAAGGGATTTTTTCCATAGACTGTATTTTTTTCTATACTAAACATCGGAATAGATTTTACTTTTTAAAAATATTGTTGAATTAGTTCAAAAGTCATCAACTATTACATCGCTATAAGTTTTAAATGTGATATTTTGACATTTATCACGATTTTTAGACAATTATGGTGATTTTATAGAAAATTGCAATTATCGTATTATCGCGATAATATTGAATATCGCGATTTGATAAAAATAATTGCGATTTTGGTGACTTTGTTGTGACTTACAAAAGATCTCTGGATTTGATATAAATAATAGCAATTTTAAAACCTTATTGTGACTTAGCAAAGATATCGCCAAATCTTCTATTTATTCTTATTCTTATTGATAATAAGAGGTTTTCCCTAATTAAGAAAAAATAGCTATTAAACTCATTAAGATACGAAAACCACTTTTTTCAAAATTACCGACTTTTAAAAATAACGCCTATTTCTGGGGTATTTTTTGTATTGAAAAAAATTATTTGAATGAAAATCGAAATGTAAAAATACTTGTAAATTCAACATATTCAAACCTTGGTCTGTTTGGAGTTTTTATTACACACGAAATTGTTCGACTTGTAAATATCTTAATTCCATGTTAGTTATTTATATAATAAAATTTTCAAATTCTGTAAAATCTTCATAATTATTTATAATACATAATTTAAAATCTAAATACGCCTCGAACAAATCGATTTTTCTTGTATTGTTTGCTAGTTGTTGTTGTTCTTTCAGAGAGAATTTTTCCAAAAATATTTTAGAATTTTTGATTTTATCATGGTGTTTTTTAAGGAGCGTAAAAATTAATTTCCTTAATTCTGTGGTATAAGATAATTCTTTTAAATCAAAATATAAGTTTATAAGTTTATTTCCATTTTGTTTTTTTAAAAAAACCTCTGAAATAATAATTTGACAAAATAATAATAATTTTTTTTGTCCAAAATAATTGGCAATTTTTAATAAATCTAAGGCATGATTAAAATTTTTGATAACAATTTCTTCAAAATATAAAAATGAGATAAAATCTGAAATCAATAAAGTTGGGAAAAGTTCATCAATAATTAACAATTTGTGTGATCCATTATTTGATTTGAATTCTTTTTTTAAAAGATTTTTAAAATTGGCAGTTCTTGAAATCAAAATTGATCTTTTTGCATGGACCGCTTTTACTTTATTTTTTTTTTTTGATTTTTTTGAGTTCTTTGTTCTTATTACTAAATCTGTCTCAGAATTAGTTTTTAAATAATTGATTAAATTTTCTTTTAATTCTTTAGATTGCTCAGTAAGTAAATTCTTAATATTTCTCTTATTGTTTGCAATTTGTTTTGAATTTCGTGTCTGATTGTTTTCGGATAAAAGATCACAAATTTTGATTAATTTTGGGATTTGAAACATAGTCGACAATTTTTTTAGTTCCATTAATTCATCTTCACTCACTAAAAATAAGTCAAGCTTTTTTCCACAATACAAATAACGCAGCATTTTTAGAAAGATCTCAAAAGAGTTTTCTTGGATTAAATATTTACCTCCTCCTAAAGATTTGATACAAAGCTTTTTTTCAAGTTTTTTTGTTTCAAGATTGGGGTTTAGCAATTGACGAAAGACTTTAGAACAATTTTCTAAAATAAATTTGTGTGCATTTACCGTATGTTGATAATTTTTTTTCTTTTTCTTTTTGTTATTCTTCTTCCTTTCTTTTTCCTTTTCCGTTTCATTTTCTTTTTCTTTTTTAATTTCTGTTTCTTTTTCTGTTTCTTTTTCTTTTTCATTTTCTTTTTCATTTTCTTTTTCATTTTCTTTTTCGTTTTCTTTTTCTTTTTCTTTTTCTTTTTCTTTTTCTTTTTTCTTTTCTATTTCTTCTTCTTTTTCTTTTTCTTTTTCTTGATCTTTTTTCTTTTCTATATCTTCATCATTTTCTTTTTGTTTTTCTTGATCTTTTTCAATTTCTTGATCTTTATCCTTATATTTTTCTTTTTTCTCTTCCCTTTCTTCTTTTTTGATTTCAATAAGATCGTTGCTTTCAGTCAACAGTGAATTTGAATTTGGGTTTGTCTTGTTTTTTGATTGTGTTTTCTCCCAGACAAAATGAAGATCGGAACCATAGATCTTTGGATTTTTAATTTCGAATTGATCTTTTGGATCGACAGATAAAATTGATTCAATACCCAGATAAAAATCCTGGGTAAAGAGCTTTAGTTGAACTTTAGGAACTTCAATTTTGGGCTTGTTTATGAATTTCTTGAATTTTCCTTGTGCTTTGAAGTTAGGCCCGAGTAGATACCCCTTAACAGTCGAAATTATTGCTTTTCTAACCCCGATATTTTTCAATGCTGTGCTTTCAACATACCCTTGGGCTCCGATTTCTCGTGCAAATTTGAATCCTTCTTTATAAGAAATGATTTGCTTTTCATCATTTAAACGCTCAAGGAATTTCTTGTCATTTCGCAGATCAATTTTTGTAGCAACAAGCAGAAAGGGAGCATTATGGCAAAAGCGATGAATTTCTGGAATCCATTTTGAAGTTACATTCTCAAAAGAAACCCTATTTAATGCGCTAAAACAGATCATAAAGATTTTTGTTTCAGGATACGTTAATGGGCGTAAGCTATCGTATCCTTCGGGGCCTTCTGTATCATAAACGTCGAGATCATAACTCTTGCCAGATACTTCCTCAGTGGTTTCAATCTTTGCAATACTGGACTGATAATTTTCTGGTAATTCGTTTGTCAAAAATCGTGTCAGGAGTGTGGTTTTCCCAACATTACTATCACCCACAACCACAATTTTAATTTTTTCTTTTTTGGAAGAGATCAAATTTTGTGCTTATCAAATAAAAAAGAATTTGAAAAAATAAATTTATTTCGGCTTATTTTTCTCTCACATTGGTTTCAATTGAGGAAATACTCTGAAACGTTTTTGTTTGTCAGGAATTTTTTGAACAAACCTCTTTGAATCCATACCTTTAAAAGAAAAAAAGTTGAATTTACTTTTTGGTGTTTTGAAAGAAAAAAGTAACAAAAAAAGTGGAAATTTTTTTTGATAAGAAAATAGGAAAAATCCTACAAACCATACTTCCAATATCATTACAAAGTGGTTTAACATTTTCAAAAAATAGTACAGTAACATAAAGAAAGTGTTTCATACAAAATAATTATCTCATGTTTTTAATTTTACAAAGAAACAATATTAAATATCCATATTTGCTTTTAAAAAAAAGGAAATACTACACGGTGTACACAAGTTTTTCAAGAAAGATTAACCGATTTATGGGTCTAATATTATTTTTATTGATTCAACAGGTATTTATGAAAAATCTTGTGTATGAAAATTTTGAGAAAAAAATTAAATTTTTCATCTATTAGTTGTATTCTACAAATTAATAGATATAATTATTTTAATTTAAAAGTCTACACCACATCTTGGTCATCACAACTAAATGTGATTTATTGAGAGATCAGGTTTCATATTCGTGAATCAGTATTTTTGCTTTTGAATTTTTTTTACAAATTTCCTATTTCTTCAATCAATTGCCAATATATTTCCATTATTAAGTGCTTCCTCGGTTGGGTGTTGGAAATATTGTTGATACTATTAATGGTAAAATAAAAAGATCAAAATTTCATTCAGCTTTCCAAAAAAAATCACTATCAAAAATTAAACAATTCATCAAAAGTCCCCAATTCTAAAATGCAAAATTAATAATTTAAGGATTATTCATATTCGAAGGTCAGTGGATACTTTTTTTAAGTGTAGAAACATAATTATTGACTTAAAAGAATGATGAGTTACGGGATCTTGTTAAAATTGAAAATTTAGAGTTTTTTTGGAAAATTTTATGATGAAAAAACCATTTTTGGTACATATTTACTATCTTTGTCATTTTTAATTGAATTTTATTCAAGGATTCTTCAAAAGATAGAATTCATCCCCTTTCCTTTCTAAAATATCAAACTTCGATTCTTCGTTGTTGAATTTTCATTTTTACTGATAATTTTGTTAGATGAGATCTAAAAATTAATGATGTTTTTTGTTGATTGGTGTATTTTCTATCTTTTGAGGAAAGGATTCCCTTTTAGAGCCCCTTAAAAAATGAGTAGAATGGAAATGCAAGTTTCTCAATTTTATTTACTTTTGTATTTTTTTTTAAAAAAATTACAAAAGAAAACAAAAAAAAAATTACTTAGTGCTTATTTTTATTAAATTTTTTTTTCAATTTCTTTGGGATCAATAAGCCCATTCTCTTAACTCTTGTTTTTAGAATTTTTTTTTTTTGAGTTAACTTGAATCCTTCCCCCTATAATGTATCAATAGTTCGAAATTTTGAGATTAGATCGTTTAAAATTAGATGGTGGTTTGTGTTTCTTTGCACCAGTCATTTATTAACTTACTTTTGAATGAACTGTTATTTATTTGCAAGGTCATTCAAAACTTAAAAATAGCTTATTCAACTTTTGTCTTCAAATTGGTTAGGTTAGTGGTGCTTGTCTTGACTGACAATACAAAAGATTTGGTGTTCCAAATAAAGGGATCTTTGGAATTTGAAAATGGAATTTTTAGCAATTAGTTTCTTTTTTTTTCAACACAAAGAAGATTGAAAACAAAAGGTTTTCATCCCTTTTTGAAGTTAGTTCAAAAATCCGTTTCCCTAATTAACGAAATAAAAAAAAAATTATTTACAAATCCAAAATAAAAAAAAAATAAAAAACTTTCTTAACCATTTTAATCATTGGAATCAAAGTTTTGGGTGAAAATATAAAACAGTCAAGATCCTTTCCAAAAAGCAAGATTTTAAAATTTTCCAAACTTTAAAATTCAAATTTTCACTCACAAAACTGAAAATATAAAATCTCATCACTGTTGGTCATATCACGATTATTTTGAATGACCAGATAGCTTATTCCAATTGTGTGTATATACTTGAAAATAAAGGTGATATAACCAACAGCGATAATCAAAAAAATTGATTTTTAATTTTGCCTTATTTTGTCGAAAATACATTCAAGTTTTTGATCAATAAATGTTTTTTTTATTTTTTGACTAAAATCAACAAAAATCCTAAAAATTCAATATCATGGCTTTTTTTTTTAATTGAGATTCTATTAAATCGTTTTTATTACTTAGAGTAGTATATTCTAACTCCCACAGAGCATCAAATATGAATAGTCCTTAATCAAGTTTTAAGAATTAAAAATTCGAAATGTTACTATGATTAAAAAATCTTTTTATAAAGCTGAATGGCTATTTTGTTTCATTTATTTTACAACAAATAGTAATACAGGAAAATCGAAAATACCTGAAAATTTTTTATCCACATCATAACATGTTATGAACTTTTTCGAAGAAACCATAATGCCAATATACTCAATTTAATGATAAAAAAACAATTTTACTTTCAGACAAAATATATTTTGTGAATTTTCTACTTTAAGCCCCCCAAAAGAGTTTTTGGTACCTTTTGAGTTTATTTAAGTAATTGTTGGCACTTATTCCGTTAAATATATATGTATGTCAGGGTATGTTGGGTATTTATATGGGTTGTATTATTGTTGATTTTGGTGCACGTTTGTATGTTTTGGTTAAGTCAGTTCCTTTTATGGAATTGGAATTGAAATAAAGTTTGGTTTGGGTCACTTTATGTAGGATATGGAAATTGTATTATACTATTAGATATTAAGCAGTTATTTTTGGAGTGTCTTTTAGATTACAAAATTATGGTTAATCATACGCAATTAGAAATTTTCTTTACAAGTGTCATTTTATCTCATTTAATTAATACCATTTCGTAATAATCAGAAATGTTATAGTCCTCTAAGATACCAATTCCTTTCACACAAAATGGGTTGAATACTTTTACTAAAAATTTATATATTTAGAATTTTGATATTTTCAACCAAAAAAAAAAAAAAAAATGATCAACTTAAAATTCCAAATTTACCTTTAAACTGAATATATTGGCATTATGGTTTATAGAAGTTGTTCAAATAGTGCTTTTTAGTGGTTATAAAATTTTCAGGTGGTTATAAAAAAATTAGGGTATTTTTGGGGATATTTGATAGATTCCCTCTATTAATAAATTGTTTGGGTAAGTTAATATTTTGGTCTTTTCGGATTCAAATTGAATTATTTGCCTTGTGTATGACCATTTCTTATCAAATATTCTTAATTTCCAATCAAGACATAAACCAAGTTGATTTTAAGTATATTATCCAATAAAATAGAATATTATAAAGTGTGGAGTTAGTAAGTAAACTTATGTTTATTTTTTTTTTTTTTGACAAATAACATAATTTTTACTAACAATTTAGAATGATTATTTGAAAATGTTTGTATGTGTTTAATTTTTTTATGTAATTTGTGTTTTGGCTTTTGATATGGATGAGTAAAATCATCTAAACAATTTATTAATTTAAGTCTATTTTTTGAAATCAAAATTCACAATTTTCGTATATAAAACCAAAATCAATAACTTTATATTATGATTAACAATTATTTTAATTCTTGAAAATTGTAAAACACATTTTTGGTTTTATGTTGGATAAGTATTGATTTTGAAAGAAAATTGTTTATTTTGTTTTTATTTTTAATTATTACTATTCCAATTCAAAACTCAGCCAATAAATCTAATTGAAGTATAGATGATTAAATAAATGAATATTTGATAAAAATTTTACAAAAGTTAATCAATGAAATTCAGATCTATTAAGTAAACTTTTTAATTCTTTAAGGTTTGAAAAAAGTTGTTTTCTTTTTTTAAAAAATGAAAAAAAAAAGCAAATTGAATTTTTCATTTTGAAAAATTTTTTTTACAAATTGTTTGGTAGTTTTCACAAGAACCGTTATAACAATTTCAATCATTTTTGTCAGAAAAAAATTGATTTTGAATTTTGAGGATAATATTATCTAATTCCCAAAAATCTTCAAGAAAATTATATTTTGAAAAATCCAATTTTATCTTAGAATAAAAACACACTTTATAAGTAAAATTTATAAATGACTTCAAAAATTTAACAGTTTAAACTATTCTTCTTAAAAAAATATAAATTATTTTTCAATATGTAAAATAAATCATTTTTTTTTTTTGGTTAACCAAAAGAATTATTGCATATTAGAAATAAAAAATTATTTTATATTTATATTCGAGTGCAACAAAGACCTGACATTGTATAATAATGATGGAAACGATAATAGACAAGGTAAAAACTTTTTGTAATTTGTGAAATAAAACAAATTGAATATGTTTTCTTTTTCGGAAAAAATGGAAAAAAAAATTTGATCTTACCAAAAAAAATTGCTTTACTAGTTTTCTTCGTCGATCAGAATTTTTTTAAACTTTGCATCTCCTAAATTTGTAAGTAGAGAATATCAGCAGTTATTTGGTTTTTTGGGATCAAAATATTTGTAATATTTTTTTTGAATATGATTTTAATCATATGAAGAAAAAAGATTGAAGATATTTTGATCCAAACTAAAAACCAAATGGCTATTGTTATTATTTGAAAATTTAAAAAAAAAATAAAAAAATAAAATGTTCTCTTTGAGATTTATTTTTGTTTCCCTTTCAATCCCTTTTCTTTTTATTTTTCTTCCTTTATCTTTTCTTTCTTTTTGTTTACTTTCTTTTTCTCTTCTTTCTGTTCTTTCTTTATCATTTCCTTCTTTTTCTTTTCTTTCTGTTCTTTCTTTTTCTTCTTTTCTTTCTTTTATTACTATTTCTTTTCTTTCTTTTATTACATTTTCTTTTTTTCTTTCTTTTTCTTTTTCTATTTTTTTTTGAATTTTTGTTAAAGTTTGATTTTTCTTGTGGAACAAAATATTGGACCAGTGTTTCGTCTGAGACTACTTCTTCATCCAGTCTTCATTTCCTTCCTTAAAATGATCAAATTCATAGAAGGTCTTTTCGTTCCATTTTTATATTTCAAAAAAAATGGAAAACGAAGAAAATTGATATTTTTATTAAAAAAAAAATCGACAGAACAATTTGAAGATATTTTTGAAAAGTGGTAAATAGAATTATTTACTATGTTTCTATTTACACTCTTAACAAACAAAAAAAATAAAATATTGATAAAATGTCTCTAATTTAAAACTTCAAAAAAACTCTATTTCAATTAACTCATACTATCCACCGAACTCTATTTGAAAGGTTATTTTAAAAAAATTTTTAAGTAAAAAAAATAACTTGATATTTTCAACTTACAAGAAATTCCAAATCTTGTATTTCAAGTTTTGTCACTCTAAAGTCTTTGAATTATTGACAATTTATAGAAAATTCAAAGATCTAAATTAAAAAAATAAAATTAATGATAAATTTTCACTCAGCAATTAAATGTTCAAAATGGCTAGTACTAACCATAACAAACAATCTTTCAAAAAGTTATCCTTAATATCCCGTAATGCTGATCCAAAAAATATTGTAACATTTTATTCATTTTTTCACATTTTTTTAAACGAAGATAATAACATCAAAAACATATTTTAAAATTTTGCCCTGTTTTCTTAGAGTACTGCTCCCTTAACAAAAATTAACGCAAATATTAAATAAAAAAAAACTACTTTGTGTTTTATTATAAAAAAAAAAAGAGTAAAGAAAACAAATAGACTAAAATTAAGGAAATTCTCTATTTCTGTGGAGTTGTTTTGATAAACATTTCTAAAACTCGTTTTTTACTTCAATTCTGAGACGAAGCAACGAAGAATTTTAATTTTCAATCAAACCTAAAATTCCTGTTTTGGTTTGTTTATCTTTTGGTCTATAATACCAAGGAATAATTTCACCTTTCCTTCTTTTATGAAAGCCATATCCAATGCCAGCAATGGATCCCATACCTGCGCCAATTGCACACTTCCTGAAGGATTTGGAAGGAAGATTCCAGATCAAGCCAACTGTTGATCCTGATGCGGCATAGCCGGCCATGTCCTTTTGTTGTCTGAATAACATTGATCCTGTATTAACCAAGTAAAATAAAGAAGTTAAGCCTGCTGCTGTGCTTCCTACATTATTGCCGACTCTCATCGTCGAATTTAAAACGTTGTTAAGGCGGATCTGATCAGTCATGTTTGATGTTTTGAAAAAGGATGTAACCGCTCCAATGCCCCCGCCAAAAACAGAGCCAAGTAAAAAACTCCATCCGATTCCAGTAAGCGATTCCTCTAACACCTCCATCAAGGGGTTTTCTGGTAATGCGATCCTGAAGGCATTTTGCTGTTGTGAAAATTGCTATAATTGTCGTATTTTTTAAGATTTATTTTAACAGAGATTATTACGTTATTGAATTGACAGACAAAGAAAAGCTGTTTCCAAATTTATAAAATTCTTTTGTGATTTCCAATAAGGACAAAAGCCAACAAGAACGTGAAAAAGAAAAAGAAAAAAAATAAAAAAGCAAAAAACAAGTTTGATCTTTTCGAACGTTGGTTTTAAATTTCAATTCATTAATTTTTTTTTTTGTTTTTTCTTGTTATCTTGGCCTTATCCATTTTATTTTTTTAGTCAATCAAAATGAAACCTTTTGGAAGATCAGTTAATCCAAGTTGAAACCAAAAAAACAAATAAATTAATTATTTGCTTAACAATTAAAAAAAAAAAAAGTTTATGTTTTTTTGTGATGTAAGTGAAGAAAAAGAGAGCTATTTACATGTTCATTAGTTTGTGGCTGAAAATTAAAATAATCTTTAAACGTTTTTGAAGGAGTTTCTGTTGTAGTTTCTTGAGATTTTTTAGATTTAAAGGCTGAGCTTAATTTGGAAAATGCAAACATGATTTTGTTTTTATTGCAAAAATGTAAAAAAATGTTTTTTTATCAATCGAGCACAATCAGTATAATATAGACTGATTTAGTTGTGTTAAAACATATAAACACATTCCTTGAGTACGTTGGGTTTCAAAAAGAAGAAACTGAGAAATTCATGAAATCCCTAAAAATTGTTAGTTCGATTTGTTTGTTGAGAAACCTTTGCTTTCTAATAATTTCTCTATGGTAATATATTTCAATGATCAACTCTTTGTTTAAAGTCTATTAGTATTTAAGGTTTACAATCCCTGAATTTTGAAAAAAGATTATCTATGGTAGGTGAGGCAACATGCAATTTTATTTGGTTCTGAAGATGATTAATCTTCGAATTAATATTATTTTAATAGGAGTTTAAAAAATGAATTTTTTTATATTTAAATATTTGTTGTATTTTCTTTTGGTTGTATTTCAATTTTAGAATTATATTTGCTTATTTATATATGTCTCTAGTTAAAATTTATGAAAAAAAAATTTTTTCTCGAATTTATCTTATAACTATGAAGAATTTAAATTGTTTGACAGAATATTCTATTCTTATAGTTAGTGAATATTAAATGAAATAAAAAGTCCCCTATTAGAAAGAAAACATGTTGTAAAAAAAGTAATTTTCAATTTATCAGATATTTCAGGACAGGCTTTAATCTGTTATAACGAATGACTACAATACATTTTTCTTAACACACACACACACACATATATTATTGTCTTAACTTTAAAATTTCAATAAATTTAATAAATATTTGTGTTTAAAATAGCTGATTATTTTTTTTTTAGTAGATCTTCAAGGATTCAATATTTGATGTTTTTCTTTTGTATTCTTACAATAAGATTAAAGTTATAAGGTTATTTGTTGATAAAGACTCCCAGAAATAACTGAATCTGAGATTTCTAAAAATATAAAAAATTTTTTTTTATATTTTTTCATATTAAATTATGATCCAAAAATCTAAACAAAAAAGGATCCAGATCTTTTTATTGAAAATTTAAAAAAGGGAAAAAATGGACTCTTTAGAAAATAAACTTATTTCTCAAAAGGAGATAAATGAAGTTAAATATCGTTTAATTGTATCCTTCTGTCAATAATTACTGTATTACCCTTGGGAAAAAATAATAAATAAGAGTTACTTGTCCCTTAAATTATTTTTATTTCAGAAACATCATTTAATTGAAATAAATTCAAGATTTTTCAACAAACATTTTTATTTGTCAGGAATTTGATCATTTTGTCTTTTAAAGCCCTTCTATGAGTATAAAAGTTGATAGTGGATCTACCAAAAAACATTTGTTGTCATTTTATTCAAAAAAATTTTCTTTGTGTTTTTTTATGATGAGGTTTCTGTGTTATAAAAAAAATGAAATATTTCTTACTGAGTTTGATTTATTGAGTTTAGAGCCAGTTTGTAAAAGAAGAACAAATTAATTGTTTTTTTTCCGAATAAACAGCAAAATTGTGGATAGAAAAAGAGTAAACTTTTTACAAGTCTATATTTTCATTTTTTCCATTTTTCAGTTGGTTGTAAAACAATTAAAATACAAAGAAGAAATTGTTTTTGAGTCAATGAAGCTCAAGATCTAGATCAAAAATCCCTCAACAAGAAGAGTGATAAGAACTCGTTGAAAAAATTACACTGGAAAGGGAATTAGAAAATAAAAAAGAAAGAGAAGAATAATTAACCAAAAAAAGTTTAAAAAGTATGGGAAAAGACCAAAAGAATCGCTTTCAGCAATGAAAGTGCAGATCGTTTTCACACTCTCAAAAAAAAACTCAAAAAACAACACTCAATTTCTCCAGATCGTTCTCGAAAACTTTGAAAAAATGAAAAGAAAAAGAAAAAACAAAATTTTATTTATTTACAATGGATCGAATAAATTTCATTTATAAGAAAAAAAAATGAAAAATAAAAGAGAATAAAATGCATTTTTATACAAAATAGAGCGAACAAATGATGAAGAAAAAAGGAGAAAGTGGATGACAAAGAAAGAGAAGAGAATTGGGATATTGACAACTGGCAACTTGAATTAGGCAACACTGGATCTTGAATTGGGATATTGAATTGTAAATTTGAATTAGGCAACTTGTTTAGGTTAGGTTAGGTTAGGTTAGGTTAGGTTAGATAACTTTTGGCAACTTTGACAACTAGATCTGTCAACTGACAACTTTTAACTAGTGGTTGACTTTGGATATTTGATTTTGTTATTTTTTATTCAATTCTCCTTTTAAAAAAAAAGGAGAATACTTTTTGTGTTTTTTTTTTCTTGGTTAGTTGTTTGTTATTTTTTATTTTTTTTTTAAAAAAACAAAAAGCAAAATAAAAATTAAAAAAAAATTTTTTTGAGAAATGAAAAAAAATGAAAAAAGGTATGGATCTACTTTTCGAAGTACTCATAGAAGGGCTTTAAAAAAATAATATTGAATCCATTTTTTGATATTTTTCCTATTTTTCGAGTTTTTGTTTTAATAATTCACAAATTGAACATTTAATGAATAGAAGCGAAACTTTTCGAAGAATTCAAGTCAGTTTATTATTTTATTTTGATTCCATCAAACAAGCCTAATTTTAACCTCTTTTTTTTTCCATTATTTTCTGAACTAATTTATGATTCTTTTTCCCAATTTGTAATAAATGGACAAACAAAACAATAAAAGAATAATCCAAGTTCACTTTCAAAACAAAGTATCCAAAGTTTAACTATGAAAATTGATCCTTTTTTAAAAATTGATCCAAAAGTCGAAGAAGTAAGTATTTTTTATGGAATTTTTTTTTTTTTTTTGTTTGTTTTTCTCCCAAAAATTGATTGGAAAAAATAATCAAATCTCAAGACAAACACCTAAACGAACAAACCAAATTAAAAAACTTGTCAAACACCCAAATCATAAAACAACAATTGTTCGTTCTTTTTCACCCAACCAGATCCTTCTCAAAATTGCTGATGAATTTATTTTAGATGTAACAAATTCATCCTGTAAATTGGCCAAACATAGAGGATCAGACACACTTGAAGTCAAAGACATAAATCTTCATTTAGGTAATTTGTTTACATACCATTTTTTCTCAGCCTTATCAAAAGCGATCAAATACAAAAAAAAAAAACATTAACGGAATATTTTTAATTCAGCTTTTTTTCTTTTTTTTTTCTTCTTTTTTATTTTTCGTTCTTTTTCTTAATTATACCTTTAGAACAAGATGGTGGAATGAAAATTCCTGGTTTTGAGTCAACTACCAAAGAATTATTAAAACAGTCAAGTAAATTACATCAAGAAAAGATGAATCAAATGGAAATGAACAAAAACAAAAAATAAAAAATCTTGCCAAGCAACTCATTTAAAAACAAAAAAAGAAAAAATTGTTTTTGATCGCATTCTTTTTATAATTACTTCTTTTTTGATTGAAAAGAAAAGAATACACTTTTAAAAATCGTTTCTTTGAGATCATTTTTGAATAAAAATATCATTAAAAATAATTTTATTAATTGTGAAAATTTGTCATTATTGTTGCTGTGAACGGAACATACCCTCCAATGGAAAATAATTTTCTGGAAAAAGGAAAAAAAAATTTTTGTAATTTTTATGAGTGTCTAATAACACTCAAAAACTAACCAACCGATGGTGTACGATCGATCTCAAAAAATCAATAATGAAAAAAGAGTACATTTTTAGAAAAAAGTGAACAAGAGAGACACCAAATTTCCAACTTGAATGGTTTCAAA
Organism: Anaeramoeba flamelloides; assembly: GCA_027625915.1. NCBI lineage: Eukaryota > Anaeramoebidae > Anaeramoeba > Anaeramoeba flamelloides. The sequence continues at coordinate 8,544,840 of JANTQA010000026.1, forward strand.
TTATTATTTCGAAAACAACTCGGTTAATTTCAAAGCATCTTCTCTTGGGCACTTTTTGAGATCTTCAAGATTTTTTTTTGAATTTTTTTTCATTTCTCAAATACATTATTTTTTTCTCAAGAATGTTAGCAAATCCTTACTTTCTTAAATTTTGGGGGTTAAAAAATAACCATGAATTAGATTAAATTGAATTAAATGATAGTGTACTGAAAGAAAACAAATTTTTTCAAATTGAAGAAATTTAACCATTTGGAAATAGAAAATAAGAAGAGATTTGATTATTTTTTTAAAATTTGATTTTTTTCGATTGAGAACTCGGTTCACAAGAGTAAATATTGAATGTTGTAAAAAATAGAGTTCTTACAATTTTAGAGATAAATAATGAGATCCAGACAATTACCCACAATTCATTAATAGTAAAAGAAATCTCACTTTTGATTTTTAAGGTTCAAATTGATTTTAAATATAAAATTTTTTTTCGTGATTACTAATAATTTGTTTGAAAAATGATTATTTTTTTTTAAAATTAAAAGATTGGTATTTACCAATGATTTTTTGATTAAAATTATTATTAGTCTATTAAGATGCTCAAAATTTATATTTAAAATAACTTAATTATATGGATCTCATTATTTATCTCTAAAATTGTCAGAACTCTATTTTTTGCAACATTCAATATTTACTCTTGATTTTGAAACTTTTTTTTTTTATTATTGAATTTTTTGACAATGTGATTCATATAATTTTTTTATTTTTTTGTTATTTGAATATTTTTTCCTTGAAAATTTGATTTTTCAAAATTAGTAATTCTTTTAAACTTTTATTTTGTTATTTGTATTTTTGCTTTTGAAATATAAAGAATTTTTTTTTTTTTTTAGTTTTTTGAATTTTTATTAGTGACAATACTCCTTTGAAACTTTTTTTGGATATTTAAATAATGAAGTTGTTTGAGTGAATGTTGATTTTTTCTTAATCTTGAATTTTTGAAATTGGTACTCTTTTACCTATTAAACTTTTTTTCAGTCAAAGTAGCCCAGCATTTTTTTAAAATATCAAATATTTTTTATAATTCACCTTTGAAGAGCAAATAATAAATGAGTAGTATAATAAAAATCAAAGAATAGTTGATATCCACCTGAAATAGAACTAATAAATCAATAGATTTTCATAAAAAATTTTCAAAACTCAAATTCTTAGTTACAACATTGAGAAAAACTATAAGTTTCATTTTGATCTCCTATAAAAGATCAAATGAATTAACCATAGAAATCAAAATAATTTCTCGAAAATCATTTTTATTTTATCAATAAGATTAGAATAACACTTTTTTACCAAGTTACTTGAGATCTTGTTTATTAAAAAAACATTTAAATGAATTAGATGTAAAAAAAAAAAAATGTACAAAAAAAATTAAAAAAAAAATAAAATAAATAAATTTGAAATTTGAAATTTCCAAAAATAATTTTTTCTTCGAATATCCATTTAAAAGTTTTAAACATATTTAATAAATCCGAATCACTGCTGGGCCACTTTTTGTGAAAAATAATTAATTTTTGTTTATTGAATTTTTTGCTAATGAGATACAAAAAAAAACAATTTTTATCTTATTTGAATTTTGTCAATCAAAAAAATTACAAAGTTACAAGAACATTTTTTATTTCAAGTCGACAAACGAGGAGAGAGTAAATCCACTGTATGTTTCAAGAACCTTGATATTAAATTTAGGGGTTGTAGACTAAAATAAAAATCAATTTCGAAGTCCAACATTTTTTTGAACTTTTTTATAAGTGACTAATAAATTTTATTTCTGTCAAACTAAAAAAAATTTTCAAAATTTCAATTATTTGGGATAATTGATCTTTGAAGATGAAAAAAGAAATAATTTGAATAATATACGTCAAAGAATAGTTGATATTATGTCCAAAGTTGTTCTAAAAAATTAAACTATTGATTTTGTTGAAAATTGAAAAACCCAAATTTCTCGAGAAAATATTATTAAAAACAAGAATTTTCATTTTGATCTTCAATTGAAAATATAAAAAAAATTGCAATAAAAATTACTATTATTTTTTTATATTCATTAAATCTCTTTTAATAAACTGTAAATTGTACGTTTTTTATTAATGAATATCGATCTTGTAATAGAAAAAAAAAGGAAAAAAAAGGTATAAACCAAAAAGAAAAAAAAAATTATACAAAAAACAAAAAATGATTTCAATTTTGAAATTTCAACATTATAAATTTTTCTTCTCATATCCTTTTAATCGCTTTAAATATTTAACTTCATCATATAAAACTTCACTCTTACAACTGGGAAATTATTTACGAATAAAAAAAACTAATCACTTTCTAGTATATGATCGAAATCAAAAAATTAATAATGAAAATCAATATTTTTTTCAAAAAAAAGTTCGGGTAGTGTTATTTATTAGCATTTAGGTATTGGTATACAGTCAGTTCCACTTTTAAGGTACAAAATTCAACAAAATTTAAGGCAAATAAAAATTCCAAATTAAGGCACAAAATTCAGATTCTAGTAAAATAAATTGTGTTAAAAAAAAAATTCGAAATTTTGTAGCTTAATTTGAGATTTTTATATGTCTTAAATTTCGTTGAAAGTTTAGCCTTAACTTTGAAACTGACTGTGGGTATTTATTGTGAATATAAACTCCATTTTACTCAAAGTACCAAGCCAAAAATGAAAAAGGTACTTATTTTTAAGAATAAACTAAACTAAGATTGATCAGAAATATGAGAAATAATAAACTTTGAATTAGAGTAGATAATCATTAAAGGAAAGCCTAAACAAACCATAAATTAAAAAAAAATAAAATGTTAAAAAATTTTGTGCACTTTTCATTGGGGTGTCTTGTGTAAAAATTTCTCAATTTCTTTAGGAAATGAAAGTTTTTGACAATAAGATTTTTGAAATTTAAATGTATGAATTTTGAAAGAAAATAAAAAGTCTAACTTTTCTTAATGTTAATTTCAAGTTTCAAACAATTTTTTTTCAAATTTATTTTAAAAAGAAAAAAAAAAATAAAAAAGAAAAGTAAAAAGCAAAATTCAAAAAAAAATATTTTACAAAATGAGAAAAAATAATTTTGATCTAAAAGTTGAAATTTTAGTTTAAGTAGAATAATGAATTAAAATCATAGAATGTATTCCTTTTTTTCAAAAAAACTTGGTACCTTTTATTGAAAAAGTTTTGTACTGGTAGTTTTGAAATGTCGATCCTATGAGGTTTTTGTATCTTTATTGTTATTTTTTTCTATTTTTCCATTTTCCAACTGGGTTACTTAATGTACTATTACAATTTAATGCTTTTCGCAGATTTTAATATTATATCTTAACATTTATAAATGTTTTAAAAGAATATTAATTAAATAAAAGCCAAAATATTGGCAAATTTGTGAATTTTAACAATTTTGAAAGAAATCATTATAGTTCAAAAAAAAACTTTACTAAATTCTCAAAAAAGAAAGTTAGTTCAAAATATTTTTTTTTTTTTGATATTGATTTTACGTTTATCTAAATTGTTATCAATTATATTTTTATACTTGAAGTGAACGAAATTGTTATTTTAAATAATTTAAATAGTTCTTTTTTATTGAAAAATTGATTTTCGAAAAGTTTTAACTAATATTGTCAAATTTAATTTTTAAATAAAAAGGTTTTAGAACAAATAGAAATTTTGACAAGAATCCTTTGTTAATTTTCTATTAAGTTGTAAAATGTGTTTTTAATTATGAAAGTAATATGTTACCACATAAAATATGAATCTACCTTAACGGAAAGAATCGAACAAAATATCATCTTTGGAATATAAAGAATTATAGAACAGACATAAATAAAAATAAATTGAATTAAATTGGTATTCTAGATAAAGAAATTGGTATATTCGAATTTATATAAATATAAGGCTATGATAATATAAAAGAAGAAAACATCCATTTTTTACAGACTTTTTTAATTTATAATTATTAAAATTCATTTCAATCTTTTTTTTTATTGGTATTGAAGAGTTGGAAAATGAAAAAAACAAGAAAAGTTGTTAAAAAAATTTGGAAATAATCTACAGAGTATAAAAATGGAAATGGTTTAAGTTTGATTTCGAATGATCTAGATATATGAATTAAGAAAGAATGTTATTGGGTTGATACTTGGAAAAAAAGAGAAAATATAGAAAATAACAATCCCAACAAAATACCCAGATTAATTGCGGATTTATCTTTAAAATGAGACTTGAAATAAAAAAAGTTTGACTTGTAAAGAATTATGAATAAAATGTAAAAATTTTTTCCCAATTCACCATGTTCAAAGGTTTTTATTGGTTTTGTATTTTTTTTTCTTTACATTTTACAAAACGAGATTTCTCATTTCAAATAAAAGTGTACATCAAATATTAAAATATTGAATTTTAATTTTTATTGTTTTGTTTTAATGGGTTTTAAAGATTCAGTTGGGTGATTGTTATGTTTTAAAGAGTTTCTTATTTTTTAGAATGATACTACAATTAATTTAATTCGATTATGATTAATTCTTGAAAATTTCTTTGTCTTTTATCTGAAAAAGAGTTTATATGAATTGTTTTTTACAATAAATATTTTAGAAAAACAATCTTTTTTTGAGCAATTTCAAACTCTTTTTTATCAAAGATCCATTTTTATTCAAGAAATAGAATAAATTATATAATTGTAATTCATTATTCTTCTCATGCAAAATAAATTTTCAATTTTTAGATCAAAATCATTTTTTCTCATTTTGTATTATAATTTTGATATTTTTTTTGTATTATTTTTTTTTTCTCTTCTTAATTATTTTTTTTTTTAAAAATTAACTTTAAAAAAAAAATGTTTAAAATCCAAAATAACATTAAGAAAAGTGAGTATTTGTATGTTTTTTTTAAAATGAATACATTTACAATTAAAAAAATATTATTGTAAACAATTTTAATTCCCTTAAGAGATTGGGAATTTTCTAAAAGAGGTTACATTGAATAGGGCACAAAATTTTTGAACATATTTTGTTTTTTTGGAATTTATGCTTTGTTCATGTTTTTCTTTTATGATTATCAACACTAAAGCAAAGTTTATTATTTCTTGTATTTCAAAACAATCTTAGTTTAGTTGATTCTTAAAAAAAAAAAAAAAATAAAGGGTGAATTTTTCATTTTTGGCTGGGCTCCTTTGAGTAAAAGGGGGTTTATTTACTAATATTTCAAATATTTTTTATTTTCAATTTTTTTTTATTATTATGTTTTCTTTATAACCTTGAGTTATCTGAGCAAAAGAGCTTTGATCGAAATTTCTTAGAAAATAATATTTCATTTCTCAATTTAAAAAAGTTTATTCTGCCAAAAATATGCTACTTTTACAAGATTATCAATGCATGTAAACTACTTTTTGTATATTAACAGTGTATATAGTGGAGTATAGAGTCATAAAGTATATAAAAGGTTCAACTTTATTTATATTTGAAAATACCACAATCAATGAATTACAATTTAAAATGCTTTAATTTTTTTAAAGTATTCAAAACTGGGATTTTTTAATGTCTTTAAATAGCTTGTTAGTTATCACACTTGGGGAAAATAATGTATCATTTTTTTCAAAAAATTCAAAATTTTTCAGATAGCTAAAACGTTTCAAAAAATCACAATAATACAATTTTTTTTAAATTTGAAAATTTTGATTTTTGTAAAATCTGAAAATCATTTTTTTCATCTTTTATTTTTTTGTTTTCATATTATTTTTTGAATTATCTAACCTCTTTGATTGTTCTGTTCAATTATTTTTTCGAACAGTTGATATTATGTTAAAGTTGAGTTGTTCAAAATATAAGAACTTAAATAATATTAGTTGGTAGTATCTAAGCATACGATCGATCAATAATTTTTGATAGAATTTTAAAAAAATTTACCAAATATATATTTTTGTTTTGATCTCTCTCTATTTTTTTCCACACTTTGGTTTATGAGTTTGGTACTTATTTATTTTTTCATTTGTGAGTATTGTAATTTATTTACAATTGGTAATATTTTTAATTAGTGAGTGGTTCTCAGTTTTTTATTTCTTCTAGAATTTAATTTATGATTTTTTTTTTCACAAATTTAAATATTGGTGTGTTGATGATTTTATCTTGGTGTTTATTCAAATTTTCCAAGCTTTTTCCAGTGTTATTAGGATAATTATTTGTTATTACATTGTTTTTGGAAATAATTATATATAGAATACAATAAAATTCAATGAAAGATATTTATATAAAATATATTTTAGTATTAATGCTTAGCAGAGTATTTGTTATTATTTGAATTCATTTTTCATTTGATATATGTTTGAATTTAGATTGAGGTATTATTATTGATCGTTATTGTTTGATTATAGAGTTTATTTTATGAATATTATTGATCTAGTTTTTCAAGTGAAAAGTTGGTTAAAAAAAAAAAAAAAATTCTGAACTTTTTATGATTTATTTCAATACTTAAAATAGACCACTTTTACATCTTCTCATCATAGCTCAGTTGGTAGAGCGGTTGACTGTAGTGGAATCATTGAAATCAATAGGTCACCTGTTCGAATCAGGTTGATGAGAAATTTCTTTTTTTTACTATCTCTTCTCTTTAAAACATGACTTATATTTATGATAAATTGTAATTTCTTTCAGTTGAGTCTTGGTTTTGTCAAAGAACAAAAACAATTTTTTATTTTTTTTCAAACCCTTTGACTTTTTATTCAAAAAACAACCACAGCATTTTTTATTTTTCCTTTTTTTTTTTTTTGCCAATCAAAATGATTATTAATTCAATAGGGTCTCAAGTTAATATTTTTTGAACCCCAGTTCTTGGGCAAGTTTGCTTTTTGCTAAATTAGTATTATAATAATTTCTTATGTAACAAAAAACGAACCTAAAATGGTTATCAAAGATAAAACCCAAGAAATTCAATTTACAACACAAACACAAAGATACCCAAAAGTTTCTATTTCGGTATATATCAAAATAAAACAGTCTTATGTAAAGCAACTAGCATTTGATATTCTAAATAGCTTTTTTCTCCAAAAAACCACATTAATCAAAGAAAAATAACCAAATTAAAACCGAAAATAAGAAGAAAGGGAATTGTGCAATCTGAAATTCCAATACTCTTAACCAAAAGCAAAAAAATCTGAATTTATTTTTTACTTTTTGCACTTTTCATACAATCTTTGATTGGGGTATTTTCAATAATTTTCAATTCTTAACACTATGGAATACCCAAAATGGTTTGGATGGGTTTCTGTCATCTGCGCGATCATCTTATGGGGCAGCTATGGGATCCCTGTCAAAATCTCCAAAACAAAAGACTTGCATCCTTTTGTTTTCCAGCTTTTTTTCAGCTTTTGGATTTTTGTTGTAAATTGGATCCCTGTTGCCTGGCTGAATTATCAATTTACATGGTACGGGGTAATTGGGGCCTCACTTTGGTCGCCTTGTTCGTTTTGTTCAATTTTTGGGATGAAAACGATCGGGATGGGCCTAAGCCAACCCATTTTGAGCATTGCGGCGATTTTGGTCTCCTTCTTGTGGGGCATTCTGTATTTCAAGGAAAAAATTGCGTCTGTGCCGCTTGCGATAATCGCGCTTCTTAGCATTTTCCTTGGGATCATAGGGTTGTCTCAATTGAAAATGATCAAGGACGGGAACAAGTCTCCTCAGCAAAGGCATAACAAAAGGAAATCCAAAAGCAAAAGGCTCAAGAAAGGCGAAAAGTCTCAGGACAAGGAAAAAAAGCCACTTTTAGACAACGACAAAGCCCACAAATATTCGACAAATTTGAATACAAAAAAACAATTAATCCAAAACAAGCAAAAAATTCAAAGCAAATCAAGCTCGATGTCGGATTCAAGTCTAAGTCTCAATTCGTCATCGTCCGAACAGCCGTTTACTTCGGATGAAAACAGCACAAAAATGGATTCTGAAACAAATACACAAAGTGGGATTGATCGCGAAAAGCCAGCGCCTGGGATGACGAAAAAAGTCTTGTTGGTAGGTGTCACCGTTGCTGCCGTAGGTGGCGTTTTTAATGGATCCAACCAGGCTCCATTAGATTCCATGCCAAAAAGTATCGGCGTCATCTATGTGTCTTCTTTTGGTGTCGGTACATTGATAACCACCACGGGCATCTTTATCATTTTGGCAATAATTAATTTCTTTCAAAAAGAGCCTTGGCTAACCAAAGAGTCTTTCCAATTTAAATCAGCTCTTCTGCCAACTTTTATCTCCGCATTCATGTGGTCGGCAGCTAATTTGTTTGCCACTTACGCAAATCTGTCTCTCGGAATTAGCATCGGCTTTAGTTTGACTCAGTTATGTTGTCTAGTTTCTTCAATTTATTCGATTGTGTTATTTAAAGAATTCACAGGCAAACGGAATTTATATTTCTTTTCTGGATCAGTAATTTTCCTATTGGTAGGAGCAGTTCTTTTAGGAATTTACGGCTAAAATATGATTAAATTATCGATTTAATTCAGGTTTTAGTCTTTATTTTTTTTTTTGTTCGATTTTTTTGTTAGATTTTTATTTCCAAATCTTAAAGTCTCGTTTTTAAGAGAGCTTTTTCAATTTTCCAAAATTGATTTGGTTAATTAAAAACTTAAACCTTTTAAGGACTATGTTTGCAATTGAAATTTAAAGTACTAGATGCTTTTATCATTACTTGGTGGTTGGTAATTCTCAAAAATATTTATCAAGTGAGATGTAAGTTGGAAAAAATGTAATACTATTTGTTGAAAAATAAATGGAACAAAATTTTCATTCAGCTGAACTTTCTAAAAAAAGATTTTTAAATCAGGCTACATTTCAAATTTTTAATTCTTATAACTAACTTAAATTCTTAATTTACTTTTGAGAATTGGGAACTTTGATGGTTTGTATTGATTCTCATGTGAATTTTATTTTGGAAAGATGAATGAAAATTTTGATCTTTTTATTTTACAATTAACAGTATTTTTTACCAAGGTTTCCTCGTTTATGTGATTTCTGTGATCTATCAAAAAGAAAAATAAAATTGGTAAAAAACAACTTTTTGAGAAAAGTTCTACTTTTATACAAATTTTAAAAACATGGGAACTTGACAATAATTTTTTAATCAAATTTTTACATGTAGTATAATAAACTATCTTTCATAATAATTGGCCCATTAAAAATCAAATTTTAAAGAAAAATATTTTTAGTAATTGAAGTTATCTATTATAATATAAAAATTTAGATTTTAATATTCAATACTATACTCAAGAGATATTTATTTTTGGTCTAAATATAAAAAAAAAAAAAAAAAAAAAAAAAAAAAACTGTTAAAAAAATTGGGATATTTATTTTGGAAGAAGCATTACATGAAAAATAGAAAATTTAAAAAAGAAAAAAACCCATTTATCGATTCTCCATCCATTTGAATAACTAAATCTAATCTCTTTTTCATATTTAAAACCAAATTTTTCATTAATTCATCTATTACTTCTTTCCAAATTTTCATTTTCATTTTCCATTTAAACAAAATACTGTCGAAAAAATAAAAAAGAAAAAACAAAAATACCCAAAAACTCAAAAAACTAAGAGAAAACCAGAACTCATTTGTTAGGATCATTCCGATTTATGGAAAAGGTGGGACAATTTTGATAACCTCATGGTCAAAACTCATAGGAAATGTGATCTTCAAACTTTAATGCTGTTCATTACGAGTGTTTCGAATGAACTCATTTTTTTATGCAAGAAAATGGTGGTTATTGAATGTTTTTCATTCTCAGGTTTCTTAATACTCGAGTTTGAATTTATCTAAAATTTTCTTATTCCTTTTTTGTTAAAAATACTACACCTAAAATAATTTTTTGATAAGAATTGGAGAATATTCACATGAACATGAAAATATAATTTAAATGAGATTGGATCAAAAGGTCTTTCAATACAACTTGGTGAATTGTCAATATAGTCATTACGGAAGTAGGTGCATTTTATGATTTTAAAAATTTTTTATTGTAAGAACCTTACTGAAAAAAGATTTTTTGAGTGTCATGAGGATATTAAAGCTTTGAAATCAAAATACCATCAATTACTTGCCCAATTTGTAAAAAGAAGAAAAGTAAACAAGAATTGAACGTTTAAATTTTCAATTTTTTGAACATTTTTTTTTGAATAAATTTTTTATTTTAAACCATTTTTTGGTCAAAGAGGACCAGTTCTAGGGAGAGAATTACATGTTTCTAAAGTGTTTGAATTAATATTAGAAAAAAAATTTAATTTTAAAAATTTCTAAATTGAAATCATTTTTTCTTATTTTTCCAAATTTTCATATTTTTTTTCGATTTTTTTTGATATGTAATTCATTTGTAAATTTTTTTTTATTGCAATTTCATTGTTCATTTAGTAAAAGCATGTTACTCTAATGTTACAAAAACAGTAAAAATGATTTTAGAGAAATTATATTGATTTCTATTGGGATTTTATTACCTTTGATGAATTGTTATTCTTTTAAATCGTTCTTATTCATATAGTGTGAATGAATTAAATATGTTGGTAATATTCAAGGCAAATGATAATTATAATCGTTTGGTATAAGCAATTAATATATGGTATTAGTGAATTAAAATAATTGTTTTTTATTTTTTTACATTTTTTTTTTTTTTTTTTGGTAGGGGCGGTTCAAGAGCAAGTTCTTCAAAATATTTTTTTTACTTTTTTTTGCTTGTTTTTTTTATTCTTTGGGGTAGACAATGAATTCTAAAAATTATTATCAATTCAATTTATTTGTTTGTTCAAAAAAATAAATTGTCATAATTTTTAATTAGAAAATCTTCTAGACTTAAAAAAAAAATGATATTGTTCTATTAATAAAATGATATTAATTCTTGTTCTTCTTGTTCCTCATTAGAATTTTATATCACTTCAAAAAATATCATTTTTTTTTTCATTCTTTTAGATTAAACTTGAATTATACACTTTTAACAAACATGATTTTGTTATGAAATTATTTTTGATTTTTTTTTCTTATTATTATATTTAATTTTTATTTCATTTATTTTGTTTATGAAAAATCTAGGAAAATATATAAAATTAAAAAAAGGTTCTCTTTTTTTTAGTTGAGGTTTGAAATTATGGGACCATCTCTCCATTGTAACCGTACACAATATTATAATATGTTATTAGTTGTTTTTTCTACATACAAATTTTGTATATCCCAAGTGTCAAAAAATTCTTATCGACAAAGAAACCCAAAAAAGAATATTTTTTCTGTTAGATCAATTTTTTTTTTCCATTTTTTCTGAAAAAGATTACTATTAAATTCATTTTATTTCTCGCATTATAACAATTTTTTAACCCGTTTATTATCATTTTGAGCATTATCATTCAATAACATTTCTTTGTTACCTGTAATATTAATATAAAGATTTTTTTTCTTTTTTGAGATCAAACTTTTGGTTAACCAAAAATAAAGATATATTCAACGGATTAAAAAATAATTGTATTTTTTTATAAGAAGGGTAGTTATAATAATTCAATTTTTAAAGTCACTTAAATATTTAACCAAGAAATTTTGTTTTTGTTTTAAGAAAAAAATTGATTTTTCAAAATAAAATTTTATAGAAGATATTTGGGAATCAAGTAATTTTATCCTAATCAAATTTTAAAATCACTTTTTTTCTGACAAAAATGATTATAATTGTTATAAAGGGTTCTTGTGAATAAGACTGAATAATTTTTTTAAAATCTTTTAATTGAGAAAGAAATGTATTTCACATTTTTTTTTTCATTTTTAGAAAACCAGTTAAAGACTTTTTTTAAAACTCTAAAGAATTAAGTTTTTACTTTAATTGCTCTAAATTCCATGGTTAAACTTTGATTAAACTTCTATCAAATATTCAATTATTAAATCACATATACTTCAATTAGTTTTATTGGCTGAGATTTGTATTGAAATATTCATTATTAAAAATAATAACAAAATAAAAATTATCTTTCTAAATCAATACTTTCCAACATAAAACGAAAAATATGTTTTGCCATTTTCAAGAATTAACTTAATTATTAATAAAAATAATTTGATTACTTTTTTTTACTTTTTTTATATTGAAAACATGTAAAATTTAGGATTTCAAAAAATAGATTCAAATTAATAAATTGTTTAAATGAGGTTAGCTCATCCATTTCACAAAACAAAACATAAATTACAAAAAAAATTTTCAAGATCTTTTCAAGATTTCATTTTTTTTTTTTTAAAATACATATCCCTCATAAGGAATTTTTTATTTGAAAGTTCAAAAAAAAAAATCATAAAAAGTAATCTTCATAATAAATAAAACTTTTAATTATATCGATCAAATTGGAAACAACAGTTTTTAAAAAAAAATGAATTATTAAATCGTATATAAATATTGGCAATGCCCTAATTAAGAAAAGAATGAACAAACGATCGAAAGTAATGAAGGGAAAAAAGAAAGAACGAAAGTAACAGAAATTTTATTTCTTTAAGCCAATAGATCTAAGGAATGCGTCTTTATTTGGTTCCCTTCCAAGAACGTTCTTAAGAATTTGCATTCCATCTTCTGTGCCACCAACACTAAATAGTTTTTCTCTAATGAGAAGACCGGTTTCTGCGGAGAAAATGTCTGTATTTTCAAATAAGGAGAAAACATCTTGAGCAAAAACAAGAGACCACAAGTATGAATAATATCCTGCTTGGTAGCCATGGATGATGTGAGCGAAATTTGAAGCGATGTTGGTATCTGGAGCATTTTCAATATGGCAAATCTGTTTTCTTAATTTATCTGAAATTTCTTTAGTATTAAAGTTTTCTTGTGTATGCAATGTCATATCGAATAATCCATAGAAGAGTTGTCTTCTATTTAAAATGGCCGTATTTACATTTTTGGCAGCAATCATTTTTTCAATTAATTCATCAGGTAATGGTTTTTCGGTTTCGTGATGTTTTGAAATTTCTTTCAATGATTTTTTATGCCAAGCAAAGTTTTCCATACATTGGGAATGTGTTTCAACAAAGTCTCTTTCCACACTTGTTCCAGCGAATTTTACGACATCAACTTTGGAAAGTACATTATGGAAAAGATGTCCTATAAAATCATTAAATATAATGGAAAGTTTATTATTATTAAAAGAAATTAATTAGTAAAATCATGGCAATATTTTTCAGTAAAAATTGGGAAATTTTCATTTTTTAAATATCTGTCAAAAAAAGAATCATATTTTATAAATATAACTATCTATCATTTAATTATTATTTTATTGGTATTATAAAGTTCACTAATTTTTATTTTTATCACAAGTTTTTAAGTTTCTTTATTTTTTTTTTTATCTTTTTTTATTTATATTTTGATTTTTATTTTTCTTTTGATTTTTATTTAAAATTTTGTTTTTGTTTTTTATTGCTCTTTTTATTATTATGAAATTATTGTTGATTTTTTATTGTTATTTTTAATTTGAAAAAATTAAGAAAGTTAAACAATAGTTTTATTTCTGTTTTTGATATCAAATTATTTCTAATTACTCCCATTTGACTTGATTTCAAAATATTATTTAAATATTTATGAATATTCCTTTTTCGAATCCATTAATTTTATATTTTTATCTAAAAATTGTTCTTACACGTTGAGAATATATATGTCATCAATTTTTGTTGATGGAAATAAAAATTTTTGATTCGGTTATATTTTATTGATTCAATTTTTTTCAAAGTATTAAAATAGCAGTTGAAAAGATCATGAAAAGTTGCAAAAAATCCTGGAAAATACTCATTGTTTCTGAACAAGATTCTGTGTTTTGAAATAAATTCACAAAAAAAAAACAATTAACTAATTTTCTTATTTATTTAAATGAAATAAAATCCTCTTAAAATCTTTTATTACTTTGCATTTCTGAGATAGAGTCAAAAAATTGTTGATTATTTTGGAATTCGTTATGAATAAAACTAATAAAAAGAAAATTTTTTTTCAATTTTTTAAAAAAAAAATTTTATTTATTTCAATTTGTAAATTTTGATAATTCTTAATTCATTAATAAAAGAAAATTGTGTGGAATAATTGATTATAAAAAGAATCAAAAATTTTAAGATTATGATTAATTACATAATACTTTAAAATTAAAAAGTTAAAAGGCATTTTAAAGACATTTTAAAAAAGTAACAAAAGTTCAAAAAAGGAGTTTGAAAACAGTTTAAAAAAGTGAAGCAAACAATTTAAGGCAGTACTTTTTTAATTTGTTTTCAAATTCCTTTTTAATTTGTTTTCAAATTACTTTTTAAAACTTTTCAAATTCCTTTTTAAAAGTTTTCAAATTCCTTTTGAAAACTTTTATTATATGAATTTTATAAAATAACTAAAAATTTATTTTATTATTTTTATTTTAAAAAAATTTTCTTATTCTTCATAAATTTATTTTTAGTAGTGATTTTAGTACTTTAATGAGAGTTGGTAGATTGTGATTGTTTGTAATTAAATATATTTTGGTATGAAAGTGGTTTTAAAAAATGTTATCAAAAAAGTTTTTTAATAAAATTATGAATTTGGATCTACTTTTTTATAGATAATTTTAATAATTTTTTTTGTTACCCTTACTTTAAATGATTTTTAGTAATATTAATTAAATTTTAACGAAAAAAAAAAAAAATGCAAATTAAAATGTGAAAAATAATTTACCTAATTCATGGAATAAAGTAGTTACTTCATTATGTAATAATAATGAAGGTGTAGTTTTTGTAGGTTTTGTAAAATTAGCAACACATACTGAAATAGGATATTGTCTAACACCTTTTTCACCAAATGAAAACCCTTCAGGGTGAATTAAACAAGATTTTCTTAAAGTGAATGCAGCAGCATGATTATATTTACCCTCACGAGGATAAAGATCAAGGTAAATTTGTCCAACAAAATCTTCTGTCTTTGTATCAAAAACATCAAATTTTTTGACGTCTTTGTGCCATCTTGGCAATTCAAGGTCTTCTTTTAAGGTGATTCCAAAAATCTTTTTATAAATATTAAAAATACCTTCCAAGGTGTATTCTAGGGGGAAATAGTTTCTAATTGCCTCTGGATCAACTTGGTATTCTGTTTTCATTAATAATTGGTGATAATAACGCCAATCCCAATCATTCATTACAATTTCTTCATTTTCGCCTAACTTTAAGGTTTTTCTTTTTAATTCTCTTAATCGATTTAATTCTTCAACATCTGATAATTGGTCTGCCAAGCCATTTAAAAATTCTAATACATTTTCGGAGGTCTTGGCCATTTTAACTTCAATAGCAAAATCAGCATAGCAGTCATAGCCTAATAAAGTGGCACATTCTTTTCGAATTTGGCAGATTTCTTCAGTTAGTGTGGCATTTTCTTGTCCTCCTCTTTGCCCAAATTTAATCAAAACTTGTTTTCTAGTCTCTTCAACAGTACAATTTTTTAAGATTGGAAAGACATCTGGGTAACTAATTTTGTTAGTTTGATAATTTTTTTTATTTTGTTTTTTATTTATGGTTTATAATGGAAAAAATTGATTTTATAAATAATCATTTCAAATTAGTAAAAATATTTTTAAAAACACTCAAAATTAAAATTGGTTATATAAGCAAATAATTAATTTAAATTTTACAAAAGAAAAATTGGTTTTGAATATTGAAAAGAATGATAATTTTTGATCAAAGAAAATTTGATTAATGGCATTTCTTTGATGATATAGATAGATATATATATATATATATATATTTATATGTCGTTTTAATGATTAAAAAGATTGAAAAAAAACAATGTAAAATTAACATCCCAATGACAGACTTTATTAATGTACAATTTACTGAAATTTAAAACTAATTAATTTTTTTTTGATATTTTTATAATATTGAGATAAAACGAAAAGTTATTAAGAAATATTTATGAAATACAATTTAAGATAGTGATTTAATCAACGAAATTTTTGAATTTTTTTTTCAATAATTAAATTATTATTGCTTTTTCAGTCACAACTGAAAATGAAAAAATAATTACAAGAATTGAAAAATAAATTAAGATAAAATCTACTAACATTAAAATTAAATTCAATTTTCTATAATTCAACAAAAAGTGAAAAATACAATAAAAAAAATATTTTGGAAAATTACTGAATTAAACATAACACAGAAAATTTAAAAAAATTAATATACGAGTAGAGGATCTTGTTAATATAAAATTTGTGTATTCCTTTTTTGAATATTATTATTAAATATAAATGGATAAAAAGGTTAATAAATATTAAAATCTAACTATTTTTAATAAAAATAGATATTTTTATTTTTTTTTTTTTTTCAACCCTTATATTTAAAGTAATTTTTACGAATAATTAGCTTGATAAAGAATAAGTTTTAATTAAAAGTTGATAGTTTTTTATTCAAAATAATTCGTTTTTTTCAAATTTTTCGGTTTTGCTTTGTTATGTATTTGATACATTTAAAAAGAAAAAAAATGTATTAAATAGGATCGTTTTCGATTTCAAGTCAAAATGACAAACTCTGAAACCTGTTTCAAGGTATTTTAAATCAGTGAATAGAAAAAGTTTAAATTATTTTTTAAAAAAAAATGTTCGATTTAAGTTTATAAACTTTTAAATAGCAACCATTTTTGGTTCACTTTTTAAAACTTGGTAAATTGTTAAAAAGATTTTTGAAAGCGATTCAAGACAAATTAAGAGTGGAAAAAACAAGAATTAAGCCAAAAGAAGAACAAGAATAAAGAGAATAAAAAGAATAAAATTGAAAATATTCAAACTTCATGGTAACTTGTAATTTTCCTTCATTTTCTTCTTTGCCAAGTGTTAAATTGTCAACCCAATTTTTTGGCATTCCTTCAAGTTCTTCTTTTTTAAACCAAAGCTTGGATTTTCCTTCGTTAACATTTTTGCTGAATTCAATTCCTTTTTCAGTGTTAGTTTTCTTTAATTCCTTTAATTTGTTTCTTTTCTCTTCTGGTAAATCTAAACCACTTCTTTTAAAATCTCGAAGTGTTCGTTCAACATATCTCTTATATTGTCCTGTCAACGATTTGGCATCTTCACTATTTGCATAATCCTTAAAGGCTAAAAAGAGATCTTCTCTCATGCTTTGCTCAATTGCAAATTTGTCCATGTCTGCATCAACCTCTCGGCACATGTCCCTGACTTCTTTGTTAGTCGATGTTTCAGACAACAGAGAAATGATACATTGCCAGTTAAGGAATTTTCGATCGTCTTCGATCATTGGGATTAATGTGTTTTTGGCTGTCCTTTTCCCGTCTTCAAGGCCTACAACAGAATCATTAAATTTCTTACTTTCTTCAATAAGCGCATTGCTTTTTTCTTTAATTTCTTCGGGAGTGAAGTCAAATCTAATTCCGTTTTCCATTTGGATAGGTTGTTATGTTTTGTTTGATAAACTAAAAAGAAAGTTTTTTATTTTTTTATTTTAATTAGCAAAGAAATAACAAAGAAAAGAGAAAAAAATTAAAAAAAAAAAGTTACAAGTTGGAAAAAAATAAAAAAATAACAAATATTCATTTTATTTTGTGTTTCATTATTCAGTAAATAATGGATTTGAGTTTGTCTTCAATAAATAGATTGGATTTTCAATAATATATTTGATATCGAGGTTAATTGGAGAATTAAACTCGACAATTAAATTTTGTTTTTTACTAAATGTAGGGTTTAAAGAGAGAATTTGAACTTAAATTTAGATGGAATCTTTAAGGTTTACAATCCCTGAAACTGGAAAAAACATTATCTTGTATTGGGTGTGTCAACTTGTTATTTTGGTTCTTAGCTACTCGATCCACGACTAAGTTTGGATCGTATAGGTGGTTGAAAAAGGCTATTTTTGTGATTTTATTTTTTTTTTTTCCGAAATATGAATTGATGAGTCCAAGATTAATTAATTGGAAGGTATTGAATTGAAAGTGTTAATTTTTGGGTTGTCAATTGAAATAATCATTTTCCTTTTACAGAGTTAAGAGTAAATAAAAAAAAATTTTTTTTACAAGCATCAAATAATACAAAGCGTAAATAAAAATTTCAACATAGAAAACAAAAAACCCAATTACTAATTAAATATCTTCCAATTAATTAATCTTGGACTCATCAATTCATATTTCGGAAAAAAAAAAAATAAAATCACAAAAATAGCCTTTTTCAACCACCTATACGATCCAAACTTAGTCGTGGATCGAGTAGCTAAGAACCAAAATAACAAGTTGACACACCCAATACAAGATAATCTTTTTTCCAGTTTCAGGGATTGTAAACCTTAAATAGTCTTTTGTTTTCATGAAATTTTGTTTTTGATTGTGTCATTTGAAGAGTTATTAGGGAAAACAAAAGAGTGTTGAGCGTATCTTGATAAAAAGAAAGTTTTGTCATTCACTTAAAATGGATTATTCTTGAGAAAGTTGTAAATAAATATAAGTTCGGTTTTTAGGTGTTACAAAAAAGTTTGAATTAAAATTTCAACTAAAATTTCAAAATGATACAAAAAAGAACCTTCTCAAAGAAAACAAATCTAAAGTCAAAAGAAATCTCTTTGAAATTGAGAATGATTGAAAAAAAAACAATTAATAAATGCTTCAAAACAAATTATAATCAAATTTTCATTATACTTTGCAACAAAAGATTTGAAAACAATAATATCATTTCAAAATATAATTCGATAAATTGAAGTTTAAATTATTTATTTCCTTTAAGAAATTGGGACTTTGGGGATTTAATTTAACTCTTGTGTTTTATGCTTTTTTGAAAGTTGAATGAAAATTTTGATCTTGTTATTTTGCAATAAACAGAAAGGAGAATCAAAGATCTCAGTTAAAATTTACTTTGAGATTATGTCTCAATATAAAACTGAAGTTACAAGGTCTTTGTATGTTTTTACAAACATGAATAATCAAAGAATTTTTATTGGTTTATGGTTTTGTGTTGTCTTTGAAAAAAAAACAAAGTTCTAGCTCAAAGATTCAGGTACCCAAATTAAAAACAAAGGTTGAAAAAAAAATTTAAATCGGGAAAAAGCTGATTTTGAAACTTATTTAGTTTTGATTGGCACCTTTTATCTTTTTTTCTGGTTTTACTCTCTTAAAAGAAAAGAAATGTTTATAATTTTCCAATTAAATCTTAACCCAATCAATTTTGAGTTTAAACATCTCAATTGACAAAACAAAAAGGATGTGGTTTATTTTTTCATTTTTTCCTCGTTTATTACCTTTCTATTTTTGATCAAAATGACCACAAGACTTCCTAACATAATTTGGTGTCAACGTAAAAAGTTCATCTACTTAAAAGTCCTCTTAACTAACGTTAAAGAAGAAAAAATCAATTTAACAACTACACATTTTTCGTTCCATGGTGTTGGATCAATTAACAAAATCACCTATGATTTTGAAATCGAATTTAGCAATGAAGTTGATCCTAAGACTTCCAAATGGTCTATTAAGGATCGTTATGTTGACTTCTTAATTACAAAAAAAGACTTCACAGCTAAATATTGGAAATATTTATGTAAAGACGGAAAAAAACATTGGATCAAAGTTGATTGGGACAAATATATCGACGAAAGTGATGAAGAGTCTGGAGAATCAGACAATTCCGACGAAAACCCTATGAACCTCAATCTCAATGACTATGTAATTCTTGATTCCTTCTTTTGTTTTTTTTATTTATTTTTTTCTTGTTTTTTTGAGTTTTTTCTTCTTTCTTTCTTTTTCTTTTTGGTTCCTCTGGGAAAGAACAAATTTGAAAAGGGAAAAAAAAAATAATTGTAAAAAGAAAAAAAACAAATCTTTTCCTTTTTTATTAAATTTTTTTCTGAATTTTCAATTTTTTATACAAACCTTTTGTAAATCTTTACAACAAAAACACAAATAAAAACAAAGGAAAACTTTGAAGGAGAAGAAAATTCTGAAGAAGAAGTAGATGAAAAAAAAGAAAAAGGAGAAGTAAAAGAAGGAATAAAAAAAGATGAAGAAGTAAAAGAAGAAAAAATTGAAGAAGAAGAAAAAAAAGAAGAAGACAAAAAAGAAGAAGAAGAAGTCAAAGAAGTTGAGAAAAAGAAAGAAGAAAAAACTGAACCAAAAGAAGAAGAAAAAAAAGAAGAAAATTAAGATAACCCACAAAAATTCTAAATTCAAACCCAAAAAGCGAAATTTGGAAACTTTTTCGATGATACCAAAATAAAACCACTTCTCACAAAAGCTCTTATTTTTTTTAAACAATTTTTAATGATAACTAAATCTTTTTACTCCTTTTTTATTTTTGTTCTTTTTACTGAAAAATAAAAGTTATTTTGGGATTTTATGATTGTTTATTACAGTTTTTCCATGGCTAAAGTGAAATTTTTCTATCAAACAAGTTTCATCTTTTAATTCTTTTTTTCAACCAAACAAAGAAAGTTGATACGATAAAAAAAATCATAAAATTAGACATTATTCAAAACCGATTTTGAAAACATTCACAAAGATATATTTCTTTTTTCGGGAGTATACTTTCAGTTTTTTGTTAATATTCTCCACTTTTTCAAGTTATTATGTAATTTTCAACAATTTGTCAACTTTTTCAATTATTTTCTTTCTTTTTTTACATTACAGTCAGTTTCACTTTTAAGGCACAAACTTTGAACGAAATTTAAAGCACAAAAAAATCTCAAATTAAGGCACAAAATTTGGAATTTTTTTTTACAATTTATTTTTACTAGAATTTGATTTTTGTGCATTAATTTGAGATTTTTATTGTGCCTTAAATTTCGTTGAAAGTTTGTGCCTTAAAAGTGAAACTGACTGTAGCTTTAATTTTTTTTTAGGGACTAATCTCGATTTTTTTTTTTTTTTTTTGACAAATTCCCAACTAAGTAACTCTTATTTAGAAATGTGTTTAATATTGAAAATAAACAAGGGTTTTCAAATATACGTAATTTGCAAAAAATTTTCCCAATCTCTAGTAAAATTTTATCAACAAATTGAATAGAAATTTAAGCTTTAATAATCTGTTTAATGATTTAAATTTCAACCCAGTTCTGAAAATTTCATATTATTTATAAAATCAAAATAAGATGACAAATGTTTTTAGTTTTCATGGATCCCCTAACTCTTAAATATAATGGTTTTGTCACAACACATTTGAATAACTTGAGAGATTAGGGATTTAAATTATTACCAAGTTAAGTGAAAAAAGGGTTCTACTTTTGTTTTTATAGGGTACTATTCAATACTATGATAAAATTAATAAATCAAAAAAATTATGTTTTATTAGGGATAATAGTATATTGGAATTAAGGTATAGTATTGAAAAAAAAATACTGGAAGGAAAAAAATCCAGAAAACGATTTTTAACTGTTAATATTAGGGAAATTGTTGTGCAATTGTAATATCATATTCTTTTTATAATTAACCAAACAAACTTATTAAAAATTTTAACATATACACTTTAGATGATGATTGATTAAATAAAATTTATTTAAAATATATTTAACCAATCAAAAAACAAGTTCAAAAAATTTAAATATCAAAAGTCATGGCAAACCTTTCAAGTACTCTATTATTTTTGTAAAATAGGCTGATCTCCTTGTTGGTTATAAAACAATTATACAATTATTCTATTTTCCACCCAACTTTAATGATCTTTAGGTAGGTTTATTTTGATTTCATTAAAAAGTTTGGTTAACTATAAAAAGGATTTTATTTTAAATTCAGCCATTATACATCAATTGCCCTAAAATTAAAAATTAAAAATATAGTCAGGGATTATTTTCATATTATGTATTTTTTCAATACTAAAGTTTATATTATCTTTTTTTTTTTTTTAATTAAGTGTAATCATATTTTTATTTTATTTTAGGTGTCAATCACTTATTTTGAAAAATATCAATAATTTTTTTTTTTATTATTATTATTTAACGGAGGAGTTTTTAATTCCTCTTATTTACCTGAATTCCTAAATTACGATTTAGGAATTTTGAAAAATATCTATAATTAAAGAGTGATTTAACCAAGCAAAATTGAAATATTAAAATATACTTGTTTTTTTTGAAAAAATAAAAAGATCTTAGTCATATCTTAATAAAAAGATCATATAAACCAAAAAAGGCACCTTTCTCAGTCTTATAATCAAAAAAAAAAAATATGATTAACAAAAATTGAATTCCTTAATTTAATTTTAGTTTTTTAAAAAAAGATTTTTCAGAATCTCTTAGGCAAAAAATTTTTTTAGTTAAAATTTTTTTTTTTCAAAAGATTTCGAAATTCTAGGAAAATTCAATTGTAAAAATGTGTTAATTTTAATTTATAATATATTTCAACAAACTGAAATTTCTTCAATTATGAACATAGTATTTTTTTTTTTTTTTTTTAGAACACAACTAATTTAATACACTTTAATATAGCATATAGGTCAACGATAACCCTTTCTATTTGACAGGGTAAGGATTTAATTCCATTCTTTGGGAAATAATATTTTATGTAAGCAAAGATAAAAATATCAAAAAAAATAATCAACATTTCACAAAAAATCAAAGAGTGACACTCCCAAACTAACATCTTTATGTTCAAAATTATAATTCACAACAATTTAAATACGGGTATGATTCTGATTTCCCTTTTTAACTCTCAAAATTTTAATATTTTTTTGATTGTGTATTTTTGGAAAAGTACAAAAAACACAGAATAATTGGTAAGTTTTTGAACAAAGGCTCCATCTAAAATAAAGAGGAAAAGAAATTTTTTTTCAGTTTCCAAAAGAGATTTTTATCATATTTACTCAAACAAGAGAAAAATATAATCACCCAAAGTCATTATTTTTCTCAAATTCTAAATAAGAAAAGATTTTTGGATATATAGTGAGTTTAAATGGGTAAAAATACCCTTTCTCCAAAAAATACCCGTTTTGTTGTTTGTTGTACGTCGAAAATTATGATTATTTTTGAAAAAAACAGAATTATTATGAATTGAAAAATAAATATACTGAATTTGTTTACAACTTTCCAAAAATTGCCCTGGATTAAATTAAGATTCATGTTGCTAAAACCAATAAATCATTTTTGTTATGATACCCCTTTCTGAACTATACACGTTGGTGATTTGCTTTAATTCTTCTTTATTTCACATTTTCTTATCTATTGTCTGGATAGGTATTTTGTTAAAACAAAAAAATATTTTTAATTGAAAATAAAAAAAGCCACATTTAAGGTATTAGCAACTCTTATTTATTTTTTCCCATTGAAAATAGAGTAAATATTTACAATGATGTATTTAAAAACGTTATCCAACTTCATTTATCAATTCTCGAGAGGCTAGTTATCATTTTTAAAAGAAGTTCATTTTTCCCAATTAATTTTTCAGTCAAAAGATCTAGATCCTTTATTAGTGAATTTTGAATCCAAAAACAAAAAATGAAAAATTTGCAAAAATTATAATTTTAGGGTAATCCCACTTTTAAAATTTTTTTGAGAGTCTATGTGAACAGATAACCTTGATATTTTAATCTTATTTTAAAAATGCAATAATTAAAAATCAAGTATAGAATCCTTCAAGATCTAAAAATATTTGATCATCTATTTTAATTTCCAGATATCTATTAAATTTCAGGAAATTTAAAATATTAGAAATATTATTTTTCAAATATTCTTATATAAACAAGGAATTATTATTATTAAAATCAGTTATTTAATAATACCTATTATTTTATTATTATGATAATTATTTATTTGAATTAGTATTATTTTCTTGAAAATCTTTAAAAGAATTGAGAATTAATTTTAAAGTCTGTTTATATATTTAAACCTTCTATTTTAATAACCCACTAAAAAAAAAATAAAATTGTGTTTATTAATTATTGATAATAAATGATCAAATTATATAGTATTTCTTTAAATTATAATTGAAATTTAACAGAATTTAAGAAAGTATTTTGTGAGAATTTTTAATTTGATTATTTTTATTCTCCTATTTTTTTATTCAATCAAAAGAAAAAATTGATTTCAACCATTCTTTGAATCATAAAATTATATTTATTAAGTTTAAAATAATTATTCATTTTTTTTTTTTTGCAATTAAGGGATCAATACTCTACAGTAACAAGATAAAAATTGATAATATGTTATTATTGATATGCTTGACTTAAAATTTTGGTAGATTCTGAGTGTCAAAAACTTATGATCGACGTAGAAACTCAACAAAGAATATTTTTTTGTTAGATCAATTTTTTTTTCAATTTTTATGAAAAAAACAAGCTTTAAATTCATTTAATTTCAAAATTTATCCTAAAACTTTTACCCCTAATATTACCATTATTATCATTATTACACAAAAATAAATCCTTTGTTTGCTAGGAATATTAATATAAAGATTTTTTTCTTTTTTCTAATTAAACTTTTGGTTAAACAAAAAAAAAAAATGATTTATTCAACATATTGACAAATAATTGTATTTTTCTAAGAGAGTTTTAATCATCAAATTTCGAAAATAATTTATTTTTTTTTACTTTAGAGATTGTGATTTTGTTAAAAGTTACAATTCGATTTTTCATTAAAAAATTTTACTGAAGATATTTGGGAATTTTGTAATTCTATCCTTAAAATTCAATATTATTTTTTTTTTGTCCAAAAATGATTCAAATCAATTGAAGGGTTCTTGTGAATAATACCAAATAATTTGTTAAAAAAATTTATCAAAATTGAAAATTTTAAACTAAATTTCATAATAAATGGTCCAACTTACTTTTGAATAATGAATTGCTTTTGTATCATTTTGAATTTTTTCCCCTCACAATGAAAAGTTTGCCAATAAATCATTTTTTTTTCGTTTTTATTTTTTCAATAGTCTTTTGTTAAAATGGAAAATGAAAAAAAGAAAAATTGAAAAGAAGTAACAGATAAATTAATGAAAAAAATTGGTTTCAAATGTGAAAAAGAGATTAGATTTAGTTATTCGAGCCGAATGAGAATCAAGAAATGGTTTTTTTTTTAATTATTTAAATTTTCTATTTTTTATGTAATGCTTCTTTCAAAATAAATGTCCCAATTTTTTTTAACAGTTTTTTTTTATTTTTCTTTCTTTTATTTTTAGACAAAAAATAAATATCACTTGAGTATGGTATTGAATATTAAAACGAAATTTTTATATTATAATAGATAACTTCAATTATTAAAAATAATTTTCTTTAAAATTTGATTTTTAATGGGCCAATGATTTTGAAAGATAGTTTATTTTCAATATTGAATCATTTTGTAAAAACCAGAAAATGGCATTTTAAAACAATAAAGAAAAAAAAAACTTTCTTCATAGATCTGAATTTCATTATGAAAAATATCTTAAGTTTCTATTTTATATTCATTTATTAAATCACTTATACTTCAATTAGTTTTATTGTCTGATATTTGAATTGAAATAATAATTATTAAAAATACTAACAAAATATTTTTTCTTTTGAAATCAAAACTTTTTAACATAAAACAAAAGTTATATTTTCTATTTTCAAGAATTAACTTAATTGTTTAATAAAAAAAAACTAAATTTTCATTTGTTTTATGTTTTATATTGAAAGAAATCAATTATTTTTTAAAAAAAATAAAATTCTATAGAGGTGTTTAACTCATCCTTATCTTTAGCCGAAACACAAATTACAAATAATTTTTTCCAAGAACTTGGGATGATTTAATTTTATTTTTAAAAAATAATACTCCCTTAATTCTTGATTTAGATCTATTGATAAAAAGAAATTTCTCATTTGATAAGAGACAAACCAGAATAAGTCGAAAGACAAATTTCAAAAAAAATTTTTTTTAAGATCTCGACAAGGCTTCAATTTATTAGTAAAATATACGACTCCCTGAAGTATATTTTTTATAGTGGGTTATTTGTGAACTTGGTGGTTTTATTTTTGAAAATGTATTTTAAGTATACTTTCTTGACAGGTTACAAGATTTGAATCTTCTTTCAACAAAAATAATTTTATTGAAATAATTTGGAAATATGTTGAAATTTAGAAATTCCAAAAATGAGAAAAATGGATCTAGAAATTATAAAAAATAATTCATTTCTGAAAATAATATTGAGAGTAGGCTTGGTTTTATCTTAATTAGGTTTTTACTTGGTTTTTCAATTTTAAGATTCGGTAAAATTTTTTTGATTTTGCTATTCTATTTATAATATAAATTTTTTTTAGATTACCAAACCTTTTGAGAAATTTAAAACTAAGAATTGGACAAACTCAAAATAATTGATTATTGGCATTTCAGCACCTTGATCTCGAGTTTTTGAAAATAAAAACCAAAGAAAAAGCACAATAAGAACAAAATTCCAGACTTTAATCATTAAATTTTCTTCTTTTTTTATTAACAGTATCCAAAAAACCTTATCAATTTTCAAAAAGCTTTTCCAAACCTTTTAAAGTGGAAAGGATTTGTAAAGGTCTGAGATCATTTTTAACAGAAACAAAATTGTGTAAAAATTCAAGAAGATTTTTCATTTTTTCCATTTTTCAACTAATGATACCAACACAAATCATTCTCTTGGTAATCGTGTTAACTTTTTCGCAGTGCTTCCATGACGAATTTAAAGTTAACCCCGCAAAAGGTGATCAGCCCATTATCACTGTCAAGTATCTAAACAAGCAGATCAAGAATCATTCGACAAATGTTACAGGCACGATCACACTCCTGGAGAACCCACTTTTACATACCACCTTTTACCCATCACCTAGCGGGTGCCCGGGCTCCGCACCTGTCTCGGTGTCCAGTGATTTTTATCATTGTTCCTTTGCCCAAAACGCGGGCTTTTTTAATGTCTTTACGAAAGCCTGCATTGGCCCTCTAGTTTCTGATGGCAAAATCATCCAAAACCCTTCTACGATCAGGTCGTCTTTTGGAATTACCAAATATGGCAATTATTCGATTGGTTATATCGATCAAAGCACAATTAATGACAATGTCTTTCAAAATTTGGTTAGTGGCGCTATATGGTTAGTTCGTGCAGGGAAATCATTTGTGGATGAATCTGCAAAAATTGAGAAAATCTCCCAAAGTTTTCTAAGCGAGCGTGCTCCAAGAACAGCAATAGGATTTAACAAAAAAGGGCAATTACTACTTGGTTCAGCAAACGGTTTGGAGTCCGCAAATGAAGGTGTCAATTTATATGAATTTGCTGATCTTCTGATCGAAAACGGGGCTTATTATGCAGCCAACCTTGATGGTGGCGGAAGTTTAACCACTTATTACAAAGACAAAATTTTAAATACTTGTTCAGACCATTGCGGATCACTAAACAAAGACTACCCATGCCCCTCGCCACAGGGTACATGTGAACGGCTTGTAACTTCGATTGTTTGTTTAAAATAAATGAATTAAGGTTTTTTGTTCTTTCAACTTGAGGATTGTTCAATAGAAAAGTTTGTTTGGATTTTTTTTTCTTTTTCATTTTTCTCTTTTTTCAACGATCTTCTTTTTTTCCTTTCTACATTTTAAAATCTTGTTGTTTTCTTATTAAATTAAAAAAGATTTTAATATGCAAAGCTTGACTAATAAAATTAAAAACTATCTTTAATTTTTTTCATTTTTTATTTTAAAATCGTTCACCGTTGTGAAATATCATTGGGTCACTGACAAATTTTCAGTTAATTATTGAATAGTCATACCAAATAATTAATTTAGGAATATATGGAATCATCAATTATTAAAAGATTTCTTGGTTTAACTTCAGTACCATAATTTAAAACTAAGATTGAAAAAGCATTAGAAATAATTAATGATTATGTAATTTCAGATATTTATTTCTTCTCAAAAAAACTAATATTTTAAGCTAAGGAAGATTAAAAATATTGGGTGAATTTATTTCTGTACAAAATTAGTACTATAATAGTACTAACTTCTCATGGATTATTGATCACATTATTTTTTAAAATGAAGAAAAAAATACTGTTATTTCAAAATTAAATGGGAATAATTTTCAATTCATTCTCAAATTTCTTTTTGAAAGTGAGCTATAAATTGCAACCCTGTTCTTTGGGAACTCTATTTATATAAGAAAACATGAAAAAGGGAAGTGAAAAATTTTTCCCATTTAAAATTCAAATACCAGTATGTTGACAATTTTTTTGGGACTTTATACGATTCCCAAAAATAACCGTACTAAGGCTTTTTTCTATGTTCAAAGTCCCCACTGTTTGATTTTAATTTTTATTTCAGAAGATATCTTTTGAAAATATCTTGGTTCCCTTTTCAATTCATTTTTTTTTAAATGTGCTTATACTTGTTTGTTTGTAATTTTTTTTTAAAGATCTAAAAATTGAAATTTTTAAACGAACTAAGCTTAAATTACAGTCAGCACCACTTTTAAGGCACAAACTTTAATCGAAATTTAAGGCACTAGAAAAATCTCAAATTAAGGCACAAATTTTAGAATTTTTTTTTTCACAAATTATTTGTCTGGACTTTTAATTTTGTGCCTTATTTTGAGATTTTTTAATTACCTAAAATTTTGTTGAAATTTTGTGTCTAAAAAGCAGAACACACTGTAGTTAAAATATTTCCAATTCCTTTTTTTTTTTTACTTGTTACCCATTGATTGTAACAGAGTTTACTATGTTGGTGTCCAGCACTATTGCCGCTCTATAATATCCATTAAAAAGGAAAAGATACCGACTCCTCAGCAATGAACAAAAAATCTTTAACCAAAGGGTATTGAAGGATTGAATTATTATTGAAAATTACTATGATAGATTTTGAAACAAATTTGATTTTCAATCCTTTTGATACAGGGGGTTCGGGGATTACTCAAAAATCTTTTAATTTTGTTGTACTCTAACTAATTATGATATCAGTTTATACCCACTAAGAAAACCACATAATGATTTTGAAATTGAAAATAATTAATTCTTTTCTTTTAAATTTTGATCAGCTTCTTACAAAATAACAAAACTAAAATAAAAAGCTTTCACAGGATAATTTCCGAGTTAATTTTTTTTTTTTATTTTTTTAAGGAATACCTGTTCCAGAATAAATATTTTGGAATACAAGTTTTGAAATTTCAATTCACGTGTATGTATTCTGAAATAATTATTATGTAATACATTTTATAAACTTGTAGTACCTAAAAACTCTTTTCAAAAACATAAAATCAGTTTTCAAAACACCATTATGAGGAAAATCTACTCTTAAAAAGCTAACGAAATTTGGCGAGTAAATTTGTTTTAGTTTCAAAATTAAAATTCAAACAACAGAAAATAATAAAATTAAAAATAAACATTTTTTATTCTTATTTACGTCAATAACTTGACAATTTTTAATTCATAAATTTTAATTATATAATTATTCATTCCAAAAGTCTCTGAGAATTAAACTTTATTAAAAAAAAAAAAAAGTATTTCAAATAAAAGTAGAATAAAATTAAAAAAGATCAAAATTTGATTTTTTTTTTAATCGCAACAATTCGAATTGTTCTTTATAGTGGTGCTTGAACCAAATTTTTTTTTTAATTGTTTTCGTTTTTTTCATTTTCGGTTTCGTTTTCTTCACGATCTGAACGGAATTTATTTCTTTTATCGAAAATTAATCTATTTTCCAAGACTCTCATACAGATTTGTCTTTCGGACATATAATTGAATTTTTCGACTGATTCAATTTCTTCGTAAATACCTAAATCCTTAGGGACTTTATAAGGGTTTGGGGCGTCTTTAGGAATTCTTAGCTCGGTTGTGCCATGTAATACTTTGGAAATATTCATGTCTTCGATCATTTTCTTTGTGACATTAAAAGGAGCGCCAATGATGACCTCGTCGACATACCTGCAGCCAAGAACGCAGAGAACTCTTTCATGTAAATTCATAATGGGGAAGTTGGTTCCTCTTTGTTTGTTGGCAACAATATCGTCGTGTATACCGACTAACACATAGTCGCCGTGTTCCTTCGCCTTTTTCAAAAAGGAAATGTGGCCTGCATGGAACAAATCAAATACACCGTCAACGTACACAACTTTTTCTTCGCCCTTTGGCTCCTTACCATCACTAAATTGAACAATCCTTCTTGTGGTTGGTAAGTAATGTGAAACTAAGGTTGTTTGTTCCTTTTCTGTGGAGCCCTGGGTCATTTTGCCAATTTCTTTGATACCAACGTTCTCAATTGGGTTTTTTTCTCGATTGAGATGCTTGAGGTCCATCAGCAAAAACCTTCCAATGATTTCGGTTGTGGAGACACCGTTTGTTCTGGGGACGGTTCGGTACAAGCCGAGCTCCTTAATTTTCTTATAAGGATCGCCCTCAGTTATGGAAAAGGTTGCATCGGACCCATGAACAACATAGTCACAGTTGTATTTCTTCACTAATTCAGGATCGGTAATATATGGCGCACCTTCAACAACCTCGTCAACCCATTTGCACCCACGAACAGCCTCGTACCTTTCTTCGTAGTTTAAGACTGGTGGTCCCTTGTGCTTTTTAATATCCTCACACGAATGTACACCGACAACCAAATAGTCTCCTAATTGCCTTGCCTGTCGAAACAAATTCATGTGCGCCCAATGACAAAGATCAAAGACTCCATCAACCCAAAGTCGTATACTTTTTTTGTTCTCGCTCATTATGAATTTCTGAGATTTTGTTTTTTTTGAAAATTTCTAAGAAGAAAAAAAATGATTTGATTAATTTTAGAGAATTCGTTACAATTTTACTTTTTTTTTAATTTTTTTGTCTTTCTTATGGAATTCTTACTTTTTCTGGAAAAAAATAAAAGTTGTGTTGAAACTCATTGTTTTTGACTCTTACTTATTTACTTTTTTTTCCAAGTGGAAATTTTAATAAGTTTTTTTTAAATTTTGTTGATTATTTCAAAGAGTAAAACTAATTACTGTCAAAAAAATGATTTTTCAAGTGTTTTTTTGCTACCTTTAGGACTTTAAAAACAAATAACTTTCATTGTTCTGTTAAAATTAAATAGGATAAATTTATGTTTTATCTTTTTCGTTTTTTGGTTTTTGAAGATTTCTTTTTAATTGAAATTCTCAATTTAGTCCACAAACAAACAAAAACAAAAGACAAAAAGATCATAACCAACAGTTCTTTTCACAAATTTTTATAAAAAAATTAAAATTGATCACCAACATTCGTTATGAAGGTAACTGATGCTCTTGGAGCGTTGGGTGTATGAAAAAAAAAGATATTACTAATGTTTGAAATTTAAATAGGATTAAATTGAGATAAATTATTATTAATTAACTTAGAAAATTCCTTTTATTACGAACAAATGATTCACTTGAAAAATATCTCCCAAATATTGAGAATAAAAAAGCACCAAACAAATAAAGTGGGGTTCAGAAATTACAATCTATTTCAATGAGACTATATTCGTTAAAAAAAAAAAAAGAAAAAAATTAAACAAAAGCGAAAAAACATTTCCATTTATTATTCAAAGATTAGTCACTCTTGTTCAAATGTGAGACAACGAGTCAATTCTATGGGAAGACAGGTGAATGACAACCCTCATATTCAGATGAAAATTTCATTCAAATAAGGTACCTTAAAATTTATATATCAGTTTGTTAAATAATACTGTTGACTTTAATTCAATTAGAAAAAAAAAATATTTTAAGTAATCTTTGAAGAACAATTTTTGATTGTATCTTGATGAATGTTAAGTATTATTGTTAATCTATGCTTCTTTTTCAAAAATAAGAATACTCTTGAGAATTTTTTATTACCAATAACAATTGAAAACCAATAAAATTCAAAAAAAACAATAAAAAGTTGAAAAAAAATATATATTAAAAACCCAAAGGTTTTTTTGTAACCAATGAGAATTGATATTTTTAAAGCCCCAGTTTGCTCTCATTATTCCATAAAATTTATTTTTAAATAAGTTTGGTCAAGGTTCTCGAAGAATTTTTAATGGTTTAAAATTTCAGCTAATGAACTTCTTTTTCAATTCTGAAAAATTGCTTCATCTATGAGTCTTGGTTCACCCAATATATATCACAAAAAAGAACCACATAAACAAATAAATATGGTTCAACAATTACAAGAGTGAATTTTAAGGCTAATTGTTTAAGGACTCGTGAACAAAAAAATCTTCTAGTGAATTTAATAGCAAATTCAAAAAAAAAAATTATATAATATTGAAATTGAAAAATAATGTAAAAATCTGATTCATAAAAACCATATCTGATTTAATTTTAATGCTATTTTCAAAAATGAATTATTGTTTTTAAAAGTTTAATACATTTTTATCATTTTTTAAAAAAATTCAAAATCCCACATATTTCTGAATTAATGTAAAAAAAAATTATTTCCTTTGAAAGAAGATTGAAATCTTCATATTTATAAAGGAGGTGTACCAAAATACACAATAAAAAGGAAACCACCGAGTTCTAAAATAACCCAGTTTAAAAAAATATACTAAATTTCAAAAAAATTACAATAATTCTTTTGAACTTGTAAAACAATAAAATTTTTTCATTCAAAGAACTGTTCAAATAAAATTTATAATTTTATTGAATAAAAAAATATGAAAAAAAAAACAAACGATCAACTTAAAAATTATCCCGAAATACTTTTTTAAAACCTGTAAAATTTAACTTATAACCTAAAGAAATACTTTTTAATATGATTATTTATAATCAATAATTAATAACATCAATCTTATTTTTTTCGGTGAGTAATTAACAACCCAAAGATTAAATATATCAAATAGACTTTACTTTTATTTCTCAATTTTTTAAAGAGTTTCAAATAAATAAAACTAATTCAAATAAATAAATCTAATAAAAAAAAATAATAGATATTACCAAATAACCGATTTTTATACAAACCGTTAGTTGTTTATACTCGATATTTGAGTAAAAAGACTATTGCCGAATCTTTTAAATTTCAAGAAATTGAAATATTTGTGAATATACAAAATAGATAATCATTTTTT
Source organism: Anaeramoeba flamelloides (assembly GCA_027625915.1). NCBI lineage: Eukaryota > Anaeramoebidae > Anaeramoeba > Anaeramoeba flamelloides. The sequence continues at coordinate 8,577,751 of JANTQA010000026.1, forward strand.
TTAGATCTTCAAGAATTCCAATATTTGATTTATTTTTATTCCTATTTTTTAAAATAAGATTAAACGAACAAGGTTATTGGTGCAAACATACTCTCATAAATTACTCAATGAGAGTCTTCTTAAAAGAATAATTTTTGTAAAATTTTTTTATTTCTAATTTATTCCAAAAACCCAACAAAAAAGGATCAAGATCTTATGACTGAAAATATATTTGGAAAAAATGAACTCTTTTAAAAATGATAAATCACTTCTCTAAAATTGATAAATGACTTTTTAATAATGTTTAATTGTATCCTTCTGTCAATAATTATTCTATTACCTTTGTAAAAAAAAATAAATAAATAAGAATTACTATACTCGTATAAAAAAATAAAAGTTCAAATTCCAAGTTAGACAAAACTGCAACTTCAATTATCCTTTTGTCATTTTTAATTGAGTTTATTTAAAACTTAATCAAAATTCCCCATCTTAAAAATCCCGAGGCTGTTGTATTTATTGTTGTTAATAATACTACGGTTTTTAAAAGTCTCTAGTCTAGAAAAAAGGCATTTTTTGGGTATAAAAATTTTAAATGGATGTGACAATGAATTTTCGTTAAACTCAACTTTAGGATATTTTTTTGTAGAGATAATAACTAATATTTTTGAAAACATTCTTATTATCTAAAAAAACTCAAATGTGGAAAAAAATAACTGATGATAAATATTGGGAGTGCCGTCGAGTACCGTCAAGTGCCTAGGTTTTCCAGAATTTAAAAGAATAGAGAAAAATCTTTGATTTTACTCAATTCTTTTAAACCATGGAAAATATAACAGTGTTTTTTTTACCTTTTGAAATAAACCAAAAATTTATTAAATTTTCTGTTTATTCCAAAAATTAAAAAAAACCTAAAGGAAAATCAAAGAAACATTTTTTTTTCTCAATTTAAAATCAACAAATAATTCTATAATAGTCAAAATAAATGATTCCTTATTTGAAAGATATTCATCAGATTTAAAAACCTCTTAAAATATAAAAGAATGGAATCTTTGCTAGAAGAGAAAAGTTTTCAAATTTTTTACTATTAAATTTCGAAAAAAAATCTTAATAGAAACTGGAAAAGTGGATTTTGCAACTTAAATTTTTAAAATATCTTGAAAAAAATTTTTTGATCCAAGATCCTTTTTTAACCAATAGTGTTTATTCTAATTAAAGTTATAAAAAAGGGTTAAAAATTAGTAAATATATAATTTTTTTTTTTTTGAAAAAAATTTTTCATGATGGTGTAGCCACTTAAAGAAAAAAATTGAAAAAAAAGTGAAATACTTTTAATTCAGATCTTTTTCAAAAAAACATGTAAATTTTTGAAATTTTTTTATTTATTTATTTATTGTGAGAAAGGAGTAATCAAAGAAAATTTACTAAATAAAAAAGAGAAGAAAAATAATTAAAATACAAAAGTACAACAACATTCTATCGTTTACATGACAAAATTAAAAATTATCCATACCCAGAAAAATTTTTGAAATCATTTATGCACATTTAGATTGATACAAAACAGTATTTCAGAGAGTCTGTGTCGGAATTTTTTTTTTTTATTTCTGATCAATCTGAAAGATTTGGTTGTTGTGTATTTTGGTGAAAGTTTGCTTAAATTTGATTTGGTTAGTTCAAAAATTGGGTGACTGAAGTTGGAAGGTTGTAGAAAAATGATTCTGTAAAATGATATTATTGTAAATACTGTTGAATTTGGAAAAACCAAGGTTTCGCTAAACTGTATTTTTTAAAAATAACAATTAAAAACAAAAAAAAAAAAAAATGTAAACCAATAAAAACCACTATTTGAAAAAAAAAAACAAAACCAACAATAATTAACAAAAACAATACAAATAATTTTCAAAAACACAAATTAAAAACCCAACACAGATTATTTAACATACTGTGGATCTCTTATCTAAAAATTTCAATACCCAAACAAAGTCAGGGTGTTTCCATCTCTTTTTGCTTTTTGCATTCTCAAATTTGCTCGTATTTATAAAGTTTTCACCAAAACCATTTAGTGGAAATTCTTTTCATCACAAAAGTTCGTTTTATTTTAGTGATCTTTTATTATTTTTTTTTAGGAAATCCCGATTTAAATCTTTAAAACTATATTATTCACCTCAGTAAATAAGATATTTTTTCAGAAATAAGGAAATAATCATTTTTAAATGAATTGACCTACGAATAACAACGTAACGGGAGGAACTGATAAGATATAATGAACTTTTATTATAAAAAATTTCAAAGTACACCTTTTAAAAAATAAATAGTAATTTGTCTTATCAAAAACACAAGAAATCGAAAATAAATTATATCACCATTTCAATCAAAATAGGATTGATAAACAGTCCCAACTCACTAGAAATCCCAAACATACAATCATGATTTTTCACACTACAAACCACTTAAAGAAAATCTTGTCTAATTCCAATATACCGATACTATTCAAATAATAATAACTAAAAAATTAAAGTACTCTTTCTATTTTATTCACAGTTCAAGTATCAAACAAACAATTAAAAAATTTTTAACAAATTATATTAAGAATTTTTTCTAACTATTTTCATTAGGAAACAATTTGAGTAATCAATTTTTTAAAAAAGAAAAATGCAAAAAATGTGATTATTGTACTCAATATCATGAAAATATAAATCACTTTATTTGGTATTGTGAAAGATATAAATTTATTAGAATCAAATGGAAAAAAAAAAATAGCAAAAATTTTAGAAAAAAACTTATCTAAAAATGTTATTCTTAGAAAAAATACTCAAAAGCTCCTTAATCTGGTTATTCAAAATTACGAAATTTATTTCTCTTGTCGAGAATTTTTCATCAAAGTTCTTATGGTTAGAAAACTTAAGTCAATACAGTCAGTTTCACTTTTAGGGCACAAAATTTCAACGAAATTTAAGGCACAAAAAAAAATCTCAAATTAAAGCACAAAATTCAAATTCTAGTAAAATAAATTTTAAAAAAAAAAAATTCCAAATTTTGTGCCTTAATTTGAGATTTTTTTGTGCCTTAAATTTCGTTGAAAGTTTATGCCTTAAAAGTGAAACTGACTGTAAAGAAAAAATGAAAATAAAAAAATTCAAAATAAAAAATTCCTAAAATAGTAAAAAATATACAAATTCGGGTACATAGTGCCCCACTTTTAAGAGTCATGGAATACCAATTTATTAATCACATTTTTTTGGAATCTTTTTATTAATAATCTTTCTATCGGGTTTTTACTCCTCCTTTTTCAGGACGTGAATAATTTTTAATTTGGTCATGTAAATGATATACTATTTTTTACTTTAATGTTTTAATTATTTTTCTATTTCTCTTTTTTATTTAGTAAATTTTCTTTGATTACTCCTTTCTGACAATAAATAAATTTGAGTAATTTTTCAAAACAAAATGTCTTTCTATTTTTATTTCAAGAGAAAAAAATTTTTATTTTCAAAGTAAAAAGAAAATAATCATATTTTCAAAAATAATCATATTTTCAAAAATAAAAATAAAAAAAAAATAAATTAATGTAAAAGAGGTTAATTTAATTTCAATTTTTGAGTTTTCAAATAAAATTAATAAAAGAATTAAAATTAATATTTTTTTTTTATAAAAAAATATTTCTCTAAATAAATTACTAAAGTACCCGTTGGTTAATGAATATAAAATGACACAGTAACAGAATTATTATGAACATTAATGTCAAAAACATATAAAAAACCCTTAGAAACATCCAATAAAACCAGAAAAGAAAATTATTACTTTCAGTTCTATTTTTAAGACACATAATTAGAATAAAAATGATGAATAGAAAAAAAAAAACAAATTAAGACATATTTTTTGAAATTATTTAAAACACAAATTATTTTACTAGAATCAAAATATTCTTTGTTAATTTGAGATTTTTTTATGTATTATATTTCATAGAAAGTTGGTATTTTAAAAGTGAAACTGACTGTATTTAATAAGATTTATTTTATTAATTAATTTATATTTTTATACAAGATACCAACTTTTCTTAATTAATTTCAAATAATACAATATATAAAAAAATTTTCGTTGGTTTTGTAGTAGTTCCAACCTTAATTTAATAATAAAATCTATTTATCTCATTGAATATTAATTTATATTTAGTTTTTTTTTTCCAATTCATTCTCTCTTAATATTATTAAAAATATTCATTAGACTGAAGTAAAATTATGTTTAATAAGAATAGTTTCTATTTTTTTTTTTTTTTTACAACGACTTCAGGAATGTAAAACTACAATTTTAATTACTTCTCATTTTTGTTTGAAAAATTTTAAATTTAACTTGGATTAGTAATAATTTTAAATCAGTTAATCATATATTAAAAATTTAAATTCAAAATCATTATTTTCTTTGAGCAATTCACATTTAAATAAACCCAAAAACATATTAAGGGTATATGTCAAACACTACCAAAAATTTATTGATTGATTTCAACTTAAGTAAAGTAAAACCCTTGTTTTTTTCTCAAAAAAAAAAAAAAAAAAATTACATTTAATAAAAGGAAAAAAAAAAGTAGTATATATTAAACAACCAGAAAAATATTTTTAAAAGTGTAAAAAAAAAATAAAAAGAAAAAATAGTAAATTATAATAATAAAACAAAAAAAAAAAACAAAATAAATTAATATAAAAAGGTAATAATATAATAAAAACGATAAATTAAAAGTGATGAAATGAGTCTATTGTTTGGATTCTAAAGCAAGAACACCAATACATCAATTGCTTCAAATCAATTAGGAGATATTTTAAAGCCCGTGTCCACTCAACTAAAGAATTAGAAGAATATTTAATTAAAAACCCATTTATTTGATCAATTTCGATCTGATATTTCATTTTGAAATTTTCATTGTATTTATTAACAAAAGCACCAAGTTCTTTTATATAATCTAGAAAGGAAACTATTGCCTTGTTAAACTTCTTGCTACCGATCCTTTTCATAAACCCATCCTGAGTTAAATACAATTCTTTATAATCTTTAATATTAGTTAAATCCCTTTTGTTATTGTTTTTGTTGTTTACTTTTTTTATTTCATGAATTTTGGAAAAGCTTCCAAGAGGAAGTAATATATATTTTTTTGATTTGAAACCCACCCGTTTTGATAAAACAAAAGATAGCATTGTAACCAATCCTATTAATTATTATTATAAATTTGAATCAAAAAAGACAAAAAAAAAAAAAAATAAATAAATACACGAGAGGGGATTATTTATTAATAAAATAATGATTATTACTAAACCATTTTTTTAAATATATAGGATTTTAAAGTTTATTCTCTAACAAACTTTTTTGAAATAAATTTTTATATTTTTGGATTTTACAATATTAATCCCAAATTTAAATAAAATTAATCTGTGATTTTTGATTTAATATTGTAATTATTTGTCAAATTAGAAATAAAATTTCTTTTAATAATGAATTTTATTAATCTTCAAGGAATTTTTTCAATATATTACCCTGATTAAAATTGCTTTTAAAATCATATAATCTCATCATTACTCATTTGTTACTTTCTCTCTTTTTTTCTTTTATTTTCCTTCCCCCCCTTCTCCATTTTTTCCTTATATATAGATATATAAACTAAATTTCATAATAAATATCCCAATTTTTATTTTTTTTTTTTTTCCTTTTTTTTATTTTATTTGTAGAAGAAAAACAAATATTTCTAGTGTTTATAACCGAATATTAAAATAGTAGTTTTTTTATTATAATAAATAACTTCAATTTATAAAAATATTTATCTTCAAAATTTGATTTTTAACGGGTCAATGATTTTGAAATGGAGTTTATATATATATATATATATATATATATATATATATAAGCGGAAGTAATTTTAAGAAACAAAGGGGTTTAATTTTTCATTAAAAGTTATTTAGAATTCACTAAATCCTGTTATTATTTCCATGGATTGATTACGGAAAAATTTGTTTTTAAATCTAATTAAAATTGATTTAATACCTCTTAGAAGTTTTAAAATACTTTTTATTTATTTTTTATAAAAGAAAAATCGGAAATTTACTTATTTTAAATAAAATAAATAAATCAATAAATAACATTACTTTTAAAATGGATAAAACGTAGACCATTTTTTAAAATTTATTGTAGATGAATTTTTTGATTAAGAAAATTTATTTATTAATAATTAATATTATGATAATAAGATTGAAAATACATTTATTTTCTCATGTAATTATTTAAATTTACATTTTCTATTGATCAAAAAAAATTGTAAATTTTTTTTTTTATTTATGGAGAGATAAAATTATATTTTTTATGGTGTAGTTCCTAAAAAAAATTAATTGTTTCTAAAGAATCAAAAATTTTTTTATCAGGAAAAAAAATCTGAAAATTAGAAAAAATAAACCAATTAAAAAAAGGTATGGACTAAAAGGTTGAAACAACAAATATAAATGATCATTTATATTTGTTTTCAAAATAAAAATTATTTTTTTTTAATTTCTTTCAGAATAATGTAGAATATCCTAAATTCCAGTTTTATTTTATTGAATAACACTTTTTAAAATTTTAAAAATTATCATTAATACTTTTTCTTTATATTTTCGAATACATAATCTTACAATTCTTTTCTTTTATTTATTTATTTATTTTTTTTTTTGAAAAGTGTGTTGCATTATTATTATTATCATGGGAAATGAGTAATTATTGAAAAATTTATCAAAATAAAAAAAAAAATAAAAAAAATAATTAAAATATTAAAATTAATAAAATAATAATAACATTTCTATTACCAAATTAAAAACTATCTATTCTTGTTATTTTTTCTCTAGTTTTCGTTTATTCATAAAATCAATAGATTTTTAGAATCAAACAATAAAACATCAAGAAATCTGTCATTAGGTTTACAAGAATTTAAAAATTAAAAGAAAAATCAAAGATTGTACTGAATTCTTTTAAATTATGAAGAGGCGTCATTAGATATTCAAGATTTTTATGTTTATTTGTGAAGTTTTCTAGGGGTTTTTGAGATTTTCTATTTTATTTCTGAAGTGTTCTAGGTTTTTTTTTTACTTTTTGAAATAAACCGAAAATTTATTAAAATTTTCTGTTTATTTCAAAAAGTAAAAAAAACCTAATGAAAATCAATAGACTTCATAAACAAAAAAAAATAATTAAAAAAAAATAAAATAAATAACTAGACACTCTGCTACACGCATCTTAAGATAACGAGATGGATAAAAAGACTATAAAAAGACCATTAAAAAAAAAAATACCCCGAAATCTGTTATTAATAATTGGTATTCCACTGTTGTTAGTTTTTTTTTTTAAAAAAAAAATTCAAAAGAATTGAGAAAAATCTAGGATTTTACCCTTCCTTTTTATTTTTTAAAAAATTTACTATTAGATTTTTCACAATTTAAAAATATAGAGTGAAATTAAATATTATATTCATTTTTTTTTTAAATTCTTTAAAAGCTAGATACTCTATAATAAATGATGAAACCCTACTTCACAACTCAAAGAAATTGGTACCAAAACCATGTTGCCCTTTTAAAAAAATTTTGCTATTAAAAACGGTAAATACACTAAAGATCTCTTAGATCTAAACATTATTGGTTTGTTTAGCCAAACTGAACAATGTATCATGAAATTACTCAGAGAATCTGAAAATAAATTTCTAATTTTTAAATTAAAAAGGGTTTTAATTTGTTGACCCTTTTAAGGAAGTAAGTACATTTTACCATTTTGAAAAAAATTTAATTGTGTAAACCTTACTGAAAAATATTTTTTTGAGTGCCACCAGATATTGAAACTTTGAAACCAAAAATACCATTCACTACTCTATTTGTGAAAAGAAAGTGAACCCAAATTAATTCAGAGTCTGAATCTTTTAATTTTTCGATTTTTTCGGAGAATTTTTTTTGATTAAATTTTTGGTTTTATCAAATTTGATTTTGGATCTCGAAATATGTTTATACGGATGAGTAAAATTAATCAAAGAGTAAACCAAAAAATAGACCCGAAAAGGTGTGTATTTGAAACAAATATTTTCTTTTTGGAGACTAAACCCGAAAGATCACCTTTCGAAATATTAATTTGTTGAAATCAAAAATTCAGAAAAAAATAACAATCAACCAAAAGCGTATTTTTCAGGATTTGTTTTCTTTTTCTTCCCATTTTGTCTGAATCTAAATAATTTATAATATTGGATTTCTCGCCCCATTACTATTTATTATTATTTTATAATTTTTTTTTTACAAATTTGCATTCAAAAATCAATTTTCAAATATTTTTATCAAACAAAGCCAAAATAAAGAATAATATTTCAAAAATTAATATGGAGAGTTTGAATTCTTGGAATCAAAAAAAGAATAAAAACACATTTACAAAAGATTCAATCCAAAATAATTGAAAATTTGAGAAAATATTTCCCTCAAAATTCAGAATTATTTTGAGTTCCTCATTTTAACCCAAAATAAATAATTATCAAATTAAATCAAACAAATACACCCAATAAATCTTTATTTCCCAGAAGAGAGAATTAAAAAAAATTCTATTTTCTGAAACCAAAATTAGAATTAGATGAATTAAATAAAAGTAATTTTAAATTCATTTTGGAAATTTTTGAGAAATAAAAAGTAATTTGTTTCATCAAAAATTTATTCAAACAAAAGTATTTCCATATAGAATTAAAATTAAACCAAATAAAGAATAAGTAATTATATCAAATATTATAGATTAGATCAAGAAATAAACAATTTTAATTTATTTTTTCTTGATCAATTTCTTCATTTTATTGAATTCAATTTTTTAGTTGGTATGGAAATATATTATACTAGAATATATCCCACTCCAGTATTTATTGTATTATCAATGTATTTGGTTAAAGAAATGATTTGAAGAATTCATTTTCATCATAAATGGAGGCACTCATAATTTTAAAAATATACTTACCTCCTTAAGATAAATAAAAAGCAATAGATAAAAAGATAAAAGAAAAAAAATGATAAAATATCAATTATTATCATAACCCTCTTCTAAAAAAATTGATCTTATTTCAATTTGTATTCATTTTATGATTTGAAGGACGAAAAAATTATTATTTACAATAGTTTATATTATTCGAAAGAACCGCAATGAAAAATTCCCAGTTTAAAAAAAAAAAAGTATCGAGTATATATATCTTAGATATGTAACACTGGATACGCTGTTTTTCAAAGTTTTATTATATTCCCAGATCAGAATTTGAATATTTCAAAATTTTAAATAGCTGATTCGGAAAAATAAAGGACATATTGTCAAAAATACTAAAAAAATTAAGTAAAAAATAAAATTCTATAAAAATGATTCTTTCTTATTACTAAAATAATTTTTTTTTCTTATTAAATATATAATTATTTCCTCTGCTTAGCAAAGTTTGTGATAGTAAATTTGGTAATACTTCTTTGGTCTTATATTCATTTAACGTATATCAGAAAATTATATTCATACTTATTATTAAAAAAAATTGATGAAGCAAGTACAGAAGACATTAAGTTTGTATGGAATTAAAAAAATATTATCAAACTTTTCTCTTTAATTTCGAATTTAAACCAAATAATAAAAGTAAATTAGTATCATGAATTTCGAGTTCTCCTCATTTCATCCCAAAATACCGTATATAAACCCAATATTAATTTTTTTTTAATTAAGATTTTTCTTTTTTTTTTTTAATGAATCTCTCTGATATAACAAATAAGCTAAATTTAAAAATTAAGGGCAAAGTTTTTTATTCTTATTTTTTTCTTTTTTGACTTTTATCTTTTAAAAAATAAAATGATTACACTATATTTTTATTTATTTATCCATATTAGTTATTATCTCTAAATACTTTAGTGAATTACATTATTATTCAAAAAAAAAACATTTAAACAAATTTTTTTCTGATGAAAAATCTGCCCCTATTTTTGAAATAAAGCTTAAATAAAGAATCAGTGAAAAAAGATCAAAAAAAATTTAATAATTTCTTTGATAAAAAAAAAAAAATCGAAATTGAAATAGGTTTTAAAGACCTTATCAAAACGATCGAAAATTTCAAAAACTTTTTTTCAAACCTGGTTTAAATTTTACCTTTTTCAAATATTCATTCCTCCTAAAAATTGCTTCATATAAAGAGTGTCAAATAAAATATCCACTTTCAAATTAATACAGCTTGTGAAAAAAATATAGGAATTCAATAGCAACTGAAAAAGTAAAAAAAAATTCAAATTTGAAATGTATTATAAATAAACACTTTTATGGTACAGTCGTTTTTAAAAAAGTGAAATTTCAAAAAGCCTTTAAAATAGGCTATTTCCAAAAAAGTGTAATTTTTTTTTCTCAAAAGAACTTTAATAAAAATCTATTTAAGTTGATCATCTGGTTTATAGATACCTTTGAAAACTTTTTAGCATCACCTTTTTAAAACTTCATATTAAAGTATATTTAACCTTTTTAAGCTATTTAGAGCAAAAAATAAAAATTTCAAAACTACAAATTGTTTTTTTTAATTTCTTTATTATTCAAATTTTGAAAAAAAATTGTACTTTAAAGGATTTAATAAATCTTATTTATTTTTTTACAAAGGTAATAGGATAATTATAATTATAAGTATATGATTAATCCGATAAGAAACTTCGTTTATCAACTTTAGAGAGATGAGTTATCATTTTTAAAAGAATTCATTTTTCCCAATGAAATTTTCAGTCAAAAGATCTTGATCTTTAATTTAGATTTTTGTTCGATCAAATCAGAAAAAAGAAAAATTTGCATAATATTTTTATTTTTAGATGAAATCTCACTTTTAGTAATATTTTGATAGTTTGTATGAAAAAATTACCTTGAAACTTTAATCTTGTTTTAAAAATACAAGAAAAATATATCAAATAGTAAATCCATAAAGATCTAAAAGAATTGATCTTTTATTTTATTTTGAAATATTTATTGAATTTTTGGGAATTTAAAATACTAATTAATATTCTTTTCCCGATATTCAGATGATAAAAAACCCATTTTTAGTATTAAAAAATCAGTTATTTGAGAATAACTATTATTTTTATTATTATTTGAATTATTAATTTGAATTTATTTTATTTGTTTGAAAATCTCTAAAAAATTCAGAAATAATAGTAAATTATATTGATAAATTTAATTTTTTGGGTTATTAACAACTCACCGAAAAAATTAAGATTGATGTTATTAATTATTGATTATAAATAATCAAATTAAAAAGTATTTCTTTCGATTTTAGTTGAATTTTCCAGGTTTTTAAAAAAGTATTTCTGGGGGGATTTTAAATTAAATGCTTATGTTGCTTTTCCAGTGTTTTTTTTTTTTGTTAAAAATAAAATAAAACAATCGATTCAAACTGTTCTTTGAATCAAAAAATTATATTTTTTTCAAGTTTAAAAGAATTGTTGGAATTTTTTTGAAATTAAATAGATTTTTCATGCTTGGTTATTCCAAAACTTCGTTGTTTTTATTTATAAAGTTTATTTTTGTACAATTCCTTCATTGAAAATATTTCGATCTTCTTCCAAAATAAATAAAAAATTTTGAAAAAATTTCAAACAGATTCATAAATATTTTTACTATAGTCAAAATAAAGTGTGCAAAAAAATTTAATCCGTGTTTCAAAATAAAAATCGTGTTTTTTTTTGTTATAGAAGACCTATGCATCAACCGATCAAAGAAACCAATATTAAACAATAAGTAAATATGATATTGATTTCAAAAAGTTGTATTATCAAAAAAGAAATTCTTAAAATGAAGTATCAAATTGAAAAAGTTCTCAAAATAGAGTTAAATTAACCAAGAAAAGTTCAGAAAATTGTTATCGTCAAAAATATTAAAAATTTCAAAAAAAAATAGAAAATATTTTAACAAGTTCAATCCCTAGTTTATAACTTACTTCAAAAATATCCAGATGTTTAGTTTTAAAAGTTATTTAACTTTGTTTGGACCTTTGGGCAGTGAATTAGATGTTTCATTGGAATTAGAAGAAAAAAAAGCATGAATTATATTTTTAAACATAGATTATGGTCTTTTGGGCATGTATTATTCTGATCACTGTACGATTTGTAGAACTTAAATTTATAATCTAATTTAGGTTTATAAAGAGTTATTACCTCTATCAATGATTTTTCAATTCCACACTTTCCTTGTAGTTAACTAAAAAAATAATCTGAAAATTGAAAAAAAAATTAAGTAATATTCTAATTTTATTGTCAGTTCAGATTACTTTTATGACTAACAACATATTGTTTAACGAAAAAGAGTGTTGAGACATGAAAAGATTTTGTTGAAACTATATTTTGGGTTTTTTTTTCAAAAATTAGTTATAATTGGTTCAAAGTATTTTTACTCGGAAAGGTTCGAAAATCAAAAAAAACCCTAAATTTGTATATTTTGATTTACTTCAATACAAAATCTTTGAAACCATTTTCTCAATTTCCAACATTGGATTTTAGTTCCAACAGAACCTAATATTTTGGCTTTCTTTTGATTTACAGTGATCAAAATAATACGTGCATAAAGACTATAATCCGTGTTTTATAATATTATCCGTGCTTTTTTTCTTCTTGTACCAAGGCAACATCCAATCTAATGGCATTTATTATACCTAATTTCAAATCAATTTTGAAAGTAAAGGTCTGGTTATTTTCAGTCAAATTTAAATTATTCATGCAAATAGTTGATAATTTTCCATAATATTCGAAATTTTTTTGAATTTTTTTGTTTATTTTTATGACAATAATTTTCTGAAAAATTTACTCTATTTTTGAGATAAATTTTGCAATTTGATCCTTCATTTTTAGGATTTCTTTTTAAATAATAGAACTTTAAGAAACCAATACCATGTTTTTTTAGGGTTTATTATCAGTTTCTGGGATTGGTTAATGTAGGGGTCTTCTATAACAAAAAAACACACTTTTTATTTTGAAACACATATTAAATTTTTTTGCACGCTTTATTTTGACTACAGTAGAATCTTTTAAAACATTTTATTCTGTAATATATTTTATTTCAAGTCTCAGATAACATGAAATTAGGATACACATTAACCCAAATCAATGAAAATGAAGAGTAGAGGAAGAAAAGAGGAAGAGAAGGTAAAAAAAAAAAAAGAAAGAAGATTAGAATAAAGACAATACCAAAAGCAGCATTAATTTCTTCAATTTCAACAGGCACGGAATCTAATTTACCGATTCTTAAATTATTTATTGTTGCAAAATGGTCATTAAAATAAATACGGAAAACACCATTAAAAACCGAAGTTGATAAGAGTTTGTCTAACTCTGATTGTGCAGTTTTAATTTTTGTGATTAGACTTTTTCTTGATAATTGAAAAGATGACTCCAATCTTTGAAGATTATTGAAATCTTGGTAATATTTCTTTTCAAGTTGAGCAAGTGTTGTTTCTCTTTCCTGGATTCCAATTAACTCTTGATCAATTTCTTCTTCACAACTTGTCAGCTCTTCAATTTCTTTCAGTATTTGATCAATTTCTACATCATATTGCTGAATGTTTTGTGCTAATGCTTGATCGTCAACCATACTTGTTGTTTGGAAGTGATCTACAAAATAATGGTACACTTTCTTTTGTCTTAGTTTGTCTTTAATTTTTTCATTAATTGCTTTGGACCACAAGATTGTGCAATCAGAACAAAGTGGAAAGTCTTCTTTGGTTTGAGTTGAAATTAAATTAAAAAGCTTTTTACAAAGGCTTGTTTTCAATTCTTGTTGTTTTTGATTTTCTGTTTGTTAATTTTTTTTTTTATTTGTTTTTTTGTTTTGTGTTAATTTTTTTGAGTTTTCAAATTTTCAACCAAATGGGCAATGAAAAAACAAATCAATTGTGAATAAAAAAAAAGAAAAAAAGATTTTACTGTTTTCGTCTATTACAAAATTTTGAGTCACCTCTCTTTGCTCGAGCAATTCTAAAAAATACTCTTCAAAATCTTTTTCAAGATCGGTAAACCTTTTTTTTTTTTCTTCTTGTCTTTTCTTATCATTTTCCTTATCATTCCCCCTTTCCTTCTCTTTGGTTATTTGTTCATTAATAATTTCGTTATCCTTTTTTTTAATATTCTTTGGATCTTTTTCAGATAAAAGATTTTTATTTCCTTCATTTTGAACAACAACCCACTCTTTTTGAATTTTTTCATTTCTTCTTTGAAATACTTTTTTTTATTCCCAAAAAATATAAATACAGTGTTTAAAAAAAGTCAATTGAGAATTTCAAAAGAGTTTGTTTGTTTCTTTGTTTGTTTTTGTACAGAAAGAAAAAGATTTCTTTTTTTAAATTTAGAAAAAAGTAATGCTCATTTACCATTTTTGCCTAATTGAAAACAGAGATCTTCGATTTCTTTTAATTGTTGTGTATCTAATTCAAGTAATTCAACCAAACATTTCATATTTTTCTTATTAAAGAAAAATAACGACTCATGAATTTCGATCACTTGTTGACACTTCTGACAAACAAAACTGATCATCGAAAAAAGCGAAAAATAAAAAAATAATCTCGATTTAAATTTTTTATTCAATCTATCTGTATTATTGTAATCTTGTGGCCCAATATCCTTTCTCCTTTTGGAAATTGATTTTTTCTTTGTACTAATAAATAAATATATTTGTTGAGGGTATTTTTATGGTATGTGTTTCTATACAAATGTTGATAGGGTAAGTTTATCTAATTAACAGGAATATATTTTTGCATCGAATGTTTTAAGTACTATCTGAATATCTAAGTTATGTTGATTTCATATCTAACTTCACATTTGCAAAACTTGAGATAATTTCAAGTTCATAATAGGTCTCGAAATCTTATTAGTTTTTTTCAAATTTTTATTCATCATTTAAAACCATTTGCTGCTCTTTTGATATTCAAAAATAGCCCCTGAAAGCCTTTCAAAACAAAAATTTCAATATTGTGCCCTCTTTATTTTGAATTATTCTAGAGTGTATGAAAAGGGTGTAAAATTTCTTGAATCTAATCTGGATAACCCAAAGATATTTGAGATGAAAAAAAAAAAAAAAAAATCATTTTAGATATAAACTTTGTTTCTCTGAGAAATCCGAAAAACTGTTAAAGATAAATAAATTGAAACAAATTTATTCAACTCTTCACAATAATATTCAAAGATCTCATAAAAATTTAATTTTCATAAATTAAATCTGGATATAAAATTTGATTTCACCTTTAATTTTTGGGAATTTAATGATTGATTTAAACAAGATTTCAAAATAAATGTTCCATTTTTATTTATTATTTTTTCCTTTATTTTGGAGTGTTTCCAAGTCTACCATAAAATTTTAAATAAAAAACAATTGATTTTTCTATTCTTATTTTTTATTTTCAGAAAATTCCGAAATAAGAGTTATTATTCCAAAAAAACTTTCAATAAATGAGCTATTATTCAAATTTTTGAAAAATCAAAAAAAAAATTCATGAAGCACTTAAAATATTGTTCAAAAATGGTAAATTTTTAAAGATCAGTCAATATTGATATTTTTTGTGATTTTTTGGAATATTAATTTTGAAGTTTCATGGGATCTTGAATTTTTTTTTTGATTTTTCAAAAATTTGAATAATAGCTCATTTATTGAAAGTTTTTTTGGAATAATAACTCTTATTTGGGAATTTTCTGAAAATAGAAAATAAGAATAGAAAAATCAATTGTGTTTTATTTTAAATTTTATGGTAGCCTTGGAACAGCTGTATTTTATTTTTAGATGAAAAATAAATATTTCCAGTTTATTTAACTGAATATAATTATGGTAATTTTTTTATTAAAATCGAAAACTTTAAATTATAAAAATATTTATTTTCAAAATTTGATTCTTAATGAGCGAATGATTTTGAAATAGGGTTTTACATCTTTTTTTTTTTTTTTTTTTAATTTTTTGGAAATAATTCAATGAGTGTATTTTGAAATAAATACTATGATAATTGATCCAATAGGTATTAATATTAAACTTAATTTGGTATTTTTGAGGAATGAATACCTTCACTAACAAAGATGATTTTTAATGAAATATAAAACAAAAAATTCCACATTTTTTTGGAAATACCTCATTGTTTTGAATAATTTTCAAATAAATGGTATAAAAAATAGATTAAAAAAAAAAATAAAAACATCACAAACCTATAAATATATTCAAAAGATCTCCTCATCTAAAATCAACATTTTTTTATATTATTTATATTACTGTTTAAAGATTTGCACTTAATAATAGAAATTTTTTTTATTTCCTTTAAATCAAAACTGTTTTTTTGGAAAGTTTCACTTATTTTCATAATAAACCTTTATTTTTCCTTTAAAAGATCAAAATATTTTCTTATCTTTACAAAGAGATTTTTTAATATTTTTTTACAAATAAATTACTAATAAGATTTACATATAAACACAAAATGTCATTTATTTTCAGTTTTTATATTGCATTAATTAAAAATTCCAATACTCAAACAACAATATAACCCATTGACATAATGAACAATTGGACAAATATCCAAGTAATAATCAATGAAAAAAATTTCAAATAGTATAATATAAAAAGAATATTAAAAATAAGTTATGCAATTTATTTTTAAAATTCAAATAGAATAAAAAATAGCCCCCCCCCTTAAATAATTGTTGTTATCTTATATTTTGTGAATTTTTTTTTTAAAACTTATTGAAAATTGTTCTTGATTTCCTGATTTTTTACTTTAAACTCGTAAATTTTTTTAAATGTGGAAGATATTTGAAAAAGTATAAATTTGTAAAGCATTTGAAATTTTAAAACAATGAATATGTAAAATAATATTCTTAAACAATAACTTTGAGTTAACAATCCCAAAATTTTGAATAAATTTTATCTTTTTCAAATTGTGGCGACTTGTTAATTTGATTCTTTGCTGATCGTTCTTGTACTTGACATCGGTTTTGAGAGTTTTTCAAAATGTCAATTTTTGAAAATTTATTTTTAATACTGAAATAAAAATCAAAGAGTATAAGATTAATTGACCAGTAGGTCTTTAAGAATAAATTTTGATTTTTGGGTTGAAGAATAAAATCATTAATTTACTTTTTCATCAATTGACTAAATGAAAAAAAAAAAAAATTTTCTGGAACTGCCCGGCCTATGAAAATAATCGTAAAATCTGGATATCTGAATTAAAAAAAATCAATATATCTACTTTATAAATTATATCTGATTGTGAGCTTAATTTTATCAACTTTTGAAAGCTTTATTTTCTTAATATTTACAATCTCTGAAATTGGAAAAAATATGATCATATATTAAAAAACAATAATAATTTTAATATTATTAACAGAAAAGATTCCATAACTTTATTAACCCTAGCGAAAAATAAAACAATATGGAAATCTTTAAAAAAATTCCTGAATCACAATTTAGGAATTCGCGCAAACAAGAGGAACTAAAAACTCCCCCTTAAACAATAAAAAAAAAAAAAAAAAAAAATTTTTTTTTTTAGAAGCTCAAAATAAAATCAAACTTAATTAAAAATTTCAATCAAAAATCCACAAATCACATTTTCTTATAACTTAACTTCCAATAAATCAATCTTAAACTCTTCAATTCATATTTTGGAAAAAGAAGAATAAATTGTCAAAAACTGTAATTTTTAAAAACTCTCAAAACCCATACCAAGTACAAGATCGATCAGAAAAGAACCAAAAATACAAGTGGTCACACCCTACATAAGATAATCTTTTTTTCAAATTCCAGGGATAGTAAACCTTAAGTTTTGATTCATGAATGTGATAAAAACTTTTTGGAAATAGAAAAAAAAATTCTAGTAAATTTTTATTATTAACAAATTACAATTTAAAAACAAGCCTACATATTATGTATCATCTATCTATAAAAAAAAAAAATTAAAAAATAGCCCATTTTTCCAAAAAGATGCCAAATTATCCACATTTACCAATTAAATAATAGTTAATTATTATTTTAGATATAATTATCAGAGTTTGTAAATGTCACTCATTGGCATTTTTTAACATCTCCAAGATTTTATTATATTCATTATTTTCTAAACATATCAAAACTGGTATTTTTGTCTCAAGAATGTATCAAACTATAGTTTTGCCAAAGGTATTTATTTATCCATAAACCTTAAATTAAAATAAATCAATTAATTCTATTTTCTAAAAGAATCTTATTTATTTCAAATTGAAGCTATTTAAGTTTTTGGAAAAATAAAATTAGAAACCAGTAATTATTTTTTCATAAATTTGATTTTTTACTAATTGAGAATACCTTAAAACTTTTTTTGTTGTTTGGAATTTTTTACCAATTATTTTTTATATAAAATGTTTAATTTTTGTTATTTGAATTTTGTCAATCAAAAGAAGGGCTATTTCACAATTCCCTTTTTATTGTTTCAAGTCACTCCTTCAGTATGGTGCATTTTCACGGTAAGTGACTAGACTATTAAGTCTATCAATGCTAATTTCAATGTTCAATATTTAAACACTTTAAAGTTTGTTAATTATCTTTTTAAATATTATGTTTCTGAGATACCTCCAACATAAAATATTCCTAATTAACCTTATTCAATACTATTTCCACAAAAACAATTCACAATAATCAAACAAAATTATCATTTTAGAACTGCCTTTAAATATAACTAATTTGATTTGAATAAAGATTAATATTGTTCTCTCGAATTTACAAAATCAAAATTAATAATATTGATTCCTTTGAGTAACCTAAAAAATAAATTAAAAATCTCTCAAAATTTTTCATTTTTTTAAATATTTTTTTAATATTTTTTTTTTTCATAATGAGTGAGAATAATAACAAACAAGAAACAGAACAAAAGTCTTCTGAAAAACAGCTAAATGAACAAACTCAGAAAAGTAAAAGTGAAGAAGACAAAAAGGAAGAAACACAACAAACATCAAAGGAAGAAACTATAAATTTACCGTCTGAAGAAGAAGAAGAAGAAGGCGAAGGTGAGAGTGACGCTGATTGGAATGAATCTGACAGTGACGAAAAAAATGATAATAAAGTAAGATCTGAAGAAGAAGAAGATGCTAATTCTGATTCGGAACCAGAAAGCGAAGAAGGTGAGGAAGGAGACGAGGACGAAGAAAGCGAAGAAAGCGAAGAAGGCGAGGAAGGAGAAGAGGACGAAGAAGGCGAAGAAAGTGAAGAAGGTGAAGAAAGTGAAGAAGGTGAAGAAAGTGAAGAAGGTGAGGAAGGAGACGAGGACGAAGAAGGTGAAGAAAGTGAAGAAGGTGAAGAAGGTGAAGAAGATGAAGAAAGTGAAGATGGTGAGGAAGGTGAAGAAGCCAATAATGATGAAGAAGATGAAGAGGGTGAACAAGAAGAATTAGAGGAAGATAACGATCAAAATGAAAATGAAAAGAAAGATGAAAAACAAAAACAAAAAAAAAAAAAAAAAAAAAAAAAAAAAATCAAAAAAACAAGAAGAAAAAAATCATAAAACCAAAACAAAAGCCAACCAAAAACTTTCAAAAAAAAAAGAATAGTAAAAAACCAAAAATCATTTCAGAAACATTCGAAAAATTAGAAGAATTAAAAGATAATCAAGAAAATTCAAAAAAATCTCGTGGAAGGGGAAAAAAGCAGAGAGGAAGAGGAAGAGGTAGAGGTAGAGGAAGAGGAAGAGGAATGGGTAGAAGAATACAATACCAGAAACAATACCAGAACCCATATCAGAATCAATACCAGAATCAATACCAAAATCAATACCAAAATCAATACCAGAATCAATACCAGGATCAATACCAGGATCAATACCAAATCGAAAGACAAAAAGAAAGAGGCAGAGGAAGAGGTAAAGCAAGAGGAAGAGGAAGAGGCCGAGGTAGAGGAAAACAGTACCAGAATCAATATCAAGATCAATATCAAGATCAATACCAAGATCAATACCAAGATCAATACCAGGATCAATACCAAATCGAAAGACAAAAAGAAAGAGGAAGAGGAAGGGGTAAATCAAGAGGAAGAGGAAGAGGTAAAGTACGAGGTAGAGGAATACAATACCAGGATCAATATCAAGATCAATACAAAATAGAAAGACAAAAAGAAAGAGGAAGAGGAAGAGGAAGAGGAAGAGGAAGAGGAAGAGGAAGAGGAAGAGGAAGAGGAAGAGGAAGAGGAAGAGGAAGAGGAAGAGGACGAGGAAAAGAACGAGGTAGAGAAATAAAATACCAGGATCAATATCAAGATCAATACCAAATAGAGAGAGAAAGAGGTAAAGAAAATGAAAGAGGAAAGGGTAGAGGGAAGGCAAAAGGAAGAGGTAAGAAAATTAAACAAGAAAGAGGAAAGGTTAAACAACGCGGTTTATTTGATGACTATTTTGAAAAAGAAGAACAAAAAAAAATTAAAAATAAAATCAATAAAACCAATAATAATTATAATAAAAATAATAAAAATAATACCAATAATAATACTCAAAATAATTATAAACAAAATATAACCTTTGATGATCTTTCCTTACCAACTAATGTATTGAAAAGTATAAAAAATTGTGGATATAAAGTACCAACAGCAATTCAAGAATTTGGCCTTCCTTTATTACTTAATGGAAAGTAAATATCTTTTTTTTTTTTTTTAAATTTTCTTTTTTTTTTAAAAAAACTTTATCGAACCAGACAAATATAATCGAAATTCCCCCATAAATTTATAAATCACCTATTATTAAGAATTCTCATTAATAATTATTAAAAAGCATTTTTATTTAAAAATTTAGTTCTGGTGAAAATATTATTAAAATTTTACTTAATTTTTGAGAATCATTTCTTTTAGGATCAATATAATATTTCTTTTTGGAGAATTAATAAAATAATTTTTTTCTTTGTTTGCTTGAAATATTTAAAAATATTAAATTGATTGTTTTCTAAATGAATATTTGCAATTTTTATTTTTATTTTAGTTTTGCATAATAATCATAATTTTAGAAAAGATCTCAAAGAGTTTCCAACCAATAATTAATTTTTAAATTGAGTATGATCAAAATGTGATTTACATGATTTCTGAAGAGTCTGTAAATGGGCTTTAATGATTTTAAAAATTTTCGTTTTTTTCAATGTAAATAATTCAACTAAAAATTATTGTTATTATTATATTTACTATTATCATTATCATTATCATTATTAATAAAGTTCACCAAAAAAATACAAAACAAAAAGAATTTAATATATCTAATATTTTAAAAAATAATAATATTTTTAATATTATTATAAAAAAAGACTCAATATATTTATTATCACGAGTGGGTAATAGACGAATTTTTGAGTCTTTATTAAATTTTCTTAAATTAAAAAAAACCTAACGGTGGTTTTATTGAGGTTTTCAGTTTTATTTGTTAAGTGCTCTAGGTTTTTTTGAGGTTTTCTATTTTATTTGTGAAGTGTTCTAGGTTTTTTTGAGGTTTTCCAAATAAATAGAAAACTCAAAAAAATCTAACGAAAATCCATCGATTTTACAAATAAACAGAAAACTCAAGAAAAGCTAACGAGAAGTTCCGTCAAGTGCCTAGCTTTTCCAGAATTCAAAAGAATAGAGAAAAATCCAAAATTTTACTCAATTCTTTTAAATTATCGGAAGTCTAACGTGAAGTGCCTAGGTTTTTTTTTAATTTGAGAAATAAACTGAAAATTTTTGAAATTTTCTTTTTATCTCTCAAATTAAAAAAAACTTAACTGCAAATAAGAGGAATTAAAAACTCCTCCGTTAAATAATAAAAAAAAATAAAAAAAGAATTTTTATTAAAATAAAAAATATACTAGACTTTTCCATCTTAGTGTCTAATACACGATAATGTGAATCTTTTTTGCGAAAAGATATTATTTTATGCAAAAAGTAATTCCTTCTGGAAAAGTAAAATAGCCTAATTTTGAAAAAAAAAATAATCATTTTTTCTAATCAAAGAGCAAGTTACAATTTCAAATCCAATTTCAATTAACAGCCATATTTAAAAAAATGCAATAATTCAGAAATTGTGGTAATTGTTCAAATATTTTGATTGAAAATTTAATCACAATTTCTAAGTAGATAAATTTTTGTTGAACAACAAATTGATCTCGAAAAGAAACAGTTTTTTTTTAAAAAATGAACAAAAAAGAAGCAAAAATATTGCAATGATCATATCAAAACAATTATTGAATTTTGTTTTGATTTGATTGACAAATCCACCTTTCCTTTTTATCAACTCAAATAACAACCTTAAAGTAAATTATCATTTCTCAAATCTATCATTGTAGAATTATAAATTGTTGTAGTGAAAATAAATATACTCTGGGTACTATCAACCACGTTGAAATTCTAGATTTAGTTATCCTCGGTTACATCATTTTCAAAGTGTATGAAACAATAAAGGAGATGGTTCAATTTTTAAAGCTTTTTTAATCTCGGACCCATACATCCGCGAGTTTAAAATGTTTGTATTGAAAAGCTTGTTATCTTCTTTTTGTTATTATTCTTTTCTTAACTTTATATTTGGGAGAAATTTCTAACACACAAGTTGAAATATTTTTTTTTTTATTCGATCCCTTAGATATAATGAATATTTCTCTTTTTCCTTAAGAATTTAACTTGTGGAGGTAAAAAATACCTTTTTTTTAAAAAAAAACATTTCTATTCTAGATTTCGAAATCATTTTTCTGAATTGGTTGTTAATTGTTTGTTTTTCTATAAATTTGGGATTTTAATTCTTGTTTCCAAAAAATTATTATTTCAATTCCTTATATTTTATTTTTTATTGATTATTAATAAAGATATAATCAATACTTTTAAATCATTTGTTTTGGTTTTATTTCCCAAGAAAATATTATTTTAATAAAAGAGAATCTAAAACAAAAAAGATCTTAAAATTTATTTACTAATTTTTAACAAACTCTATTATTAGATGTTTTTATGAATAAAAAACAGTTCCTATCCGCAAATATATAGACTTTTCCACACACAAAAAAAATATTCGAAAAAAAGAGTATCCACAAAAAAAAGAGTAGACGAAAAAAATTAACAATATTTGCAAAATTTTCACATTTAGATGAAAAACACTATTAAATCTCAGTAAAGCTAAATTAATGAACAAATCAACAAAATTAAAAGATATAATAGAATTGGAATGTAATTATTTTTGATATTGGATAAATAATAATAAAAAAAAAAAAAAAAAAAAAAAAACTTTGGGATTAAATGGTGAACTCTGATTATTAAATAAGAAAAAAAAAATTCCAAGAAGATTTATTTTGTTATATATATATATATATATATATATATATATGTGTGTGTGTGTGTGTGTGTGTGTGTGTATGTGTGTATGTTTAGTACTTAATATACGGGGATAATGTTTTTTTTTAAAGAATTTAAATAAAATATACACATCTAAATTTGATTAGAATATTGTCAAGCCCTATCTCGATTCACTATTTTGGTTCAACAAACCCCCAAAATCTTTTGTTAAAAAATTGAAAAAAAAAAATAAAAATATTTTCAAAATATTATTATTTTTTAATTACACAAATCAAAATAATTTTCAAGGTCAGTCAAAGAGAACGAATTCGGTTATTTTTCTTCTTGGGAAAATGAACAAATCAAGAAAAGAATTTTATTTTTTTGTAAAAAGAGAAATTTCATTGTAATTTTTTTACTGAAAAAATACAACTCCTTTTTTTATGTACCGAGTGGAATACAAACCACCAAAACAAAACAATTTTAAAACCAAAATGGAAATTAAACAATTCTTTCAATGAGTTGAGGAATTAAATTTCTCTCTTTAAGTTATTTTCTTCAATCAAAAAAAGATAAAATCTAACTACTACCAAACATTCAAGTTATAAATGGTTTTATTTCCATCATGTATTTGTAATTTTTAAAACCCACTTGGTAATAAATAATCCCAAAAAGTAAATCCCATTAACCAAAATGAGTACAAAATCCCACATTTCTATTGAAAATTTGATTTTTTAAAGAAAATTTCACTTCAAAAAAAGCAATAAAATACTGTTTTCAAGTTTTATTCTAAACTAAATAACGTTTTTATAATTTAGAATTTGAAATTTAAATGGTTGTTTTTCAAAAAAAAAAAAATAAATACCTTCTTATGTTTCGAAAAAATTATAGTATTTCAATACATTTCATTTTTTCAGTACAAATATATTTTATATAAATCTCTTATGATCAAAAAAAAACAATGTACACAAACTTTTTTAACCTTTTTAAATTCAAATTTCAACTATTAGTATTCATTCAATTCCAAATTAATAGATTTTTAATTATGTTTTCTCATTAAATACGCAAAAATTATTTTTGTTTATTTTCTTTGAATTTTTTTTTCTTTATTTGTTTATTGATCAATAATTTCCCATTCAATTTTTAATATTCACATAAAAGTTAATATTATTTTTGGTATTGATTACCGAAAATTAAAAAAAATAAAAAATACCTGAAATTGTAGCGAAAGACATATCTATTAAATAAGCTAATTTTCAATATTTTTTTTTTCAAAATTATGTATTTTTTTAATAAACTTTAAGAAATTTCATTGGCCAATCACCACGAGGAACTGGTAAAACTGTTGCATTATCATTGGCAATGCTTTCTATAGTTAATCCACAATTTCATTATCCACAGGCTTTATGTATATGTCCATCTGATGAAGATGTATTCCAAGTTCAAGAAGTTATTGAAGCTTTTAACAGTTTTCATAATATTAAAGTGTTTTTTGCATTTAAAGGTTTCTTAGAAGAATTAAGAGGGGGCGATACAAATTTAACTCAGCAAATTATTGTTGGAACACCCAGTACCATTTCCCAATGCATGAAAAAGATGAATCTAAAAATCCAACAAATCAAAATTATGATTTTAAATGAGCCTATTAGTTTTATGAGCAAATTAATTATGGGAAAGATCTTTTCTCAAATTAAGAAAAATGTCCAGATTTCAATTTTTACAACTAAATTGACAAAGCAATTGCAAGAATATATTACATATAATATTCCTAATCCAGTAATCAAGAAATGTTTGAGAGACAAGCTTTCAATTGAAAATATTTTAAATTTATATATTCAACTTGAAAACCGAAATAAAAAACCTCAATTTTTATGTAAATTCTTTTTATTATTAAAAAATATTGGCCAAGCAATTATTTTTGTACAACAAGAAAATATTGCTTATTTGCTCCAAGAAAAACTCCTCGAAAATGGTAAATTTTTTTTTATATTTTTTTATATTTATTTTATTAATAATTGATAATAATTAAATTTATGTATGTGTATATGTATGTAATTATTGTTAATTAATATTTTTTTTTTCAACTACTAATTTTTCATTGAGATTATATGAGATATTTCTTTTTGAATTTAGAAAAGTAGGTATTTCTTGAAATTTCAAAATTTCTAAAAACATTAAACGCAAAATTTTAACTTCAATTTGTGATGAAAAAAATAATATTATTCTTTATTTTGTTAACAAAACCATTTCCCATTTAAAGCGGCCCAAGTTGTAAATGAATGAATTACATGTATTTAAAGGGTTTAAATCGATATTAGAAGAAAAAATTGATTTTGGAAAATTTCAAAATCAAAATCATTTTTTCTCATTTTTCAATTTTTCAATTTTTTGATTTTTTTTTGGCATATAGTTTATTCTTTTGCAAATTTTTTTTTAAATTACAAGATCGATAGTCACTTGGTAAAAGCGTGTTATTCTAAGGTTACTTCAAGCAGTGAAAATGATCGTAGAGAAATCATGTTTGGTTTCTATTGGAATTTTCTTTGATCTTCAATTAAAGATCAAAATTAGCATTGATGTTTTTTTTTAATAGGGGGGAAACTAAGAATTTGAGTTTTTTAATTTTTCAAAAAATCTATTGATTTATTAGTTTTTTTTCGACAGAATATCAACTATTCTTCGATGTATATTATTCTACTTAATTTTTATTTGTTCTTCAAATGGTCAATAATATAAAAAATTTTTGATATTTGAAAAAAATGATGGGCCACTTTGACTGAAGCAAAGTTTATTATTTTGAAAAAATTGATAACATTTTTTATTATGGGAAATAAAATTATTTTAATCTTTAATTTTCTTGAATTTCTTGAAAAAAGTGAAATTTTTGAGAAATTCTGAACATTTTTCACTTTAAAAAAAAGTCTCCATTTTTTTAAAAAGGTTTAATTTTTAAAAAATATTTTTTAAATCATATTAATCTTTAAATTATACCATGTATTTTAAAAAAAGAGATAGAGAGATCTTAATAAAATCATAATGAAATTTCCTTTTCAAATTAATGTGTTTAGATTTATTAAATATTAAAATCATATCCAAAAATGTAAAAAATATCAAATTTTATACTTTTTTAAAATTTTCATATAATTTTCCTTCTTTTGGGATTATCCTATAACATTTATTTTTTTGGTTTAATCTTTACAATTCAAAATAATCAAAATTTAATCAAATGAAAAAATTATTATTTTTTTTTTTTGGTTAAATAAGGAAACAAATAAATAACAGTCAATGTGATTTAATATTAAATATATTAAAGTTTCTTATTCAACAACAATGAACTGGTAGAATAAACCAAAATTTAATTATTTTTCCATTTTTAATCTACCAAAATATCAAAAATTAATATAAATCCCAATTCAAAATTTTGGACACCTCAAAGTTTGATGATAAAAAAAAAATCATATTTAATCAATTCTTGAAGAAATACTAAATTAAAATCACTAACTAATTGAAATGTTAGCAATTATTTATCATTTACAATACCAATAAAACAAAAAATAAATAATTTTAAATACTAATAAAAAAAAATGCTCTGTTAAAGATTTAGGAGAAAGGATTTATTGTTCAGGTTTAAATGCTTAAAAAAAAAATTAATCTAGTAAAGAGAATTTTGAATTGGCAAAATTTGTGTCTTCTAATTCAAAACGTGTCTAGATACTAGTGCCTAGAAACAGTAATTAAAAAAATTTTAAACTCAATTTAGTTTTCTAAAAAAAAGAAAAGAAAGAATCAAAAATGAAGATTTGGGGAAAAAAAATAAAAAAGAAAAGAAAAAAAAAGCAAAAAGCAAAATACAAAAAAAAAAAAACATTATGAGAAAAAATGATTTTGATCTAAAAATTGAAATTTTAGTTTGAGAAGAATAATGAATTAAACCCATACAATGTGTTCTATTTCTTCAATAAAACTGGGCCCCTTTGACTGAAAAAGAGTTTACGTTCCTTCTTATTGAGCCATATTCCTAGGTATTTGATTTCCTTCAAAACTGTTGATTTTTCAGTTTTAAGGTCATTTGCCGTAAGACCATATTTCTCTATAATGGAATAGATATTCTTCTATCTTTTGTTCTGAGCCCGATTTCATTATTAGAATTAGGTCATCCGCATACATTAGCGTATGTATTGCATGAGGTTAAAAAAATTGTATTGGTAAATTTGTTGAACTATTCACGTAACAATTATTAATTGATCAAATGGTTAGAAACTACCAACCAATTTTATAAAAGTTTTTCTTTTTAAAAAGAACATAACTTTAACCTAATAACAATCTTTCGAAAAAAATTTGATCAAATGTAAATTGTTTTATAATCGAAAAAATGAAATGAAAGCAAAAATCAAAAAATCAAAAAAACACAAAAATGATTGAAAAATCAAAATTATTTCGAAATTGAATGTAATTATATTTTTGTTATTCTTTCAACTGTTTTAGCTTTGTTCAAAAATTTAGAAATTTTATTGTTACTGTTGAGGGTTAAATGAAAAAATAGTTAATCTGGTAATGGGGGAGTTTTGAAGTGACTAAATTTGTAACCTCCAATTCAAAGAGCATCTAAAAAATAGTTGGAAGTATTTTAAACTTAATTTAGTTTTCTAAAATATCAAAAATTAATATATTTTCTCTATTGTAATTCATGTGTTTCAAAATAATATAAACCCCATTCAAAAAATTTGGACACACTCAAAATCAAAAATTGGCAAAAAAACTCCGAATTTATTGTATTTTTCCAAACGTAATATTAAACCGCATTTGAGTAGCCCAGTATTATTGTTTTTATAAGTAATCATTTTTATCCAAATAAAAAGAAAAAAATATATAACTCAAAAATAAAAACAGGTTTTTCCAAATTTCCAAAATATTTGAAACGAGCGGAACAAAAAATGTATTGATAAATTTGTTGAAATTTCACCAACACTTGTTGATCGATCAAATGATAAGATACCATCAAGTAATTGTATGTTATTTTTCAATTTAACAAACGCAAAACTTAACCTTCTATCAACCATTGAAAAATTTTTCCAGATCTAAGGAAATAGATTACGTAACTGGAAAAAAGGAAATGAAAACAAAACAAAAAAAATAAAAAATGAAAAAGAGTTTTTAAAATCAAAATTCTTTCCAAATTGAATGTAAAATGTGGTATTGTTATTCCTTCAACTGTTTAAACCGTGTCCAAATTTTTGGAATTTAGTTTATATCATTAATTAAAAACATTCATACAATTAAACATCAAAATTCTATAATTTTTTTTAAATATTATGATTTTTTTACAAGAGGGTGTTTATTTTATAAGCATTAAAATACTCTATTATCCAAGGTTCATCACAAATTTCAATTTCTATATATATATATATATATATATATAGATTTCATTATTCTTCGTTTATTAAAATTTTGAGTTTAAAAATTAATTTCACTTCAAGTTCTAAAAAAAAACGAATTTTTAACAATCCTAAAATTTAGGGTATTTACTAATTGCCTAAACAGATATTATTATGTAATAGATAAAAACTCAAATAAATTTTGTCCTTTATGTTTAAAATATGAACATAAAGAAATAATAGAAAATATTAATTATTTTTTATGGGTGTGTCTTTCCTATGAAAAAGATAGATTAATTTTTCTGAATAAATTAAAAGAAATAAATCTTAATGAATTGATTTTAAACTGTGATAGTTTGAAATTATTTTCATTAATTAATAATCGTGAAATCTATGATTTTATGCTTAAATTTCTGAAAGGGAATTTAAGTCTAAGGGCAACTAGAGTGTAATTTACACTTTTTCAATAATAAAATAAAAAAAAAAAAAACGAATTTTTAGCATTAAATCTGTTATTAGAATACTTTTCTATTTGTTATTGAATAATTTCGAGTGATTTTTATTTTTTGATATTTCTCACTTTTGATATTTTTCAGCTTTTACTTTTTTTTTTATTAAAAAATTTTTGTTTTAATCAAAATTCAAATGTAAAAACTATTTGCTAAGATCTTAATATTTTTTATCTTGTAACCAAAAAAAAAAATATTAATTTCAAAAAGGCAATTTATTTAATATTATCAAAATTTGTTTTCTTAATGATTTATATTTCTTTGCTATTAAACTTTACCTATTTTTTTTTAAAAAAAAAACAAATCTAACAATATGTAATATGTATTTCAAATAAATAAATATTAAAATAGGATTCGAATCATTTGTACTTTTAGGTAATGTTCAACCAAGAGATCAAAAACAAATAATGAATAATTTTAGAAAAAAAAAAAAAAAAATTTTGATTGCAGACAATACTCTTTCATATGGAATAGACATGCTATCGGTTTCATTAATAGTTAATTATGGTATCCCAATTACTGAAGAAAAAGTTCCTGATTATAAACTATATTTGTACAGAATTGGGAAAAGCAAAAGATTTTCAAATAGAAGAACGGCGCTTAATTTGATCAGCAATGAAAATTCATTAAATAATTTAATGAAAATAAAAAAATATTACAAAAGCAAAAAGTTTGTAGAAATTAAAATGAATGATTTAAAAAAACAAAAGGCAGCTCTTGATTCATATTTTCTAGAAAGCAAAAGAAATAAAAAAAATATTAAAAAAAAAAAAAATTAATAATCCATCCTCTTGAAGAAATTTTTTAAAAAATCCTTCTATCCAAATTTACTGAAGTATTGAAGATGTCAATGCAATACCCTATAAGTATAAAAATAGGTTTCAAATAAAAATAAATAAATAGTAATGTATCGTTTAGAAAAGATCGTTTTTAAAAATAATATCGAAATTATTAAATTTTTTCCATTGTGGAATTTATAATTAAATTTTCTTTAAATACAAAGGATTTTAATTTAAAAAAAAATTATAATAAACAAATAATTAAGAATATTTTATTCTTAAAATCCTCGTCCACAGATAATAAAAATAGATTTGATCGGATATTTAATTTTTATTTTTTTTATATTTATTAGTTTGAATAGTGTTATTTAAAAAAAAACTACTTTAATATCATTTTCCAATTAAGAAACAAAAATGATTATTTCAAATTCTCAAAATGTTTTACACAAAAGTAATGAAAAACTCCAGTAAATTGATAAATAAATTAGAAATGAAATTTGCATCTAGAATAGTTTTTCCTTTTTTAATTAGGAGATAAAATGAAAAAATTTTTTTGAATTTATTGATATTTCGAAAAATGAGTATTTTATGAATTTTATAAAAATAAAAAGAAATGTGTTTTAATAATTGGAAAATAGGATACCTTCTCAAAAAAATGCTAGTTGGTGCTCCTGTTATTTGCACCGATACTATTTCCCCAGAATATCCTTGTATACAATTTAATTTACCTACTATACCATTATAAAACTTCAACATTACACCATTTTTCAAATAAAAATGTTTATTTCAAAATTTACTTTTTTCTCAAGATTTTTTTTGGTTTTGAAAATTTTTAATCGGAAAAATAAAGCAACACACTAATATAAAATGAATTTATTTAAATACCTAGTTAAAAGAAATTACAAATAGAAAATAATTCCAAAGGTAAATATTCGTGTGTTATAATTTAAGTAAAAGGATCTATAATGGGGAATAATCAAGAAAAATTAGGATAAAAACAAATTATAAATAATTTAACGATAATACCCAAAACTGGATTTTACTACTTTTGAACAAATTGAGTTTTAAAATTAACAAAAAATTTTCCAACAGTGAAGATCAAAATGATTTTTTCATTGTTAATTATCGAGCCTGAAACAGTAAAAAAAACAAGATTAATTTTTCTGGAACTTGTAATAATTTTTTGAATACATTTTCAGTCCCTAGATTTACAGAATTTTCAGATTTTAATAGAAAATAATAACAAAATAGTAATAAAATTTACAAAGATTTTGATAAATTTTTGTTTTTACCTAAAGAGATTACCAAGATGTATATTAGTTATTTGTTGATGAAAACAATTGTTGAAAAGTGGTGCTGAAAAAATTGGATTTTTCAACAGTGAGTTTTTTTGGATGAAATTAAAATCATGTAAAATATATAGAAACCAATTTTGTTCTCTAAAAAGCCTAAAAAATATTCAACAGATGAAAATTTTTGTAAAAAGTGAAAGTTATTGAAATACAAGAGAGATATTATAATGAGTAAATAAATAATAATTTTTTTTTTCTGAGTTTTTTGTATAAAGTTAGTAGGGTGGGTGAGCAATAAGATATTTCATAGTTTTGCTATTAGATGTTTAAAATGATTAGAGTTTTAGTATGAATGTAGTTTGTGTTATAGGCTTAGATTTTTGAGGTTAATAGTTTTTTATATGAATATATTTGAGTAACATTTTTGTAGATTTTTTGTTTTGGAATCTACATGTTTTTCTTGCATAAAAAGTATTGAATTGCATTTATATTAATGAAAAAAATCAATTTTTACAACTTCTTACGTGGCGCAGTTGGCAGCGCAACAGACTGTTAATCTGGAGGTCGGTGGTTCGAGCCCACCCGGGAGAGTTTTTTTATTACCTAGCTCTTTTTTTTATACTTCTACTAACATTATAATTAAATGGATTTCTAAAAACTGCCTCAATTATTTTTTTTCTGGTTGTTTTATGATTCTTTTTTCAACAAAATGAATATTTTTACGATCACAAAAAAAACAATTTTTTTCATCAAAAATATTCCAATTTCAGGATTCTAATTTGCAAAGATATATTTTGAATCTCACAAAAACATATTTTCATATCTCTATTTCCGAAACCATATTATAAAGCAAAAAAACTATACTTTTTACAATTCAAAGTTTTTACTGGTATTTGAAGTCTAAATGGGAAAATATTTTCCAATCATTTTCCTTGTTTATGAAAAACAGAGTTATCTACAGGAGCAGGTTGTAAATTGGAATTTTGTCACAAAAAGGAAATTGTAAACCAAGTGAAAAAATTTCCCATTTGAAATTCAAATACCAGTAGAATAAAATTTAAAAGAAATCTGCAAAATTTTCAAAATTATAGATTGAAATGAACAGTAAGTTACCAACGAGTACCAGTTAGAAATCAAACTTGGGTTTAAATTGCTTAAAAATATCTCTTGATAAAAATATTGTAACATAAGCTATCAAATTATTTTACTACTAATCACCAATAAACAATTGTCATTTTTTTTTTTTTTCAATAACTTTCAAAATCTAAAAAATAGAAACCAAAATAACAACATTACGGTCTTATATAATTCTAATTTAGAACCTCCAAAAGTAACTATTTTTTTAATTTTTTTTAATTTCAAAATTATCCCAATAATCATTAAAATAAATGCCAAAACATACCAATTAGTTTTGTATCCTTTTTGGTAAAGCTAATTGTGGCATCAAAATATTTCCAAGATTTCAGAAATAATTTGTCAAAAATAATCTATTTGTTAATTATTTAATTTTTTAAAAAAATAAAATTTGATAAAAATCATAAACTGTAACCAAAAAAGCTGTGACCAGATATTTTGTAGGTTTTGATACTTCACAAAAGTAATTCATCCTTTAAATCTGATACAAAATTTATATTTTTCTTGAAATTGTTGAGTCTTTTCCTGACACTTGTATCAGGTTTGAATTGATTGAATCAACTATTACTACTATTTTACATATTGGTTTTTTAGAGGTTCAACACCATGGAGAACCCAGATGATTTTAAACCAATGTTACAAAATTTACAGGATCATTTTTTTTCTCTAAGAGATATACAGTTGTTTCAAAAACCAGTGTTGGTGTTTGTGTTTTTGAAAATTTTTTGTACTGTAGCCAAAATAAAGCGTGCAAAAAAATTTAATGAGTGTTTCAAAATAAAAAGCATGTTTTTTCTTATGTTATGAACAAGGACAAATCAAAATACTGTAAATTATGCAAAAAATCAAAAAAAATAGATATCATTGAAGATTTGGATCATTTTCTCTGGAATTGTCCAGCCTATGAAAATAACCGTAAAATCTGGATATCTGAATTAAAAAAATTTAACATCTCTAATATATTAAAAAATAATAGTATTACTATTTTTGATATTATTAGAAAAAGAGATTCATCGTATTTATTAGCCTTAGTGGGTAATAAATTTATTTTTGAGTCTTTAACAAAATTCCTAAATCATAATTTAGGAATTCGGGCAAATAAGAGGAATTAAAAATTCCTCCTTTAAATAATAAAAAAATAAAAAATAAAAAAAGTGTTTTTTTGTTATAGAAGACCTATACATTAACCAATCAAAGAAACTGATAATAAACCCTAAAAAATATAGTTCTGATTTCTTAAAGTTTTATTATTTAAAAAGAAATTCTAAAAATAAGGATCCAAATTGAAAAATTTATCTCAAAAATAGAGTTAAATTTTTTAGAAAATTAATATCATCAAAAAAACAAAAAATTCAAAAAAATTTCGAATATTAAGGAAAATTTTCAACTATTTGCATTAATAATTTAAATTTTACTGAAAATAACCATACCTTTACTTTCAAAATTGATTTGAACTTAGGTATACTATTTGGTAGTAGATTGGATGTTGCCTTGGTACAAGAAGAAAAAAAAGCACGGATAATATTTTTAAACACGGATTATAGTCTTTGTGCAAGCCTTATTTTGATCAATGTAGGATTTTATTTTTTAACTTATTTTCTCATTTTTGTTTTTAGCTGTGGTTTTTTAAATTGTATTTTGTTATTACTGAAAAATACAGTTTAATAAAACTTCGTTCTTTCCAATTCAAACCCATTTACACAGTACATTTTACCAAATCATTTTTATCCACCTTTCCAAGTTCCATCATCCTATTATTGAACTAACTCAATCAAATTTAAACAAACTTGTGACCAAAAGCCACAACCACCACACCTCTAAGTTTGATCATAAAAAAAACAAAAATTCGAAAATAAGGTTTTCTGAAAAACTGTTTGGGTGAATTTCCAAATGAGCAAAAACGATTTCAAAAATTTTCAAGTATTTTTGATTATGAAATGATTTTAAAATTTTCTCTTTATTTTCAATTTTTTTCTTTAAGGGGCTAGTAACTCTTATTTTATTTATTTCCCCAAGGTAATAGAGTCATTATTCACACAAAGATACAATTAAACCCAATATGTAACTTGATTTATCAACTTTAGAGAGATGAGTTACAGTCCTGTGCCATTTTAAGGCACATGATAAATCAACATATACGGCACAAAATTTTGTTCACTTTAGGGCACAAATTTTTGATTTAAGGCACTTTCCTAATTTCAAGATATAATTTCACAGAATAATTACAGAGCCAGTTTGAATGTTTTCTTCAATATATATAGAATATTACATTATGAGTAATCTTGGAAATTTTCACAGAAAAATTGTGCCTTATTTTGACAACTTTGGTTTTGTGCCTTAATGGGATTATTTGTGTCTTATTTCTTGATTTTTCCAGTACCTTAAAAAGACACAGGACTGTATTTTTCTTAAAAAGAGTTCATTTTTCCAATGAAATTTTAGTCAAAAGATCTGATCCTTTTTTTCTTGGTATTTTTGTATCAAATTTTAATACAAAAAATTTGCAAAAACATTTTTATTTGGAAGAAATCTCACTTTTAGAAATTTCTTAGAGTCTTTATGAGCAAGTAACCTTTGAACCTTTAATCTTATTTTATAAATCCCAGAAAAATAAACCTAAATATTGTATCCATTAAAGATCTTAAAAAATTGATCATCTATTTTGTTCGCAAATAAACTAAATTCCAAAAATTTGGACACAGTTTAAAAGGTTGAAAGAATTACAATACTACACTTTAAATTCAATTTAGAAAGAATTTTGATTTTACAAGTATTTTCATTTTTTTTCTTTTTTGATTTGTTTTCATTTTCTTTTTTCCAGTTACGTAATCTATTTCGTTAGAACTGGATTTTTTTTTGATAGTTGATAGAAGGTTAATATTGAGTTTTTTTCATAGGAAAATCACATACAATTACTTGATGGTATCATTTGATCGATCAATAATTGTTGGTGAAATTTCAAAAAATTTACCAATACATTTTTTGTACAGCTCGTTTCATTATTTTGGACACACCAATTTTTATTTTTGAGTTATATATTTTTTTCTTTTATTTGGATTAAAATGATTACTTATAAAAACATTAATCATGGACAACTTAAATGAGTTTTGTATTAGGTTTGGAAAAATATAATAAATTGGGTTTTATTTTACTTATTTTTGATTTTGGGTTATCCAAATTTTTGGAATGGGGTTTAATTTATTAAATTTCAAGAAATTTAAAAGATTTAACAATATTCTTTTTCTAATATTAAGGATATAAACAAGAAATAAATTGCATTAAAATCAGTTATTTGATAATATCACTTTTTTTTTTTTATTAGAATTATTTATTTGAATTAATTTTATTTGTATTGAAAATCTTTAAAAAATTGATAAATTATGTTAAATTATATGTATATATTTAATCTTTGGGTAATCAATAATCCACTGAAAAATTAAGATCACTTTATTAATTATTGATTAAAAAAAATCAAAATAAAAAATATTTCTTAAGATTTTAAGTTGAATTTTCCAAGTTTTAAAAAAATATTATTGGAGAATTTTAAATTTTATTGTTTAATTTTTTTTCACCTGTTTTTTTTTTTTTGTTCAATAAAATGAAAAAAATTGATTCGAACTTTTCTTTGAATCAAAAAATTATTTTTTTTACCAATTTTACATATATTGTAATTTTGGTGTAATAAAGTATATCTTTTATTCTATGTTAATTCAGAACTTAATGGGTTAATTTTTAAAGTGTATTTGAGTATATATCCTTTACATACAATAAGATTTCAATCTTCTTTCAAAGAAAGTAATTTTTTTTAAATAATTCAGAAATATGTTGGATTTTGAACTTTTCAAAAATTAAGAAAAATGGATCAAACTTTTAAAAAAATTAATTCATTTCTTGAAAGATCATTAAAAGTAAGTTTGATTTTGCAGTAATAAAATTTTGACTTCGTTTTTCAATTTCAAGAGGTAGTATATTTTTTTAGATTTTGTTATTAAATTTACTTGAAGATTTTTTTAGTTTACTAACCCCTTCAAATTTTCACTTTATTTTCACATTTTACCCTTAACAATTAGACTTAAAACCACCCCTTTTAATTGTTGAACTTTTTTTTTATTTCTTTTGATTCTTTTTTTGTGATATATATTGTAGGAGATAAAAATCCTAGATTAAACAATATTCCAGAATCATAAAAAAAAATAAGTTAATCAGTAGAAATTATACACTATTAAAATATTCTACAAGAAAGTAGACCAAATCATTTAAAAATAAATTTTATTTCAAAAAATTTTCTACAATTTATTGCAAAATAAATGAAACAAAATTTTCATTTCACTTTCCACAAAAAAGATTTGATATCATGTTACATTTCAATTTTTTAATATTTAAAAGAAGTTTATTATTAATTTCCTTTTAGAATCAGGTATTTTGGACTTATTTGTTATTATACCTGTTTGGTGATTTTTTTTCAAAAGCTGAAGGAAAATTTTGAAATTTTAATTTTACAATTAATATTATTTGTTGCGAAATAAATGGAATAAAATTTTCATTCAGCTTTCCAAAATTATATTTTATAATTCGTAAAAAATTTCAATTGTTTAATTCCTAAAACTCAGTTAAATTATTAATTTACGTTTTAGAATTGGTAACTTTTGATTATTTGTAGTAATTCTTGGAGTGTGAATTTTTTTCGAAAGACTGATGAAAATTTTCTTCCATTGATTTCACAATTAATAGTAAGAGTAGATCAAATTAAATCTCAAAAAATATCAATACTAATTGATTAATAAAATAATTCTAATTTTTTCATTCAATTATAAGATAAAATATTTTTAGTAGTGATCTTTGAAAAAAAAAATTGATAATAATTTTGTTAATGAACAGTATTATTGTCAAAAATGTGCTTATTTTTCAAAAATAAATACACCCTTGAAAACTTTTCATTCCAAACAATTAAAAAACTAAAAACGTTTTTCTAAAAATTATCCAACCTATACGAAATTTTCAAAAAAAAAACACTAAAAATCAAAAAAAAAAATAGTTAACAAGTCAAGAAGTGTTATTGAACAAACTGCGCATAAACAGAACAAAGAAACTGGGAAAAAAATAATCTGTAAAAATGCTCCTGGTTTCTAAAAGTTTTATTATTTTGAAAGAATATACAAAAAAGAAGGAGTAAATTGGAAAATTTTAATCGGAGAATGGAATATAATTTTATCTTAATCATAAAAAAAAAAATCTGACACTTGATGAACATTGAGAAAATTACTATCAAATTTGAACAAATTTCGTTCATAATTTAAAATTTTTATTCAAAACATCAAGAATTCTACCTTCAAAATTGATTTGAACTTGGGTATACTTTTAGACAGTGAATTAGATTTTACATTGAAACAAAAAGAAAAAAAGCATAGATATAATTGTGAAACACATATTATAGTTTTTGGGTAAGTGTTATTTCGATTACTGAAAGGAACCCGAAACTAAAAAAAAAATCTTCAAGTAAATCTAATAGCAATATTCAAAAATTTTAAAGTCCACATTGAAATTGAAAAACCAAGAAAGTAATAATACGATTACCCTAAGATAAAACCGGATTATTAATACTCTTTTCAGTAATGAATTATTGTTTGGAAAAGTTTGATCCATTTTTCTTAATTTTTTGAAAAGTTCAAAAACCATCATATTTCCTAATTATTTTTTAAAAAATATTTTCTATAAACAAGATAGAAAAATAATTGAATCTGTAGGAAGTGAACAAAAATGGATTTTAAAATCATTACCAAAAACTTTTGGAATAACCCATTTCAAAAATTGTCACTCGCCTAAAATAATAAGTTAAAAAAAAACACTATTTATGCCCAAGTACTAGTAATAATTTAATCCTTTATTATAATTGGTTTTTAAATTATTCAAAATATATCAAAACCTTATATTTTAAAAATTAAAAAAAAATTAAATCAAAAAATAAGATAAAATGTAACAATAGTTTTTAAAATAAGCAATACCATTTTTTTATTACTACAGTCAGTTCGATTTTTAAGGCACAAACTTTCAACATAATTTAAGACACTATAAAAAATCTCAAATTAAGGTACACAATTCAAATTCTAGTAAAATTATTTGTGAAAAAAAATCCAAAAAAAGTGCTTTAATTTGAGCTTTTTTTTTATATTAAATTTCATTGAAAGTTTGTTTCTTAAAAGTGGAACTGACTGTAATATTTCACAAAGAAAAGGTTTATAAAAAACTTTTTTGTTAATAATTATCTGAATTTTTAAAAAGTATTATATTACCTTAATTTAAATGTCTATGTTCATTGGTTTTTTTCAAAGATAAATTTATTTTTTTCACTTGTCTTAATTAAAAAAATATGATCAAGAAAAAAAAAACGAAAAAAGAAAAAGAAAAAGAAAAAGAAAAAAATTAAAAAAAAAAAAAACATAAAAAATAGAAAAAGTGAATTTTTATCAAAAATTAAAAATCTATTTTAATAATAGTATAGTTCAAAACCATAAATTTTTTTTTCAATACCATTACTAAGTGAATTAATAAATTTGAAAAATAATTTGTTAAACTAACTGAGGATAAAAAATCTATTTACTTTCAAAAAATACAATAATTATTTTAAACATGAAAAAAATATCATTACTATATTCAACACAAATGTTTAATCAATTTTTTCCCTTTTTTCGATTGAGTCAAAAAATATAAGAAAATGAACCAAACTCTTAAATATTAAAATATTTCCCAAAAAAAGTTAAAAATCAGTCAAAACTCAACTATTACAAGAATTAGATATCCTTTTAATTGGATTATTTTAATCAATAATTACTAATAGATTCTTAACCATTTCATTAAATTGTATATAATATATAAATTAAAAGTATGAATCGGTTTTTCTATTATTTGCCAAATTTAAAAATATTTTCAAACGGGTAAAAACCATTTCTATTTACTAATAATTATTTTTAAAAAAGTAATTAATATTCATTCAAACATCTTATTTATATAGTATCATTCCTTTTTTTAGTCAGCATGTATTTGAAAAAAAAATAATACATAATCTATTAAATTTCAAAAAAATCTTTAAATTATTTTCAAGAATGTAAAAGATCAGTTTTTCTATAACAACCCAGCTGATGAAAATAAAATGAACTTTTGGATGTAAGAATTAACTTAGATAAACAACAATATATAAGATATTTCATATTATTCGAAAGAAAGATTCATTATTTATTTTTTCATTTATTAAGGATAAAGAAAATTATGACTCATTATTGAAATTTATAAACAAAAATTTATAAATTTTGGAAGTATCATAGAGTGCAGTTGAGTATCTAGAATTCAAAATAATAGAGCAAAATCACATATTTAACTGAATTCTGGAATATTTCTGTAGATTTTTTTTTAATTTTTGAAAATATAAAAAACCTAGGTACTTCAGATTTTTTTTATATGAAGAAATAAAACAAAAATTTATTAAATTTTCTTTTAATTTCTATACAGTCAGTTTCACTTTTAAGGCACAAACTTTCAACGAAATTTAAGGCACAAAAAAAAACTCAAATTAAAGTACAAAAATCAAATTCTAGTAAAAATAATTGTAAAAAAAAAATTCCAAATTTTGTGCCTTAATTTGAGATTTTTTTGTGCCTTAAATTTCGTTGAAAGTTTGTGCCTTAAAAGTGAAACTGACTGTAATTAAAAAAAAATAAAATGGGATCTTTTCCAAGAATTCAAAAAATTACAGAAAAATCAAAGAGATTACTCTTTTTTTAAATGATTAAAAAACTTAACGTTGGTCTTTATTGTTTTTTTTTTTTGTTTTATCTGAAAAATCTATTTACTTTACAGATAACAGAAAACCATAAGAAAGCCTAACAGCGCGTTTCCAGAATTCAAAGGAAAAGAGTAAAATCAAATATTTAACTCAATTATTTTAAATTAATGTAAAAACTAACACAAGCATAAGGGTTTTTTAAAATTTAAGAATTATAGTAAAAATTTATTCAAATTTTTGATTTATTTCTCAAATTAAAAAAAACCTAACCGAAAGTGCCTAGGTTTTTTTTTAATTTACGAAACCGAAAATTTATTTAATTTTAAGTTGATTTCTTAATAAACAGAAATTAAAAAAACCTAACGACAAGTGCCCAGGTTTTCCAGAATTCAAAAGAATTGTATAAAATCTATGATTTTACTCCATTCTTTTAAATATTGAAAAACCTAACGGCTGTTTAAAGAAAACAATTTCCTCTTTTCAAAATGAAAAAAAAAAAAAAAAAATTATTTTTTACACAATTGTAAGTCTAAATATTAGATTTATTTTTCTTATATTCTTAAAATAAGATCAAATTGTAAAGTTGATTTATTCAAGTAGACTATCAGATATTTCTAAAAGTGAGATTTCTTATAAATAGAAATATTTTGTAATTTTTTTTTTTTTTTTCATATAAAATTCAAAAAAAGATCAGATTTTTTGACTGAAAATTTAATTGAGAAAAACCAACTTGTAAAAGTTGATTACCCATTTCTCTGAAGTTGATAAATGGGTTTTTTTCATAAGGTTTAATTGTCTCATTTTGAAATCAAGTGCTCTATTGCACTTTTTTTTTTTTTTTTTTTTTTTTTTTTTTTGGGGGGGGGTAAGAATTGATTGTCCCATGTGTACTACCATCCCACCCTGGAAGGTGTTTGGTTGTTGTGTTATTTTACATTCATTTCTTTCAAAAAGAATATTCATTCTGAAAAAATTGTGCAAAAAAATTACTCACTTCTTAATTAAAATCAAAACTAATGATTTTGAGGGATTTTCAAGTAAAAGTTCAAATTTGGAAAAATCCAAATGTGTAAAACTATTTAAAACAGCTTGGGAAATTTTTTTCTGTTTTTATCGATTTGAAATCGAAATATAAGAAATATTTAAAATCAAATTTTGGATGATCTAAGACGTGTAAAATAATTGGAAAAAAGTTTGGAATTTAGAAAATTTCTTATTTTTATGCAAAAGAAATTCTCAGAGGGTAAATTTAACTGAAATTATCGAACTTTTTCTTTAAGTGTTTTTATCAAAAATTTCACCTTTTTTACCTGAAAACGTAGTCCTTCAAATAAAACAATTTTTTTGAAACAAAGATATTTTTTCTTTAATTCTTCCCCAATGTCGAAGCTTTGTTTTGTAGATAAACAATTTTCAGACTTTTGCAAATTTTTGAAGAAAATGGGTTGATTTTACTAATAAATTCAAATAAATTCTATAAAATTTTTTTTTCACTTTCGGTTTTTGTAATCTGAAATCTCAAATTTTAAAAAAACTCAAGAGAAAGAATATTTTTGGAATACAACCAATTTTACAAAGTTTTTTTAACATTAAAAGAATAAAATGCTTGTTCAAAGCTTGTATAAAATAATTCTACAAATGGAAAACGAAAGTGAAAATTTTCAGATATTTATCTGAATTTATCAGTCAATTGTACAAAATCTCTCGACAAAACAAAATTCCAGTATGACAAGAATAACACAATCCATACAAATTCTTTCAAGTCTTTTTACAACTACAGAAAAACATTCTGCAAGATTTCAGTTTCTGATACTCTTTCATATTTTTTCAAATTTCAAATGCTTAATACAGACTTTTATAAGCCAAAAAAGGGTAAAAAAAAAATAATTAACAAAAAGATAACATTTTGCAATTTAATTGAAATTTTTGAAAGTAACCAAAAAGAAAAATATTTTGTTAACTTTCAAAACCTGAATCTCTTTTTGTGAATAACCAAAAAGCAGAAATTTCTTCAAATTTCAAGTTTTTTTTAAAAGTTTCTATTGCAAAAACTTTCCTCAAATGAAAGTTATTGAATTTTGATCTTGTAATCTGTTTTAAAAATTTGTAACAACTTCAAAAAAACAAAAGTGTTTTAAAGGAAAAAAAGTGACCTTAATTTTTATGCTATTTTTGTACTGAAACTGAAATAAGGGTTTTATTTTTTTTTTAATTTTCCAGCTTTTGAAATTGCTAGACTTACTTATGGCTGTAATAACAAAAGAAAATAGACGGCCAGGATTGCACTTACTAGGCGCCTCTTTTACGTTATGTAATACACTATTAGGAGGAGGTACGCTTTCTGTTCCATTTGGATTTGCTGTCTCGGGAATTGTGCAAGGAATATTTCTTTTAATCCTGTGTGCATTAATTTCGGGGTACTCTTTAACGTTACTTGATCAAATGTCAAGACTAACAGGACAAAATTCGTACAAGGATCTTGCAGAGTATATTTTCAACAAGCGATTTTCAAAATTTGTGTCCTTCATTTTCATTTTGTTAATTTTTGGCGCAGTTACGGCATATTTTTGTTTTCTTGGAGATCTGAGTGATTCCTTAATAAGTTCCTTTTTTGAGGACACGTCATCTAGCAAGGCTAAGTGGATCGATCGGAGGCTATTTATTACCATAATAACGATCTTGATAATCTTACCCTTGACATTTTTCAGGAAGATCGGAAGTTTACGATTCCCTTCATATTTGGTTATCATTGCCTTATTTATTGTCATTTTACAAACACTGATCCACTCCATACCGAATTTGAGGGAAAATGGGAGCAACCCAAAGGAGATTTCTTATTTTCGATTCAATTTGGAATCCTTGTTGGCAGTTCCGATCTTTTCTCTTGCCTTTGTTTGTCAAGTGACCTTCTTCCCAATCAAACAAGAGCTGATCCACCCAACTAAACGAAAGGTCTTTTTGTTGATTTTAAATACCATTTTGCTTGGCTTAGCGTTTTATTTAGTTGTTGGGATCTTTGCTTATCTGGATTTTAAAGACACAACAAAGGGCGACATTTTGTTGAATTATTCCAACGATTCCGTTTGGTCCATTTTTGCTCAAATCGGGATGATCATTGCAATCGTCTTTAGTGCACCAGTCATCTTTTTTGCAGGGAAAACCGCTCTTCGGCAAGTGATTTATGGCACAGATTCTGTTGAAAATTCCAAAAACGTCTGGTATACCTCAATTATCCCTTTTTTTGCAATTTTGATTCTGTCTTTGCTCATCCCAGATGTCGTTTCAATTTTTTCAATTACAGGTGCATTTTGTGGAACACTTGTTGTTATAATATTCCCTTCTTTGTTTTTTATCAAACTTGGACATAATTTTAAAAAACAGAAAAACATTTCGAAAAACAATATTCCTTTAAGTCAAATTAATTTTTCCAACAACGATGACGATAACACTGGTGGTGGCGACGAGGGCGACAGTGATGGCAATAATGAGAAAGAGCATGAAGATGAGAGCCAGAATGAATTAAAAAATAAAACAATTAGTGAACAAATTTTAAATGAACAAAATTTAAGTGAAAAAAATTTAATCTCTGATCACCTAAATTCGACCGAAGATCAGGA
This sequence comes from Anaeramoeba flamelloides, assembly GCA_027625915.1. Taxonomy (NCBI): domain Eukaryota; family Anaeramoebidae; genus Anaeramoeba; species Anaeramoeba flamelloides. The sequence continues at coordinate 8,621,478 of JANTQA010000026.1, forward strand.
ACAAAATTTATTAAATTCGTCAGAAACAAACTTTTCTGAAAATGACGACATAGAGCCATTACATCTGGCTGAAGAAGTAAACGAATTTCAATTAGAACTTACAAGAAAAAAACCAATTATTCCTTGGATTACAATGGTATTAGGAATAATTTTGAATATTTTTTGTTCGATAGAATCAATTAGAGAATTTACAAAAAAAAGGAATTAATTTTTGATTATTATTGTTTTTCTGTTATATATATTGTTATTATATAAATGCTTTTTTATGAGAATAATATATAAAATTGATACAGGGAAATTATTATTTCTTTTTTTATTTCTTTTAGAAAATAATTCAAGATTTAATTTTATACAATTTGAAAATAAATAAATTAGAATTAATTAATAAAAATATTTATTTTCAACTTAAAAAATTAAATTAAGAAATAGTGTATAAAAAGATAATAAATTCGTTTTTCTCAAAATATTTTTATTTTTTTAAAATTTTTTTAATAATTCTAAAGAAAATTTAATAACTATTTAAATCACCACTAATACTAAATTACCAAATTAAAAAAATAAATAATAAGATAGTTTTTTTTATTTTAATATATGTATAGCATACTTTATTACTTTTTGAATAATCAAGAGATCTGTCTACAATATTGAAATAAAATACAAATTTTGGGATAAAAAGAAAATTTGAGATTTATTCAATTTTCTCTTGAAAAATCAAAAAATTGCTAAAATTTTATAAATTCGTGATTAGTCCAACTTTATCACAATAAATCTATAAAATTGAGATAATTTACAATATTGCAATAATATCATAAATCAGAATATTTGATAAAATTTCGATAATTATTGAAACATCACTGTATAAAATATTATTACTAAAGTGTTATCTAATAAACCATTTTCCAGTCAAAGGGGACCAGTTGTTGGAAGTGAATTGCATTTTTATAAAACGTTTGAATCAATATAAGAAGAAAAATTTATTTTGGAAATTTCAAAATTGAAACATTTTTTTACATTTTTTCATTTTTTTTTTTCAGTTTTTTTTTGGTTTTTTTTTTGATAAAATAATTCATTTGAAAAGTTTGTTTTATTGCAAGACTTCTAGTTCTCTGGTAAAAAAATTGGCAATTTTAATGTCACTGGAGTTTTAAAATAATTGTAGAGAAATAATATTTATTTCTATTGAGATTTTATTTGGATCTTCTTTAGAAGATCAAAATAAACATTATTGTTTTTCTCAATAAGTTACCAAAGAATTTGGGACTTTTCAAAATTTAAGAAAATCTATTAATTTTTGAGTTTTATTTCGGATGAGTACCAACCATTCTTTGATTTGTATCATTCTACTTAATTCTTATATGTTATTAAAGGGCAAATTATAAAAAATAATTGTTATTTTAAAAAAATAGTTGGGACTTTCAGAGAAACCAAAGTTTCTAATAGATCCCAAGCATTGTTACTCATCTGAAATAATAAATTGAAATGAAAAAAATTATTCTTTTATATTCAAGAAAAATTATTTAACAATTCTAATTAATTATATCATTTTTAATTATTTTAAATATATAAAACCTGATATATTAAAATTTATAAAACTATTAAACCAAAAACTCAAAAAAAAAAAAAAAAAAGAGAATCAATTTTTTGAAATTTATATTAGAGATTTTTTTATATTGATCCTTCAACAGAAAAATGTTAACAAGAATAATGTATTAATATATGTATTAAAATAAATTACATAATTTCAATTTTACTTTGAGTACACCCTAGTAAATGTTAATCGAAATTACCACCATTTAATTATTTTCTTACAAACTTTGATTTTTTTATTGCTTCAAGAGAAAAACAAAAATTCCAGCTATTAAATAAATAGAATTAATTCTATGGAATAAATGATGTATTTTTGGGGTCTGTGAAAATATATACAACTTTTCAAGTAATATAGGGGGTTGTTGAATATTTTCATGGTAATGTAAAAATGGCTGAATCCATTATAAGAATAAAATAATAATAAAAGATAGAAAGAAAACCGAATATTCCTAAAAAATTGGAACATGATTATTTATTCGTAACCTTAATAGATCCCATAAACACAATTTTATATCAATTAAAAGTAGAAATAATATAACTCCAAATAATGATTCATTATTTTAGTATTGATCAAATCAAAAAAAAATAATATTTAACTTTCATTAACTTTTATAATTGAGAAGCTGTTTTGGGGGTTTCAAAAATTGAAATTTTTCAAAAATAAATTATAAATAATAAAGATAAAGTCAATATTTCCAACATATCTAAAATAGTTAAAAGAATCACAATAATACAATTTCATTCAAATTGGAAATAATTTGGATTTTTGTAAACTATTGTATCATTTTTTTATCTTTTTATTTTTTGTTTTTCATTTTCTTTTTTGAATTATATAACCTATGTTAACAGATCAAAAAACATTTTGAATGGTTGATATTAGGTTAAAGTTGAGTTCTTTGAAACAGATGAACTTAAATATAATTAATTGGTAATATCTAATCTTTTGAACCGTCAATAACCAGAATAGTATTTAATAAAATTTATCAATACATTTCTTTGTTTGTGTTCTCCCTTCAAAATTTTTAACATACACAAATAATTTATTAGTGTTTTCAAATTATCTATTTTTTTTTGTTTTATTAGTCTGATAATTTACTAAAAAAAAGTTAATATTTCAATCAGTAAATGGTTTTAATTTGTTATGTATCCTAGAGAAGTGAATATATAAGATTTTCTTCAAATATTAAATTTTGGTTTGTCAAAAAATTTGAATTGGAGATTAGATTAATCAAATACCATACCCATACCAAATATTATTATTATAAAAATTAATATTTATATTGAATTACCTATTTTTTCTGTAATCAGTTATTTTTTCTTCTATTAATTGATCTTATTTTTTGTTTTTCTGAAAGGTTTCCACGTAAAAATTGATTATCGCATTTTCCCCAAACAATAAGAAGAATGAATAAAAAAGCACCAAAAAAGAAAGTTTATCATAATCGGAAATCAAATTTTGCACATTAAGTTTATAAAAGCATTCACAATACCTAATATTTGTTTATTTTTTTTTTCTTTTCTTTTTTTTCAAAAAAATTCTCATTGATCCAACTTTTTTTGAAAAAAAGTTTTAATAAAATCTTCTTCTTTATAATTTTATTCACATACACACATATTTTATTTTACCCGTCACTTAATATAAAAAAGAAAATAATGAATGAATTTTAAAATTATTCATTTGAAAAATGATTTTTTTGAATATAAGGAGACTTTTCCCACTTTTAATCATAAACTCTACTTTAATTTTTATTCGATTTTTTCAGATTTATTTTTTTTTTAAATACAATTTACATAAAAAAAAAAAAAAAAAGAAAACGAAAAAGAAAACGAAAAAGAAAAAGAAAAAATAAAAAAAATGAAAAAGAAAAACAGAATAAATTAAATTGTTCAAGACAATTTTAATAGAAACTCAAAAAAAAAAAAAAAACATATTTCTTATATGTAGGTTACTACTACCACCAAAACCTTCAGCACACTAACAAAAATCCACCATTTTTGACTGGTGGGATTTTTAAACTATATCTATTAAAATATATTTTTAATTTGATCCTATATTATTTTTAAAGATTTTAAAAGAATGAAAATTTTTTTTATTAAGGGGCATGTAAGTTTTTAAAAATAAAATGAAATCTTTTCAAGATCTAGAAAACTTTTTTTAAAAATATTATGTTTTAGCTTATGAAATAGATGAGTAAAGCCCATTTAATCAATAAATTAATTTGGGTCTCTTTTTTGATATACAAAATTCACATATTTACAATATACAACAACCAAAAGTAACATATTATTTTTATTAAAAATTAAGTTAATTCTTGAAATTGGAAACAAGATTGTTTTTTATTTTGGAAAAGTATTTGTATTGAAAGTAAATTTTTTATTTTGTTATTATTTTTTCTTTTATTAATATTTCAATACAAATATCATCCATTAAAACTTATCAAAGTATATGTGATTAAATAAATCTAAATTTGTTGTAATTTTAACAAAAGTTTCTCGCTGGAATTTAAGATCCATTAAGCAAAACAATTGTTATTCTATAAGTTTTCATAAAAGCTGTTTTCTCAGTCATGTCCAAAAAATTAAAATGAAAAAAAATTGCAAAAAAATTTGTAACAGATTATTTGTTCTTATTCACAAGAATCCTTCTAAAAAATTAAATTATTGTTGTCCAAAAAAAATATGATTTTTGAATTTTTGAGGATAAAATTAATTAATTCCCAAATACCTTCAAAAAAATTTAATTATGAAAAATCTAATTTTATCCTGGAACGAAAAATACAAAATTTCTCTGTAAAATTTTTTAATTACTTTAAAAATTTAATGATTATAACTATCCTTATGATTATAACTATACTTATTATTTTTTAATTAATTGAATAAATCAATTTTTTTTTAACCAAAAGAATTATCTCAGAAAAAGAGAAAAAAATCTTTATTTATTTATTTATTTTTTTATTTAACGACTGAGTTGTTAATACATCTTATCTGTCGTTCGGTTTTCTAATGGTTGTTTATTTTTATCATTGAACTCTTGATTTATTTAATCAATAACTTTTAAATAATTTAATATAGTAATTTTTTTGATTTTATAATAGATTTCAAAAAATATTTTCTTTTAGAGATAATTTTTAGTTCAGATGCAAATTATAATAGCACCATGTGGTGTATTTTAGGTAAACTTTTATCTGATAATAAGTATAATTTGACTTTTTTCTCATTTATCATATTCAGTGAAAATGGCCATTACTAACAAAAGAAACTAAAATAAATTAATTAAAGATTTTAAAAAAAAACTATTGACAAGTAAAAACATATAAGAATGTACCCAGAAGGATTAATGAAATCATAAAACGAAAAAACACAAATATGAAATTTAATTATTTTTTACTTTATGATCAAAACATAATTCAAAAAATCAAAAGAAAAGTTATATTTACTTTAAAATTTAATTATTATCTTTTTTTTTTTTTTTTTTTTTTTCCAATTAATTTGTATATATATATTAAAGGATCAGTCCTCATTTATTAACAGTTAAATATTATCGCCAAGCTGTAAGAATTGTGTTCTTCTATACCAAATAGCTAGGGAAGGAAGACCGAAAAATAGAACCAACCAATAAAGAATGTTGCCACCGTCTCCACGGCTAAGAAATTTTGGGAGTTTAGATTGTATATAAACTGCGGGTATTTGCACAAGGAATCCAACAAACCATTGGAAAGACCAAACTCGGAGAGTATAATCAATTATTATTTCATGTAAAATACCTGAGATTAAAAACACGCCGGATAAAGAAAGCGCGGGGTTCATTTTGATTGTTTTAACTAATACACTGAAGATATGGTTTCGAGCAAATTTATGAAACATTAGATTCCATTTTCTCCAAAAGTCTTGAAGGTTATCGGCGTTCCACCAATCTTCATAAAACTTGTTATCTTTACATTTTAAGATTTCAGCGACCAGTTTCAAAAATCCTCTAAAGAAAGTTAAAAAGGAGACCCACCAGAACACGATCACAGGGACTGTCAATCTCCAAACATCCAAAGGGAGCTTCCAATATCGTGTATCTTTGCTTTCAGAGAGAACTGGTTCCATATAATTGAGATAAATTACCCCTAATGAATATGTGCCAATAAGGAAACTGAAAAGTTTATAAAACATATACCATATCCTTCTTTTTGCTTTCATTTCAAATCTATTAGAATATACAATCACTGGTACCATCAAAAAGTAAATATATTTTTTGAAATATTGTTTATTACTCACGCCTTTTTCTCGCTTTTGATTTTCGATGGTGTGAATCCATGAATGTGTTTTCAAACTGAGATATAATACTATTACACAATGCTCCAATGCGAGTGCTATTAAATACATATGCAAGTTAACACACATATTAAAAAAAAAAATAATAAATTAATAAGAAGAATAATAATAATCAAGAGTTAGTTTGGAAAGACAAAAAAAGATTTAAATTTAATGTTATTTTCGTTTTTATTTGTATTAATTTTAGAAAATTTTTAAATTATTGAATTAAAATAATTTAAACTAATAATATTTAACTATAAGATCAAATCTTGTGAGATTTTTTATTTATTTATTCTTTTAAAAAATAAAAAATTTAATATTAAACTCCTAGTATGGCCTATAAAGCAAAAACTAGTGATCATGCTGCTATCAAAAAAAAAAAGTGAGGAATCAACGTTTTAAAAAGTTTCCTTAAAATCACTATAAATAGCGCTAGAATTGAAATTATTTAATTTTGAAAATCAGTCAGAGTATAATGTACTTTTTAGTATTGCAGACTTTGGTGGATTATATAAATCTTCTTCTTTGGTTTTTATTTTTTTTTGGAAAAACTGATTGAAAATTTTGTTCATTTTATTTTGTAATTAACAGGGGTGATATTATATGGTTATTTTAAAAAGGGTGAGGAATGCAAGTTTTAAAAAATTCCCATCAAACCAATTAAAACTGGTGAACTAAACAGTTTGAGTAATACCTTTTAAATCCTGTCATCATCACATTTTTAAAACAGTTGTATTAAATTCGAGTGACAGTTTTTTCTGTAATAAAGTTATCAGTATCTTAATCACATATTAACAAAGGTTTTTAAAATGAATTGATTTGAATCACATTAAAAAAATTTCATAAAAGAGGAGAAAAGGGGCACTAAATATTCCCAATTTATAAGCAGTAATTGAATTATATTTACTTTCAATGAAAATTTTGGATTTCAAAAAACAAAAAAAAAAAAAATGAAAAAATGGTATTGAATTTTGAATCTAATTGTTGAAAAGCCTACTATTCAGTATGAAGGCAAAAGATATCTTGTAAGAAATTTAGAAATAAAAAATAAAAAATTCTTATTTTTTTGGATTACCGTTGTGGAAAAAAAGTGAAACAAGGTTTTTAATTGGGAACATTACTAGAACCTGAAAATGAAAAGTAAAATCAATAAAAAGAAGAAACCATTTAACTTCAAATAATAACCCATTATATTATTTTCAATCAATCCAACAAATACAATTTAAATCTCCTTGATTTATCGAAATTGTAGGTGTTGTTTTGAAGATCTCAAAAATAGTCAATTTTTTGAACAAATTTTTAATAATCGATCAATCAAAGAAAAGCCAATACCAAAAGATAGTATTAAAAAAAATGTTATTGTGGCGAAGACTTCATTGTGTCTTTATTTATTTATTTATTCTTTTTTTCATTGATCTTACTTTGAATTTTCAGTAAGGCTCCCAATTAAAAACCGTATTTCACTTTTTTTCCAAAATGGTTAAAATATTTTTTTGTAATTCTTAATTTTCACACACTCGGAAAATTTTAACAACTTTCTAAAAAAAAACAACATTAGAAATCATTTGTAAAAAGAAAAAACTAATTAAAGGCTTGAAAATCTTTCCAGAAAGGGGTTTAAAAACGTATATAGAACACTTTGGTTCTGAAATCCTGATTACTATTAATAACAAATGAAAACAAACCAAATTTTCATTATACTTCAAAAATAAAAGAAAAAGTTTTTCATAAATGATCTTCTTTTGTTAAAATAATACTTTCCGAAAACATTTAACCTGTGTTTCAAAATAAAAAACACGTTTTGTTGTTATAGAATACCTATACATCAACCGATCAATTAAACAATCAATAAACAAATAAGTAAAGATTGTATTCCTGGTTTCTTAAAGTTTTATTATTAAACAAAAAAAAAATTTAAAAATGAAGCATCAAATTGGAAAATTTATCTCAAAAATTAGATGTCATTTTTGAGAGTTAATTCAAATTCACCTTCAAAAATACACCAAAATTCATAAAAATTATGAAAATTACGAAAAAATTGAGCAAAGTTCATTCCAAATTTAAATTTCACCTCAAAAGTTCAATCTGTTTACCTTCAAAAAAGATTTGAATTTAGATATACTATTGTGTAGTGAATTAGGTGTTTAATTGGAACAAGAATAGTGAAAAAAAAAGCACTGATTTTATTTGGAAACATGGATTATAGTCTTTGGGAACACATTATTTTGTTTACTGTATTGTCACAAAACTCAAAAGGGGAAATCATAGCATAATCAAGATTTAATCTTAAAAAGTGTTTAAATTTTATTCGACTTGTAATTTTTTTTGGAAAACTGTGTGAAAATTTTTTTCAATTTATTTTTCAATTATAGGCTTGAAAAAAATACCTGATATGAAAAAAATAACGAAAAAGATTTTTAATTGTGAGTATTACGGAAGTTGTTGTATAATTGCTGAATAATTGCTTTTATTTAAGAATCAAACTTTTTAAAATTATAACTACAGTATGTTCAATAACCCGTGTTTCGGTTTTTAATTATTTTTAAAAGGAAATAAATGTTGTTTTTGTAAAATCGTGGAATTAATTGTTGTTTTTCATATTTAACCTAGTGTTTGTCAGAATTAATTGTGAGTTTTTGAAGGATGTTTTGGAGAGTGTGTTGGTGTGTGGGAATTTTAATTTAGATCATAAGAAAACATTTTAAAGTTTAAATTTCTAGGATTATAATTACCTTTGAATTTCATTACTGGTATTTGAATTACGAATGGGAAAATAAACTAAATTCGAAAACCTAAGACACAGTTAAAACAGTTGAAAGAATAACAATACTACACTTAACATTCAATTTGGAAATAATTTTGATTTTACGAACTATTCCATTTTTTGTTTTTTTTTTTTGTTTTCATTTCTTTTTTTCCATTTAAGTAATCTGATTCCTTTGATCTGGAATTTTTTCCAATTGTTGATATTAGGTTAATGTTGAGTTTATTAAATTGGAAAGCCACATACAATTAATTGATGTTATCTTTTCATTTGATCGATCAACAATTGTTGGTGAAATTTTAACAAATTTACCAATCATTTTTTGTACAGCCCGTTTCATTATGATGGATACACCAATTTTTTTTTCTTTTATTTGGATGAAAATGATACTTATAAAAACATTAATACTGGGTAACTTAAATTTGGTTTTATATTAGGTTTGGCAAAATATCATAAATTGGATTTTATTTTGCCTATTTTTGATTTTGGGTGTGTCCAAATTTTTGGAATGGGGTTTATTTTCACTTCGTTTTTAGTTTATTCTTTTACAAATAAAATTGATTTTTCAAAATAAAATGGTGTAGTTTGAGGATTCTCTTTATTTGAAAAAGGAATAAAAAAATTGAAAAAAAGTGAAAATTTTTCCCTTTATAATTTAAATACTGGTATTTAAAGGATCAGTTTTAGAAACGAGTTGGTTGGTCGGGCTTCAACATAAATGGGATTTGTACTTTAAAACCCTTTAAGTAGATTTTCTTTCTTATGAAAAGTTAGTGAAACCCCTTTTCAATAAATTCAAAAAAGATCTTTCATTTCATTTGACCTACCGAGATTTTTTTTCTCTTTTTTTGGATCTCACAAGCCAATTTCACAAAAACAAACTCAAAAACATTTAAAAAAACATAAATACAATAAAACAATTTGTTTTCTTTTTTTATTTGAAAGTTAACAAACTTTGATAAAGTTACAAAAATAAATTATTTTAGAAGATCTTTTTTTTCAATTACTCCTTTTTCCTTTTTTCAATTTTCCATTCTTTTCTTTTTAAGTTTTTAATTTTTTGCTTTGTTGGTGTTTCAGTTTGGAGATTTGTTTTTTTTTGACTGTCACTGTTTGCTACTGTTGGAGATCTTTGGTTTGTTACTCTGTGTAGAGTTTTGGTTTGATCATGAAAGTTTCGTGATTGGAGAAAAATGATTTTTTTTGAACCATTTATAAAAAAAACAAGGTCTTGTTAAAGAAATGGGAAGAAAGCAATTCTGTTAACCAATAGTAAACTTTTTATGTGAAACAACAAAGTAAATTCATAACCCAACGTTTTAAATATTTTCGACAACAATAAAAAACTGAAAACAACAATTATTGACAGAAAAAACCTTTATTTATTTTAAAGCACAAAGAAATCATCAAACACGGGTTATTGAACATACTGTATATACTTTTTAGAATGATGATTAATTAAATTTAACTTGTTCAAAACAATATTCAACCAATTAAAAAAACAAGAATAAAAATATCATTTTCCAAATTCATAGCAAACCTCTATAAAACTCAATTTGTTTTTGTAAAATAGTAGATCTACTTTGTTTATCAAGCAATTGCTTGAGTCTTTTATGGACACACCTCATTTTAATGAACTTTAGGTCGGTTTATTACTGATGTTCAAAAAAAATTGGTTATTTATATAAAAAGGATTTGATTCTGAAAATACAGAAATTAAAAAACAATTTTCCTAATATTCAACAATTTAAAAATCTTTTTCGGAATTATTTTCATATCAGGTATTTTTTTCAAGCCTATAATTGAAAAATAAATTGAACAAAATTTTCATACAGTTTTCCAAAAATGATTCAGCGATCGAAGTCAAATTTCCTGAAAGTCAAATTCCACAGACCAATGAGGTTGTAAGTTTCTTTTCATTTTCGAATTGATAGGATTTGATGATTTTGAGAATTCTCTGTTTTTTTTTGTTTTTATTTCAAAAAGCTGTATGATAATTCTGTTCAATTTATTTTTCAGTTAACAGTTAGCGCCCTTTCGAGGGATCCAAAGACAGAGAATTTATCAAAAAATAGAAGGTGTACAATTGAAAAAAAGGAATTAAAAGGCATACCACAGCTAAACTTTGCAAAAATGGAAAAAATTAGGCTAACATAAAAACCACAGAAGATTGAATAATACCATAGGTTCATAACCTTTTTCGAAATGTGCTTGGATTCAAATAATAATCTTGGAAAAAAAGAAACAATGGCTAAACCCCAAATCACGGCTTGGAAAAAGATAAACTTGTAGGCATCGTTGAAAATCAATAACATTTCCCATCCGAAATCAAAGCGTAATAAAAACTTGTATTTTTCTGGATGGTTAAAGGAGAAAATTATGTTAACAACAACACAAACAGCCATGATAGCGAATTGGTTTCTGACCCCGTATGGTTTTTTCGAGCTTGAGAAATTAAAAATGGATCTTTTTTGTCTTTGTTCTTTGTTATCAATTTTATCATAGGTTTTCTTGTTCTTGGGTTTTTTTGAATTCAGTCCTTTTTTGTTTCTGGCCATCGCTTTTTGATCTTTGGTTTTGTTGGTTACTTTTTTTTTTGTTTTAGAGCTCATAGGAAAGTTAAAGAAAAGAAAATATGAAAGATTTAAAAGTTCCACCTTTTTTCTCAAAAATTAGATTTCAAAAACTTTTTTTTTCGTAATTTGGGGTTGTACAAAACCATTTTGGCCGAAGTGGGACACTACTGTAGTCTGATTTTAGGGATATTTCATGGAAAGTCATAATAACATTATTTTTACAAAGATTGTTTTCGTTTATGGAAATTATATGGCTTATCGATGAAAAAATTTTGTTGGTTCTGATATAACAAAGACAAATAATCTTTTCATTTCAGATAAAATTACGATCTTCTGTTTTTAGGAACTTAATTTTTCAATGATTTTGGAATAATTTAAATATTGAGTAAGGCTGAAAAGATGAACAAAAAACTGTTTTTAGGTGTTTTAATAGTCTTGGTTCTCCTTTTGTTATACTTCAAATTCTTGTATTTTCATTGTAAGTAATGTACGATCTCAATTTTTTTTTTTCCGAGTTGTGTCCTTTTTCAAATTTTCAAAAAGTGAAAAAAAAAAAAAAAGTAAAAAGTTAAACCATCAAAAAGGTTGAGTATACTTGAGAAAACCATTAGAAGTTGTTTTAAATTTTTAATTTCTTTTTTAGTTTATGGAATCAGAAGCTGAAGTACCAATTTTTTTTAAGAGGGTGGATAATTTACGATTGTAAAAAATTCTTTACAGTTAAAATCCAATTGCCACCATTAAAATATTCTATGAAAGTTTAATTCGGATAATTTATTAAATTACAAGAATTAATTATTTCTAATTGATTTTTTCACCATAACTAGTATTTATTTCAACTGACTTTTAGGAAAATTTTAAAGAATTTTTTTAAAATTTTTCCTACTATTTTGGAAAATAACTTTATTTCTCAAAAAGAACTTTTTAATAATTTTGATTTATGTGTTTTACAAAGAATACACACTACAAGAATTAATTTGGTGTTGAATTTTTGTTTCATTTCTCAACAAAGGAAAATTCTAAACATTTGGAAATTATGAGTTTTTTTTCGAAAATATTTCTTTTGAATAAAACTTTTTCTTCAAAGATAAATTCAAAATATCTCTAATTGATAATAGCTTAAGAATTCAGTGTTTCAAATTTTAAAATTAATTTTTTTCTCTTCTTTATTAAAATGTAATTTGTATAAATCTTTTTTTTTTCGAATTTTTTTGAATTGTAGATCTTGTATTTGAAAGTTTTTTTCGAAATTACAACCAATTTGAGGAAACAAAAAAAAGCATCAAAAAGATCCAAAGACAAGGGCACAATTTACATTCGTTCTGTCAAATTAAGGGGTAAATAAACTACAAAAAACATTCCAATAGGTGCAATAGCAAGATCCAAAAAATATTTTATTGCATCTTGAAATCGAAAAACAAAGTACAAGACTGAGTATTATAAAACCTTTCTTACTTTTTAAAGTCATTTTGAGAAATGAATTATTATCTTCAAAAGTTTAATGTAGACAACATAAAGTGTTCAAAAAAATTTAGTATGTGTTATAAAATAAAAAGTGTGTTGTTTTTTTGTTCTAGAAGAACTAGACATTAAAATGATCTCTATAAAGAATAATAAACCCTAACTAAATATGGTATTGATTTCTTCAAGCACTATTATTTAAAAAGAAATTCTAAAAATAAAGGATCAAATTGCAAAATATATCTCAAAAAACAGAGTAAATTTTTAAGAAAATTCAAAAAAACTTCAAAAAAACAAAAAATTTCAAAAAAATTTCGAATAATATGGAAAATTATGGAAAATTTTCATGAATAATTTAAATTTTACTTGAATTAACCAGACCTTTACTTTCAAAATTGATTTGGATTTAGGTATATTATTTGGTAGTAGATTGGATGTTGCCTCAAAACAAGAAGAAAAAAAAGCATGGATAATATTTTGAAACACGGATTATAGTCATTTGTGCATGTATTATTTTGTTCACTGTAATCCCTATTTTTTCATTTTTGATAAGTTCAAAATCCATTAGAAGTTGTGTAAATACCCCTGTTAGCAATATTTAACCTTTTACAAAAATTTAACTCTTGTATTTTTTTCAGACTTCGGTATGGGAAGAAAGAAAGGCAGACATATATTCTTGGTTCAAATTTAAATTGACTTTTGAAGTTAAATCTTGATTAATTTTGATGTGATTAAAAAATATTAAATCCTTTTGTATCAAAAATTTCTTAAAGTTATGAAATTAAAGAGAATAAATGATTATTTTATGAAAAATTTAAAAAAAAATCTTATTCTCTTTTTTTATCTCCAAAAAATTACATTTCAATCTTTTAATATATTCATAATTCTTTTTTAAAAATTTATTTAACAACCCTATTTCATGTTTATATACTGTTTCAATCCTATTGATTGGTTTCTTTTATGTTTACAATAAACAAATATTTTTATATGAGTTATATAATTAGCAATATGTTAAAGCAAAAAACAGGGTTATTTACACAAATATATTTCCAAATTATTTCAAAAAAAAATATTTTATTGAAGAAGCAAGACGCCTTATTATCTGTGAAGTGATTCTAAATAAACTATCTTTCATAATAATTGGCCCATTAAAAATCAAATTTTAAAGAAAAATATTTTTAATAATTGAAGTTATCTATTATAATATAAAAATTTAGATTTTAATATTCAATACTATACTCAAGAGATATTTATTTTTAGTCTAAAAAATAAAAGAAAGAAAAAAAATAAAAAAAAAAAAAAAAAATTGGGTATTTATTTTGAAAAAAGCATTACATAAAAAATAGAAAATTTAAATAATTAAAAAAAAAACCATTTCTTGATTCTCCTTCCATTTACATAACTAAATCTTATCTCTTTTTCAGATTTGAAACCATTTTTTTTTTATTAATTCATCTGTTAATTCTTTCCAATTTTTCATTTTCATTTACCATTTAAACAAAAGACTTTTGAAAAAATAAAAAAGAGAAACAATAATTTATTTGCAAACTTTTCATTGTGAGGGGAAAAACTTCAAAACAATACAAAAATTTTTCAGTATTCAAATGTAAGATGGGTCATTTATTATAAAATTTACTTTACATATACCCTAAAAATAAAAATCATTAAGAAATATATAAGAGAGCCCAGTATAAAATATCTACTAAATCTCGAAAAAAATTACAATAATTATTATCAACTTGAAGAAATAAATAATATTTATTTCTTCAAAGAACAGTTCGAATCAATTTTTTTCATTTTATTGAACAAAAAAAAAGGATTTATGTCAAACACCCAAACCTAAAATCATGAAATATAAAATTCTCCCAAAATACTTTTTGAAAACCTGGAAAATTCAACTTCTAATCTATAGAAATAATTTTTAATTTGAATTTTTATAATCAATAATTAATTCAATAATCTAAATTCTTTCAGCGGGTTATTAACAACCTAAAGGTTAAATATATAAATAGGGTTTAAAATTATATCTGAAGTCTTTAAATATTTTCAAACAAATAAAATAAATTCAAATAAATAAATCTATTAAAAAAATGACTAGAAAGTACCATATAACTGATTTTAATACAAAAAGTTTCTTATTTATACTCTATATATTAGAAATCGGATATTTTCTAAACTCTTAAATTTCTTGAAATTTAATAAATATTGTGAATAAAATAGAAGATCTCTTTTTTTAAATCTTCAAAGATTCAATATTTCATTTTTTTTTCAAATATTTCATTTTTTTTCAAATATTTAGAACATAAGATCAAAAGTTTAAATATATTCGTTCATACAATCTCCCAGACATTACTAATCGTGAAATTTCGTTAAAATATAATGAGTTTTTTTTTTCTAAATTGATCCAAAAATCCAAAATAAAAAGGATCTTATCTTTTGACTAATAATTCAATTGGTGGAAATGGCATTGTTTAATAATGTTAAACCCTTTTAACTAAAATTGATAAATGGGCTTAATTAACAAGGTTTAATCTTAATCTTACCCAAGTAATTCCACTATTACCCCTGGAAATAATGATAATAATAAAAAAATAGAGCTATTATTCCCTTTAAAAAAATCGATGAAATCTTTTTTAATCAGTAATTGATTTGGCTTTGACTATAAAAAGGATAAAATTTCAACTAATTATCTTTTCAATGTAGAAATTATACTTAGTTTTAGACTCTGGATTCAAATAAAATAATTCGATATCAAGCAATAAATAAGGATCAAATAAATAATCAAAGACACACATTTCAATATATTTCTTTCAAAATTTCTTTTATAAAGGAAAATAAAAAAATGGAGTGAAAATTGATTACCATTTCTTATAGCCAGTTCCACTTTTAAGATACAAACTTTCAATGAAATTTAAGGCACACTCAAAATCTCAAATTAAAGCACATTTATTGTAATTTTTGTTAAACAATTAATTTTGTTATAATTTGAATTTTGTGGCTTATTTTGATATTATTTTTGCGTCTTAAATACTGTTGAATGTTTTTGCCTTAAATTTTAATCTGATTGTATTCGAATTTTAGTAATAGTTTGGAAAATTTGAAAATCCAAAATTAAATTGTTTAAAAATTTATATTTAATTTAAAATTTTAAATATTGATTTTACTAAAATAACTATAATTTTTCGATCAAAAACAAAAAACAAAAAAAAAAAAGAAATAAACTATGTATTTTAAAATTATAAAGTCTGTCACATATTTTTGAATTTTTTTTTTACTTTGAATAAATCTAAAATTGTGTGAACCAATATAATCGCATAACTAAAAGAGTACACTAATTCAACTCAAAGTCAAAAATTATTTCAAAATTAAATCTATGATTTAAATGAACTCAGAAGAAAGCATATATTCAATCAAATTAACTTGAAATTTATTTTAACTTTTGTTTATCTGAAATTTCCTTATTTTTCTTTTTTTTTTTGACAATTTTTTTTTTATTTTTGTGGTTGCTTATCAAACCATAAAAATAATTTGGATATGCAACTTCGGATGAAAAATGTGAAATCCATTATTTTTCAATAAATTGGTTTTGTTAATTTTAAGCAAAAGGAAAACCAAAGTCTAATTTATACCCCTTCGTTAATAATAATTATAATAGAAAAAGAATTTTATCTTTCACAATTGAATTTAAGCACATTAAAAAAATTGAACTGCATTATAAAAACAATAAGGTTTACTTGATAAGTGATTGATTTTTCTTGAAAACATTAAACATTTTACCAGTCTTTTAATGAAAAAATCCAGCTAATCAAGAAAATTGAATTTCACAAATTATTTAAAAATATTGTGTTTAATTTTCACACAAAAAGAAAAATTATAATCCTTTTTTGAAAAGTAGACAATTTCAAAAGTTCTGGGATAACAACAACA
This sequence comes from Anaeramoeba flamelloides, assembly GCA_027625915.1. Lineage (NCBI taxonomy): Eukaryota > Anaeramoebidae > Anaeramoeba > Anaeramoeba flamelloides. The sequence goes on from JANTQA010000026.1 coordinate 8,638,095, forward strand.
ACAACAACAATAATAATAAAACAATTCTTCAAAATTTATTGAACAATCATTTCTGAAAAAATAAACCAATAAAATGTTTCATTTTCTTTTTCCTTGTACGTAAATGGTAATTTGCTTTTTTTTCGTAAAAATAAACAAATAAATAAATATGATTACTTTTAAATACTGGATCAAAAAAATAAAAATAAAAATAAAAATAATAATAAAAAAAAAGCAACAAAAAGTTTCTCATTAAAAAATGTAAAATTAATTAATCTGATATTCTAACTTAATTTTTTCCAATTCTTCAGTTAAATTCGACTCTTGATTTAATTGGTAATACTCCACTGCATCAGCTAATTCCTCAACAATTAAAATAGGGTCATGATCAGCTGTCAATTCAATTTTATTTGTATAAAAAAATTTGATTAAAATTTCAAGGCTGTCTATTGACTTTCCCGAGTAATCTTTAATTTCTGTAATCTCTTTTTCCTTTTCATTCAAATTTTCAAACATTTCTCTAAATAGCCCACTTCTTGCTAACAAGATAAATTTATGTACAGGAATTTCTTCAAAATTCTCTTCCTCATCTTCCTCATCTTCCTCCTCATCGTCTTTGATTAGAAGTGAAAAATCTTTTGAATCTTCATCATTAAATAATCTTATCAAATCATTTTTTAAATTATTGTCGTTGGGAGAGAAAGTTAGGTTTAAAGAATCAAATACACTTTTTAATTCCTTTGAATTTGATTGTTCATCATAATACACCCATCTTAAAAATGTATTGATTTCTTCTTTGGTGGAACTATTTTGGATAAACACTTTTTGGATGTCTTCAATCTTCAATTTTGTTCGGCATTCAATAATTAATTTATGACAAGTGATTTCATATTCTTTGGAACCAAGAAAAGTATCAGTAAATTTCTTATTGGCAAAAAACAATTCAAAATCCGGAGATATATCGTCGTTAACTGTATTATAAATCATTACCGAACGACTACCGCAATCAATTCGCATTTTTCTTGTTACTGGGAAATTTGGAAGAGTCATTTTCACCGGCTTTTTCCAATTGACAATTCCCGTTTCTGGCTTAGTATTAAACCCCCACCCGAATAATTCATATTCTTGAGTGATCGCCAATTGTTGGTGTTCACCCGAAGATAAAAGAATAACAACTTTCTCTTTCAATTCGGCAATTTCAGTGAATGTGCTCGTCTCAACCCCATGGCCAGATTGCAAAGCACCTCCACAAGAAAAGACTTTCCCTTCATTTGTTAAAAGGACTGAATGGGATTGACCAGTTACTAATTTTACAATATCCTTGGGCTCAAATCCAGTACATGTAACCTTGGTTAAGACCTTTTGATCTTGAATATTCCCAAGACCTAATTTTTTGGATGAATTATTGCCACTTGAATACAGTTCATTATTGGTTTTGATCACAAATATTGCTAAACCATGTGGACCACTAAATATTTTATCAGCATCATGACATATCAAATGAGGTACATTTTGTTTTGGATGATCTTTCCCCGTTCTTCCTATTTTTGAATTTATTTCATTTAACGTTATTAGTTTATGAATTATTAAGATAGATTTAAATATATTAGTACATATTTATAGATATATATATATATATATTATGGATTAAATTTTTTAAATCAAAAATAATGAATAAAATAAAATTTTCTCGTACAAAAGTTAATAAATCTCGGAATTTCTTGAATAAAATTATAAGAAATATCAATAATACATAACATCTATCTAGATTTGATCATTTGGGATTTGCTTTTAAAACTATGTAATACTAAGATGAAAAATATTTAATGAGAAGAAAAGCAAGAAGGTTTTTTTTTTTTTTTATTTATGATAAGAAGTGGTTCAACAAAATTACACCCTGTCTGAAGTTAGTTTTTTTTTAATTTGAGAAATAAACTGAAAATTGATTTAATTTTGGGTTTATTTCTCAAAGCAAAAAAAACCGCTGTTAAGTTTTCTTGAGTTTTCTGTTTATTTGTAAAATCAATAGATTTTCGGTAGGTTTTTTTGATTTTTCTATTGCTTTGGAAAACCTCTAAAAAACCTAGAACACTTCACAAATCAAATAGAAAACCTCAAAAAAACCTAGAAAACTTCACAAATAAAACATAAAACCACAAGAAAACCGCCGTTAACTTTTCCAGAATTTAAAAGAATACAGTAAAATCAAAGATTTTTCTCTATTCTTTTGAATTCTGGAAAAGATAGGCACTCTACGACACTCTACGGCACTTCCTGAAACAATAAATTTATTTAGAGTTTTTTTATCCTAGTTATAATTAAGGAAAGATTATAACTCATAGGATATCTTTTCTTTAAAAAACGAATTGAAAAATTTTTTTAAACAAAGATAAGAAAAAGAGAAAGAGAAAGAAAAGAAAGTGAGTAAAAAAAAATAGTAAAAAAAAGTAAAAACTTAATTAAAAGGTTTTTTTTTGCACCCTAAGTGTTGAATGGGTTGGTGGTTATTTCCTTTTAATGTCGAATTTGTTTGGATAGCCGCCATAATTTGTTTTAATAAAGAGATCTAAATATTTGAACAACTATAGATCAAAAGAAATAGGTTACTTTATTAAGTTTTGATTTAAAAATTTATTGATGTGTTTTCTCTATAAAGTGCTGAGTTTTTCGGAATAAGAATTGGCTTTCAACATTTTCTTTTTGTTTGCTTTGCTTTTTTTTTTATGTTTATTTTTTTTTATTTTTATTTATTTTTTATTTTTTTTTTTATTATTTTTTTGCAAGTTTCCAAAATCTTGTTTTAGCAAAAATCCAGTTCCAGTAACAACCAGACAGAGTGTACGGAAAGTTCGATTTGGTTGAATTCAGTTTGGTTTCGAATTTCATCAGTTGCGCTCAGTTCTCTTCGGTTGCATAAGTACAGTTCAATTTGTTCAAGATCTGATTAGATCAAGTTTGGTTAAGATTTAATCAAGAAAAAGTTAACCAATTCTTATAATTATTTTTTATTCCTTTTGCCTTTCCCAAACACCTAAAAAACAAAAAGAGGGGGAACCAAAGGAACCAAAGGAACCAAAGGAACCCAAACAACTTAAAAATGTAAATTCGGAATAGGGTAAAAAGTAAAAAAAAATCTAAAAAGAAGGTTTTTTTTTTTTTTCAAAATGAAAAGCCTATTTGCGGTAGATATTTCATCTTTTTTTTTTTGATCACCAATCTAAAAGGGACATTTTTCGAAAAAAGTGACAAAGAAAAGCACCCAGTTTCCAATTTTAAATTTTCTTTTCGATAATTTTGAATACAATTGTGTTAGGTTTGGAAGTGTCGCTCTTTGTTCCATTTTTTGAGATCTAAAAGATTTTTTTTTTTTCATTTTTTACATTTTTCAAATGAGCTATTTTTACGAGAAAGAATCTTATAAAATCCATGCACTTTTCAAATATAGAGTGGATTATAAAACAGCAGCAAATCAGATTAAAAACCGAATAAAACCAATTTTGCACCCAAAGAAATTTAATTTGTTTTAAATTGAAGAAATTTAAGCATTTGGAAATTTATAAAACAAGAAAAAATTGGATTTGTATGTATTTTGCTTGGAATTTTAGAAATTGAGATAACTATGAAACTTTGAAATTTGAATTTTTTTTTTGTAAGAAAAAATGAATTTTTTGAAATATGAGAAGCCCTATGGACTTGATTTTGCTAATTGAATTTTTTCATATTGATCTCTCACTTTATTATTTTATTCGAATTTTTTGCAATTAGAAATACCTTTTGAAACTTTTTTTTGTTTGAATTTTTGAAATTATGAATCTTGTGAAAGTTTTTTAAATTATTTGGATTTTGTGTCTTATAGATCCTGATGATTTTTTTTTTTTTTGTTTTTTGAATTTTTGTCTTTGAGATTCTGTGAAACATTTTTTAGAGAATTGCATTTTTTGACTTTATGATTCTTTGTAACTTTTTTTTGTTATTTGAATTTTTGTCATTAAAATCATTTGTAAAATTTTTTTATTGGCTTATTGGAGGGATTTCGATAATTAAGATCCTATTTATTTTTTTTTGTTATTTGAATTTTTTCAACCAAAAGAAAGGCACTTTCACATTTTCATTTTTTGCAAGTCAATTCTTCCAATCTGAAGAAAATTCTTGGAGGTAATTTCTTGTCCTTAAAATTAAAAAAAAAAAAAAATAAATTGTTTGACCATTTCTTTGTTCGTTTTTTTCTTTATTGAGGCAATAAGAACAAAAAAAACAAAAAAAAAAAAAGAAAAATTCTTTAAAAAATATTTATAATATCTCCTCAACGTTACAACGAAACAGAACACGCACAAAGTTTCTTATCCTTTGGAAAGCATTTTATTTTTTTTATAACCTGTAAATTTTAATAACCAATCTTATTCATGGCTTGGTGTTCTTTCTTTTGTGAAAAATAGTTTTTTCTCACTTTTTCCGTTTTTTTTTATTTTACAATTTTTGTTTTATGGTTGATGAATCTGTTTTGAAATTAAAAAACCATTTTTGGAGGTTTGAAAACCTAAAAGAGCTCTGATTAAAGTTTTTAAAAAAAAAAAAAAAAAAAAAACAATGGATACTCAAAATACTTACCTTCCCAAGGGTTACCGTTTGCATAATAATCTCCATTCTCAGCAAGAAAGTAATTGTTACAGTACGCCATTCCGATCTGCTTGATCGCAATATTTTTCTTTGTAAAGAAATCAACTTTTCGAAGGGAATCCAATTTGCTATTTTGTGGATCTTTGAAAGGTACCTCGTTATATCTACCTCCATCTGCTAAAGAATAAACTGTACCTGATTTTGTAAGAATAAGGTAAGTTTTCGAACCAGAAGCAATATCGGCGATTGACTCGTTTGGTAAATGATATTTTTTAACTCCCAGATCTTTATGGTGAAGTTCGAGACTATTCCTTTTGCACCAAACAAGTAGATGCGAATAACACCCCATAACAATTTTTTTTGGTTTTGTGATTTTGGTTTTTGGTACAGGCGACCATAAAGGTAATCTGTTGTTATTAGTTAGATAACCTAAATGTTTGTCACAACTTATAATGACATCAGGTTTTTCCTTTTCATTTTCTGACATGTATTTTCGTAAAAATTAATTTTGTGTGAAAAAAGAAAAAAATGGAATTTTTCTAGATTTATATTTTCGATTCAGTTTTCATCTGTTTTGAAACAATTTGTTATTTTTGTTAAGAAGAGAATATTTGGGTGAGTTTCTTTCTGTTTAATGAGTTGATCAGTAAAGTAGGAAATTTTTTTTCACAAAACAAAGTTATTCTCTTATTTTACTTGTTTAGTGTTTCTTCATTAAGTAATAATTCCTCTCATCTTTGAAAATACAAAAAGTAAATCAATATTTAAAGAGGCGAGTTATTTAGTTGTTGTTGATTATGAGATTTGGTGATTATTTTTATTATCTCTCTTTGAATATTTAGTTTCTTTTGACTGTTTAATTGTCAAAAAGTACACTTTCATTTTTAAAAAAAGTATTTAATTTGATAAATATATTATAAAAATAAAATTTTAGTTAAATAAAAGTCTTAAAATGATTTGTACATTGATGAAATTAATTTAGTATATATAAAATAATTATTTCAGATATCTAAGTATAAAAATTATTTGATTTTTTTTTGCAATTATTTACTTATATTTTTACAATAAAACCCCTTTAATTAATATTTTCAAGAACCGATAGATCGTTCATTTTTATTCATTTAATTTTCATAGTATTTTTTCTAATGAAATGAAATATGCAATATTCATACTATTGAAACCATTATTTAAGAATTTTCAAAAAAATATTGAGGCAAACCATTCTTTTATTATTAAATTTTGGAATTAGATTTTTATTTTCATTAGAATTTATCATTTGTAAAAAAAAAAAAAATCGAATTGGTTTAATATTTTCGTAAGACTGGTATGCTGAGGAAATAGAAAAGAAATAATTATTCAGTTTCTGAAAGTACCAATTAATTAATTTTTTTTTTTTCCAAAATTATCAGGTAGGAAGAATTCATTTATTAACAATAACTCTTCAATTATTTAAAAATTTTCCTAATTTTTATTCTCCATACTTTAACTTTTTTAATAAGGGTAATAGTACCTGGAAAATGAAAAAAAAAAAATAAAAAAAGATTATCTGGTGATATTTGAAAGGTCATGTTTTTTTTTTTTTTTTTTTTGTTTTTAGCAATACGGTGTTCACATTTGTACAAGTTTCGAACATTGAAATACACTACTTTTTTTTTTCTCAAGTGTTTTTTAAAATGTATGTCATAGAGGTGAGAGAATAATAACAGTAAAATTATAACTCTTGGGTTATATACGAAGAAATTTCATTTACAGTGATTAAGAAAACATGTGACCAAGAGCATAAAGTATATTGTTACAAATAAAACACATGGTTATCATTCATGTTGTTTCAATACAATATCTAATTCACTACCTAATAGTATATCTACAAGGTCTTATCAATTTTGAAGGTAGACCCATCTTTTTTTCAGTAAAATTGAAGAATAGGAATTGAATTTGTTTAAAATTTATTCAGAATTTTAGTAATTCATCTGAAATTTAAAGTTTTTTTTTTTCACAAATCCAATTTTGGTATGTAAAATAATTTTAATTTGAGTCTAATTTATTTATTACTTAAATTTTTAAAGGCAAATTATTTAAAAGAATTGCTGTTTGGAATTTTTTTTTGTTCACTAAGACTCAAACAAAGTTTTTTTTTTAGATTAATTAAAAATATTTCATAAATATTAACATGGCTAAGTAATACAAAGGAAAAATTTTTATCTAGTAAAAAAAAAAAACTTATTTAATCAATTCAAGAAGAAATGACCAAATTAGAACCATTGACTAATTGAAATTTTAACACTTTTCTAAATTACTCTACTCACAAAACAAAAAATAAATAATTATTAATACAAATAAAACTAGGGTAAGTTAAAAATTGTGGAGATAATAAAACAAAAAAAATACATTTATAAATTTGTTGAAATTCTATTAGGAATATTGAAAAATCAAAAGGTTAGATACTACCAACTAATTTTCTTTTAGATAGTCTATTTGGACAAACTCAACTTTAACCTAATATCAATCATTCGAGAAAAATTTTTTTATCAAACTAAAGAAGTTATATAATTCAAAAAATGAAATGAATACAAAAACCAAAAGATGAAAATGTGATTTTGATATTTTAAAAAAATACAAATTATTTCCAATTTGAATGAAATTTGATTATTGTGATTATTTGGACGGTTTTGTGGGTGGAAAATATTGAATTTTAGTATTAAATAAACCAAAAAAACGAACAGTTTATATCCAGGAAGTAAATCTAATCCATAATCATTTTGTAAATTTTTCCTTTTTTCTTATTTTTTCGAAATCTTTTTGAAACTTAATTCTTTTGCAATTTTGTAATTTGATTGAAATTTCTTGAGTCATTAAGTAAAACCATGATAATCTAAAGCTATTTAAACAGCAAAAATGAATTTATAAAAAATCCTATTATTTCTATTGGAAATTTCTTTGATCTTCAATTGGCAATTAAAGGAAATTCTCATAAAAATCAAAATAGAGTATTTCTAAAAATATTTTCACACATTAAATAACAGTAGAATAAAATCAATTTAGTTTGTGAATAGAGAACTTGTAATCAAAAAAAAAAACTTTAAATGAATTTTATATCAACAAAATAGTCTAAAATGTGAAAACATTATTTAAATTTGGAAATTTCCAAAAATATTTTTCTTCTTCTAATATTAGAAGAAAAAACCCTTTAAACACATGTAATTCAATCATTACAACCAGGACCCCTTTTACTCAAAAAACATTATATATTAAAATTACTATAAAATACTTTATTCAAAAATCCAATATATAAACCACATTCCGAATTTTACACCGACCCAAAATCAAAAAAAAAGCAAAAAAAAAAACCCGATTTATTATATTTTTCCAAACCTAAGATAAAAATTCATATAAGTTAAAGGGGTAAGTATTAATGTTTTTATAAATAATCATTAACATCCAAAGAAAAGAAAACAATAAAAAAGAAAAAAATAAAAATAACAGTGTGTCCAAAATGATGAAACGAGCTGACCAAAAAATCTGAAACTAAATCTGTGAAAATTTCACCAACAATTGTTGATCTTTCAAATAGCAAGATAACATCGACAAAATCTATGTGATTTTCCAATTTTACAAACTCAGCACTAACATTCTATCAATCATTGAAAAAAAATTCAAGATCTAAGTAAACCGATTAAAAAACTGGTTAAAAGGGAAATGAAAACAAAACAAAAAAGACCAAAAATGAAATAGTTTGTAAAATCAAAAATTCTTTCCAAATTGAATGTAAAGTGTGGTATTGTTATTCTTCCAACAGTTTAAAATGTGTCCAAATTAATGGAATTTAGTTTATATTTATATTCAAAACAATATAATTTTGAATTTTTAAACAAAAATATGAAAATTAATAAAACATAAAAATATATTTGGTGAGTGAATCTAATAAATCAAATTAATATAAAAATTTGAAATTTATATTGAATTTTCATTCTAAAAAAAAAAAAAAGCTTTTTTTTTTTTTTAATTGTAGAAAAAAATATTTTAAAAAATTCTGATATTTTATTTAAAAATATAAAATAGAATTTTGAAAATGTAAAAGAAAAATATATTTAAAACGAAAAAACAGAAATTTTGAAAAAAAAAAAAAAAAATTAAAAAAAAAAATAGATTTTGTTGATAATAAGAAATTTGGAATTAGAGATTCTCAGAATTATTCAAATTGGAATTGTTATTTTGAAATTTTTCTTCATTTCTTTTTTTTTCTTCTTCAATTAATAATTCTAAAACAGAACTCCTCTGGCCAGTAATTAATGATGAGAAAGAATCGGTTTCAAATGTTATATCATTATCATTTTGATTTTTGAAATTCTGATCATTCTTTTCATCAGTTTGGTTTTCGTTCATGTTTTCAAGAATTTTATCAATTTCTTTCTCATTTTGATTCTCATAATTTAAATCTTTTTCAAGTTCTTTTTCTTTATTTAACAGTAATAATGAATTATCAATTCCCTGTATTTTTACCTCTTCTTTTTTTGTGTGATCATTTATATTATCTTTATCTTTTTCTTTTACATTCTCATTGCTATTGTTATTTTCATTTTCATTTTCGTTATCTGAATTCAAATTATCCAAATATGAATGCATTATTTGAGTGTTTTCAGTTTTGTGATTATAACTTTGCAAAATATCCAATATTTCTCTTTTTGGGGATTGAAACAAAATCGGCTTAGTATTTAAAATTTTATTATTTTCATTTTTGGAATTTCTAGTTTCATCATTTTCAGAATTTTCAGATTTTTTTGAATTTTTGTCTTTAGCGTCGGGCTTTTCCCCAATCCCTACACGGAAATATGCCCAAGAACTTAAAGAAAGACAATACTCTTCTTTGCCGATCATGACCAAATCGTTATGAAGAAGCTTTTTTGGCTTGTTTACTTGAACAAATTCTTGAATTTTCCCCGAGATCATACAAGCAGATTTGGAAACGTTTTCAATATAAACACCCTGGCTTTTGCATGTAACTATACAGTGCCGCCTTGATACAGTCATGTCTGTGTCAAGCAGAAATAAGATTTCTTTTGATTTTGGGAAGGAGATCGTCACAGTCTTCGTTTTCCCTTTAAATAAGGAATTTGGATTCCTTCCAATAACAACACGAGTGTCTCCTAACTGCGAAAAGTTTAAGCAAATCACATTTTTTTTCTCTTCTTCTTCAGATAGGATCTTGAAGCCCTTTCTCTGCTTTGTGGGGGGTTTAATTTTGATCGATCTTGAAAACACTAGGTATACTTTGACATTAGATTGTTTGGTGTTGTCTGTCTTTGCAGTTTTTTTCTTTGGTTTACGTCTTCTAAAAATACTCATTTGAATCTGGCTGTTTTTTCTTTTTGTTATTTTGGTACAAAGGGAATTTTGTTGCTTTGACAGTTAATTTTAAATTTTGAATAAATCTAAAATGTAAAAAATGATTTACATACTTTATTTTTTGGCAAAATGACTCAAAAAAGTCCATTTTTAAATAAGTTACTTTTTGTTTGTTACTTATTTTATTCCTTTTTCGTTTTTCTAGTTGAAGCAAGGATTATTTTGTTCATTTTTGAGAATGATTAATTTCGATTTAGTTTTGGCTCATTAAAAAAGCTTATTGATAAGATTTAAGGAACAAGAAAATTTCTCATAATTTTGAAAGCTTTTTACATACATCTTCTTTATGAACTTTTACGACACTGATTTTATTATCAATCAAAAACTTGGATCTGAAATTAAATAACATAAATTGTACATCTTTTTTTCAAATTATTTAATTTTCTTTCAATTAGGATTCTTCTTTAATCAATCCATATAGGTCAATGAGTATCATAAAATGGCACCAAAAAAAATATTGGAGATCACAACTTTTTATCGAATTCTTTGAAAACATTATTGTTTTCAAAATAACACATTCAAACTTGTTAATTTGTGTTAATAAAAAATTGAAATATAATTTTTTGATTTTTGTTTTTTAATCGAATAAAATTTTTGAGGTTGAAAATAGTTGAAAAAAACTGTAAAAAATTTAAAGTCTGTTATCCAGAGTAGAATTAAACTAAAAATTTACACAATTAGAATATTTTTGAAATTAAATTCTCAAAACTTTAAAACTACTAAAAAATGTGAAAATAAGTCTTTACATTTTTCATAAATGTTGAATGAAATGAATACAAAAAAAAAAAATGAGATTAAAATATTTAAAGTATTAGTTTGGGTTGGCCCAATTTTCCCAAAGAAAAAAATTCTATTTGTTAATATTGTTATAATTATTTAAGGGGGGGGGGGGGTATAGTGCCTTATTTGTGTTTAACCTTCCAATAATTCAAAAGAATTGGACAAAAATATGATTTTACTTTGTTCTTTTAATTACTGAAAAAGTGCCTTTATTTATTTATTTATTTTTTTTTTACTTTTTGAACAAAAAAGAATATTTCCAAAATTTTATTTTCATTTCAAAATTAAAACAAAAAATAGTCACTAGACAACACTTCTTGAATTTATAAATTTTTATTTCGATTTTTTATCAAAGACTCAAAAATAGATTTATTAACAACTAGTGATAATAAGTAATGGGGATATTTGTTTTTTTTTTTTTTAATAATATGAGAAATACTGATAAATTCATATAAATAGCTTGTATTTTTACTTCATTTTCCATTTTACAAATTTTTGTACTTTAGCTTTGGGTAAAATATTTTATTGTGTATTTATTTAGTCACTTTATTAAATATACTCGAATTCAAAAGATTCCTTCTCTGCTAATGTTTTAAAAATTGTGGTAATAGAGTACAAAAAATTAAATTGAATTAAAAATTTTATTAAATTTATTTTAATTTATCAGAATTATTATTTTTTTAAAATATAATATTTAGTAATTTTTTTTAAAACAGATATCCAGATTTTGAGATTATTTTCATAGGCTGGACAATTCCATAGAAAATGGTCCAAATCTTCAATGATATCCATTATTATTTATTTTTTTACATATCTCACAATATTTTAATTTATTTTTATTCATAATATAAACATAAGAATATCTATTTAAATAATTTGTAAAATTACTGAGTTTTAAAATTGAAGTTGAACCCTTCCATTTTAAATATCTTTTGTCTTTATTTTTTCCAAAATTTAGAAGAATTGAGTAAAATATTAGATTTTACTCTATTCTTTAGAATTCTATAAAACCGCCGTTAGTTTTTTTTTTCTTTGAGAAATAAAAAGAAAATTTTTGAAATTTTCTTTATATTTCTAAAATTAAAAAAAATCTAGACACTTGACGACACGACTGCTTGTTTATTTATTATTTATTTGGATAATTTTTAAATATTTTTGGACTTTCTAATTTGAGCTATTTTCTAATTGATTAATTCTGAAATTCCCTAGTTCAATTTCTAGATGTCTTAAATTTTTTGTTTAACAATTAATATTTTCAAATTCTTTTCTTTCTAAAAGAGAGATAATTGATTAATTCATCAAAGATGAGTATTTTTAATTTCTGTAGGAACCCGAATTTTCTTTTATATATAATTATTTTAAACCAATATAAAATTTTACTTGGGTTTTTAAAATCTACCTAGGGTATTGTGGAATGATTAAATAAATTTTTAATTTTTTTTTTATTAATTAAAATGTCAATATATTTAAAATTTGTTTTTGTTAAATCAAATATTTCTAATCCATTTAATAATTGGCTTTGTAATATAGTTTGTAATAATTATATTTTTTTATTCTATTAAAAAAATTTTCGTTAGAAAATATTGATTAATTTTTTGAAATTGGACTTAACTTTATCTAGATTAAATTTTAAAAGTTTTTTTTATCTAATCAAATACTTAGATAAAAAGAAATATCTTTGAAATTTAAGTTTTTTTTTTTTTAGTTTTATGAGTATTTGGTTTCATTCTGAAATCTCTTATTATTTTATATATTTTTTGTAATTAGAAATTTATTTCTATTAATGATTCTTTCATAAGCAAAATTAGATCATCTGAAAAGATTTGGACATGTTAGGTAAGTAATTAGATTTTTTCTAAGAGAAAAAAAGTCATAAATACAAAATAAGAAATGCAACAATAGATCTCTCTGATAAACACCAATTCCTTCTTTTGAATAAAAAGAAATTTGATATTTGACAATAATTTCATTTTTAAAATTTTTTTTAATTAAATAATGAAATTGTGAATGATGAATAGAGTCAAAATATTTTTTTAAATCTGAATCTAACAAACATTCCCGAAAATACCCGAAAATCGAAAATACCTGAAAATTTTTTAACCACAAAAAAACACTTTTTGAATAACTTCTAAGAAAAACTATTGGCACAATATACTCATTTTATGGAAAATTTGGAATTTTATTTAAGAATAATTTATTTTTCTAAAAATATCAAAATTCAAAAAAAAATAAATTTTATGGAATGGTATTCAACCCGTTTTGAGAAAAATGAATTGGTATCTTGTATGAAAATAAATTTCTGGTCATTTCAAAATGATATTTAACTAAATGGGAGAAAATATACTTGTGGAGAAAACTTCTAATTATGTTTCATTAACCTTAATGATGTAATCTTAAATACAATCCCAAATAACCGAGTAAACTCTAATCATGCAACAAATACCCAGATCCTACTCGAGGTGACTAAAGTAAAACCCAATTGTAATTTCCCCATCCATAAAAGGAACTGGTTTAATCTAAACATACTAAAACTATTCATACCAAACCTAACACAACCCATCCCAATACCCTGACATACACCCCCCTAATAAGTATCAAAAATTACTCAAATATACTCAAAATTTACCAAAACCTCTTTAGAGTAGTTTAAAGTAGATAATTCAAAAAAAAATATTTTTGCTGAAAGTAAAATTGTTATATTACTGTTAAACTGGGTATATTGATACTAGTATTTCTTAGAAGTTCTTCAGAAAGTATTTTTTTCATGGTTATAAAATTTTCAGGTATTTTCGATTTTCTGGTTTTTTCAGAAATATTTCAAACACCCTTTAAATTTATTATAATGAAAAAAAAATAAAAAAATAGATTATTAATTATTTTCAGATTGGATTTGAAAAATTAAGAATTAAATGAATTTTTTATTTATTGCTCACATTATACTAAATTCATTTTATTAAATCTTCGATAATATCTAGAAAAAAAAAATTTAAATAAAAAAAATCTTCCCAAAAGAAATTCTAGGAATTTAAAGTTTCAAAATAAAAAGTAATAAGATTGTATTTTGAAAGACTAAATTTATATATTTAGAAAATTGTTGTTCATTATTAATCAAAACAAAAATTATTAAAAACATTTTTATTTTTGATGAAGAAATAAAAGCTTTACCTTCACTAATATTTTTTAAACAATATATTCTTGGATAATTTATTGTTTTTTTTTTATAGAATTTTAGATAATCAAAATATAACGGAAAACTAAAATAGAAATATTACTCATAGAAATTTTTAGAATTTTGAGGAATATTTGAATTTTAATGAAATAACCAAAAATAAGTAATTGTATTATTTCTTCATATATGTTGAGATTATCACTAATTTTTCTTTTTTTTATTGGTGATCGAATAAATTTTAAAAAAAATGAAAAGTTTGAGATTCTTCAAATTTACATAAGCTAAAAAAAAAAGGCTGTTAAAAATTGAGTACAATTTCACCATAATCAAAAAAAAAAAAAAAATTGTAAACAATAGAATAATTTTCACATTCGGTTTATACAGAAAAGTACTGAATGAAAAATTCATTATTCACAAAAAAAAAATGAAAAAATATGGTTCTTTGTACTTTATATTTTGAGTTTTAACATAAAAAAATTATTTCATTTTTTAAAGTTTGTCCAGTTATTTTCAGGAATAATTGTTAAATTTATGAAAAATAATTTCATTCAATGAAAAAAAATGAGAAATTAATCATATTCTTTAGAACTACCAATAATCTGGTTTAATCCAAAAAAAAATAGTTTTTAAGAATTTCTCTTTTTAAGGTTTTCAAAAAAAAAGATATTAGATCAATTGATATCTTTATGATCCATGTTTTGTACAAATATAAAAATAATTCAATGTGCTGTCTTCACACATGGGTAATCAGTTGTTTTATTAATTTATCCAAACAAAGATAATATGAAGAAAAAAAACTTTTTACCTTTATAAAAAAGGTGATATTTCCATACTATTCCGATTATAAAATTAATTAAATATAAAGTCTTGAATTAAACTAGGGTTTATGATGTGGTGTCACACATAACAAAACAATTTGTATTCGAAACTTAAATGATTAAAATCAAATCATTTTTTCAAATTTTTTTCAAAAATTCTTTGTGTAGATTTTGCTCGATTTTTAAAAAAAAGAAAATATTAAATTCGTTTATTACTTTAAAAATCTAACAAAAACAATTTAACTTCTTTGGTTATTGTCTACTCGTTTTCTTTTTTTTCAATTGAAAGAAAAAAAAAAGCTAATAAAGCTGATCCAAAAACAAACCAAAAAAAAACAAAAACAAAAACAAACAACAAAAATCGAAAATATAAAAAAAGAAAAAAGAAAAAAACAAATCATTTATTAATTCATGTTTAGTTTAAATAACGAATTTCCATCAATTATCCTAGACATAGGAAGTGAGTCTACAAAAGCAGGAATTGGAGGAGAAGATGCGCCACATTTTGTTTTTTCAAGTTATTATGGGCAGGATCTGACCAAAAATGAATACTATGTAGGGGACAACGTATTAAACCCACGCCTCAATTCTGAAATCCTCAAGATGAAAGCCAATGGGAGCGTCGGCAATTGGGAATCTGTCATGGAGATTCTCGATCATTTATTCAAGGACAAATTACAAGTAGATGCCAGCGACTATCCAATTTTGTTGACCGAAACCTATGGCACCGAGCAAGGAACACGATCCAAGTTTGCAGAAATCCTCTTTGAAAAGTTCCAAACCCCTGCTTTGTATTTTGCACACGACGCTGTTCTTTCTCTTTTTGCATTGGGCAAAAGCTCAGGGCTTGTTGTTGATCTAGGATCCACCACAAGGGTTGTGCCGGTGCACGAGGGTTATATTTTACGGTCAGGGATTGGCACCTCTCAAATGGGATCAATACTAATCGAAGATCTGTATCGCCACTTATTACACACCCGTGGCACACCGAATCTTGAGCACAAGTATTTTTCAAAAAATCAAAATAAAAATTATAATACAAATACCAGCAACCAAATGAATCTGAATGGCGGGTTCCAATACAGAAAATCCCACAACCAATTTTTTGACCATCTTATTTATAAGGACATGAAGGAATCGCTATCGAACGTCGTTCAAGATAAGGACATCATTATTGAACTCATTCAAAATGGGAGCAATTCCTCGAATTATGTGGATTTAAATTATGAACTGCCCAACAAAATGTCACTTGCTGATCTCCAGTTGGACAGCTCCTTAATTGTCGAAACTTGGTTTAGCGAGAACAATTATTTAAACAAAAATGGCTTGAATGTTTCGAATTTGAACCCAAATTTTTCTTCAAACAATATAGTACCCATCCAAGACCTTGTTGCTCATTCAATCAACAATTCTTTAACAGATATTAAGCAATCCCTCTCAGAGTGCATCCTTTTCACAGGCGGCGGCGCTCTAACAAAAGGAATCATCCCTCGTGCAGAAAAGGAAATTCAAAACAAAATGTTTAAAAATTCTAATTGCAAAGTTATTCAATTTGAAAATTCAATAGAAACACGCTTTAGTTCTTGGATCGGTGGTTCAATTCTTGCCAGTTTGACTTTTTTTCAGCATCTTTGGATTTCGAAAAAGCAGTACGAAGAAAATGGTCCACAAATAGTCGAAGAAAAATTTTTAAAAAAATAAATTTATATATTTGATTGTTTTATTTTTTTTATTATTTTGATTTTTTTATTTTTTCATTTTTACGAAAAGTGGAGTGTTGTACGTAAAAATTATTGAATGAAATTGGTTTTGAGAATTATTATTTTTTTTGATGATTTGGGGCAATATTTAGAAATTATCAAATAATAGATAATCAGATTGTACCAAGAAACCAGAAAAGAACAAATATACATTCATTACAAATATGATAAATATTTTTCATATTTTGATGACTGATAAATTCATATAAATAAATAAAATTTTTTATTCAATTTCCATTTTTGTCATTTTTTTTTATCTTTACTTATAAAACAACACAAGAGAAATAGCCTTTCTCTTGTCAAATCAATTTTACAAAGTTATTTTAATTTAAAGCAATAAAATACTTTATTCAAAGAAAGGTAAAAAAATTTATAAAATGAAAAATGAAATAAAATTTTCAGATATTAATTTGTATTTATCAGTATCTTAAATATAAAAAAATATTTCACCATAACTTTTAAATTCTATTTTTTTTTTGTTTATTAATTCAATTAATTTTTGAAGTAAATTACATTTTTAAAAATTGTCTCATAAAAGTTATAGAATTTTTTTTTACAAAATGATGATTGAATTTTTCTAAAAATCTAATAAATAAATTGCAATTATTTTCTTTCGGATTATTAATTAATAATAAAATGGGTGAAAAAAATTAAAAAAAAATAGTATTTGATATTATTTTGATCATAAATATAAAATCAAAGAATTTAAATTTTGTACATTATAAAATTTTTAATTTTATTAAGCAATATAATATTATTTTTTTCTTGATAAAAAAAAAATAAATAATAAGTTTATCCCATTTTTTATTTTTATTTTGTAATAAGTTTTTTTTCAACATTATTCAAAACAAAAAATGTACAAACATATTATTTTAAAATTGCAAAATAAATATTATTTTTTGAAGTAAAAATTATTTATTCAAAAATCATTTTTTTAAAAATTTTTAAAAAATCTTTTTAATGGATTCCTTAATTAAATATTACATATTTACCCATATTATTATTATTATGTTTTTTTTATTTTATTTAGTATTTCTCAATTTTACTTAATTATAACTTTTATTTTTTTTAAATTTTTTATCAACATTATTATCAATTTTTTATTTTAAATACAGTCAGTTCCACTTTTAAGGCACAAAATTTCAACGAAATTTAAGGCAAATAAAAATCTCAAATTAAGGCACAAAATTCAGGTTCTAATAAAAAAAATTGCTAAAAAAAAATTACAAATTTTGTGTCTTAATTTGAGATTTTTTTGTACATTAAATTTCGTTGAAAATTTGTGTCTTAAAGGTGAAACTGACTTTAGATGTACAAAAATTCATAGAAATTGAATTTTGAATTTCAAAATCCAAATTTATTCAATTAATAAATTATTTTAAAAAAATATTTTCGGTTGAACAAAAAAATTACAATAATATTTAAAAATTGACTTTGATTCTACTGGAAAGATTAATAAAGTAAAAAAAATAACTATTTTTTGTAAAAATTTTGAATTAATTTCTTATGTTAATAGAAGTGATTTTATATGGCTTTAATTATTCTCAATTAAAATATCTATTTTTATATTAAAATCTTTTTTTATTTTTTTTACTATGTCTTTTTTCCTGTTTCTTTTTCTTTCTTTTGATATATTCAATTTTTATACATTTTCTATTTCTTTCAATATCTTTTTTCAATCTTTTTTTATTTTTTTTTTTTTGCAAAAACCAAGTTGGAAAGAAAAAAAACATTATGAAAATACCCAAATCAAAAGTAAAAAAAAAAAAAATAGAAACTATAAAAATTCTTTAAAATATAAAAATTAATTACTAAAAAAATTTATCTTTTAACTTTATTAATGAATTTTCATTAAAAAAAACTTGATTACTTATTTCAAAAATTACAACTCAGTTTTTTTTTAGTTTTTGGTTTTGTTTTTTTTTAATTTTTGAAAATATTAAGTTTCATATATTTAGAATAATTTACAAAGTAATTATTAAATCTGATAAAAAAAGGAATTTTTATTGAATATTAAAAGATATTTTTTTTATTTTTTATTTATTATTTCGAGTAAATCAAAGTTCTTGAAATAAAGAGTATATTTCATCATGTATTTTGTTTTGAATCTTGTTAGTTTTGCAATCATTTTATTTCTTTATAGTTATTTCTTTATAGTTATTTTCTTCAAAATCCTTTCTTGTTTTTAGATAGAAAAGTTATTGTATCTCCATTTCACTCAAATGTGTCTAGCCAAAAATGAAAAATTCACTTTATTTTAAAGTATCAACCAAACCTGGATTATTTAGAAATACGAGAAATTCTCAAATTCGTATTAGAGTTAATAATTATCAGAGAAAAGCCTGAATTAATCATAAATTTCAAAAAAAAATGTTAAAAAAACTTTTTGGGGACTTTTCATTGAAATGTCTTGTGTAAAATTCTCGATTTTTTTCGGAAATTAAAATTGTTGACAGTAATATTTTTTACTTGTTATCTATGAATTTTAAAAAAAAACATAAAATACCTCACTTTTCTTATTGTTGATATTGTTTTTAAAATATTTTTTTTTCATAGTTAATTTTTAAAAAGAAAATAAAGTTGAAAAATGATAAAAAATGATTTTGATCAAAAAATTGAAATTTTAGTTTGAGAAGAATAATGAATTAAACTTATTAGAATGTGTTCTATTTCTACATTAAAACCGTGTCCATTTGACTAAAAAAGATTTTCTTTAAAAAATTTCCTATGAGGTCATTTTTTAAAATTCTTACACATTATTGGGGATTTTCTATATATTTTTTTAATTTCCGAGTTAAGTCGAGAGTGTTCTAAAAATTGTTTCCAAATATCAATAAGGAGATAAGTGAAATTTTTAGATAGTTATTTCTTTGTTATATAAAAATAGAGACAGGTTTTGAAAAATGGCAGGAAATTGGTAGTATTGTATTAAATCCATTAAAATTCCCATTTCTCAAAAATAGAAAGAACGTTATTTCTACACTGTCACAATAAATTTTTTTTAAAGAACAAAATAAACTGAAAAAATTTTGTAAATTTAATTTCCAAAAGATCCTTTCATGGAAAATTCTTCAAAACCTATCACACATATCCTCAACCCAATTTCTCTTGATACAACAAAAAGGATTTTAAGAGAAACAATCCAAGCAGAAAAAAATTTATCAAAAAATCATTAAAAATGTGAAGTGCTATTGGAATAGATCATGTTGTTTCAAAAAGAATTCGGGGTGTAAACTCTCCCCTTAGTCATGACTGGGAGATTTAATTCAATGAAAAACAATAAGAACCAAAAAAAAAAAAAAAATTACAACTCCTTTGGGATAATTAAAATAGCTGTTCCAGATCTACCATGAAAATTTATTAGACCCTGAAATTGATTTTCTCTTCTGAAATTTTATTTTGTCTAACAAACCATCCAATTTTCCAGCCCTACTATGAAAATTTATAAAAAAGTTGTGAAAAAAATCTCGGATATTATTTTTAATTTTCAATTTTCGGAAAATTGTTATATAATTTCTTTTATTTAAAATCAAATACTTTTTTTAAGAATAAAACTTTTAAAATTAATAACCCCCCCCCCCCACTTATTAGTATAATGATTAATGAAATTACACTTGTTCAAAACTCTATTCAATCAATCTAAAACGGGAATTAAAAATTATCATTTTCGAAACTCGAGTAAAACTCTATTGTTTTTCAAAAAAAGATGATCTACTTAATCTATCTAACAAAATAATGATTATTCTATAGGCACCCCACTTTCATGAACTTTAGGAAGATTTATTACTAGGCCCATAAAAATTTTGGTTATTTATAAAAAGGATTTGATTAAAAATAAAAGAAATTACACCTCAATTTTCCTAATATTATAAATTAAAAATCTTGTCGGGAATTTTTTCAAGCCCTATATTTTTTTCACTGCTATACAAGAAAAAAAATTAGTTATCAATTTTTTTTTTTTATGGGAATTGACAAAATAATTCCTTAAAATGCTTAAATTAATGGACTAATCTCTATTAAATTTTTTTAGCTGAATTTAATCAAGATTGAGAAAATTATTTACCAATTATTTAGATTTAAAAAATACTGTTTATTTTCAATATTAAACATATTTCTAGTTAAGGAATCCTTATTTAGAAATTGGTCAAAAAATAAAAATAATAATGACTATTCCCTTAAAATCAATTTTTTTAAATTTGGTTTTGGATCTAGAAATCAATGAATAAAAAAATACTTACATTAAGATGGGTCTTCAATTTCCAAAATTGGTTAAAATCCAGCTTTTTACAATACAAAAACAAAGATCGGAAAATGAACTTTCAAGTTTCCATGGTTTCTGTGATTTCTGTGGTTCAATAGTTTCTGTGACTTTCGAGTTTTCCTTGTTTCTTTTCGTGAAAAAATTTAATTTTTGTTGTTGGTTTTTACAAAAAAAAAATAACCCAAATGAAGTAAGAGAAGTTTCAAAATTTTATCTTATGATAGAAATTATACTTTCTCTTTCAAAAAACACAATTTTAAAATAGAAAACAAATCTTTATGTCTTATGAATTTTCAAAGTTGGGTTGGAACGGTTATATGGCTGTGGAGATAATGTCACAATCCAAAGTAACTCAATCATTTTTAATCATTGATAATACGATCATTTAGTATAAAAGTTGTTTGTTTATTGAGAGTGTTTTTAATGTTTATAAATCGTGATTATTATTTTTTTTTTCATTTTCATGTTCATTAACAAGGTGTCCGAGTTCACTAATCTCAAAATTTATTTTGTTTTAAAAAATGACTTAAAATGATTTTTTGATTCAAATTGGAGAATATTTTAAAGATCATTCAATCATAATTTAAATAAGATTGGAACATATTGGGTTGAGACTAAATAGTTGCTTTACAAACGTAGTCCTTAAAATTTTCTGTTTTAATCTAGTAATCAAAATAATCAATTCCCAACGACTAAAATCTGTATCACAAAATATAATCCGTGCTTTTTTTTCATCTTTTTCCAATGCGACATCCAATTAACAACCCAATAGTATACCCAAGTTCAAATCAATTTTGAAAGTAAACTACTTGATATTTTATGATGTTTTTAAATTAGGAATGCAATTTGTTGATAATTTTTCATAATATTCCCAGTTTTTTTGAAATTTTCTGTTTCTTTGATTTCTATAATTTTCTCTAAATTTGCTCTATTTTTTGAGATAAATTTTTTTCCAATTTGTTCCTTCATTTTTGGGATTTCTTTTTAAATATTAGAACTTTAAGAAACGAGTACCATATTTAATTAGAGTTTATTGTTAGTTTCTTTGATTGGTTGATGTCTAAATCTTCTATAACAAAAAAACAAGCTTTTTATTTGAAACATGGATTAAATTTTTTTGCACGCTTTAATTTGAACAACAGTCGTGATTTATTTTTGTTTTTATGATTTTACTTTACTTCCCACTCAAATCTCTACTTCACATTTAAAATTTTAAACCCTCACTTGATTAAACAAGAAAACTTTCAAAAAATGAAAATTTGAAAAAAAGTTTACTAATTTTTTAAACAAAAAGCTAATGAAAACTTTTTGTAAAGAGTTGAAAAAAAAGAAAAAAATTTTGAAATTAAATGAGAATTTTAAATATCATCAAATCATACTTTGTTGCCAGGTAAATTTACATTGTTTTCTTTCCAGTTTTACATTTTAGAGTAATTACCATTTAATGAATTGGTAAATTTTGTTTGGGGGGTGAAAAAAAAGAATACTTGAAATCAATGATAAAATTTATTCATTAGCTTTAATAAGAAAATAAATGTCGTGTTTTTTTCTGCTTTCGAAAATTAGTCAATACTGAGTTTGAAAAATAAGTTTGGAACAATGTCGCGTCAATTAATAATCAACAGAATTAATAAATTGAGACTGGTTAGGTATTTTTGGAATAAAAAAAATTTTCGGGATTGTTGCTAAGTGAAAAATTAATTATTTTTTACATTTTCTTCTTGTTGAATGAATATTTCTGATTTTTCTGGGTATCTAACAAAAAGAGGTAAAAGAGTTACCAATTGGAAATATCGTTTTTTTCATTTAACAAACAAAAAATGTGCTTATTATAAGAATGAAGAGAAATTTAAAAAGAATGCTGGCAAACCAAAAGGAATCATTAATTTAAACAACGATACATCAGTTGGTAATTATTTTCCTTTTTATCTTCTTAACCAACCACCGTTAACTTACAAACTATTTAGTCTTTCAATTTCCATGGCAAGTGTTTGTTTGCGATTTTCTGTTAAAAAAAATCTCAAAAATCTACATCAACAAAAACAATTAAAAAAATAAAAAAAAAAATTACAGGAATCGCAGCTTTTGAAGAAAATAAAGAAAAACCACACTCCTTTTATATCAAAACACCAGAAAGAACCTACCTAATTTTTGCTCGAAATAAAGAACAATTGACGAAATGGCTAAAAAATTTAACCTTGCATATAAGCCATCCAATCCAAGAAAAACTAAAATTTTTGACTCAATTCCCATGCCCATTTATAAGTTACGAGAAAAAGTGGTCACCAAAATCAGAAAATGTATGTTATTTATTCACAAATTCTTTTCCTTACAACAACAGCCATAAAAACAAAAAACAAATTTCACTTTGCCTTTTTTCATCCAATACAGGAAAAATTTTTTTAATTCATTTTCTCAAACCAACTTATGGCAACAAGTCGAAAAAAGAAAAAGATCTTCAAACCAATTAAAAAACGAAAATTCTGCACTTAGTTTGGCTCTCCGTTCCTGGGACGTTAAGATCAAAGTAAAGTTTTTTAGGTTGGCAATAACTGTTTACCTGATAGTTTGTAAAAAAAAAGTAAGATGATCTTTTGGTAGGATTGTAAAAACATAAAAGACAATGAGACGGATTCATCAAATTGTTCTCATTTTTGGAAATATCAAAAAAAGTTGAAGAAAAAACAAAAATTCAAGTTTAAAAACCCTTTTAAAAAAAAACTAGTTGAATAACAAAGTACTCAAAATAGTGCTATTGAAGTTTGTTCTCTTTTATAGATCCTTTTGAAAATATTTTTTCAAAATCTCTTTTTGTCTGAAAAAAGACGACTTTGAAAACAGAGAATTTTAAAATTACTGTTATTTTCCAATTAATAAATGAAAATTTTTATTTCAATTTCCAAAATGTAGATTAATTATTGCTGTTACGATCAAATTAGCAGAGTAAAAATTTTGTCTTAGAGTTCACGAAGGAAGTTTAATTTATTGTTATAAAATATCATGTCTAAAAATATCATTTCTAAATGATTTTTCTAATCTTTTGATTTTCTTCAACTTGTAAACTAGAAAAATATTTTGGGATGTGAACCAAAAATTTTCGTTTTTTAATTGGAAAATAATAGTATTGTAAACTTCTCACTTATTCTAAAAATAAAACCTTGCGACACTTTTTTGGTCGTATGATAAATTTAACTTTTCAGGGTGTGTTTTCGAAAATATTTTTAATATAGCCTTTTGTTGGGTTTTAATTAAATTGGATTCTTTTTTTTTTTCAAAAAACTAGTTCATTAATTCAACAATCTTTATTAATAAAAGCCTTGCAGAACGAACAATAAATGTAATAATCTATTAAAGGTTTTAAGCATTTAAATTGTAATAAATTCAAATCGAAACTCTGTTTAAATTACTAATATTTTCCAATTAAAAAACGAAAATTTTTGGTTCACATCCCAAAATATTTTTCTAGTTTACAAGTTGAAGAAAATCCAAAGATCTGAACAACACTGTTGAGAAATGATATTTTTTGACAATAAATTAAACTTCTTTAGTTAACTAACTCTAATATAAAATTTTTCCTCTGCTAATTTGATCGTAGCAGTAAAAATAAAATACATTTTGAAACTTGAAATAAAAATTTTCATTTATTAATTAGAAAATAACATTATTTAATACAAAACGATCATTAAAAAATTTTTTCAAATAAAAATTAAACCTTTAATATATTATTACATTTATTGTTCGTTCTGCAAGGCTTTTATTAAAAAATATTTTTGAAAGATATTTAACAATTTAAGTTGGAAAATCCAATTTTGCACGTTCTTTTAATATTTTTTTGAAATTTTATAGTAAAAAATTTGAATACTTTTTTGCTTCTAGCTAAGATGCCAGTTTCTAATAATATATTTCAAAGGTATTTTAAATCTGATGAATATCACTCAAATCCGGAATCATTTTTTTTGACTAGGAAAGAATTATTTGTTCTTTTAAATTGAAAAAAATATTTTTTTTTGATTTTTCGTTAGGTTATTTAATTTTTGAAATAAACCGAAAATTTATTAAAATTTTCAGTTTATTCCAAAAAGTAAAAAAACCTCGGGCACTCTCAATATTTATCATCAGTTATTTTTTTTTTCATATTTGAGTTTTTTTTTGATGAATAGAGTGTTTTCAAAACTATTAGTTATTATCTATTCAAGTAAATATCCTAAAGTTGAATTAAACTAAAATTCATTATCACATCCATTTATTGAAAAATTTTTACCTCAAAATAGACCTTTATTTCTCGACAAGGGACTTTTAAAAATCGTGGTACGACTAATAACAATAAATACAACAGCCTCAAGATTTTTAAGTTTTGGGATGTTGATTATACTGTGAATAAGCTTTATTAAGGTGGATGAAATGGTAATTGAAGTAATAGTTTTGTCTAACTTTTTTTTTTCTATTTTATTTTTTCATAATAGTGATGTGCAATAATGATTTCTGAATTTTTCATATTTTTTTGTTAAAATTGTGATTTTTTCATTAACTATGATACTTTTTTGTATTACCCCCTAAGGGCCAGGAAACTTGGCCATATATTTGATGTATTTAGTAACATTCTATTGTATTTAAAAAAGAAAGGAAGTGATTTGGAGTAGAAACATCAAATGAAAATCGAAAATATTTTTTTCAAATTCAAACAAGCCCAAACATCTCGAATTGTTTATTAAATGGAATCTGTTGTCATTTACAAACATTAAATATATGGCCAAGTTTCCTGTACCTTGAGTACATACCAGAAAAATATCATAGTTAATGAAAAAATCACAATTTTAACAAAACAATATGAAAAATTCAGAAATCATTTTTGCATATGTGTATTCAATAATAACTAGGATAAAATGTCAGTTCGTTATCTCCATTTTTCTTTTTTTGAATTCTTTTTATCTCGGATTCTTATCTTGTCCAATATAGATGTGGAAAAAGAAGACCAACACATAAATAGAACTCACAGAAATTACAATGTATTTCTTAAAAAACTATTATGAAATTAGAAAAATAAGGAAAATGAAGCGAAAATACAGTACCATTTATTCTTCAAATACCAGTATTGCAATTTTAAAAAAGCGAGACAAAAAAAGTTTTCAAAGGTATCTATAAAAGACAACAAACTTCAATAGAACTATTGTCAGGGGTACTGATAAATTCAAATGAATCTTTGAAAAATTTTTGCTTCCTTTTTCATTTTGTAAAATTTTTTTACCTTCGCCTTAAAGAAAACATTCTATTGGTTAAAATGATAAGAAACTTTGTAAAATTAGTTGATCTTCAAAGTGTTCTTTGGCAAGAACTTGCTTAAAAGAGTAGAAGTTGCAATATTTGACAAAAATGGAGGTTGAACTAAAAAATTTTCAAACTTCTTTGAAAACAACATTAATTAAAACAATACTTGAACACACCTTTTTTAAACTGCTTTAGTTTTCAGTTAGAGGCAAAAAGATTGGAATTCAATCGTGAATGAAAATTTAAAAAAAAATAAAAATTTAGGGAAAAAAAGTTCACTAACGGTATTTAATCAGAAAACTTAATAGAACCCGAAAATGTCAAGAAAGATCAGTTAATAAAAGAAGAAAAAATCAACTTATAAGAATAATTCATTATATTATTATCAATTAAATCAACAAATACAAAAGTGACCATTTGAGAAAAAAAGTCAAACGGGAAAAAAAGTTCAAAAAGGATTTTTAATTAAGAAAACTTGAAGAAAATTTCAAGAACGATCGGCTAATAAAAGAAAAAACAAAATAAACTTCAAAGAATAATTCATTATATTATTCTCAATTAAATCAACAAATACAAAAGTAACCATTTGAGAAAAAAAGTCAAACAGGAAAAAAAGCCCAAAACGATTTTTAATTGAGAACCTTAATAGAACATGAAAATAAAAAGTAAGATCAATTAATAAAAGAAAAAAAAAATGGTTCTAGACAAAATGAAGGATTAAACACAATAAAACTTTTTCCAATACTATCTTTTAGATCTGTTTTCTTTCTTTGATTGATCCACCCATTATTAAAAATTTGTTCAAAAAATTTGACTATTTTTGAGATCCTCAAAACTTCACATCTGATTCAAATAAATTAATAATCTAAAAATTACATTAAATTATCAAAATTTCAATTTATTTCATTTGATAATTCTATTAAAACTTATTTATTTTTATTTTTTTATTTTATTCTAATTATTTCTACCAATAATATTTATTAAAACATAATAAAATTTTAAATATAAAATTTTCTATTCAAAGATCTTTTTTAAGAATTTTTTTTTCCCTAACGATCAGAAAATTTTTTTAATTTTTGGGTTTATTTTGATAAATATAAAGTATATTTCAAAAATTGTGACTCACCTGAAATAATAAATTGAAAAAAAATAATGATAAATTCTTTAGTATTCAAGAACAATTAATAATTAAATCTGATAAATAATTATCTTTTTAAATCATTCTAAATCAAAGTTTGATATTTTAAAAATTAAAAGAAAATAAAACCAAAAACTAAAAAAAAGTGAGTCACAATTTTAGAAATAAGCATTATGGATTTTTTATAACTGAACTTTCACTAAAAAAAGGTTTAACAAGAAGATTTTTTTATAATAAATATACATTTTAAAAGACATTACATCGTCGAAATTTTGTGAGGGATTATTGGTCTTTTTAGAAGATCTTTTTTATTTTCCAATATGATCGTTTGCAAAAAAAAAGTTTCAAAAAAAAAAAGATAGAAAAATAAAAATAAAATAAAAAAGAAAAATTTAAAAAAAGAAAAAAGAAAAACAAAAAAAAATTAAAGACTAATAATTGTGAAAAATTTCATTTTTCTCTTTCTTTTTCTTTATCACAAACACTAAAACAAACTTGAAACATATAGGCTGTATTTTCAAATCTTATTTTAACTGGTATACCAAAGGATGTAGATGCTGAAACGATAACAGATTATTTAAGCAGTTCAGACATTTTGGGGAAAAAACCTGTTTATAAATTAATTTATCAGACAAGAAATAATCAATGGATTGTAGTTAAATGTAAGACGATTAGCAAATGTATCAAATTCAAAGAATGGACAAAAGCAAACCCTTTGGAACTAAATAATGTTTTAATATCAACACCCGCTATAATACCAAGATGTAGATATAAGGATATTCAAAAGATCGAAAATAGTAAAAAGTAAATCAAAAATAAAAAAAAAAAAAACAAAAATATTCAAAAACAATAATTCTTTAATTTATTTTCTTGATTAAAACAATTTTATCTTTTTGCTTTCATTTTCCCCTTCTTCCCATTCGAATAACGATTGGTTATATTTCACTTTATAAATAGAAAAAAAAACATTTCAAATGGGATTGATATATACCTAATTTTGCACCGTACTAGCACAATAATGAAATTTACAGCGGATAGTAATAACAATGTGATAAATGAAGGATATATTAAACAGCATTTAGAGATCGGAAATGTGAAATTATTAGATATCACTGAGGGCTATTCCAACCTTGAAGAAAATGATCGAATTTATTCTGTTATTGAATATGGATATTATCCTTTTAATTTAAAATTTTTTGTTGTAAATATTCACATTTTATCAATAAATAAAATGATTAATATTAATTTAGAAACCAGCTTAAATATACCCATAAATACCCAAAAAAAGGAATCAATTAAAAAACAAGATAGCAATGGCTCCCGTTTTGATATTGAAAATAAAATTTTATCTTCGGAAAATAAACCACAAGTTAATCATGTAATAAAAATCGTACTGTCTGATTTAGAAGATTCAAATTCAATTAATCAAAAAAAAAGTTACCTCCTTGTTGGAAATGAATTTTTAAAAAATTCTGATCAATTACCTTTACAAAATAATGATTTTAATTGCTTTTTAATCTTAAAAAGCAAAAATAATTAATAAATTGAAAATTTTTATAAACATAATAATTATAATTAATTTTGTTTTGTTTTTGTTTTTAATTTTTAAACCTAGAAATAATTACCTTTTTATAAAAGAATGATTTTTCATTAATATTTCCCTGGGATGTTAATCATTAGAAAATAATTTTAAATTTATTCCAGATCATTCATCGGATTTTTAAGGGGACACACTATTTAAAAGTTACATCACCCTTTTTAGAAATTTAATTTCTTAAAATATAAAATATAAGGTAGATGTAAAGATAGCTCTTTTTTATAAACTGTGCTTATATATATATATATATATATATATATATTTATATAAATTATAACTGGATTTCTGAACGATAAAAAAATGATGAGTGTTTTATTTAAATGTTTTAACTCGAAAAATTTTTTAAAATTTCATTTTTACATTGAAACCAATTTAATAAAAATCACCAAAAATAAATTTTAGAGTAATTAATACATAGTAAAAAAAATAATTTTTGTGGTTAGCATACTGGATGTAATAAAGGAAAATTCAAGATAATAAATTGAAAATAAAAAATACTTTAAAAAATATATAAATTTGGGTATCAAGTGCCTCACTTTTTGATGTTATCTAATAAAATGCCAATTTTTTTTTCTTAGAATTATTATTTGTTTCATTTTAAAGAGTTTAGAAATATAATTCAATTTAATTTGTTTTTATAAATCCGGGATATGAGTCCAGTAGTTTTATTTAATTACTACTACAAAAAATATCATTATTTTTTTAGATTTTGAGATTTTATTCAAATTAAATTTATTATTTGCATAAAAATAAATGATTTTTTTGAAATTAAAGTTTTTAATTTCAAAAATTGGTTACTTTAGTCCTTTTACATCACCTATTTTTTTCGATATTCTTTCAAAATAATAATTGTTTATAATTAGATTTAATCTCAAATAATTGATAAAAAGATTTAAAAAATAAGAAATAATTAAAAAAAATTAATAATTGAAAATATTTCATCAAAATTTTAATTAAAGATTTAATTGTAAATAATAATTAAGTGTTTTTTTGTTGAAATTATAACTAAGATTTTTTCCGTCAATCATCAAGAAATTGATACTAGGATCATTTCCCATGTTATTTATTTTAAGTCAAAAAAATAAATTGTTTTAAATTATTCCATTAGTTTGATAAATAGTATATTTTTATCAAAATTTTAATATACAAAAGTGTTTAATATCAAAAGATTTAAATGAAAAAAAAAGTGGCTTTTTTATTTATAAGGAAACTAATTAAATTATTGAATAATTAGACAAAGTAATTTTGGTTTCCTTATATATATATATATATATATATATATTTATTTGATTGTTAGAGAAAATTCTTCATTATTTGATGAGATAAAATAATTTGAATTCAAATTCTATTTTCCCATTTCCAAAATCTTTAAAAGTTAAGTTATTTTTTTTTTATTTTGAAAGGAGGAAATTAATTCCCTCTTACAAGCTGTTAGGTTTTTTTTTTAATTTAAATAATAAACTGAAAATTTATTTAAATTTCGGTTTATTTCTTAAATTAAAAAAAAAAAACACCTTTATTTTTTCCAGAATTTAAAAGAATTGAGTAAAATCTTAGATTTTTCTCTCTTTTTTTGAATACTGGAAAAGCGCCGTTAGGTTTTCTTGAGTTTTTTGTTTATTTGTAAAATCAATAGATTTAACAAATAAAACACAAAACCTCAAGAAAACCTAGGCACTCTACGGCACTTGACGACACTTTTCATTAGGTTTTCCAACATTTAAAAAAAGAGATTAAAATCAAAGATGATACTCAATTCTTTTGAATTTTGGAAAACCTTCCGTTAGCTTTTTTTTAATTTGAAAAATAAAAAGTAAATTTCTTCAATTTTCTTTTTATTTCTCAAATTAAAAAATAACCACCGTTATCTTTTCCAGAATTTAAAAGAATTGAGCAAAATCTTTGATTTTTATCCACTTTTTTGAATTCTGGAAAAGCTAGGCACTCTACAGCACTTTCCCAATTTCCAAATTTTTATTTAGATAATTTAATAAAGGATAACAATTTTCTTTACAAAATAACCAATGATTTTTTATTATGAATAATATCAACTATATTATTATGAGTGTTTTTATTAATTTGAATTAAATATAAATCACTATTATTCAATTTTCTTTATAGAATCGATAGTGCCACAAAAAATGATGGTTATATTAAAAGATTTCGAAATTGAAATATTTTTTACATTAATTACAAGAAGGTATTTTTTTATCTATTCTTCTCATAAATAGAAGAATATCTATTTAATAAATTTGTGAAATTTCTTAGTTAGAGAGATGGCTGTAGAACCCTTCCATTTCAACTATTTTTATTTTTTGTTCAGTTTTTTTTTAATTTAAGAAATGAACAGAAAAATTTTTAAATTTTCTGTTTATTTCTTGTATTAAAAAAAAAAAATTGCAGCATTTTTTCTATAATTCAAAAGAATCGAGGAAAAGCTAAGATTTTTCGTAATTATTTTGAATTATGGAAAACATAGGCACTTGAAGGGCACTCAACCGCACTTGATGAAACGATTGTTTGTTAATATTGTTATTATACCTAATAATTTTTAAAATATTCATTAACTTTCCATCTGAAACTATTTATTATTATATTTTCTCTTAATCGAACAAGATTCAGATCTAGTAGTTTTATTTTTTCTACTTTCCAGTAAATATTGTTATTGCTTATTTTTGTAAATTTTAAATTTTTTAATATATGTTCAAAACCAAAAATTTCTGATTCCTTTTTGAGCTTAAATCTTTTTTATTATATCAAAATTCTTACTTGGTCCATTTTTGCTTCTAAAAAAGTTAATTTATTTCAGTTTTACTTTTTTGAATCATTTTTCATTTTTTCTCTTTTCATTTTTTATTTTTTTCTTTTTTCATATCGAAAAGAAGAGCGTGAGATCAAATACAAAAAATTATTAATCAAAAAAAATTAAACCAGTATTACAAGTAATTCAACAAGATTATTTTCACAAGGACTTTTCACAAAACAAATTTAAATCATTTTTTTTTTTTTAGAATTTCTCCTTTTGAATCAGAACAAAAAAATCTTTGACTTCATCAATTGTTGTAAATCTATTTGAAAAATGAATTTTCACTAAATAAAAATTGAAAAATTAAAAAAATTTATTTCAAATAGTAATCCAATTGTAAAAAAATTTCAGTTGATCACAAAATATTATTTTTTGGTTACTTATTAAAACACAAATCTCCAAAAAAAAAAAAAAAAAACAATAATGTAACTTTACTCAATTAAACAAATCTTGTTTCTATTTGGGCAATATTTTAATAGGGATCAATTCACAACCAAGTCATATATTTAATCTTGAAAGTTAAACAAAAAAAAAAAAAAAAAAGATAATGATAAAAAAATTGTTTACCTCTTAATAGTTGGGTTAAAAGGGAAATAAAAAATTTTAAAACTCAAAAAATTTAAAAATCTTTTTTAAATTAATTAATAATATTAAGAAAAAATATATTCAACTATTGGGAAATTTATTTCCAAAAAAAAAAAAAGAAATTTTGAAAGAATGAAATGAAATATTCATAATAATTAACATAAAAATTATGAATCCAAAAAAAATTTATATGTTGTGATTAAAAAATCAACCATTCAATAAATTAAATACTCTGTTTTCACGAAAAAAATTTTTTTTGAATGATCTCAAAAAGTAGTATGGTTAAATTTTTGAAAGTACAAAAAACCATTAAATAATGAAATTCTTGGATAATCATATTTATATTATCGAATATCTAATAAAATAATAATAATAATAATAATAATAATAATAATAATAATAATAATAATAATAATAATAATAATAATAATAATAATAATAATAATAATAATAAAGGGGGGGATAACAGCAGCTGCAATAGTTATAATATTAGTAAAAGCAATAAATAAATAAAGTTAAATGTGTTTTTCGTATATCAATTGTTTAAAATCATCAATAAATTCAGATTTTTTAAATTTAAAAATTAAAAAAGTCTTTTGATCGAGCTCAATTTTACAAATTTTCTTTTTTTTCTTTGCAAAAAAAATTTTGATATTTGTAGAATATGGGATGGAAAAGAATTGGTTTAATATTGTACGGAAAGCCCATCTAGACTGGCCAAAAGTAATAATAATTGGAGAATTTTTTATAATATTTGGGATTGAAGCGTTTACAATTTGTGAAGAAAATTTTATGGAATTGGTAAATTGTTCATTCAAATCGATATTTTGGATTTTGTCTTGTAATTTAATTCTTTGAAAAAAATCCAATTTTTTAAATTTCTTTTCTTTAATTAACTCTTGCTTTTCAGTAAAGAATTGAATAAAAAACGTTTTTTCATTTAAATATTTAAATAATATTCTAAAATGTAAATCATTTTTAGATAAAAGGATCATTTTTTTTTTCTTTTCATTTGTCCTCAATTCTAAATCGATATAATTAAACTTCTTGATCTCTACTTTCTTATTTTTGTCATTGCTTTTAAAATCCATAAGTTGCAGGGTGTTCCTGAGACAATCCATCATCCCTGGTTTAAACTCGTCTTCAATCGAATCAGAATCTTTTATCTGGATGAGAAATCTTTCCTTTTTGATGTAGATTAAGGGCAAAATATTTTTAATAATTTCTTCTCTTAATTTTTTTGTTGGTGCGAGAAGATATAACTTTTCCTTAATGATGTTAAATTTAAACCGTAATAAGCATTTTATTGTTGGGTGTCTATATATTTG
This sequence comes from Anaeramoeba flamelloides, assembly GCA_027625915.1. Taxonomy (NCBI): domain Eukaryota; family Anaeramoebidae; genus Anaeramoeba; species Anaeramoeba flamelloides. The sequence goes on from JANTQA010000026.1 coordinate 8,671,601, forward strand.
TAATTTTGATTTAATTGTGTAAATGGAAATACCTTTTAAGGAGTTGATTATTTTGATAATTCCTTGATTTTTTATAATTTGGATTTCGCATTTATCAATTTTGCCGCCATTTTCGTCAGATAAATAAAATCCTGAATAATTTTCATCTTTGGCACTATTACTGTTCAGCTCATTAATATCTTGGATAAAATCGTTCTTATCAAAATTGGTATCACTTTCGCTGTCTGAGGAATTGTAGATCATGATTTCACTTTGGTTGGTCAACTCTCGAAAGGATTTGATCAATAATTGCTTATCCTTTAATGAAGAGATGACGATATCTATTTTTTTATCCGGGAAAAATAGGTGGATCAAATTCATGTTTTTTTTGTTAATTTTTAATTGGGTGTCGTTGGTGATATTTAAAGATTCAATATTTTGTTCGCCAATTTGAATATTTATTCGATCGGGCGCGACTAAAGTGATCGTACCTTTTTTGGTTTCCCTTTCGTCTTCCATGTGAAATTTTACATTGATTTTTATTTGTTCGTTGTCATTTTTAAAAATGATATTTTCAATTTCATCATAATATTTATTATCGCTCTCAACTTCGGTGTCCGTTCCATTTTCAGTATCACTGTGGATAACGTTTTTTTCTTGGGGTTCTGTTTCATTTTCTTCTCCAGTTGTAGAGAGGGAAAAGGATGAGGAAGATTCCAAAGCAATTGCCTTTTTTTTATTCACTTTTTTTTGTTTTTCTATATCAAAATTTTGGTTCGAAAGTTCAAAAAAATGATTTTTATCATTACTATTTAAAAAATTTAAATAATAAATAGTTGGCTTTTTTGATTTTTTTTTATATTTAAGAATCAATTGGTTTAGATTCATTTTTTTATTTTCTATAGCACAGTGCTCGATATTTAGTAATATCCTTTTTTCAAGTGTATTAATATGAAATCTTTTATTTTTTATCAATATTTTCTCATTAATGTTTTTATGAATTGTTTCGTCTTGGGATAATTTTATTTTAAACGATATTGATTTATCATCTTTGCCAATATCGCCATCATCATATTTATATTCATCACTAGAACTAGATTCATCATTAATAATAATTTTTTTGTCATTTAAAATAGAATTAAAAATTAAAGCAAATTTCTCCTTTAATTCCTGGGTTTTAAAAGATAACCAAATTGATTTTTCAATGGAATTTTGTTTTATTTTTAATTCTAGCACATGAATGTTGTTGTTATTATTGTTTTTGTTGTTGTCAGGGTAATAATAAAAAAGTTTACAATCATTTGGTAAATTATATTTGATATCAATTTTGTTATTATCAATAGAAAAATGTATTAATTTGTTATCAAATCTTATAATTCCCTTTTCATCAGCATTTAGTATATTAATTAGATTTGATGGTTTCTTGTTTTTCATTTTTAATGTTGATGAATTTTTTAATATACGATTAATGAACATATTTCTTTTCTTAGCACTAATAAATTTTAATTGAAGTTTTCTATTTATATTATTTTTTGGAAATATTTTGATAGTTTTTTTTTTAATAGAGTTGAAATTAAAATCAATATTTTGAAGATATTTTTGAAAATACAATTTTTTTTTGTCCTTTTTAAAGATTTCAATTTTGATAAAATTTTTTCCAATAAAAAGCTTTCCCTTATGCTTATTTTGATTTTCCATACATTGAATATTAAATTCCAAATCAAATTTAAGTGTTTTATTGTGTTTAAAACCCAATTCTGGGAAAATTAAATTTTTTGTTGTAAAATTAAATTGATTAGACATTTTTTTATAATTTTTTATGATTATTAAATTATTAATTAATTTTTTAGATAAATAATAATCAAAATTATTATTGCAATAATAGTTTAAATTAAATTTAAATTTTTTTAAAAATTTTTTTTGATCTTTAAAATTAACTTTTTTCTCGACATCATCATCATCATTATAATTATTATTATTATTATTATTATCGTTATTATGGTTAAATAGAATTTTAATAAATCCTAAATTAGCGATTTTTAAAATAATAATGTTCATTTGGTTATCATTTGAATATATAACTATCTCAGGGTCATATTCACAACAAAAAAAATCATTTTCATTCAAAATAATAAAATTATCTTTATTTAAATTAATTAAACTAGATCTATCACCAAAATTTGTTTGAATATGACAGTAAAAACTTTTATTTTTAATTTTATTTAATTGTTTCAGATTATTGTTTTTTTTCTTTAAAAAATCGAGTATAAAAGATCTTTGTTGTTTGTTGTTATTAAATTCAATTAAAATACAATAATTTTCATTTAGATTAAATCTGCAAACATTTGTTTTTTTCATTCCCAAGGGAATAATTGATGAATATAAATTATATTTTAATTTAATTTTTTTATTTAATAAAGTGTTAATTTGAAAATAATTATCGAATAATTTTATATTCGTCTTTTCTATATATTTTCCAAAAGAATTTAATAAATTAATTAAATATTCAGTATTTTCAATATTCGGTGTTGTTTTATTATCATTTTTATGAAAATCCATAGTATTATTATTTATCTTACCCATTTCAATATTCTTCTTTTGACTTTTCTTTTTTCTTTTTTTATTCCTAAAATTATTTATATTATTATCAGAATCATCATCAGTCAGAAAATTATCAAATAATGCATCAGAAGAATCTTCATCACTAAAAATATCAAATGAATTGTCATCATTCTCATCTTTATAGTCTTCTTTATCTTCTTCTTCTTTTTCTTTATCATCACCAATAACATCATGTTTAATGATATAATTTTCTTTTAATAATTGTAATATTCTATTATTAATAAAAGTTTCATTTCGAAAAGAATTAAATTCTTTTTTACATTTATTATTATTATCAAAATCCTTTTCCATTATTTCATTTTTGATTTTTGATTTTTTTAATAGGTTTGAAAAAATAAGCTCGTTTTGCAAATCTTCGACTTTCATTTTTTTATTATACAAACGGGATTTGCTGAAAAGCAAATAATAATTAATTATTAAATCCCGATAAAATTCAGAATATGCCCCAAGAATTAAATAATTATTATCATCGTTTTTAATAATAAAAATTCTTTTATATGCTGCATGTAAAATTATAAATTGGTTAAATTCATATTTAGATTTATAAAGAGAGTGCTTTTGACCTTCAAAATTTATTTTGAATCCCAATTTATAAATTTTTAATACAGCCATTTTGTTTTTAATTTTTTCCTTCAGGTCTTTCCCATCTTGGAAAATTGAAAATATATAAACAGGAATAATTGAATTCTTTTGATTTACAGTTAATTTTATTTGTTTGTATATTTTATTTTTATATTCGTTATTTATTTGTTTGTTTTCATACTCGGTGTTAAATAATGAATTTTTATTTAAAATATTTACATCTCGATTTTGAATCATTATCCCTTCACCGTTAATATTGAAATTTAATTTTAGAATTTTATTGAATTGATTTTGATTATTTCTTTTAATATTTTGATACTTATAATCATTGTTTTCATTCTTTGAATTTTTTAGTAAAATTTTTAAATAATAATATGCAAATTTACAAAGTTTCAGTGTATTAAAAAATACATTAATTTTTTCAGTTAATATTTTTGAATTTATTAATTGAATATGTAAATAACAACCCCTTTTGTTTTTGAATTGAATTAATTTTGCTTTGATTTGTTTATAATTTTGAAAATAAATTTTTATATTTTTTCCTTTGTGCCCTATAAAATCAGTTTTGAATTTCATATATTTTAATTTAAATATAATTGAGCCAGATCCCTTTGGATAATTATAAAATAAATTATTTTCTTCTTCTGCATTCATTTCAATTTCTATTTCGGTAAATTCTTCTTCTTCAACGTTTTTTTTTTCTGTTTTTTTATTTATTTCCCCTCCATTTTTTTTTTCTGATTGAATTACATCATTTTTCTTATTTTGAGATTCATTTTCAATAGATAAATATCGAACTTTTTTAAACCCTTTATTAATAAAGCGATAACATAAAGAACGTAGTTCTTCGTCTTCACCAAGAATGTTACTATTAATCTTTATGGCATTTAATTCTTTTCTTTGATAATAACAAAACATTTTCCATAATTTAAAAAAGACCCAACTAGTTTCTACATCTTTAAACTGAATTATAGTTCTTTCATCATTATTAATAAATGAGAGGCTTTTGGGATCGGCGGAATTTACAGTTAAAAAGGTATACTCATTTAAATTGTCTTTAGACGCATATGGTATTTTGATAATTCGCGAATTTTCTAATTCAAAAGTTAAATTTTCTAAATGAAAGATCATTTTAGCCTTGATGTTTTGCCCAAATGATGTTATATAGGAAATTGGAAAATCACTCATGCTTTGTGAAAATAAGCTCTGTACCCTTTTGATCAAATCTTGTTCGTTTTTAGTTGTTAATTTTGATATTTTGAAAAACGGATACAGAAATTCCCATTTTTTTTCTTTTATTTTTTTAGTTTCCAAATAAACATTTTCTTCATTTAATAAATTTGAAGTTGTTTGGTTTTCTTCTGATTGGTCTGATTCATCCGATTCTTCTGAGTCTTCCGAGTCTTCTGAATATTCTGAAAACCCTGACAACTCCGACAACCCTGACAACTCAGATTCTTCCGAGTCTTTCTGCTCTTCGAATTCTTCTGATTCGTCTGATTCTTTTAAATTTTGCATATTTTGTTCATTATTTCCAATTAAATATTTTGGTTGGGAAACTGGAGTCAAGAGATCAATCGTTTTTTTAAACTTTGAGTGACCCACTATATCTAAAAAGGATTTTAATGGGTCATGGTACAAAAGAGGGTATTTTAATAAAAATTTTCTTGTTAATTTTGAGATGCTATAAAATGATTGGCCTAATGTAGGGTTGTCATTTAAATACCATATTGGAATTGAATTTGGATCAATAGAGGCTAATTTGTTACAAGAGTCTAAAAAAAATTGAAATTCGGTACTTAAATCATTATTAACATTGTTACTATCGGTTGTTTGTTTGTTTTTTATTTTATTTTTAAGATATGTAGATAGATTGGATTTAAGTAAATTTTGATAATAAAAAAAAAAAAAAAAAAAAAAAAAAAACAGGTTGTTCTTGAATAGAAAGTTAGTTATTAAAATATGACTGATATACTGTTAGTATATTTAATTATGGAGAAGACTGTACAATTAATACCAAAAGAGTTATATATATACTTGTGGTGGATAGTTTCTGGAAGGAAATCAGTTTTATAAATACGAGAAAAATAAGCGCAAGTTTTAATGTTGGTGTGACGAAAATAGCTCGTCATAATAACTTAAATACTAAATATGTGAAATATATTTAATATTTACTACATTTTCTAATCATTTTCGATTTATTATAAAAAAAAAAAAAAAAAAACAGAGAATAGTTTTTGGCAATAATAACTAGAATTTTTAAAAGAAATTATCAAAAAAAAATAGAGGTGTATTTTTAACATTTTTTGAAATTATAATTTTGATAAGATTACTAATTTTTTTTTTTTTTTTTTTTTTGAGTGCCAATAGAAGTATAACGTTTAAAGCCCTAGTCCCAATATAAAAGCAAAAAAAGTCCATTTTTTTTTTAAATTAACTTTTTTTGAAATAACTTTTTTGGAATATCTTTAAGTTATAGTTTTGAACCAAGTATTTGACTAGGTTTGGATAGTAATCATTTTTAAATTCCAGGCAACCTTTTGTTCAGGGGGTTTTGGAAAAAGTAGATCGAAAAAAAAAATAGACATTTTTTTCTTTTATACTTGATACTAGGGCTTTAAAAACAAAATTTCCATTAATTAATATATTTGTTAAAAAAAAAAATTGTAAATCATAGAGAAATCTTTAATTTTTCATTTTTTTACAAATAAGTTTTTTGATTAAATTTTTGGTTTTATTAAATTGTGTTTTGAATCGAGAAATATGCCGAGTGTATTTTTGAAATTAATCGAAGACTGAATGAAAATAGCTTTGAAAAGGTGTGCATTTTGAACAAATATTTTTCTTTTAAGACCAAACAAGAAAGATAGCTCTTCTCAAATAAAGATGTATAAATCAAGATTGAAAAAATCATTTTAAATGAAGGTTGAATATTTTATGAGCTTAATTTCTTCATTAGTTTCTTAATTTTTGAAAGTCTCCAAACAAAACATTACATTTAAATTTTTGCACATGTTAATTTTTTTTTATTTCAATCAAACCTTTTTTAAAAATAATTTTCTTTTTGAAATTCCTTTTTCAAATATTTTTATCAATAGAAAGAAAAACAAAGAATGTTATTTCAAAGATTAAAGGAAAAGATTAAATAATCGAAAAACAAAAAAAATTATTCAAAAGGTTGAATTCAATGAAAAATAAAATATAGATAAAAAAATATTCAATGTAAAATTCAGATATATATATATATATATATAGATAGATATAATTAGCTGATACGAAATTGTTTTCAAAATGAAATAATTACATCCTAATAAATATATTTTTCTGAAGAAGAAATTAAAAATTATAAAATTTTCGTTAATCAGACTTTTATATTATCTGTGTTTTTTGGTTGAAAATATTACTTTTATGACCAAAAGCACATTTATTGACTTTTAAGAATGTTGTAACAAAAGATCTTTTTAAAAAATAAAAGTTTTTTTTTCGAAAATATGTCTTTTAGGAAAATCCATTTTCTGAAATCCAAATTTGAAATTTGCCTTAAAAAGGTTTGAAAATTGATTTATGGAAAGTGCTTCCCCTTGATTTTAAAGTATTTATGGGTTTAGTGAAAGGGTATTGATATACTTTTAAATAAATTGGAAAGTCACTGTAAGAGGTAAAAAAATCGATTTTAAAGTTTACCTTAAATGTTTGAAAATTTAGAAAAGTTTTTGGATCAATAAGACTAACTTAAAAAAGTGATTACTAAAAGTTTTTAAAAGAAACTGTATGATTCACCTATTTTAAACATTTTTATAGACTAATGTATTGTATTTAGGACTCGGAGAGCATAAAATTAGGATAGTACCGGATAATTATTATCATTATAGTTTTGTATTTTTCTTGGTTTTAAAAACACTTGGTATCCTCCTAAAAAATCAGAATAAAACATTAGCTGTTTTAAAACACTTTTAAATTTTTTTGAGTCTGCACTATTTTAAATACTATCTAAAAAGCCACTCTGAGGGGGGGGGGGTATGGAGCCAAAAAGTTTATGAATTTAACTTTTTATGTCTTGAGATTCAGAAAAACTATTAAATTTCAAACTTTTAGGAATTTGATATTGTTCTTGATCAGATTCTTAATTTTAAGTTGGAAGAGTTTTCCAACGACACATCCCTTTTTCTTCTAACTTGTTTTTTTTTCGGGGGGTATTGGAAACTATATAATACTTGTCTTAGAACAAAAATAGGTGTGTTATTGAAAAACTCTTCCAACTTAAAATTAAGAATCTGATCAAAAACAATATCAAATTCCTAAAATTTTGAAAATTAAAGCCCTAGTCCCAATATAAAAGCATTTATTGGTCATTTTTTTTTCATTTTTGTTCAATCTCCTTTTTCAAAAACCCCAGGAACAAAAGGTTGCCTGAAATGTAAAAATGATTACTATTCAAACCTAGCCAAATACTTGGTTCAAAACTATAACTTTATGATATTCCAAAAAAGTTATTTGAAAAAAGTTAATTGAAAAAAAAATGGCCATTTTTTACTTTTATACTGGTAATAGGGCTTTAAGAGTTCTTCTGGATCTCAAGAGATAAAAAAAATAATTTACTGGTGTTTAAACCCCTCGGCCCCTAATAATGTCATTATTTTAGATAGTCCTTAATTTTATTTTGAAAAGTGAAATTAAAATTTCATTTTGAGGTTTTTTATGAAATAGAAATTAATTCAGTTAATCAAAAATTTTGAGAATAAAAGTTTTTACATGAAAAATTATGAAAAACAAAATTGAAAATTCATGGAGAAAGTGTATCAAAAATTAGACATCAGATCAATAAATAATGAATGTTTTTTATTTTTTCTTGATCAATTAGTTATTGTTTTTTTTTTTTAATTTTTTTTCAGTATTTGTTTAGGTGGATAGGTTATACAAGAACCATCTCACTTTTCTTTTTCTTAAAGCATTAATGTACTTAGATCAAGAAGTGTTTTTTTTTATCTCTTACAATTTTGAATACATGTATGTACACAAAATTGGTAAAAATGTGCTTATATTCTAAAGAAAATTGGAGATTTATTAATACAAAAAAATGTGCTTTATCAGATCTAATCAAAATCCCTGATTGAATCCTGTTTCTAAAATAAAACACCAGCTAAATACGAGGGGAAGTTGTGGTTAATTTGAAAGATCACCCAATGTTGATCTTTAAAGATTTGTATTAATATCAGATTCAAAATAATAATTTTGATTATGGTTAGATAATAATTGGGAGTGGTGTTGCCCCCTTGACATATTTTGAATGATCTGAAAATATTAAGTGATCTTTATTGAAGTTACACATTTTATAATCCACAATAGGTTTTTTCTGTAATTGTTGATTAAAAAAATCATCTTTTGTTTTTCTTTGTTTCCTACCTGCAGAAAAAGAGTAAAATAAAAAAATAACTAAAGTGTAATTGTTTCGAGAATTGAGTGAAAATCCAAAAAAAGGATCTGTGTGATTCAATCAAATTCTTCTATTAGTTTTTTTTCTGAATTAAGACAGGGGAATTTTGAATGACAAAACTTTTTCTTGTTTATCCCAAAAAATAAAAAATAGCACACTAATACCTGATTGACAACATTTCAAAAAGAAAAAAAAAAAGAGAAAGAATTCTTACTCGTTATAATTTGGCGAGTTGTGTGAAAAGTGTATTGGTTCTTTATTTGATAATGGAAGTTGTTTGTTTTGTTTGTAATTTGACAACATACAACAAAAATACCTAAGAACAAAAAAATGATCTTTCTTTTGAGATTAAAAATAATAAGTAACTTTATAAAATCGTTTAAGAATGTTTGTTCAAGGCTTAGTACCTTCAGTGACTTTTGACAAAATAAAAGTTGTAAATTATAATTTCATAGTTTTTTAATTTTAGACAATTGTATTGAATTTATGAAAAACAGAAATACAACTCTTTGAAAGTTCCTTACAAAGAGAAGAAGAATTTTTTTTAATAAGGGTTTTATTATTAAAAATGATTTGTGGTTTGATTTCAAAAAATTAGACAAATCAGAACCTAAAATGAGAGAAAATAGTAGATCAACCAAAAACACATTAAGTATCAAATTGAAAAAAAGATATATTTGTTGGGATTAAATTTTTACATGAACAAAATTAGAATAAAATAATTTTCTGTCGATAAGTAAATTGAAAGTTATTGTTGGCCTATTGTTTTACTTTTTTTCAATCACACTACTTGTATTTACAGAGTTAGTTAAACAAATTGTCGTTTTCTTAGATTTATTGAAGTATTACCAATTCTAGCCCACTACTTTGATAACTCCTCTTAAAAGAAAAAGAAGAAAACAAATGAAAATTATTTTTTCCAGTTATTCTTCCAATATCAACTACTTAATACATTCACTTTTCTAATTCCTTAAACTTCACTTCTTCTCCCAAACAAAAAAGTTAATAACAAATTGACCAAACTCACCAAATAAAGAAAATAACATCTTTTAAAGTTTAATTTATTCCCAATAAAAAATGTTCACTAATCCTCTCGAAATACCTTAAAATTAACCCACCTTATTTAAGATATTTTCCCTTCCATTTCGGTTTGATAAATATTAAGACAACCAATAATAAATTTTATTTTTTTTAAAAATTTTGTTTTTTCGTTTGGTTTTTTTATTAACCAAGCCCTAATCAAGCAAAAACATGTTCATAATTTCAGAACCAAAATTACTTAAAGAAATCAAATACGATCCAACACTGGCCGTTGATAACAGTCAACTCACACACACAAAAGGATCTAGCGTGAAAAGATCTTTAATATTTATGCAAGAAATGTTACAAAACCCATTGCTTTCGGTTGAAGAAGCATTTTCACCAAACTGTGTTCAACTGTTAAATTTGGTGAACATTTTATGTCCAACAAGGATGAACAAAGTAAAAAAAATCAGTTCCAAGAAGAAACAAAGGGAGGGCAATTTACTTGAATTTTTACGAGCAGCAAAGAGATCTCAATATGTTCTTCGGGACTTTCCAGCGAACGAGTATTTAAAAAAGGACTCAAACTCACAAAAACAAATGGCTTTAATTCTTTTACACTTCAAATCCGAATATGAGAAAAACGGGCAACAGCCATGTGAAGAAAACGAAATCCGAACATTTTTAATTTATGAAGATTTAGATTCCAAAAAGAAATCACAAAACTCAAGAAGGGTGAATGGGGTAAACCCTTTTTTGGTCCAAAAAAAGTCATTTGATTTGTTTCAAAAAAGGGAGAGTTGTCTGATGAAAAATATTTTTTCTTATCCAAAAACCAGTCGAAATAAATTTTTAAAATTCCGGAGTGTGGAGCTTGGGCACTCTTTAATTGAAGAACCTACCAAATTTAAAAAAAAAAAAAATACTCAATTTGATGAAGAATGGGATGAGGTTGATCTTGAACACGCTATCGATACCTTTGAAGAAACACCAAAAAAAAAAATTGAAAACAAAAAAAACAAAAACAACAGAAAAAAGAGAAATAAAAACAAAAATCAAAACTTTGAATCCAATTCCTCTTTTGAAAAAGATAGTTTTGGCACCTCTTCTGATGACAAAAGTTCCCAAGATTTTGAAGATCAGTATAATAAGTACGGATTTAATTTTACTAGTTCTTCCTCTGTTGAAAATCCAAATTCAAATTCAGATCAAGACTCTTCTGCCTTTTCTTATTCTGATCATAAAAAAAACACTCCAATCAAAAACAAAAGAAAATCTTCAAAATTCCATTCAACGAATTCTTCTTCTTTCAATCACAACAGTCCTCAAAGTTCAAACGATTCCTCCAATTCAAATAATTTTGACAATTATGATAATTCATATAATTCGGATAATTCAAACAATTCATATAATTCATATAATTCATATAATTCCAAAAATTCATATAATTCAAATAATTCCCACAATTCATATAATTCATATAATTCATATAATTCGGATAATTCCAAAAATTCATATAATTCAGATAATTCGGATAATTCCCCCAATTCAAACAATTCATATAATTCGGATAATTCATTTAGTTCATATAATTCAGAAGGCATGGGAGATTCTGAAGATTCTGAAAATATAACAAAGCATTCAAATAGGAATTATAAAAAAAATTCTTCAAGATCAAAACAGAACAATAGGAATTTTAATAGAAATAAAAATGAAAATCACAAAATGAAAACTAATTCAAAAACAAAAAAACAGATTCATAAAAAACAAAACGATAATCCAAAAGGAAATTTAAAAAAATCAAAATCAAAATCAAAATCAACACCAAACACCAAAAGAACTTCAAAAAAAACAACCAACAGGAAGCAAAAACAAAAAGAAAGACAAGATGAAGATCAAAAACAAATACAAGACGAACACCAATTAAATATAATATCTGTCCCACTAAAGTTAAACCCTGATGAAGGATCACATGCAATAATTCCTTTGTTGATTAATAAAAAGAATATGTATTTAATTAACAATATATCGCAGATCTTTAAAAGATCTCCAAAAAATAATCATAAAAAGCAAATTACCAAAAGCCCCAAAACAAGGGCATATTTGTATTTAATTTTTTATATAATAAATACCCTAGATAAATGGAAACAAAATAGTAAGATGGCTTCTGTAAAGTTTTCTAAAAAATATGGATTTGAATCTTATCAACCAATTTGCAGTCAAGCTTACAAAGAAGCTGTAAAATTAGGCCAAAATGGACATTCCACGTTTAAAGTCAAAATATCGAAAGGAAACCATCAGACCCCCAAGAATGGCTTGATCGAATTGAATAAAAGTGAATTGATATTAAAATCAAATAAAAATAACGAAAGACCAATCTTGAAACATTCTTCATTTCAAGATTCATTCCAAATAGCTATTAAAAAAACAGATCCAAGTGAAATTTCAATAATTAAAAAGTCGACAAAAAAGCAACGCAATAAACAAAAAAATGAGCAATTTCAAATCAAATTTGATGATGAAATAAAAGCCATATCTGGAATAACCGCCATAACTTATTTTTTAAATAAATTTTGGAAGAATAAATCAAATAAATCTGGGAATTCAAAAAAAGTCACCGCGGTTGATAATAACCCCTTTCAAAAATCAGGAGAATCAATTAATGACTTAGTTGACCATACAATACCGCCCCTGGTTACACCGAATAAGTCCTTCCATAAATTATTATCAGGGGTCAGTTATATAAATTCAAAGGATAAACCAAAAACCATTCTCTTGCAATACATGGCCAACGATGGAGTCAATTTTTTAGTTGCAGTTATTAAGCAAAAGAAATTAACATTACTGCCTGGATTTTTGAAAATTAGAAAAAACAAAATGAAAGTTGGGATAGAAAAATCAGTAGCATACACTATACCCTGGAAATCCCGTCCAGAACTTAAAAATGATAAAGAAAATTCAACCCATTTTGTAATTGAATGGACACGTTCATCTACTTGCTCAACCACATCAATACCCTCAATTACAATTGCTTGTACTCGGCCCTCCGAACGAAGTTTAATTACTAGAACAATCATTTATTTTGCTTCTGAATGGAGAAAAAACAATGTAAAAAAATAATTATTATTAATATTAGTTTAGAATTTGTAACGATTATTGTTTTTTTTTAATTTATTGACAAGATATTTTTTGATATGATTACATAATGGAAGAATTTATAATTTTAATTCGAGAAAAACATTTAAAAATATAATTAAAGCTTTTTTAAAATTTTGGATCTATTTTTTGTTTTTTTTTTTTTTGTTTTTTGAAAATAAAGGAAAGTAATATGTATTTCGGATTTTTGTTTTGGAATCTTTTCAAGGAAAATTTAAAATTCAAATTGAGAAAAAAGTATCCAAAAGCGAAAAATTTTTTCAAATAATAACCAAATTTTTTTGTATTTTATAATAGAATGATTTTTAACATCAATAGAGAAGTGTAAAATACAAATTTGTTTCCCTTAGAAAATTTTTTTTTTCAGTCAAAGGTAGACAGTTGTAATTTGTGAATTACATGTGTTAAAATGTTTGAAGGGATATTCGAAGAAAAGATTTTATTTTGTAAATTTCAAACTTTGAAAACATTTTTTCACAAATTTTACTTTTTTCTTTTTTTTTCAAATTTTTTATAATACTTTTTTGTTTTGAAATATTTTTTTTCTAATAAAAATAGCAAGTTACAAAGTTAAAAAATGTTCTTCTAATGTTACTGAAAGTATAAAACACAATTGTGAAAAATTATTAATAATTTCTATTGGAATTTTCTAAGATCTTCAATTTTAGATCAGAACAAACATTATTGTTTTGTTTCTCAATATTGGCACTAATACTTTTAGGTTTTCAAAATTTAAGAAAATCTATTGATTTATTAAAATTACTCAAAACTTATATCAACTATTCTTTAATGTACTCTATTTACTTATTTCTTTTTTAACCTTCAAATGACAATTATTGAAAATAATAGATATAAAGAAAAAAAAATATTTTTGAATCACCGCTTTGACACCAACAAAGTTTTGATATTTTTGTTTTTTGTTATCACTAAACACCACTGATGATGAAATTTCCAAAAAAAAAAAAAAAAATGTTTTTTTTTTGGAAAGTAACATATTAACTCAAATACCCTTTCAAAACTTTAAGCGTAAGAACATGAATTTCATGATTATGAATTATTGAAACTAATTTCAAAATACCACTTTTAACAAATTAATTTATTGATATTGATTTTTTTAATTTTCTTATTAAATATTAATAGCTAATTTTTATCATATGAATGACATACTCTACAAAGTTAGAAATAAATTCTTTTCTATATTTATGTTAATATTTTAAACAATAAGTTCAAAATTGATTTGATTGTTTTTTATCACATAGTAATACATGTATGATGTTTTTTTTTCTGTAGTTGGGCTGAATTTTCATATCAGTGAAATTTTGATAATAACTCAAATAATTGGGTTTTTTAAAGAATGAAATTTGAATTTATATTATTATGAAACATTTCAACAGAATGCTGTAGAATGTAGCGAATACCAACGGGGTATCATAATTTAGTAATTTGTAGAAATTGGGTATGATAAACATTTAACTCAATTCTTTGATAATTTTCCTAACTAAAGGAAAGTTTTCTCGGGATATTCTTTTTTATTGTGAAAATCAATAACTTTCACTAATGAACAGATAATTCTCCAAAAAATAACTAAATTTCTAATCTTCTAAATTAATTAATTCATTCTCTGTGCTATTTAGGATTATTGTTAAGTTCAATCAAATCTTAAAGTTTCTGGTTAATTATAATATTTTACAGTCGGTTTCAAATAAGGCACAAACTTTTAACGAAATTTAAGGTACAGAAAAATCTCAAATAAAAGCATAAAATTTATAAATTTTATTTTTACAAATTATTTTACAATAATCTTAATTTTGCGCCTTAATTTGAGATTTTTATTATGCCTTAAATTTCGTTGAATTTTGTGCCTTAAAGTGGAACTGACTATACATAATATTGTCTAATATTGATTTTATTTAATATGTAATAGATATATATTAATTATTTTGAATTTAAATTGTTTTCTTACCAAAATTATCATATTTGTAATTTTCTATTTTGTTTACAGAATAAGAATTAGATAGCTTCTATTTATTTTGGGTATTTCATCAATGGTATAATTAATCGAAGAATTCAATATATGAAGTTTATCTTTTATCATTATAATTTCGAAAGGATCTGTTAATTATTATAATATAAAATATTTAGATAATCTAATTTTTAAGTATTTTTTAATTTTTTAATATTTTAAATTTTAATATATATTAAAATATTTTTTTAGCTTGGTTAAATTAATTTTGTACAACATATACCACAGCATTCACCAATCAGATTTTCATTCTTTTTAATTATTTTAATTTTTTTCATACCTTATTAAAAAATTTTTTTTCCAAAAATTTTGATTCACGAAAAATCCATACTTAATTCAACCAGTAAATTTATTATAAGATTCTTGATTATTTCTTATTTTTATCAA
This sequence comes from Anaeramoeba flamelloides, assembly GCA_027625915.1. Taxonomy (NCBI): domain Eukaryota; family Anaeramoebidae; genus Anaeramoeba; species Anaeramoeba flamelloides. Next base: position 8,686,807 of record JANTQA010000026.1, read on the forward strand.
TTCTATTTTTAATCAGATGAAATAAATATGCCCAACTAAAAATATTTTTCATTAATTGATCAATTTTTTATTAACTGTTATTGTCTTTATTAATAATACCTTTGTAAACTTTAAATATATTTCTCAATTTTTTTTATAGAATTTCGTATTTGAAATGAACTTTTATTTATACAATATTATTAGTAATTCTTTTGGTGAAATATTGGTGTATTTGATAATTTTAAAAAATTTTTTGATTACAATCTTTAACAATAATGGTATTATTAATAATAATTTTTAGAACCAATATATGATTTTCTATTGGGTTAAAATTGTTAACAATATTTATTATTGTATTTAATTAAGATGGGGCTGATATAATTTATTCGTTTATATTGTAGATTTTGGAAGAATACCAAACTTATTGTTTTTCTTGTTTTAATATAATTTATAAGCTACTTTAGTGATTCATAGTTTTTTTATATGGTATTAATTTCTTCAAAAATATTAATTATTCTGTTTTAAAATAAATATCTCCAAGTTGAAATAAACGTAAATCATTGTCAAATTCATTTCAAAATTTTTTACCCTAAAAAAAGGCTTTTTTTCTAAACTAGATACCCATACAATTGTCTTTAAACTAAAAATCATAAAGATGATAGCCTGGTGAATTTGAAGATCTGGAATTTTGATTGTATTGTTAATAAGGTTTATTAAAAGGATGAAAGTTCAGTTAAAGTAATATATTTTGTTGAACTTTAATTTTTCAATTTCTTTTTTTCAAACCAGTAAGATAATTTAATAAGTGCTAATTTACTTTTTGGATAATTTAAGATAAAAAGAACTCTTTTAAGGTTGAGATTTAAATATTTTATCAACTTTAAATATTAATGACACTCAACAAAAATTATTAGTGTGGTATGATTTTAACCTAAAAATAAATTTCCTATAAATTCCAAACGATTCTATTTCATTTTTTTCAAGTTAATTTAATTAATGACAACTTTAAATGAACAACAAATAAATGAAAATAAAGATAGTGAAAATACTAGTTCTTTAGGAATTAACAAAGATCAAATCCAAGAAGAAAAAAAAGAAAATGAAAACGAAAAACAAGAAGAAGAAAAACAAGAAAAAAAAAAAGAAATCGAAAAAGAAAATATCAATAATCGTGAAATAGAAAAAGAAAACGAAGAACAAGAAAAAGGTAATCATGAAAATGAAAAAGAAGAACAAGAAGAAGAAAAACAAGAAGAAGAAAAACAAGAAGAACAAGAAAAAGAAGAAGAAGAAAAAGAAAAAGAAGAAGAAGAAGAAGAGAATCTTTCTTCGGTTCAAGTAGGAGAAGAAGATTTAAAAAAAAAAGCGGAAAATTTCAATCAGCAAATCTCACAGTTTCGAGGGAGAAGATACCAAAAGCATGAAGAAGAGGGGATACACGACGAAAAGTGGAGGAACCATAAAAAGCATTACTTAGTTCTAACACAAGCTGGAAAGCCAATCTATACACGCTATGGATCAGACTCGAAGCTTTCAAGTTTTATATGTGTCCCCCAGGCGTTGGTAGCATTTGTCATCGATCTTGGTGATGAAATCAAGTGTTTAAAAGCCGACAAGCATAACATTGTGTTTGATATTAGGGGACCAATTATTTTGGTTTGCGTTTCAAAATTGGATGAATCCACAGAACAAATTAAAAAGCAACTAAAATACTTACACTCACAAATCATCTTTTTTTTATCGATAAGGGGCACTGAAATGTTAAACGACAGACCACATTTAGATCTTCGTTCTTATTTAGGTGGCACAACCAAATTTTTCGATTCTTTAATCCATCGGATGAATTCTTATGATTTTATAACAGATTCAATTAAATATTTAAAACTCAAGCCTAGCATTAGAGAAAAGGTGGCTAATGCCTTACGTGAAACCAAATTTAAATTTTTAAGATTTGCAATCTTGTTAACAGATTCTGGTATAATCCATTTAACACAAACTAAAAAAAAGCCCATCTCGACTCATGATCTTTTCTTGTTGCAAAATTTTTCTCAAGACCCCGCCTTTAGGCCAAACGAAATTTGGTCTCCTCTATGTTTACCAGATTATAACTCAAAAGCATTTGTCCATGCCTATTTAAATTACATTGACAAAAAACAAAAAATTTGTTTATTATTAATAAGCATAGACCCTACAGGCTTTATGGATTTGAAAACTCAAAGCGAAAAAGTTGTAAAGGTATGGAATTTTTTTTTTTTTTTTTTTACCTTCTCCGGTTATATGTCTTTCGCTTCAATTTCGGTATTTTTTATTTTTTCTAATTTTTGTAAATCGACACCAAAAATAATATTGTCTCTAATGTGAGTATTAATAATTGAAAGGGAAATTATTGATCAATAAACTAATAAAGAAAAAAATTACCAAATAGAATAAACTGAAACATTTTTTTGCTTATTGTGAAAACATAATTAAAAATATATTAATTTGGAATTGAATGAAGGGTTATTTGTTGGAATTTGAATTAAACAAGGTTAAAAAAGTTTAGATACTCGGTTTTTTGATCATAAGAGGTTCATCTAAATATATTTGTATTGAAAAAACGAAATGTATTGAAATACTATAATTTTTCGAAACATAAGAAGATATCATTTTTTTTTTTTTTGGAATAATTTATTGGAATACCACCATTACAATTTCAAATTCTAAAGGATAAAACGTTATTTAGTTTAGAATAAGACTGAAAAACATTATTTAATTGCTTTTTTTTGTTAGTGAAATTTTCTTTAAAAAATCAAATTTTTAATAGACATCGGGGATTTGGTACTCGTTTTCATTAATGAGATTTACTTTTTAAGATTATTTATAACAAAGTGGACTTTAAAAAATCACAAATATATACCGGGAAGAAAACAATTTATAACTTGAATGTTTTGTAGTGGTTAGATTTTATCTTTTTTTGGTTGAAGAAAATAACAAAAAAGAAAATTTAATTCCTCAACTCATTGAAAGAATAGTTTAATTTCAATTTTGGTTTTAAAATTGTTTTTTTTTAGTAGTGTGTGTTCCACTCAGTACAGAAAAAACGGAGTTGTATTTTTTCAGGAAAAAAATTCAAATGAAATTTCAATTTGTACATAATTATTATAAAATGGTTTTCTTGATTTCTTCGAATTCCCAAGAAAAAAATCAACTATTCCATCCTCTATTTGGACTGATCTTGAAATTGTTTTGATTTTAATAACTAAAAAATAATAATATTTTGAAAATATTTTTATTTTTTTTCGATTTTTTATCAAAAGATACCGGAGGTTTTTAGAACCAAAAAAAGTGAATCAAGAGTTGGGTTTTAACAATATTCTAATCAAATCTAGATGTTTATATTCATTAAAACAAATTCTTTCAAAAAAACATTATTCCCGTATATTAGAAGTTTTGATAATAACATATATTATCATGGTATTAACAATAAATTTCGCAATAGCATTAAAAAATCGCGATTAGTCCAACTTTATCGCCAATAATCATAAAATCGCGATATTCAACATTATCACGAAAAAATGATATATCGAAAAATTGAAAAATTATTTTTTTAAAATTACCTTAAAAAAATCTCTTGACTTTTACAATGCTTTCCCCCTTTAAAAATGTTTGAAAGTGTTTTCAAGAATTGTTAATTATCTCCAAGTGTTTGAAAGTTTTGAAAGACAGAAAACTTTTATAAATGAATGAGTTTGTTTGTTGTGGAAAAAAATTTTTTTCTTTTCATTTTTTTACCAACAAAATACAAAATCTCAAACAAATTTTATGATCATACTAATAATCTACAATTTCAATAAAAGTTAACAAAAAAATGGCAAAATCAAAGTAAAAATTTATTTTTAATTAGTTATTAAAAAACTGAATTCAAAATTCAATAAAAACCAAGTAAAATTAAAAAAATGCATTTATTCTTTTTTCTTTAAAATTAATTTTTATAAAGATTTTCTAAGAATACAAATATAATTTTTTCAGTACGTAATTTTTATAAATAGTGATAATCATTATAGAAAAAAATATTGAATTTATAATTTAAATTTGATATTCCTCTATAGCCAAATTTAATTTTAAACAATAATAATTAAAAAAATTATCAACATTTTTATTATTATTGGATCTATTGTTAAGAATTTAGTGTTTAAAAAACAAAACGCCTTCACTATTAAAGAGAGCATTTTGAAGTGACTAAATTTGTAGCTTCCAATTCAAAAAGAGTGAATAAACAGACACGGTAGTTAGAAGTATTTGAAACTTAATTTAGTTTTCTTATATAAAATTGAAATAAAGAGTATAGACTTCAAAAAAAAAAAATGAACAAGACAAAATAGGATGAATAAAAATGAAGTATAAAAAAATCAAGAAATAAAAAAATAAAAAAGTTAAAAATAGATAAGAAAAATGTTTAGAGTTATTGAAATCGAGATGGATTTGCCTGTGGGTATATGATCCAGAATAATTATATTTGAAATCCTTTTTCCTCATTTTTTATACCGTGTTGGGTCTATTTTTATTATTATCATTTAAAAAAATAAAAAATTATATTTTTTTTCTGACATTTGAATTTTTCAAAAATAATTGAAATATTTTTCACCAAAAAACTAAGAAAAATCTTAATAATTACTAATTTAAAAAAAAAAAAAAGCAATAAAAGATTAAAAAATATCATGAACTGAGTTTTTTATTCTTCTTCATTCTAACTTATTATTAATTCAATTGTTTAATAAATATTAAATTATAATTTTATACTTTATTTTATTTGAGATATTTTGAAAAATATATTTATTTTTTATGAATACAAAAATTAAAAAAATGAAAAAATTTCTTAAAGTTTTGAAACAATTTTTTAAATATTTTTTTTTATTATTATTATTCCTTATTAATATCATTATATATTGGCATATAAAGACTTTAACACAGGATGGGACGCTTGATAAGATAAGTCATGCACTAGAAAAAACAGAATCCATAAGTGTGAAAAGTTTGAAAATAAAAAAAATTACGACATTTTATATATAAAAATAAAGAAAATAATCAATGTTTTACGATGAAGCCAGCATTGCCCTATACTTTAAAAAGTGAAAGGAAAAGATTGTATACCCTTTATAAAACAACAAGATCGGGGTTATTACTCGATTCAAAAATTCAAAACAAACAATATTCATCAACTTCAGAGAAAGAAGTCTTGATTGCAACAATAACAGATGACTATGAATTATATACTGTATTTCATCCTTTAATTTCTAAAAATGAAGCTATTGAAGGTGAAGTGCAGGTATTAAATTGGATTAAAAAAAATGAGGAATCTTTATTTTCTCATAATATTCAATTTTGGTAATCGATGATTTTTATTATTATTATTATTTTGTTTGTTTGCTTTTCTTTATTAATTGAAAATTTAATATTATTTATAAAATTAATTAAAAATAAATAACAAAATTAAAACCCACATTTTTAATACAATGCCATATTGTTTATCTATACAAAAAATCCATTTCAAAAATTGTTACTCGCCTGAAATAATAAATTTGAAAAAAAATAAATATATTGTTTTGGATTCAAGAATAACTAATTATTAAAAATTATTAATAATTCACTGATACATTATTCAAAACATATGAAAACCTTATATTTTACAAATTATAAACAATAAAATCAAAACCTAAAAAAAAAAAGTAAATAAAAATTTATGAAATGTGCATTACAAATTTTTTATTACTCAACTTTCATTGAAAAAAGAAAAATTTGAATATTTGAATGTTCATTTTTCTATTCATTTTAAAAGACATCACAGACTCTCAATTTTGTTAGTAATTATTTGTCTTTTGGAAGATATTTTTTTTTCCACTTGGTTTTTCGAAAAGAAATAAAAAATTATCTTTTAAAATTTGTAAAAGAAAAGTAAAAATAAAAAAGAAAAATTAAAAAAAAATTAAAAAAAAAAGCAAAACAAAAAAAAAAAATTCAGAAATGGATGAAAAAATAAACTTTGATTCTGTAAAAATGTCTAGAATTGTTTTAAAATATCAATTATTTTTTATAATTGACCCTTGAAGAACAAATAATAAATATGTCGAATAATACACATCAAAGTATTGCTGATATCCGTCTGAAACAAATACTAATAAATCAATAGATTTTCTTAAAAATTGAAAAACGCAAATTCATTGATCCCATTGAGAAAAACAACAATGTTCATTTTGATCTTTAATTGAAGACCAAATAAAATTTCAATAGAAATAAATATCATTTCTTTACAACCATTTTTACTGTTTCAGTCAAATTAGAATAACATTTTTTTACCTGGTGACTTGAGATTTTTGAAAAAAAAAAAATTAAAAATGAAATTAGGTGTACTCAAATAGAATCAAAAAGAAAATAGAAAAAAAAATGAAAAAATTTCCAAACCTTCGGATTACCGAAATTGATTTTTTAATTCTTATATTGAATCAAACCCTTTAAATGTATATGATTTTCTCCACCACTGAGCATACTTTGATCATAAAATTATATTTATATATATATATATATATATATCTATATTATTATTACGATATATAAAAATCACATTTCTGATGATTTTTTTGATTTCATTAAACATGTTTTACGGGTCTGAGGGACAGATAAAATTCTTGTTTCTGATATATATATATATATGTGTGTGTGTGTGTGTGTGTGTGTGTGTGTGTGTGTGTGTGTGTGTGTGTGTGTATGCATTTATATATATTAATAAATAAATACTATCAAAACACAAAACAATTAGGTGAGCTGATCTAATTTGGAATTTGTAAAAAAGATATTTTTTGACCACTTTTCTTTGCCAACAATTAATTTTTAAAAAAAAATATATAATTCTTTTTCTTATTGTTTAAAGAGTGAACATTTTTTCAATATTTTGAAACTGAAAAACTATTTTTGTTAATTTTGAAATTTTCAAAATAGAAAATCAAAGTATTAACCTGGTTTTAAATGCAAAAACTCCCACTTAAATGGGAAATCGTGAATTCTCATTTTTTCCAAGGTATGTAAGGCAATTACCTTCTACCTGTTATAATTGTTTTGTAATTTTTATTTATATTTTTTTCACATACCAGTTTTGAGAAGTATAATTTCAAAATGATTCGAGAACTTTTTCAACAAATAAAAAAATATAAAAACAAATGGAAGAAAAATAAGTATAAAAATTTGAAAAAATGCTATTTTATAAGTATTTTGTGATTTTAAAACAACAATTGTACTGCTTGATATATATATATATAAACTAAAATTTCAAAATTTTCCACACAGTTAAAACGGTCCAAGCAATCACAATGATACAATTTCATCAAAATAGGAGATAATTTTGATTTTTGTAAAAATATGAAAATCATTTTTTCATCTTTTAGTTTTTGTTTTCTGTTCATTTTTTGAATTATGTAACTTGTTTTGTTCGATCGAAAAAAAATTCAACAATTGATATCATGTTAATGAAGATTTATTCCAAATAGAAGAACGCAAATAAAAATAGTTGATAGATATCTAACCATTTGATCCATCGATTATTTCTAATAGATTTTAAACAAATTTAGAATACATATTTTCGAAATATTTATTTTACCCATCTCCAAAAATTCTAACACATACTGGTTTATTAGTATTGATAATTATTTATTTTTTGTTTTGTGAGTATTGTAATTTATAAAAAAGTTTTAACATCCAATTAGTAAATGGTTCTAATTTGGTATTTCTTCTAGAATAGATGAAATGGGATTTTTTTTTCAAAAATAGAATTTTGATGTGTTAAAAAATTTGAATTGGGGTTTTTATATATGTATATAAATGAAAACAAAAATATTAACAAAAATATTCACAATTAAAAGCGATGGATCTGATTCTAGAAACGATTTCAACCTTCACTTAATTCAAAAATATTTCTAATTTCGAAATGCAAGTTCAACTAATACCATAGAGATTCATAAACGACCTAACAGGTATTTTCTATTTTATTATGGAAATTTATCAAAAAAAAAAAAACAACCCTCTTTTTTTGGTCTTTTTTATTTTATTCAAACAATCCTTTAATTGTCAAAACAAAAGAATAAACTTGGGAAAAGTTAACGATTTTTTTTTTTTTTCATTTTGTTAATATAAAGAAAAGCACTTCAATTTCAAATCAAAAGAATAATTAAAAAAATCAAACAACAAACGGACAGTTTTAGTGTTAGCTTATTGAACGGAAAAAAGAATTATAGAATAATTTGAAACTAAAAGTCAGAATTGAGAATATAAAAAAAAGAAATATAAAAACGAAAATAAAATAAGAATACCATAAAAATAAATTCAAGATAATTATTATTATCAAAGAAAAAAAAAAGCTGCTAGAAGAGATAAAAACTTGTTTTGGCAAAATTTTAAAAAAATTTTTATTTTCTATAAAATTTGTGTTTTTTTTTAAACATTTGTTTCCTATTTATAATATTTTCATTTGAATAGAATTTAATTCTAAATAATTTAAAAAAAAAAATAATAATAAAATAGAAGAGAGTGAAGAAAAGGTGAAGAAAAGAAAAGAAAAGAAAAATAAATTTTCAAATTTTTGCTATCATAAAGTAATAAGGGCTTTAATATAATTACAAATGTTAGAATTCGTATATATCATTATCTACTATTTGTTCTTGTTCTTGGCCATAATGGTTCAAACTGTTTGAATTGTTATGTTCGTTGGGATATTGGTTTTCGTCTAGTGGGTCATCGTAGTCATCCTCGTCATCATCATCAGAAGAAGAAGTAGTTGTTGTTGAAGTTGAATTTGAATCATCAAAAAAATAGGTATAAAAAATTTTTTCTGCCAATTTGTAAATAGTTTTGCTGTGATGATCAATTAATTTCTCAATTCTTTCTGATCCGTTAAGGTTTTCAACCATTTGAACCACGGGGTTTTGTTGGCCACTCTTTTCGGCTTGTATTTCGCCAACTTGTAAAATTTTTTCAATTGCCTCAAGGCATATTTTTAAGATCCTTGTTCCATCAAATTTAAGAAAATAAATAAATTCGCTTAAACACCCTTTCTCAACAAAATAAATTATTTGGTCAACATTACTACCATATACGCCGTTACTGAGTACCCAGCATGCTTCTTGCCTAATAAGTTTATTAGCTTTTTTCATCATTTTGGATAAGGTTGGGATGATGTCAGAATCAATGACTTGTTGGATTTGACTTTGTCTTCCTGCGGTAATATTCGATAACACCCAGCACGTTTCTCTTTTAATTTGGTTTCGGGGATGGTTGATTAATGGAATCAATTGTTCCAGAATATCGGTATCTAATACAACTTGGGTTTGATCTGAATTGCCAGTAACAATGTTGCCTATTACCCTTAAAGCTGGTGTTTGGATTTTGGGGCTATTAAGTCTATTTTAATTCAAGAAAAATGGAATAAATAAAAACAAATGAAAAATTAAGCAAATTATATTTTTTTTGAAGAAGAAGAAGAAGAATCCACACAATTAATACTTTGAAAAGAATTTAAGTATGATTAGAAATTTTGGTTTTTGTTAGAATTTTAGGCCACATTTATTGTTTATGAATAAAAGGTTGTTTCGTTATTTAATATTCCAAGAAAATTAATATATTGTAATTATGATTTGAATATCTTTAAATATGAATTAAATGTGATTTCAAAAAGTTTAAACCACTTTTTTTTTTTTTTTTTTTTTGAAAAAAATCAATAATATTTGTTTTTTTTTATCTACATATTTAAATCAAAAACAAACAGACAAACGATAACTCATATCTAAATAAATAATCAATTTCAACTGATATCTTAAAAATCAAATTCCAAATTAATAATTAAAAACAAAATATTAAACAAAATAAAAAATGGTTTAAAATTGTTGAAACAATCATTCCCCAAATTTTCTTTTGGAAAAAATTAAAAAAAAAGTAAAAAATCCTCTTTTATTCAATTAACAATTTAGATTTTTCATTTTATGAACAAAATCAATTTTAAATATAATATTTAATCAATATCAAGAAACAAGTTGTTGGATCCAAATTAATAAAAAAGAAAAAAGAGAAAGGGGACAAAAGAAAAGAAAAGAAGGATTTTACTTTAAAAATTGAACCATTTTAGGAATAACTCCTGCTTTAATAACAGAATCGATATTTATATCATTACCATTGGAAAGATAACTTAACCCCCAGCAAGAATCGGTTATTAATTGTTTGTTGTTTTTGTGAATTAACTCTGCAAAAACGGGTATTGCTTTTTTAACCTATACATTAGAAATAAATTATTAAAAATAAATGTATAAGTTATTAAATAAGAAAAGTAGATCATAATAATAATGAGGAAATTAAATATCTTTTTTTGGATCCTACTCATTTTAATAATAATTATTTTTTTTTTTTTTTCAAAATTTAAGATTTAACTCTAAAGTAATTTCATAATTTTAAATAAAATAAAAAGATAATATAGTCATTTTAATAAAGTGTGACAAAAAAAAAACGTTTTCAAACGTTTCTATAAAATCGGTGACAAACTTCTGTTGAACTATTTTAAGATTTGTATTAAAAAATTTGTTGATCAAACTTTTGAAAAACGACTTTACAAATTTAAAAAAAAAACATAATTTACTAATGTAATTTTTGTTTTTGTATTTCAAATAATTTAATTTTTAGATTATCATTCAGGTTAAAAAGTGAAACAGTTCAAAAAAATTTTCAACACGATTTTTAATTGGAATCATTAATAGAACCTGAAAACGAAAAGTAAAATCAATTAAAAGAAGAAACAAATTAACTTTAAAGAATAATTCATTATCTTATTTTAAATCAACCCAACAAAAGCAATTTAAATCTACTTTCATGTCAAAATTTTTGTTGTGGTTTAGGAGATCTCAAAAATAATCAATTTTTTCATCAAATTTTTAATAATAGATCGATCAAAGAAAAACCCATATCAAAAGATAGTATTAAAAAAACTGTTATTATATTGAATCCTTCAGTTTGTCTTTAATTATTTATTTTTTTTTTTATTAAGAGATCTCACTTTAAGTTTTCAGGCTCTATTAATATTCCCAATTAAAAACCGTGTTTAACTTTTTTTTCCCTGTTTCACTTTTTTCCCCAAATTGTTAGAATTTTTTTGTATGGATGAAAAAAGTTTACTTCGTAAATTGAGAATAAATATTTTAACAAATTAAAGAAAACAATATTAATAAATAAACGCAATAGAGTAATTTTTTTTTGTTAAAATAGTCGAACTTTTTGAAAAAATAATTTGAAGAAAAACAAAAAAAAACAAAAAAGAAAAAGGAAAAGGAAAAAAAAACATAGACAAAGAAATAATTACTTTGGAGAATGGTGGCCTAGGTTTCCCTCTACATAAATTTGAAAGACACCAATTCGCATTTTGAATAATATCAAGATTTGATGAAGAGTTCTGAATCACATTAATTAGATTATCTATTATTCCATTCTGTTCAAGGATTAAATCACGATATTCAACACAATCTCCAGAAACATTTCCAAGCGCCCAACAAGATTGTTCAAGAAGATCAGGATCTTCTGAATGTAATAATTGATTAAAAATTGGTACAATGCCTAAATCAACAACATATTCACATTCGTCATGATCACCACTACAAACATTTGAGATGATCCATGCCGATTCAAACTATACAATTAGAAATGGGTTTTTTTTTTTTTTTTTTTATTTCAAAGAAATTAAGATTAAAAATAATGAAAAAATAAGGAAAAATAATGATAATAATTAAGAAATTCAGTTTTGAAAGAAAAAAAATATAAATTTTATTTTTAATGTTGAACAAACCAAATTATTAAAAAAAAAAAAAATTCAAAATAAATGAAACGAGAATCATCAAAAAATGTATCATATTTAATATGTTAATTGGTTGATTTTATTTTAATGAAAGTAACTTTCCTATTTTGTAAAAAAGGGAAAAATAAATAAAAAGCCTTTTTAAACTTAAAGAGTAGAAAAAAAAGTTTTAATTTAATTTTTTAAATGGAAAAATATACTCTTTAAGTCTGAAAATTACTTTTGGATCAAGATTATTTAATATTTTAAAAACCAACTTGTTTTTAAACCATAAAATATAATAAGTGTAATTCGAATAAAAATACAAAGTAAAGTAAATACAAATAATTATAGCAAAGTTTGAATGCACTTGCTTTTAAAATTGTATTTATTTTGAAAGTTGTAAGTTATAAATTATTTAGAATTAAGTGTTTTGTTTTGTTACAATAATATTTATTGTTCTATTATAGTATTTCTTTTAGAATTTATTAAATAATAATTTTTGTGTGTTTAAATTTTTGAATTGGGGTTTATTATTATATTAGTTTTGATGATTTTACAATTCAAATTTCAAATATTTAATGAATATGAAAAAAATTTGAAAAATAAAGATTCAAAAAAAAAAAAAATATCTTTTGGGATTTCTCAGTAATTACTAATAAATCATAAAAGGTGTTGTGTTTCTTTTTTTTTTTTTTGGTTTTTCTTTTAAAGAATCTGAAATTTTTATCTACACATGCCAACAAAAATATATGAAATCCATGAAAATTCATTTAATTTTCATACAATTTCATAAAAAGTTTTTTTGATTTGAAATTTCATATAAATTTCATCTAAAATTCATTCGAAAAAATAAAATGAAAATTATCTGAAATTTTTTTGAAGAGTTTTTCAAAAATTCATTTAATTTTCATTTAATTTCATTATTTTTTAAAAAATGAAATTTTAAGCTAATAAAATATGATTTTTTTAAACAATTCATTTCATAATAAAATTTAAAATCTTTGAAAACGTATTTTATTCATATCAAAAAATTGACAGAAGTGGCCTAAAAGTCTTTAAAAGGTTTTTTTTTGGGTTACTTATTAATTTTTTATTGCCTTCCATAATTATTAAAAATTTTAATAGTTTTTTTCATTTTTTCTTCTTTTACATTAATGAGTTTACTTTTGTTACTTTACTTTTTTTTTCTTTTATTTTAGTTTTAATTTAATTTTTTTTCTTTTCTTTTATTTGTTAATTATTTTTATTAATATATAGAAGAGTTCTAAATATAGTTTAACAAGAAGCTGAAAAATAACAATAAAAAAAAACAAATCTAAAAAAAGAAAATAGAGTATGAATTAAAGAGTCAGTGCAAAAAGAAGATGATGATGAATAAACCAATAAGAAGAAGATAATAACGAAAAATCCGAAATGTGAAAGTCGAATTTGTAGAAGAAAAAGGTAAAGAACAAGAAGAAAAAATCATAAGAAGAAGCAGAAAAAAAGAAGAAAAAAATAAAAAAAGAAGAAGAAAGAAAATCCATAATGTTTAGCTTGGGGATTTAACAAATCCTTATTTTTTACAAAATCTTTATTTATTCCTAATTAGGACATTCTATTTTCTGTTGGTTCTTATCTCTATAAATAAAAAAAATAGCTGTCTAATTTTCATTTATTTTTCATTTATTTTCCATATAAAAATTTCCTTCAAAATTCCGTGTAACCTCCTTTGACAATTTCGATCAAAATTCATTGGAATTCATTAAAATATTCATTCAAAATTCATTACAATTTCATTTTATTTTCATTAAAAATTCATTCAAAAATAGACAGAAATTCCACACTTTTTTGTTGTCATGTGTAGCTGAAGTATTGTGTATTCTATATTTTGAAATAAATTACATAATGGTTACATAATAATGTCTTTTGGAAAAATTATGTGCAAAAAACTTTTTTAATAAAATCCTAAAAATAGTACTATTAAAGTTTGTTGATCTATTTAATAAATATTTTTGAAAACATTTTTGTTACACTTTTTTGAAATTACTTTGTAAATCTTTCTTCCTCTTAAATTCATCACTACCCTCCTAAAAAAATTTTTTTTTATTCTCTGAAAAAATAAAAAATGTTTAAAATGATGAAAAACTCGATAACGATTTATGTATTTTGTTCAAAGCTCCATTAAAGTTATTTTTATCAAAGTAATTCTTTTTGTTCTATGGAATTTCCCAGCCAATGAAAATAATCATAAAATCTGGATATCTGAATGCAAAAAAAATCTAATTTTTCTAATAATTCAAAAAATATTGATATTTACAATATTATTTAAAAAAAGGATTCATCGAGTTTATTGGGCCTAGTGAATAATAAATATATTTTTGATGATTTAATAAAATTCCGAAATCCAAGAAATCAGGCAAGTGTCGCCAAGTGTTGTGGGACGCCGTCAAGTTCCGTGGGGTGCCTCGGTTTTTTTTAATTTGGAAAATAAAACGAAAATTAAATAAATTTTCTTTTAATTTTAAAAATTAAAAAAAACTAACAATATTCAAAGGGGTTTAGGAACACCATTACTTAAATAATATTAAAAAAAAAAAAAGGGGGGGATTCTTTTTGGGGGTATTTTAAAAAAGGTTAGACAAAAAAAATCGTTTTCCAAAGAATCTATAAAATAATGACAAAACTTCAGTAGGCCTATTTTTATTAATATACTTGAATTGTTTTTTGGTCACACTTTTTTTCAAAATGTTTTGGAAATGTATTTTTTTGAATTCAAAGTTAATTTCACAAGTTTTTTTTCAATTTAAAATTGTTCAAATTGAATTTCAAAAAAAAAGATTTGAGAAAAAAAAAAATACTCAATTGTTCAAAAAATGTGATATTACATGTTTTATAAGTGTTACTCAAACAAATTCAAATATTTAACCAAATAGTCTGTGAAAAACATTTTTAAAAACTTCTATTCATCACTTTTTGAAAACGGCTATAATAATAAAAGGATAATTATATATTGACTGACAACACGAACAAAAGTCTTTATAATTCTTGTATATTCATTTCAATCTTTTTTATTGAAAAAAATAAATACTTTTATTGTTCCCTTTAATTTTATTTTTAAAACTCTTTGGAATTGTTTGTAAAGTTGTTTTAAAAAGCAGACTAACCAAAAAAGGAGAGAATAAAGTCCTGAAAAGTATATCTAATGAAGTAGTGTCGACGGATTTCAGGATACTTCTGAAAACTGTTTTTTGTCACACTTTTTTTAAAATAGATCCTCCCTTGCTTTTGGATTTTTAAAAAATAAAAAAAAAACAAAAAATTTTGGTCCTTTGAACAAAATAAAAACCAGATCACAAGAAAAGGTTTTTTTTGTTTTTGGATATTTGGATGGAAAGGTGACAACAAAAAAGATTTTTGACCACACACCCACCAAATAATCATAATTCAAAATAAAGACATAGCAATAAATGGATATTTGTTTAACAAATCTTTTTTGTAATATAACCAAGATTTGATGATGATCGAAATTGTTTGCAGTTGGAATTTTGATAAAAAAGGTGTTTTAATTCAAACCTTTTGTTCAAGGCAAAAAAAAACAAAAATAAAAATTAAAAATAAGCAAAGAAAAAAAAAAGAATTAGCAAGAGCAAAATCAAAAATCAAAAAATTACTTGTAAGAAAGGATCGTCTCCTTTTTTTAAAAATTCAACAAATGTTGGTATAATTCGTGTTTGGAGAACCTCTCGAACCGGTGGATCTTCCTCAACACTAATCATTTTTCTGATTAATTGGGCACAAATGTGTACAGTCTCAAGATCTTCTGTTTGTACATTCTTGACTAAGTTTGATAATTCTTCAAGCTATTCACCAAAAATTACAAGAACAAGAAATAAAATTAAAAAAAAACAAATTTGTTTGGGATAATGTATGAATATTTTTGTAAAAAAAGAATTTGTTTGAGATCTTTCAATTTTGGTACTCAATTTGTTGAATACAATTTTTAGTTTTTGTTTTTGGGATGGTGTGTCTCTTTGAAGAAAAGTTCTTAAAACTAATTTTAAAAAAATTTTTATAAATTAAACGAATAACGAATACTTACTGATGGGATGTAATTTGTAATTTCTTTGTTTGAAGTACTTTGCCCTATTCTGTGTCCAGATTTGCTAATGTTTCTTCTTTTCATTAACCTTTCATCTCTTTTTGTTTTTGATAACTTGATAGTGTGCTCAACTCTTTTGCTTCGGGAGTGTGAGGGTGTGATTTTTTTTTTAAACTTTCCTTGTCTTCTTTTGAGTTTTTTTTGGAAGTAAGACATTTAACAATAAATAAATTCTCAATTATTTCAATTATTAAAAAAAATGAGATTTTACAAAATTAAATTTGTGAGATTTTTTTTTTGTGAAACTAGTCTTTTCAAGTGAGTTTAATTATCTTTTAATTTGTTTCAAGACAGATTCAATAAATCCAAAAAAAATTTGCAAAAAAATAATCAAAAATAACTTGGAATTTTTGTGAGGAAATCAGATACTCAAGTTAAATGCCTGAAATACTCTCCATAGAAAATAAAAGTCTTTTATAAGCCAATTGGTTTTTGTTTTGTTTTACTTTCAAGAATTGATCTTCTAGAAGTTTCAGGAATTTGTGAATGAATTCTATTGCTTTATCAGATATGATTGAAAAATGAATTTTTTCAAATAAGGGTGTTATCAGAAGTTTTTTTGATTTCACAAAAAACAATTATTTTCTGAAATAATCTCTAAGAAGTGTAAAAGTAGCCTCATATCCAAGAGAAATTTATACACTACTTGTATTATTCATAAAATTGGCTACTTTTTATTTTAATTGATATCGAATTATTTTTGTCAAAATAAGCCAAAAGAAAAGTTTAATCCATATTTAAAAATAAAAAGTTGTGTTTCTTTTTTTAGTGAAAACCTTTACATTAAATCATAAAATCAACCGATAATAAGAAAAAGTAAATATGATTATGATTTCATTTAGTTGTATTATTCAAAAAATAATTCGAAAATTACTAAAGGATCAAATTCGAAAATTTATCTCAAAAAATTCTGTTAAAATTTTTGTAAATCAAAAAAACAAAAAAATTTCAATCATCAAAAAAATAAAATTCTTTGAAATTTTTCAATTTTAAAAATCCAATTCCTAATATAAATTTTATATAAAAAAATCATGGGGTTTATCTTCAAAATCAATTTGAACTTATATCTATATTGTATTGTTAGCGAATTCTATGTTTCATTATATTAGAAAAAAAAAAAAAAAAAAGGCGGTATTTTATTTTGAAAAACAAGCCAATAAGTTTTGGTAGGATTTTTTTTGATCAAAGGAGAAGAAAATGTTTCTTGAAAATTTTAAATCCATTATCAAAAAAAAAAAGTGGGGGGGGGGGGTCATGCATGATAACGATGCCATTTTGTGAATTTTCCAGGATTCAGAAAAATCCGACTAAAAATTTTGTGTTACTCAATTCTTTGAAATTGTCAAAAAAAAATAAAGATTGTTGTCCTAGATTGATGAATATTCGTAAGAATGGGGCTAACATATAATTTTTGCTTTGTTCTTTTAAATCCTGAAAACCCAAACAAAAGTCTTGATAAGTACCATCAAATGCTGTCAGATACCTAACGTTTTTTTTTTTTTTTGTTTTTTAAATTTTGAAAAACTTAACGAAAGTTTCCTAGGTTTTTTTTTTTAATTTTAAAAATAAACAGAAATTTATATAATTTTCAGCTTATTTCAAAAATAATAAAAAAAAAAAAAAAACTAATGGAAATGTCCCCCAGGTGTCTATGTTTTCCAGAATTCTATGGAATTGGGTAAAATCTTTGATTTTACCCAATTCTTTTAAATTTTGGCAAGCTTAACGAAAAGTGTCCGTAGATTGCTTATCTTTATCTGAGTTTTCTTTTTATTTTGAAAATCGATAGATTTTCGTTAGGTCTTTTCGAGGTTTTCTATTTATTTGTAAAGTGTTCTAGGTTTTTTTTACTTTTCGATTTTATTTGTCAAGTGTTCTAGGTTTTTTTTAATTTTTGAAATAAACAGAAAATTTTAATAAATTTTCGGTTTATTTCGAAAAGTAAAAAAAACCTAACTAAAATCTATCGATTTTCCAAATAAACAGAAAACTCAATAAAAACTAACCGCGATTTTCCAGAATTCAAAAGAATTGAGTAAAATATTTGATTTAACTCTATTCTTTTAAATCCTGGAATAATTAACGAAAAAATGTCCTAGGTTTTTTTTACTTTTCGAAATAAACCGAAAATTTATTAAAATTTTCTGTTTATTTCAAAAATTAAAAAAAACCGAACGGAAAATCAAAAAAAATTTTTTTTTTTTTTTCAAATTAAAGCAACAAACAATTCAATGATAA